>CM060942.1:690372152-691622152 GCA_030765085.1 Allium cepa | reverse complement strand
CTCACGAATACCAAGGATGTATTAAGTGTCATTCCTAGGGATTGGAAAGGTGAGTCATTCACAGATGGCATCAGAGCTTCGGTTTAGCGAATCCCTAAGCTCTTGTGGGCTAAACTCTCTAAGGATAGGATTAGTAATATCCAAGGATAAAACTGAGAGTATAAGTATATATTGAGTGCATATTTGTTAGAGTTATAAAAATGTTCTATATCGCGCTGTTTGATTTATTGAGTGATATATGAATTCTGGTTGATGTGTCTTATCAACGTTATCGATAGGGATTCCTAAACACTTGATTAGATCTACCAATACATTATTATTCTAAATGTTAAATGAAATAATTTTACCTAGGAATATATTATATATAAGAATGATTTTCAAAATTAGGATAGTTGTATAGTTGAGTTGATTATTTGGAAATTATGATATTTTATTGTTATCATTTTGGATTTGATTAGTTATGCTCGTCCAATTTGAGCGTCAACTATTGTTGAATAGTTTATATGGAATTTTCCTTAGTAAGATATAGGTCGAGTGGATGAGAATTAGGAAATCTTGGAACTAACCCCTTGTGAATTAAGTTTCACAGTTTGATTATAAGGTGTTCTGTGAAAGGGTTTAGTTAAAAGTCATCTTTTAATAATGTTAAGCTAAAAGTAAACTTTAATAAAAAGTTGTTTAATATAATCTGAATAGTAGGATAATACATTAAGAGGATAAATATATGAGAAAATTTAGTTATAGTAAAGGAGAATTAATTAAATATGAGTTAACCCACACCTTGATTTACTATATCATATATGTGATGTTGTAAACTATCGCTTATTTTTTGGACGATAATTAGATTTGTTTAATTGATTAAATGAAATTAATCTGGATTTTCCATTTAAAGTGTTTAAGTGTCATTATAGCAATTTCTGTTACACCGTCATTATTAAATATCATTCTCTAAACCCTTGTGTGTGTTTGAACTTGAGCTTGTGCTTTCCCAAAAGTGGATGTTTAAAATTCATTAATTGTAACACCCTATATTTTTAGCAACATCGTTTAGAATATTTAGTTAGCTAAACTAAATAAAAATAATAATGTGATGGTTAGGGGATTGAGATTTATGATTAATAGAGGTAGTCGTGCCCTGTTAATGAGTAAATCAAAACGAGATAACATGAAAAAAAATAGACAAGGGCAATGGGCAAGGGTAAAGTTGGAACAAGACTATTCTTATACCCTAAACCCTTAGCAATTCACTCATACGTTCATTTGCAATATCAAACTAAAGTAGAGGTCGGCCACTATTAGCTAGGAATAGGAAGTTAAATAAGAAAATCTAAAGGAAGAAGATTAACCAACTAAATCCATCCAAATCTCAAACTCCTTAGTCTCAAAACTAAGGTGAATAATGACTACATCTCACTTTTCTATTTTCATCGGTTTCAAGATGAATCTGGAGTGTTTTGCAAGATTATGTCATGTTTTTGAAGGATTAAATGTTTATATATGCTTGTTGATGATTTATGCTTGTTTATATAAATTTTATGATATGCTTTGATATAAAAACCTATTAATAGACATGCAAATGCCTTACAATTTTATATTAGATTAAAAATGATATTTTAGAGAGGGTTTCGATTTTATAATTTTCTGAAATAATGAGGATTTTATATTAATTTTCTAGTATAGAAAATGATTAATTGGGTTTTAAATTATTTACTGTTGAATAATTAATATTTTGGGTCTGAAATTAATATATGTTAGAAAACATATTAAATTTGATTTATTGGAATTTTTGTAGAATTTTCCTAATTATTTTAATAGAGATACAAAATTATTCAAGGTATGAGATTTAAATGTTTTATATATTTATAAAAGGAGAAGGGGTGTTTTGTAAATTATTTAAATTGTTAATTCTGAAAACTTGGCAGCACTTTTAGGAAAGAAAATTAGCAACCAATAAGAATTTGACAAACATAGTAGGTTACTTGAAAAGTATATCTCCCTTAAGCTAAAACAAATTTTACATGCTTTTGGCATGTCTCTCCTTTTTCTGCACAGTGGTTCTGACCAAGTACTGCCGCCACCATGCTATCAAAACCAATGCACATAGTATCAATAACTTGATACATAGTGAATTGACAAAGGCAGAAGTAACTGGGTCGAGACCATAGGTTCTGATAAGATCGAAACATGCCTTTGTTTTTAAAGAAAAACACGCCTGATTTGCTTTCGACTTGGTTGGCTTTTGACCTGCTCAAATTATTTTAAAGGAATGGTTTTAAATGGGTTGTGTAATATTTTTTAAGTAACTACTTTCGAAGGGGTTGAAACCCCTAGCTACCAACTTTTTTACCTTTCAAAGTCAATGGTTTCGGAAGGTGTACTTTGTTTTAAAACTAGGCCACTTCTCAAATGCTTTCGAAAGGTTAGTTTCGACACCATCACTTATTTACTTAGAATAGCTTTCGAAAGGAATGCTTTCGACTTAAAAGGTTTTAATGACTATTTTGCTCCATTGGAAGGTAGAGCCCAAATGGTTTCGAAAGAGACGGTTGTCAAAGTTTGGAAGAAGTAAATTTTAAATGGTTTCGCAAAGTATCCACATGTGTAAATTGGACCCAAAGGCTTTCGAAAGGTTTAATGTTTTAATGCTTTCGAAGGGTTTTCAAATAAAGCTTTCGAAGGGGTAGTTCCCTAATGGTTTCGAAAAGTATAGAAGGAAGGTTTCCAATGTTTTCAAAAGGCAAATTTAGAGTGTTTTAGAATAAAGATGTCTATGGTTTTAAAGCTTTCGAAGGAAAGATTTTTCATGGTTTTCAAAAGGTTTGTTTGAATGGTTTTAAAAGGAATGTTTTGGCCTTTCGGCCTAGGTTATTAAGGGTTTTACTTGGTTTCGAAAGGGGTACTTTCAAAGGTTTAAATGTTTTCATTAACAAAGATTTGGGTAAAATATATTTATAACATGGCAAGGTGATTTTGAGTAAAGCATAGAGTATATGTTTTTTCCTTGTTTAATTTTGGTTTTAAGGTTTAAATTAGTTTAACAAGAAAAGATTTTCAAGGAAAATTTAAGGGAAGATTACTCGAAGAAAAATGACTCGGATATTAGATTACCAGATGGGACTGGTATAGTGTCACGCCATATACATTAGCTATTAGCCCCAACTAATTTAGTCTAAAATTACAGTGTGTAGGACTTTGTCACAAGTAAGACTAAAATTAAGATAACATACAGAAGAGAATATATATATATATATATATATATATATATATATATATATATATTTGTATACAGATAGGTTATTACTGAGCCCGCAAAACCATTAGGATCAGGAGACCCTGGGAGACGTTATGTTAGGGATAGACGGGCCAAAGAGGAGTATCTAATGGATAATTAAGGACATACCATCCGGAAGAGATGTGTCTAACAGATGCTATATTATTTTGTTTGTATTTTCTGGAAGGCCCGAGTCAGCCAAAGGTTAGTGGTTAACTGAACAAAACTATAGTGTACGGACGGATAGCTCATTTATTACCTGATATGTATGTTTACATGATAATGTTTTACAGTTTTAACCAGTTTTGGTTATAGGAAAAGGTTTGCAGAAGATATGTGTTAAAGGATATTAGTGAGGGAAAACCCGTTCCTCTAAGCGGCGTAAACTCACTTAATATAAAATAACTGAGATGTATAATATTATTCACACCAGTTTTTGCCAGACTCGAATGTTGTGTTTTTCCCCATAGACTCTGGGGTGCTCAAAATTAATTTGAGTAGATTGAGGATTAAGAACTTTTAGGTCTTTAGTAGGTTGGCAAATAAAGCTTTTGGAGACGAGAAGGTGGTTGACGAATAGCTATTTAGGGGTTGTTGTTTTATTTTGTTTAGTTCCGTTGGGTGTATTAAGTCAGTTATGACTATATAGTACTTTGGTCAACCAAGAGGGCATCATTATATGTCGCTCTTAGCGTATTTTGTAATAATTATATTTGATCTTTACATGGGAAATGATTATGGGATTATGTAATGGAATATGAAACATGTTTTGTGAAAAGTAATCAGAAAGGTTATTTTTGAAATCTGTGATTTTGCTTCTTATTCATGTGATTTTGGTATTATGGATACCATTAACATTATTGTATTCGATCACCAAAAGTTAATACCATGGATAACTGCAGCATCTATAGCGCTTAGCTTCGGGCCTCTAGATACAGGATGTTGCAACTTGGTATCAGAGCATAAGTTTATTAAAAACTTTAACTAAAACGATTTTTGAAAACATAATCCTACAGAATTAGAGTAAGATCAGGGTATGGGATAACGCTATGATAACATGCTTGTATTTTCTATAGATAAGTATACATTATATCTCTAGTTTGCTATCTCTCTTAGGCAATATTTTGTATCTCACGAGGCTTGAATACAAATATGGACGCCAGAAGAGGAAGAGTTAACCTAGGAGGGACAGCACCACCGCAAATGGAAACGCTCGACCAAATACGAGAAGGAACCAAGTTTAGGATCAAGATGAAAATGTTGGCGCTAGAGACCCAAAAGTGGATATGGGAGCTATGTATCAGTTTTCATGAGTATGATGCAAGCTGGAATTGCTGCAGGAGTGGGTTGAGGAAATGCTGGAGTAGGAGTTTAGGAAGCTCTGGTGGTTAACCATCATGCTAATTTGAGAAGAGATTATGCTAGGCTTGGATGGAAGCCATTCGTTGGAACTAAAGATGCTATTGAGGTGGAGAACTATTTGATGCACTACGAAAGAATATTTGCTGACTTGGGGCTCAGTGATGAGCAGAAGAAGAAGCTTGCTTCGAGACAACTTTAAGGAGCAGCTTTTTTGATGGAATAGTGTGACGGCTGGTGTGGATAAGGAAACGATGACATGGGTAGAATTTAAGAGGAGAGTCCAAGAGTGGTTTATGTCAATGATGGCGCAGTCTGCTTTGGTCAGAAAGTATGCTGAGTTGGAGCAGGGAGAGATGTCTGTTTTGGAGTATGCTAGGAGGTTTGAAGAGTTGGCAAGGTATGGACATACTACTGTGGACACGGTAATGAAGATAAATGAGAAGTTTATAACGGGTTTGAAGCCTGATTTAGCAAGGGAAACATTGCCTCATATTAGAGATCCTTGTGATGTTGTAGTGGAGATGGCATTAAGACATGAAGAAATGCTCGCTTGCCAAGAGAAAATTAAGGCTAAGGAGGTCCAGGTGGGGCAGAGCCAAAAGAGGAAGTACTTTCATAAGAAGGGTGCATAGAAGGGTAGAGCAGAAAAAAAAGTCCGAGGTTGTTTGCTTTAAGTGCGATAAGAAGGGGCATTTTGCTAATAAGTGTCGTATAGGAAAGGCGAATGAAGTGATCGGGAAGAAGAATATCAGGTGCTTCAACTGTGATTAGGTTGGTGATTATAAGAACCAGTGCAAAGAGTCTGCTAGGAATGGAAAGGGCAAAGTATTTGAAATTGAGCCTACTACTTCGAAGCCAACAACACAGGAGAAGGGAAAGGCAATGTTGGGAGGCACACTTTTGATCCATGGTATGTCTTCTAGCGTTCCGCTTGACACTGGTGCATCGTATTTTTTTATATCTCAATGTTTGGTAGATGAGCTTAACCTAGAACCCTCATATTTAGTTACTTCCTTAAGGGTAGCAAACCCGATAGGAGCGTATGCGACACTTGGGATGAAGTGTTACTACTTAGAGTTTAATTTGTTAGGTCATTCCTTTGTTTGCGGTTTGCATGTGTTTGACTTTGTAGGGTTAGGAATTATTTTGGGTATGCATTGGTAAAGTAAGTATGATGCTAGGATATTTTGCCTTTGTAGGAAAATATCGCATAGACACCCTAACCGTAGCGATCAGATAGTTTATACCATAGGAAACCATAGCTGTGAGGTGGATGCTTTATTGGGTGTAGAGGAATTATAAGACAAGTTGAATCTGGTTTTCATGGTTAGAGAATTCATAGATGTTTTTGAGCCGGTAGTAGGATTGCCCCCAAAACGAGCCATTGAGTTTCGGATAGATTTGGTGCCTGGAACAGAATCGGTGAGTAGACTGCCAAGTAGAAAGACACCAACCGAGATGAGAAAGTTAAAGGTGTAGTTGGTGGATTAGGAAGGCAAGAGTTTTATCGTACTGAGTAGTTCACCTTGGAGACCAGCCACAGTGTTTACTAAGAAGCAAGACGGATCGTTGGGGTTACTTACCGATTATTGTAAGTTGAATGAGAAGATGATAAAGAATCGATATCTATTGCCTAGAATTGACGATTTGTTTGATTAGTTGAGTGGAGCCAAGGTATTTTCTCAATTGGATTTAGCAACAGGTTTCCATTAGCTTAGAGTAGCAGAGGATAGTATTCTTTTGACAGCGTTTAGAACTGGATATGGATCGTATGAATTATTAGTTATGTCGGTCGGACTAACTAACGCGCCGACATTCTTTATGGATTTGATGAACCCGAGAGCACTTGGATATGTTCGTATTGGTTTTCATAGATGACATATTGATATACTCTAAGGATGAGAAAGAGCATGAAGTTCATCTTAGATATGTTCTTGATACGTTGAGGCAAAATCAGCTAAAGGCGAAGTTTTCAAAGTACCATTTGTGGAAGAAGAAAGTGAAGTTTCTTGGATATGTAGTCTCAGAGAAAGGGTTGTTTGTAGATCCGACTAAGATTGAAGAGGTGAATAATTGAAGGAGACCCGAGATAGTGACTGAGATAAAAAGTTTTATTGGATTTGCTTGATATTACAGGAGGTTCATTAAGGATTTTTTGTGGATAGCAGTGTCGATGGCTAAGCTAACGCAAAAGGATGTGAAGTTTGTTTGGATTGATAAGTGTGAGGAAGCATTCCAGAGCTTGAAACATTTATTGGCCCATGCACCTGTGTTGGTTCTTCTGGAAAGGAATCAAGATTTGGTAGTATATACAGAAGCATTTGGAACTGGATTAGGAGTTGTATTGATGCAGGGAGGTAAAGTGATTGTCTATGATTCTCGATAGCTTAGACCGCATGAGGATAGATATCCAACGCATGATTTGGAATTAGCTGTGGTGATTTTTGCATTAAAGGTGTGGAGGCGTTACCTTTATGGAGAGATGTTTGAGCTATATACGGATCATAAGTCGTTGAAGTATTTGTTCTCTCAGAAGGAGATGAACATGAGACGGCAAATATGGTTAGAGTTTATTGATGCTTATGATTTTATAATTGAATACACACCAAGGAAAGGAAATAAGGTGGTAGATGCACTTAGCATCAAAATGAAATGTTGGCAATGATAGCAGAGTGGAAAGATTTGGAAGCGTTGTCGACTTGCAAAGTGTAGTGGAGATCTAAAGTTAGGTTTAGTGGAGGATCTATTGTGTGGTCTTGTTTAGAAATTCAACCGGTGATGATCGAAAATATTGCTTCTAAATAGGAGGAGGATCGAGTATTGGTTGAATGGATTAGGAAGTTAAAGGAAGGAACGGAGAGCGATGACTTGAAAGATTTCGGTCTTGACTAGAATGGGTGGTTGAGAAAGAAAGGGAGGTTATCTGTTCCGAGTGTAGGAGACATAAGGAAGGATGTTTTGGAGAAATTCCATCGTTCGAAGTTCAATATTCATCCAGGTGGAACAAAGATGTACCAGGACATGAAGAGAAGTTTCTTCTAGGAAGGTATGAAGAGGGATGTAGGCTTATGGGTTAAGTGGTGTTTGAACTGTCAACAGGTAAAAGCCGAACATCAGAAGCCAAGTGGGTTGCTTCAGCCATTAGATATTCTGGTATGGAAGTAGGAGGAAATGAATGTATATGGGTCGTAGTGGACAGATTAATCAAAATTGCCCATTTCATTCCAGTTAAGTCAACAAGGACAGCACCTATTTTTGCAAAGCTATTTTTGAATAATCTGGTTAGGTTGCGTGGAATTCCTAGTAGTATAGTAAGTGATAGGGATCCTTTGTTCATTAGTGAGTTCTGAAAGAGTCTACAGGAGATTTTAGGAACCAAGCTCAAGATGAGTACCGCTTACCATCAACAGATCGGTGGGAAAACGGAAAGAGTTTACAAAGTCTTGGAAAAAAATTATGAGCTTGTGTGTTAGATTTTAGAAGATCATGAGAAGACCATCTACACTTAGTCAAGTTTTCGTATAATAATAGTTATCAGGCTAGTATATGGATGGCATCGTTTGAAGCTTTTCATGGAAGGCCATGCAAATCTACAGTTTGTTGGTTAGAGACCGGGGATGTTTAGGTTCTTGGTCTAGATTTAATTAAAGAGGCTGCAGAAAAGATTGAGTTGATTAGGGCTAGGATGAAAGAGGCTCAATCCAGGTAGAAAAGTTATGCATATGGAAGACAGAAAGACTTGGAATTCTCTATTGGTGATCAAGTTTTTATTAAGGTGTCACCGATGAAGGTAGTGGTTCGATTTGGAAAATTGGGAAAGTTGGCACCAATATTCGTATATTTCTTATTATAGAGAGGATTAGGAAACTCGCATATAGAGTAGAGTTACCAAATAGTTTGGCAAGAGGCCACAATGTTTTCCATGTTTATCATCTAAGGAAGTGAGTTAGAGACCCAGAGACTACTATAGCACCGATTGTATTAGAGGATTTAATAGTAGAGTCATACTTGACTATCATTAGAAAGCAGATTCGTATAGTTGTGAGAGATGAGAAGAGGCCAAGGAACAAGACAATCAGATTAGTGAAAGTCCAATGGAGCGACGATGAGAGAGACTATACTAGGGAAACTAAGAGTAGGATTAGAGACGCTTATCCAGATTTGTTTGATGCTATGTTTTACCTTTATGTTCGATTTGTTATGTACCTTATCATAATTTCGAGGACGAAATTATTTAAGAAGGAGAGTCTGTAACATCTCATATTTTTATTAACAGTATTTAGGATATTTAATTAGTTAAATTAAATATAATAATGTAATGTGATGGTTAGAGGATTGAGACTTGTGATTAATAGGGGTATTTGTGTCATGTTAATGAGTAAATCAAAATGAGATAACATGAAATAAAATAGACAAGGGGAATGGGCAGGGGTAAAGTTGGAATAAGAATATTTTTATACCTAAACCCTTAGGAATTCATTCATACTTCATTTCCAACATTAAATTAAAGTAGCGGCCGACCACCATTAGCCAGGAAGAGGAAGATAAATAAGAAAAGCTAAAGGATGAAGATTAATCAACTAAATTCATTCAAGTCTCAAACTTCTTAATCTCAAAGCTAAGGTGAATAATGAATGCATCTCACTTTTCTAGTTGTTCTCGGTCTTAAGATGAATCCGAAGTGTTTTGCAAGATTATGTTATGCTTTTGAAGGATTAAATGTTTATATAGACTTGTTGATGATTTATGCTTGTTCATATAGAATTTATGATATGTATTGATTTAAAGACCCTATTAAATGACATCCAAATGCCTTGCGATTTTATATTTAAATCGAAAATGATTTGAGTTGGGTTTCAACTTTTATAAATATATGAATTAATGTGGATTTTATATTAATTTTCTAATATAGAAAATGATTAATTGGGTTTTATATTACTTACGGTTAAATAATTAATATTTCGGGTCTGAAATTAATATATTTTAGAAAATATATTAAATTTGATTTATTGGAATTGTTGTAGAATTTGCTAAGTGTTTTAATAGATATATAAAATTATTTAAGGTATGGGACTTAAATGTTTTATATATTTATAATAGGTGAAGGGGTATTTTATAAATTATTTAAATTGTTTAATCCTAAAATCTTGGCAGCACTTTTAGAAAAGAAAATTAGCAACCAATAAGAATTTGACAAACATAGCTGGTTAGTTGAAAAGTATTTCTCTTTTAAGCTAAAAACAAATTTTACAAGCTTTTGGCATGTCTCGCCTCTTTCGGCACAATGGTTCCAACCAAGTACTGCCGCCGCCAAGCTATCGAAACCAATGCACATAGTTTCAATAACTGGATACATGGTGAATTGGACAAAGGCGGAAGTAACTAGATCGAGACCATATGTTCCGATAGGGTCGATACATGTCTTTGTTTTTAAAGAAAAACGCGCCTGCTTTGCTTTCGAAGGGTTTGCTTTCGACTTGTTTGGCTTTCGACCTGGTCAAATTATTTTAAAGGAATGATTTTGAATGGGTTGCACCTTTTGTTTTAAGTAACTTCTTTTGAAGGGGTCGAAACCCCTAGCTGCCGCCTTTCTTATCTTTCGAAGTCAATGGTTTCGGTAGGTGTACTTTGTTTTAAAACTTCGCCACTTCTCCAACGCTTTTGGAAGGTTGGTTTTGACACCATCACTTCTTTACTTAGGAATAGCATTCGAAAGGAATACTTTCAACTTAAATGGTTTTAATGACCCTTCTTCTCTATTAGAAGATAGAACCCAAATGGTTTCGAAAGAGAGTTTTCAAAGGTTTCGAAGAAGTAAATTTTGAATGGTTTCGTAAAGTTTCCACATGTTTTAATTGAACCCAAAGGCTTTCGAACGGTTTTCAAATAAAGATTTTGAAGGGTGTTTCCTCCATGGTTTCGAAAGGTATAGAAGGAAGGTTTCCAATGTTTTCGAAAGGCAGTTTTACAGTGTTCTAAAATAAAGATGTCTAAGGTTTTAAAGCTTCCGAAGGGAAGGTTTTTCATGATTTTTGAAAGGTTGTTTGAATGGTTTCAAAAGGAATGTTTTGGTCTTTCGGCCTAGGTTATTAAGGGTTTACTTGGCTTCAAAAGGGGTAATTTCCATGGATTCGAACGGGGTACTTTCAAAGGTTTAAATATTTTCATCAACAAAGATTTGGGTAAAGTATATATATATAACATGGCAAGACAATTTTGAGTAAAGCATGGAGTATATGTATTTTCCTTATTTGATTTAATGGTTTAAATCAGCTTAAGAAAAAAAGATTTTAAAGGAAAATTTAAGGGAAGATTACCCTAAGAAAAATGACTCAGATATTAGATACTAGATGGGACTAGTATAGGGTCACACCCTATACATTGGCTATTAGCCCCGGCTAATTTAGTCTAAAATTCCATTGTGTAAAGCTTTGTCACAAGTAAGGCTAAAATTATGATTACACACAGAAGGGAATATATATATATATATATATATATATTTGTATACATATAGGTTATTATTAAGCCTGCAAAACCATTAGGATCAGAAGACCCTGGGAGATGCCAAGTTTGGGAAAGACCATCGAAAAGGTAGTTAAGGGCGGACCGTAGAGAAGAGGTGTGTCAAACAGATGTTAGATTATTTTGTTTATATTGTCAGGTAGGCCTGAGTCAGGCAAAGGTTAGTAATTAGCCAAAAAAACTACAGTGTTCGGACAGACGGTTCATTTATTACCTGATATGTATGTTTACATGATAATGCTTTACTGTTTTAACCAGTTTTGGTTGCAGGAAAAGGTTTACAAAATATATGTTTTAAAAGGATATTAGTGAGGGGAAACCAGTTCTACTAAGCGACGTGGTCTCATTTAATATAAGATGCCCGAGATGTATAGTATTATTCATAGCAGGATTTTTGTCTGTCTCGAAGTTTATGTTTTTCCACTTTAACTCTCGGGTGCTTAAAATTAACTTGAGTGGACTGAGGGTTATGGACTTTCAGGTCTTTAGTAGGTTGGCCAATAAAGCTTCCAGAGACGAGCGGGTGGCTAACAGATAACTATTTAGGAGTTGTTATTTTATTTTGTTTGGTTCCGCTGTGTGTATTAAGTTAATTATGACTATAAACTACTCTAATCAACCAATGAAGCATCATCATATGCCTCTCTTAGCATATTTTGTAATGATCATATTTAATCTTTACCGAGAAAACGATTATGGGATTATGTAATGGAATATGAAACATGTTTTGTGAAATGTAATCAGAAAAGTTGTTTTTGAAATTTGTGATTTTGTTTCATATTCATGTGCTTCTGATATATAAACGATTGCATCATCTATAACGCTTAGCTTCGGGCCTCCAAATAAGGGATGTTACATTAATCATGTTGATTAATTATATTTTAATTAATTAATCATTTTAACTAATGATGTTTAAAATTAATTAATCATTTTATTAATGAATCTTGATTTAATTAATCATTTTAAGTAATGAATTTGAATTTCATTAATCATTTTAATTAACGATATTTTAAAATTAATAATCATTTTAATTAATGATATTTAAAAGTTATTATTCATTTTAATTAATGATTATTTGAATTTAATAAACCGTTTAATATATAATATTTTAAGTTGGTTAATTGACTTTATAGGTGAGTTTAAAATTAATTATTTGATTTGATGAAAGCGTTTTGGAAGTAATTTACTATTTTATTAAAGATGATTGATTTGTTTATTAATGGAAATTTTAAATTTGATTAATTATCTCTTGGGATAGTTAATATTGTTTTAGATTTATAAAAGAGATCATAAATGTGATTTATTATCCTTTAGGATAATTAATGTTATTTTAAATTTAATAAAAGAATTTAAATTTGATTTATTTTCGTTGGAAAATTTATATGGTTTTAAGGTTTTAAAATAATATTACAAATCATCCCATGGGACGTTTAACGTTGTTTGGAATTTATAAATGGTTTTTAAATTGTTTTGTTATCCTTTGAGATAATAATATTGTTTTAAATTGATAAATGATGGTTTTGAAATGAGAACTTTAAAATAGAATTGTTTATAAATAAATTTAAGTGTAAATTGTTTGGGATTTTAGTAAACGATGTTCAAAATGACATTTGTTTTGACCCTTGTTTTAATACACTTAATATTATAAATTTGTCTTTCTAAATAACATTTTGAAGAGTTTTGGAAAATTTAAATCCCGGAATTGATTAATATGATTTCAAATGATTTTGAGAAAAGTAATATCGATATTATTTGGAAATATTTCTAAAGGGTGGATATTTTGGGAAAGAAATTTTAAGTAGAATGTTTTACCTTTTGTTTGCACAAAAAATGGACAAACACCTCCAAGTCGTATTATTTTAGTTGAGTATGTGTGATTTTCAATGATTTTAGATGAGTATGTAAATATGAGAAAAGTAAGGGCTGAAATGTAAAAGACACGCAGATTTATAGTGGTTCGGCCAGAATGTGCCTACGTCCACTTTATATGTTATTATCTTTCTTCTTCCAGATTACAAGTACAATGCTTTGTATACAAGTGTATGAAAGTAGTTTGAAAGTTCCTTCCTTGCTTGAGCTCTCAAACTTGTCTGCCATTGTTGTACCCCTGCCCCTCTATTTATAGAGTGAGGTAGGGGGCAGGGGTCTTGGATGTATATAGCTGCCAGCGGGCCTGGGCTGAAGCAATCTGGCCTGGTAGTCCTCTGGTTCGGCGGAGCTTCATTCGGTCGTGCATGGAGATGAAGTGGAGAGGCTTTGGTTCGGCGTGATGGTAGAGAGTAGTGGTTGGTCCGGTGTTGGTTTGGACCGGCATGGTGTAGGAGGTGTGGACCGGTATTGGGAGTTGGTTCGGCGGTCACCTGGACCGGTAGTTGCTCGGAGCGGTAGCAGGACTTTTAGCTTTGCCGAATGGAGTGGAGGCCGGATGTGGTTGTACATGTTTGGTCCGGTGGTAGTGTTATGCCGAATGTCCTTGGGTTTGGAAGGCCGAATGAGCCTATGCCGAATGAGCCTCTGTATTTGGTATGCCGAATGATTCTCTGGTATAGGGAACGCCGAATGCACTTGTGCCAAAGGGGATGCCGAATGATTCTTGAGTACCATAGTATGTGGAGATGATGAAGATGCTCGCTGGTCTCGAACGTGCATGGAACCTGACGCTCCTTGGTCTCGAGGCCTTCTGGGCGAGAATTCGCCCAACATTTGCCCCCCAAAGTGGGGCACGTGCTTGCACGTGTCGCGCTTTGTTTCTCGTAGGTGGGAAGACTCGTCTTGTAATGTCATGGGCTGGATGTTTATATCCTATTGATGTCCTGCGAAGGAATTCATAGTTTTAGTGTGAATTCAAATAACGACCGTTCGGGGTCGAAATATTTGTGATCAAGTGAATTGCGCCGTTCGAGGCGAGTTAGTGTACCCCGAGGGGGTTATCGATGCCAGGTTCACGTTAGAGTGGTTCCCTGGATCGTTTGTCAAGGTGGTTTATCGCTAGTTCAGAGCATGCCTAGGGGTTGTTCTCGACCCCGTACATGTGTAAGTAGCTTAGCCATTTCATAATTATCAAATATCCATTTGACTGATGAGCTTAAAAAGGGATGTCAAAGTGTAAATTCTCATGACGATAGGGTTAATAGCCATTCAGAGCGTGCCTATGGACCGTTCGTGGTCGCGTGCACGTGTAAATGATTAATCCATGTTAGTGAGAGATTCACGACTTATCCATTGTTATCATATTTTTTATTTTATTAGTAAGCTCTTAGAGTTCGGCACTTATCTGAGCGAGGCGCCCTGCATGCCCCCAGTTCCCGGTCTTGGACGGTAGAGAGAGGGTTCCATTCGGTTCTTGGTTGGTCCGGCTAATCTCATCCGGCTTCTGGTGGTCCGGTATTATTGGTCCGGTTGGGCAAAATGTTTGGTTCGGTGGTTGTGAATTCGCCTATATATAGAGGCCGCACCCCCTTGTTTTTCTTTACCGAACGAGTAGAGCCGAACCATATTGAGCACCGAACCAGTTAAGTACCGGATCAAACGAATACCGAATCAATCTAGCGCCGGACCAATCTAGTACCGAACCAGGTATGTTCCTCTTTGCCGAATACATACGAAAGTTTCCATTTTACCGAATGGGACTATGGCCTTGGGGCCGAACGAGATGGAAACCGAATGAGATGGTAACCGAATGAGATGGAAACCGAATGAACTGGAAACCGAATGAACTGGGAACCGAATGTATTGGGAACCGAATGAACTTGTGAACTTGAAAACTTTAGTTTGCGAATGAAATCCCACACTTGCACGCATTTGTTTGTTTACTTTTCTATGTTCCTTGTTCTAATGCCGTGCCTTCCTTGTGTTGCAGAAAATGTCTCGCAAAGCGGAAACACGATCGGACAGAAAGAAGTCTAGAGGCACAGGAGAGCCTTCCTCTTCCTTGCCCCCAGTCCAGCCAGGATCCGGGCAACATCGACCTATTCCGAGGTCTCTAGTGGACGGATATGGTCCACAGGAACTTTTGGTCTCTCCCCCGGATTGCTTTCCTAGCTCCCTAAAGGAGGAGCAACTTGACGTCATATCCCGTTCCTTCGGGATAGATAGGGCTCTTATGCTGCTGCCGGGAGATGGAGTGGTGCCATATAATCCTCCCGAGGGCTACTTCGCTTTTAGCAGATACCATTGCATGTGCGGCGCTATCCCCCCTATCAACGCTTGGATAGTAAGCTTCACCACATATTTGAAGGTGGCTCCCTTCCAGCTTCAGCCTAACTCATATGCTATCCTGGTGAGCCTCTTTGTCATCTTCCAGAGGAGGTACGGGCGTCCTCCTTCTAACCGGGAGATCCGATACTTGTACAACCTGAGAGGCTATAAGAAGGGGTCTCCGTATATTAGTCTGGAGGCGGCCGTACCCTTCAAACCAGTTCTGGACTTATATTCCAAGTTTACCATGTTCAAGAAAGAGTGGTTCTTCATCAAGGACGATGCTGTTTCTTTCCGCCTTTTCACTTCTGGCTGTAAGATGGATTTCATTTATATTTTCCATGTTTTGACTGTAGTGTTTTTTCTGACATGCTTCTATTTCTGGCTAGCGACAGGTGGTATTGCAGTTGTGGAGGATGATTCCTTGGTGCGAATGGCTGCTGAACTAAAGGCTATTCCGGCACGGGACCGGTCGGCCTCCTTCTTGATCAGGAACGCAACCCTCTTGGAGTATAATTTGATCTTACCGCACCAGTCCGTGGTTAAGCAAAGAGACACGGCTGAGGAGAAGGCTGCTAAAGCTAAGGAGGGGGATAAGGTAAAGAGCGGTAAGAGGGAGCCTTTCGCAGAGCGTCCCGTGGTCGGGGGGAAGAAACTGAGGAAGTCCGATGGCCCTTCTCCAAGTACTTGCCCGATTGTCCCGGAGGAGGAAGGTGTAGAAGAGGAGGAAGGAGGCGAAGTTGGAGAAGGGTCGGAGGGTGGAGGAGATGGCGAAGGTCAAGGTGGTAGTGGTGTTGCTGCTCTAACCTCTGAACAAGACCTCGAACTGGATGAGGCTCTCCGTCGGGCCTTCGGGGAGTCGGAGGGAGAGTCGGAAACGGAGAAGGGAACGGAGAAGGCAAAGGAAACCGGCAAAGCTGTGGCTGGCACTGACCCATCCTCTAAGGGTTCCTCAGCTAGGGTGATTCCGGCGATGCAAGGTGAACTTTTGTCTTCTGCCGATTCTATTTTCGATAAGGACTTAGAAATTTTTTACGGTTCACTTCCGTCCTGGAATGAGACCCAGGACTTATTGCAGTATCCCACTCCTCCGCCGGGTTTGTATAACAGATGTGTCTCCTCACTTTTCTTTCTTTTTAACTTAGCACATTTTTTGAATTGCGGATTATTGTATGTTCGTAACACTTGTTCTTTATTCCAGGGGCAGGCCAGGCGGGTAAAACGTCGGATGTTCGACACCGCCTTGAACAATTTAAGTCGAGGAGAGCTTCCGCGAAACCTTCTACTGATCGCACTGGGGACGTAGTCAAGTACCGCCCTCTTCTTGGGGTCATCGAAGAGGGCATTCAGAAAAGGAAGCGGAGCCGTTCCTTATTTGAGTCTTCTTCTGCTTCGCAGCTTCCTACTCTGTCTCCCCCTACTCAGCCTCCTCGTGATACTACGGAGGAGAGCACGGAGCCCTGCCCCCCTCCTCCTCCTTCCAAGAGTTCTACTGTCATTCATATAAGGCGTCCCGATGTGCCTCGCCCCGTGCCTCGTGACCCTTTTGCCGGCCATCCTGATTTAGACCCAAGTTTTCGGGACATTTCATTCGATGAGACCACGGGCGAGCACCTACTTCCCCGCAACCCCATGGTAAGAGTGCTGGACGAGGCCAAATCTTTAGATCTTGATTTACTTACTACACGGGTAGTCACCATGGGGGATGAGGCCAAGGCTAATATCGACCGGGTGGCCGCAGAGACCAAGAAGTTAATGGAGCATCATGCTAAGTTGGTCAAGGCCGGGGAAGAGATCGGGAGTGCTAACATTCGGTTGAGGTTAAAGGTTGCCGATCAGGCCAAGCAACTCGCCGACCAAGCCATCCAGATTTCCCAGCATGAGGAAGCCTCCAAGCGTCTGAAAGAGACCATGGAGAAGGCCAGTAGGGCGGAATTACGGAAGATGGAGGTCGCTTGCAGGGAACGGATTAACATAGCTATCGCAACGGTGGATGAGGTTCGAAATGCGGATCTCGAGCGGGTAGAGGAGTTGTCAGGGAGGCTCGAGGCTGCGGAGATGGCTCAGGCCGAGTTGAAGGAGGAGATGGAGGAGATGAGGAGGTCCCTCAAGTTGAAGGAAGAGGAAATGAGGAGGTCACTCCAGGCTGACTGCTTGAGATACCAATCAGAGAGGGACGTCGCCATCACCAAGTTGCAAGCTTCCGAGGCCCGGGTGAGGGAGTTTGAGGAAAACGAGGGGATGATGGATGAGATGTTGCAGGATATGTACTTCCACACTTGGAAGGAGGGCGGCTTGTCTTGGATGGACGATTACCCTCGGGTCATGGCCAAGGTGTATCTCCAGGCTTTAGAGGAGGCCAGGGTGAATGCGGGTAAGGAAGGCGGAGAGGCTTTCAACTTGAGTGCGGTTACTGCTCAGTTCTCAAAGGAGGAGCAAGCGGCGGTGAAGGAGGGGATGCGGCTACTCACTGCAGAGGAAGCGGGCGTGCAGTTGGATGATGAGGATCAAGCGGCGGATGCTGGTGAGTTATTCTTTTCCCTTTCTTTTCTTTTCGTGTTTTCATAACTTGATCGTTCGTTTAATGAATTCCTCTTCTGATCTGGACAGGTGGGACTTCAGATCCACATGCTGGGGGCTCCGATCCTGCGGCTAAGTAGGCTGGGGGAGTTGGTGATGGAGTGTGGATGCATCTGCCATCTTTTTGTTTCTTTTTTATCACTGTTCATGTTAGTCTTTGATATGCAACTGTAATAAAATTATTTGCAAAGAATAACTTCGTGTGATCTTATAATATAAGCTGATTTTGTCATGTTCAAATGTTGTTGCTATCTTTATGTGCTGTGTGAGAAGTATAATTATGTATATGCCTGTGATTCCACTTGTGTTTGATGTTAAGTTTTTGCTTGAAATATAATTTCACGTTTTGCAATGTCAGTGTATGAATAAGTTATAGTTACGCATTTATGTACAAGAGAAGAGAGTACCGCCCTTTATGTTTTATTCGCAGGCGGTAGCTTTGAGTGTCTTGTGTAACTGTTCACGGGTATAGCAGAGCGCCCTGCTACCCAGCATGCAGGCTTAGAGCCTCATGAGTGAATGCTTCCTATTTGGTTTCCTGTACTTTAGAGTTTGTTATACAGGATAGGAGAAAAATATTTAAATGAAATGGAAATATAGTAAAAGTAAAACTTCCAGTCACGGAAGGCCGTCGATGTGCTTAAGTTCGTGGCAAACGGGTTTTGTAGTCACTTTCCCTAGCTGTGGGTCTTGGAGACATTTGTCACCCATCTTACGCCTCCGCGGGGAGTTTTCTTTTTTACCACAGCCGCACTTAAGACACATCGGAGCCGAGATCGCGCACGGTAACTACCCGAACCATTATGGTCCGTAATCGTGGGTATTATTCGATTTACCGTGGCCGGCTAGCGTGGGTGCCGTTGGCCGTGAACTACCCCTGGCTGGCCACACCTTATGTTGGGGCTTAAAGTAGGTTCACAGTTACCGGCGAGCCGAACGCCGTAATGAGCTGCCATCGGCTATAGTCGGCCTTTATGATGACTTATAATCGGCTCATTACAGTTGGCTTTGAGGGCAGGCGCACAATGAGTTAACCCGCAGCAGAGGGATGCTGGAGCAAAAGTGTCTCATTGGCGAGTGCATAGAATCGTAGCGTACCTGTTAGGCCTAGTCCAGATGAGGCCGCGGTGCATCTTGAGTGGAGATGCCATAGGATTTTGTTCAACAGAAAGGGATAAAGCTTAACAAGCAGCCAAGATATGAAGGCACAAGGTAACAAGAGATAAGATTTTTAAAGTGGTTCGGCACGATAATGCCTACGTCCACCGTGTTAATACGCTTCATATGGGCGGTACGTGTTAAGCAAAGTATCGACGGAGGTGTCGGATGTTCCAAGCCCTCTGGAACACCACTCCGTCCACTGTTGACAAAATATAAGCTCCATTGTTGTGAAGATCTTGATGAATTTCATATGGTCCGTCTACTGGTGCTTTCATGGTTAGGTAGCATGACAGGCTCAGCTATATCCGACCCCTGCCTGGCACCTCCCCCGTTGGGTTTGGTTCCAAGTGTTTCCTCAGGTCGGAATTCGGGCTGAGTCCGGGCTCGGCTCCTACCATGACCATTTCTTTATTAACCTCTTCGAAGAAGAAAGGTCATTGTTGTCTCACAGATCCTCCAGATTGGGACTCGGTCCATGATTCGGTGTTGCGGGAGGATCCGCATGAGGATAAGATCTCCCTCTTGTAAGCTGCGATGCTTGATTTTGGAGTTGCATTGTGCTGCCACTTTTTGCTTGTGGGCTTCTGCTTTTAAGTGTTGCATCGTTTCTCCTCTCCTCAATCAGATCCAAAGACATGAGGAGGAGTTCTTCGTTTTCTTCTGGGTTGCAGTGGGTCCCATGGTGAGATGGCGCTACAGTTTCAACTAGGGGCATGGCCTCCAATCTGTATGCCAAAGAGAAAGGAGTATGCCCCGTTGATGTTCTATGAGAGGTGCGGCAGGCCCAGGGTGCCGTAGGAAGTTCGTCCACCCAAGCGCCTTTTGACTTTTCAAGCTTCTTCTTGGTTAGGGTTTTGAGAATTCTGTTGACAGCTTTGACTTGTCCGTTTGCCTGAGGATAAGCTATAGATGAGAAGCTTTTGTGAATTATGTGCTCTTGGCATCGGTTGGTAAACTCTTTGTTGTCAAACTGGAGTCCGTTGTTTGATATGATCTTGAGTGGGACTCCGTACCTGCATAGAATATTTTTTGATCAAGAAGTTGATAATTTATGTAAGAAGTTGATAATTTATGCCAAAGATATTTTATTTTAAAGGGTCCGCTTCCACCCATTTGGTGAAATGATTAAAAACATCCTTCTAGCCATCCAGGACAAAGTTTAAAGCAAGGGAGGGGGGCAAGAGTCAAATCTCTGTCCTGGTTGATATAAACGCTTTCCTCCCTTCTTGCCCCCAGCGTTATCTCTAGAGTCATTTCTTCAAACGTCCTTTGTTGCAGCGGGAGTGTCGCCATGGGTAGTCTTAGCCTGTTGTCCTGACTGTCTTTTAGCGGTAGTCATATACTTCCCAGCTTCATGGAAGAAGTCAGGTAACGTAGCTGGTTTATCTTTTGTTAACCTCCTAGCAAACTTGGTATCCGGATGCACGCCACTACAAAGGGCCGTTAGGATAAGTTTCTCATTGGCATCTTGAACTGTTGCTGCTGTGGCGTTGAACCGTGTTAGATATTGTTGCAGCGTCTCTCCGGATTTCTGTTTGATATTGGATAGAGAATAAGCATCCTTGGGTTGTTCCACATGGATGAGGAACTGGCTAATAAACCTTTCTTTCAACATCTCCCATGAGCTGATGGATCCTCGGGGTAGATGGCAGAACCAGGAGGTAGCTAGATCTGCTAGGAATAGCGGAAAGCATTTACATAATACTCCTTCTGTTGCTCCACTCATGAGCATATGCTGGGTGTATCTCTGTAAGTGTACGATGGGGTCGGAAGTTCCTTTGTAAGGTTCCATGGTTGGCATTTTCCATTCCCGGGGGGCGATGGTAGTTTCGATATTTCGGGTAAAGGGGCTGGTGACCCTAGCGCCTATCCCCCGGTCCCTTTGCTCTCGTTGGACACACTCTCTGAATAATCGTGCCATTCGTTCGTCAGAACTTGGAGCGGACAAAAATGAGCTTAGTTCTTCCCTGCGGGATCTATCTCGTCCAGATGACCTGTAGGGATGGTACAATCTATCACTTCTTGCATTATCCAGTGGTTGTCTCTGGCTGCTCGGATGCATGCTAGGACCAGCTACAGTTGCCCCCTGCCTTGATCTTACCCGGTGGGGTTCTGCTTCGAGCATTTCCATGGGGCCAACTTCGGGCTGGGTTCCAGCTTGGCTCCGTTCAGCGGGGTTTCTATGATTCCTGTCGATAGTTTCTTCGAAGAAGGAATACCTTTGCTGTCTCCGAGATCCTCCAGATTGAGACTCATCCCATGATTCAGTGTTGCGGTTGGATTCTTCAGCATCCCTTAAGCGTGACATAAGTTGGTCCACTAAAGCTTCTTGTTGGGATGTGAAGCGGTTGGTTACTTCAGCCACAACTCTGTCTAGATCTGCCCTAGTTATTGGTTGTTCGGTGGCAGGAGCTATCAGATTTGCCTGGTATCCATCTGGTGCTGCTGTTGAAATTGGATGATCCTCTTGATCTGGGGCTACTGGATCCGGAAGACTGCTAGTTGCGATGTTCTTTCCTTTGTTAACATCCTTCCGTTGCTTGGAAGGCATGATTTCTAAGCGACGAACGTCGTTATGAGGAAGAAGGTTGAGTGGGAGAAGCTGAAGCTTCGAGTTCAATTCTCAGTGAAAGCACCAAAAATGTTTGCACAAAAAATGGACAAACACCTCCAAGTCGTATTATTTTAGTTGAGTATGTGTGATTTTCAATGATTTTAGATGAGTATGTAAATATGAGAAAAGTAAGGGCTGAAATGTAAAAGACACGCAGATTTATAGTGGTTCGGCCAGAATGTGCCTACGTCCACTTTATATGTTATTATCTTTCTTCTTCCAGATTACAAGTACAATGCTTTGTATACAAGTGTATGAAAGTAGTTTGAAAGTTCCTTCCTTGCTTGAGCTCTCAAACTTGTCTGCCATTGTTGTACCCCTGCCCCTCTATTTATAGAGTGAGGTAGGGGGCAGGGGTCTTGGATGTATATAGCTGCCAGCGGGCCTGGGCTGAAGCAATCTGGCCTGGTAGTCCTCTGGTTCGGCGGAGCTTCATTCGGTCGTGCATGGAGATGAAGTGGAGAGGCTTTGGTTCGGCGTGATGGTAGAGAGTAGTGGTTGGTCCGGTGTTGGTTTGGACCGGCATGGTGTAGGAGGTGTGGACCGGTATTGGGAGTTGGTTCGGCGGTCACCTGGACCGGTAGTTGCTCGGAGCGGTAGCAGGACTTTTAGCTTTGCCGAATGGAGTGGAGGCCGGATGTGGTTGTACATGTTTGGTCCGGTGGTAGTGTTATGCCGAATGTCCTTGGGTTTGGAAGGCCGAATGAGCCTATGCCGAATGAGCCTCTGTATTTGGTATGCCGAATGATTCTCTGGTATAGGGAACGCCGAATGCACTTGTGCCAAAGGGGATGCCGAATGATTCTTGAGTACCATAGTATGTGGAGATGATGAAGATGCTCGCTGGTCTCGAACGTGCATGGAACCTGACGCTCCTTGGTCTCGAGGCCTTCTGGGCGAGAATTCGCCCAACACCTTTGAATAATTTAGAGGAAAACATTTCGGTTAGTTTTGTGGTAATCTGAATAATCTTCTAAGTGATGATAAGATGTTACTTAGACGAATCTTGTAGAGTAGTAGTAAATTATTCTCTTTATCATTGTGCGATCGAAATGAATTCAAATCTGAACAAACCCAAAATGAGTTTTAATAAACAACTTGTTTGAATTTATTTTATAAAAATATGTAGCATGCTCTCAAAGATGAGTTTGTAAATTTATAACTGGGTATTCAATCTTTAAGTTCCCTAAAAGGGAATTGATTTCCAAAATAAAAGGTATTTTTGATAAGATATTGTTTTGATAAATGAATTTTATCTTTAAATAATATACGAGGTAATTTAAATTGATTTAAATGGTTTAAATTGTGTATGAAGGTTTGATGATGTTGTTTTATCAAAAATATAGATATTATTTAAGTATCTAAGCAGTGTAAACTAATTGGTGTTATTGGCTTATGTTGGGTGCGTTTCCACTACCACCGAACCAAAGTAAAGACGACCCCTGCCGAACCAACCTCCTCCAGAAACGACCGAACCAACTCGAAATGGCACCACTGGACCAACCCCTCTCTCATGCTCGCCGAACCAACCTCCACCGGACCAAACGCCATGCATCCACCACGAATCCATCTTGCCGCCGAATCACCCCACACCGAACCAGCCCACGCCGAGCCAAAACTCCAACCTACATCACCGGACCAACCTCCATCACCGAACCAACATCTACCGGACCAACCTCCATCATCGAACCAACATCTACCGGTCCAACACCTCTCCCTATAGAGCCGAACCAAGCTCCACCCACTCACCACCGGACCATGCCCCACCGAGCCAAGCTCCACCGAACCAACCTACCTCCATCCACTGTCGGACCAGAAACAAGGGAGGACACGACCGGACCAATTCTGTCAGGCTAGATTGCTTCAGCCCAGGCCCACCAGCAGCTATATACGTCCAAGACCCCTGCCTCCAGCCTCACTCTATAAATAGAGGGGCAAGGGTACAACAATGGTAGACAAGTTTGAGAGCTCAAGCACGGAAGGAACTTTCAAACAACTTTCAGTTACTTGTAATCAAAGCTTTGTACTTGTAATCTGAAGAGAAAAGGGGAATAACATATTAAGTGGACGTAGGCACGTTCTGGCCGAACCACTATAAATCTGTGTGTCTTTTATAGTTTAGTCCCTGCTTTTTATATATTTGCATTACTCACCCAAATCACTAGAAACAACATAAAATCAACTAAACCGCACGACTTGGAGGTGTTTGCCCATTTTTTGTGCAAACATTTTTGGTGCTTTCACTGAGAATCGAGCTAGAAGCTACAACTTCTCCTACTCAACCTTCTTCCTCACAGCATCACTCCTTGCTCCGACAACATGACTTCCAGGCAGAGGAGAGATGTTAACAAAGGAAAGAACGTCGCAACTAGCAGTATCCCAGATCCAGTGGCCCCAAATCAAGAGAATCATCCCGTTTTAACAGCAGTACCAGATGAAAATCAGGCAAATCCAACAGCCCCCGCCGTGGAACAACCAATTACTAGGGTAGATCTAGACAGGGTTGTGGC
Source organism: Allium cepa (assembly GCA_030765085.1). Classification (NCBI taxonomy): domain Eukaryota; kingdom Viridiplantae; phylum Streptophyta; class Magnoliopsida; order Asparagales; family Amaryllidaceae; genus Allium; species Allium cepa. The sequence goes on along the minus strand of CM060942.1, from coordinate 691,597,935 downwards.
TGAAGTAACTATCCGCTTCGCATCTCAACAAGAAGCCTTGGTGGACCAACTCATGTCACGCCTAAGAGATGCTGAAGAATCCAACTGCAACACCGAATCATGGGGTGAGTCCCAATCTGGAGGATCTGGGAGGCGACAAAGACCTTTCTTCTTCGAAGAGGCTAACAATAGAAACAGCCATGGTAGGAGCCGAGCCCGGACTCAGCCCGAATTCCGACCCGAGGAAACACTTGGAACCGAACCCGACGGGGGAGGTGCCAGACAGGGGTCGGATGTAGCTGAGCCTGTCATGCTACCTAACCATGAAAACACCAGTAGACGGGGCCGAACTGGAGTCCAGCCCGAAGTTGGACCCGAGGAAGCGTTGAGAACAGAACCCAGCAGGGGAAGATCAAGGCAAGGGCCAAATATGGCTGACCCCAGCATCCCCCCATAAGACCAAAGGCAGCCTTTGGAGAATGTTAGGAGTGACAGACGATACCATCCCTACAAGTCATCTGGACGGAATCAATCCCGCAGGGAAGAACCAAACTCATTTTTGTCCGCTCCAAGTTCTGATGAAAGGATGGCGCGATTGTTCAGAGAGTGCGTCCAACGGGAGCAAAGGGATCGGGGGATAGGTGCTAGGGTAACCAGCCCCTTCACCCGCAATATCAAAACTGCCATCACCCCCCGGGAATGGAAAATGTCAACGATGGAACCTTACAAGGGAACCTCTGACCCCATCGTACACTTACAGAGGTACACCCAGCATATGCTCATGAGCGGAGCAACAGAGGGAGTGTTGTGTAAATACTTCCCACTATTCTTGGCAGATCTAGCTACCTCCTGGTTCTGCCACCTACCCTAACGGTCCATCAGCTCATGGGAAATGTTGAAAGAAAAGTTCATCAGTCAGTTCCGCATTCATGTGGAGCAACCCAAGGACGCTTATTCCTTATCTAATATCAAACAGAAACCCGGAGATACAGTGCAACAATATCTAACCCGATTCAACGCCGCGGCGACCGCAGTCCAAGAGGCCGACGAGAAACTTATCCTAATGGCCCTCTGCAGTGGTGTACATCCAGATATTAAATTTGCTAGAAGACTAACCAAGGAAAAACCAGCTACTTTACCTGATTTCTTCCATGAAGCTGGAAAATATATGAGATTTTAAGACGCTGCCACTGAGAGGCAATCAGGGCAACAGGCTAAGACGGCTACAGACAGGGTCCCCGCTGCAGCAAAGAATGTTCGAAGAAATGACTCTAGAGATAATGCTGGGGGCAAAAAGGGAGAAAAGCGCTTATATCGACCAGGACCAAGATTTAACTCTTACACTCTTTTGAATGAAACAATCGAAAACATCTTCCTAGCCACTCAAGACGAAGTTAGATACAAGTGCCCCCCGCACAAGAAGGAGTCAGATAACGCAATCAAGTCTGAAAAGTTCTGCTACTTCCACGAATCTCATGGACATGACACCAATGAATGCCACCATCTCCGGGACTTGATTGAAGAACACATCAGAAGGAAGAGACTGGAACGCTATGTAAAAAGCCAGAACAGGACTTCAACTCCTGCCAATGAGAATCCTGGACTACCCCCCCCCCAGAAGCAGGCGGAGGAAATCGCAACACCAGCAGCTCTAGTCAAGAGAAGATAGTGGTCCACACCATATCAGGAGGACCGCACATCGCCGACAGAAGCTGGACGGAGATGGAAAGATACGGTAAGTCACTTAGGAACGATGAAGGCTACGTTAATTCTGTCATGGAAGAGCGCCACCCAAAACGGAAAGAGAATGACGACATCACATTCAGTAGGCGTGACCTAGAGGGAAGATAGTACCCACACATGGATCCTATGGTCATCTCTGCTTGGTTCGGTCCAGCCAAAGTTTTCCGAATTTTAATAGACACTGGAAGCTCAGTAAATATCCTATTCAAGCATGCTTTCGACAAAATGAAGCTGTCAATGAAGGATGTGTCTCCCTGCAACAAACCACTACATGGTTTCACTGGAGATGCGAAGATGCCCCTCGGGCAACTGGACCTTTTTGTTGAAATAGGAAGTCATCCCCGCTCTGTTGTGCGAAAGCAAACATTTGTGCTAATAGAGAACCACCTACAACGCCTTTTTGGGGAGACCGGCCTTGTCTGACTTACAAATTGTCCTAGCCCCATGGTGCCTGAAGATGAAATTTACAACAGATAACGGAATAGGAGAAATAGAGGGAGATCAAGACGCTGCTCGAGACTGCTATGTAACTGAACTTCGCAATAACCGCAGAAAAGATAAAGGGAAAAATACAGAGACTACTCTCTGCATGAAAAACTTGGAAGCATAGCAACTAAAGAAATCCCCTCCTCTTCGATATACCAGTGACCATTTCAATGAATTAGACCCCAGGGACAAAGAGGAGGAGGCCACCGCCGAGCCTGCAGAGGCTATGGAATTCGTAGCTGTAGACAAACATGACTCAAGTAGACTATTGAAAATCGGATCTCAACTAAAAGAAGAGTTAAAGGATCAACTCATCGATTTTCTTCGCCACAACATGGATGTATTTGCATGGACGCACGCTGATATGACAGGAATCTCCCCAGATGTAGCATGCCACGTACTGAACATCGATCCCACGAAGGTGCCAGTAAAGCAGAAAAAGAGAAGCATGGGGGCAGAACGATCAGCAGCCCTAGTGGAAGAAGTGAAGAACCTACTTGCCAATGACTTCATACGAGAAGCCATCTACCCAGAATGGATCGCCAACCCGGTACTGGTAAAAAAAGCTAACGGGAAGTGGCGAACATGCATTGATTTCTCCAACTTAAATGACGCCTGCCCAAAAGACTGCTTCCCACTCCCCCAAATCGACCAACTCGTGGACAGCACTGTCAGGCACAAACTCTTATCCTTTATGGACGCATACTCAGGATATAACCAGATCCATATGCACGCCCCCGATCAAGACCACACTAGTTTCATCACTGACCGGGGATTGTACTGCTACAAAGTAATGCCTTTTGGACTTAAAAACGCCGGAGCTACTTATCAGCGCCTTGTCAACAAGATGTTTGCGGAACTAATAGGACAAACTATGGAAGTTTATGTGGATGACATGCTGGTAAAATCGAGGGAAGCCAACGATCATATAAACCACCTGGATGAGATGCTTCAAGTACTTCGCCAATATGGAATGAAGCTGAACCCTCTAAAGTGCTCCTTCGGAGTATCGTCGGGAAAGTTCTTGGGATTCATCGTTCATTCCAGGGGGATTGAAGCAAACCCCGAACAAGTTCGAGCTTTACAAGATATCAAGATACCATCCACTCGAAGGGAGATGCAAAGCCTAAACGGGAAAGTGGCCGCCCTAAGCAGGTTCATCTCTAAAGCAACCGACAAATGCATCCCTTTCTTTGAAGCTCTAAAGAAAGACAAAGGAAAGTTCGAATGGACTGACGAAAGCTCGACAGCCTTCCTTAACTTAATCGAACACCTCCAGAAACCACCAGTACTCTCAACTCCGAATGAAGGCGAGGAACTATACCTATACCTTGCTGTATCGTCCCATGCTTTAAGCGCCGCTTTGGTGAGAGAAGACGACCACGCGCAGCGGCCCGTATACTTTGTAAACAAGAGATTTACAGGGGCAGAAGCCAGGTACCCTAAACTTGAGAAGCTAGCATACTGTCTGCTAATCACGTCACGGAAACTGCGACACTATTTCCAGTCTCATTCCATCAGAGTTTTAACCGATCAACTGCTAAGGCAAGTGCTCCATCGCCCCGACACTTCTGGGCGATTACTTAAGTGGTGCATTGAACTAAGTCAATATGATATCACTTACCATCCTCGCACCGTTATCAAGGGGCAAGCTATAGCTGATTTCATTGCCGAATTCACTACTAACGAAGGTAAGGAGCAATCTGAAATAGCAGAAGATATCAAGTGGAATCTCTTCGTAGATGGAGCGTCAAACGAACAAGGCTCGGGGGCAGGTGTTGTGATAATCACCCCCAGGGGAAGGAAGCTGCACTACGCCCTAAGGTTGGAATTCGCTGCCACCAACAATGACGCAGAATACGAAGCGGTGATAGCTGGACTAGAACTGGCCTTGGAGATTGGAGTCGGCTCTTTATGCCTCCATAGTGATTCTCAACTCATTGTAAATCAAATACTGGGAGACTTCCAGACTCGAGGAGGACGACTCACAGCATATCTAGAAAAGACCAAGCTGTTGCTCAATCAATTGGATCACTATCTAATCAAACACATTCCTCGAGAAGAAAACCAAGAGGCCGACGAACTAGCAAAGCAAGCTAGTATGAAGAACATCACTATCTTCGGAGCATTAACCATCTCAAAACAGCCGGCACCAAGTTTCGAGCAAGTGAATCTGATAGCTGCGATCGACGAAGAAATTTGGATGACTCCTATCCGAAAATATTTACAAGATGGCACACTGCCCGACAGGCGTAATGAAATCAAGAAAATCTTGGGGAAAGCTTCCCTCTATACATTATAAGAAGGCATCCTCTATCGGCGCGGCTTCTTTAATCCCTTATTAAGGTGTATCGCTGGAAGGGAAGCTAGGGAAGTCTTATCCAACATCCATCAAAGAAGTTGTGGAGATCACACTGGAGGGCAGACTCTGGCAAAGAAGATACTCCGATATGGATATTAATGGTCCACTTTAAACAAAGATGCCTTGCACTTCGTCAAGAGATGCGACAGATGTCAGAAATTTGCCAAGATTCCTCGACTACCCACAAACGAGATTACTCAAATGACCAGCCCTTGGCCCTTTGCAGCATGGGGAATTGACTTGATTGACGAACTACCAACGGGCCGAGGCGAGGCCAAATATGCTATAGTGGCGGTTGACTATTTCACCAAATGGGTGGAGGCGGAACCTCTAAATAAAATATCTTCGGCAAAAGTTATCAACTTCTTGATCAAAAATATTCTGTGCAGGTACGGAGTCCCACTCAAGATCATATCGGACAATGGACTTCAATTTGACAGCGAGGAATTCGCCAACTGGTGCCAAGAGCACGGAATTCACAAAAGCTTCTCATCTATGGCTTACCCCCAGGAAAACGGACAAGTCGAAGCTGTCAACAAAATCCTCAAAACCCTAATCAAGAAGAAACTTGAAAAGTCAAAAGGCGCTTGGGTGGATGAACTTCCGCGGCACTTTGGGCCTACCGCACGTCTTATAGAACATCGATAGGGCATACTCCTTTCTCTTTGGAATACGGATCGGAGGCCATGCTCCCAGTTGAAACTATAGTGCCTTCCCACCGTAGGATCCACTGCAACCCAGGAGAAAATGAAGAACTCCTACACATGTCTTTGGATCTAATTGAAGAAAGAAGAAATGATGCAGCACTTAAACCGGTTGCTCACAAGCAAAAAGTAGCAGCACAATACAACTCTAAAGTCAAGCACCGCAGCTTACAGGAAGGAGATCTTGTCCTCAAGCGGATCTTCCCGTGCCCCGGAGCGCTAGATCCAATCTGGGACGGACCCTATGTAATTCATAAAGATCTCCACAATGGAGCTTATATTTTCTTAACTTGTACTGCCCATACGAAGTGAATTAACAAAGAGAATCAGTGGATGTAGGCATTTTCGTGCCGAACCACTTTAAAAATCTTGTCTCTTTTTAACTTGTTCCTTTATATCTTGGCTGCTTGTTAAGCTTTATCCTTTTCTGTTGAACAAAATCGTGTATAACGACATTTCCATACTGGAACTCATGGCGCAACTTCCCCTGGACAAGACTCAATAGGTACTATGCGATTCTATGCACTCGCCAATGAGACACTTTTGCTCCAGCATCCCTCTGCTGCGGGTTAACTCATTGCTCGCGACTGCCCTCAAAGCCAACTGTAATGAGCCGATTATAAGCCATCACGAAGGCCGACTATAGCCGATGGCGGCTCATTACGGCGTTCGGCTCGCCGGCAACTGTGAACCTACTTTAAGCCCCAACATAAGGTGTGGCCAGCCAGGGGTAGTTCACGGTTGACGATCGGCACCCACGCTAGCCGGCCACAGTAAATCGAATAATACCCACGATTACGGGCCATAATGGCTCGGGTAGTTACTGTGCGCGATCTCGGCTCCGATATGTCTTAAGTGCGGTTGTGGTAAAAAAGATAAACTCCCAGCGGAGGTGTAAGATAGGTGACAAATGTCTCCAAGACCCACAGCTAGGGAAAGTGATTACAAAACCCGTTTTCCACGAACTTAAGCATATCGATGGCCTTCCGTGACTGGAAGTTTTACTTTTCCTATATTTCCATTCCATTTAAATACTTTTCTTGTATCCTGCATAACGGTCCCCAAAGTACATGACACTAAATAGGAGGCATTCGCTCACGAGAATCAGAGCCCGCAAACTGGGTGACAAGGCACTCAGCCGCATCCATGGTCAATTACACAAGATGTCCAAAGCTACCCCTGCAACCAGAACATGAAGGGCGGTACTCTTTTTTCTTGTACATAATCATGTAGCTATGACTTATTCGTAACATTGCAAAACATGAGATTATATTTCAAGCAAAAACTTAACATCGAGCACAATTAAATCACAGGCATATGCATAACTATGTTTTTTTTATACAGCACTTCAAAATAATAACAGCATTCAAAATACAACAGAATCAGCTTATGTTATAAGCTTACATAGAGACGTTCAATAGCATAATTACAACTTGAGAGTACATTAATGTTTTGAACTAGCATGTACAGGAATGTCAAGCAGGCTAAATGAAATAACCAACTGCACCAGTGCTCCACCCTCGTCCTACCAGCTCTTCGAATCTACTTGATTGGAGGATCGGAGCTCCTAGCATGATGACCAGAGGCCCCACCTGTCCAATTCAGGAAAAGAGTCCATTAAACCAACAACGAACGATCAAGTTATGAAAAGCTAAAAAGCGAAAACTCACCAACACCCGCTCCTTGGTCCTCATCCCCCAACTGCACACCGGCTTCCTCCGCAGCAAGTAGCCGCATCCCCTCCTTCACCGCTACCTTCTCCTCCTTTGAAAACTGGGCGGTAACCACGTCCATCCTGAATGCCGCTCCACCTTCCTTATCCGCATCGGCCTCGGCCTTCTCCAAAGCCCGGAGATATATCCTAGCCATGATCCGGGGATAGTCATCCAATCAGGATAGATTACAATGCTTCCAAGTACGGAAGTACATATCCTGCAACATCTCATCCATCATCCCCTCATTCTCCTCAAACTCCCTCACCTGGGCCTCGGAGGACAGCAACTTAGCGATGGCAACATTCCTCTCCGATCGATATCTCAAGCGGTCAGCCTGGAGAGACCTCCTCATTTCCTCCATCTCTTCCTTTAGCCTGGCCTGAGCAAGCTCTGCGGCCTCAAGCCTCTCAGATAACTCCTCTACCTGCTCGAGATCCGCCCTCCGAACCTCGTCCACCATAGCAATGGCTATGTCAATCCGCTCCTTGCAGGCGGCCTCCATCTTTCGTAACTCAGCCTTGCTAGCCTCCTCCATGGTTTTCTTTAGTCGTCGGGAGGCCGCCTCATACTGAGATATCTGAAGAGCCTGATCGGCAAGCTGTTTGGCCTGATCGGAAACCTGTAGCCGCAACCGGATGTTAGCACTTCCGATTTCCTCTCCAGCCTTGGCCAGTCGAGCGTGATGCTCCATTAGCCTCTTGGTTTCCTCAGCCACCCGATCGATGCTTGCCTTGGCCTCATTCCCTATGGTCACAATCCGAGTAGTAAGAAAATCGAGGTCTAACGACTTAGCCTCATCAAGCACCCGTACCATGGGATTGCGGGGAAGAAGATGCTCACCCGTGACCTCGTCAAAAGAGATGTCCTGAAAACTCGGGTCCAGATCCGGGTGGCCGGCAAATGGGTTGCGATCCAAACCTGGACGGTCTATCGGGGTGACGGTTGGATTGTCGGACGGATGGGGGGAAGGAATAAACTCAGTATCCTCCTCAGTAATATCATGGATGGGCTGGACTGGAGGCTGAGGGCCAGGTGAAGGTTCAAACGAAGATCGGCCCCTCTTCCTCTTTTGCATATCTTCTTCAATAACTCCGAGAAGAGGGCGATATCTAACTACATCCCCAGGACGGCTAGTTGACGGCTTTGGTTTGGTAGAAGCTTTGAGTAGCTTATACTGTTCGAGGCGGTGCCGAATACCTGATGTCTTGGCCGCCTTACCTGCTCCTGGAATAAAAACCAAGTGTTACGAACATACAATGATCCATAATTCAAGAAATATGTTAAGTTAAAAGGAGTGAGAAGGCACATCTATTATACAAACCTTGCGGAGGAGTAGGATACTGCAATAAGTCCTGAATCTCATTCCAGGACGGGAGCAAACCATAAGATATTCCTAAGTCCCTATCGTAAATGGAGTCTGCAGAAGTAAAAAGTTCACCTTGAATCGCCGGAGTCGCCTTAGCTGAAGAGCTCTTAGAGGATGGATCTGCACCAGACCCAGCCTTGTCAGCCTCCTTTGCCTTCTCAACCAAAGTCGATCCTCCCTCCGACTCCCCGAAAGCTTGATGGAAAGCATCATCCGTCCACTCATGAATCTCTCCTGCTTGCCTGAAGGTTAAGGCACCAACACCACTACCGCTCTTTCCATCGCCTCCTTCACCCTCACCTATATCCTCCTCCACATCTTCCTCCCCCGAAGCAATTGGGCAAGTGCTAGGAGAGGGGCCGTCGGACTTCTTGAGCCTCTTCCCTCCGACAGCTAGAGACTTTGTGAAAGGTTCCCTCTTGCCGCTTTTCACCATGGCCCCTTCCTTGGCTTTGGCGGCCTTCTCCTCAACTGTATCTCTCTGTTTAACCACGGACTGGTGTGGCAGGATCAAGTTGTGCTCCAGGAGAGTAGCGTTCCTGATCAGGTAAGAAGCCGACCGATCCCATCCCGGAATAGCCCTTATTTCCACTGCCATCCGAACCAAGGAATCATTCTCCACGACTGCAAAGCCACCTGTCGCTAGCAAGAAATAAAAGCATATAAGAAGGATCATTGCATCCGAGACAAAGAAACTACAAATGGAGTTCAACTTACAGCCAGAAGTGAAAAGGCGGAAGGAAACGGAGTCATCCTTGATAAAAAACCATTCTTTCTTAAACATACTGAGCTTCGAATACAGGTCTAAGACTGGTTTAAAGGGAACGGCCGCTTCCAAGCTAATGTACGAAGAACCCTTCTTATAACCTCTTAAGTTATATAAATATCGAATATCTCGGTTGGAAGGGGGGCGCCCGTACTTTCTCTGGAAAATAACGAATAAGCACACCAGGATAGCGTAGGAATTGGGCTGGAGCTGGAAAGGGGCCACCTTCAGATAGGTAATGAAGCTGACTATCCATGCATTGATCGGAGGAATGGCCCCACACATGCAATGGTACCTACTGTATGCGAAATATCCTTCAGGGGGATTGTACGGCATCACTCTGTTCCCCGGCAACAGCATGAGTGCTCTATCAATCCCAAAGGAGCGGGATATAGCATCAAGCTGCTCCTCTCGGAGGGAGCTAGGAAAACAGTCAGGAGGGGAGTTCAAGAGCTCCTAAGGACCATATCCATCCACTAGCGATCTCGGGATGGGCCCCTGTCGTCCCGGTCCTGATTGGGCTGGGGGCACTGCGGAGGACTCTCCCTCGCCCTTGGATTTTCTTTTATCTGATCGAGTTTCTGCTTTGCGAGACATTTATCTTCATACACAAAAGCGAAAGACATGTTGTTAGAACAAGGAGTATGGAAACATAAACAAATAGGTACATGCAGCCTGAAGACTCGCACACAAATTCAAAACTCATTCGCAAAAATAAAAGTTTTCACATTCATTCGGTTTTCACATTCATTCGGTTTTCGCATTCATTCGGTTTTCGCACTCATTCGGTTTTCAAGCTCATTCGGTACACAAGGTCCGCGAACTCGTTCGGATCCCCGAGCACGTCCGGTGGGAAAAAATCAAAGCACACATTCGGTAACTCACCTGATTCGGTAGAAAAGACGAATCAGCAAAATGATTGATTCGGCAGGAAAATCTTATCCGGCTATTTCGTTCGGTAGGGAATAGCAGAGGCCCTAGGCCCATACTTATAGGGGAAGGTTGATAACCGAACCAGTCGGTTCGTCTCTCAGGCCGAATATGGTTGTCCATGTCAAACAAAGCACGACATATGCTAAACATATGCCCTACTTTGGGGGGCAAGTGTTGGGTGCGTTTCCACTACCACCGAACCAAAGTAAAGACGACCCCTGCCGAACCAACCTCCTCCAGAAACGACCGAACCAACTCGAAATGGCACCAATGGACCAACCCCTCTCTCATGCTCGCCGAACCAACCTCCACCGGACCAAACGCCATGCATCCACCACGAATCCATCTTGCCGCCGAATCACCCCACACCGAACCAGCCCACGCCGAGCCAAAACTCCAACCTACATCACTGGACCAACCTCCATCACCGAACCAACATCTACCGGACCAACCTCCATCACCGAACCAACATCTACCGGTCCAACACCTCTCCCTGCAGAGCCGAACCAAGCTCCACCCACTCACCACCGGACCATGCCCCACCGAGCCAAGCTCCACCGAACCAACCTACCTCCATCCACTGCCGGACCAGAAATGAGGGAGGACACGACCGGACCAATTCTGTCAGGCTAGATTGCTTCAGCCCAGGCCCACCAGCAGCTATATACATCCAAGACCCCTGCCTCCAGCCTCACTCTATAAATAGAGGGGCAAGGGTATAACAATGGCAGACAAGTTTGAGAGCTCAAGCATGGAAGGAACTTTCAAACAACTTTCAGTTACTTGTAATCAAAGCTTTGTACTTGTAATCTGAAGAGAAAAGGAGAATAACATACAAAGTGGACGTAGGCACGTTCTGGCCGAACCGCTATAAATCTGTGTGTCTTTTATAGTTTAGTCCCTGCTTTTTATATATTTGCATAACTCACCCAAATCACTAGAAACAACATAAAATCAACTAAACCACACGACTTGGAGGTGTTTGCCCATTTTTTGTGCAAACATCTTAGTCCATAAACGTGCTTCACTGTAACACCATAAGGTGAAAAGTAGGCAGGTTGTAATAAGCATTGTTTATTAAAACTGTAGCTTTTGTTTAAAATATGCAAGTAGTGTAAATTATTTTTTATTTTAAGTCAATCCATAAACATTATCCATCTTAACACTCTAAGTTAAAGAGGTCGAGAGGTTGACTCTGTTTTAAAAGACCCAAATTCTAATTTGGTCTCCACCTAAATTGTGAAAAGCAAAAATAAATTTTGTCTTTTGTATAAACTCTTAGGATTTAGAAGGGTATTATACAAATAAATAAAGTGGAGTAAGTTATTACTTGGTGTTTTATTAAGAAATGACTTTATAAAATATTTTTAACCTTAGATGAAAATTTATAAAATAATTCATAAACAATTTTGGTGTTGAATAAAGTATTAAATGCAAATTTATATGATTTAGAAAGATTGATTAGTCAAGAAACCAATAAGTTTATATTATAATTTTCAATTTTTTCGAGTAAGTTTGGATAATCTTCTAAGCAGTAACGAAAGGCTAATGAGCAAAGAATGTACGCTTAGAAAATTATCCATATTTTAGGCAATCAAGAAAGTTTTGGATCTAATATAGGAGTTCTTTGCTAATCTTCATTTTAAATAATGTTGAGTTTTAGAAAAAAAATTCCTTATGGAATTTGAATGATTGATAATGTTAGTGTATTCTTTACGGAATTTGATTGATTTGATTTAATTGAATTAAATTGATTGATTGTGTAGTCTTATATACCATAGTTTAAAAAGTTGAAATTATAAACCATGGTTTTTGAATTGTTGTTTATGAGGACTTAAATCCAGGTGCTTTTGAAGAAAAAAATTTATTTTGATAGTTTTTGGAAAGAAATAATGATTGTTCACTCTAGTTGTTGTATTTGGAGGAATCGAAGTACCACTGGATGCTTTATGTTGTTTTTATTCTAGAGTATTACATGTTTTGCTAGGAGAACCCCCTCCTAGTCATTTTTGGTTTTGGTTTCAATACATTTCTTTTTGTAAGAAAATTGAAAATAAATTTTTGAATATAAGAGCCTGGACATTTAGTTCTAAATTTACCATTTGATATAAATGGATGCGTAGTATTTTATTTCAGGGTATTCTCTGAATTTGGTTGCATAATGATTTATATCATACTAGTTTTTGTCGGATAAGTAACATCTGATTAATGTGTTAGATATTTCTAGGATATTTTGTTTTTTTGGAATAGTATTGTGGTAAATTTCGGGGACGAAATTCTTTTAAGAGGGGAAGAGTGTAACAACCCCGAATTTAACCACATTAATTTTCGAATATTTAATTAATTTTAAATATCCAAATAATATGGTTTATAATTAAAATAAAAACTCGTTTAAACAATAAATATTGAAGACAAAATAGTTTTCAAAATTAGTCTACAAAAAATATTTAGTTCGAAGAAAAATCGAAAATGTGACTGGAAACCGTTTTCCGAATTTTCGACGTTTCATCGTATAAATATTGTTTGAAATGTCGTGAGCCTTGTTTATATTTGAAACAATATTTAAATGGTTAAGAATGTAAATTGGTTAGTATATATTGGTATATGAATAGGTATATATATTAAGTATATACATGTATATACTAAAAGATGCCTTAAGAAACATGTTTTGATACTTTGACGACTCGAGTACAAAAGATGTTTAAACATGTTTTCTTTGACATGATGAATGAGGGGACAAGGTGGAGGCTCAAATTTCAAGTGTGATGGAGGGTGTTGAGATGTCAAAACAATGTGGAGGGTAAAGGACAATGGGTGTTTAGGTAATTCATATTTTCACATGCATATAAATAGGCTTTCATCTCTCTAAATTTTCCTATTCTTCCACTGATCATATCTCTCCCTATATTATCCAAATGAAGTTATTCTTTATTTCAAACTATGTCAAATTTTAGTGGCTACAACTTCTTTTTTTGATCACTTCTTTAAATTTCGAGCATAGCTATATCAAAATATCAATCGTTTATGGAGTGTTTTTGGACCTAGAATTTCTAGTCCAAAAATGGTTCTTCTTCATTTGACCATATCTTCTTCAAAGATAATCGAAATTGAATGATTCTTTTTTTGAAATTATAGAGAAATAAATTTATAAAACTTTTCACTTACCTCTTTTCAAAAATCCAAAAGTAAATAATCCAAAAACCAATTGGAGAATCACCTATTTTCGGGTCATTTTTGGGAATTCGATGGTCATCCAAAGTCACTCCACCTTACCCAAAAAAAGTTTCACTTCCTTCTTCTTTCAAGGCTGAGCCTACTTAGTGCATTAATGGTTCAAGACTCTATCTTTTTCTTAGGAATGAAAGTGTTAGGTCATACCCTAAGTATTTGGATAATATTTGGTGAGTAAAACTACACCTTCTTAAACAAAGTTTATAATATGTTAATGTTCCTATTAATAGTCTATGAACGCTTGTTGTATATGTGAAGTGGTGGTTTGGTTGCCTGTTTATTTCCTTCTTTAAAAAAAATCGCATTTGAAAGTTAGTAAGCATGCGGTTAGCTATATGAAAAGTTGGTAGTTAAAGTTAATATAATTGTTAGTAAATACTTATTACATGTTGTATCATTATTATACCTTGTATTATGCTCAAACAATTGCTATGTGGTGTTTGGTTGTATGGCTAAATCATATGTTTGTTTGTTGATCTGCTCGTATAGTGATATCGGTGCTTTCAAAAAAATCACCTTTTTATCGAAATCGTTTGGTTTCATCTTCGTGCTTGGAATTGTTTTACAGATTAAGCAAAATTTTGATTAACGTTGTTTCCAAAATTAATTAACCATTTTAAAATTGATTATTTAATTTAATTGATTATTTAATTAATAGGGATTAAGGTAACTAATTATTAATTCATGACGTGTTTTAAATTTAACTAATTACCTGGTTAATGATTGCTTAAATTAATTAATCATTTTATTTAATGATGTTTAAATTTAATTAATCATTTTATTTAATGATATTTAAGGATAATCAATCATTAAATAATGACGAATTAAAGTTAATTAATATATTAGCTAATAATGATTTTAAATTAATAAATCTTTTAATAAATGATTTTTAAATTTTATCAACTTGTTTTAACTCTAATTATTCTTTCCTTTATTAATGTTTATAATTAATAAATCATTTTTAAATAATAAGAATTATTTATTTATTTAATTAAATTAATTATATTTATATTTATTAATTAATTGAACTAATGATGTTTTAAAGATAATTTACCAATTTTAATTAAAGATTATTAGAGTTAATTAATCGACTTAATTTATGAAGTTTCAAATAGAATTTATCATAGTAACAAGGATATTTTGACTTTGTTATTCATTTTCAATAATTATAATCAATTATTTATTAATTTAGTTAATTATATTTTACTAATTAATTGAATTAATAGGGTTTAAAAGTGGTTTACCCACTTTACTATTTAAAGATATTTGAAATTCAAAAATCAAATTGTGTGGTGAAGTTTAAAGATAATTAATTATTCTTATTAGTGTTAGTTAAAGATAATTAACCAATTTGTAAGAATGTTTTAAGTGATTAAATTTTTTTAAATTGTGTTTTAAAACTAATAAACCATTTTTACAAAGTTGTTTAAAGTTAAAAAACTTGTAATGAGAAGCCTAACTACGAATTTGGTTTTAAAAAGTAAAATTAAGAAAAAAGTTATGAAAAAGAAGTTTCTGTAAACGATATCGCTTGTATGGAAAGAATTTGGTCATATTCTTGGCATTAAACATCAAGGTATGGATATGTCACTGTTTCGGAAGTTAAAATTATCGTCAAGGAAATGCCTAGAGGTAACACTACATTCACTTGCCCAACTTTATTTTTAACCAAGTAATGGTACAAGTTTGAAATCGACGAGTAGTGGTTGGAATATGAGGTTTATTATCCATATTTGATCATTTTGTCATCATCGATTGTCGGTTTGTCAAATATCGATTACCTCAGCCTTTTTTGTTTTTTCGTCATTCTAAGACAATGTGTTGCTCATTTGAGCTTTGTTATCCTTTGTCGAAAATGACTAAACCCAAAGAGTGAGTGGAAACCAAGCTATGCAAGGTTGCTCCCATTAGGGTATTTTCACATCTACCATAGATTAATTTCGGATATTTGTGCACTAAGATGTGAAATGCTTGTATTCTCGATAAGGTTGGCGGGGTCTGGCTTCGATGATTCTGAGAGAAGTCACAGAGTGTATGACTCTCTCAAGTATTTTTCTAGAGGTATACTTTCAGTGAGGGGGGCGCACCCTCCTAGTTATTGTTTGAAATTTTCCTTTCCTTATTTTATTCGAACCTTTGAATCTGTTTATCTTTAAAGTACCACGAGAAGAGTCAACCACTCTTCGCGGTGTTTAAGTATTGATTTTGTTCATTCTATCAAACTTGGACTATTATCTTATTTTATTCATTCTACCAAATTTGGATTGTTTCCTCATTTTATCCATTCTGTCCAGTTTGGAATTTTATTCTGACTATTTCCATTCTTTCAAGTTTGAATGTTATACTAATTATGCCCATCGTCTATGTTTAGATTTGTTCCCCATTGTTCATTTCCGTTTTTGTAATGTTTGGTTATTGTTTATGTGGGAGAAAATCCGTTCTGCATAAGCGGCGTGATCCCACATGTTATTCTTTAAATACACCCCCATTTGTTTTATAGTTTTACTCATGCCATACATTTTGTTTGATACAAGTTGTTTATTTTCCCTAAACTCATGGGTACTCTATTATATTTGAGTACTCCGAGAATAGCAAGTTTTTCTTTAGAGCTCTTTAAAGATGACAGATGAGCAGGAGGCTCCTTGGCTATCTAGTTATTTATTTGCATTGTATGATTATGTAGGTGTATTTTGTATCTTTGAAATGAAAAGCCAGAATATATAGCTGCAAATCTATTAGATCTAGTACTTTTATTTAACCCTGATAGCTCCATATAAGGAGTAACCTTTTGTACAATATCATGTAGTATATGTAACAATTCCGTTGTGAGGTATTCCTATTCTATTATTTCTGTTATTTCATTTACCCTAATATGACTTTTCTTTCAAATTCTTGGACAACAACACACGAATACCAGGGATGTACTAAGTGTCGATCCTATTGGTCAGAAAGGTGGGTCATAACAGACTCGGATGAGAATGTCTGAACTTCCATTATTCAAAAAAATGTTTTCTAGACTAGGAACGAATTTCTGGTCTTCTATTAATTCTGGACAATAATTCCCGAACTACTTTCATTATTAGATATGAATTTATGGCCTTCGGCTAATTTCTAGAATATGATTTCTGGACTTCACTTTTCATTACCTGAATCTGGGTTTTGGGTCTTATATCATGAATTTTTGGTCTTCCACTACATTCGGAAGATGATTTCTGGATTTTACATATCAATACCTGAATCTGGATTTCAAGTATTTCATTATAGACTTATGGTCTTCTACTAATTTCTAGATATGGATTTCTGGACTTCTCTTATTAATACCCAATTTTAGGCTTCAAAATTTATATTGTTATGGATTTATGGATTTCTCATACGGATATCTGGATTTCTCTTACTAATACCAAAATATGGGTCTTGGGTCTTCTACTATTAACTTTTCGACTACACTTATCAATACCCAAATCTAGGTTTTAAGTCTTCTATTATTTCCAGTAAGGGTTTTTGGACTCCAATTATTTGTTCCCAAATGGGGATTCCTAGTTTTCTATGACTTATTTCTAGATGATGATCTCTAGACTTTATTATTAAATAATTGTTCTTGGTCTTCTGTCAGTTATTTCTAGAAGCGAATTTCTAAATTTCTACTATTAATGCCAGATTTGGATTTTTGGCCCTCTATTATTAATTCTATAATTAGATTTTTGGTCTTCTATTAATATAACCATAGTCATGTTTTTGGCCTTCTCTCATCATTACCAAAGTTGGATCTCAAGACTTTTATTATTGTCGAACAAGAATTACCGGTCTTTAATCGTTCCTGACTATGGATTTCTCATCACTCATTATCTTCAAATGAGGATTTAATAATTTCCATTATTCCTAGAATTAGATATCTGAAATTCTATTATCAGGAATTATAATACTATCTCAAATATTATAGAAAAACTAATGAACATATTCTTACATAAATTTCAAATTAATAATAAGAACTGTTGCCTACTTTGTATTTTGTAGGAAAATAAGATTGATAAGGAAGACCATTGAGGATGAAACAATGCAAAAAAGAATTCTTGGAATTTTGTCCAAAAGAACAAAAGCTTCTTTCATATAGAGGAGCTTAATGTTAACCATAAATTTCACTCAAGAATGTAGGTGTGAAAGAAGGCTTCTGAAGGTATCAAAAGAAGGGTTCTGTAAGTATTAAAAGTAGGCTTGCGAAAGCATTAAAAAGGCTTCGCATGAGTTGAAGAAAAGAGTTCCGCCATGGTCCAAAAAGGGGTTTCGAGAGCATTGAAGTAGCTTCCAAAGAGATTGGATTGGTAATGTAAGCGTTGGATGCTTCCACAAAAGATGAAAATAAGGAACTCTTCCAACATATTATCATTATGTCCAAATCTCTTACAGCACTAAAGTAATATGAAGATGATAATTCAACATTATTGAGTCCATTAGACATATGACATTTATCCAAAATAAGGCTCTATGGCACATTGAATCCAATCTTTACTCAAATTTATATATATCGAGTATCGAATCCTTTGAAGGGTACTCGACCTTCGAAGGGGTTCTCTTTGTAACCATTGAATCAAACCCTTTGGGAGGACTTATTCGAAAGGCATTTGAATACTTTCGAATATATCTTGGCTTCCGAAGGGTATCACCCCATAGTTGTTGTATAGACACCTTCGAAGAGGTCCATTCAAATGGGTCCTTGTCCTCATTTTGATCCCTTCAAAAGGGGTGGTAAATAGGACTGCAACATTGAATCTGTTCTGACAATACAAACCATTTCAAAGTCTTTCAAATAGGATCCTTTTCAGATTCACTTTCAATCCATTGCACCTTTGGATGTTGACGATTACATCGTTAACATACATTGGTGTCCCTAAAAGATCTATGTTGAACTTAATTGGACATACTTTGGTGCCTCCAAGGTTTATTGTCAAACTCGTTAAAATATACCTTAGTATCCCTAAGGTTTGATGTCAAAACCGTATAACACAAGGTTCTCCGTTGTTTAGAGAATTTAACATAAATCAACATCGACGCCACTAACAACGTCGACATGAAAGCATAAGGCTCTCTTACTTTAATAAAAACATATTATGCATAGAGGTTTACAATGGCATTGACCTCTATCCAAGGTAAAACCAATTTAAATTTATTTTAATTATAAATTCATGCCGAAAAAGGTGGTGTTGACTTTCATTTTTATAAGTTATCCACTTATAATACACCGTATTGACTCTGATGGCTTAGGCAACATTGTCCCTTCACTTTGATTTAAAACAATGCAAATGGACCTTGTTGACCTTAATGAATAGCATCGACAAGCATCTCTTCGACACTAAAGAAAAGAAATGCAGCATTATGCCTCGATGATAGTAGAGTCGCCGATCCTTGTGATACATAGATTATCCGGCTACACAAAAACTCGAAGACTAGTTAAAATCGGCATCATGAACCTTGATGACAACGATATCATCGATTTTCAAAATAATACGCAAAGGTGTTGTCAACCCAATAGAAAATTTGTTTAGGTGCGACGACCCTTAACTTAGTAAAACATGCGGCATCCAAAATTATGAAGAAGCCTCACCGACGCTTTTATGTTACCGCTTTCATTAGCCTGGGCGAGTTTAGAATCACTCCACAACTATCAAAATAGTTACCGTATGCTTCTCCCTCGTCGATGTTAATGAAGCAAATTGAAGAGAGGCGCGGCGACCGAAATAGGAGTGTGGCATCACCGTAATTAACTCCAAATCTACATTTTTACAATGTAAAGTATGTCCTTTTTAACTAATTCTATTAACACGTCAATGTTTGATTGGTTTGGTTGAAGTTTGCCATATCTTCTTCAGAATTGGCCGCCGCACCCAATTTTTTACAGGCAAAAATACATGTTCATCCAACAAATTATTAATTTTGACTAATTTCCTTTTCAGTGCTTAACTAGCATATTTAAGTCTATATCTCTTCGAAGATAAGTGGGAAAATCCTAAAAATTCACATATAGTCAAACACATCATTTTATTTATATATAAAAATTTCAGGTAAAAATCATTATTTAATTATTTAAATTAAATAAAACCCAAATTGCTTCCTATTCTCGGTAGAAATTCATAAAATATTTATTCCATCTAGGAAAATTACGAAATTAAAAGTCCATCTCCAAAATGTTGTTTTACATCATACATCTTAATTTCAAATCATTTGGAGGATAAAAACTTTGGATTTAACCCCAAAACTGAATTAAACCATTTCAAATAAATTCCAAAAATTCTCGTTAAACGATATTCTATCCAAACAATGATTATTAAATCATAACTTGACCAATCAAACACATAAGATTCATGTATTACCCATAACCAAATCAAAACAAAGACTTAAGAGATAATGAGTGCTATTATTCACCATAAACTTGATGTATGGAGTTGAAATTTGGTCTAGCTTTGATTTTCTAAGCTTGCTTCCTTTAAATCCCTAAATTTTGTCCTACTTAGAATTATTTAATGGTCAGCCTTGATATCTCCTTTTGATTTTTTTTATGAATGATAAAAAAATGAGAATAGAATGAGGGGAGAGGGTTTAAGGTAAGGGATTTAGTATACTCCTAAGTTACCCCTCTCATTCATTCTCCTTTAGGTTAAATTTTAAAAAAAATCTTTACTTAATTTATCAAGGAATGACCAAATTAAATTTCCCATGTCTCATTCTCCTTAATTATTCACATTATTATATTTAATCTATCCAATTCAATGTCCTAAATAATGTTAACTAAAATTAGAGGTGCTACGGGAAGCCATGAAAGTTTTTAAGAGCTTAGAAAACAAGATGATAGAGTTTTGAAAATAAGAAATGAAATGAAAAATGAGAGAGAGAGAAATAGGAAATTGTGTTCATACAAATTAGATAATGTGAATTACCAATATATCCTTTGTTCATACCCTCCACTACCTTTTTTCCACATCACCACAATCTCCCCTTCATTTCTTCCACAGGCAAGGACCACCCTCCTTCATCATGACCGTCACTTCATTCTCTTATGTACTATGATGTTATGTGACATTTCCTTTTTACATTATTTTTATTTTTGTTTTAAATTTTGGGAAAAAGGTCACATCTCATTCTTTTTACTTAAGTAAATAAATATATACCGTATATTATCTTAACCGTACATATGTTATTTGTATATGTATGCAAATATGTATACTAGAGTGTACACAATGCTTCTGATAACTTTCATATGATGAAAAGTCAAAAATCCGAAAATCGATTATTGGTTGCATTTTTGATTTTTCTTCAAACTAAATATTTTTGTAAACAAACGCTAAAAACCATTGTTATCCCAACTTTTGGCAAAATTGAGATATCCAAAATTTACTGAGAATCAATGATTATTATTCTTGAGTATCAACTATGTACTGCAGGATAACCATGAGTGTCGATGAATTTTGTCCGAGTCCGGATCGGGCTACAACTAATAGGACATGGCTAGAGAAGCCAAGAGAGCCAACATTTCAAGTTTCAAGTCAATCCGAGTTCGTATGCTCAATATGTGATGTATTCAATTTGAGAGAGATAAACCTTACTCGGTTCGAATCCATATAGTACCCCATAGTTCGAATCGATGGACACTCCATCTAGTTCGCATCCATTGGCTTCGACTCCATCTACTTCGAACCAATCCTGTGGCCTTCCTTCGTATCCATCCAACTGAGGCCACTCTGTATCCATCAAGTGGCCATGCTTCGACTCCATCAACCACGCATTGGTTCGAATACGTCCATTATGCCTTAGTTCAAATCCATTAGTAGTCAGCCATGGTTCGAACCCATCAACACACCTTGCTTCGACTCCATCGAGCAAGCTTTAAGGTCATATCCATCCCATTATGCCTTGGTTCGAATCCATCCTTGTACGCCCTAGCTCGAATCCATCGGGGGAAAGTTTCCCCGAATCCATGCAAGTGAAGAAGTCCCGGCTCCATTCCAAAACTCGTCTTCGAATCCCCCAATTAAGGCAACCTTGAATCGATCAAATGCTTTGATCGATTTGAACGAGTACCAGTTCCATCGATTCGAAGGAAGCATGCCTTCGAATCCAACTCTTCGAATCCATCAGATAAACGCGGCTAAAACCAAGGGTATGACCCAGAAAACTCGGAGAAAAAGGAGGATTGACCTGAAGCATACGCACCACGTCATCACTTTCACGTGTAGAAGCATGGATTCGACCCTATGGATTCGAACCATATCGATTCGAACGAATCCATAGGACGAGGAGCACCATCGTGAATCGATCATAACTAGAGATCTACAAGTCCAAATGCTATGAAATTTTTACAGGAGTTTTCCTACGTGTCGAAGAATGTCCACGTCAAGTTTCGTCACGATTGGACACTTTCTTGATCGATTCGAACCAAGGGTCGAATCGATCCCAAAGTGGGCCCGGATCTCCAGAATTCGGGCGTGTGGGCCCCCTCACGTGCCAGAAGCGGTCTACCGGACTTTTAGGAGAAATATCAGCCTCCTACACCTATAAATAGAGCCCCAGGTCATTCAGGAATGGGGATCTGGATTCGGAAGCGCGGAGACTCTACCAGACTCTACTTCGCACTCACTACTACCGTTGTACTCGAATTTCAGAGCTATAATCCGTTGTAATCCGCTATAATCAACTGTAATCAGCGAAGAACATCAATAAAAGTAAAAACCTTTGAAGTGGACGTAGGCCGGAGATAGCCGAACCACTATAAATCGTGTGTTCTTGTTCATAATTTCTGTTTTGTCGCGTGTTGCTTGCTTAGCTCTGTGATTTGTGTTTGAATATTGCTGATTTATATTCATACATTGGTGCTTTCACAATACTTTGGGTTTGTGACCAATTTTGGCGCAAATACTTTGGTGCTTTCACCGAGAGGAACTAGCACCCGCTACATCAAATTTAGAATTCAGATTTAAGAGTTTGAAGACTTACGATTCAAAGACAATGACTCGAAAAACAAGACAAAGAGTTGATCGGAGCCAACAAGGAGGAAGCCAAGAAGCATCCTCAGGAGCAGGAGAAGGACAAGATTCCGTCTACATCACTAGAGACGAGATGGAGGCTATGGCTAATTCAATACGCGAAAGCATGATGAAGACCCAACAAGAGATGTTGCAGAATTTCCTCGAACAAATGAGGGCGGCAAATGCGCAGAACCTTGGACCAACCACAACAACTGCGAGTGCGGGACAAGGAATCAAGATTGCAGAAGCTAATGAAGGTCAGGTTCAAGACCAGAATATAGGAGTTAAAGGTGATCAACAAGGACTTGGGGGCAGACCCTCTGGGTCCGATACTGGAAGACCGACAGGCGGAGCTCAACAAGCTGGAGCCAATACATATGCTAACGAGCCACCAGAAGAATACGTACCAGAATTCCCTTCAAGGCTCGGGGGGCAGGATAGGAACTTGACAAGGGGTCAACCCCTAGACGAAGACGAGAGAATGATTGGCCTAATACGACGAATCATGAGAGGAGGATTGCCTAGTGGAGGGCTGGAAGAAGTCAGTCGGAGTCTGTTCGCTCCGAACATCCAAAACACAAGGAACCCTCCAAAATTCAAACTACCAATGCTAGAATCTTATAACGAGAGGCAGACCCAACCATGCATATTACCAGATATATTAGGCACATGGAAGTTCTGGGGGCATCCGAGGAAGTGATGGCACGATGCTTCCCTCTATACTTGTCAGATTTAGTTGCACTTTGGTTCAGACAATTGGAGACTAGATCAATCGGGACATGGGGCGAGCTTGTAGATAGCTTCATGAGACAGTTCAGGGTCCACGTGACGCGATCCAAGAGTGTGATGACTTTAGCTTCGATCAAGCAAAGGACCGGAGAGTCCATAAAAGATTTTCTGCTAAGATTCAATGTAACGGTGGCTTCTGTAGATCGTCCGGATCCATCAATGATTTTAATGGCGGCGGTGGCAGGAGTCATGGAAGGCAACAAATTTAAAGATTCTCTGACTAAAGATCCACCGCAAGATCTTGGAGAGTTCTTTCATAAAGCTGAAAAGTTCATTCGATTAGAAGAATCACAAGCTGATGAGAAGGAAATAAATGCCACGCAAAGTGTAGGAACCTCCAGAGAACAGTCCGGAGCGGACAAGGGAAAGAGGAAACAGGATGACATATATGATGGTCCTGACAAACGGAAGAGATTCCGAGAACCAAGATTCAGGCAATACACAGATCAGACTGCAGGCCTGGAACGAATTTACACTGAAACTCGGAGGCAACTCCCCTATCGAAAGCCACCTATAAGGGATCCCACTGAGCGGGAGCGCAGAACTGGAAAATACTGCCTATTCCATGAGCTGGATGGGCACATTACAGATGAATGCCGCCACCTAAAGGATGAGGTGGAAGAACATGCTAGGGGTGGTAGATTGCCGCAATTTGTCAGAGAACGGACAGCGGCGGTCAGGCCCGAACAACTACCGCCTCCACCTAACAGGAACGATCCTGGATCAGGATCACGACTCGTCATCCACTGATTGAAGATGGCAAGGGCCAAGTCCAAGATTTGGACTTTGGTCGAATAGTTTCATTTAGATTTTTTTTCAGAATAAACGGTTACTCCACTTACACATGTACGAGCACCGAAGAGATCCCATAGGCATGCTCTGAGATGGAGATAAACCGATATGCCCAGAGAGGCAATGTTTAGTTTTTCCTGATGTTTGAGATTGAACATCTAGGACTTGAATTTAAATAAATAAATTAGAACTTCTTACAATAAACCTTCGACCGGAGAGTCAAAGGATGAACATTAAATATCAATATAAAAATGATCGCTTTATGACCCTACCCGGAGAGGCGGGGTCCGGAGTGCAAGAAGTGAGTTGCTTCGCCGGAGAGCGACAGGATCGACTCACTTAAGCGCTGTTTCCCCTTCACCGGAGAGTGACAGGATGGGATCCAGCAAGAGCCCGGAGAGGCTATGATCGATCTAGAACGACCAAGACATCGCTTAATGTTCAGATACACTGAACCGGAGTGCAAGAAGTGAGTCGCTTCGCCGGAGAGCGACAGGATCAACTCACTTAAGCGCTGTTTCCCCTTTACCGGAGAGTGACAGGATGGGATCCAGCAAGAGCCCTGAGAGGCTATGATCGGTCTAGAACGACCATGACATCGCTATACGTCCTAACCGCGACCAGAGTGCAAGGGATAGAAGGCAACGCCAGAGTGCAATAGGATCTTTCTATTCAATCACTAAGTCTAGAATGGACTTAGTAAGGGTTCAGAGTAGCCATTAATAGTCCGGAGAGACTACGGAACTTCATTCTCAACATCTACAGAAAGAATGAATGCCGATTCGGCTTCGAACAGCCATAAACTTGATTAATAATACTGCAGCTATGAATGAAACATGAACTTACTACACTCGATTTAAGACCGTTCAAAACATACCTTTTACCAAAAGGCATGTTTTGGGGGGCAAAGTGTTATCCCAACTTTTGGCAAAGTTGAGATATCCAAAATTTACTGAGAATCAATGATTATTATTCTTGAGTATCAACTATGTACTGCAGAATAACCATGAATGTCGATGAATTTTGTCCGAGTCCGGATCGGGCTACAACTAATAGGACATGGCTAGAGAAGCCAAGAGAGCCAACGTTTCAAGTTTCAAGTCAATCCGAGTTCGTATGCTCCAGACGTGATGGATTCAATTTGAGAGAGATAAACCTTGCTCGGTTCGAATCCATATAGTACCCCATAGTTCGAATCGATGGACACTCCATCTAGTTCGCATCCATCGGCTTCGACTCCATCTACTTCGAACCCATCCCGTGGCCTTCCTTCGTATCCATCCAACTGAAGCCACTCTGTATCCATCAAGTGACCATGCTTCGACTCCATCAACCACGCATTGGTTCGAATCCGTCCATTATGCCTTAGTTCGAATCCATCAGTAGTCAGCCATGGTTCGAACCCATCAACACACCTTGCTTCGACTCCATCGAGCAAGCTTTAAGGTCGTATCCATCCCATTATGCCTTGGTTCGAATCCATCCTTGTACGCCCTAGCTCGAATCCATCGGGGG
The DNA here is from genome assembly GCA_030765085.1 of Allium cepa. Lineage (NCBI taxonomy): Eukaryota > Viridiplantae > Streptophyta > Magnoliopsida > Asparagales > Amaryllidaceae > Allium > Allium cepa. The sequence goes on along the minus strand of CM060942.1, from coordinate 691,572,540 downwards.
AAAGTTTCCCCGAATCCATGCAAATGAAGAAGTCCCGGCTCCATTCCAAAACTCGTCTTCGAATCCCCCAATTAAGGCAACCTCGAATCGATCAAATGCTTTGATCGATTCGAACGAGTACCAGTTCCATCGATTCGAAGGAAGCATGCCTTCGAATCCAACTCTTCGAATCCATCAGATAAACGCGGCTAAAACCAAGGGTATGACCCAGAAAACTCGAAGAAAAAGGAGGATTGACCTGAAGCATACGCACCACGTCATCACTTTCACGTGTAGAAGCATGGATTCGACCCTGTGGATTCGAACCATATCGATTCGAACGAATCCATAGGACGAGGAGCACCATCGTGAATCGATCATAACTAGAGATCTACAAGTCCAAATGCTATGAAATTTTTACAAGAGTTTGCCTACGTGTCGAAGAATGTCCACGTCAAGTTTCGTCACGATTGGACACTTTCTTGATCGATTCGAACCAAGGGTCGAATCGATCCCAAAGTGGGCCCGGATCTCCAGAATTCGGGCGTGTGGGCCCCCTCACGTGCCAGAAGCGGTCTACCGGACTTTTAGGAGAAATATCAGCCTCCTACACCTATAAATAGAGCCCCAGGTCATTCAGGAATGGGGATCTGGATTCGAAAGCGCGGAGACTCTACCAGACTCTACTTCGCACTTCACTACTACCGTTGTACTCGAATTTCAGAGCTATAATCCGTTGTAATCCGCTATAATCAACTGTAATCAGCGAAGAACATCAGTAAAAGTAAAAACCTTTGAAGTGGACGTAGGCCGGAGATAGCCGAACCACTATAAATCGTGTGTTCTTGTTCATAATTTATGTTTTGCCGCGTGTTGCTTGCTTAGCTCTGTGATTTGTGTTTGAATATTGCTGATTTATATTCATACATTGGTGCTTTCACAATACTTGGGGTTTGTGACCAATTTTGGCGCAAACAACCATTTCACTATCAATAATTTTAATTTGAAAGAGTTTTATTGGAGTTATAAAATTCATTAATTAGTTATTTAAAATTGTACTGAATATCCATATTTAAAGTGATTAGGTTTCGGGTCGTTACACCAGAGGTGGCCAATATCACCTGACACTTGCAACATCATCTGATGTTTACAACATTACTTCAAGCATGAAATTTGCCACAGTCCCGATTTCTTATAAACCTTAGTTATTGTGTGAGCTACTGAAATAAAGAAAAGAGCAAAATGCGGAATGAATTGCTATGGAATGAATTATTCAAGGAGGGATGAGATATGGAATGAATTGTATAGGAAGCGGTAGAAAATAATTGAAGATCCTATGATTAAGTTATTTCGTAGACAAGAGGATGTCGAATATGTGCGAAATGAAGAGGAAAAAGTAACGGTGGAGAGAGAAGGCTAAAAAGAAAGAGGAGAAGAAACACAAAAAGTTTATGTAAGATGGCGTGAAAAAAGAGGGGAGAGATATGAAGAAGGCGGAATAGTAGATGATATATTTTTATATAGAGTAAAGTATTAATAAGGAATATCAGCGGCTATTAGATCTATAGAAAGGTTGTCGAATGGCAGGCATGAATGAAATGTGGACTAATCACGTGATGGGTCATGCCATAAACCAGACGATGTCGCAGAAGCGAGATGAATAATTAATGAATTGAATGGATATAAAGATGAGTTGTCGAATGTTAATTGTTGGGGTTGTTGAAAGAGAAGTAGGTTGATGAATGTTAAATATTGAATGATTTGTTCATTGGTGATAGCCTTTTTTTCTCCTACAAATAATTGACAGTGGTTAGTTTTCAAATTTAAACTCAATAGAAGTTGGATTTAAAAATCCCTTCAAAAAATTAAAATTCAAATTTTAGGTGTGTTTCATTCATTTTTTTAACATTCGAAGGTTCATGCCCTCCTTCTAGCACCAAAATATAAAACCAAAAATTGATTCAACACCCAAGATATGATACTAGGAGGAATACTTGAAGAAATTCCAATGATACCCCTTGGTTTTATGGTTATTCACAGAATTGTTCAAAATTCGATCGATGTGCTCAATGATAAAATAGGCAAGTCAAAATATGCAAGAGTCCTTTATTTATTCTCCAAGGGAAACGTAGGCACTATGCATAAGTCATTTTCTTTATCCAATTGTAAGGCATGTTACAAATCAAGTCAAATGTGCAAATTTCAATTTTCTTAAGTCCTTATATGAAAATGTCATATATTATCTCTATCTTTGTTGGCCATTTTCCATGACAATAGATATTCAACTTTTCGAGAGAACATAGAAAGGTCCTATCCAAAAGTGATTTATGCTGAGAGAGAGAAAAAAAAGAAGTTAGGGGTCCCTTTCCATGAGGGGTGCGTATCTGTTTATAGTGATTGGAAGGATGTAGGTTTGCTTCCATTGGAGATGTGGGACTTAATGGTGCCACTTGTTGTGATCTCTTTAGGTTTGATTACTTCACATGGATTACTATCTTGGTTGTGGCCTCAACATGGAGCATGTGATGGAATATGACTGCCTTTGAAGCTTTATGAAGGAAAATACACTAAATCCTCTTGACTTTTCTCTTCTTGTATTAATGATTTTTAATCCTCTTTCTTTGCATGGTTTTCAGCAACGTCATGTAAATTAATGATTTTCGACATCCTTTTAAATGCTAGTGATTCATGGCATCTCTGTTATTTATTGAATTTCGACATCCTTATTGATCTGGTGACATGGGACATCCTCTTGTCTATTGATGATGTATGATATCCTCTTAGTATTGATTTTATTCGATATCCTTCAGATTTGTTAACATTCGACATCCATCATGACGAAATGCGGCATCGATGAGGTTGGGCATTGATGCAACCATTTGATATCCTTATTGTCCTAATAATTTGCGGCTTCCTATAACTCTTGATATTGTTCAACATACTTAATTTCAACGTTCCTTGTAATGAAGTTCGATATCAACTATTAGCGGTTGTTTTATGTTCATAGGCACGATAACCTATATCGTCTTTGGGTTCGACGTGCCTTCTACCTTTGGTCACAGTATCCCTTTAGTTTCAACTTCCTTTGATATCGACATGCTCAAGTAGTTTAGTATCTTCCTTTGTCTTCATGCACTACAACATCATGTTGTCGAGGCTCGATATTTTTGGACTTAAAGGAATTCGATATCTTCTGATTCGTTTGAATTCAATATCACATGCTTTGGCATCATTTTCGATTTCTTCTTGATAGCCGATATCTTTGTTGGGCGCTCAATATCACTTTTATTGCTCCATATCCTTTTGTTTATTCGTTTGGAAAATATGTAGATAATGGTATGTTTAATAGAAAATCCATAAATGGAATGTTTTGTGATAATAGTTATAAAGTGTTGTAACCATGAGTAATTTATCACAATGAAAATAAATATACCATTTTAAATATTCATAGTCAAGATGTATCGAGACTGGATATCGATATATCCATTGAGACTAGAGTTCTCAAAATGTTGGACGGTGTATTATTCATGGCTGCTGGAGGCACCTAGGTGTAACGTACTGATTGTTAGTGGATAACTATGGAATCATTCACTCAGTAGCTTTATGTTGGTTAATATAACTAAGGTTAAACAGAAAATATCTATGTGACTAATTTACACAGTTCTCTCGACTTGAGAATATCGTTGATCTTTAATGCAGAAGCTCCGCTTTGGATATAGTTAAATCATGTTACGACGTTCATCGAACGACTATAGTTTCGTCGAGTGGAAGCATTGGAAGTGAAACACTATTCAAGACAAGATGCGTCTCCTCGATTATATGAGGTTGGTATCATGGTCAACTGATGTCAACTCAAAGTCATAGTCTCAGACCAAAGCAGTTCGATTAATAATAATTGTTATTATTGAACCAAGGACTTTTTTGGACTATAAAGTTGCATATGGATGATATTGGGATTTTGACCGCTACCAAATTCCATAAATCCAAAGTAATATAGTTTTGACGAAGAGAATTTGTGTAAATAATTGTCGTTATCGGGTACAACTTATAATAAGTAAAATTAGATTTTGCCAAAAGATGTGAAAGCGACAAATTTAGCTAAAATGTGACACACTAGCTAAGTTGACGTGTGAACGTCAATATTCAAATTGTTTGATATTAATTGCTAACTGAATTTACGCTTTTGAGTCGCACAACTGTAATGTAGATTCTCTGAAAAACTACTCGATCTAATTAATTTATAAAATGTTGTGAATTGATTAAATTAATTAATATTTGGGAAAAATTAATTTTTTTTTTAATTTAATTGATTTTTGGGAGTTGGTAGTAATTATTTAAATGCTTTTATAGAAGTTGTATTTGCAAGCATTTGTAACAGCCCGCAGATCCAAACCCCTTGAGTCAACTCTATTCTACAACAACCAACTCAAGTTGCACAGAAATACAAACCATTTTGGTTAAAGAAGAAGAGGTAGAAGAAGAGAATAGGAAACAACATCAGAATCTAACCATCGCAGCGGAATAAAATATAATAGATAATAAACGATCTTCACTCAAAATCAAATATCTCTGTTTATATATTACATCATCAGAGTACATCAACCACAGCTCAACATCAATATCATACAAATGGTTACACAACGACTCAACACAGCGGAATATACATATATAAACAAGTACGGAAGTACGTATCGTCATCTAGCTTGTCTCCTGAGCTCCACAGCATCATATCATGTATCCTATAATACTCGGTCTGACCCGAGCATTACAGTTAAATAACACCCGAGTCATTCTGGAATACCAGCGTGAGAAAATCACACCCAATTGATTATTAAAGTTTCAAAAATCCTTTGGAAACAAAAGCATCTCGTAAGACCACGCCACAAATAAACATGTCGGGTTTTTACCTTACGATAGCTAAAACAATTTTTATAGAAATCCTTTGATATTATAATAGGGTCTATATACAAATACTTATAAAATAGCCGAAATTGTTACATCTATTAAATTCCAGCTACTAACAACAGAGTGGGTAATACAAACAAAACTCGTACAAGGCTCGTAGGGAGAATGGATTTCCAACTAATGACTAGGCACTGGGGTACCACCTGTCACAATACGGGGCCTAGATCACCGTACCGAGGAGTACGCCCGCTCCCCTGCAACACAAGACCGGGACTACCCCTTACTGGATAATCCCGAGTGAGATCACCCCGTGGTTGGGATCAGCAATCGCCCACTAAGCCGAAATAAAAAGGGACATCTAGACAGGGATGACCTCACCCTGCTTGGGCGCTACCCACCTAGCCATGCTGCATAACCCCTGATTTTCAGTCATTCCCATTTGATGAGGCTTGAGGCTAAGCGTTACCTTTTAAGAACATATCCCTTAGAATGCCCATCGTCCACCTGACGATGTTTCGCAAGCATTCATCCATACAAGTCCGTCCCGGGTTCGAACGGAACCGAAGGCACTATTCCTACTACATCCATTTTGAAATATCCTCGGGATTAGTAGCGACTATCCCTTGCACTTCATAGCTCCATCTTCGACTCCGAACACGTTTCACGAAACGTACAAACCGGATCGAAGTGGTTTTCGAGAAATAAATCTCGACCCGGTCTCTTCGAAACGATCAGCGCATTTGTCCAATATTGATAGTCGGTTATTTAACTATCAATTAATATTCACAAACATCCATCCAACAATAAATAATTTCCCAAATTATTTATTAACCTTAAAATATCTTCACAAGATATATTTCTATTTTCAACCCTTTGAAAAAAGTTTTCAAAACCATCTTTCTTTTCAGAATAAACTTTCCCAAATATTTTCTATCTCCTCTGAAATCACCAAGCACAAAACTTTAGATTTTAAAAATAATTTAAAAACACTTTAATTTAAAATATATACTTTTAAAACATTTAAATTAAAACTACTTTAATACTTTGTTAAAAATACATACTATATGAATATTTGAAAATAAAGTTACTTAATAAATATAAACCAGATTTTCACTTTTAAAAACATAATATTAAGTCATTCTTTAAATAATTACTACTATAATAGATTAAGAGAAAATGCTTACTTTAGAATTTAGATATTAGAAATAATAAATTTTTCAAAAACATACCTTCTAAACAATTTTAAAACTATTAACTTATATTTAAAAATTTACTTGAAAACGTACATAGTTATCCAGGGAGAATTCCAACTTCAATCACTTAAATCAATTTTCCAAGTTGATTCCCAATTTATTCCATTTGAAATAAATATCTTTACTTTCTTAATTCTTTTCAAAGTTCGTTAATTTTGGTTATTATTATTATTATTATTTGTTTGATTTAAACCTTTTTAACTGAAATATACGAATTTCAGCTTTTCCCAATTTCTTCTTTATTCTTTCCAATAATTTAAATCTTAAATTTTAAATAAATGCTTTGTTCTTTTAAATAATATCACTGAAGATTGACATTCATTAACTTTCTGCTTATTCAAATTTCCTTTCTATACACAAGATTTATTTATAAGAATTTTAAAGTCACTTTATTTCTGAGAATTTATTCAAATTTTCTATAATTATTTCACTTACAAATTCACTTCTTTTATTTTCTTTCTAAATCCAATTTATATATTTCTGGTAATTCATCATACCCAACTATATCCAATCGAACCATAGCATTCAATATTCCAACATAATTCATCATAGAATATCAAATAATCACAACAAAGGGTATTAAATAATTGTAAATAAATGTTGAGGGATCCAGTTGGATCCCTCCAACTTGTTTCCCTGCATCCACAGACGTTAGCACAACCTAATACACCAATTCTAAAATATTATACTATACCACATAAATCAATTCAACCATCCAACAATTATTTAAATTTAATCATTTAAATTTAAGTTTAAATTTAACTGTGTGAGATTTACTCACCTTTGCCTTTTAATTTGCCATCCTATCCATCTCGACTTGTTTTCGTGACCTTGAACAAACATTAGATTATTTTATTAATATTCGAACTAATCGAGAGACCCGTTACCGTTTAGTAAATTTAACTTTACCCAAGAACTAAAATTTGACTAATGATTTAATTTTTAAACTAATCTTCCTATAATAAACCATGTTTTTAGTAACTAAATAATTTAATAAGTTAAAACAAATTAGTCTCCCTAATATATTATTTAAAAATTGTGGCTATGTATTTTATTTCTTCAAGAACCACATATATATAAAATAGTCTATATAAATTTCCTAAAAAAAATTGCAATTTACCTAAACTTTCAAATGCTTTAAAATTCTTATTATCATATAATTTTTTCCCTTCTCAAAACCTTTAATCTATTTCCTGTTTCTGTCTATATATGTTAAAATTAAACAGCAAGGCAATCATATATTTTATTTTCCTTCTTAAATTAAACTAAGGATGAAATGTTATACCTATGAACTAAAATAGATCTGTCCATAAATATAAATCATATACCTTACTGCTTAACCCCATGTGTTCGAGAACGAGTCTTCTCTGTTAGCTGCTGCTATCATGAACCAGAAACCCTAGCTTTACTTGACAAAGGCACCATCCCCTATACCTTGGCCGCGTCATCCCATCAAGCTGCCCAGCGCATTAAGAAGCGACTCGAACGTGAGGTCACCATATGCTTTCACATGCCACCCTCCAGAGCCAACAACGACTTGATGTCGAGCTTCTACTGCCACACCCTCGAATGAGAAGCTGCCTCCCTCAACCTCGCGTGCAACGCCGACCGCAAAAGAAATCGAACTCGATTTCGCAATTTCGAACGGAAGGAAAAGAGGTTTGCAATACCGATGTGAGCAGGAGGCTAAATTTGGTCGTTCGAAGATCTCCCATTCGGTTGATCAACAAATCATGCGGCGGCTTCTAATTAACAGAAACCCTAATTGCTGAAAAGGAACGAATGCCATTTCCATGAGCAAAGGATTGGAAAAACTCGAGCTTGCGATTTGGTTTCGTTGTTCGAACGAGAAGAAGCCCTGACCTAATTGAATTGGAAGAAGAGGGAGAACGGCCATTTCGATTTTATTTTTTTCTTTTGGGTTTGAACGAAATTATTCTGTTTGAACGAAGAAAATATCTACTATTTTTCTCTTTTCGTCTAAAGGAAGATTGGGATGGAACGTAATTAAATGGAGGGGAGTGGCGTATAAAAGAAGATTCGATTATTTTAATTAAATTTAATTAGATTCTTCTAGGCATTAACCAATCGTAAGACCCAACGGTAACTCCAAACACTGCGAAAATTGAAATCCGATAATAATTCAATATTACGGACCCAATGGAACTGGTTTCGTCAAATTCTAAGACTGTGCCTCGGAAGGCTATTTTTCAATTCAATTTAAACGATATAAATTTCAAAACTTAACAAACCATTTTTAAATTTGATTTCATCACTTCTATTCTCTTCAGTGTTATCAATATAAACGTTATAAGCCTTCAAATTATATTTTTAATAGGCTTAAAACACCAAATTCAACAATTTACCCAACTTCACTTATTTGATTTAATAATTCAATAATCAAATAAATTGTGATATTCGTAATTTAAGTTAAAATTACTTTATTGAATATTTAAAATCAATTAAATATCTTGATTTTGAATGCTCGAAAATTCCGAGTCGTCACATTCCTCCCCCGTTAAAAGAATTTCGTCCCCGAAATTACTAATTAGGAAGAATGGTCCAATACCCGTTTACTTTTTCCCTGAAACCAAATGGTTTCTAACAATTCAACATCTTACCAACTATCTTCTTATAAAAGACCCATTATTATTCTTATTAACTTCTCAAACCTTTCCATATTTCCCAAACAACTCTATTTATACAATCATTCAAATTATAATTCAAAACTAAATTTTGAATTATCAAAATTTTCTTAAAAATTTTCTAACTCCCTAAATTCCCAAAAAAATTCGTCAGCGTCTCATTTGCGCGGCTAGCTCGGTACAACTACAAAATGGCTCTACGGCCTCCCAAATCCAAAAAGAAACAAAAGCCAAGTGGCTCGATCAAAAACCTAATCCAATTTCATACATAAATTAAACACATACCTTTTTGGTCGGGCAATTCTAATTTATTATCTGAAATCAAAACCAATTTTTCATTTCCCCTTTTCATACCTGCATATTCTTCATAACAATAATATCCAATCACAATATTCCCAAAAACATTTTATCGACTTCCTTACAAAATGTCAACATTTATTCATTCAAATATTAACTTAGGAATATATTTGTAATATCAGTTTCCTACCAAGAATTCACCATTCCTTACTTAAGTTAATATAAGCATTAAATATGTTCCTTATATTTATTTTCACCTTGCCACTTTAGTTTATTTCTATTTCTATTCAAATCGATTCTTTCATTTCCATATGAATTTAATTTATCTTTAACTTTAAATATTGAATTTTATTTTCCATTTATAACTAATTCATGTCATTACTTTAATTAGTTTCATTTACTAACTTATTTCAATTTCCAGTTTGAAATCGTTATGTCGTTAACAAAATTTTCCAAAAAATTTCAAAAAATTTCTAACTCCCAAAATTTCTGAAAAATTTTGGCAGAGTCTCCTTTGTACGGAGGAGCTTTTGCAATTTGACAAAAGAGATAAATATATATACATCGACCCACCCGGTCGGAAAAAACCAAAAACAGTTCATATTTCCTATTTTTATTGCGTAGGCGTACCTTATTTAGCATTTTAAGCAAGCGTCTTATTATTTAATTTGCATTTTGCGCGTCCAAATCCAGCCAAACGGCTTCCCTGAACCTGTACTTACTCAGTTTAAACATGTAAGTGCCAAATCATATAGCCTAACAACTTTTTATATATTTAACTAGCAAACAGGTGAATCTTCATAAGCAATGCAGGTTAAACAACATTTATAAGCAACTTATAGGGTTCCAACATTTATTTTAATTGTTTACAACCAATATACACACAGCTTCATTCAATTTAAATGGTTTACAGCACAGTTGCTTACATTCAATTCATTTTAGCAAAACAAACTCATATTTAATTCAATTGATCTCAAAATCAACTTATTTAACTTCTATCAACTTATAGAACTTTAATTACCTTTGTTTACATTAATCGACACTTCATTTTATATGCAATTTGATAATATCCATGTGAATAAATAAGTACTTATGTTTTATAACCAATTTAAATTGATTCTAACTCAATTTGTACTAAATTCTATTCCATTTTTAAATTTATTCACAATCCATATATTCTCATCTTCATTGCATTTTAAATTCGAATCCATTCACTTGCATTTCATTTTACTAACCAAACTAGTTCGTTCAAAACCATTTATTTTGCTCGATGCATCTCATTTCAATTTTATTCACGATCTATTCATTTGCGATTCATTACTTATCCGCATTCACTTAAATCCATTCTATTAACTTAAAAACATTCTATTTACTCATTGTCACTAAGTTCTTTCAATTTCTTAACAACTTAAATGGTTTACAATTATTTATTTAAGAATTTTATTCCATTAAATATTGTCGGTAACCCACCGAATTTTATTTCGATTAAAAATTCATTTTCACTTGATTTAAATCCAACCCAACATCATTAAACTTTGTTTAAGTTGAATTAAATTCAACTCCTCCATCTATTTAGCTTAAGTCAATTTACTCAATTTATTCAAATTTTATACTTAAGCTCATTACCATTTTACAAGTAAATTTTTCCCCCGGTTAGATCTCATTTTAAATCTGCAATTTCATTTGATTGGTTATTATAAAATTTAACTTTCCAGATTCACTCATTCAATTTATTACAAGGCCGTTTCCAATTTATTTCCACTTATTTGGATTTTATTTGCAATTCATACCATTACTATCTTAATCCATTTACATTTTTATTCGATACATTTCCAATTATATTTAATTTATAACTTGAGTTTTATTTCCAAACTTCATTATTATCTCACCATTCAGCTTTTATTTAACTGCATTGGGTTCTCATTACATATTTTATGATCTAATTATTATCTAAATAGTCTTTCCCCAACTTATAATCCAGAACTTGATTTTAATCTCAAAATCTCTTCATTTAAATTTTATTAAGTTTAAATTTATTTTATTTTATTTTATTTTTTTATAATCCCAGTTTTGATTTTCATTTTATTCTTCAATTCATCAAAAATATTTATTTTGGGTTTCCTATCCCACTTTTCAAATTTTATAAGTCACAACTTATTGTTTACACAATTCCATTCATTATAGGCTTGAATATATCCTTCTTTATTTTTAACTCAAGCCTTATGCTTATTTATAACCAAGCATATTTTTATTCCATGCATTTTTAATCCTTTTATATGTTATTATGATTTATTTATTTCAATCCAATCCTTATTCATCTTATTTGAACTCAGTTTTATTTAACACGATTCGACTTCAACTTAATTCGAATACACTGGATATTATCTTCAACTTATTCAGTTTATTCCAATCCAGTTAAATTTTTATTTCCCAATCCAAGTTAATTTCATTTTTAACTTTCACTTTAAATCTGAATTCCAACATTCAAAGCTTATATTTCCCTGATTTAAAAGTCATCTCAATTTATAAGCTTACAACATATCTCATCAGGATTTTTAACTTCCTCCTTTAGTTTCAAATCATTTTGAAATCTTCGACATCTCAAACCACATTTCTAAAAAGTCAAACCAATCCTGGTTTTATTCCCAACAAATTTCCTTTGAAATTTTCAAAATCAACTAGCTTTTCTGAACAAATCAGTTTTTGGCAGCAATCCGTCACTTAGAAATTCGAAAATGAATACTGATGATGCGGCCGTCATCATCAAAATTATTTTCCAATAATCCAAGTGATTTCAATGCTATATCACTTTCAAAATCCATTTAAAACAGATTTTTTTTCAAAAATACCCCCAAAATAATAATGCTATTATTTATCTTCAAAATACTTCCAAATCTCCGGAATTTAAATCTCCAAACCTACTTAAATCAATTTTACTACAATTCATTTGCATAGCTTATGCTCATACAAATTCTTATTTGATTATATTTCAATTTATAAATTTCATTTATAATTCATATTTATGAATTTTATTTTATAATGAATTTATTTCCTTAACTTTGGTTATATTTTCAATTCCTAGTTAAATTTTCACTTAACAATGATAATACTTTAATATTTTCATTTCTAACATCCAAACAACCATATATTAGCTAAATAGTTTTCAAAAGCTATTCTTTATATCAAAATATGTTTTTGGGTAAAATTATTTCATTTACCCATATTTAAAACAATACCGTGTCGATTGCTCTATTCCATTGTTTAGAAACCCCTTTGATACAGTTGCGCAGACTGTGTCGACGAAGGTTCATATGCCACTCAATAAATCAATCAACGCAATATTAAAAAAATTTATATTCGCTAACAAATACGCGCTCATATTTATTAATACGCTCAAACTCATTATAGAGTACTACAGACTCTAATTTAAATGAGTAATTCCCACCAGAGCCAAGGTTATCACCAACCTATGCTCTGATACCAACTGTAACAGCCCGCAAATCCGTACCCCTTGAGTCAAGTCTATTCTACAACAATCAACTCAAGTTGCACAGAAATACGAACCATTTGGGTTAAAGAAGAAGAGGTAGAAGAAGAGAATAGGAAACAACATCAGAATCTAACCATCGCAGTGGAATAAAATATAATAGATAATAAACGATCTTTACTCAAAATCAAATATCTCTGTTTATATATTACATCATCAGAGTACATCAACCACAGCTCAACATCAATATCATACAAATGGTTACACAACGACTCAACACAGCAGAATATACATATATAAACAAGTACGGAAGTACGTATCTCATCTAGCTCATCTCCTGAGCTCCACAGCATCATATCCTGTATCCTATAATACTCGGTCTGACCCGAGCATTACAGTTAAATAACACCCGAGTCAGTCTGGAATACCAGCGTGAGAAAATCACACCCAATTGATTATTAAAGTTTCAAAAATCCTTTGGAAACAAAAGCATCTCGTAAGACCACGCCACAAATAAACATGTCGGGTTTTTACCTTACGATAGCTAAAACAATTTTTATAGAAATCCTCTGATATTATAATAGAGTCTATATACAAATACTTATAAAATAGCCGAAATTGTTACATCTATTAAATTTCAGCTACTAGCCACTGTGTGGGTAATACAAACAAAACTCGTACGAGGCTCGTAGGGAGAATGGATTTCCAACTAATGACTAGGCACTGGGGTACCACCTGTCACAGTACGGGGCCTAGATCACTGTACCGAGGAGTACGCCCGCTCCCCTGCAACACAAGACCGGGACTACCCCTTACTGGATAATCCCGAGTGAGATCACCCCGCGGTTGGGATCAGCAACCGTCCACTAAGCCGAAATAAAAAGGGACATCTAGACAGGGATGACCACACCCTGCTTGGGTGCTACCCACCTAGCCTTGCTGCATAACCCCTGATTTTCAGTCATTCCCATTTGATGAGGCTTGAGGCTAAGCATTACCTTTTAAGAACATATCCCTTAGAATGTGCATCGTCCACCTGACAATGTTTCGCAAGCATTCATCCATAAAAGTCCGCCCCGGGTTCGAACGAAACCGAAGGCACTATTCCTACTACATCCATTTTGGAAATATCCTTAGGATTAGTAGCGACTAGCCCTTGCACTTCATAGCTCCATCTTCGACTTCGAACACGTTTCACGAAACGTACAAACCGGATCGAAGTGGTTTTCGAGAAATAAATCTCGATCCCGGTCTCTTCGAAACGATCAGCGCATTTGTCCAATATTGATAGTCGGTTATTTAACTATCAATTAATATTCACAAACATCCATCCAACAATAAATAATTTCCCAAATTATTTATTAACCTCAAAATATCTTCACAAGATATATTTCTATTTTCAACCCTTTGAAAACAGTTTTCAAAACCATCTTTCTTTTCAGAATAAACTTTCCCAAATATTTTCTATCTCCTTTGAAATCACCAAGCACAAAACTTTAGATTTTAAAAATAATTTAAAAACACTTTACTTTGAAGTATATACTTTTAAAACATTTAAATTAAAACTACTTTAATACTTTGTTAAAAATACATACTATATGAATATTTGAAAATAAAGTTACTTAATAAATATAAACCAGATTTTCACTTTTAAAAACATAATATTAAGTCATTCTTTAAATAATTAGTACTATAATAGATTAAGAGAAAATGCTTACTTTAGAATTTAGATATTAGAAATAATAAATTTTTCAAAAACATACCTTTTAAAACTATTAACTTATATTTAAAAATTTACTTGAAAACGTACTTAGTTCTCCAGGGAGAATTCCAACTTCAATCACTTAAATCAATTTTCCAAATTGATTCCCAATTTATTCCATTTGAAATAAATATCTTTACTTTCTTAATTCTTTTCAAAGTTCGTTAATTTTGGTTTTTATTATTATTATTATTATTATTATTATTCGTTTGATTTAAACCTTTTTAACTGAAATATACGAATTTCAGCTTTTCCCAATTTCTTCTTTATTCTTTCCAATAATTTAAATCTTAAATTTTAAATAAATATTTTGTTCTTTTAAATAATATCACTGAAGATTGACATTCATTAACTTTCTGTTTATTCAAATTTCCTTTCTATACTCAAGATTTATTTATTAGAATTTTAAAGTCACTTTATTTCTGAGAATTTATTCAGATTTTCTATAATTATTTCACTTACAAATTCACTTCTTTTATTTTCTTTCTAAATCCAATTTATATATTTCTGGTAATTCATCATACCCAATTATATCCAATCGAACCATAGCATTCAATATTCCAACATAATTCATCATATAATATCAAATAATCACAACAGAGGGTATATAATAATTGTAAATAAATGTTGAGGGATCCAGTTGGATCCCTCCAACCTGTTTCCCTGCATCCACAGACGTTAGCACAACCTAATACACCAATTCCAAAATATCATACTATACCACATAAATCAATTCAACCATCCAACAATTATTTAAATTTAATCATTTAAATTTAAGTTTAAATTTAACTGAGTGAGATTTACTCACCTTTGCCTTTTAATTTGCCATCCTATCCATCTCGACTTGTTTTCATGACCTTGAACAAACATTAGATTATTTTATTAATATTCGAACTAATCGAGAGACCCGTTACCGTTTAGTAAATTCAACTCTACCCAAGAACTAAAATTTGACTAATGATTTAATTTTTAAACTAATCTTCCTATAATAAACCATGTTGTTAATAACTAAATAATTTAATAAGTTAAAACAAATTAGTCTCCCTAATATATTATTTAAAAATTGTGGCTATGTATTTTCTTTCTTTAAGAACCACATATATATAAAATAGTCTATATAAATTTCCTAAAAAAATCGCAATTTACCTAAACTTTCAAATGCTTTAAAATTCTTATTATCATATAATTTTTTCCCTTCTCAAAACCTTTAATCTATTTCATGTTTCTGTCTATATAGGTTAAAATTAAACAGCAAGGCAATCATATATTTTATTTTCCTTCTTAAATTAAACTAAGGATGAAATGTTATACCTATGAACTAAAATAGATCTGTCCATAAATATAAATCCTATACCTTACTGCTTAACCCTACGTGTTCGAGAACGAGTCTTCACTGTTAGCTGCTGCTATCATGAACCAGAAACCCTAGCTTTACTTGACAAAGGCACCATCCCCTATACCTTGACAGCGCCATCCCATCAAGCTGCCCAGCGCATTAAGAAGCGACTCGAACGCGAGGTCACCATCTGCTTTCACGTGCCACCCTCCAGAGCCAACAACGACTTGATGTCGAGCTTCTACTGCCACACCCTCGAATGAGAAGCTGCCTCCCTCAACCTCGCGTGCAACGTCGACCGCAAAAGAAATCGAACTCGATTTCGCAATTTCGAACGGAAGGAAAAGAGGTTTGCAATCCTGATGTGAGCAGGAGGCTAAATCTGGTCGTTCGAAGATCGCCCATTTGGTTGATCAACAAATCATGCGGCGGCTTCTAATTAACAGAAACCCTAATTGCTGAAAAGGAACGAGCGCCATTTCCATGAGCAAAGGATAGGAAATGGAAAAACTCGAGCTGGCGATTTGATTATGTTGTCCGAACAAGAAGAAGCCCTGACCTAATTGAATTGGAAGAAGAGGGAGAACGGCCATTTCGATTTTATTTTTTTCTTTTGGGTTTGAACGAAATTATTCTGTTTGAACGAAGAAAATATCTACTATTTTTTTCTTTTCGTCTAAAGGAAGATTGGGATGGAACGTAATTAAATGGAGGGGAGTGGCGTATAAGAGAAGATTCGGTTATTTTAATTAAATTTAATTAGATTCTTCTAGGCATTAACCAATCGTACGACCCAACGGTTACTCCAAACACTGCGAAAATTAAAATCCGATAATAATTCAATATTACGGACCCAATGGAACTGGTTTCGTCAAATTCTGAGACTGTGCCTCGGAAGGCTATTTTTCAATTCAATTTAAACGATATAAATTTCAAAACTTAACAAACCATTTTTAAATTTGATTTCATCACTTCTATTCTCTTCAGTATTATCAATATAAATGTTATAAGCCTTCAAATTATATTTTTAATAGGCTTAAAACTCCAAATTCAACAATTTACCCAATTTCACTTATTTGATTTAATAATTCAATAATCAAATAAATTGTGATATTCGTAATTTAAGTTAAAATTACTTTATTGAATATTTAAAATCAATTAAATATCCTGATTTTAAATGCTCGAAAATTCCAAGTCGTCACACATTGATATATGATATAGATGTAATTTAAATGAAAAATAATTACAAGTAATGATTTATAGAAATTTTATGTCATATCATGTGAAAGGAGAGGAGTGGAGGGAGAGGGATAATCAAGGGATTAATTAGGGATTGATTAAAGAATGAGAAATTTTCATTCTTTTAATTAAAACATATCCACTAATTCATTTCTGTAGACAACACGTTATTTTTCATTCATTCATTTTTTTTCTTTCTCTTGTCCTAACCTAAAATAAATTTTTCAAAATTTTAAACTCCGGTTCAAAATGCAAACATTAAAAATCTTAATGAAATACAAGTGGTACATCCATCACTTGCAAGTGTTGAGTGTGAATCTTGTAGATCAGAGGAGATATCATCATTCAAGGTGCGTTCTTTTGGCTAAAATAAAAAAATCATTTTATTTATTCATATGATCTTCTTATTCATATAATTAGATCTTTTGCATGTCACATCTGAATATAAGTTTATCTTTTTAACATGAACAAATTCCTTTTTATCACTTCTTTTTTAATAATATATGTTTATAATATTTATTTGATTTAAACTCATTTTGTGTTATTCCCTTTTGATTACATGTCCATCTTCTTAACATTGGAGCTGTGACATATTACATCTCATTCAATTGGTTGTTCATAATGTTTATACAGTTTAAATATAAAATTGTACTACGAATTTATATGTGCCTAATTTGTACCCTTTGTTCTACTTTTGGAAACTACTTATTTATTTTAATTTTTGTTTCAACTCATATGAATTATATGTGTTTCCTATTTAAAATCATTTGAGAATTGAATACAGATTTTTATATGATTGTTGTTCGAATATAATTTTTTTGTTAATGCATACATTTTTTAAAAGTTTAAATGAAACGTAATTGGATTTTTATGTAAATTTATTAACTTCAAATTCTAACACTTGCTAAATCACAAACTTTACATATTCATTTGTTAGTTTAATTTACGTAGCTCACAACTAATTATATATGTGTGTGTAAGTGTGTTGTTTTAATTCAAGGTTTATAAAATTTATTTTGTGTAAAATCACAATTTTTTTTTTAAAATTCTTCCTAAGTTGAAACTTGATTTATATTTGTAAATTCTAGATTTCAAAATATGAGAATGGTCAAAATTAATTTTATATGCGTATATGTTTAAGAGTTTAATTACTGATTTGAAATGAATTATTGAATATGTGAAGGAAGGAGGAAAGTCTTCCACATTTCCTTCTTCATAAATGTCTAGCTTAATTCATTAATTGTCCTTTTTAAATATAAGTTAACTTTTGTCTATTAATAAAGCACCTTTTAATATATTATGTATAAGTGTAAATTGAACTTATATATACATATGTTACTATTAAATTTTAAAATAAAATTTGGACAACAAAGGTATGTGTGAATTATGTAGTAAATGATGTTTAATATGTCAATTAATTTAATTAAAGAGAGTGGTGAACTGTTTCTCTATCTACCTTTATGTTCTCATCTTCCCTTATTTAATTATTCGTGTTAAGAGAAAGAAACAAAAGTTTTCTATCTCTAACCTTCTACATGTTTGTGTGTGTACGTGTGTCATGTGATGTTTATATGTTGCTTTTACAATTAAAACATAAGAATGTATTTGATACATTCATTATATTACATACACATTTAAACTAAATTTCAAATTTCTTTTTACCAAATTATATAAAATATTATTTTATTTAAACATTAGATTGAATCTAATTTTCATTTAAACTGCATAGGCCCAAATCCAAAAGAAATTTTTTTAAAATTTACCCTACAACTCCGCTACGGGTTGATTCTGTTCCAACAATATGCGCTGCCCTTTATTCTGGGACATTGCCCCTCTTTGTCCTTGCCATCTTAATTCAATCTAACTGGGCAAGAATATTAAAACTCTAAAAGAAATTTTTGATAGGTTTATCAATGAAAAAACCAAGATGTTAGGTCTTAGATCTGGCCTAACTCAAAAGCTTATCCAAGATGGTCTTACGTTACGTGGATAAGGGTGTTGTCTCTTGTGCAAGTATGCAAATATGCAAGTACAAAAACAAGGAAATCCTTTGTCAAAAATGTCCAATTTCGATATGACCTAATCGGCCATAAAGTCTCAATTCAAGTTAGTTATTATGTTTTGATTACAAATGAAAACGAGGAAGAAGATAACTTGGGAATTCACTCCTTTAAGTGCGGGGTACATGCCTATTTATTGGAAAACTCCATCATTGGATCCTTGCAAGTGGTGGATAACATCGTTGGATGGTCGAGATCTATGATGATGTGGCAAGATGTCAAAATGACATGTGTCATGAGCTACTCTTTATTTCATTCCACGTTGAGGTGGCATGACTGGCTAATAAGAAGTTGAAAGGTGGATGATTCTGTTGGCATTTTTAGAGGCTTGATAGCACTTTTAGACATGCGATGGCACTTCAACCTAGAAGTGTGACAGTTCTTTATCTTTAAACATGCGATAGTTGTTTGACCTCGGACATGTGATATTTTTCCATTCTAGACATGTGATGGCTCTTCTACTTTAGATATGTGATAGCATCCATCTTAGACACACGATTGCACTTCTCTGTCTTAGGCATGCGATAACCGCTCTTTTAGACTGACAATAGCTCGTGTATCTTAGACATGTGATAACTTTCAATCCTAAACATGCGATAGCTTCCAATCTTAGATATGTGATAGCTTCTCTTTTAGACTTGAACTGGTTCCTCTATGTTAGACATGCGATAGCTCCTCTAACTTAGAAATATGGTAGCACTTTAATTATAGACTTGCGATAGCTCATCCATCTTGGCTATGTCATAACTCTCCTGATTTAGACATGCAATAGCATTCCCGTTTTAGACATGCACCGATTCTCCTACTTTAAACATGTGATAGCTTTACTGCTTTGGATATGCGACGGCTATCCAATTTTAAACTTGCGATAGATCATCCATCTTAAACAAGCGATAGCTCTCCTGCTTTAGACATGCGATAACTCTTCTGTTTTAAACATGCGAAAGCTCTTATCGTTATATTCTTCTATATCTTAGATATGCGATAGGTTTTCATTTACTTTAGCCCTGCTGTTATTTTCCTTTCTTTCCAAGGAAATAGGGCATAAGCTTTGTTGGCTGTGGCGATTGGATATCATTGAGATTTGTCATTATTGATAATTAATCAGCGGACATATCTTTAACTCTACGAACAATAACACCAACACCCACCATAGAGTAACGTTATAAAAAAAATTCAACTGATTAAGCGACCTGTATTGATTTATGTCGGAGTAGAAACATTTTGAAACCTAAACCTTTCTTTAGGAGAAAATAAGATGAGCGTAAAATGGAACTCCAAAATACGATTAACATATTAGATAAGTTCTATCAGTACATACATATATCAGTACATTGGTTAGCTCGATCATTACATAAAACAGACACATTATGCCAAACTAGGCATCAATGGCAAAAGGATACAAAAACATACAACATGATTTCAACAGCATAGCAACATACAACATATTTAATCTACAATATATATCATAGTAGAAGAAACATCTCGCAGATCAGTCTGGGTGGCTCTCACACCTCCTTTTCTTATACTAACTCTTTCACCAATTGAAGTGGCATTTTGTGTTGCATTGCTTCCATACTCCAGTTTTCTTCTACAATCTGTCCAAACATACACGCACAGTTAATCAAAATTTTAAATAGGCAAATCCTGGAGCATTTGTTCTTGAAACAACTAATATTTCCTGCTATATACATCACCTAAACAAATAGTACACCAACTATATGACACGTCTACGATGTCAAATATTTCTTTTTCCTCGGTATCGTTGATACAATTTCAAACACAATCCTGATAATCACTTTGGCTGGCCACGGTAAACTGAGGATATAAAATAAAAAAACGCAAACAGAATTAAGTCCATCTTATTGGAAGGAGTTGCGAGAATATGACGCAATATTTAGGACCCGCAAACCCTAACTGAACCGATTCGAGAAGATCCAAACTCAGGCCGAACCCGGTGAGTCTTGAGTTTGGTTTGGACGCTGAAAAATATCATGAAAGTCCAATCAAACTTGCCAAACTGACCCGACCTCACAAGGCCCAACAAAAAACATGCATTTTTAGTGTTATTGCCCAACCGGATCTGGACCAAACTCAAAATGAATCTCGGGCCGGGTCCAGATTTTAAACTGTATGGTTTTATCCTGACAAACCCCGACCCATCTAGAATTGAGATCAGCCAGGCCAGGACTGTATCCAACCCAATGGGTTTAACAGCCACTGTTACATTATCTGATTGGAAAAGGATATCATAAAGCTGTATTTTGAATGCCTTTCCACTTCGACATCTTCAAAGTATTCAGCTTGCTTTGATTCCTTTTACTCATTAATCAAATGCTAACCTTTATTTAGGTGAAACCCTGCATTCCTAATAATGCTTGTGACGCCGCACTTTAGTACTAAAAAAATTCAGAAATTTATAGTGATTTTGCCGTGGAAGTACCATTTGCATACACGAGTCCACTAACTCGTATGGTGTCTTACCCATCACATACGTAAAAGCAACCTCCCCTTTAAGCCATTCTTTGGCTTATACAATTCCGCAACACTAGCATCTTTATCTCTTCTTCATAAACAAAACACTCTAAAAATCAGCTTCAAAGGACATTAAATGGCACAATGAATCTTTCCAAAAAAAAAAATTATAGCACCAGAATTTACTTTACTACTTGATTTTATTTTCAAGATAGAAGATAACAATATCGGAGCAAAAGTCCGACATATAAATCAATTAAGATAAATCTTCCCTTATGATATGTAACTGTATATTCCATCTCTTCTATATAGTTTCTCGGTTATAGCGCAAGAGCCTTAAACATTTGCCAGTCAGAGAGAACATCATTCATGTTTTTGAGGTTCCCACTTCTTTGTTTTACAAACTTTCTTCCATGCAACCAAAAAGTTAACTGCATTCGTTTTCCTCCTTCCTTTTCCACAAACCTCTTAATTGAGTCAATCTTATATAACACGTAATAATAAAATAATGGAGTTTTGGTAGAAACCGATCTGAGGACCTAAAAATTACTCAAATGCATAAAGCATAGGACTAAGTGAGGTCATATTTCTAAGTTTGATTTTATTTTCCCCTTTGTAATTAATATGCTTTTTAACCCGAATAATCCACTTTGAATCAAAGCCTCTACCTCTTAACACAGCAGGCAAAAGGTCCTATTTATCCAGTCAAATGCTTTTTTGCATAACCAAATTTCAACAAAACACATGGTACGTTCTTTTTGTCATAGTACGATAAACTTTTCCTGAGTAGCTGCTATCGTATCAAGTATATATTTCCCTTCATGAATACAAACTGAAATTGGCCAACTAATGAGTCATAAGATTTCCAATCTATTACCATCACATTAGTTATGATCCTCAAACAACAATTAATAAAACCAATTGACCTAGAATAAAATAATTTTGGTTGCAAGTATTCCAGTCACCAGTGATGCTTTTATTTGAATATAAATCAAACAGTTTTTGGTAATATTTGCTGACCATATCATTCAACTCTTGCTGATTTCATATTAAGTATGTGAG
Organism: Allium cepa; assembly: GCA_030765085.1. NCBI lineage: Eukaryota > Viridiplantae > Streptophyta > Magnoliopsida > Asparagales > Amaryllidaceae > Allium > Allium cepa. The sequence goes on along the minus strand of CM060942.1, from coordinate 691,550,040 downwards.
GAAATTTTGCAGCAATTAAAAGACGAATTTTCTGGTTTGAAATTTTTATTCAGTGAATTATCTTGGGATGAGCAATCCATTCATGACCAAACACAAGAAATTGAAATTTAGAAATGGCTTTGAAACCGACGATTACAACACGAGTTCAGCTCCTATTTAAAGTTAATTACATTTTTTTAGTGTGAACAATGTTTGATTTTGAAATGGTTATAGAAAACAAATTACGATATTTATTTTGTGATGGTGAAAAAACCATTCGAATTGCAAACAATTCAACACTTTTCTTAGAACATTACTGGACAGCAACACAGCATCATAATATATTATAGCAAGTATTCTTAACCCTTCAAAAGATTTATTTTATTATTTTCCAATCAATAGCTCGCACGGAAAATATATTTTTCACGCAAACCTAAGGAAATAGTTGGCTGAATCTGACTGCCTCAGTGAGAAAAGTATAAGATAGAAATCTTATATGATGCTTAGATATTGATGTGTTCATGGAAGAAAACTAAAGTTTTGAACAATCAGCATAAGGCATTGGTAAAAGTAACCATTAATAAAACTAAAAGTCAAGGTTGTAATTGTCAGAAAACCCTTTACTTATTTAGACCAAGCGTGGACATTATGAGTTCTTGTACGTAAGATTGTAGAAAGCAACAATGCATGAAATAATAGTCAAACTCTTTGAAAGTATAAATTGGGCGATTGACTAATATTTTGATCAGTCAAGACCAAACTGAAATAATTGAAACAATTGAGTCTTCTTGATCTAAATGAACACATGCTTCGGATCATTGTTCTCAAAAATCTGAAAATCGTACGATTTAAATCCCGATTCAGATCGGATCTCTCCCTTTACGATTTGATTTACATTCCGATTCAAACTTAGTTAATACCGCAATTAAAAACACATGCAACTCATACTGACATATTTATATTCTTATTTATATTCACAATTCCCATTATAATGTTTCTAAAATAAAATAAAAATAGAACTAAAAAAGAAAATTGAGTTTTAAGTATAATTTTAGAGGTTCAAACATCAAAATCAATTGCAAAATGTGTACAAACCTTAAATATAGATATTTTGAATCTACGATTTACCATTTAAATTCCATTTGGATTTAAATTTTAAACTTTGTGGTTTACGATTTAAAATTCATTTTGAAAACCTTGCTTCGGATCACGATGAGCATAAACATTATTCAATCACATAATTTAATGTTAAGCTTTGTATTTGCTCATAAAGCTGATATTAATGGCTAAGATATTAACATGAAAAAAGAAAACCCTTCAGTTCTTTATATGTATAAAAAAATATCACTTATAGCAACCATACAATGGGTGACCCACTGCAATTAGAATTGTCTATTAATAGTATGTTAAAATGATCACACATCAGCTATATCAAAACAAAAACTTGGTCAGTGATTTAGCAATTGAAACAAATTTACTAGGCAACAGTAATATAATACAATCTCTGTATAGTAGTTAAATACCGTACATTAGCCTAATTTATAATATTAGTACACATGAACTTGGAGTTCTCAAACCAGCTTCCATAACCACTTGTGTACACTATATTACCATATCTTAAAGAACTTAGATTATAAGTTTTGAGTGGTTATGCATAAAAATCTGCATGTAGTTAAATACCGTACATTAGCCTAATTTATAAGATTAGTACACACGAACTTGGAGTTCTCAAACCAGCTTCCATAACCACTTGTGTACACTATATTACCATATCTTAAAGAACTTAGATTATAAGTTTTGAGTGGTCATGCATAAAAATCTGCATGTCAGATAGCTTGTGCAAATTTCATCTGGATTTGACTTGCATAATATACTTCCAAACCTCTTAATTTTTTTTAACTACGCATCTATATATTATATACACACCAATTGTAATAGCTTAAGGAAAATAAAATTAGAATTTCTCAGAAGATACCTGGTGACATTTTTGTATTATCCAAATTGACATTTGAATCAACTTTTGTACGACAACCATAATTAGCCTTTTCAAGAGCATGCATGTTGCTTCCACGACCATCGTTCTTCTCATTTAACATGAAAGTAGGAGCCAATTCATCCTCGTTTGACTTCTTTAATACATTCCCAGACCTTGAACTTGGAATTTTTTTTGCCTCATGTCTCTGTTTTTTCTTCTCTGTTTGGACGATCTCTTCGATATTGTTATCCGATCTAACAATATTTCGATTTGTAGATCCTTTGTTGGAAAATTTTAAAGCTGAATCATTCCATATCTTTATAATTGGATCGTTTTCTATGGACCAATTTTTAATGTGCTCATGCTTGGATATCTTATCAGTGGCAGTATTATCACAGCTAATTAGACCAGTCGACGATACAACGGTTCCATGCATGTTAGAATCCAAATTGATTGATGTATTATTATTAAGTAGTTTGGATGGAGAACGTACCTCTGAAACCTTTTCTTTTCTATTAAGTTTATCATCAATAGTAGTTTGTAACAATGATTCAGCATGTTCTGTAGTACTAGGTTGAGATTTTTCCTTGCTAATTGGTTCTTTTACAATACTCATGTTAGGTTGATTGTCTGCTCGAGTATCATTGACCATGTGCAATGAATCTTCAACTAGAGGGTAATGAGAAAGCTCCTCGTTTCTTGATACTTTCTTCTTCTTTCTTTTAGGCTTGAGATCACTAGGATCCTTAATTGAAGTGTTGGTGTCAAGCTGAACTGGAGCTTCATGAATGGAAATACAGTTCATATCCTGATCTGTTTCAGGCAGTTTCTTCTCCATACGAGCTTCAATGTCCATTTTGGTCTGATTTTTGTGTAAAGCATCATCCATCTTGTCCATTAAGCTCTCATCGTGTTCAACTGCAAATTCAGAACCAATGACTAAATGTACATTTCCATTTCCAATTTTACTAGCTATATACTCCTTAACTTCACTTCAGCAATGACATCACTTAATACTGTCAACTAGTCGACATAAATTATCACACAGTTTATAAATGTTGTGCTAAATCCATAAATTGCATAATAATTTTATCTCAAACTATCACATATTGTCAACAACATTGCTTACTACTTATACTACATGTTCTACTCAGTCCGAGTATGAGAAATATTAACGTTATGTAGTGCACAAATTTTGGCATTACACACACACACACACACACATATATATATACATATATATGTGTGTGTGTGTGTGTATGGATTTTGATATGCATATGTAACTTTAATAAAAATGACACTTACAAAATAGTGTTTATCAGTCCTTTATATGTAATACAGTATGTCCAATTATCACTTTATAGCTTATGTCAATGTCGCATATGAACTTTAAACGCAGCATAATATACATGCAAGCGTAGTCCTAGTTTGTACATCATGTCACATAACATAGAACCAAATTTTACATTGATTAATATATGTTATCAAGGCATTGTCATTCTTCGTAAAGAATCAACCATTACCATGCTGTCCCTTGTATCAGGGAGAAAGTGTTTAAATACATTGATTGCTCTAAAAAAATTGTCATTATCAAAGCATGACTTAATCTCCATAATTACTAATTAAGAGTAGAGCAATCCTATTGTAAGAAAACTCGTTTGTGAAAAGAATTTATATGCTTTGAATATTTAACCGTTACTGTATGAGCAACTTTATAATCTTTTTTGCTTAATAGCATATGACTAGTACAAGACAGAACATTAAAATGAAAGCATGTATTTTCTATCAATTTTTCTTTCTCATCAGGCTGACATATATTTTTATGCATATGAAATTTCTGCTACATCCTCATTTTGACATCCCGTTTAAACTTTCATAATGTTCTGAGCATGAAAAACACATAAATAATCTATTTGAAGATTCACCTATAAAAGGATCGTATAGAATAAAACAAACTGATTAATGCATGAGCATGCCACAATGAGAAAGTGCCTCGAAGACAAATAATTTATACAGGAACCGTTTCAAGTGAAGTGAACACCCGTGTAATCAGTTATACACACATATTTGAAAAGTAATCGAAGTACAAGCAATTTCATAACTTCCAATGCCAAAGTCTAAGCCATTACTACATGACTATAGTTGCTTCAAATGCAACTAAAATAAACAAGAATCCGTTTGAACAATTATGATTAGTTAACAACTTAACATAATTAATTAAATAGTCAATCGTCTTAATATTATGCCATGATAACATAATATTATGAGCCACATGGCATGTTGTTTATGAAAAATATATTTCTCGTGTACTCTAGTTCCTTAATGACACTCCTGACGAAGAAAAATACACTTTGAGTAGGCGCTAATATATTGCCATGATTATTGTGTAGACAATGGACTCCTTAATGAAACTCCCGCCATCATGAGGTTATGCTAACTTACCTTTATAACACACATGACATGATGCATATGTATGTTTTATATTTTAATGACAAATGTCGTACATGTCCTATGAGATGTTTAACTTCTCATCAAAATGACAAGTGTCATTTACTTATATGCAATCATTACATATGTGTCAAGTAACACGTGCTACATGGTAGTTTATTTCTTATAAAAGACATTTATGGTGATAATATTAATGCATACATATTTATTTCAGTACACTTGGTATAATAATGTTGAGACGCTGTGGAATATATAAGATTCTACAAGGAAACAAAATTTTAAACACTGTCATTGTATGGCATGGGCGAATCAACCGTTAAAAAGACTTACAAAATATGGTTGTAATTGTCGAAAAATCCTTTTGGTTGTTTAGTACCAAACATGGATATTACGTATTCATGTACATAAGATTAAAGTAAGCAACAGCACATGAGATAATAGTCAAACTTTTTGAACCATCAAATTTATGCAAGTTACAAACATTTTAGCATGTCAAGGCCAAATCGGAATAAATGAAACAGATGAGTGACCTGGGTTAAATGACACTGAACATAAACAATGTTAAATCAGACACAATCTGGTGTTAAGTTTTATTTTTGTTCATAAAGCTTATCTTAACGGGTAAGATAAAAAAAACATTCAATTTTTTATATTTGTATAAAAATAACAGCATCATTTTTAGCAATCATGCAAAGCGACCCACTGCATTTAGAATTGTCTATTAATAGAACGTCATCATAAAAATATAGCAACTACATGAAAACGTAAATTATTTTTTTGGGAAAATGAGTACTTTATTACACTACTTTAAACAAGTTACAGTTGCTACAAATCCAAAACACGTGACAAAAAGGTCAGTCAATACAAAAATTCAAAACGAAAACTTGGTCAGTGAATTGGCCAATGAAACATACGATAATAGAATACAATCTCTGCCAAGCATTTAAATGATGCAAATTAGCCTAATTTATATGATCGGCACGCAACAACCTGGACTTACCAAACCAGTATCCATAACCACTTATGTGTTCTACGTTACTATTAACTTGTTACCATATGTTGAAGCATTTAGATTATATGTTGAGTTGTGACGTATGTACAAGAACATAGTAGTTACTTTAACATATTGCCATACATTAAAGAATCTGGATTAAATGTATTGGATGATTATGTCTAAGTGTCAGTATGTAAAATAACTTGTGCAAAATTCATATTGGTTTGACTTATTTAATATACTTTCAAACCTCTTAGTTGGAATTTTATTCGATTATGGATCTATATTTGTATACACACCAATCATATTAAGTTATGCAAAATAAAATTAGAATTTCTTTGAAGTTACCCGACGATGCTTTTGTAATACCTAAATCGACATTTAATTCACCTTTTGTGTGGCTACCAGAAATGGCTTTTTCAGAACAATGCCTATTGCTTCCAATACCATCTTTCTTCTCGTTTAACATGATAGTAGGAGCCAACTCATCCTCATTTGACTTGTTTGATACACTGCCAAACCTCGTATACGGAATTTTCTTAACCACGTATCTCTGTTTTTTCTTTTGAGTAAGGGTATCCTCTTTAGTTTGACTGTCTGCTCGAAGAATACGATTGAGCTTGTACAATGAATCTTCAACTAGAGGGTTATAAGAAAGGTCATGGTTTCTTGATACTTTCCTTTTCCTTTCACTTTTAAGCTTGAGATCACTATAATCTTTCGTTGAAGTGTTAGTGTCAAGCTGAACTGGAGCCGCATGAACAAAATTATGATTCACAGCTTCGTTTGTTTCAAGCGATTTCTTCTCTATATGAGCATCAATGGCCATTTTGGCCTGATTCTGTGATGTAGTGTCATTGATCTTTTGCAGTGAATTATTAACTAGAGGATTCTCTTGGTTGCTTGATACTTTCTTTTTCTTTTTCCTTCCATGTTCAAAATCACTATAATTAATATTAACTACAAGGTTCTTCTTATTTTTTGATACTTTCTTTCTCCTTTTCCTCGTGTGCTTGAGATTGCTAGAATCTTTCATTGAATCATCCAGCTGCAAAGTCCCAGATTTATAGGAATTACTGCACTTGTTACTGCAGTCATTAATAGATACTTTCAGATAATTTTGTTTGAGTGGATTCCCCGATGGAGCGCCGCTGATCTTTTGCAATGAATCATAAACTAGAGAATTTTTTCCATCACTTAATATTTCTTTTTTCCTAACACTTCTGAACCGAAGATCCCAAGATTCTTTCATTGAAGGGTCAAACTGCACCTTTTCATTCATTTTAGCAGAAGTTCCACCATCGCTTTTACAATTTAAATGATCCAGGTTTTCAAATTGCCGCTCATACATAGGAGCATCACTGCTTGTTTTGATATGTTCTGAGCTTTTAATGGTAGATGACACGGAAAGAATATCAACCTGAAAGCGTTCATAACCCTCCGCGTCTTGGAAAAAACAACTGAGAATCATGAAATCTGATAAATGATAGAAGAATTCTCCACGCTTTGCCTGGATGTATAATACAAATACTTATCACTAACTCTTAAAGAACATCACAGCTAATGACGATATAACAATGTTACAACAATCAACATAGGCGATTAACATGATGTGTCATGAGAATCTATTATGTGACTGTTTATATTAGATAACTGGATAGATATAAAAGGCGACTAAGAAAGAAAAGATATATCCGAATGGAATGTTTATGAAACATCTGATTTACAAATATGTTCACCTTGACTGCCGCAACAGAGATTTCGCCAAATTCTGGAAAACAGTTAGCATGGTCGCTTATTATTCTTCCTGTCAATTTCCAAAAACAAAAAAAGGGTTATTTGGACATGTAGTACGATTAGAATAATATAAGCATGACAATGTGATTGACTTCCAGAAATGAACTGAGCAAACAAAATGCAAAAAATTCGAGAGAAATATCTCAATTCAGCGTTCAATTTGCGAACAAGTTGACCTATAAGTTGGTTAAAAAGTGAATTAGAACTGAAAGAACGAATGCTGGAGCAAACCGACCGTGTAAAAGATGGAGAAAACGTAGACGCGGCAAAAATCAAAAGTAATGAAGAAAAAAGAAAAGTCGTGGAAAAAAGGGCGCTAGGCATGCACATACTTTTAAGTTGAGCAATAGATTGATCACCATCAATTGTCAAAGAGAAATGCGTGTCGTGATCGGTATCAATGAACAATACGAGAGGAGAGGAGGAAGAAGTAGCCATTGCAGCAAAGAGAGATCTTCACATTAGGGCACAAAACCCAACTTTCAGTAGACTGGCGATTGCCCTATTTCGCGAGAATAGCAGTCGTTGTACACGAAAATTAAATGCTAGTAGCTGTACACTCTCCACTATCCACTATCCACTTGAGAAGTCATGTCTCTCAACAGTCATTTGTTTTGACTTTTGCTTGGTACAATACACGCAAAGTAGCATTTTGTTTTCAAAAACCAACAAATATACGAAAAAATATGCACATGCGAGTTGGCTGTATGTACGCAGAGTCCGAGTGGCTTGTTACTTCAGAGGAATAGTTAAGGAGTTGGAAGGGATAGAAAATTGAATTTATATTCCAGTAATCGTTTAGTACTATTAATTTAGGCCCCGTTTAGCTTCAAAATAAATTTCGAGTTCTGAGTTTTTAATATGTGATAAAAGAGTGGTGAGAGATGAAAGGATGTGAAAAAGGTTAGAGTGAGATTTTCCTTATCCTCAAAAAGCGGAAAAGAAGAAAAAAATTATTTTCAAAAACTCGCTCTTTGTCCTCTCCTTTCTCATTTCCTCCTCTCCATGCCACACTTTTCTGCCATGTCATTTGAAGTACAAATTGAAAACGAAAAACTCAAAATCCATTTTGAAACCAATCAGGCCCTTACATTTTTAGTTAGCTGTAAATAGATAAAACAAGACCTCAATTTATCGATACGTCAAATTAACGGTAATATGATAAAATGAGCTACGAACGATTACATATGGAGAATTCTTGAACATCCCAAACACTCAACATCCAACGTAAGACGGTTTATGTCAAACGCAAAAGTTATGTCACATGTTGGAATGAAGCGTTGACCGCTCAAATATGAAAGAGTTTTATGGGAACATAATTCTAACTTTTGCTACCATGATTGTCGTCGAAGAAGTTCAGCCTGCTGCTTAGCCTCGACGTCGCTTTAATAAGCCATGTTAATGTAATAGAGTCGACATCAGCATAAGAATTATGGTGGACGAAGTCGAAGACTTACGAAGTGACGCAAATACCATCAGCGCAATGGTCAACAACAGGGACAAGAGGATAGAACGGCGTCAAAGAGGTAGAATGAGGCGCTTCGTCAATAGAAGAATACAAGGGTAACAGATATATTCAACTTCGTAAGCCACCAAATGAGTATTGGAATGAATCATAGCGCATTTCATTGAAGCTAAGTTCAATCAGCACCACAACTCGCCTATTGAAACCAAAATCGGCTCGTCGTCAATAGTCATGGAAGTTGTCAACATTACATCAAAGCGACACTGCACTTCATGAGGACTTCGAAAGTATTGTTCTACGATGATGACAAAGGAATACAACATTATGCCACTCTTCGTTAATACTCAACACCTCACTTCGTTGGCGTGTTTCATCAACATTTGGAGGACACTGCATGTCTATTGGAAACGGTATTGATGGTAAACGCCATCAATATCCACGAAATCATCAATACTGCCTTATGGTTGTCATTGCTTCATACTCGTATTGACTCAAGAAGGACGTCGACCATCATGATGGAAGTAGCCGATGCCATAGTTTGTAGTTGCCGCTAACTATCAATCCAAAGTTATTTAGAACATAAGATAGGCGACACTGACGACTATCAATATTCATAAGGTAAAAGCAACATTGTCGACACTTCCTAAATTTGAAGCCTAGCACATAGCAATTGTTAACAAGATTTCTTGTTAACACCCCAAAATAAGGTGGGAGCAGTGAATGACCCCTTCGAAACCCCTTTCGGATTAGTTGAAGAAATCCATGGTCGTAACCCAATGGGATTAAAAGATATCAGCTGAATCAAAAGGTCTTATTCCTTCGAAAGGAACCCTTTCGAAAGGAATAGATATGCATATTCCATAGATGAAACTTCATATAAGCAGCGCCAAAAATGTTAACAATATAATCATCAACATACTAAGGTGCATTGGGTTGAAAGTGAATCAAAAGAAGATCCGTTTGAAGGACTTTGAAAGGGATTGCAATTTCAGAATCAAGATTAGATAGTTTTGTTATGTCTATCATCCCTTCGAAGGAACCAAAATGAGGTCATGAACTCATTCGAATGGACTCCTTCGATGGTATCGATATAGTTACTTTGATGGTGATCTTCATTGAAAGCCACGATATATTCGAAAACATCCAAATACGTTTCGAAGCAGTCCTCCCCAAAGGGTCTAATTCATTAGTTACAGAGTGAACCCCTTCGAAGGTCCAGTACTCTTCAAAAGGATTGAAATCATGATATACGTAAATTTGAGTAAAAAGTGGGTTCACTATGCTATAGAACCTTATTTTGGAAAATTGTTATATGTCCAGTGGACTCAATAATGTTAAATTATCATCATCACGTTTCTTTAATGCAACAAGGGCTTTGGACATAATGATATTATGCTTTAAAGTCGAGGTATCAAATAGGTTCTATAATGTAACATATGCTAATAAAAGATTAAGAAGATAAGTGTGTATCATATGCAACTAGTCATTAGACAAGCTAATGGCCGAGATGATCATTCTCATGTTCGAAATCAATATCAAGCTAATGCATCCTCTCTTTTTATTTCTCACAAATGGATTACAAGTAACAGAATCTGTCCCTAATTTGATTTAGGGTTTCAAGAACTTGATTTGATAAATAAATGTAAGAATCCAAAAATCAGTCCCAAATTTGGACCCCTAGGGTCAATTTTATAGATACGGGTTGGATCCTTCCATGTCCATCCTTCTGAAGCTGTCGAAAAGTCTCTTCACCAAACTTTCGTATCCATTCTTCCAAAGCTATTGAAGGTCTCTTCACCAACCTTTCGTATCCATCCTTCCACTTGAACTTCTCGAAGAAGAAACTAAAAAAACAATTACTTCCAGAGAAAGCCTTGTTTTCAACAAGGGCATAGTCTGGAGAGCAATGTTATCCGGGTTTTTAACCTAGTAGAATCCAAAGTAAGTCAGAACAGCTTCGTTGAGTTAGAATAGCTCAAGAGCCAACCAAAAAGACTAGAGCAAATAACCAAGAAAGATCAAAGGAAAGGAAAGCAAAAATACGCAAAGGTGATGGATCGCTAGCGATCCATCATTTATGGATCGCTAGCGATCCATAATGTTGGCTCGTAGCTTCATGAATCTACTTGCACCATGGTCCAATGGGTATTCTAAGGACAATGGCTAATTTTGATGGAATTCCGAGCTTGTTAAATCGAGAAGTAAGCATTCGTCTAATTCAATCAGTAGTCTAATGCAATTAGTGTGTGGATTGGCATCAAAATAAGGCAACATGCAACAAAATTACATGGAGAACACCAACATGAGATAATAGGCATGATCCAAAAGACAAAGTTCAAAAATTCACTACGTACATGGATCGCTAGTGACCCATGCTCTATGGATCGCTGGTGATCCATACTCTTTTACCGAATTGCCATAATGGATGGTAAAATTCCACTACTTCTGGAAGATCCATAGGGGTAGTAATTGCCGAAGAAGAGATGAATTATCAACAAATTAAAGCAAATGGCACCAATGCAGGAGATCAGGGGCTAGGATCCTTCAATCAACGCGAAGTCATTACAAGAGATGAATTGAATAAAATAATAGATGAAATAAATCACAAAATGGATAGCAGATAGAGAGCTCTTATAAATAGCTTAATGCCCTCTTGACCTTACAATTACATCCTACTCCAAGAACTATGGTAGAGCCTGCGACTGCTAAAGAACAAGAAAATTCTTTCGTTTCTGGTATAAATAGAAGAAACGGAAAGCAGCCACAAAGAGGAGTGATAGCTGGAACCGTGGGAATCAACGTAGAAGGAAATACAAGTACTCAATCGACCACAAGACAACTAGCTATTAACTTGAACCAAGGAGCGAAGACCCCATAAGAGGATATAGCTATGGACGTCTTTGACTCAGAAGATGGAGAGCAATTTAATGACGGCAAGTTGGAAGGAAATTCCAATGCATTTGATAACACCAGAAATGTCCAAATCGTACCAATAAGGCCAACCGCAAGCCAACGAGATCTCGAGGGAGTGGCTCTTCTAATGATTGGAGAGCCTAGGCTTTATCCCATTCACAAAGACCATTTGCAAAGCCAAACACTTGGTGTAGTGACGGACAGCCGACCCCCGGACTAACGGACATCAGAGGCATATATCACGGATATGGTCAAGCGAATAATGTATGAGAATAAAAATAGAAGTGATGATGAGTGAGGATCCGCTCCAATTCGGACTCTCTTCACTAATGAGATCTTGAATAAGCAGTACCTAGAAAAGTTCACTATGCCAACTATTCAACAAAAGACCAAAAACCCCATATGTACAAGTACAGTTGGTACATGGACGGAGCGTATGCTTCGGACGTTGCTCGATGTAGATGTTTCCAAATTTTTCTAGAAGGAATTGCTTCCATGTAGTTCACTAGGCTTTCACCAAGATCCATCTCCACTTTCAATCAATTAGCAATAGGATTCCTTGATAAGTTCAGACTTCACACCATGCAGCCTAAAGATGTGATGTCTCTGTCTGATCTATTCTAGGGATGAAACAAATCACTAAAGTCTTTCATGAACCAGTTCAATACTACAGTGATGGAAGTTAGCAATCCGAAAGAAGATATAGTTTTTATGGCTTTGATCTACGCCATCCACCCCGAAACTAAGTTCAGAAAATGGATCAGAATGAAAAAACCTACCACTGTGAAGGACTTCAATCGCAAGGCGAGTCAATACTTGAGATTGGAGGAGGCACAATAGTTAGAGAGGAAGTCTATTAGTTTGCAATCGATAAATGTTGGGCAGAGTGACGTGGTGATGAACCGGAACATAGGTGCATCCGAGACCACCGAAGGAAGTGAAGGAACAGATGGAAACCAAGAAAGGAAAAGTCAGAATTCCAGCAAATGTGATGGTAACAATAAGCGACTTAAAGGCTTCAAGCCCGAAGATTACACTCCGCTTAATGGTACTCCGAAAAACATCTACCTTGCTACATATGGGACAGAAGAGCACAAGAAACCCTTAAAAAGGAAGCAAATGAACAACAAAAGTGCTTGGGGAAGTTCTTTTGCTTCCGCGAGACGCATGGTCATAACATAAATGAGTGTCGTAACCTAAAGTACTTGATTGAAGAGCTGATCCAGGAAAACAAGCTTCAGCAATACGTGAGAGAATCTCAAAATCCTGACCAACCCGTATCTCCCCAAGCTATTAGGGATTGAAGAAACCAAGCTAGACCCAACGAAGAGGAATCTAAGCGAATGGATTAGAGACTCATCATTGGAACAATATCTGAAGGACCTCATCCCACACAAAGGAGTTAGGGAGAAATGGAGCGGTATGCTAGCTCACTAAAACACGCACCAAAGGATTAGTGCCTCGCAATCGAAGATAGAGCTCTAGCCAAGTAGTAGTAAACTTTAATTGATGATATAGTATTTTGAAATTGGGATACCGAAGGGATCGAAGCTCCAACTCTCGATCCCATGGTAGTGACAGTAGGGATCGAGCCTGTTGTGGTCTAATGAGCATTGGTCGACAATGGATGTTCTGTGAATATTCTTTTCAAACGTACCTTTGACCAGATGAAGATTGGTATGAAAGATGTATCTGCCTGCCAAACAAAAATCCAAGGATTCACCGACGAACCCAAACAACCTGTCGAGACGATTGACTTGCCTATAGAACTTAGAGAAGCCGACCATAGAGTCACCCTCATCCAAGCTTTCGTAATTTAGACGAAACTTTCGCGTATAATGCCTTCTTGGGATGGCCCATGCTGGACAATTTCAAAATCGCTTTAGCCCAGTGGTGCCTTATCGTGAAATTTCCAAAGGAAAACGGAACCGAGGTGGTCAAAGGAGATTAATGCGCAGCCAGGGAATGTTACATTGCAGAACTGCGCGAATCCAAAAGAAAAGAAAATGGGGGAATGTGGGGAGAACTCTCCATATTCGCGAACTTACCAAATAACAACCACAAAGCCACCCCTGGCTTGGGGGCCATAGCCGATTCGACAAGGCTTTGGACCCTATAAAGAAGAGTTCAAGGGAGGATCAGGCAGCACCGGTAGAATTGATGGTGTCTATTCCTGTCGTTATGGATGACCCGACGCAGGTCTTGAAAATTGGATTGCATCTTGGAAACAAAATGTGATTTGAACTCACCAAATTTCTTCATGCCAACTTGGATATGTTCGCTTGGATACATTCCGATATGTGTGGGGTGTCGCCAAAAATCGCATGCCACACCCTCAACATTGACACCAGGTTTACGTCGGTAAAGCAGAAAAGGTGTAGCCCGAGACTCGAGCGGTCCAAGACATTGAGAGAAGAAGTAGACAAGCTAATTGCCAATGGTTTTATCCATGATGCGACCTACCCCGAATGGCTATCTAACTCGGTTTTGGTCAAGAAGTCCAATGGGAAATGGCGAACTTGCATCGACTACTCGGACTTAAACAAACCCTGCTCGAAGGATTGTTTTCCATGGCACAGAATTAACCAGCTTATGAATGGGATGGTTGGGCATGAACTGCTATAATTTATGGAAGCATACTCGGGCTACAATCAGATCTTAATGCATGAACCTTACCAGGAAAACACCAGCTTCATCACTGACTTAGGATTATACTACTACAAAGGCAATGCAATTCGGTTTAAAGAACATATGGGCAACTTACCAAAGAATAGTAAACGCCATGTTCAAGCGTCAAATCAAAAAGAGCATAGAGGTCCATGTGGATGGCATGTTGGTTAAATCGCAGGTAGCAGCCAATCATCTAGATAATCTCGTCGAAATACACCAAAAAATATGGAATGAAACTCAACCCACTCAAATGTCACTTCGGGGTATCCATGGGAAAGTTCTTGGGATTCATAGTGAGCGCCAGAGGCATTGAAGCAAATCCAGAGCAAATAACTGCCCTGCGAGAAGTCCAAGCCCAAAAGAACAAGAAGGAATTACAAAGCTTGAATGGAAAAGTCACAGTGCTAAGCCGGTTAATCTCGAAAGCCTCCAACAAATGTATACCATTAATTGATGCATTAAAGAAAGGAAAGAAGAACTTCAAATGGAATGAAGCTTGTCAAATCGCATTTGAAGAGTTGCTACGACATATGGAAATCCTGCCAATCCTATCAAAGCTAGTAGACAAAGAGGACTTTTTCATCTACTTAGCAGTCTCACCTTATGCGTTGAGCGCTGCCCTTGTGCTTAAAGAAGAAAAAAATCAGCGACCCGTATACTACATCAGCAAGCGGTTCAGTGGAGCCGAGAAAAATATCCGAAATTGGAAAAGCTAGTGTATTTCCTCTTGATTGCGTCTAGGAAGTTATGACCGTATTTCCAGGTGCACCCGATCAAAGCACCGACTGATCAGCCTCTAAAGCAAGTATTGTACCGACCCGAAACTTCCAAGTGGCTCCTCAAATGGAATATCGAATTGAGCCAGTATGGTATCGCTTACCATTCGAGAAGGGCAATCAATGGGCAAGCTGTAACATTCCCTATCTTGAAGCCTGAAGCTATGCGCTACAAATGCTGTAGTCATCCATAGTATTAACTTCCGGTGACAAAATATGGTAATGTTAATGGTATCCATAATATCAAAAGCATATGAATATGAAATAAGATCAACACAGATTAAAACAACTTTTCTAATTACATTTCAAATCAATATTTCATATTCAGATACATAATCCCAAAATGATTCCCAAGTTTCGATCAAATATAATTTTTACATAATACTCCAAGAGTGGCATATGAAGATGACCCGTTGGATGATCAGAATACTAATAGACACATAAGTCTTAATACATCACAGCGGAAATAAAACTAAATAGCTCTTATATAGCTAGCTCTGCCTCTTGCACGTCTTCGTATGCTTTATTCGCCCAACCTACTAAACCTAAAAAACCTTAACTCTCAATCTACATAAATTAATTTTGAGCACCCGAGAGTTTAAGTGGAAAACATAAACTTCGACTTAGACATAAAGCCTAGTGTGAATAATACTAGTACATCTTGGTTTACTGATATTAAGTGAGACTACGCCACTCAGTGGACCGGGTTTCCCCTCATTAATATCCCTTTATAACATATCTTTTGCAAATCAAAATCTTGCAATCAAACTAATTAAAACAATATCATATATGCTCATAAATCAAAACCATTCTTTTCGAAATCTTTGGGTTTAGATTTTCAAATAATAAAAAGGGTCTTAAAAGAACTAAGTAGAAAGCACTCTTTCGAAAGTAGTTTCCTAAGTAAAAGAAAGTAGATGGTGTTGAAACCATCCCTTTCGAAAGAATTGGAGAAGCGACTTCAAGGTTGAAGACGAAAGGACCCTTTCGAAGGCATTATTACAAAAGGTAGAAATGGAACAAGGGTTTCGACCCCATCGAAAGCTTATCTCAAAACAAAGGCAACAACCTCTTTCGAAAGCACTTTTCTTTAAAACAATTGACCAAGTCAAAAGCCATCTCACTCGAAAGCCTCGTTTACAACCAAAATAGTTCTAAGTCTTTAGAAGCTGCTCCAACCCCTTTGAAAGCTTATTTCGACCCTACACCTTTCGCCTATCTCCAATCCACTACGTATCAAGGCATTGATACCAAGGTTTCGACTAGGTCGAACGCGAAAGTATGAGGTCGAAAGAATACAGGGAATTGGCGAAGCAGTAAATATTATCAAAACTATTTTATTGCTATCTAAAGTAGTTGCTTTTTAACTAACTTCCCATATTTGTCAAAATTCTATTGGTTTCCAGTTCTTTTTCAAAATCTTTTATAAAAGTGCATCCGAATTTTAGAGATGAACATTTAAAACATTTACAAATTGCTCCTTCTCCTATTATAAACATATAAAACATTTAAGTCCCATACCTTAAAATAATTTTATATATTTAATAAAACACTTAGGAAAACTCTCAAAAATTTACATAAATCACTTTAATATGTTTTCTACCGTATTTAAATTTCTAACCTAAAGCAATCTTATAATAGCCGTAAATAATTTTAAACCTAATTTAACCATTTTCTTTGCTAGAAAATGCATAATAAATCCACAATAATTCAAAAAACTATAAAACTTAAAAACCATCTCTAAAATAATATTTCTGACCTTATGTCAAAAATGCAAGGCATTTGGATGTCATTTGTTAGGTTTTTCAAGTTAATCTTATTATAAAATCCGTATGAAATAGCATAATCATCAACAAGCATATATATTCATTTAAACAACCAAAACATGGCAAACCATTTGCAAAATAAATTCGGGACTTAACTAGAAACCGAAAATCATAAATATGAGATGTAATCTATTACTCAACTTAGCTTGTTGTTGAGGAGTTGAGATTTGCTCTTGAATTAAATTGATTAAGCTTCTTCCTCTTGATTTTAGCTTATCTTCCTCTTTATCTTCTTCTAATGGTGGCTGACCTTGTTCCTGTTTTAATTTTCTTTGTGAACATGTAAAATGAGAGTGCATGAGGGTTTAGGGTATAAGAATATAACTTATTCCGATTTTTCCCTTTTCCTATTACCATTATATATTTCATTTTATTTTCCCTTTAGCTCATTAGGCACGACTCCCCTCTGTTATTCAAATCTTAATCCCTTAACCATTTACATTAATTCATTTAATTTACCTAATTAAATGTCCTAAATAATGTTAATCAAAATTAGTGTCGTTACAGACTCCCTTCCTTAGAAGAATTTCGTCCTCGAAATTACGATAAGGCGCTCATCAAAATTAATCATAAAGGTAAAACATATCATGAAACGAGTAAGGATAAGTATCTCAATTCCTGCTCTCAGTTTCCCAAGTACATTCTCTATCGTCGTCACTCCACTGGACTTTGACTAACCTGACTGTCTTGTTCCTTAGCCTCTTCTCATCTCTCGCGACTATACGAACTGGCTTTCTAACTATATTCAAATTTGGCTCCACTACAAAGTCATCTAACACAGTCTGTGCTATAGTAGTTTCTGGATCTTGAATACACTTCCTTACATGAGAAATATGAAAGACAACTTGTACCTGATTTATGAGCATATATGATATTGCTATTATTGTTTTAATCAGTTTGATTGCAGGATTCTGATTTGCAAAAAGATATGTTTTAAAGGGATGTTAGTGAGGGAAACCCGTTCCACTAAGTGGCATGGCCACACTTAGTATTAGTAAACCGAGATGTAATAGTATTATTCATACCAGGATTTATGTCTGACTCGATGTTTATGTTTTCCCCTTAGACTCTCGGATGCTTAAAATTAATTTGAGTAGATTGAGTGTTAAAGTTTCTCAGGTTTAGTAGGTTGGACAAATAAAGCTTCTGAAGATGTGCAGGAGGCAAAGCTAGCAATATAGGAGCTATTTAGTTTTGTTTCCGCTGTGATGTATTAAGACTTGTGTGTCTATTTAGTACTCTGATCATCCACGGGGCATCTTCATATGTCGCTCTTGGTGTATTTTTTAATAATTATATTTGACCGAAACTTGGGAATCGTTTTAGGATTGTGTATCTGAATATGAAATATTGATTTGAAATGTAATTAGAAAAGTTGTTTTAATCTGTGTTGATTTTATTTCATATGCATGTGCTTCTAATATTATGGATACCATTAACATAACTGTACTTTGTCACCGAAAGTTAACACTATGGATGACTCCATCATTTGTAGCGCTTAGCTCTGAGCCTCAAGATAGGGGATGTTACACAAGCGCTAGCAGATTTCATCGTTGAGTTTACCATACAGAATGACGAGGAAGAAATATCGTCAGAAGTTGAAACATGATGGAAACTCTTCGTCGGTGGAGCATCTAATAACCTCTGCTTAGGGGGCAAGGGTAATGCTTGAAACCCTTAAAGGACAGCCATTTGTTCTGCCCAACACTTAGAGTTCCCCACGACAAATAACGAGGCAGAATATGAAGCGTTGATAGCAGGACTGAAAGTTGTGAAGGAACTCAAAATAAAGTCTGCTCGTGTCTATAGTGACTCTCACCTAGTCATTTGCCAAGGGAAAGGGGAATACCATGCTCAAGGGAGAACCTTTCCCCAAATCAATCTAAAATACAAGAGTTGTTGAATGACATCGAACACTATATCATAACTCACATCCCGAGGGAGCAAAACATGAAGGCTGATTACTTAGCCAAACTGGCCAGCTTCGAAGAAGCTCAATCGTTGGGACTAGTCCCGGTTGAGACCCTGACCGCTCCAAGTATAAGTGAAATGGATATCAATTGGATTTTTGAAAGCACCGTCGAACCAGAAACGTGGACGACGCCAATAAAAGACTATTTGCCTACAAGAACTCTTCCCGTGAATAGACACCAGTGGAAAAAGCTTATTCGAAAGGCACCGCGATTCATAATATAAGATGGGATACTCTACTGAAGGGGGTTCTCAATCATTTTGCTCAAATGTATGGCCAACAATGAAGCACTGTGTGTCCTGAAGAAAGTTCATAAAGGCGACCATGGAGACCATACTGGGGGAGAACCCTTGCAAAGAAAATCTTTCGGTATGGATATTTCTGGCCAAAGGTGAATCGCGATGCAACAGATTATGCCAGACGGTGACCGATGCCAAATATTCGGCAAAATTAAAAGAACTCCCTCAACAAAGCTGATGCAAATGGTCAGCCCATGGTCATTCGCAATATGGGGAACTGACCTAATTGGCGTATGCTAATGTCTAAAGAAGGGCCAAATATGTTATAGTTGTCGTTGTCTATTTCACAAAATGGGCCGAAGCGGAACCGTTGGCCACCATTACCACAAAGAAAGTCATTAATTTTGTTACTAAAAACATCATTTGCAGGTTTGGCGTGCCATATAAAATCATCATTCATAAATGGGACACGGTTCGAAAGCGTCGAGTTTAAAGACTTTTGCAAATGCTTCTGAATCGAGAAAAGATTTTCCATAGTCTCTCATTCGCAAGCAAACAGGAAAGTGAAAGAAATAAACAAGATCTTCAAGTCGGCTATCCAAAAGCGGCTGACTAAAGCTAAAGCGAATTAGGTTGATGAACTTCCACTCGCACTATGGGCCTGTAAAACAACACACAAAGCAGCTACCGGGCTTACCCCATTCGCTTTGGCATATGTGCAGAAGATATGATCCCCGTAGTACTAGGAGTCCCCTCCCATCGAAGACATAATTTCAATCAAAGGAAAAATGAGTAGCTCCTACTCGAGTCGCTTGATATGATTGACGAAAAGAGGGAAGAAGCCGAACCGAGGACCACTGCTCACCATAAAAAGGTCGCACAACACTTTAACTCTAGAGTTCATAACCAAACCTTCGAAGTGGGTGACCTCATCCTCAAAAACTCTATCCCATACTGGGAGACTGCAGATCGAACTGAGAAGGGCCATATGTGATCGATTAATCAAAAGCTGGGGGACGGAACTTTCAAACTGACAATCGTGGACAAAATCCAAATTACTCGAGAATGGAACAGTGAATCGCTACGTCCTTACTTTATTTGAAACTATCTTATGTAATTTCTATTTTTCAGCAAATAAGTCATCCCGAAATGCCATGGACATTATAAATAGGCAGAATTTGCGCAACTTTTCTTAATAAAATCGCTTCGCTTTCTGAACCAATATAACTACGTTCATAAAAGCAACATGTTGGGTCGACAGGGTCAAACTAGCTCAAAACCATTTAATCGCTGCTTGAGACAGTGGAATCACGCTCAAGTACGCCCCACTTACCCGTCAGGTCAACGGAAGTAAATCGACTCGAATCATTGGATCGGCGGAACCCGATCCTCGCCTGCTAAGAACTGGTGTTGCTCTAGCAGCATCGGGGAGGCTCAAATTAAATTTGTGCATCTCATAAGTCACGCACCGCCTTTTCAAGCCTTGGAATCATGCTCTTAAAGGAATAAACTCCTCACATTGTCTGACGATTGGTAACATCAAGAAGTTCCGAAACTGCTTTGGATCAACGGATCGTATCGGTCTCGAAAGCTGCGCACCCATAAGCTACACACACTTTTAAAAGTTGCACATTTCATAAGCTGTGGACACTTTTAAGTACCGGTATTGACCTAGCGATGTTGGAAAAACTCATCCATTGTATGAATAACAAGAATCAACCCACTCCATATATCAGGAGTAACGGGCATGAATCCAACAAAATCAAAACACTACAAGTCGACAGAAAATTCCAAAATTTGACCAATAATAAATCAATCTGAAATCAAGCCATTCAGATCACAAATTCCCAAGGATAGGGACTATAAAGAAAGTCCAGTGATAAAAAAATAATAATAAACAAACACCTAGATCAACCGGTCGTTTGTCAGGAGTCGAAGTAAACAACCCCATGGACCGGGGGGCACACGCTGATGCTCAAATAAAAACAAAAACACGTCACAATTCCGTTACTCCAAACAAAGAATTGAGGCGGTAATCACAGGACTGGATAAAATAAAACAGTAGTAAATAAAATTGAGATAAGTAGATAGGT
Source organism: Allium cepa (assembly GCA_030765085.1). Lineage (NCBI taxonomy): Eukaryota > Viridiplantae > Streptophyta > Magnoliopsida > Asparagales > Amaryllidaceae > Allium > Allium cepa. The sequence goes on along the minus strand of CM060942.1, from coordinate 691,528,893 downwards.
AAAAGTTATAATCAAAATGTCAGCATTGTATTACTTATAACGTTTTTATGAAAAGTCAAAATGCGGGGGCTGTACCCACACAATATTGGCCAACAAAAATAAAAATACAGATGCTACAACAAAAGTAGTAAGTGTAGACTCTGCCCATGAACAAAACAAAAAAATGTCTCGAAAATCAGCTCCACTACCATCCGAACATCTCAATGCCTCTTTCCACCACTCCCCTTCCCGCCTTTAGTTGGAAGTTCTGCTTACATTCAAAATCTCAGCCAGAGGTATTATCGGTGCCTGCGATATAAACTATCTTCTAGGTGCTGGCATCTCCTCCCTGCCCTTTCGTCTTTCTTAGAGGACTACCCTTTCGTCTTGCGCTTACGGGATTTGCGGGGGATCTTTGAGGATTTTATCATTTCAATCTTTCCTTTCTTAACAGTGACCAGTTGTTGTTTGGATTTATGCAGCTGCTTAATTTGGACCTTCTGCTCTTGAGATTCGGCTACTGTAAAGTCACCCTCCAAAGATACGGAAGGGTCATCCAAGCCATGCAATGTAGCGATCTTCTCAAACTCCAGCCCTGGTTGCAAACCAGACACAGTCGCAACAATCGGAGCGACTACAGAGACAAGCGCTGAAGTCGTTGAAATAGCGACAGGTCCAGACATCGAAGAAACTGGCGGATCAATAGTTAAGGAGCACAGAACTATAAGATAAAAAATGAAAGCATTAAGTTCGTCTTGTTCTTAAGACGTGAGCTGGAAATTCTCAAACTCGGTAGAAACAAGAAGGTTACCTATATCAGAGGAGTGGAAAAGAATGTAGATCTCATATTTACCGCCTCCCCTTCTTTTGATGGTTGCACAATCTATGGAGAAGCTTCGGGCCTAGAACTCACCAATTGATCGTGAGGTCATCTTGACGATTTTCCAGGTCCAAAAAAGGGGCTTCAACATCATTTTGGCAGTTGTAGTCATGACGACATTGGTAGCTTCTTATTCCCTTTCAATTTGCTGGATCTCTCAGCCTTCTATCAGTGATTTCTTTAACTCCTCATTAAGATAGGAATCCTCTAGCTCCCGCTCAGTGTAAACATCCCCGCTATCTCAAAAATGGGTCAGAATTTCCTCCTAAATCATGGCGAGAGCGCGTGGGAACTTGAAGCCCAAATAACTAAGACTCCCCTGATGCAACAAGGAGTTGACATAGAAGTTTAAGATGGTATCGTCCGTCTTCTCCATCTTCCTCTCAAAAATGTCTTGTAGCTCCAAATAATCCATCGTAACGGTAGCCTTTTCAACTTCAACATGAGTTTTGTTGGTGTTAAGATGCGCAACTCTTTCTTTGAGTAGGGCAATCTTCTGGGCTTGATCGAAAATTGTCTTATCACAGGACATCACGATCCTTTCGTACTCCATGGTTGTTTTGTTATGCCCTTTGAAAATCTTGTTGTGGTCAGCAATATTCTTCTTCTGGGCTTCAATAATCGTGTTGCGTGTTTCGAGCTCCTCTTTCAACGTGACTTCGTATGCATAGGCCTTTTAAATTACATCTCGGAAGACATCTTTATTTTTGCATGGGCATCCTTCAGCTCTTTTAGTAAGCCGATGTTATTTTTACTCTCCCGGAGCACCGTGTCCCTCTCTTGTACTAGTCTTTCAATTCTGGCATCTCTTTTCGCCAACGCTTTCTCGAAGTCGTCCTTCTTCAATTCAAAGGAGAGGATCTCTTGGTAATTATTACGGTTTTATCAGCTAGCTACTTGCATAGTTTTTCCCATCCCTCAGCTTGCTCTAAATCGCTCTAGATCGCTTGAAGGCTGGGAATATAGGAATCTTTGCGGATTGGGCGAAGGCCATGGTCAAACTTAACTCCCTTTAAAAACTACCCAGGGAGCGCTGCTTCAAGTCTAGAAGGACCAGATGGAAGAATGTAAGCCGATCTCCGATGAGGGCGCAAAGAACCAAGGATGAGCGCCATGTAGGATGTTGGAACTTGTTTACGCCAAAATTGGTCACAAACACCCAATAATTGATAATTCACGATCACAGACTTCAGATAAATAACAAGCATAAAAATCACTTAGGAAATTCAGAGAAAAGCAGTAATCAACACAGATTTTATAGTTGTTCGACGATCTTGCCTACATCCACTCTGAACTTTATGACTTTATTGATTCACTTGATGATTTCAATTTATTACAGTAGGTTACAGTAGATTATAGCTCTGAAGTTCGAATACAACGGTGATACTAAGATGTAGAGTTGAATCCGGTAGAGTCTAGACGTTGAATAGCCAAAAGATCTTTTTTCTATAGACTTTAGGGGGCTATTTATAGGCGTAGGAGGTTGATATCGCGCTCAAACTTCGGGAGACTTCTTTTGGCACGTGAGTGGGCCTATGCGACCGGTCCCATCAAGTTTCGACTCGATCTGTGATCGGTGCGAATTGATTTCGTATCGATCAAGAAATTGTCCAATCGAGCTGAAACTTGGTAGAGGCATTCTTTAGCATGTACGCAAGCTCCTGTGAAAATTTCGTAGCATTTGGACTAGTGGATTGTGAGTTATGATCGATACAAGTTGAAGTTTCTCGGTTGGCAGTTTGCTTCGAGCCGATCACTTCAAATCCATGTCTTAGAATCGATGGATGCACGTGTCTTCGAGACGACGTGGCGCGCACTACTCAGATTGATCCACTTCTTATGCCGAATCGACCAGGATGCTCCTTGAACTTCGCCTCCTTTGTATCGAGGGCCGTTACCTAGCTCGAACCGATCAACAATGTGCACTTCATATCGATTTGCATTATACCCGGTTCGAATCGAATGGCTTAGCTCGTATCGATGAAGGTGGCGTCATTCGTATCGATGGAAGGTGATATTTGTGATGGATACGAACTAAGGTCGCCTGATGGATACGAACCATGGCCATCTGATGGATTCGAACAAACGCATCCTCTATGGATACTAACTATATATTGATCGATCGATACGAAGTGAGCTACTTGTTGACGGAGTTGATCGATACGAACTAGTGCTTAAGGATGGATACGAAGTAGATCGACGCGAACTGTGACGTGATGATGGATACAGAAATGATTGATTCGAAACATGGCTTACTGATGGATACGATGACGAGGCTATTCTGATCGAGGCGAACGCGATCGATTCGAACTGTGGGTTAGTGATGGATGCGAAAATAGGGTTATCTCCTCCAACTTGCCTCGATCATAACTTGAACATACAGATTCGGATTGACTTGAAATTTGAAATGCTGGCTTTCATGACTTTTCTTGCCGTGTACTATCAATTATAGCCTGATCCGGGCTCGGACAAAATTCATCGATATCCATGGTGAAACAATATATAACCAAACTTTGAGATGAACTATCTTTGGTTTTCGATTAATCTTTTGGTATCACGGCCTTGCCAAAAGGCGGGATAACGGAACTCGAGTTGAAGATGGAGCCTGAACAAAGGAAATTGGGATTTCTAGGCCGACGGAAGCTAGGACCGAGGCAAAGGCCAATTGCTTAGAAGATGAGATCCATGATCAACCTTCGACTTCTTAGACGATTCTCTTTATCATCAAGTGTTTTCTCTTCTCATGGCCTCCTTTGTACATCTGACCCTGTTTCCTCTCATCCCGACGACAAGCTTCGGCCTCCAAGTCCTTTAACTTTCTCCATTTCTCCTCGGTCTCACGAGGCTGGTGACGGCTTGTGCATCATTTCGACCAACGTTGCGAAACGGTGAATTCCTCAAAATCGTCATAAAGACCGCGTCCTCTCATGGTACCTGACATGAAGAATAAATGAAGAGCTTTAGTAATGGAATATAAGCTTGAATAATTCGTGTATAAGTGAACGTGACCCTATGAAATGTATAATGTGTTTTGAAGGGCCTAAAATGACATCACAAACCAAATCGGGTAACCATTGCTGTAGAAATCGGACTGATTTCAGGCGCAACATGGCCTGGGCGAGGAGAAGTTTCTTTGTATCTAAAATCTTCCCCAATAGGTTCATTAATATTTTCGTAGACACTGCTCAAATCTCCGAAGTTTACCTCGGCATCTTCAATCAGGGAATCCTGATGTCGCTCGACTACTGGCAAAGCGTCTTTATTGCGAATCTCTCGATGAGGCAAATCCGAAAGAACAAGACTCATCCTTGGAGTGTCGTCACATGATTTAGAGTCTCTATCACCAAAACCTGTGACAAAATCATGATCACTAGAGGAGGAATCATAGCTATTGCTACTCTCAAGTACACCTTCTCTTTATATGTTGCCAATGCAGCCTTGCCTTCTCGTTTCTTGAACTCTTATTCCCCTTCCTTTAGAATTGGGAACATTCTGGCCAGACAGTTGGCTTCAGCCGCGACATCTCTTCTTTCATGAGTTTCTTCAGCTGACTCGCCATACAAACCCTCCTTTTATTGAAAAATACCCTTTTTAGAACTATGTGACGAAGAAGTGGAGTGCGTTCATATTTTGGATTAGGAAGGAGATAAAACTTTAACAGCTACCGCGGATCTCCCTAGATGCAATAGCCTATACCGGAGCAAATTTTCGTCTATTAGCATAAATCTAACCGATCTCTCCCCGACATCTATAACCTTTAGAGTATGGAAAATTTGGTCAAGCGATAAGTCTTTATTTGGCTTCAGAATAACTGTGGGAAGCACTTGACTTATTAGAAACTCCATAGCGACATTTAGAAATTCAATGAGTAAAGAAGATAACTTATCCCCCCATCGTCCAAAGGCGATTGAACCCTTCGAGACATCTAACGAAGAAGTATTAAGTCTTGAATGAAGACAAATTGCTTTGAAGCTGCAACACGATCTTGCGATTCCTCTGGGCCTCGACGACGATAAGGGATGGATACTCGTCTCTCCTCTTAAATGAGAGAAAATATCTCAACTCATCGAAACTCGAAGAACGGTTAAATGTCCGCATAAACAGAACATGCAGGCAAGTCAAGATCGCATACCCATTAGGATGAATTTGGAACGGGGAAATTTCCAAGTTCAAAAGAGTTTCTCTCAAGAAGTCATTGAAGGGGGCACTGCTTCGTTTAGGCACATGTATCGACGGAAAGAAGTGTATTCTAGAGGCAGTGTATGGGTGAATTCATTCTTCTCTGGCAGGCACACGTCATCCTCCAAAATGCCATGTTGCAAGCAAATGTTATGCTAAACCTTGGCGGAGATTACAAAGGAAGCTCTCTCCGGCGGATTAAGAAGTACTCTGAAATTTGACGGAGTGCGGTCTATAATCGGACCAACTGGGACTAGTTGACCGTATTCAGGCCGCGAAGCGGAAGAGGAAGGGCGACAGGCGACCTTTTGGCTTCTGAAAGTGTTAGAATTCCTCCGTTGGACTTATGGTGGGAAGACAAATACTTCATTCTATACAATAGGATTTTCATCCGAAGTGGTCAGGTAATTCTATTTTAATTAAAAACTCCCCAAGAACACTTGAATTCCAAAAGAATTTCGATTCAGCCGACACGTCGGATTTCAAGTACATACCGGGGCAAGTGCAGTGCGTTATCTATGGGGGGTGAGCTCGGTGTCCTGAATGCTACAGACACTCTATCCCGTGTAGATATTTTGCTCATAGTAAGGATTGAAAAAGGATTTTCATATCATTTTTTAAATTATTTCTTCTACACTTACCCGTTATCGATCAACAATTCGATAACGAATCTGTTGTCCGAAGTGACATGGAAAGCTCTTCCTATACAGGTACACCGAATGTGCATGAAATAAGATGAGTACGAATTCTCCAGAAGGCGACAACTACATAAGCTGCTTGCAATACGCTATCCTAAGCCTTTATCACCTTCCGGAAGGGTTAAAATCAATTCACGATGCATCGTGTTGTATCGACAATGTAACTACAAGTCAATTTCGATCCTATGAATGAAGACAACGAAACATGTCAAGCACCGGGGCAAGGCCAGAATGTCGTTTCTTAGAGAACTCAACAGTCGATTTACTATCTTCTTCCATAAAATCGCAATCAACTTGGATTTTCTACTATAATCATCATCAATACAACCCTGTCATCAAATCGCTAAACAAACGTCAAAATTAGCATTACCCACCTCGAATCATGAATCAAAAGGCAAAGGTGGTTGGAGTTTTTGACCCAGCGACCAAAGTAAGTAGGGTTGATGGTGATCCGAAAAATGGGATGATAGAGTTAAGGTTTGGTGCGGCGATCCAGAAGGAGTTAGGGTTTAAATCAAAGCAATAGCAAGCCTTAGATCTATCAGTGGTAAGAAACTCTGGAGACAGATGATCGACGATGACGATGAAGTGGATGGATTTAGGGTTCGTTCGAGAATCGGATCGAGTCGCAAAGGATAAGCTTGTCGTAAGAAGAATATAAGAATGAAGGATAGATCGGCTTGAGGAGGCTATATAGGAGATTACACGAAGAGAAACATCTAATTCATTGGATCACCAGTGATCCATTGGTTATGGATCGCTTGCGATCCATCGAATTGCACTTAATCAATTTCAAATTTAGACAGTATGATCCACGTGCTGTTCAAAGGCATTAAAAAATTTATAGGGTCAAACCTCGACTTCTATAATGAGCAATGACAATTCGAGTTGAGACTTAACGAGCAATTGAATAGCCAAACTCAAATTCATGTGGCCCTAACAAATTTACTAGAACCTCGTGAAGTAGAAACTGAAAAAATTACTTCCAGAGAAAGCCTTGCTTTCAACGAAGGCATGGTCTGGAGGGAAAATGTTATTCGGGTTTTTAACCCAGCAGAATCTAAAGGAAGTCAGAATAGCTTCGTTGAGTCATAATAGAGCAAGAGCCAACCAAAAAGACTAGAGCAACTAACCAAGAAAGATCAGAGAGAAGGAAAGTGAGAATACACAAAGGTGATGGATCGCTAGCGATCCATCATCTATGGATCGCTATCAATCCATAATGTTAGCTCGTGGCTTCGTGAATCCACTTGCGTCATGGTCCAATGGGTATTCAAAGGACAATAGCTAAGTTTGATGGAATTTCTAGCTAGTTAAATCGAGAAGCAAGCATTCATCTAGTTCAATCAGCAGTCTAATGCAACCAGTGTGTGGATCGACATCAAAACAAGGTAGCATGCAGCGAAATTACATGGAGAAAACCAACATGAGATATAAACGTGATCCAAAAGACAAAGTTAAAAAATCCACCAAGTACATGGATCGCTAGCGATCCATAAAATTAGCTCGGTTCACGATGAAACTTGCAGTACACCTTCATACAGTCATTTGCAAGCATCTGGCAAGAGGGCCTAGCCCAATAACTCTCCAACCCTTATAAATACGATTCTACTCGCAACATAAACAAGATCTTCTAAACTTGCTACTGGAACTCTGTATAGATTATTCTTCACTGTTATCCTCTTACACAATAGTCATATAGGGGTTCACTATGATTTCTAATGAACTCTTGTACTTTTGACTTGATCTAACTGAGAAGATTTAATCATGTTGTAATCCGATTCAACTTGTAATAGCAGTCAGTTAATAGGAAGTTATAAAGTGGATATAGGCTTCATTAACAGCTGATCCACTATAAAAACTTCTTGTCTCTTTACTATGTATGCACTTTTTGCATTTATTCTTCATATTATTGCTCTGTAAGAACATGCCTGGTGCTTTCACGCTCAATCCAGGGCATTAATCCATTTTTTGGGTTAACAGGGTGGGTTACTTGGACATGCATGGAATGGTGTTTGGATTGGTTCGAAAGGTTGTAATGGTGGCAGAAGGATTATTTAATGTGGGTGGAGTTCATTAGTGGACAAATGATGGTTGCTGAAGATCGTTGTCGAAGGTAATTCCTTTAACTATCGTGGACGTTCAACTTTTAATACTTGCGGAAGGGTAGTTCTAATTGACTTGTCCTCTACAAGAAGTAAACAGTGGTGGGACCAATCGTTTCGAAAGGTTTGGCCTATGTGAAAAGAGTAGTGTTGGTGGAAGCTCTGGCTTTCATTTCCTATGGAATTGTGCATTGCTTGCGATACCCATATGATTCTCGTGGAAGCTGTTTTTAATGCTTTCTAAAGCATTCTTTCATACCTACATTCATGAGTGAACTTTATGGTTAATAGTAATATTGAAGTCGTCGAAGTCATTGCTAATGCCATCAATAAAGTTGATGCTAAAGTGCGTCGAAGACATTGAAAGTATGACAATGCCGCCTCTTTAGTGATGAAGCTGATGCTAGGTTCACACTGTCGAAGCCAAGCATGCTAAAGTCAAGCTTGTCGAAGTTATGAAAGGTGGAGTGAGGTTGCGCTACCTCTATAAATATAGACTTAGGAGTGCCAATTTAGTGAGGATTTTGGATTCTCTCCCTCTTTTCTTAAATCAAATCTTTGTAAATCTTAAATCAATTTAAGGATTTCAACCGATTGTATTACTCGCACTTTGTACACATAAGGAATTAGAAATCAAACAATTGCATAGCATATTGAATTGACTTCAACTGCAAGCTTGCTTAGCATATTGGATCAATTTGACTTTGGTCTTGCATATCAATCTAAGTTGAAATTGCGATTTTCATATAGGCTTATTCTTCTATTCTCATATTGACTTAAACATTGACTTCGACCACGTATCATATGACTTCAACTTTGATGACTAGACTTGGAATTAGTATGGATGCATACTTCACTTTGATGACTTTGACAACCATCAAAATGGCCTCTATTTGAGTTTTCACTACTTACTTATACTTTGGGGTTAGCGAATTTATTCGTTAACATTTTTGGCCCTAGAAGGAGGGTATGAACCTCCGACTTCATTAAAATCCCAAATGGAACCATCCTAACTTGCAAATTCGGTTTTAAAGAACTTGCCTATCCAACATATCCTATTCCAAGACAAACCTACCCTTAAATCCAAGCACCAACTTAATTTTGTTTAGCCATGATAACTAATCGTGTTAAACACTCCGAGTAAGGATCCTCCGAGCCTTAAATGACTAAGTCAGTTTATCAAGCCACTGATGACTCTCAAATTCGTGAGGAGAAGTTGCTATGATTAGTGGAATTATGAGTTATGGAGGAAAAAAGAAGGCAGATAGTACCTCACAATCTAGAAAAGTGGAGTTTGAACCATTTTCATGTAAGGCCATTGCAAATCTTTACCCTACGAAGACAGTGTAAAGAAGATAGCACTTTCTTGAAAACAAGAAAGGAAATCCAGCTTAAAGCCTAATGGACTATCTTCGAAAAATAAATAAAAGGGACTTTTATCATTTTACCAAAAGTGGGAAGGCAAATGAATCTCCAAGCTCTTTAAAAAGAAAGATAACCTCTTATGAAGAATCTAGTGTGAGCAGCAATAGAGCTAGCATTGACCAAATGGGCTAATCTCCAAGTCACAACTTCCAAAAGATTGCTCTCTCCCCCCTTCTATTAAAAACTTATATTTCTTGACTAAAGATGAACTTAACCATTAGCCTTCATAAAAAAGAGATTCAAGTTTGAAAGGAGTCATAGAATATAATATTGTCATTATCACCTTGAAAACGACCACAAAACTAATCAATGCAGAAGCTTGGAAGGGATGATCATTAATTTTCTAAAGCAAGGAAAAATCGATGAATTTGTAAAGAGATATTAAGCACATTTATGATAATAAAAGCTCTTCAAATAAATGAATCTACTTGGTCGGGGAGTAAGACTCCACTATTATTGCTAGATTTGAATTTCTACTCTTCTACTATTTTGCCAGATATGGATTCCTGGTCTTCTATTATTATTGCCAGATATGGATTTCTGATCATCTATCATTATTGCTAGATATTAATTTCTGGACTTCTATTATTGTCAGATATGGATTTTTGGTCTTCTATTATTATTGCCAGATATGGATTTCTGGTCGTATATTATTTCCAAATTTGGATTTCTGGTCTTTCATTATTATTGCCAGATTTGAATTTTTGGTTTTCTATTATTGCTAGATTTGGATTTTTGGTCTTCTATTGTTATCGCTAGATTTGGATTTTTGGTGTTCTATTATTGCCATATAAGGATTTCTGGTTCTTTATTAAGAATTTTCGATTATTTATTATGAATTTCTGGTCCACTATCATAAGATATGGATTTATGGATTTCTTTTATTAGATAGATTCCTGGTTTTGTGTTATTAACTAACGAACTGGTTTCTTAGTTATGAGAAATAAAATGCTAATATGGAAATTTCAATTAGTAGGATTTCCAGTTTTCTTAACAAGCAGAATGTTGATCTTGACATCAAAAGCTCAGAGTATAAAAAGCAAGATAATCAGATATTTCGATTCGAAGCCACATACTTTACATTTAAGGTAACTTTCATTCCAATACAAGTTCATTTATAATTAATATATTGCATACAAAATTACAGGTACAGAAGATGATCTATTCAAAGCAAATCGTCGCTAAATGCTCAAGGTTTTGTGCTAGCTTATCTTAGTCCTTAGTAATTAAAGGATCAGCGATGTAGCGAATGGCCACATTTAGAAGTTTTGATTTTCTTTTCCTTTCTCTGAACAATGTTTACATCATCAACTGGATCAATTTGGATTTCCAAAACACATTGAAGGGCCTTGTTGGCTCCTCGTAAAGTTTAAATCATACTCTTTATCGCCAATCTTTTGTTCAAGAGTGTATTTTCACGCTCCAGCCCTTGAATTTTTCTTTCATATTCATTGATACGTTGAGATATTTTTTCATCCCGTTTCCAGCTAAAGTGTCACATACATTCAAATTTAACTTTTCTACTCCATTTTGAGATCGTGTCATCGCTTAAACCTGGAGGAGGGTTTAACAAAGTTGGAAATTCTTGGCTAGCCAAAGATCTAGACTGGTCATTCTCCCGTGAGTTGGGTTAGGAAGACCAACTACACCCTTGCTTGCAATAAGTTCTAATGATTGGCAGTAGACTCGATTTTTTATCAGCTCTACTTCAAGGTCGTTTGTTCGTGGATGCAATTTGGCTATCTCAGCATCGAAATTAACTAGAGTCTAAGATTTTAAGAATTATTCAATCCTCTCTATCAATGCTTGAGCTCCTTTGTCTTTCTCCTTCCAAGTTGAAAGTTCACTCTATCAGACCTTTAAAAATCACTCTTAGTTGAAAGTATTTCCTATTCCATTTTTGTGTCTTTGGATTATTCGAAAATAGTAAAGCTGAGTCGTCATAGGAAGATTTCCTCTTCTCTATATCTGCTAGCAACCTATCCTTAGTCTCAATAATTTGTGAAGCATTTAGGGATCAGATGAATGCATTAACAGATTTTCCTATTAAGAATAAGTGAAACAAAGATCAATACATAAAGAAAAGTAATGAGTTCTTTCATTCAACAACTACAAAAATTTACAGACAAGGAAGTTTGTGATACATCAATACACTATTTTTAAACATTCAATTGATTCTTAATGCTTCGAAAAGGCAGTTTTGGCCTTTTCGCATGACCTAGCCAACAGAATGAGTGTAGAATCAAAGGAAGCATTAATTCCTTCTGGGGTATAAATAAGAGGGAACAAATGATAATTCCATTCCCCATTTGGAGGGCTATCACAACCACATATTAGTTTTGTGTGATAGGAACAGATTTCGCTAAGCAACTTATCCTTTTCATCACCTAGGAAGTTAAAGCAGAACCGAGGAAATTGCATGTAAACTTCCTGTAAATCCCTAAGGAAACACTGCTCGACGGCTATGTTGTTTTGAGAATCAAAGAATTTTTTTGTAAAACCTCTCTTTAACTTGACAAATTTACTCGAGAGATCCCTAGGGACCAGACTGCTTATGTGGTCTTACACTGTACAACATGTTGAAATTGAAATGTTAGTGATTAAATTCTTTAACACCCCAAAGTGTAGTATAAGGAATTTCTTTGGAGGAGAGTCTTACCGAGGTCAATAAAAGTCATCGAGGTTGAGAATAGAGTCATCGAGGTTGGAAATGAGAGTATTAGAGTCAATAAGGTTGGATATGTAGCTGTCATAGTCATCGTGGTGGTGTATTAGCTTATGTCGAGTTTCGAAATTGATATCAAGGTTTTTTATGTTATCGGAGATGATGTTATTCAATGGGCATTTAATACGAAGGTCATCGTGGCTTTAAAACAACTAAAAGGCACGGCGAGGTTCACGATGACGTGCATAGTGCTATTGATGTTGTAAACTTAGTTAAAACTCGATATGAAATGAATATGTGTAAACTACGTATCAAATCATGCTAATCAAGCCACTACCATACTAATTGAACAAATATATATGGATGCAACACTTTTGATTTTACAATGAGAAAAATCCCCCATTCAATTTAAGGTTTTAAGTGAGTATGAAGCGATAAAGAAAAATTCGACCCTCTAATAAAGACCCTTGGATCGTTATTTATAGGGTTTGGTAGGCGGCGAGCTTTGGCAGTCACTAACCTCGGCATCTTTAGCTTTACTGAGTGTCAAAGGTGAACACCTTTTTTTGGCCTCAACATGAACTGCATTGTTGCACATCGAAGTCAGTATAACTACATCTTTATCAGCATGGCCCTTGTAGTTCCAATACTCGACACCAGTTTAGAATGTGACAATAAAATTGTCTATAGACATTAATGTTGATGGACATCGACATCGCGTGTGCAAATATGCAGCTCTTCCCATTGGGCTCGATGACTTGGCAATGTTGATCCTCGGCGAGCTTCAACTGCAACTGTGTGGATTAGTGGCAATGCTGAAACAGAAGCTTGGTGTTCCTCAACGAGTTTAACGGCATTGATGTCGATTGAAGATGTCTTTAACAACCTTCTGACTATGCTTATTGGTGTCAACATCATCGTGTCAATGATATCGAGGTTGGCCAATGCATGAGGCTTCCTCGATAACGATGATGAAAGTAACAACCATTGATGCAACTATGTTAACATTGATATCACTGCACTTAATGATGCTGAGGCTGAACATTGCAAGACTTTCTCGATGACAATAACGGTTGTGAAATTTGCCACCTTAGTATGAGAAAATGCGTTGATTTTTCAATTTAACGGCCTTGACATTCCTTGTTGCTGCCTATTGGTCTTCCCAAGCTAATTTGATAGTTCGTTCAAATTAAATCCGATGCCTACACACCCAATCTTCTCTATAAACACTTAAGCCTTCATTATTCTTCTTTCTTCCTACGAGCAAATAACTCAAATGAGAAATTGGCATTTTCAAAGAAGATTTTTAGCATCTCAAATTATCAATTAATCAACTCTTGTTCAGGTGTGATCTCTTTTGACTTAGTTTAATTGCTTGATTCGATTAAATCCTTGAAATCGTTTTAGGGTTTAGTTTTGGCATTTTGCAAATTTCTTTGTAATCGTTAGCATATTCTAGATTATAATAACAAGTTTGCCAATTTGAACCGAGATTACTGCTAAAAATTTGACGATTGAAATTAGGTTAACCAGTCGACTCCAGATTAATGTTGATTTTTGATTTGGGGATTTTCATTGAAGCGGGTCTTTGAAAATAAACCGGATTATTATTTTACCCTAAATGTTGATATTAAAGAATTCTTTATGTGATCAATAGGCTGTGATTAACTTTGATGTTTTATTCATAAAAATCCAGCATGCTAAATTATTGACAAAAACACCACTTTGATTTTAGAACTCAACATCGGTAATATTTTTTCACTCTTGACACTACCCTAAGGCTCGACACACTGAACCTCGTTGACATTATAACACTCGCAACATCATAACCTCGACGTCATTAAAATGGTGATGTCAAAATTAACTACTATTTTCAACATAATGCTTAAGAAATGGGGGTAAGACACCATAGTATCATCACAATTTAGAAGGTATCCATCATCAAGATTGTTCAAAAATGATTAAGTGCGACATCATCCTATCTCGACCTCTTATTAAAGTTGTATTGTAATATCACTATAACCTTAATTTCCTATTGAACTTTTTCCTGTTATTATCGAGAAATATATATATTAATTATAGAAGGAATTTATTCAAGTCATTGATGCACGATATTTTAGATAATACAATTATAACTATTATCTAAAGTTAAGAACCATATCACATGGCAGATTTATGGAAAGCCAATAGATGGGCAAGAAATCCTCTATGAAGCCCAGCCAGGGAACCAAGCTATCTCCTTCCGCTAACAAAAAATAAAATGATGGTCCACAGTCGTCATAAATTACAACTCAAGAAGAAGTTGACTCTATTCTGGATCAATTTGGCATCGCTGGAGTAGAAGCTCTTCCAACAGACTCTACACATAGAATTTTCAACCCAGCTGAATGATATTTTTCTTTCACTACAGTGCACATTTGGAACTCTTGCTATCTTCTATTCCTTGGTTTTCCTCATAGAAATCTAGAACATGTAGGAGTTGCTCCCATTCAATTATTGCCTAACTCATTCACGTACTTAACATGTTTAGAGGTTTTGGCTCGAGAAACAAGACTTTCTTTTCTTAACACCGAAGTTCTTCACCATATTGTGGTTCTTGCAAAATCTGGTGATCACTTAGATCACCAATTATATCGAATCCGTCCTCACTCAAATAGCTTAATCTCAAAGGGTGTTAACAAAGCAAGAGAATGGGAGACACAATACTTCTTCGTCAAGTGCTTTCCTAATATCAAGGGAATTTTCTCTACTCAAGGTAGGTCCTTCTTTTCTTCGTTAATACTTGCTCATTATTATGATTATTACTAATGGATGATTCCTTCTGGATGACATTCCAAATAAATTAAAATTCGAAGATCAAGAAATTTTTCGATCTTTGACCCGAGCAGCAGAAAGCATGGTGAACATAATTAGTTTGCTAACTTCTACGAGACTTCGTAAGCATTCTGTTAACTTAGATTGCCACAGGGTTCTAGGGGAACCTTCAAAAGTTTAGCTTAGCCTTTATGGTGGAAGCTCATCGATAATGGGTAAATCAACATCTTTTACTTCCAATTCTCCAATCCAACCTTGTACTGATGGTAAGCTTTAATACAGATTAAAAATAAGATCTCCAATACATTATACTTTTTGACTCCTTATTACTACCTTTAGATTTGTTGGTTCTCATTATCCCGCCTTTTGGCAAGGCCGTACTATCAAGGAATTGAACGGACACCAAAGATAGTTCATCCCAAAGACCGGTTATACACAGGTTCCTTATGGATTTCAGTAAATTTTGTCCGAGTCCAGATCGAGCTACATTTGATATGACGTGACAAGCAAAGCTATGAATGTCAACGTTCCAAATTTCAAGTCAATCAAAGTTCGTACGCTTAAGATATAATAGATACAAGTCAAGAAATTCATCATAATCGCATCCATCTATTCGTGTCCATCAAGTCTCGGTGTCATCTGTTGTTCGTATCCATCAGTGAGCACCTCTTTGTATCCATCAAGGTGCACTATTTTGTGTCCATCATGAGAATCGGCCTTATTTGTGTCGATCTTGTTCGAATCCATCGACAAACAAGTGCACTTCGTATCGATCAGCGGTTAGAGAGGGACTACTTCGTATCCATCCGGACTCTCCAACTTCGTATCCATCGACTGCAACATGGATATACATTTCGTATCGATCGAGCTACAGACATGCTTCAGATCAATCGACCATGGATCGATACAAAATCAACACTTTCCATCGATACGAAGTGTAGTTTAATCGATCGAACGAACAAGAGCTGTGTAGACGATCGATACGAACAAAATAATATAGTTGACCAATACGAACAGAAAGGTTCCAATCGATATGAATAAGACAGCTAAGATCGACATGAACATGGTCGACATAGATCGATACGAACAAGGCTTAGATGTTGGATATGATGAAGGAAGCAGTCGACACGGCACGAAAAGTGGATCGATCCGAGGAGTTAGCGCCACGCCAACTTATAGGTACGTGCTTAAGAATGATTCGAACAGACCGATATGAAGTATATCGATACGAACGAGACAGCCTAGGGAAAATGCAAGCTTGCATCGATCATAACTCGCGATCTACAAGTCCAAATGCCATCGAATTTTCACAGGAGCTTACGTACAACCTAAAGAATGTTTGTGCTAAATTTCGACTCGATTGGGTCAAATCTTGATCGATATGAAATTTGTTCGTATGGATAACGGATCGAGTGCAAATCATACGGGATCGATCGCGTAGACCCTCACACATGCCAGAAGTTGTCTCCCGAGATCCGAGCGAGATATATGTAGCCTACGTCTATAAATAACATCCCAAAGCCTATAGAAAAGGTACTTTTAGTTCTCCTACGTCCAGACTCTGCCGAACTCATTTTTGCACTCCAAGATCACTGTTGTACATGAAATTTACTGCTGTAGTTCACTGTAATCAGTTGTAATCAGCAAGAAAACATCAATAAAGTCATCAATTTCATAGTGGACATAGACCACACGCCGAACCACTCTAAATCACCGTGTTTCTACGTGTTTTTCTGATCTGTTTTTGAAATGTTCGTTAGATAATCCTCTTTTTACATTTATTTTCTTCGTTTTTATATCTTCAAATACTTCAGAAGAGTGTTATACCCAATTTTGGTACAAAACACTTTGGTGCTTTCACTGAGAAAACACGTTTTTCTCGTACTCATTGGATCTACTATCGACACCAGATTGCACAAATCTAAGAAGAAGATCCAGATCTCAAGTTCATAGTTCTACCATCTTATCCAGATTTGCATCAGATCTAGGAAGGAACTTTACCATCCACCGTGGTTAGCACAAGGACCGCTTCAACAGCTGTAGATCCAAAAGGATGGGATCAACAGAATCCCATGCAACTCCCTCCAACTAAACAGAATGCTATTGGACCATCAGATCTGTCAGGCCCTGTCACCAGGGAAGACTTTCAAATGCTACTTCAACAATTGATACAGAGTCAACGACAACTTACTGAACAACTGCGTGCCAACGTAGTATTGACCAACCAGTTGAATCGCCAAAGGTGTAGTTGATCCAAGAGGGATCAGGCCTCCTATTCTTCCACCGAGAGTTCATCCTCTTTAGATTACCATTATAGATCTACGCGCCCACGGCTACATATGAGTTGCACTCAAGCTACCGGACTCAACATACGCTGAACATTGGGCAACCAAGAGTCGGCCCATCAACCAGCCATTACACTGGACCCTCCTTCCGAGGAGGTTCTATTCCATATCATGTTACAGACAACTGTAATACCACCGCTGCTATTGAACCAGGAGTTGATGCCCGGAACCGGACAGACCCGATCCAACGCCAGCGCACTCCCAAGCCTTATATCCCTGAAGCCTTAGAACCAAAGAGGAAAGACCTGGACCGTCAACCGCATCCGCCCTAGCCTTGCATTGTGGAACCCGACCACACCTTGGCTCAACATTCTCAAAATGTCCAGTGCCGGATATACCGATGATGATCCGTCAGATGATCCGAGAGAGTCAAGGCCTCATTAATGACGACTGGGGAATCTTCCGAAGTCATGCTCCTTTTACTGATGAGATACTCTATGCTGAACCCCCTTGACGATTCAGGATGCTGACTTTGCCGGTTTATGAAGGAAGTTCCGATCCTAACCAACACATCCTGAAATATAAGTGGTTGATGAATGTTGCACGAGCTGACGATGCACTTAAATGCCAAAGCTTCCCAATCTCTCTAGAGGGCATAGCTGATGTGTGGTTCACTCATTTGCCACCTCGATATATTTCTTGTTTTGACCAATTGGTAACAAAGTTGTTGAACAATTCTGCATGCATGTCGCAAGGACGAAGGAAGTTAACATTTTGTCTAGTGTCACTCAAGCTCCTGGGGAGACACTTCGACGTCATTTAGAAAGATTTCATGCTGCATGCGCTTAGATCAGCAACCCTAATGATAACTTCATTCTTATGGCACTGATTAAGGGGATTGACCCCGATTCTGAATTCAGCAACCGGTTGGCCAGAAAACCCCCTGCGTCATTGGACCGATTCTATTCCAAGCCAGCCCGGTTCTTGAGAAGGGAGGATGCGAAACAATCTAGGAAACAGGATGATGCAGGGTCCAGCATAGAAGAAATTCAAAGTAATGTAGCTGTTAAACAATCCGAGGAGAGTTCCGAAAAAGTCCAGCTGAATATACAAAACAAACAGACTCTGCAAAAAGGCAATAGGGATCAGAATAGGAAACGAGGTCAGAACTGTAGTCCACGACGTAGGTCTCCTACGTTTGATAATTATACTCCTCTGAATATGTCGTTGGAGAATTATATCTACAAACCTGCAATACTATCCAGTACAAAAAGCCTGCTCCGAAGCAATCATCAGGGAGGAAGATCCAAACAGGGAAATTTTGTAGATTCCACGAAAATTATGGCCATAATACAAATGAGTGTCGTCATTTGCAAGATCTCATCGAAAAGTTAATGAGAGAGAGAGAGAATTAGAGCAGTTTGTGCAGGCGCCGCAGTCTGGGGTGCGGGCCCATCAAATCAAAATCATGTACCAAGTCAGCCAAGACAGGAGGAACCCGCTCGTACCGATGGGAGGTTAGTGATAAATACTATAAGTGATGGTCTTCATCCAGCAGACAGAAGCTGGAAAGAAATAGAGTCGTATGCCAGTTCTGCGAGGCATGCAAGCTTGTTGTATCAATTTGAAAGATGGGGCTCCGGCCAAGCAACAAAGGATAACGATTGATGACATCGTCTTTCGAAATAGAGACGCTGACAGGGTCGAAGCCTCAACCATCAATCCACTTGTCATATCACCTCAAGTAGGTCCTACTTGGATGAAGAGGATCTTGGTTGATAGTGGAAGTTCTGTAAATATCTTGTCTAAGCGAGCCTATGACCAAATAAAGATGGAAGCCAAAGATTTGAAGCTCTGCCAGTCTTGGATTCATGGCTTCAATGGGATCACTACTATACCCATTGGAGTAGTGGAACTACCAGTGGAGTTGGGAATTGGAGAACGCCGGAGAGTCCGAATACTACATTTTATGATTTTAGACATAGATTCGCCATATAATGCTTTCTTGGGCCGACCGACCCTAGCTGAATTCAAAGCAGCCATTACTCCATGGTTTTGACTCTAAAATTCCCCATCGATCGTGGAGTAGGAGTCGTTCAAGGAAATCAGGCTGCTGGACGAGCCTGTTATGTTGCTGAGTTGTCGAGGTGCAGCGAAAGGAGAAAGGAAAGAGCGTAGAGGAATCTCTCTGTGTCCATTTTGTTGAAAATTATCAATTGGTGCCTAGGCCCAGGAGAGACAGCGAAAATGAAGATGAAAGTAGAGATAATAAAGCTTCTTCGGACGAACTGACGATCGATGTCTCGATCGACGATAACAATGATTCTAGAATGATAAAGATCGGGTCTCAGTTAAGCCAACAAATGCAAGAGGAATTGATTGAATTTCTTTGGGCCTTGACGTGTTTCCCTAGACACATTTTGACATGTGTGGGATCTCGTCGGACATCGCGAGCCACACATTGAATATTGACCTGCGGTACATCCCGGTCAAGCAAAAAAGGCGTGGTATGGATCCAGAGAGATCTGCCGCCCTTAAAGAAGAGGTAAATAAGTTAAAATCGAATGGATTTATTCGAGATGCCTTATACCCGGAGTGGGTATCCAATCCTGTACTTATTCGAAAGCCAAATGGGAAATGAGAACATGTATTGACTACTCAAAATTGAACAAAGCTTGTCCCACAGTTTTCCACTTTCTCGAATTGATTAGCTCATAGATTCAACGGCTAGGCATGAACTCCTATCCTACATGGATGCATATTCCGGTTATAACTAGATACCCATGCACTTACCCTACCAGGCACTTAACAACTTCATAACCGATCTAGAACTCTATTGCTACAAAGTCATGCCTTTTGGGTTCAATTTTGTTGGTGCAACTTACCAAAGATTGGTTAACCGGATGTTCGTCAACCAGGTTGGGGAAACTATGGAGGTATACATAGACGATATTCTAGTGAAGTCATGATTTTCCACCAATCACATTAAAGACCTGGAGTCAATGTTTAACATCCTCCGAGAATACAGAATGAAGCTCAATCCATTGAAATATCACTTTAGGGTTACATCCGGAAAATTCCTTGGGTTTATCGTCAACGCTCGACGATTGAAGCCAATTCCGAAAAGATTTGGGCGATCAAAAATCTTGAGACCCCAAGAACCATAAAGCAGGTCCAAAGCCTCAATGGGAAAGTAACATATTTTGAATGGACCACGGAATGTGAGGGCGCATTCCGAGCACTAATTCAACACCACTCCACACTGCCTATTTTGTCAAAGCCTATCGATCACAAGCAATTGTACCTTTATTTGGCGGTATCAGAAAACATAATCAGTGCTACCTTAGCTCGGGAGGAAGTCCGAGTGTAAAAACCGGTCTACTATATTGTAAGCGACTAACTAGAGCTGAGAGAAATTATCCAAAGCTAGAGAAATTGGCCTATTGTCTCGTTATTGCCTCAAGAGAGCTCCGCCCGTATTTCCAGGCTCATCCTATCACTGTTTACACCAATTTTCCATTACGATAGATGCTACACGGCCTGAGACGTCTGGTAGGTTTCTCAAATGGAATATTGAATTGAGCCAGTTTGATATTACTTACACTCCGAGGCGAGCTATTCAAGGACAAGTCCTAGAAGATTTCATAGCCGAATTTACTATACTAGAGGACTTGCTTGAAGCCAGTGAATCTCCCGAGTATATCTGGAAGCTGCATACTGATGGTGCGTTGAACGACCGATGCTCGGGTGCTGGAGTTGTACTTGAAACCCCCGAAGGTCGATCTATATGTTATGCTCTAAAGTTTGATTTTCATGCGACCAATAATGAAGCTGAATATGAAGCTCTGCTTGCCAGATTGAGGCTCACCCAAGATTTAAGAATCATTGCTGTGGAAATTTATTGTGATTCGCAATTAGCTGTGTGTCAATTTCAAGGGAAGTACCAAGCAAAAGACTGGCTGCTTACCTATCTTGGGTCCAAGAGATACTGAATTAGTTTGATTATTATGCTATATACTGCATCCCCCAAGAGCGAAATCGGAAAGCCAATTCATTAGCAAATTAGGCAGTTCAGGCGAGTCACAACAAATGAGACTTATTCCCATAGAGACGTTATCCTTCCCGAGCATAGATCGTATGGATACAGACTAGGTGTTGGAAGTTGTTCCCGATAAGGAGTCTTGGATGACTCCATTCGGAAATTATCTCGAGCATTGGACCCTTCCAAAGAGCAGGAGTGAAAAGAGACAGATTCTTTGAAAAGCATCGTGGTTCACTATTTAGAATGGAGTCATGCATAGAGGAGGATACTCCATTCCTTTACTCTGATGTATTGCTCACGATGAAATTAAATGAGTGTTGCATGTGTACATGAAGGAGAATGAAGTGATCACACTAGAGGGAAAGCTCTTGCTAAGAAAATACTCCATTACGGATACTATTGGCCGATTGTAAACCGTGATGCAGCAGATTATGCCAGGAAATGTGATAAATGTCATAAGCATGCTCGAATTCCTAGAGCCCCACCTACTGAGATAACCCAAATGGTCAGTCGATGGCTGTTTGCAGTATGGGGCATTGATATCATTGGCTTTCTACCTCTAGCTAAAGGTGGTGCGAAGTACGCCATCGTCGCAGTTGATTACTTTACCAGGTGGGCAGAAGTTGAGCCACTTGCTACAATTACAACAAAGAAAGTGATCAACTTTGTAGTCCGCAACATTATCTGCCAATTTGGTCTCCCCATGCCATCATCACTGATAACTGAATCCAATTCGATGGTGTTGAATTTAAGGACTTCTGCCAACGGTTTCACATCCAAAAGATATTCTCCACAATTGTACACCCTCAAGTGAATGGACAGGTTGAAGCTGTTAATAAAGTTTTCAAGTCTATTCTAAAGAAACAACTGGAAAACACTTGGGGCAAGTGGGTTGATGAACTTCCTATGGCTCTATGGGCTTACTAAACAACCCACCAGTCCACGACCAGACACACTCCATTCTCTTTTCCTACGGTTCAGAAGCTGTTATTCCAATCGAGAATGAAGTACCTTCTCATCATATGACTTATTATGATCCAAAGACAAATGCCATACTACTTGCCGAACCTTTGGATTTGTTAGATGAGAAGCGCGAAGGGATGATTTGAGGGTAGCCGCATACCGAAGTCGGGTCGCCCTATTGTATAATGCCAAGGTCCGAACCCGAACCTTTGAAATCAATGATCTCATCCTTAAAGGAATCTACCAAGTTCCTTCGCACGTTAAACCAATGGGGAAAGGGTCGTATATGATTGAATGAAAGCTCGGAGATGGCATATTTATGTTATCGACCATTGACGGTCTTACTTTGCCAAGAGCCTGGAACAACGAGAGTCTCCGTCGCTACTACACATGATAAGCTTAATTTATTTAGTCTATTTTTCATCTATAATTTGTTTCTGCATTTAGAAATTTGAATTTGTATTAAGGTAATTGACTTTTCCATATTTTCTTATTTCAGAAATAAAATGCCATCTCTTTGAGCCAGAACTATGGTTTACTGAATGTGTCATACAACCATCACGATGCACGAAGAGCTAAGTTCCATTATACGATGGGATTTATTCAAAAAGAGAGTGACCGTGATACGACCGGTCACTCACTAAGTGTAACTTGTGCTTGAGGCAAGTCACCACACTGAAGCAAAAAAAGGATTGATGCACGATAATCCTTTAACTAAATCCAGTCTCCCAGAGTGCGAGTTGGAGTATAAACTTATAAATGCGGCTTCGAAGAGGGCAGATCAATCCACCTAATGACTTCCCCCATATCTTGACCAAGTTCGAGGAGGATGGACCTATCCATCTAACGACCTTGCTTGTTAACTCAGGGTGGATGTGAATCGATCGTTCACGATCCGGATAAATCCATCGTTCTCGGAGTGCGAACGAAGTTCAAACACCTAAACAGATGCGACTGACCGTCTATCGGCCAACTCCAAGTTCCCAGAGCGCAAGCTGGAGTATAAACATCAACTCTAAGTCCCAAAGTGCGAGTTGGAGTGTAAAACACTAACTTCGGATTCCCGGATTGTGAACCGGAGTGTCAACATCAACCAACTTAGGTTCCCGGAGTGCGACCTGGAGTACAAACGTCGACTAACTTCGGATTCCCAGAGTGCGAACCGGAGTATCGACCGCAGTTAACTCTAAATCCCCAGAGAGTGGACTAGAGTTTAAACACAAATCGGATACGAATTGATCATCCGTAACATAACTCTGAGTCCCCAGCGTGTGGTCGGAGTATAAACATAGCTCGGTGTGAATGACCACCCGTAAACTAACTTAAGTCCCCGGAGCATGGACATATACTTAAAACTTAAACCGGCTTGATCGACCGCTGGCGTACAAATGCAAATCCTCGGAGTGCGGATATTATCATTAATAAGTGAGCAAGTGTGATTCGACCACTCGACTCTCACTTGTTTCAGCATTGATTCAACAATGTTAAGCTCGTCGAAATGAAGGCGAAAATGCAATCATTAGCCAATCTTTACAACTCATCCCCGAAACCAAGGGCATAACTTATGTGTGGATCACTGACTGAAGCAGTGCAGCATCAGAGTTCAGCTTAGTGTCCAGTCACTAATTATAGCCGTGATTCCGGGACTTAACAAATAAACTCAAAACCCGATCCAAAGGTCGAAACTTCACAAGTTTACTGAACAAGAATTCAAATGCTAGAACACTTAAGCAAATACATAATAATTGGGTTGAAGACAAAATAGAATTTCATTTCAACTACTTGTGGAAGGAATCTATGTACAAGTTATTTCAAAAATCCTACTAGCAGGGACCGAACCCGCATCTATACACGACCAACAAAAGTTAAAAAGTTCCTATCTACTCAAAAATAAGCCGAGGAGAAGCATATATTCTTTTTTCTTCTTCGGTTTCCCCTTCGGTGTGGACCCGTTGGAGCTTTCACTTGGTTTTCTCTTCGAGCCCTTGCCTTTCGGTGGTCGAACTTCAGTCAGGGGGATTATGTCCACTTCCTCTTCTGAAGTATGGGTATGCTACCAGAAGGCGGAGTCGGAGGGACCGGATCAACTGTAGGAGCTGGGGTGGGCACGTTGGTGTCAAAAACTATACCACCGGATATTATCCTTAATGGAGTCGGGCCGAGTCCCGACATTCCACCTCCAAAGCTGCTGATCTGGGCTGCTGCTTCCATTTCAGTGTTGATCTCAGCTATAATCTCCTCCTGATGAAGTGTTTGCGCATCACTAGGAGTGCCTGCAGCTGGACCTAAGGAACTAGTCGTCGGTATGCTTCCGCTCATAACAAATGGCAGATCCGCAAAGGGGTCACTGTGATGATCGAGTAGTTCATCTATCATCTGTTCATCAAAGGAAAGGGTGCATCCCTATGTTCCGTCAATAGACACAGTAGTTGTTGTAACGGCCGCTTCAGTCACGATGGTCTCCTACACATGATGCGATTCTTGAGTTGCAGGAGGCACGACTGATGTGGCTCTAATCACTGGAAAGAAACAAAGAAAAGCTGTTATTAAGTATTTCAAGTGAAGCTTCCGATCGTGAACAAGTACACGAAACATTCAGAGTATCTTCCTCAATTTGACTTGTTGGCAGCTGAACGGCCTCAGAAATTTTCTCGCTAGCTTGAGATATCTGTTGTTGATCCGGGTTGTAAGCAGGAACGGATTGAGATTCAACCGTAGAAGTCGGTTCAGGCTAAGTCGGCACAAGAGTTTCGGGACTTGTATCACGGTGCTTGACACCAGAACCTTCTCCAACTTTCAAATGCTGAGCGCCAATCTTCTCCTTCTCATGTGAAATCATAACATCATGGAGAATTTTCCTTTCGTCTTCATTCAGCACTCGGCTCTCAAGCTCGAATTCTTCGACCGATTCTCCCTAATGGGCAGCTTTCTCATCCTCAACTAATCGGCCCCATGCGTTGTATAAGTGTGTCGGATAGTTATCGAGCCAGGCTAGGTTCCTATGCCATAAGACGTTAGCATTATAGGTGATAAGGAGATCTTCAATGTCAGCCTCTAGCTTGGACTCCACCATTCAGACCTTCTCCTCAACCTCAGTTTCCACCACACGTACCTTACTGTTGCTGCATCCCGTTCACCATGGAGCACTATGGCCTGTTCACAAGCCACCTGGGCTGCGCTTTTTGCGTCATCCCTTTCCTTGATATTTTCGAAGAATTTGGCTTTGAGCTCGTTAAGTTCTTTGAGAGCCGCATCCCGTTCTGCTGTGACGGTGGTGTTTCGGTGGCCCATCTCCTCCACCATAGCAAAATGTGTCTGCCGCATCCTCCCCATTGCCAGGTTCGCCCCATCGGCCTTTTGAGTGGCCTCTATTTCTGATTTCATAGAGGATTTGGCTTCATCGTTAAGCACTTGAATGATTCGGTCCTTTTGAGCGAGCTCAGCTTCTAATTTCTATATGGTAGTCTCCCGCTCAAAGGCCAGCTTTGATGCTTTCTCTATGGCTTTCCCCCACTCCTTGTACTGAGTGTAGATGTCATGAATATAATCATGCATTTCGTTCTCTGCATCTGCAGGAATTCTCTCTAAGTGTGGGGGAAGATATAACCATCAAAGTAAATATTCGAAAAATCCTTCTTCAATTGTGCGATTCTAATAGCCCCTTCCCCGGTGGGCTCAGTAATAGCCTGTTCAGTGACAATGGGGGTTTCGACCTCATGTCTAGGATGGTGTGATTCAGGCCTAGGGGCTTGAGAAGATGATTTCTGGTGGGGAGGCTCCATCGGTTGTTTTCCATAGCTCGAAGGGTGTGTAGGGATTCTAGAAGGTGGAGAACGGGAGAGGGATCGATGTCTGTAGTCCCTATCGTTATCTCTATTATATCATTC
This sequence comes from Allium cepa, assembly GCA_030765085.1. Classification (NCBI taxonomy): domain Eukaryota; kingdom Viridiplantae; phylum Streptophyta; class Magnoliopsida; order Asparagales; family Amaryllidaceae; genus Allium; species Allium cepa. The sequence continues at coordinate 691,502,971 of CM060942.1, read as the reverse complement.
CTGGCTAGAGTACCCATGATCGTGATCCCTCTCTATCTCTCTCCTACATGACTCATAGTTTGAAGAAGACCGGCGAGCTGAGCGAAGGCTTCCTAGCATCAACCCACGTCCGGACATTATATCTACAAAGTAAAATAAGACAAAGTTAATAATCTCCTAAAGTAAACAGCTTGCGATCGGAAATCATGTAGTACCGTGAAGTGTATATGTATATGTAACCCCCCAACCAATCGAAAATGTCGGCCACACTTGTGGGAAGAGACTCGCTTAAGTCTAAAGCACTCTAAAGCTCCTCCAATCCGACGTCGTGTTGAAGTGACATATAATCTGGGATTGGGATGTCGGCAAGCCCTTCGTAAAGGTTCTCCACTTACGATGGATGAGCCTTTCAAATTCTAATACCCGGAGCAGGCAAAGACACAACTACAGATTTCCATCTTAAAGGTTTGTGGCGCTTATACGCTGCAGCCTTGCCTTTTCTCCTTCCCCTAGAATCTTGGAAGGCGTCGGAAGGCCTGGCAATGGGTTCATCATCGGTAGGTGTATTTTCCTAATCACCCTCTTCAGCTATTACGACCCTGGGCATTTTACGCTTCACTCGCTTCGTCGAGGCTACCTTTATTGTTCCTTCAAGTCTTATACTTTGGCTCCGCTCAATTAGCCCGACGGTTCTCAAATTTCTATCTTTTAGAAACAAATCAGTGTCCCTTATTTCACTTGGAACTTCTTGAAGGACCCGTACTATTTCCTTTAAGTGTGCGCCTTCGGGTCGTGGAATTATGGCTGTAAAGATAAAAAGATATTAGTTTTAACATCAACTACGATTATATTAGTAACTACTGGAAAAGATTGCAGCACTTACATCTAACTAACCATCGTCAAGCAAATCCCGGAGGGCATCGGACATAGGACCATTCCGTTTTAAAGTAACATAGCCTGGTCCAAAATCCTGTTACCACATGACAATTCCTGACCGACTCCAGGAACGTAAAGAAAGGGTTATCTCCGCGACTCTTGACATTAAATAAGTATCTAATCTCGATCGGAATCGGTAGTCGGGAAATACAATAAATAGGCTGTTCAGCAAAGCGTATCCTTTTGGATGTAGCTGTGATGAGGCAATTCTGAAGAAAGACAGCACTTCTCTAATGTATTGGTTAAATAGAGGAAGTGTTCCTACTGTACATGCATAGCAATTGAAGGCAGCAAACCCCTCTGGTGGAGCATACGGTTTATCATTTGGTCCCAGCAATAATACATCTTCCAATGACAAACCATGCCTTAGGCATATCCGTCCCAGCATGTCTTCAGAGACGTTGGATGGTATAGAGTCTTGTGGGTTCCCGATGAACCTAGCATCTGGTACCTCGTCCGTAGCGGGGTCTATAACTTCGGTCGTGATGGCCGGTATTTCTATTATTAAGGGAAGTGAACTCTGAATTTCCTATGTTGTGAGCTTGTAGACTCCATAACTAACTAACTTATGAAAAACCATCATTAGACTATAATAAGCCCGTATATCCCCAGTGTGAAGTGCGTGAATGTGTTGCGCAGTGTAGTGCTACTAATACTTAAAGAATTCTACAGAGTTTGAGAAAATATTCAAACGACGAGACTTCAGAATTCAGTCGGAGTGACTGTCATCGCTGAGCGTCACAACCGTTCCATCCAGATTTTAGAGACCGATCTGAGTTGAAATTCGTTAGAGTTTGTTAAGTTACAGTTCCATTGACGAGCTTCGAAGGGCAGTCAAAATATGTTGTTTAAAAGTTAAGTCCAATTATGTAAGGCTGAAGCTCGTTGGAGTCAAGTTTTCGATTATGCAAAACTTTTTATCCATCAGATTGCAAGTTCGGATCGATCGCCAGATGTACTGTTCATATCGATTAGAGAGGTCAACGTTACGTATCGACTACCGAAAGGTCAATTCGTATCGGTAAAACATCTTGACTTCGTACCGATCGCACACAGTGCCTTCGTATCGATCCCCAGACCCAACCCTTCATATCGATCGTTTTGGATTAATATGAACTTCCACCATAGATCGATACGAAGCTTCCCACTCCATCGGTGCGAAATTCCACTGCTTGGGTCGATACAATTCCCTCTCAATCCAGATCAATACGAACTTATATATTATCCATCATCGATAACGCGTCCTTCACTCCATCACCTATCCTCGATACGGATGCATCTGTCATACTCATCTACATTTCCTCTTCTCCAATTAACTCGAGCAATACAGAAACCATACCCTCCCTCCTCGACCTTGCCCCGACCATCTCCGGCCTCTTCTTCACTAAACTCGGCCGTAGATACGAATGGGATGGCATCGAATTATGAGTCTCATCGTTTTCAACACAAATTTATTGACTAGTTACCTGAATTAAGGTGTTGCTGCAAGGGATTAGAAAATTGGGTCAATTTGGAGATGAAGGCAATTTCTATTTTTTGCTTCTTCTATCGATACGAAAGCCAGAGGAGAAGTGAAAGCAGATAAAAAATTAGCTTAGTACATAAAGTATTTATATGGATACAAAACCAAGAAGAAAAAACCGATTCGTCTCCCGGTTAAAATGACCGGCTGAAATGGTCCTCATTGTCATCGGTACGAAAACTCTATTCGTATCCATCTACACACATTGGTCCTGAGTGCAACTAATCATATCTATTTGCTATCGATACAGAAGGCCTTCGTTCGTATCCCTCAGAAGCCTATCGATACAAACGGTACATAGGAACCCATTCGGATCCATGCAACAAGCAACAGAGACAAAGCACATGCAAACTTTTCGAATCCATTAATTCATCGATGCGAAGAGAGCAATTCGTATCCATACACCACCTATTTGAGATAACACTAGCTTGTAACCATCCGGCTATCGATACGGAGAGTTGTTCGTATCCATCTCACATCAGCCAAGAATATAACTATTCGTATCGATGATATCATCGATACGAAACTCCCAACGAAGTCTTGCTTGAGTACATGGATTTCGTTGATATGAATTGATATTTCGTATCCACAAGCTTGAAGATCTAATCTTCATATCATCAATAGTTCACATTTACCATTTTGAAAACTGTCTAATTTCATATCCATCAATGCAGACTACATTAAAACAACAAACAAATTTGTGTCGATCAACATCGATATGAAAATAATTTTTCGACCTTTAACATCGATCCAGGAGAGGATTGATACAAAGGGAATTCACAACCATCATGAATTGTTACAAATCGAATTTACATTGATTCAGGAGAGGGTCAATACGGGGTTCGGTGCATAAACCTGAGAAACTGACAACGACTCGTGAGTGTACGAATGTTAACGGGAGTCAGGTTAACATATATACATGTATGACGGACTAACATCCAATTTTCAAAATTCGCAGGAATTGAATACTCGTCTGGTGATAGCTACATCAACTAATCACTATCATAAGATGTTCAGTTACAACAATGCACAATACCACAATTGGCAGTCAAAAATTCATGTTATTAAAGATCATCCCAAGGTTACATATTTTGGTAAATAGATAACAACCGTTTGACAAGTCAGATAGAACTATTTAGAATTAAAGATACAACTATTCAAAGCACGTCATGTTCTCATAAGACGTACTTTTGTGGAAAATGTTATCCCGCCTTTTGGCAAGGCCTTGATATCAAGGAATTGACTGGACACCAAAGATAGTTCGTCCCAAAGACCGGTTATACATAGGTTCCTTATGGAATATGGATGTCGGTAAATTTTATCTGGGTCCAGATCGAGCTACATTTGACATGACGTGACAAGCGAAGCTATGAAAGCCAACATTCCAAATTTCAAGTCAATCGGAGTTCGTATGCTCAAGATATGATCGATACAAGTCAAGGAATTCATCACAATCGCATCAATCTATTCGTTTCCATCAAATCTCGGTGTCATATGTTGTACGTATCCATCAGCGAGTATCTCTTCGTATCCATCAAGGTGTACTACTTCGTATCCATCATGAGAATCAGCCTTATTCGTATTGATCCTGTTCGAATCCATCGGCAAACAAGCACGCTTCGTATCGATCAAAAATCAGAGAGAGTCTATTTCGTATCCATCCGGACCCTCCTATTTCGTATCCATCGATTGTGACATGGATATACATTTCGTATCGATCGAGCTATAGACATGCTTCAGATCAATCGACCATGGATCGATACGAAATCAATATATGCTTTGAATCAATCGACTACGGATCGATACGAAATCAACACTTCCCATCGGTACGAAGTGCAGTTTAATCGATCGATACGTACAAGAGCAGTGCAAACGATCGATACGAACAAAGCAATACAGTTGACCGATACGAACAGAAAGGTTCTGATCGATACGAACATGACAGCTATAATCGAAACGAACAGGGCCGACATAGATCGATACAAACAAAGCTTAGATGTTGGATACGATGAAGGAAGCAGTCAACATGGCACGAAAGTGGATCGATCCGAGGAGTTAGTGCCACGTAAACTTGTAGGCACGTGCTTAAGAACGATTCGAACAAATCGATACGAAGTATATCGATACTAACGAGACAACCTAGGGAAAATGCAAGCTTGCATCAACCATAATTCACGATCTACAAGTCCAAATGCCACCAAATTTTTACAGGAGTTTACGTACAACTAAAAGAATGTTCATGCTAAATTTCGACTCGATTGGGTCAAATCTTGATCGATATGAAATTCATTCATATCGATCATGGATCGAGTGCAAATCACATGGGATCGATCGCGTGGGCCCGCACACGTGCCAGAAGAGGTCTTCCGAGATCCGAGCAAGATATTTGTAGCCAAAGTCTATAAATAGCATCCTAAAGCCTACAGAAAGGGGACTTTTAGCTCTTCTACGTCCAGACTCTACCGAACTTATTTTTGCACTCCAAGATCACTGTTGTACTCGAAATTTACTACTGTAGTTCATCGTAATCAGTTGTAATCAGCAAGAGAACATTAATAAAGTCATCAATTTCATAGTGGACGTAGGCCATACGCCGAACCACTCTAAATCACTGTGTTTCTGCATGTTTTTCTGATCTATTTTTGAAGTGTTTGTCAGATAATCCTCTTTTTACATTTATTTCCTTCAATTTTTCTCTTCAAATAATTTCGAAGAGTGTTGTGCCCAATTTTGGTACAAACAGTTCCCATCTTCTCTATAAAAAAATCAAAACCAAAGTTGTTGCAATCCGGGTTTTTGACCCAATAGAAAACCAATAGAGAACAGAACAATCTTGCAAGGACGGGATGGTTTAGGACTTAACCAGAAAAATCAAGATAAGGGATCAACAAGCGCTAAGCGATATGACTAAGAGAGCGACTGAGATCAACAGAGCCGAGAGATCAGCATTCCTATAATCCAATCAGTAACTGATTGTAAATAGCTAGTAAATCGCCACCAAAACAGAAAAGCAACTATAAAATGCTATAGGAACATCTCTGTGTCCAAACTTCTGAAAAATCCTAAGTGCATAGCTCTTCAACGAATCATGCTTCTGCTCAAACCATCAAACAAACGAGATATGGAACATATTAAGAAGAGGCATGATTTGTTCCGCAAAACGAACCAAGTTTTTGAGTTGCTAGCAACCCATGGTTTTGGCTCGTTTTGCGAGCCAAAGGCCCCTTAGGTCGCCTGTGACCTACCTACAAGCCGATGAAGAGAGGCCTGGCCCAGAAGCTCTCTGATCTCTATAAATAGCATCCTACCTGCAACACAAATATGATCTTCTCCGGGCTAGTTGCAGAAGATCTGTTGGAATTATTCTTCACCTTCTACCTCCCTCACAACAATCTTAAAAGGAATACAATATGATTCTCTTATGGATTCCAACTTTGGAGATTCAATCTAGCTAGAATACAATCAAAGCCTTGTAATCAAACATCTATTGTAACATAAATCAATCTATAACAAAACTATAAAGTGGACATAGGCTTCATTAACAGCCGGACCATTATAAAAATTCTTCATATACCTTCTTTTATTGTTCTTTCTTTATATCTATGATCTATGATATTACTCTATCAGAACAGGGTTGGTGCTTTCATATTCTAACCAAGGTATTGGTCCATTTTTTGGGTTAACATTTTGGTGCTTTCACCGAGAACTCCAACTCAGGATCCAGATCTAGCTATCTACTTTGGATCTCATAGGTCCAGAAGTTTGATCCCAATTTTTGCTTGAAGAACTTGCTGTTTTAGAACCAATGGCTCCTGGGAGAAGAAGAAATCTCTATAGAACATCCATTGGGGCAGTAATAGCTGGAGAAGGAGCTATTCTCCAACAAGCTGAAGTAAATGGTGCTAACTTAGGAAACCAAGCACCGACATCCTCCGATCGGCATGAAGCTGTCACCAGAAATGAGCTGAGTAACATGGCTGAGGAGATCAATTAGAAAGTGGAAAATAGTCAAAAGGCTCTGATGGAGAAGCTCAACGCTTTGTTGACCCTACAATCAAAACCCCCTCCAAAGGCGGTGCCTGAACCAGTGACAGCTATAGAGCAAGAGAATTCCTCCATCTCCTGCCTGCATAGAAGGAACGGGAAGCAGCCACAAAAAGGGTAATGATAGGATGAGGCATGGAGGAGAACAAGAATACTCCACCAGACACAAGGCAACCAATCTTGAATTTGAATCAGGGGACCAAAACCCCGCAGGAAGGTATAGTTGTCAATCTCTCTGATTTAGAAGATGGAGAGCAAGGTAAACAGATGGAAGAGAACGTCAATGTGTTCGTTGATCCTAGAAACATCCAAACTACCCAGTTAGGCCAATCGCAAGCCATCGGGGTCCCGTTGGAGTGGCTCTCCTGAAGACATGAGAGCTTAGGTGTCAACCCATGCGCCAAGACCATTTGCAGAACCAAACATTTGGTGCAGTGACTAATTGCCACCTCTAGGACTATCGGACATCAGAGGCATACATAGCAACATAATCAAATGGTTGATGGATGAAAGTAAAAGCCAAAATGAGGATGAGTGGTGATCTGCCAAAAGTTGGACCCCTTTTACCGAGATCTTGAATGAAAGGTGCCCAGACAAATTTACTACACCAACCATTCTTTCCTATGATGGAACAGCAGACCCAAAACCCCATCTATAAATGTATAGCTGGTACATGGATGAGGCCAATGCTCCAAAAGACGTTCGCTGCCGATGTTTCCCTATTTTTGTAAAAGGGGCTGCGTCTATGTTGTTCACCAGACTTCCCTCAAGATCTATCTCTACCTTTGACCAACTTGCAAAGAAATTTCTTGACCAATTCAGGCTCCATACCGTGCAACCAAAAGATGTTATGTCCCTATCTAGGCTAGTTTAAGGGTGCAACGAGTTATTGAGATCATTCATGAGCAGATTTAATACTAGTTGACATAAGTGAGAAACCCCAACGAGGACAAGGTTTTTATGGCATTAGTGCACGCTATTAATCTAGAAACGGAATTAGGGAAATGGATAAAGACAAAGCAACCTACCTACAGGAAAGACTTCAATTGCAAAGCAAGCTAGTACTAGAAGTTGGAAGAAGCACCAGAGTTGGAAGAAGCACCAGAGTTGGAAAGAAAGGTCGCTAAAGTACAATAGATGAACACCAAGCAGAATGGCATGATAGCAAAGCAACACACATGCGATCCTGGAAATAACCAGGGCATCACAGGAAAGAGTAGAAACCAGAAGAGAAGAAATCAGAATTCCGACAAGAGAAATAGTGGTGGCAGCAATAAGAGATTTAGACTAGGAGACTATATCCTCCTAAATGACACTTCGGAGAATATTTATCTCACAACATAAGAAACTGAAGAGCATCGAAAACCTCTTAGAAAGGAGGGAACGGAACAACAAAAGCGCTCAGGGAATTATGTCGCACCCACAAGACGCATAGGCACAATACAAATGAATGCTGCCACCTTAAAGACCTCATTGAGGGGTTAATTCGAGAAAATAAATTTCAACAATATATGAAGAAGCTGGAACCACACCCCATGCAAAAAACTAAAATCAAGCTGGAACAAGAGAAGAAGGGTCGAAACGAACTGACCAAAGGCTTATTATCGGCATAATATCTTGGGGACCACATCCTACGTAAAGAAGTTGGGAAGAGACAGAATGATATGCGAGTTCATTAAAGAGTGCTCCAAAGGAACCGTGTTCAGCAGTAGATGATGAAACTCCACCCAAGCAGCAGAAGGTTTCGAGCGATGACATAGTGTTCCGTAATCGGGACACCGAAGGGGTTAAAGCTCCTACTCTCGATCTAACGGTGGTGACAGTAGGAATCGGTCCCGCCGTAGTCCGACGAGTGCTGATTGACAGTGGCAGTTCAGATAACATAATTTTCAAATGAACTTTTGAACAAATGAAGATTTGTGCGAAAAACGTATCCGCATACCAGACTGAGATTCAGGGGGTTACCGGAGAACCCAAATAACCAGTTGGAACAATCGACCTACCTATGGAGCTTAGGGAGGGTGAGAGACTAGCCACCCTTTTTCAGGCTTTTGTTATCATTGATGAAATGTCAGCATACAATGCATTCTTAGGATGGCCTGCATTAGCCGACTTCAGAATAGCATTGGCCCAATGGTGTCTTACAATGGAGTTCCCTATCGAGCATGGAATCATAATAGTGAAAGGAGACCAAAGTTTTGCCCGGGAATGCTACATCTTAGAGTTGCATGAGTCAAGAAGAAATAAAAACGGAAAGGATGTGGGGAGGGCCCTCCACATCCGTAAGCCCTTCAAATATCAACTATAGAGCCGACCTGGCTTGGGGACCATAGCCAATTCAATAAGGCCTTGAACCCTAGGAAGAAGAGCTCAGGGGAGGATCGTGCATCACCGGCAGAGTTAGGTGTTTGTCCATGTCTACATGGATGACCCAACACGGGTCGTGAAAATTGGGTCGTACCTGAGAAACAAGATGCAATCATAGTTAACCAGATTCCTCCGCACCAATTTGGATGCGTTTGCTTGGACGCACTCTGATATATGTAGGGTGTCACTTGAAATTGCCTGCCATGCGCTCAATATTGACCTCAGATTTACATCAGTAAAGCAAAAAATGGGCAGCTTGGGCCCCGAGCGGTCCAAGGCACTAAGGGAGGAAGTAGATAAACTGATGGCCAACGGCTTCATCTGAGATGAAACTTACCTTGAATGGGTATCAAATCTGGCTCTAGTCAAGATGTCTAATGGAAAATGGTGAACCTTTATTAATTTCTCAGACCTCAACAAAGCCTGTCCGAAATATAGCTTCTTGCTCCCAAGGACTGATCTACTAGTAGATGGAGCAATAGGACATGAGCTGCTGTCATTTATGGATGCGTACTCGGGCTATAACCAGATCTTAATGCATGAACCAGACCAAGAGAACACCAGCTTCATAGCCGATTTGGGACTGTACTGCTATAGAGTAATGCTATTCGGCTTAAAAAATGTAGGGGCAACGTACCAAAGGCTAGTGAATGCTATGTTCAAATGAAAAATTAGGAAGACTATGGAGGTTTACGTGGGTGATATGTTATTCAAATCCCGAGTAGCTCCTAACCATTGGATAATCTCGTAGAAATGTACAAAATACTCCACAAATACTGAATGAAGCTCAACCCACTTAAATGTCACTTCGGAGTAGCCTCTGGGAAATTCCTGGGATTCACAGTAAGTGTCCGAGGCATCGAAGCAAATACGGAGCAAATAACAACATTAAGCCTCTTAAAGTAAGAGAGAACTTCAAAGCTTGAACGGAAAGGTCATAGCACTGAGTTAGTTCATCTCTAAAGCTACAAACAAGTGCATACCATTCTTCGACGCACTGAAGAAAGGAAGGAAAAACTTTAAATGGAGTGAAGCTTGCCAGACAGCTTTCAAGGAACTGCTATGACATATGGAAGCTCCTCTGGTTTTATCAAAGCCGATGGATGGAGAAGACATATTCATTTATTTAGCTGTTTCCCCGCACACAATGAGTGCGCCTCTCGTATGGTGCGTGTGGGAAGAAGCAAGAATCCAGCGACATATGTACTACATTAGCAAACGATTCATCGGAGCTGAGAAGAATTACCCAAAGCTGGATAAGCCAGCGTATTGCCTTCTGATCGCATCTCGAAAATTACGACCGTACTTCTAGGTTCATCCAATTAAAGTGTTGACTGACCAGCCCCTGTAGCAAGTTTTATACCGGACAGAAACTTTTGGATGATTACTCAAGTGGAATATTGAGTTAAGCCAATATGACATCACATACCATCCAAGGAAAGCAATCAATGGGCAAGCGTTGGCTGACTACATTGCCGGATTTACTGTAAGGGACGAGGAGGAGGAAATTCAACTGGAAGTTGTCATGCAATGGAAGCTCTTCGTTGACGATGCATCAAACAACCTCTGTTCGGGAGCAGAGGTAGTGCTTGGAACCCACGAGGGGTGAGCCATTATCTATGCTTTGCACTTGGAATTCCCAGCAACAAACAATGAAGCAGAATATGAAGGCTTGATCGTTGGGCTAAATGTCGTGAAGGAACTCAGGGTAAAATCTATTCACATATAGAGTGACTCCCAACTGGTCATTTGTTTGGTGAAAGGGAAATACCAAGCATGTGGAGAAAATCCCACTCCGTACCCATCCAAAGGATAAGAGTTGTTAAGTGGCATCGAGCACTATACCATAACTCACATCCTACGAGAGAAAACCACAAAAGCAGACTATTTGGCCAAGTTGGCAAGCTCCGAGGAAGCCTGTTCGTTGGGATTGGTTCTGGTTGAAATGCTAACCAACCTGAGCATAGACGAAATGGACGTGGACTGGATTCTAGAAACCACCATCAAGCTAGATACATGGATGACACTGATAAAGGACTATCTACTTACAGGAACCCTACCAACTAACCGAAATCAGTGGAAGAAGCTCCTCCATAAGGCGCCAAGATTCATGATATAGGATGGGATACTCTATCGAAGGGGATTCTCGACCCCTCTTCTTAGGTGTGTGACCAGTGATGAAGCACGAGGGAAGATGCTAGCAATGAGAGTCCTCTGATACATATAAGTTTGGCCAACAATAAATTGCGACGCCGCAGATCACGCCAGAAGATGCGATCTCTGTCAAAGATTCGACAAATTAAGAGTACTCCTTCAATGGAATTGACACAAATGATCAGCCCATGGCCATTTGCAATATGAGGGATCGATATGATTGGTGTCCTTCCAATAGCTAAATGAGGAGCCAAATATGCTATAGTTGCCATAGATTATTTCATAAAACGGACCGAAGTGGAATCCCTGGACACCATAACTGCAAAGAAAGTTATTAACTTTTTCACTAAAAACATCATTTGCAGGTTTGGTGTACCATAAAAAATCATCACTAGCAACGGAACCCAATTCGAGAATGCTGAGTTCAAAGACTTCTACAAGCGCTTCCGAATCAAGAAAAGCTTCTTCGGAATGGCTAGTTTGCAAGCAAACGGGCAAGTGGTCGAAATAAAAAAGATCATCAAATTCACCAAGCAATTAACAAAGGCGCAAGGAAACTGGGTTGATGAACTTCCACTTGCGCTATGGGCATACGGGACAAAACACAAAGCGGCAACTGCCCACACTCCGTTCGCATTAGCATATGATTTAGAAGCAATGATTCACGTTAAATAAGAGGTCCCCTCGCAGCGAATGCAGAATTTTAATCAGGCGCAAAATGAGCAACTCCTACTCAAATCGCTAGACATGATCGAGAAAAAAAGAGAAGAAGCAGAGTTGAGAACAACCGCCCACCAAAAAAGGGTTGCGCGGTACTTCATCTCCAAAGTTCATAGTCAGACCTTTGAGGTTGGAGATCTTATGCTCAAGCGAATTTATACCGTACCAGGAACCTTCAGACCAAACTGGAAGGACCTAATGTCATTTATCAAAATCTCAGTGACGGGACTTTCAAGCTGACAACCGTCAACGGGGTCGCAGTTCCCTGAGCTTGGAATAGTGAATCGCTCCGCCGTTATTTCATCTGGAAAACTATTTTATGTATATTCTATTATTCAGCAAATAAGCCATCCTGGAAATGCCGGTGGCATTGTAAATAGGCAAAGAATCTGCCATGCTTTCCTTAATAAAGTTTGCATCTTGAACCAACCAAACTGTGTTCATAATGATTACCCGCAAAGTCGACGGAAGCGAATCTACTAAAATCGCTGGATTGACGGAACTCAATCCTTGCCTCTTGAAAAAGAAAAACTAAACTCCTGCGTTCCCCGGATATACGCAACGCTAAGGAGCATTAAAAACCAACTTCCTCGCGTTTCCTGGAGATATGCAACGCCGAGGAACGTCGAAAACAAACTCCTCGCGTTGCCCGAAGATAGGCAATGCCGAGGAGCATCAAAAACTAACTTCCTCGCATTGCTCGGAGATTGGCAATGCCAAGGAACGTCCAAAACAAACTCCTTGCATTGCTCGAAGAAAGGCAACACCGAGGAGCATCGAAAACTGACTTCCTCGTATTGCCCGAAGATAGGCAATGCGGAGGAACGTCGAAAACAAACTTCTTACGTTGCCTGAAAATAGGCAACGCTGAAGTGCATCGAAAACTAATTTCCTTGTGTCGCTTGGAGATTGGCAACACCGAGCAACGTCAAAAACAAACTCCTCGCGTTGCCCGGAGATAGGCAGCGCAAGGAGCACCGAAAACTAACTCCCTTTTGTTGCATAGAGGTAGGCAATGCCGTGGAACGTCGAAAACAAATTGCTTACCTTTGTCGGAGATAGGCAGCGCCGAAAAGCATCGAAAACCAACTTCCTCGCATTGCCTAAAGATAGGCAACACCGAGGAACATCGAAAACATACTCCTCGCATTGCCTAGAGATACGCAATACTGAGGAGCATCGAAAACTAACTTCCTCGCATTGCCCGGAGATAGGCAACACCGAGGATGTCGAAAACAAACTCTTCGCATTGCCCGAAGATAGGCAATACCGAGTAGCTTTGAAAACTCACTTCCTCGTGTTGCCCGGGGTTTAGCAATGCCGAGGAACGTCAAAAACAAACTCCTTGCATTGCCCGAAAATAGGCAATGCCAAGGAGCATCGAAAACTAACTTCCTCACGTTGCCCGAGGATCAGCAACACCAAGGAACACCAAAAACAAACTCCTCGCGATGCCCAGAGATAGTAAACACCGAGGAGCATCGAAAACTAACTTCCTCGTGTTGCCCGGAGATAGGAAACGCTGAGGAACATCGAAAACAAACTCATCGCGTTGCCCGGAGATAGGCAACGCCGTGGGGCATCGAAAATAACTTCCTCGCATTTCCTGGAGATACGCAACGTCGAAGAACGTCGAAAAAAAACTCCTCGCGTTGCCCGGAGATAGGAAACACCAAGAAGCATCAAAAGCCATGCTTCTTGTAAGCCACGCGCTCAAGAATAAATTCCTCGTGCTGCCCAGAGGTAGGCAACATCGAGAAGCACCGAATTTAAAACTCCTCGCGTTGTCCGAAAATAGGCAACGACGGGGAGCACCAAGAACAAACTTCTCGCGTGGCCTAAAGATAGGCAGCACAGAGGAGCACCAAAAACAAACTCCTCACGTTGTCCGAAGATAAGCAACGCAAAGGAGCATCCAAAACTGCACACTACACAAGCGGGGCGCTAAATCTCAAAATAACAGCCTCTCATGCATACAATCAGGAATAATTAGTTCTAGAAGGAAGGCACTTAATGATTGACAATACGTAGCCACACGTAAACTACATACTTACTTGAGTGCAGCCAGAAATTGAGAGTATATGCTAAGGTCGCAAAACTTCCGAAGAATTGAAAATCAGGTCATGACTTGGCCAGATTTTCAATAGAGATCATCTAAACCTCAAGCTATCAACTACTTGAAAGTTGTTTGAAGTGAACAACCCTGTGAACTGGGGAGGCATACAAGTGTACTAAGGCAGAACCAAACAAATACAATAAGTTTACAAGTTCTATCACTCCAAACAATAATAAGTTCACAAATCCTATCCCAAAGTTTTATCAACTCCCAAACAAAAACTTAGAAATTTTTATAAACTTTGTGAGAGTAAATTTATAAAACTTAGAAATTTTTACATTTTTGGTGAACTTCTAAAACTTAGAAATTTTTAAACAAAAATCAATTCCAAACGAAAATTGTTAAAACTTAGAAGTTTTACTATAGTATTGTGAATTTCTAAATAGAAATCCTCTAAGTGCTATCAGTCTCTAAGTTCTATTAAAATTCTATTACTTTGAATGAAGGACCTTGGATATAATCACAGAACTAGCAAAGTATGAAATGAAATGAGCACAAGTACACGAAGCATGTACGAATAGATAGATAAAAATAAAGTCAAAGTATCATCGTATTGCTTGTCACTTTCTATATACAAGATAAAAATGTGGGGGCCTTACCCATACAACAACGGCCAATAATGGAAAAATACAAACTCTACAATCAGTGCACAAAGTGCAGACTCTACACTTGAACAAAACAACTTAGAAAGAAATACAAGCTAGGCTTCCTACAAGCTGTATGTCGAAATCCAACTCATCTTCATACCAACCACTCAACGCTTGTTGCCACCGCTTCCCTCACTTCTGGTTGGTAGTTTCTGCTTCTTTTCGGGAGAGGTGTCGCTTTCAGTAATGTCAACATGCACTTCGGTGGCAATCTCCTCCTCCTTCAAATGTTTTTCAAAAGAGCTTCCCTTTCCTTTGCATTTTCGTGACTTTCGGAAGCTCATCGAAGCTTTGATTGCCTCCATCTTTTCCTTCTTAACGGCAACCAAATCATGCCGAGTCTTCTACGGCTACTTCATCTGCGTCTCCTGCTCCTTAGCCTTTGCTGCAGTTATATCACCTTCCAAAGAAGCTGAGGGGTCGTCCAAGCCAAGGAGCGCCTTTATTTTCTGGTCCTCTGGCCTCGGTTATGAACTAGAGGTGGATGTGAGAACTGGAGCAGGAACAGATACAATCTCAAAGGATGTGAAAATGGCAGCAGGCGTAGGCGCCAGCACCGAAGTAGTTAGCACGTCAACAGGAGAAGTGGATGGACGTATAAGATCAAAAAGGAAAGCGTTAAACTCCTCTTTCTCATGTGGCGTAAGGTGGAGACTCCCGAATTTGGGAGAAACATGGGTGTTACCCGCACCAATGAAGGATCACGAACGACAACTTCAAACTCATCACCTTCGCCTTCTTTTAAGGGCTCCACCACATGAGGAACAATGTCAAGTCCCCAGCTCATTGGTTGGTTGTGGAGTTTCTTTGATGGTTCATCCCCCCGGAGGAAGAAGGCCTGGTAAATACGTCAGTAGCAGACATCAAGGCAGCATCAGCGACCTTATTCTCTCGCTCAACCCAAAGGATCTCCTAGCCCTCAAAAAGCGCTTTCTTGGACTCCTCATTAAGATAAGCATCCTGAAACTCTTGATCTGTGTAAAAGTCGCCGCTCTCAGCAAAGCGGGATAAGATCTCCTCCAAAACAAGTGCAAGAGTACGTGGGTACTTCAGGCCAAGGTAGCTAAGGCTCCCTTGATGCAACAGGGGATTCACATAAAAGTTCAAAATTATTGCGTCCAACTTCTCCATTTTCCGATCAAAAGCATGTTGAAGGTCCAAACAATCTGCCGACACTGTAGCCTTCTCAATCTCAATAGCAATTTTGTTGGCACTAAGCTATGCAACCCGAGCGTGCAACTTTGCAATGGTCTCGGCTTGATTAGAGATCGTCTTGTTGTGCCCCTTGACAATTAGATCATGGTCGGCGATTGTCTTCTATTGAGATTTGATGGTAGCATTGAAAGTGATCACTTCTTCTTTCAATTTCACCTCCTCTACATGAGACTTTTTAATTTCGTCTCTCCAAACGATCTCGACCTTCTCATGCACCTCCTTCGGCTCCTTTATTAGGTTGGTAGTTCTTTTACTATCCTAGAGTGCTCTTTCCTTCTCCTCCTCTACTATTTGATTTTAGCGTCTCGATCGACCAACGCCCTTTCGAAATCATCTTTCTTGTTTTCGAAGGGGAGGATCTCTTGGTAATTATTCCTTTTGGTGTTCACTAGCTGCTTGCAGAGCTTCCTCCATTTCTCGGGCTGCCCTAGGTCGTTTTGGATAGCTTAGAGATGCGAGACAAAAGAATCCCTGCAAACGGAATGAAGGTACATGTCAAACTTAACCGCTCTTATGGGCCCACCCGGAAGCACGACCTCAAGCTTAGGGGGGCCCAAAGGAAGAGTATAAGATGGCCTCCAGTGGGGATGAGATGTTCTAGGGGCAACAATAGCAGTGGAAGAAGATGAAACATGTTTGTGTCAAAATTGGGCACAACACTCTTCGGAAGTTTTTGAAGAGATAATAAATGAAGAAAGCAAATTAAAATGAGGATTATCTAACAAAAACTCCAAGCAACAGAAAGTAAATTGCACAGAAGACAACAATTTAGAGTGGTTCGGCAATTTGCCTACGTCCACTATGAAGCTTTGTTATTTTATTGCTCGATATCCGGAGAATACAACTTTTTTGTGACTAAGTACAGCAGTTCCTAAGCAAAAATTCGAAGTCAAAGGCAGCGGCGGTGCTCTGAAGTAATTCTGGCGGTGTCCGGACGTGCTTTTTCTTTCGAAATTCTCCGATCCCTTTTCTGAATGACCAGGGGCTCTATTTATAGGTGTTGGAGGCTGATATTTCTCCTAAAACCCGGGAAGACCACTTCTGACACGTGCAGGGGGCCCATATGGCTGAATTCTGGAGATCCGGGCCCGCTTTTGGATCGATTCGACCCTGGGTCCAAATCGATCAAAAAAGTGTCCAATCGGGATGAAACTTTGCGTGGCCATTCTTCTATGTACGTGCAAGCTCCTGTGAAAATTTCGTGGTATTTGGACTTGTAGATCTCAAGTTATGATCGATTCAAGATTGTATTTCTGGTCATTCTGCGTGCTTCGAATCCATGGCCTTCGAATCGATAGGGTCGAATCCCTGGGTTTCAGCAGCTACAATTTGATGGGTTCGATGTTATGGATTCGAAGATACCCTTATGCGCGTCCTTCGCGTCGTTCAGAGCGTCTCGTAGTTGGCCGATGCGAAGTCTTCTTCGCTTGATGGATTCGAAGGACCTTCACGGGATGGAGTCGGAGATAGGAATTCTTCGAGGGATTCGAACCAAGGCAGGTGTGGACGGGTTCGAAGCATGACTACCTCTGATGGATTCGAATGAAGGCATGTCCTTGATGGGTTCGAAGGAAGGGCTTGTCCGATGGAGTCGAAGCAAAGGAGCCTTCCGTGGATTCGAAGACAGGAGCGCCTTGATGGATTCGAAGGCAGGATTGCCTTGATGGATTCGAAGACAGGGTTCGAAGGTATACCCTTTCGATTCGACCAATCGTGCGTTCCTTCGTATCGATCAAGGCGTTCCATGGTTCGATCGATACGAAGGGTTCTCTGCTCCATGGATTCGAAGATGGTTATGAGTTGGAGTCGAGGCTTCTTGGACTTCATGGATTCGAACGTTGCTCCTGCTTATGGATTCGAACCTTGATCGATTCGACCCTGGGTCTCTCCGATGGATTCGAGATAAGGCCTACCCTCCTTATTTTCTCTCGACGACATCTTGAGCATATGAACTCGGATCTCCTCGAAATTTGAAACGCGGACTTCTACGATCTTTTTGGTCATGTCCTATCAATTGTGGATCAACCCGGACTTGGACAAAATTCATCGATATCCATAACGAAGAGAAGTGCAACCAATCTCTGAGACGATCTGTCCTTTGTTTTTGGCCAATCTCTTGGTATCACGGCTTTGCCAAAAAGCGGGATAACATTTTGCCCCCCAAAGTACGTCTTGTGGGAACATGACGTGCTTTGAATAGTTGCCATTTCTTTCTGAAAAAATCATTGCTCTCTTTTTGTTGAGACTCGTACGCTGTATTACTGTAACCTTGCCTTGATATGACTGATTGCTGAATAGTAGCGTTTAGCCACTGGCTGTTGTTGTTGTAACAGGATGACTGTTTGATCCCGATGTCCTTTGATGGATTCGAAGCCACGTCTGTTCGAATCGATCGTCTTCGAGTCGACGGTTTTTTTTTTTTTTTATCCAGCCTTTGCCTAGTGCTTCCTTGAATCGATGGTGCCTCGCATCGATAAAGTTAGGATGGATTCGATCGTGCAAGGGATCTGAAGGTAACGGGTTCGAAGTGGAATATGGATTCGGCCATGCGATGGATTCGAAGCTATGGCTTTTCACTGTGATGGATTCGAATGCAATGGGTTATCGAGTGCTTGTTCGAATCGATGGGATCTAGCTAGTGACCGGCGGTAGGAGGTGAACACAACCGGGAATCGAAAAGCCACGCGTTTTCTGTGGAATCCATATAAATATCCAAGGTCGTCCTCATTTTTACTTCTTACTCTTCACTTTTTACTGTAGTTCTATCTTCGAATCGGTCCTCCAACGTCAGATACAACTGCATTCTGCACGAATCGACCCAATTTCTCCAAGTTTCTCACCGCCATCGAATCCAATTAGGTAGGTCAAGAGATCGATCCGTGTGTTTTGACATCGACTTCAATCTTCTCCTTCGAAACACATGAGTGATAGTGAGGTCTAAAGTGGGTTGACTCGATGGATCTGGGGATTGAGGCCATTCAAGTCGTATCGATTCTGAGTGTCATCTGGGAGGAGTGTAGGCAACGTTGGTTGTTATCCTTCTTCCTTGCTTCGCATCGATTAGGGCATAGGTAGTTCGAACCGATCAAGAAGGTGAAGCTTCGAATCGATGTAGGAATAGGTAGTTCGAATCGATCAAGATTGTGAGATTTCGAACCGATGGATTCGAAGGACCGTGCTGATCAATTCGAAGTGTCAATACCCTGATCGATTCGAAGATGTGCAGCGTTGATCGATTCGAAGTTACGCGAAGCTAATGGATTCGAGCACCTTCTCCACCCTAAAGCTGCATCGAGTCGACCTTCCTTGCTTCGAGGCACATGGATTCGAACGTCTTCGATTCGACTCGTATCGATTCGAGTCGATCGATTCAAACGTTCGAACATATTAAACTTCTAACTCTATGATTGGCTCCAACTTTTGAGTCTATGACCGACTTCAAATTTGAACTTTTCGTTGAGCTTAATGAACTTTAGCATACTTGACCCCGACGAGCTTCGGCCTTGCATAATCGATTCTAACTTGACATCTCCATTGAAGCTCGTCGATGGCACCATGACTTAAACAAAACACAACAAGTTTATTACTTGAACTAGTCAATAACTTCTGGGGGGTGTGAAAGTGACGGTCAGCAATGACGGTCGTTTTCATTCTCAAATCCAAAATTTCGTAGCTTGGACACCTCGTTTCATCTTTGTAAAGTCTGCTTAATTTTTTTTTTAGCACTTATATTGCACATCATATTCATACACTCTGCACCGCGGGAATGCTTGGGTTTTTACGTTTTTAACGCCACTTTCTGGTGAGTTAGTTAATTATGGAATCTTCGAGTTCTCAACAACAAGAAGCACAAAGCTCGCCCTTTCCAATGCTTGAGCTCCCGGACATCCCTCCTGAAGTCGTAGATCCGGCTCCGAACGAATTGCCGGAGGCCATATTTATCGAAGATCTGGTCGATTCTGTTCAATCCAATATCTCAGAGTCTCTGTTGGGCCGGTTATGTTCGAAACACAACATATCTTTGGACGACGTTCTATTACCCGGTGCCAGCGATAGACCACACAACCCTCCTGAGGGATATACTGCCTTTTACCGCCATGCCTGTGCGGCTGGATCTCTTCCTCCTTTTAACCAATATATCAGAGAGATGTTGTCGTATTTAGGAATCGCTCCTTCACAGCTTCATCCCAACGGGCATGCATTACTAAACAGCGTCTTCGTCATATTTATGGATTGCCTTTTTCGCCCGCCAAGACCTAACGAGATCAGGCACATTTTCAATTTTAAGAGTAGAGGTGATAGCCCGTCTTTCACTTTTCTGGAGGCGGTCAGGAACTGTCAGGTCGTGACTGGGGCTTGGACCAGGCTTAGTTATTTCAAGAACGAGTGGTTTTTTGTTTGTTGCCCCCCAGGGTTTGCCAGGAGATGGTTATCCAGACGTAAGCATCATAATTCGTTACTGAGTGGTTATTCTTAATACTTTACATTAATATTCTGCTACTCTCGCAGCCATCATTTCAAGACCTGCTGGTGGGCATTATAGGGGCGTCGTTCAAAGCTTGCAAAGGGTTCCCCATGACTTAAGGCACATAGATCTGCTATTGACCGATGATAACTTAAGGACACTGGGTTTGATTGAGATGGGCCAGAGTATTGTGATTGAAGGTTTGGCGAAATCGGCCTCGAGGAAGAAGAAAAAAGTGGCAAAAAGAAGACCTGGCGTTGTAATAAGAGAAATGAGCGATGACGAAAGAACGCCCACAGATACTGATATAGCTGCCGACCTTTCCCGAATAGAAGAGGGTCATAAAGGCAAGGCTGTTGTACCTAAGCTTAAGAGACGGAAGTCTGTAGTTGTAACCCGTTCCCAACCTGGGGTTACCGTTTCCCGTGCTTCTCCTTGTCAGTCTGGAGACCTTTTCACCGGATTGGACGATATTCCCATTCCGGACTACGTATCTCTCCATCATGGGTCCGGGCTGGAAGAGCTCCGGGGAGCGCTTGACATAAGCGATTCTTTACCCGTTAGTGTAATCGACGCTTCTGGTTGGTCGGGGGGCTTGCGCATTTATTCACTTTTCACAACATTTCACGATTTCCACACGCATTGCAGTGTTTTTTCTTGGTACTTAATCGAATTCTTCCTTTTTATTTCAGGCATCATGTCGAATCGTCCTTCTACACTTGACAAACTTCGGCGAGTACACCATTCTTCATCCTACTATGAGTCTCGCCGCAGGGATTCTGACCGAGATCGTGAGCGGAGGTATTATGAACAGGAACACCGTGATAGGGACCATTCCCGACACTACTCCAGCCAGGAACATTCTGATAGGGACCGGAGATATCGTTCACCCTCTCGTTCTCCTCCGTCGTCCAAGGGCCAAGTGCATGTAGTTGAAACTTCGCGGCAACAATCATCTCAACAAATTTCTAAACCTGGTCCACATCGCTCAAGGACCGACACAGCCACGACCGTAACCGTAGAGGAAGCACCCCTTGAACCGTCTGGTGAAGGGGCTATTAGAATTGCTCAGTTGAAAAAAGACTTTCCAGAGATATGCTTTGACGCCTATATCTTTCCGCCCAACCTTAAGAGAATTCCCGAAGAGGCCGTGCACACTGCCCTCAGCTATACTCGGGATTTTTATGCTCAATATAAAGAGTGGTACAAGGCAGCTGCTAAAGCCTCAAAAGTAGCCTTTGAACGAGCCAAAGTTATTGAGAGCTTGGAAGCAGATTTGGCTCAGAAGAACCGTATCGTTGACGTTCTTCAATCTGAAACGGAGTCTTCTCGCAAAGCTGAACTGGAGTCGTTACAGAAGGTCGATGAAACATTGGCTGAGATGGCAAAAATGCAACAAGCGCACTGTACTTTAGTCGAGGATTTAGGCCATCGATACAAAAACGTTGAGGCCGAGCGAGATGCGGCGGTCAGGGAACTTGAGGAGTTAAAAGCTAAATTCGCCAGTTTAAATAAGGAAAAAGATGATGCTAATGCAGCTGCACAGGAAGCGTGTGAGCAAGCTGTGTCTCTTCGAGCCGAGCGAGATGCAGCGGTTGCTAAGGTTGGAGCGGTGGAAGCAGAGGTAGAGGGGAGAGTTCAAGCGGAGATTTTCAGAGTAGAAGCTGAATTTGACGACCTTCTCGACACTTATAATGCCAATGTACTCGAGCACAGGAATCTCTCGTGGCTCGGAGATTATTCTGCACTCCTGCTCAGTGCTTGGAAAAAAATGGTGGCGAATAAAAGGCATCTCTCCCTGAAGGTGCCGTAGATGAGTTTGAACTTGAATCTCGCTTATTGAACGAAGAGGAAAGGAAACTCCTCCACGACGCGATGATCACCGCTGAGAGGGAGAGACTTGGGTTTCATCATGTAGAGATGGGTGAAGGTTCTGGAGCCGCACATGATAGTGAGAATGTTCCGGTTGATGCTCCAACCCCATCTGGAGTCGTTACTACAGCTGTTCCACAAGTTATCCCTGCTTATAATCCGGATCGACCGGAATTGTCTCTCGGTACATCTACCGCTTCTGAACCTATCCTATCAACGAGCCACAGCAAAGAAGGTATTATAAATGTTGCTTTAAGTGTTTCTGGAATTTTGAACTTGTAGTCGATCTTTTGACCATTTCTCTTGTGTTTTAATCAGTGACTGACAGCGATGCGCCAGCACTTCCAGTTCCACAAGTTTCGCAGCCAACGCTAGGAGCCGTTGTTACTGAGGCCATCACGACCACTGTCTTTACCAGCGAGATGGGAGGAGGGAGCTCGATGTCGTTTGATGTTCAGATGATCGAGGAGCTCCTCAAACAACCTTGTGAACCTTTCCCTGACCCTTCCTTTACAATGGGTGGTGTTACCTCTTCTTTTAGCTCATTTATACCGACCGTCCCTGTTTCCAGCGCTGATCGATCAATCCGAGAAGAGGAAATTCTTGCTGAGATAAGTGCTGAAATGGCTACGGCGGTTGGTGGTTCTGGAGGCGATGTCGCTCCACCAAGCATAACTTCTTCAGTCATTACTTCTCTCACCAGCACTGTCATAACTTCTAGTGTTGAAGCTTCGCCACCCGCTACGGCTCCTCCGCCTTCAGTTCGCCCTCTAAAAAGGATCTCTGTCCCTTCTAGTTCTGAGGAAGATGTAGATATCATGCCAGACCCTGAGGATGCTCCAAAGAAGGACAAGAAATCTCGTAAGAAGCCGGGTAGCGGGTCTAGCGGCTCAACCCCAAAGAAGAGACATCGGAAGAAGAAGGACTGAACTTCTTGTTTTGTCATGCAGTCGCGAAGCAGAATTTCTTTTTACTTCTCTTTTTGTCGGTTGTGTATGAGTGTGGATCCGGCATCTACTTTATGAGTTGTTTTTGGTTTTATCATGTAATCAAACTCTTTTTTCGTTTGTTAATAAAATAGAAAACAGCTCTTTTCTTATTTGCTTAAGTATTGATTAGCTTATGCCCACATATGCTATAAGCCTTGTATACATGTCCGCACTTCGGGGACTTAACATAATCTGCCGTTAACAGTTTTGTGTACTTGTGATGTTTTCACCGTCAAGTAGAGTTTGTTTTTTATTTGCCGAGTTTGAGAATTTTGGTCGCGAGTTGTAGTCGACGAATAATTGAATTTCGGACGTTACATTGCTTCGGTTAGCGATTAACACTTGGCTTTTTTGCCCCCTAGTCTCGGGGAATAACATTTGTGTTTTGGTGGTTGTGTTTAACGCAAACCTTAAGCACGTTTCCACATTCTGGGGACTTAGGATAATTTGTAATCGATAACTTGGTTCGCACTATGGGAATTTGAGAGTTATCGACGTTTTGCAATATGGTTCGCGTTCCGGGAACCCGGAATTGACGTTTACACTCCATTTCACGCTCTAGGAATCTGGAGTTCGCGTGGACCCTCCGGTTCGCGCTCTGGGAACCTGTAATTTATGTTTATACTCCAATTCATACTCTGGGAAGTTGGAGTCTGTTCGCACTCTGGGAACGAATTATTTTAACGTTTATACTCCAATTCGCGCTCCGGGAAGTTGGAGTCCGTTCGCACTCTGGGAACGAATTATTTTAATGTTTATATTCCAATTCGCGCTCTGGGAAGTTGGAGTCCGTTCACACTCCGGGAACGAATTGTTTAAATGTTTATACTCCAATTCGCGCTCCGGGAAGTTGGAGTCCGTTCACATTCTGGGAACGAATTGTTTAAATGTTTATACTCCAATTCGCGCTCCGGGAAGTTGGAGTCCGTTCACATTCTGGGAACGAATTGTTTAAATGTTTATACTCCAATTCGCGCTCCGGGAAGTTGGAGTCCGCGGGGGGATTGTCGTGTGTCAATCCCCGTGAATGTTGATGTAGTGTTCCGTCCCCGAGTTCGGGTTTCACTTAGTGAGTGACTGGTCGCATCACAATCACTCCCTACTTGAATAAGTCCCTCCCCGTGATGGGACTTAGCCCTTCGTGCATTGTAATATAATGCGTCATATTCAGTAAACCACAGCTCTGGCTCGAAGAGATGGCATTTTATTGCTGAAACGAAAGAATACGGCAAAGTCAGTTGCCTTATTACAAATTTAAGTCTCAAAATACTAGAATAAAATGCAAGGAAGTAAATTGACAGAAAGTAAATAGGTGAAATTTCTCATATGTAGTAGCGACGAAGACTTTCGCTATTCCAAGCTCTCGGTAAGGTAGAACCGTCAACTGTTGACAATTTGAACGTGCCATCTCCGAGTTTTTGTGAAATCACATACGGTCCTTCCCAATTTGGCTTCATGTGTGAAGGGACCGGATAAACTCTTTTGAGTACGAGATCGCCGAGTTCGAAGGTTCGCGGACGGACCTTGGCGTTGTATAGCCGGGCGACTTGATTACGATATGCGGCTGCCCTCAAATCAGCCTCTTCGCGCTTCTCATCGAGTAAATCCAAAGATTCAGCAAGTAATATGGCGTTTGTTTTCGGATCGTAATACGTTACACGATGGGAATGCACTTCCATTTCGACTGGAATAACGGCTTCAGAACCATAAGATAAGGAAAACGGGGTATGACCGGTTGCGGTTTTATGGGTCGTTCGATAGGCCCATAATGCCATAGGGAGTTCGTCAACCCATTTGCCCCCAGCTTTTTCCAGTCGCTTCTTTAGAATGGACTTGATAACTTTATTAACTGCTTCAACCTGACCATTTGCTTGTGGGTGTGCCACTGCTGAGAATTTCTTCTGGATGTGAAATCGTTGGCAGAAATTTTTGAATTCAGCACTGTCGAATTGAGTTCCGTTATCAGTAATGATAGTATGTGGGAGACCAAAACGGCAGATGATGTTACGCACTACAAAGTTGATTACTTTCTTTGTTGTGATTGTCGCAAGGGGTTCAGCTTCAGCCCATTTGGTGAAATAATCAACCGCGATGATGGCGTACCTCGCGCCACCTTTGGCCAGAGGCAATGTGCCGATGATATCCATTCCCCACACCGCAAATGGCCAAGGACTGACCATCTGGGTTATCTCAGTAGGCGGGGCTCTTGAAATTCGAGCATGTTTCTGGCATTTGTCACATTTCCTAGCGTAATCTGCAGCATCGCGATTAACGGTGGGCCAATAATACCCGTATCGAAGTATCTTCTTTGCTAGTGCTTGCCCCCCAGTGTGATCACCACATTCTCCTTCATGTACATCGTGTAACACTCGTTTGATTTCATCGTGTGCGATACACCGGAGGAGTGGAACAGAGTATCCTCTCCGATACATGACTCCATTCTGAATCACAAATCGTGAAGCCTTTCGCAGAACTTGTCTTTTCTCGCTTCGCCGCTCGGGTAATACACCACGTTCGATATAATCTTGGTAAGGAGTCATCCACGACTCCTTGGTGGAGGTTGCCTCAAATGCGAAATCAGTCTCCCTTCGATCAATGCTCGGAGATGATAGGGTTTCAATCGGAACCACCCCCAACTGTTGAGCCTCGCCCGTGCTTGCTAACTTTGCCAATGAATCAGCTTTCTGATTGTGCTCTCGGGGTACGTAGAAAATGGCATAGTAATCGAATTAATTAAGTATCTCTAGGACTTGAATTAGATAAGCGGCCAGTCTTCGATCCTTGGCTTGGTATTCACCTCGGACTTGACACACTATCAATTGGGAATCACAATAGATCTCTACAGCGATGATTTTCAGATCACGGGCAAGTTTTAGTCCGGTAAGTAGAGCTTCGTACTCGGCTTCATTGTTGGTTGCGCGGAACTCGAATTTCAAAGCATAACATATGGATCGTCCCTCGGGGGTCTCAAGCACTATCCCAGCTCCTGAACACCGAACGTTTGACGCACCATCGGTGTACATCTTCCAGATGTGTTCGGGAGATATGCTGGTTTCGGGCAAGTCTTCAGGAATAGTGAATTCGGCTATAAAATCTGCTAAGACTTGGCTGTGAATGGCTCTCCTTGGAGTATAAGTGATGTCGAATTGACTCAGTTCGATGTTCCACTTTAGTAACCTACCAGACGTCTCAGGCCGCGTAAGGACCTGTCGTAACGGCTGATCGGTATACACAGTAATAGGATGAGCCTGGAAATATGGCCGGAGCTTCCTCGAGGCAATGACTAGGCAATACGCCAACTTTTCAAGCTTTGGATAATTTCTCTCGGCTCCGGTTAATCGCTTACTCACGTAGTAGACCGGCTTTTGCACTCGGTCTTCCTCCCGAATCAATGCAGCACTGATCGCATTCTCTTATACTGCCAGGTAAAGATATAACTGTTCATGATCTAGAGGCTTTGAGAGGATTGGTGGTACGGAAAGATGCTGGATTAGTGATTGAAATGCGCCCTCGCAGTCCGCATTCCATTCGAAGTTTCGTTTTCCCTTTCGAATTAAATCGAAAAATGGGAGGCATTTGTCGGTCGATTTTGAGATAAACCTGCTCAGCGCTGCCACTTTTCCGTTAAGACTCTGAACTTGCTTTATGGTTTTCGGAGTTTGTAGATTTCTGATTGCCAAAATCTTTTCGGGGTTGGCCTCTATTCCTCGGGCATTGACAATGAACCCAAGAAATTTTCCGGATGCGACTCCGAAGTGACACTTGAGTGGATTAAGCTTCATTCCGTATTTCCGGAGGATGTCGAACATTGATTCCAGGTCCCCGACATGATTACTAGAGTATCGTGACTTCACCAACATGTCATCTACATATACCTCCATAGTCTTTCCAATCTGATTGGCAAACATTCGGTTGACTAAGCGTTGATAGGTCGCGCCAGCATTCTTTAATCCAAAAGGCATGACTTTATAGCAGTACAACCCCAAGTTGGTTACGAAGCTTGTGTGTTCTTGATCCGGTACATGCATGGATATCTGGTTGTAACCTGAGTAAGCATCCATGAAAGATAGCAATTCATGTCCAGCGGTTGATCTACCAGTTGATCGATCCGGGGGAGTGGAAAGCTGTCTTTCGGGCAGGCTTTATTTAGGTCAGAGTAATCGATACACGTTCTCCATTTTCCACTCGGTTTTCGGACAAGTACGGGATTGGACACCCATTCTGGGTATAAAGCGTCTCTAATGAACCCATTTGATTTCAACTTATCGACCTCTTCTTTCAGGGCAACAGATCTCTCTGGATCCATACTACGCCTTTTCTGCTTGACCGGGATATGTCGCGGGTCAATATTCAAGGTGTGGCTCGCAATGTCGGGCGAGATTCCGCACATATCAGAGTGTGTCCAGGCGAACACGTCAAGATTCGCCCGGAGGAAATCAACCAATTCCTGTTGTGTCTTTCGGTCAAGTTGAGACCCAATCTTCAATATTCTCGAGTCGTCGTGATCATCACCAATCGGGACATCAATAGTCAGCTCGGCCGGAGAAGCCTGACTTTCTGTAGATTTTTCTATATTATCATTATCCCTTGGATCAAGATCCTTTTGGAATTGGTTGTGGTGCCCAGGCTGGAGCCCAGGCGCTAGTTGTCAATCGTCAGTCAAACGGGCGCAGAGAGATTCCTCTACGCCTTTTCCTTTCTCTTTCCGCCGCGCCTCTCGCAGCTCAGCAACATAACAGGCTCTTCCAGCAGCCTGATCTCCTTGTACAACTCCTATTCCGTGGTCAGTAGGAAACTTCAAAGTTAAACACCATGGGGCGATAGCAGCCCTAAATTCGGCAAGGGCCGGTCGGCCCAAAAAAGCATTGTATGGGGAAGGTATATCTAAGACAACAAATTGCAGTATCCGAACTCTTCGGCATTCTCCCGCTCCCAACTCTACTGGCAATTCGACAATTCCAGTTGGTATTGTTGCACTCCCATTGAAGCCGTGGACGCGTGATTGACAAGGCTTTAAGTCCTTAGCTTCCATTTTCATTAAATCATATGCTCTTTTAAATAAGATATTTACAGAACTTCCGCTGTCTACCAGGATCCTCTTCATCCAAGCAGGACCAACTTGAGCGGATATAACCAATGGGTCAATTGTGGGAGCTTCGACTTTATCAGCATCTCGATTTCTAAACACTATTTCATCAGTCATTGTCTTTTGTTGCTTAGCCGGTGTCCCGTCTTCCGAATTGCTGCAACATTCAAAGTCGACATGCCTGATTGATCTAGCATATGACTCCATTTCTCTCCAACTTCTGTCAGCTGGATGAGGACCACCGCTTATGGTATTGATAACCAACCTTCCGCCTGTGCGAACAGGTTCACCGTTTCTTTCCTGATTCTGTGTTCGATTTTGATTAGATGGACCCGCTCCACCAGACTGCGGTGTCCGAACAAACTGGTCCAACTTTCTTTCTCTGATCAATTTTTCAATGAGGTCTTGCAAATGTCTACACTCATTGGTATTATGCCCATAACTTTCATGAAACCTACAGAACTTCCCTGTCTGAATTTGCTTCTCCGATGAAGGCTTCGGAGCAGGCTTCTTGTATTGCATAGTATTACAAGTCTGTAGGTATACATTTTCCAGCGACGTGTTAAGCGGTGTATAATTGTCAAACATTGCGGCCCTACGCCTCGGACCACGACTTTGATTCTGCTTCTTGCTTCGGTTATCACCATTTCTTGATTGCTGGGCCTGTTTATTTTGAATATTCAATTCGACTTTTCCCGAATTTTCTCCGGATTGTTTAACTGCAACATTACTCTGAACCCCTTCATTGCTGGGCCTTGCATCCTGCTTCCTAGACTGTTTCGCATCCTCTCGTCTCAAGAATTGAGCAGCTTTGGAATAGAAACGGTCCAACGATGCGGGAGGTTTCCCGGCTAGCCAATTTCCAAATTCGGAATCAGGGTCGATTCCTTTAGTCAGGGCCATTAGGATGGAATTATCATTAGGGTTGGTAATCTCTGCACATGCAGCATTGAATCTCTCCAAATATCGTCTAAGTGTTTCTCCGGGAGCTTGAGTAACACTTGATAGGGTATTAACATCTTTAGGTCGGGCAATATGCATGCGGAATTGTTCAACAAATTTAGTAGCTAGCTGGTCAAACGAAGAAATAGATCGGGGTGGTAATCGGGTGAACCACATTGTCGCAATTTCCCCTAAGGAAATAGGAAAACTGCGGCACTTTACTGCGTCATCAGCTCTTGCAGCAGTCATTGACCATTCATATTTCAGAACATGTTAATTCGGGTCGGAATTTCCTTCATACATGGGAAGGGTTGGCATTCTGAATCGGCGAGGAGGTTCAGCATACAATATGTCATCAGCAAATGGGGTATGACTCCGGGAGATTCCCCAGTCGTCATTTGTTAGGCCTTGACTCTCGCGAATCATTCGCCGCACCATGGCTGAGAAGTCTGGTATTGGAAAATTCTGTGGTTGGTGAACCAAAGTATGGTCGGGTTCCATAGTGCGAGGTGGGATCGGACGCTGTCGACGATCCTCATCTCGCCTCCTTGGCTCGATATCTTCTGGGATATATGGCTCTGGAGCCTGACCCCGCTGATGATAATTTTGATTGGAGTGATCTCGAGCCTCAACCCCTATGTCAACTGCAGCGGTTGTAGCAGCTCGACCATCTGCAGTGTACTGAGGAATAGTGCCTCCTCGGGAGGAGGGTCCGGTTTGGAAGCTGGTGGAAGGGCCAACCCTTATCTGCCCAACGGTCACTGCCTGTTGACAGTCAACGGCTTGTGTATGATCTCCGTCTAGCCTGGGACGGATAGATCGGGTATTGTAATCTGAGGAAGCGGAGCTTTCGGTGGAAGAATGAGGAGCTTGGTCCCTTCTGGATTTTCTTCGTTTTTGGTGATTTAGTTGATTGGTCAACTCAGCATTAGCGCGCAATTGCTCAGTTAGCTGTTGTCTGCTCTGGGTTAATTCTTGAAGTAGTGCTTGGAACTCTTGCCTCGTAACCGGACCTGACTGATCCGTATGCCCAACAGCATCTTGGTTAGTGGATTGTAGTTGTGTGGGGTTTTGCCTATCCCGGCCTTCCTGATCACCAATGTTGGAAGTGGTTCTTGTACTCACCATTTTGAAACGTTGAATTCTTTCCTAGATTTTTGACAAATCTGAGTAGAATGGAAGGAGTTTGAATATGCAATCTGGATCTCCCTCTTAGATTTATGCAATCCGGTATCGAAGATAGATCCAAGGAGCAGGAGAAAAAACTGGGTTTTTTCTCAGTGAAAGCACCAAAGTGTTTGTGTCAAAATTGGGCACAACACTCTTCGGAAGTTTTTGAAGAGATAATAAATGAAGAAAGCAAATTAAAATGAGGATTATCTAACAAAAACTCCAAGCAACAGAAAGTAAATTGCACAGAAGACAACAATTTAGAGTGTTTCGGCAATTTGCCTACGTCCACTATGAAGCTTTGTTATTTTATTGCTCGATATCCGGAGAATACAACTTTTATGTGACTAAGTACAGCAGTTCCTAAGCAAAAATTCGAAGTCAAAGGCAGCGGCGGTGCTCTGAAGTAATTCTGGCGGTGTCCGGGCGTGCTTTTTCTTTCGAAATTCTCCGATCCCTTTTCTGAATGACCAGGGGCTCTATTTATAGGTGTTGGAGGCTGATATTTCTCCTAAAACCCGGGAAGACCACTTCTGACACGTGCAGGGGGCCCACATGGCTGAATTCTGGAGATCCGGGCCCGCTTTTGGATCGATTCGACCCTGGGTCCGAATCGATCAAAAAAGTGTCCAATCGGGATGAAACTTTGCGTGGCCATTCTTCTATGTACGTGCAAGCTCCTGTGAAAATTTCGTGGTATTTGGACTTGTAGATCTCAAGTTATGATCGATTCAAGATTGTATTTCTAGTCATTCTGCGTGCTTCGAATCCATGGCCTTCGAATCGATAGGGTCGAATCCCTGGGTTTCAGCAGCTACAATTTGATGGGTTCGATGTTATGGATTCGAAGATACCCTTATGCGCGTCCTTCGCGTCGTTCAGAGTGTCTCGTAGTTGGCCGATGCGAAGTCTTCTTCGCTTGATGGATTCGAAGGACCTTCACGGGATGGAGTCGGAGATAGGAATTCTTCGAGGGATTCGAACCAAGGCAGGTGTGGACGGGTTCGAAGCATGACTACCTCTGATGGATTCGAATGAAGGCATGTCCTTGATGGGTTCGAAGGAAGGGCTTGTCCGATGGAGTCGAAGCAAAGGAGCCTTCCGTGGATTCGAAGACAGGAGCGCCTTGATGGATTCGAAGGCAGGATTGCCTTGATGGATTCGAAGACAGGGTTCGAAGGTATACCCTTTCGATTCGACCAATCGTGCGTTCCTTCGTATCGATCAAGGCGTTCCATGGTTCGATCGATACGAAGGGTTCTCTGCTCCATGGATTCGAAGATGGTTATGAGTTGGAGTCGAGGCTTCTTGGACTTCATGGATTCGAACGTTGCTCCTGCTTATGGATTCGAACCTTGATCGATTCGACCCTGGGTCTCTCCGATGGATTTGAGATAAGGCCTACCCTCCTTATTTTCTCTCGACGACATCTTGAGCATATGAACTCGGATCTCCCCGAAATTTGAAACGCGGACTTCTACGATCTTTCTGGTCATGTCCTATCAATTGTGGATCAATCCGGACTCGGACAAAATTCATCGATATCCATAACGAAGAGAAGTGCAACCAATCTCTGAGACGATCTGTCCTTTGTTTTTGGCCAATCTCTTGGTATCACGGCTTTGCCAAAAAGCGGGATAACAAAACATGAGTTGGGGGCAGAATCGCGGTAGAAGTGATAGGAATTTCCTAGCCCACGGAAATGTGTTTCGAAGCAAGCTCTAAAGGATGGGAGGGATAGTCAAACTTTGATTTCTTAGACATCTCATCTTTGTCCTCATGAGATCTTCATTTCTTATGCCCACCTTTGTGTGAACAAGCTTAATCTCTCTCCTCCTTGCGATGGGTTTCGGCTTCAAGTTCGTACCTCTGTCGGTACTCTTCTTCTATCTCTCAGGCTTGATATCGGCTGTTGGAATGCTTCAGGTATCGTTGTGAATCAGTATAGTCCTTGAAGTCGTCATAGAAGTCCCGTCCTCTCATCTTGCCTGGAAGAAAGCATACATGAATTTTTTTATAAGCATAACATAAGTTAAGCACATATATGAAGGAATGAAAAATGGAAACAAGTGTAATTCTAGTGCAATGAGCTATATTTCTAATATTGCCTAAAGCGTTGTCACAAACCGGAACAAAAGGCTGTCGAAGGTGGGATCAGACCGACAATGGTCGTTATAAGCGGAACTGAGCTAGCTGAGGGCGCAATATCGCTTGAGCAAGAAGGAGTCATGTCGAATTTAAAATCTCCTTTCATGAGTGCATTGAAGTCAACAAAAACATCGCTGCAATCTCCAAGCCCGCTCCAACATTCTTTCTCGGAGAGTCCG
This sequence comes from Allium cepa, assembly GCA_030765085.1. Taxonomy (NCBI): domain Eukaryota; kingdom Viridiplantae; phylum Streptophyta; class Magnoliopsida; order Asparagales; family Amaryllidaceae; genus Allium; species Allium cepa. Next base: position 691,470,420 of record CM060942.1, on the reverse strand, counting down.
AGTGACTTTTGATCTTAGGAATTTTTCCTTCATCACCTACGTCGGGAAGAGATGGACTCGGGGGAATGGAGCTCTTTCCTGGAGTCTCATCACAGGACTCTGAATCGTTACCATCAGATTTTGACGAGAAGGCAATCACTGACAGTGGTTTCATTGTTGCTACTTTCAAACTCTCCCTCTTGCTTTTCTAAATCAATTGCGGCCTTGCCTTCTTTGTGCACGAACTCTTCTTCCGTCTCCTCCAAAATCGAGGGCATTCTAGCTGAACTGCACAGCCCCAATGGCTTCTTCCTTCTCATGAGCTTCATCAAGTGACCTCAGGACGGGCCACCTATCTCCTGACCTTCCTCAGAACCGTAGGATGAAGAAGTGGATCTTGTGTGAAATCTGGCTCGACAAGGAGAGGGGGCTTCAATCTGAGCGACGGATCTACCCGAAGCTGACAATCCGTACCGACGCAAGTTCTCATCGATTAGTAGAAATTTAATGCTTCTTTCCCCGGGACTGATGGCTTTCAAAGTCTCACAAACTTCACTAAGTGTCACATCTCTATTTATCCATGGGATAACTACAAGAGACATATAATTAGTTAAAGACTCCATCGTGATGTTTTGAAGCTCAACAAGTAGAAAAGTGAAGCTTACCCCCTGTTGTCCATCGACGATTGAACCCCACGGGGCATCTAATGAAGAAGTACTGCATCTTAAAGTGTGATAGATTGCTTTGCAACCATAAGACAATCTTCCAGTTCCTTTGGGCTTCGATTATGATCGAAGTGGGCCTATCATCTCTCCTCTTAAACGCCAGGAAATACCGCAACTTATCAAAACTTAGAGCAAGGTGGAACGTAAAGAGGACATACAAGCAAGTAAGGATGGTGTAACCATTCAGGTGAAGATGGAATGGGGAAATTCCCAAGTTCGAGAGCGTTTCGCGCAGGAAATCGATGAAGGGAGGCACGAGTCCATTTAAACACATGTATCTATTACAGGAAGTGTACCCCGAGGGAGGCATATGAGCAAATTCGTCATTCGCAGCCAAACGTACATCTTCCTTGGGAATCCCACGCTGCATACATATATTATGAAGACCGTAGCAGAGACCACCGACGAGGCTCATTCAAGTGGATTGAGCAAAACTCGAAAGTTGGGAGGCGTTCAGTCCACGATGGGCCCAACTGGGACTAATTAACCATACTGAGCTAGCGAGGCAGATGATGATTCAGCTTCGGAGAGCGTCGGGCTTCATCCGCTTGACTTTCGACTTGTAGAAGGCTACTTCATTCTATGTAACAGAACTCGCATCCGAAAATGGTCAGGTAACTCTATCCTAAATTCATAAGTTTCCACAATCATACTTGAATTCTGAATAAACGCTAACTTATAATCGACATGTTGGACTTCAAGTTCGAACCGGGGAAAGTGTGCAAGTGCAGTGTGCTGTCTATATGGGATGAACTCGGTGCAATGCACTGCAAATGCTTTATCCCGTGTAGATAGTTCGCTCACAGTGGAAAAAGAGAAGAACTTCCCCTGTTAGTTCGTTTTTCAAATTTTGTTTACTTCTTATACACTACCCGTTATCGATCAATAATCGATAATGGATCCATCGTCCAAAGCGACACGAAAAACTCTTCTCACTATAGGGACGCCAAGCGTGCAATAAGTAAGCAGGATAAGCCCAATTTCTAGGAAAAAACAAGGTTAACAGGTAGTACGTCATACAAGTAGCATCTGCAAAACTAGTGACAAACCAATTTTGGTCTGATGGACAAAGATAGCAAAACACGTCAAGGCTTAGGCCAAAGCCTGAATGTCGTTCCAAAAGACAACTCGAGACTTGATTTACTATCTTCCTCCTTTAAACCACAATCGACTCGAAATTCTAGTCATCAACCTCACAAGCGAAGGCCGGACATCAAACCATTGTACCAACATAGCAACTAATGACTTAATCAAGCAAACCACCTAAAATTGATTTGAAGGCTCAAGAACAATCACGAATCAAACTTAGCAAGCTATGGAGCGGATTGTTGGCGAGCTGATGGATCATTGGCGAGCTAATAATGGGTCGACTATAAGCCAATAGTGGCCTAGGGTTCAGGTTCGAACAAGATGAATAAATTGCTACGGTAACACGGCGATGGCTTAGATGGATAAGTGGGGAGCGAATTCAAGTGAAACAAGGAAGCTGATCGAGGTGTAGCTTGAATTGCCTGGGTCGGATCGTTGGAAGGACTAGTCGCTTGAAGAAGTGAAGATCGGGTCGAGTGAATGAAAGTGTTCATCTCGAATTATATAAGTAGTTAGGAAAAGGGATAGAAAAAATTGCTAATTACAAAGGTCTCCTGTGACCCACCATGGCTTGCCAGCGACCCGAGCTAATGTGATAATTTTTATATAAAACAAAAGTTAGGTCGCCACTGACTCGATCCATATAGATCGCTAGCGACCAAACTAAAAAAATGAAAAAATGAAAAAATGGAAAGAAAAAGAAATGATGAATGATGATGATAAAAAATGTATATATATTTAAAAGAAGGAAGAAAGCTTCATCTATTCAACTCAAACTCGATCGATTACAACTGTTCGTCACTCCAAGTCATGCAAGAAAGCCACAAGCGGAAATGTGATATATTATGACAAGTAATAATAGTCAAAACCAAAGAAAGATGGCCGATGATGTTAGGCTAACATATTCGTAAATCTCCAATGCCATCACTTGGAAATCAACAAATGAATATTAAAAACGATAACTTCCAAAGCATGCCTTGTTTACAACGAAGACGTACTTTGGGGGCAAGGTTTTTTTAACCCAACAGAAAACCAAAAGAGAACATAATAATCTTGCAAGGACAAGATGGTTCAGGACTTAACCAGAAAAACCAAGACAAGGGATCAATAAGGGCTAAGCCATACGACTAAGATAGCGACTGAGATAAATGGAGCCGGGAGATCAGCTTTTCTATAATCCAATCAGTAGCTAAACGAAAATAGCAAGTGATTTACCTTCAAAATGTAAGAGCAACGATAAAAGGCTATAGGAACATCTCCAGATCCAGACTCTAGAAAAATCCTTAGTGCATAGCTCATCAGCGACTCATGCCTCTACTCAAACCATCAAATAAACCAGATATGGAACACTACCAAGAAGAGGCAAGATTTGGTCTACAAAATGAACCAAGCCTATGAGTAGCCAACGACCGATGTTTTTGGCTCGTTTTACAAGCCAAATCCCTCCTAGGTCGCCTGTGACCTACCTGCAAGCTGATGAAGATAGGCATGTCCCAAAAGCTCACCAATCTCTATAATTAGCGTTATACCTGCAACATAAATAGGATCTTCTTCGGACTGGTTGTGAAGCTCTGTTGTAATTATTCTTCACTCTCTACCTCCCTCACAACAATCTTCAAAGAAATACACTATGATTCTCCAGTGGATTCCAACTTTGGAGATTTAATCTAACTAGAATACAATCAAAGCCTTGTAATCAAACATTTATTATAACAGTAATCAGTCTATAATAAAAATAAAGTGGACATAGGCTTCATTAAAAGCCGAACCACCATAAGAATTCTCTGTCTACTTTCTTTTATTTTTCCTTCTTCATATGTGTAATCTGTGATATTGCACCGTTAGAACAGGGCTAGTGCTTTTATACTCTAACCTGGGTGTTGGTCCGTTTTTTGGGTCAATAGTTGTTTTATCTAAAAGGAGGAAAAGTATTGCTTTGACCACTACAGAGTCATCTGAACCAAACATTTATGTAGATTCAATTGCCCAAGCCTTTGGAAATTTGGATAAAGAGATAACTAATAGCGATGTCATTACTTATATTCCTCCTTCTCCTCAAGTCAAATGGCCCGAACATGTGAGTGGTTTTACCTTCATTGTTATTGATGAGTTACCAGAGGTACGCATTGATTCAACTCCTGGAGCAGCAATTGCAGAAAAGGCTCCAAAGAAGTCAAAAGAAATTCCAGTTGAGGCGCCTCAAAAAAATTAAACTCCTAATCCTCTCATCAATATCTCATTCCTTACTTCTCCAACCACCATAAATCATATGTGTGCTGAATTTGGTGCGCTCTTCTCTCCGACCGAACCCTCTCCTTCCAAAACTCAATCTCATTCTTCTCCAATGAAGTTTGAGGAACTTGTTAAGATGGCTATTTAGTCTCCTTTCATTGCCTTCCTTGGTTCATCACAGCTTCCAGTCTATTCAGATGGTCATCTCCTACTCTTTTTTAAACTACTCCTATCTGTACATTTTTTTTTACTTATTTAGTTAAATTTAAAGTTTGTGAATTTCATTTATGGCTTAAATAATTGTATATTCTAGGTGGGAACACACATGCTCCTTCTTCAAAATGCCTTCCAATGACCTTCTGAAGAAGTTGTAGTGCTTAATGAAAAAATTTCTTTGCTTTAAATGAGATAAAGGATATTACTACTAAGAGAGACGTTGCTTTTCTTGAAAAAGACAACTTGATTTTTTCTCTTAAAAAGAGGATGATAAGTATTGGTTCTACGAGAGATGAAACTATTTCTAAAAAGAACAAACTAGCTTCTTCACTTGTTGAGTAGCAAAAAGCTAAGAAGCTACTAGAAGAGAAGATACAAAATCTGAAGGCTGAACTTGCGACATCTTCCAGACTTAAAGAAGACGCAGAGAGGGTGGCTAGAGAAAATGCTGAGTTGACAAAAAGGAACACCGAGCTAGTTAAAGAGAATGAGTTGCTTAGCAAACGACTTAAGAGAAAATCTCACCTTTTGGATTATTCGAATGATATTATTATTCATGCCAAATATAGGGTTGCTAATTTCCTAAATGTTGCTCATCCGAGGATCAAGGAAGAATGTTACGAAGATGCTTTTGTTTGCACCAAAAACGGTCACAAACCCCAAAAGAAGTGAAAGCACCAGTGTTTAGAAACAAAGTCTCAATATCCAAACATAGGTTACAGATCCAGATAATGTAGAGAGTGAAAGTGAAGAAATAGAAAATGTAAAATGAGAAAGAAAGTAAAGAACACAAGAAATTTATAGTGGTTCAGCTATCTCCGGCCTACGTCCACTTTGAATTGATCCTTTTATTTCCTTTATACTGTGATTGCAGTTACAATCCTTTGAATATTAAAAGCCAAAAATGGCAGAGTCTATCTAGAAGAGAAGAAAAGGATCCCTTTCCTGAGCCATGCCCCCTCTATTTATAGGCGAAGGTGCTAAGATATTTTGCTGGGATTTCGACCTATATGTCTCTTAGTCCATAGAAGCCCGCATGAGGATCGGTGGAGCCTATATCCTTATTCCTAGATCGGTCGATAAGGCATTCGTATATCGATAATACCCATGTTAGAATCAAGAGATCAATCATGGTGAAAGATGATAGTGTAAAGTCCTTACTCTCTAAATTTCACAAAGTTCCAACGTGTTGATTGTGAGATATGATCGATCCAAGTTTGAATTTGTAAATGTAGGCTGATGATTTCGTATCCATAGGTTCGTATCCATCATTTCGTATCCATCCATCAGATTCTTGCGCTGTAATCCTTGCAATGTGCTCCATTCTTTGATTGCTTCCTTCTTATTAATTAATAGGAAATACTTCCTGTTATCCCACCTTTTGGTAAGGTCGAGATACCAAGGATTACTCTTCCTGGATATCGAGCATACACAAGTTCGCTATGGATATCTATGAATTTTGACCGGGTCCAGATCGAGTTATAATTGATAAGACAAGGCAAGCAGAGTCAAGAGAGCCGACGTTCCAAGTTTCAAGTCAATCCGAGTTCGTATGCTCAAGTTATGATGGATGTAAGTTGAAGGGGAAGACCATGTTTTCGTATCCATCAGGTTGCCTCATTCGTATCCATCCGTTTTGACTCAATGGATATCGTATCCATCGAAATATGTCCAGTTCGTATCGATCATATTCACATCGATCAGGTCCCATCACTTTGTATCGATCAAGTCGACGGTGTTCGAATCCATCACATTCGTATCGATGGACTTCGTATCCATGAAAGGAACCACCCTTCGAACCCATCTGGACAGAGCATTTCGTATCCATGTTTGAGCCTTCCTTCGAACCCACCGTCATCGTCTCGGTTTGGAGTGTGACACCTTCGCATCCATCAGTCTCGCATCCATCAGGCCCTACTGGTCCGAACCCATCAGATGATGCTTACTTCGTATCCATCAGCCTTCGCTACTTCGTATCGATCGATGGAACTGTTGTTCGAATCCATAAGTGATGCTTTCTTCGAATCCATTGAGTCAACGAAGCCTGGATGATGTGTCGTTCCACTATACGAATGGGGCAAAACACATGGAGTCGACACGGTCAACTCGGAGTGAAGACCGGATCGAGGCGAAGTGCATGAGCCACGTCATCAGAGATCCACATGAGAAGACCGGTTCGAAGGCATCGATACGAAATGATCGATTCGAACCAATCAGCCACCGAAGAACCCCATTTCGTATCGACCATATCTCGCGATCCACTGATCCAAATGCCATGAAATTTTCACAAGAGCTTGCATACATGATGAAAAATGTCTCCACCAAATTTCAGCTCGATTGGGCGTCATCTTGATCGATACGGAGTGGCTTTGTATCGATCGCCGATCGAGTCGGAACTTCCTGAGATTGGTCGCGTGGGCCCACTCACGTGCCAGAACGAGTCTCCCGAAGTTTGAGCTAAATCTCAGCCTCCTATGCCCATAAATAGAGCCCCAGAGCCTACAAAAAAGGGATCTTTGGATTCTCAAGCGCCCAGACTCTGCCGGATCGAGATCTCCATCATCCTACATCGTATTCTTGCTGTTGATTTTGAAATTCCATTTGTACTTTGCTGTTGTTCGCTGTAATCACTTGTAATCATTGAAAGAGAATCAATAAAATTGCGAAAACTTCACAATGGACGTAGGCAACACGCCGAACCACTATAAATCACTTGTCTTCGCATTTATATTTTTGTTAATTGGAGGTTTTGTTAGATAATCCTCATTTTCAATTTACATTCTTCATTTATTATCTCTTCAAAAACTTCCGAAGAGTGTTGTGCCCAATTTTGGTACGAACAATTTGATGATTTCACTGGGAAAACCCAGATTTTCTCCTGCTCATTGGATCTGTCATCGATACCGGATTGCATAAATCTAAGAGAGAGATCCAGATTTCAGTTTCAGATTCCTTCCATTCTATTCAGATTTGCAAAAATCTAGGAAAAGGATTCCACTTCTCAAGATGGTTAGCACAAGAACCGTTTCTACCGTCGCTGGTCAAGAAGGCCGGGATAGACAGAATCCCGCGCAAATACTCCACCTAATCAAGATGATACCGGGCATTCCGATCCATCAGGTCCGGTTACTAGACAAGAGTTCCAGACATTGCTCCAGGAACTAACTTAAAGCCGGCAACAACTAACTGAGCAGTTGCGCGTTAATGCTGAATTAGCTGATCAACTAGATCGCCAAGGGCGTAGGAGATCCAGAAGGGATCACGCGTCTCGCTCCTCCACTGAAAGTTCTGCTTCATCCGATTACAATCACCGATTTACCCGACCCAGGCTAGAGGGAAGTTATGCACAGGAAATTGATCACCAGCCAGCATTGACCATTGGGCAGTTAAGAGTTGGCCCTTCTTCTAGTTTTCATACTGGACCCTCCTCCCGAGGAGGCACTGTTCCACAAAACACCATGGACAACCATGCCACTGTTACCACGGCTGATATAGGTATTGATACCCATAACCAACAAGGGCGTACTCCTGAACTGTACGTTCCAGAAAATGTTGAGCCAAGGAGACGAGACACGGACCATCGACAGCGCCCGGTCCAACCTCCCATTGTGGAACCCGACCACACTTTGGCCCAACATGCGCAAAATGCTCTGATGCCAGACCTTTCAGCCATGATACGCCAAATGATTCGCGAGAGTCAGGGCTTGACAAATGACGATTGGGGAATCTCCCAATTCATACTCTGTTCACGGATGAAATTTTATATGCTGAACCCCTTCGGTGATTCAGAATGCCGACTCTGCCCATGTACGAAGGGAATTCCAACCCCAATCAACATATCCTAAAATATGAATGGTCGATGAGTGCTGCAAGAGCTGATGATGCGGTGAAGTGCCATAGTTTTCCCATTTCTTTGGGGGGCATCGCAACGATGTGGTTTACACGATTGCCTCCTCGATCAATCTCTTCGTTCGACCAGTTGGCTACTAATTTTGTCGACCAGTTTCGTATGCACGTCGCCAGGCCTAAAGACGTTAATAATTTATCCAGTGTCACTCAGGCTCCCGGAGAGACACTCAGGCGATATTTGGAAAGGTTCAATGCCGCTTGTGCAGAGATCAGTAACCACAATGATAATTCGATCTTAATGGCATTAACTAAGGGGATTGACCCCGATTCCGAGTTTGGAAACTGGTTAGCTGGGAAGCCTCCCGCATCGTTGGACCGTTTCTATTCCAAAGCCGCTCAATTCTTGAGGCGTGAGGATGCAAAACAGTCTAGGAAACAGGACGATGTAAGACCTAGCAGTGAGGGGATTCAGAGCAATGTTGCAGTCAAACAATCTGGTGAAAGTTCAGGAAAAGTCCAGCTGAATATCCAGAATAAGCAAACTCAACAACCAAGGAACAGTGATAATCAGAATAGAAAACAGGATCATAACCGTGGCCCGCGACGTAGGGCCCCAATGTTTGACAATTATACACCACTGAACACGTCGCTGGAGAACGTGTATTTACAGACTTGCAACGCTATGCAGTATAAGAAACAAGCTCCGAAGCCATTGTCGGAGAGGCAAATCCAAACAGGAAAGTTCTATAGATTCCATGAAAGTTATGGACATAACACCAATAAGTGTAGACATTTGCAAGACCTCAATGAGAAATTGATCAGAGAAAGAAAGCTGGATCAGTTCGTTCGGGCGCCGCAGTCTGGTGGTGCAGGCCTATCCAATCAAAACCGTGTGCGAACTCAAGAAAGACAGGAGGAACCTGTCCGTACAGGCGGGAGGTTAGTTATTAACACAGTCAGTGGTGGTCCCCATCCACCAGACCGAAGCTGGAAGGAAATGGAGTCATATGCCAATTCTATTAGGCATGTGGACTTTGAGTGTTGTAGTAATTTCGATGAAGGGGCTCCGGCCAAGATACAAAAGACGATTATGGATGACATCGTATTCAGGAGCCGAGAGCTGATAGGGTCGAAGCCCCAACTATTGACTCACTTGTCATATCTGCCCAGGTCAGTCCTGGTTGGATGAAGAGGATCCTGGTGGACAGTGGGAGTTCAGTCAATATTTTGTTTAAGAGAGCGTACGACCAGATGAAAATGGAAGCCAAAGATTTAAAGCCTTGTCAATCTAGAATTCATGGCTTCAATGGGAGTGCTAATATACCCACTGGGGTGGTAGAGTTGCCAGTGGAGTTAGGAGTTGGAGAATGCCGAAGGGTTCAGATTTTACAGTTTGTTGTTTTGGATATTCAATCCCCCTACAATGCATTTTTGGGCCGACCGGCCCTTACTGAGTTCAGGGCAGTGATTGCCCTGTGGTGTTTGACCTTGAAGTTCCCCACCGATCGTCTGATTGGAGTTATACAGGGAGATCAGGCTGCTGGAAGAGCCTGTTGCGTGGCTGAGCTGCGCGAGGCGCAGCGACGAGAGAAAGGAAAGGGCGTAGAGGAATCTCTCTGCGTCCGTTTTACAAAAAATTGACAATTAGTGCCTGGGCCTCGGCCCGGGCACCACAACCAATTCCACAGGGATCTTTCCCCGAGAGACAATGAAAACAGGGAAGAATCTATTGAAAGTCAGGCATCCCCGGCTGAGCTGACGATTGATGTTCCAATCGATGGCGACGACGATGATGATTTGAGAATGTTGAAGGTTGGGTCTCAGTTGAGCCAAGAAATGCAACAGGAATCGGTTGATTTTCTCCGGGCGAATCTCGACGTGTTCACCTGGACGCATTCTGATATGTGTTGGATCTCGCCGGACATCGCGAGCTACACCCTGAATATTGACCCGCGGTATATCCCGGTCAAGCAGAAAAGGCGTGGTATGGATCCAGAGAGATCTGCCGCCCTTAAAGAAGAAGTTGATAAGCTGAAAGCCAATGGATTTATCCGGGATTCTCTATACCCAGAGTGGGTATCCAACTCTATACTTGTCCGAAAACCAAATGGGAAATGGAGAACGTGCATCGATTATTCTGACTTAAACAAAGCTTGTCCGAAAGACAGCTTTCCACTTCCTCGAATTGACCAACTCATAGATTCAACGACCGGACATGAATTATTATCTTTCATGGATGCTTACTCGGGCTACAATCAAATACCCATGCGTGTGCCCGACCAAGAGCATACAAGCTTCGTATCCGATCTGGGGCTATACTGCTACAAAGTCATGCCCTTCAGGTTGAAGAATGCCGGAGCAACTTACCAACGCTTGGTTAACCGGATGTCCGCTGACCAGATCAGAAAGACCATGGAGGTTTATGTGGACGACATGTTGGTGAAGTCATGATACTCCACTGATTACATTAAAGACTTGGAGTCAATGTTCAATACCCTTCGGAGATACGGGATGAAGCTCAATCCGCTTAAATGTCACTTTGGATTCGCATCCGGAAAATTCCTTGGGTTCATCGTCAACGCCGAGGAATAGAAGCCAACCCCGAAAAGATATGGGCTATCAGAAATTTACAAACTCCAAGAACTATAAAGCAAGTCCAGAGTCTCAACGGAAAGGTAGCAGCGTTAAGCAGGCTTATATCAAAGTCCACCGATAAATGCATCCCATTCTTCGATTTGATCCGAAAAGGGTAGCGGAACTTCGAATGGACTGCAGAGTGCGAGGGCGCATTCAAATCATTGGTTCAACGTCTTTCCACACCACCGATTCTTTCAAAGCCTATCAACCACGAACAGTTGTATCTTTACATGTCAGTGTCAGAAAATGCAGTCAGCGCTGCCCTTGTTCGGGAAGAAGACCGAGTTCAGAAACCGGTTTACTATGTTAGCAAACGACTCACCGGAGCTGAGAGAAATTATCCAAAGCTGGAGAAATTAGCCTACTGCCTAGTCATTGCCTCAAGGAAGCTCCGTCCATACTTTCAGGCTCATCCCATCACTGTATACACCAATCAGCCGTTACGACAGGTCCTCACGCGGCCTGAGACGTCTTGTAGGTTACTCAAATGGAACATCGAACTGAGTCAATTCGATATCACTTCCACTCCAAGGAGAGCCATTCACGGTCAAGTTCTAGCAGATTTTATAGCCGAGTTTACTGTTCCTGAAGACTTGACTGAGACCAGCAAATCTCCTGAGTACATCTGGAAGTTACAAACACTGATGGTGCATCCAACGATCGGTGCTCGGGCGCTGGGGTAGTACTTGAAACCCCCGAGGGCCGATCCATATGCTATGCTTTAAAGTTCGAGTTCCGTGCGACCAATAATGAAGCCGAATATGAAGCTTTACTTGCTGGGTTAAAGCTGGCTCGTGATCTGAAAATTACCGCTGTGGAAATCTATTGTGACTCCCAATTAGTCGTGTGCCAGGTCCTGGGTGAATACCAGGCGAAAGATCGAAGGCTAGCCGCTTATCTAGCTCGTATCCGAAAAGTGCTTGATCAGTTTGATTACTATTCCATTTTATACATACCCCGAGAGCATAATCAGAAAGCCGATTCATTGGCAAAGTTAGCAAGTACGGGCGAAGCTCAGCAGTTAGGGCTCGTCCCTGTTGAAACTCTATCCTCTCCAAGCATTGACCAAATGGAGACTGACTTCACCTTTGAGACTACTTCTAGTAAGGATTCATGGATGACCCCTTATCGGGATTATATGAGCATGGGACATTTTCTGAGCGTAGGAGTGAGAAGAGACAGATTCTTTGAAAAGCCTCGCGGTTCATCATTCAAATCAGAGTTATGTATCGAAGAGGATATTCTGTTCCTCTCCTCTGGTGTATCGCTCACGACGAAATCAAACGAGTATTACATGATGTACACGAAGGAGAATGTGGCGATCACACTAGGGGGCAAGCACTCACAAGGAAAGTACTCCGGTACGGGTATTATTGGCCGACTGTTAACCGTGACGCAGCAGACTACGTAAGAAAATGTGATAAATGCCAAAAACATGCCCGGATTCCTAGAGCCCCACCTACTGAGATAACCCAAATGGTCAGTCCTTGGCCGTTTGCAGTATGGGGCATTGACATAATCGATACATTGCTTTTGGCCAAAGGTGGCGCGAAGTACGCCATCGTCGTAGTTGATTACTTCACCAAATGGGACGAAGATGAACCTCTTGCAACAATCACGACAAAAAAGTAATCAACTTTTTAGTACGCAACATTATCTGTCGGTTCGGTCTCCTGCATACTATTATCACCGATAACGGAGCCCAGTTCGACAGCGTTGAATTCAAGAATTTCTGTCAACGATTCCATATCCATAAGAAATTCTCTGCAGTTGCACACCCTCAAGCGAATGGCCAAGTCGAAGCTGTTAATAAGGTTATCAAATCCATTCTGAAGAAACGACTGAAAAAATTCGAGGGCAAATGGGTTGATGAACTTCCTATGGCCTTATGGTCTTATCGAACGACCCACAAGACGGCAACCGGACACACTCCATTTTCCCTATCTTGTGGCTCAGAAGCCGTTATTCCAGTCGAGATGTAAGTGTCTTCTCATCGTGTGACGTATTATGATCCGAAAATGAATGCCATACTACTTGCTGAATCTTTGGATTTACTCGATGAAAAGCGTGAGGAGGCTGATTTGAGGGCAGCCGCGTATCGGAGTCGAGTCGCCCGAATATACAATGCCAAGGTCCGGCCACGAACCATTGAACTCGGCGATCTCGTACTCAAGAGAATCTATCCCGTTCCTTCGCACATGAAACCTAATTGGGAAGGACCATATGTGATTTCACAAAAGCTCGGAGATGGCACATTCAAGTTATCGACCGTTGACGATCTTACTCTGCCGAGAGCCTGGAATAGCGAGAGTCTCCGTCGCTACTATACATGACAGGCTTTATTTGTATTAGCTTATTTATTCCTTTGCATTTTATTTTCGCATTTCGAAGTTTGAACTTGTAATAAGGCAAATGACTTTGCCATATTTTCTTATTTCAGCAATAAAATGCTTTCTCTTCGAGCCAGAGCTGTGATTTATTGAATATGACATACAACATCACGATGCACGAAGAGCTAAGTTCCATCATACGGTTGGATTTATTCAAATAGGGAGTGATCGAGATACGACCGATCACTCACTAAGTGAAACCCGAGCTCGGGGGCATGTCACCACACCAATATCTAAAAGGGTTGATACACAACAATCCTTCCATTAACTCCCGATTCCTGGAGTGCGAACTGGAGTATAAGCACCAACTCCAAATTCCCAGAGTGCGAATTGGAGTATAAACATCAACTCTTGGTTCCCAGAGCGCGAACCGGAGCATAAACACCAACTCCAAACTCCCAGAGCGCGAGTTGGAGTATAAACATATAAATGCGGCTCCGGAGAGGGTGGACCCGTCCGCCTAATGACTTCGGCCGTATCATAACCAAGTTTGAGGAGGATGGATCCATCCGTCCAACGACCTCGCTTGTTGACTCAGGGTGGATGTGATTCGACCATCCACGATCTCGATAAGTCCATCGTTCCCAGAGTGTGAATGAATTGTCAAAAAGCTTAAACAGATGTGACTGACCATCTGTCGGCTAGCTCCAAATTCCCAGAGCGTGAATTGGAGTATAAATATCAATTCCAGGTTCCCGGAGCATGAACCAAAATACAAGTGCTAACTCCAAGTTCCCAGAGCGTGAACTAGAATATAAACATCAACTCCAGGTTCTCGAAATGCAAACCGGAGTATAAATACTAACTCCGAATTCCCAGAGTGCGAATTGGGGTATAAACATCGACTTTAGGTTCCCAGAGAGTGAACCAAAGCATAAACGCTAACTCCAAATTTCCGGAGTATGAATTGAAGTATAAGTATCAACTCGAAGTTCCTGGAGTGCGAACTGTGTCATAGACATCGATAATTATCAGATTCCCGGAGTGCGAACCAAATTATCGCTTGCAAATTATTCTAAGTCCCCGAAGCGCAGATGTGTGCTCAAAATCTATAATAGGTGCGGTCATGAGCAGATCATCACAACACTTAAACAAGTAAAGCAGGAAGCACAGTTGAAATAACGAAAGCTAAATTTTATTTCAACTAACTGGAAACAAGAACTTATATGCAAGTTCTTCCAAAAATTCCTACTGGCACGGGCCGAACCCGCATCTATACACGACCTACTAATGAGGAGCAAAAAAAACAAATTCCTATTTATCAAAAAATTTCTTAAGTAGCCAACCTACTTCTTCTTCCTCGGCCTTCTCTTCAACGGGGAACCCTTGGATTCGCTAGAAATCTTCCGCTTTGAGCCTCTCCCCTCCGATGGTTGCTCCCCAGCTGAGGGCATAATGTCAACGTCCTCCTCTGAACTTGATTCCAGGTGTATATTGCCCATCGGAGGAGTTGGAGGGACTGGATCTGCAACGGAAGATGGGACAGACACCCGGGTATCAATGACAGTGCCGCCCGGTGATATTATCCTTAGAGGCACTGGACTGTGCACCGCCGTATCACAACCAACACTACCACCATGTCCCCCAGCCTCTAATTCAGCGTTAATCTCGGCCATAATTTCTTCTTCACGAATCGCTTGGGCCTGGCTGGGGACATCTGTAGTCTGCACTGAAGAGCTAGAGGCTGGCGGGAGTCCACTAATGATGAATGGCAAGTCTGTAAAGGAGCCACCGTGTTGGCCGAGTAGCTCGCTCACCATTTGCTCATTAAGAGATAGTGTGCTCCTCTGCGTCATCTCAGTTGACACTATTGTTTCCACGACAGTCGTTTCGGTAGTGATGGCCGTCTGCCCCTAACTTGATTCTTGAGTCGCAGCAATCGGCGCAACTCCAGTCACTGAGCAAAGATAAAAAGAAGTTATTAATAATCGCTTCAAAAAATACTCTCCATTTGTAACACACTTGAGATAAGTTCGGAATACCTTCCTTAACTTGGCCCGCTGACGACTGAGTAGCTTTAGAAACATGCTCCCGGATAGGAGATAGCTGCGGTTGCTCTAGATTATAGGCGGGAACAGACTGTGAATCAACCGTAAATGTAGGCTCTGACGGGAGTGGAGCGGTGATCTCAAGAACTGCAGCCTGGTGTTCAACACCTGAATCTTCCCCGAATTCCAGATGTCGGGCGCCGACCATCTCCTTCTCATAAGAAATTATGGCATCATGAAGGACTTTCCTTTCGTCTTCGGTCAGCAACCGGTTTTCAAGCTCAAATTGGTCGATTGATTCATCCGGATGAGCCGCATTCTCCTCCTCAATCAGCCGGCCCCAAGCGCTGTGAAGATGTACCGGATAATTCTCAAGCCAAGCCAAATTCCCGTGCTTTAACACATTAGCATTATAAGTGATGAGGAGATCTTCAATGTCGGGCTCCAGCTTGGACTCGGCAATTTCAATTTTTCTATCGACTTCAGCTTCGACTTCCAGTACTTTAGCCATCGCAGCGTCATGCTCGGTCCAGAATTCTACCGCCTGATCATATGCCTCCTGTGCAGAAATATTGGCGGTATCCCTTTCTTTCATGATTTCAGAAACTTTAGCCTTAAGATCATTAAGCTCCTTTAAAGTCGCATCTCGCTCGGCGGTGACAATGGTGTTTCGGTGGCCCATGTCTTCCACCATGACATACTGCTCTTTTTTCATTCTGTCCATAGCCGTTTGAGCTTCATCAACCTTCTTAAGAGCCTCCATCTCTGGTTTTCGAGATGACTCGGCTTCCGTGTTCAATACTTGTATGATACGGTCCTTTTGAGCTAGCTTGGCTTGTAGCTTCTCAATGATAGCCGCTTGTTCAAAGGCTAATGACGACGCTTTCTCAACCGCTTTATACCACGCCTTATATTGGGCATAGAAGTCATGCACATAATCGTGCGCCATCTGCTCGGCCTCCGGCGGGATTCTCTTCAAATGAAGAGGGAAAATGTAGTTATCAAAACAAATGTTCGGGAAGTCCTTCTTTAGCTGTGCAAGCCTGATCGCTCCTTCCCCTGAAACCTCCGTAGGAGGCTGTTCCGCAGCTACTGGGGTTATTGCCTCAGATCTGGGATGATGAGGCTCGGACCTGGAAGGATGAGAAGCCGACTTGTACCGCGAAGATTCGAAAGGACGAGAAACATAGGCGGGAGGTTGTACAGGAGCTCTAGGAGGAGGAGTGCGAGATCGAGAGAGACGTCTGTAGTCCCTATCTCTATCATATCGTTCTTGGCTAGAATATCCAGAGTATCTGTGATCGTAATCTCTATCTCCTTCCCTTCTTTGCGACTCGTAGTATGAGGAAAATTTACGAGCCTGTCGAAGACTTCCCAACATCGAACCATGTCCAGTCATAGTATCTACAAAGCAAAAATGAAAGCGGAGTTAGTGGCTTTTCGAAACAGATAACCTATGGTTAAGGGTTGTGTAGTGTCATGAAATGTGTTTGAATATGCATCCCCCTGACCAACCGGAAGTGTCGACCACGCTAGTAATAAAAGGCTCGCTCAATTCTAGATTATGGTGGAGTTCCTCCAACCTGGCATCATGTTGGAAAGACACATCATCCGAGATTGGAAGATCGGCAAGCCCTTCAAAGAGACTTTCTGTTCTTGGGGGAGACCTCTTTGAAATTCTAATTCCGGGGGCGAGCCAGGACGTGACGACCGATTTCCGTCTTCCCTTTTTAGGCGACTTAAAAATGGCTGCCTTGCCTTTTCTCTGTTCTTCATTGCCCTGGGCTACATTAGCAGGTTCGCCCAGGGGTTCTTCATCAGTGTGAGTTCTCTCGAAATCAGCCTCCTCGATTACGACGACTTTAGGCTTTTTTCGTTTAACTCGCTCCCTTAAGGCAGTTCTTAATGCACCATCGAGCACTATACTTTGTCTCCGCTCGATCAACCCAAGAATTCTAAGATTTCTATCCGTCAAAAGCAATTCAATATTCCTATCTTCACTCGAGACTTCCTGAAGCACCCGGACTGTCTCCTTGAAGTATCCACCTTCGGGTCGCTGAATTATTGCTATAAAAAATAAAGAATATAAGTTTCACTTCAGCTACAATCGCCTTAATAATTACTTGAGAACTCAGCTATACTCACGTCTGAATAACCATCGTCGGGGGAACCCGGGGGGACATCTAACGTAAAACCACTCCGTCTTAAAGTAGCTTAGCCTGGTCCAGGACCCAGTGACCACTTGACAGTTCCTTACTGCCTCCAAGAATGTAAAGGATGGGTTATCATTTCGGCTTTTGAAGTTGAACAGATATCTGATCTCAGTCGGGATCGGTGGCCGTTGAAGATACTCCATGAAGACGATGAACAAACTATTCACTAAAGCATATCCATTTGGATGTAGCTGAGATGGAGCGATCCCCAAAAAAGACAATACTTCTCTTATATACTCGTTGAACGGAGGGAGCGTTCCGACCGCACACGCATGACGATTGAATGCGGTGTATCCCTCTGGCGGATTGTGTGGTCTATCATTTGGTCCCGGCAGTAATACGTCGTCCATTGATAGACCATGCCTTAAGCATATTCTCCCTAGCATATCTTCAGAGACGTTGATCGAACGGAGTCCGATGGATTGACAATGAAAGATGCATCGGGAAATTCGTCCGGGGCTGGACCATTGATTTCGGGATCAATGTCCGGAATTTCAAGTCTCGGAGGGGTTGTACTTTGAATTTCTTGCGGCTGTGAACTTGATGGTTCCATAACTGGCTAACTTATGATAAATTATCATTAGGTGATAAAAAAACCCGTGTATTCCCCACGTGTAAGAGTGTGCGTCGTGCAGTGCTGCGCATTACTTGAAAAGATTTTGCAGAATTAAAGAAAACTTGCAAGCGACAAAGACAATTAGAGTCCAATAGGAGTGACCGTTATCACTGACTGTCACTACTGTATCACCCAGATGTTGGTGATCGATTCGAGTTAAAGTTCGTTGTCACGGTGTTAAGTTATAGTTCCATCAACGAGCTTCAAAAGGTGGTCGAATATGCAGTTTAATTATCAAGTCCAGATATGCAAGAATGAAGCTAATCATGCAAAAAGAGTGTCAAAATTTTCGTATCCATCGTAGAAGGTTTCGAATCAATGGCAGGAAGCTCGTTCGAATCCATCTAGGTGCAACTTCGAATCGATACCAAGAGGCACATTTCGAATCGATACCGGAGGCACATTTTGAATCGATGGTCAAGGGACGAGTTCGTATCGATCAAAATAAGATGATTTCGAGTCGATCCTTGGCTACATGGTTCGTACTGATCGGGAAGCTCTCAGCTTAACACCGATTATGTTCGAGTCGATACCATTCGTACCGATCATAAAGATATTGTTCGTATCGATCTAAAGCCGAGAACTTCGAATCGATCAGTAACCTATATCGATCATTTCGTATCGATACGATCCATCTCAATAGCTGCCGGTACGAACTGCATTACTCCCGTTAGAGTATCCCAGGGATCGATGCGAAATCTAGAGAAAAACATCGCTTCCTTCATCGATTCGAACGCAAGCCCCCCCAGATCGATTTACTTTTGCCTTTTCCACTCTTTCTTCTCCAATTTCCATAAACATTGCTATGACCATTGAACTTTGGGCCAGATCTGGCTTTACCAATCACCAGAGTGGATAATCGATGAGGAAAAAGCGGACCTGAAATAGCTTTGTCACTTGGATTCGTAATTATTTACCTAATTTAGAATTGGGATTCGAAAATTTGAAGGGCTGAATTTGATCAAGTCGAAGGCACGACACAGTTCTCCTTTCTCAAGTTACTAGATCGATGTGAAAGATGAAGAAGGCAGTAAAAAGTAAAAAGTGAAAAATGGTTATGTCCCAAGTATTTATATGGGTCCAGGGAGAAACAGGTACGATTCGTATCCCGGTCAGATGAAACCGGTCATTACAGGTCTACTATCACGTCGAGTCGAACGGTAGTTTCGAATCCATCACCAAAAATTTCTATCGATTCAAAATAGACGACGGATCCATCGATTCGACGCGAGCGACGAAGATGACCAAAGACAATGAGTCCCATCGATTCGAAGCTCATGTTCATTTCAGCGAGTTGACAACTCCATCCACTTCACATCGATACGAAAAACAATTTCGTATCCATCATAGCTTATACATGAGCATCGATTCGAACAAGCATTTGGCATCCGTCGAATTCTTAATTTATCGATGCAAAGTCAATCTTTCGACCTTCCATATCGATTCAGGAAAGGATCGATGCGAAGGAACTCCATAAAACAACTGCCAAACGTTGTTGCAATACAAATCTCACATCGATTCAGGAGAGGATCGATACGAGATTCAACAAAGAGAAAAACTGACAACGACTCGTGAACACGCAACGTTAACGGGAGTCAAATTAACAAACATATTTATATGTCAGACTAATATTCAATTTTCAACATTCACAGGGATTGAGTTCTCGTCTCATAACGATTACGACGACAATCGGTTAATCACTATCACACGGCAGTCAGTTAAAGTAGTACAGAGTACAACTTTTGACGAAAATACGACAATTGTTCAGAGAGAAACTGCAACTTTTTAAAGCACGTCATGTTTCCACAGGACATACTTTGGGAGGCAAATGTTATCCCACCTTTTGGCAAGGTCGAGATACCAAGGATTACTCTTCCTGGATATCGAGCATACACAAGTTCGCTACGGATATCGATGAATTTTGACCGGGTCCAGATCGAGCTATAATTGATAAGACAAGGCAAGCAGAGTCAAGAGAGCCGACGTTCCAAGTTTTAAGTCAATCCGAGTTCGTATGCTCAAGTTATGATGGATGTAAGTTGAAGGGGAAGACCATGTTTTCGTATCCATCAGGTTACCTCATTTCGTATCCATCCGTTTCGACTCGATGGATATCGTATCCATCGAAATATGTCCAGTTCGTATTGATCGTATTCGCATCGATCAGGTCCCATCGCTTCATATCGATCAAGTCGACGGTGTTCGAATCCATCGCATTGTATTGATGGACTTTGTATCCATGAAAGGAACCTCCCTTCGAACCCATCTGGATAGAGCATTTCGTATCCATGTTTGAGCCCTCCTTCGAACCCACCGTCGTCGTCTCGGTTTGGAGTGTGACACCTTCGCATCCATTAGTCTCGCATCCATCAGGCCCTACTGGTCCGAACCCATCAGATGATGCTTACTTTGTATCCATCAGCCTTCGCTACTTCGTATCGATCGATGGAACTGTTGTTCGAATCCATAAGCGATGCTTTCTTCGAATCCATTGAGTCAACGAAGCCTGGATGATGTGTCATTCCACGATACGAATGGGGCGAAACACATGGAGTCGACACGGTCAACTCGGAGTGAAGACCGGATCGAGGCGAAGTGAACGAGCCATGTCATCAGAGATCCACATGAGAAGACCGGTTCGAAGGCATCGATACGAAATGATCGATTTGAACCAATCAGCCACCAAAGAACCCCATTTTGTATCGACCATATCTCGCGATCCACCGATCCAAATGCCATGAAATTTTCACAGGAGATTGCATACATGATGAAGAATGTCTCCACCAAATTTCAGCTCGATTGGGCGCCATCTTGATCGATACGAAGTGGCTTCGTATCGATCGTCGATCGAGTCGAAACTTCCTGAGATTCGTCGCATCGGTCCACTCACGTGTCAGAACGAGTCTCCCGAAGTTTGAGCGAAATCTCAGCCTCCTACGCCTATAAATAGAGCCCCGAAGCCTATAGAAAAGGGATCTTTGGATTCTCAAGCGCCCAGACTCTGCCGAATCGAGATCTCCATCATCCTACATCGTATTCTTGCTGTTGATTTCGAATTTCCAGTTGTACTTTGCTGTTGTTCGCTGTAATCACTTGTAATCATTGAAAGAGAATCAATAAAATTGCAAAAACTTCACAGTAGACGTAGGCAACACGCCGAACCACTATAAATCGCTTGTCTTCGCATTTATATTTTTGTTAATTGGAGTTTTTGTTAGATAATCCTCATTTTCAATTTACATTCTTCATTTATTATCTCTTCAAAAACTTCCGAAGAGTGTTGTGCCCAATTTTGGTACAAACACTTCCATGTGTAGTTTCCTTTGTATCCATCGGTTTCTTTATTCCTCGTATCGATCCCAGCTTTGATCGATACGAAGTGTATCGATTGAAACCATTTTCCTCGAGTCGTAGTCAAATCCGTATCTAGTCTTCAACATGCTTTGCCATATCCATCCGATCAATACACATATATTGATACGAAAACAATAATCCACATCCATCAACCTGTATCCTTCCTGGAGTTGCTTGATCGATACTAATTGCATCGATACGAGATGTATCGATACGAATGTCGATTGATCCAAATCAAATGTAAAGCACATGTGTTAATCCAAATCCGTATCCATAGTGATTGATACGAGAGTATCGATCCGAGCCATTTTTTCATGAATATCGATCCATCCATAACTCGAGCATATGAACTGCGATTGACCTGAAATTCGAAATGTAGCCTCATCGAACCTTGTTTATTACTCTCGATCGATCCCACCTTGATTGGAGCTTGGCCCAATTTTGATGGTATCGATCATAGCCTTGTTTCCATTCGATCTCCAATCATGATATCCATCCTTTTTAGCCAATTTGTTGATATACTGGCTTTGACCAAAAAGCGAGATAACCGCTTTATTCGTTGCATTTCTTTAATAAGATTCGAAAGTGTTTGGATCTGGATTTCCCATCTCTACCGGCTATCAATGATACATGAAAAGGTAAGCTCAGTTTGAAATTGAAGAAAGTCGAGGACACGGTCGATAGGGAATTCCCTACCGTGGAGAGGATATTCCCCACTATGAAGAGGATCAAGGCCAAGGCATGGTTAGTGTTTGATGATGCTGCTAGTGATGAAGAATCACAGCTTGAAAATAAAGGAGTTGGTCATACCGATGATGATGATATGAACACTGATGATAATAACAATAACGATTATAGTAGAGGTGGAGCTGGAAATGAGGATGATAATGATCGCCATGATAATTATGGCAGCGGCGATGATAGTGCTGAAGTGAACTTACCCAGCCAGCCAAATGATAAAGATGGAACTGGTGGTGCTAATCAAGCCCCATCTGCTCAAGATGTTGAAACTGCTACTAACACTAGCACTTTATAGAATGATCTTTCCGACAAAGGCAGTGAATCTCAAAGCTAGAAGCCATTAAGTAGAAAAGTTCCATCACCTCCTGTTACTTCTTCTTAGGTATGAATTGGTTTATACAAATGCTTTTGATTTTAAGTATCTTATTTAATTCGTTGATTACTTTAATTAAAAAGAAAGTCAAAATATTACTATAATGCTCTACTTGAGAAGAAACAAATGGATATAAACCAGTTGAAAAGAGAAATGGATAAGGAGGTAAAGGAGTACAACAACTTATCTAGAAAATACCACAACCTTGCCGGAAGTGCACTAAAACTGGGACATTTTACAGAACAAGAAATTACTCCGTGGATAAAGAGGGCTCGCGAACATAAGGAATTTTTTTGGAGGAAAATGCTGAATCGATGACCCTTTTTTGGATGCTCATAGACGATAAGCATACTCTAGTGGAGTTGATGTACGAAACTTATCGCAGTAATCTAATCACTGATTTATCTTATTTAGGCGAGAAAATCAAAGGACTAATCAGACGACTACATTGTAGATATTTTGGATCAATTCGGACCTCCCAATCCTCACCTCAGGGTGTGTTGGAACCTTCCTCGAGTCGATCTTATTCTCCTCTCATTACTTTCTCTTTCCCAAAAAAACTTAAATATAATAAAGGGCGATATATTCCTGAAGTGTATAACAATTCCAATTTGCATTAACCAAAGAAGCTTGTATAACTGTTGTGTACTACAGGGGTTACTTTATGAATGTTTTTATTTCAGTTTCTTAATTCTTAGTTTAATTTTAACATCATGCGTAGAATAAAGGTCTTTCAGCAGCCCTACTCCTAAGGACATCTTGAATAAATATATTAGGTTAAGGAGAGAGTTTTAAAAAAAACTTCTATTTTTAAAATGTCGAAGTTAGCCATACATCATTTCCTTAAAGATTTATAAGAATTTTATATGTCGTATCCTAATTTCCACTTTGACTTCCTAGGCAATGAAGAAAATAGGGTACTTAAGAAAATTCGATCGTACCATACAAAATTAATATATAGCCATGATAGTCCTCCATCCGGAGGATGGAATTTTCACCGATATCCTCGTGTTCACACTCCAGAAGGCATTAAGTCTCCTTTTGATTCAACACTTACTTTGTTACTTTGGCCGCTATATCGCTTGTAAAAGCTAAGGTTACAGTTTCAAAACTTTAAATACTGGTGTTATGTAATTTGTAATGTGATCTATCATTGATAGAAATGTGATGTAATCTTGACTTTTGTTCTCTTTGATTCGTAAACTATAATATTTTTGTAATAATAGAGATTGTTTTACATGTATTAATTCTTCTTTTTGTATTTTTGAATAGGAAATGCAATTGTCGGTTACTCCCGCTCTTGCTGAATCTCGCTCTCGACTGATTGATGGTAATGATAGGTTAGTAGTTGATCTCAAACAGAGGAGTTCCTGTAAGCATACCTCTGCCATCAAATTTCCAAATAATCAAAAGCACAAAAATAGCATAGGAAATTTTTACTTCAAAGAGTGACCCATAAAGGTTTTAAAGAAAAAATCACTAGCTTGGAAGCTAAATCCAAGAGGAAGAATGAAATAATTTCAAGATTAGAGGCTCAAATAAAATCCAAGTTTCCAATTGACTTTGATATCGAAATGGCTAAGCTTCACCAACGAATAAGTGATCTCGAGATAGAATTATCAAATAGTCTGGCCTATCGTAGATCTTTGGAAGTTATTATGGGTGAAAGCATTCCAAACTTACCTTCTCCTACTACTCCTACTACTCCAAATGTCGGCAGGACAACCAGATCTTGTTCCTTAGCGATCCTAGAATTTTCGAATTTGATAAACCTTCCTCTAGGTATAAGTAATGAGGTAATCGCTAAGTGCAGTAGAAAAGTTAAGTTTGAAATCATGCAACATTTAGACAAGTAATGGAAAGAAAAGACATCTCAATGCTATATATGAAGGTAAGCTCTAAAGACTAGAGCATGACGAATACTTTCTTAAGCAAATGTCAAGGGACTGGAAAGCAAGATCAAGACTTTAAATGGTGCTAATAGAGATTTTAATCATGCTCTGAAGACTCATATTGAGGCTGTTGATGATGCCGACATGATTCAGAAGAATGAGAAATAGCTTAAAGAAGTTGTCGGTGAAGCTATTTGTCATGTCATTGATCCTTTAGTTTCTAAGAATCTTGATAAAGTAGCATAGAGCCTCTGAATTGAAAGATTGTTTGATTTGATCTTTTTTTACCTATAACTTTACACATGGTGTAATATATTGTAAGATTACTTTGTAAATTGAAATGATATTACCTCAATTACAGTTTCTGAATTGAATTCTGTCTTTCGTACTTGAACCATAATTAAACAATGAACCAGAGATCCTATCTAGTAAAAATAGTAGACGACAAAAATTCTCATTTAGTGATGGTTAAATAGTATACGCAAATTAGCTTTGAGTGTTTTCCGATTCTTAATTTTGGCCGATCCTCCTCTTGAAGACTAATTGTTTAATTCTCTTTACTTTATGCCACAATCTGGGCTTTGGATATTGTTAACCTTTTGTTGTGCTACTCTTCAAGCTTTGGATATTGTTAATCCTTTGTGTGCCACTCTTTGGGCTATGCCACTCTTCGAGCTTTGGATATTGTTAATCCTTTTTATGCCACTCTTCGGGATTTGGATATTATTAATCCATTATGTGCCACTCTTTAGGCTTTGGATATTTTTAATCGTTTGTTGTGACCCCTAAACACCATCTTAGGTAATGATCAACATTATTTAGTGCGTTTGGCTAGCTTTCATCAAGTAGGAGTAAAGACATACCCGACCTCCCTCTAGGAGGCGCTTCAAATAGGCATTATAGGCGGGAATGAAGGCTGGTTCAATGCTCTGGCCAGACCATTGTTAGGTGGGACCAAAGTCTTACTCCATCCTCACTCTAGGAGGTGCTTTAGACAAACCTTATAGACGGGAATGAAGGCTTATCCATGATTTGACCCTACTGGTTAAGGTGATGTCAAAGTCTTATTACATCCTCCCTCTAGGAGGTGCCTTGATATAGCGATGTAGGCAGTATCAAGAGCTTGCAGATGCTTTGGCATGGCCATTTCTTGTGGGACTAAAGACTTACTCTAACCTCCCTCTAGGAGGTACTTTGACTTGGCCATCTTAGCGCGATCAAAGGTTTTCTACCATCTTAGGTAATTTCCATGTTTAAGGAGAATCATACTCCCAACCATGTAGAATCGCTTATTTTTTATTACTGAATTGATTTAATATTTTTTTTAAATCATTGAGCTTGCCATGACTTAGAAAACTAATGATCACTCCTCTAAGCCTATACACTGGTTAGTGTCATGTCCACTTGAAAGGTGGTAATGGCGGTATGAATTCTTGAGGTTTCTTTTGAATTTAGGCCTTTTCTTCTATGAAGGCCAATAATTGAGACCATCCTTTGTCAGGAAGTAAATGTTTTCGAGAGAAGTAGTAAGAACAAAATTCTTTGAGAGTCTAGATTTGAATGTTGGCCTTCTGGATTACTGCCTAGCCTGCTTACCAATGGTATTTATCATCTATTATCATTTTCCTCTTTGAATTTCTTTGAATTTCATCAGGAATCAATCATCGATTCATTGCCCTATGCTACTTTTGAGCGAAGGCATCGAAGTCACTTGTAAAGACCCTGGATTTATGGCCCCGTTTATTTTAATAAATGTTTAATCTAATTTAAATAAAATGTAAATTGACCATATTAAAATGATTTTAATTTGGAAATACTGCCAATTTATTTATTTAAATTGTATTTTAAAAGGGGAATTGGACTTTGGGAATTCAAAATAAAATCTTTTGATAATATTATAATAAATTTTATTTTATATAATTGAATTAAAACACTTTACTTTGTTTACATCTGATAAATATACATATGAATAATAATGTTTGAGATTTAAATAAATCTCTTTATAATATTTATCTTATACCATCAAATTAAAATACTCTCTTTTGTTAAAATTTGATAGAAATATCTATAGATGCCAATGTTTAAAATTAAAATATAATTCTAGTAATATAAAATATAAATATAAAATATGAGTTAAACTTATGTTTATAATTTAAATAAAATACAAATAGAAATAAATAAATAAAATAGGTATAAATGTAAGTAAATCATATTATACATAATTTAAATATTTTTAGCTAAAATACAAATAAAAATGAGTAAGTAAATTTATGAACTGTAACTTAAATGTTGATAGTTAAAATACAAATAAGAAATAAAAATAAAAATGTAACTACAAACAAGTATAAAAGTACAAAATACATAATAAAATTTATGTGCAAAGTATATGATAAAAATGAAGCAAGAACACGAATATTTATAAAACAAATATCTTCATTCAAGACTAAATTTGTAAAATATAAACCTGACACAAATATTACATGAGAAGATAATAGGATAAATATTTACATACAAAACACAATATCTTCATCCATAAACCAAATCTACCTGCAAGTATAAAACAATACCTGATAATACATGTGTGTATAAATTATTTGGACTAGAAGTAATAAAATAAATGTTTACTTACAAAGTATAGCTTGATATACAAGCCAGGTCTAACTACAAAGAAAATAAATAAATAAAACAAACAGTTTCTATACCAAACAAATTATCTTCATAAGCAAAGTTTCTCACTCAAGCCAAACTTTGACCTGCAAAACTATGTCTGCATACAAATGTTTAAGAACAGATAGACATAATAAGTATGTAACATATTTGGTGAACAAAAACTTGTACTTGATTTCCTCTCGGTCAACAAATTTGTCATTTCAAAATATTATAAAAATCTGTTTATTAAGAAAGGAGCTGACCGGATATTACCTCCCCTATACAACTGTGGTCCTCTACATATATGTGTACATCTGAACCATTTGGTTCGTTCAGCAAATCATACAAAAGGATAGAAAAAAAGAAGGAAATGGAAAGAAAATCAAACTGAATTCAAAAACATAGAAAATATGTAAGCAGTTTCAAAAGCTTCAAGTATTCAAAACTTCAAGTGCTTCTTTCTGTTTTGGAATTATGCAAAGTGAGTAAACTTAATTCTTAAAATTTTTAAGTTAATTTAAGTAGTTCAAACTCACTTGATAAACTGATTGAATATATTTTTGTTTGCATATGTGTTGTGATATTCTGTGTCTCTGAAATTGGCATAGATCTCATATTTGGGTCTAAACTCGAGTAGCCTTATTTAGAGCTTTGATAAATTTTGATTACTCAACAAACAAGATGTAATACTTAAATTAAGAATTTTAAAGGGTGATTAAACCATCTCCATAAAGTATATCACTGTAACAATGAGATACAGGTAATCAAAGGATAATTGATGAAATTCGACTGTTGTAAATCATTAATTCAAGATCATACTTTGAATCCTTACTGAAATTGATGATTTATACAACAAATAGGAAGGTTTTTAGTGCAGTAATTCAAGGGCAGTTTGAATTTATGCAAAAATTGTATGTTTACCAATTTCTAGAAATTTAATCAATAATAAATGTTAAGATTTGAAGTGAAGCAAGTATAAGTGATTGTGATTTCAAGAAAAATGTTCAATAATTTTTCTATTGGTTGAAATTTGAACATGAGACCTATTTAGGGTTTTACTGGAAGTTTTTTGCTTCTCTATTATTAAATCGCGTACGACATCCACGCGTAATCGAGCTTCACAATTTTCGAGGGAATGGTAGAGGGCCGTGTTGTCGTGGCGTGGCCAAGGGTGGAGGGGCTCAGGTGGTCTCTGTAGTGATGGCGAGGCCGTTTTATTGTTATAGGTGAGTTTCTGTTTTCGAGCAAAAGGCATATTTTTGATTTCGATCGTTTGGGAACGTTTTGGGTTTAGATTTCATGTTGTCGTGAGATTTGGGACTTGTTTGGCATGCCGTGCCGCCGTGCACGTGCACGGTGGCGTTAGAGGTGGACTGGGTCGTCGTTGAGTGTCGCTTCGTGTCGCACTTGGGAAGATGGCGCTTGTGCTTCGAGTTTTGATCGCGTGCCTATTTTAGAACCTGATGTTCAAATTGTGTTAACTAGCTTACTGTAAAAAAAAGGAGAAGAAGAAGGTGTTTCAGGTAGGGGCTTGGGTGATATAGAGGGGAACCCGAAGCGTATGTCGAGAAAATCATGGGAGGTCTCGGGTTTTTGGTCAAACTGCAGAATTGCAGTAATGTAAAGTTGAGTAAATTTGTTTTTTTCAAATTTTTTTAAACACTTCGAGCTTAGAAAATGTTTAAAGGTTAGGCTAAGGTTTTGTTCAAGATTTAATTATTATAATCAAAAGCTTAATGACTTTTCTTAAGCACTTAAATCATTTTAATTAAGAAATTAATTTAAATTAAGCATAAGTTAACCAATAATTAAGGTTTGTAGTTAATACTATAATTGATTTTCAAAATAAAGAAAAGGGAGACTTTTAAAACGTTAATTAAATGATTGATATCAATAAATTATTTTCGAAAGTAATTAAGAACGTTTAACATTTTAAAACTAAATTAGAGTTTGGATTATGTAACTATTTTATGATAAATAAATAGTCATTAGCTACTTGAGTAAATAAATAAATGATTAGTGGTTAAGTAATTAAGAATAATTCAAACATAATTAGTGATGGATTATAAGTAAATAAATAATTGAAATCAATTACTCGAGTTAATTTATGAATGTTTAATAGTTAATTAATCAAGTAATTTATTTATGAATTAATAGTTAATTAATTAAGTAGCTTGATTAAGGATTAATTGTTGATTAATTAAATAATTAGCAGATAATAATTGGACAATTAAGCTTTATTAATAAGTAATTAAAGATATTAAATAAATGATCAAGGAATAGTTAATTAAGTAATTAAAGTTAAATCACTTGAGTAAGGAAGTAATTAATTAATAGTGTGAAATAAAATGTAATTAAGATTTAATAGTTGATTAAGAAATCATTAATTAGACAATTTGAAATGAAATAAGTAATTAATAATTAATTAAACAGAGTTAAGTGGTTAACTCTCACGTAATTAATTCTGAATTGAATTAATTACAAATAAGACTTAAAGATGACTGCTTACGGATTGTTATGTTGAATATCTGATTTGTGACATTTATTTGATGATATTCTATGATGCTCTGTGATATTCCGTGTTATATCTATGATGCTTGTATATGTTTATCTGCGATAAATGCTATGTTAATTCAATATGTTGAATTAAACTGTTTAAGTTAAGTAGACAACTTGTCCTTTAAAATGGCGTTTGGATTACATGAGACCGGGATCGGGTATCCAATTGATATTCCGAAAACCATAGCGATCCAATTTAAACGTTAGGTCGTGAATTCTGAAACGAAGATCGAGATGGTGTTTTCAGAATGCAAGGGTTATCGTCGTTGACTCTAAGGGTGATTCCAATGACGAGATAATGCCTTCGGTTTTGTTCGAACCAGGAACAAACTTGTATGGATTGAATGCTTTCAACACATCGTCAGGCGGACGATGAACATTCTAAGTGATATGTTCTGTAAAGGTAATCGCAGCCTCAAGGCTCATCAACCGGGAATGGCTAAAACAGGAGAGATGCAGCAAGGTTAGGTGGTTCATGCCCAAGCAGGACAAGATATTTCCCCTGTCTAGATGTCCCTTTTTATTTCGGCTGTGTGGGCGGTTGCTAGCTACAACCGCGGGGTTATCTTGTTCGGGACTGTTCAGTAAGGAATGGTTCCGGCCTTGTGTTGTAGGGGGTCGGGAGTGATCCTCGGTTCGGTGATCTAGGCCCCGTACTGTGACGGGCGGTACCCCAGTAGCCCTGCCATTGTTGGAAATCCATTTTCCCTACGAGACCCTACGGTTTTGATTTGTATTACCCACTTTTGTTGCTAGTAGCTGGAATTTAATAGATGTAACAATTTCGGCTATTTTCTATTTACTTGAAAACCCTAAACACTATTATAATATCACTGGATTTCCTATGAAATGTTTTGGTTAGCGTAAGGTAAAAACTTACCCGTATTTATTTGTGGGGATTCTTACGTGATACCTTTATTTTCAAATGTTTTTCAAAGTTAAACAATTTAAACCGTTTACTCATACCAGATCCATGTCTGACCCGGAGTTTATATTTTTTTTTTCATAAACTCTTGGGTACTCAAATTTTTATGAGTAGCCAAGTGATAGGTTTTGGACTTTGATTTCTGGAGGAGCTTGGAGCAGGAGATTCCAGACGTATGTAGCTATTTATGTAGTTCCACCGTGTTAGTTGATATGTACTGTACCTCTGATGTATATAGTGATAGTTGTATGTGTATCTGTCATATGTATTGATATTGTATAACTTGATATATGTATAACTATGTAATATTTATGTGATATATTATATTTTGTTCCGTTCCGCTGTGAGATTCTGATGTTGTTGTTCTTTCTTTTCTCTTTCTTTCTATTTCTATCCCTTTCTTTCTTAATGATGATACGTCTTTCTGGTAGTAGAAGGGAGGGTCGTCACAGTTGGTATCAGAGCATGGGTTGGTGATAACCTTGGCTCTGGTAGGAATTACTCATAGAATATAGTCTGTAGTACTCTAAAATGAGTTTGAGTGTATTAATAGATATGAGCGCGTATTTGTTAGTGAATATAAAATTATTTTATATTGTGTTGACTTATCTGTTGAGTGTTTATGGATTCTGGTCGATGTGTGGGACGCCATTTCATCGATACGAATTTCTAAACTCTTAAACAAGGTAGACCGGCACGGTATTGTTTTTAAAGTAGGGTAAATGAAATAATTTTACCCAAAATTATCTTTTGACATAAAAGAAATATTTTTCTGTAATTATATATATATGTATATTTGGATGTTTGGTTGTTAATACTACAATTGAATAATTTAAACTTGAGTGGCTTATAACCAAATAAAATTGTCTAAGTATGATTTTAATTAAAAAGGAATATAACTAAAATTTGATTAAACTTGAATTTAAGTCCCGAAAATTTGAAAGGTGTTTAAATGAATTTAAACAAAAGGATTTGGGAATTTGAAATCTTGGGAATGTTTGAAATGTTTTTCCAAAGATTAGAAGGCGATAATGGGGTATTGTTTTGGGAGGAAATTGTGAAAGTAAGGAAGCATTGAACTCACTTTAGTCGCTGGAAAATAATCTTGGTGATGATGGCCTCATCATCAGTATTCATTTTCGAGTTTCTAAAGTGATGGATGGCTACCAGAATAGTTGGTCAGGATATTGTTTGGGCTTGTTGGGTATACAAGTTGTTTTAGAAATTTTTAAAAGAGAAGATTTGTTTTGGTGAAACAAGTGTTTGGAATTTGAAAATTTGATTTGATATACCAGTGGGTATGTGTAGTTATCATTTCAAAATGGTTTTGAAAATGAAAACTGGGCAATTGAACTATAAGAAATTCTATTTAAGTATGAGAAAAGTTTAAATGAATCAACTATTGAACTTATAAAGTAAAGTAGATATTAATAAGAAGAAATTGGGAATTTTAATCCGGGAATTAAAATTTAACTTAAGTAAATGAAAATGAAGAAAATATATTTAAGTTTAACCTGAGATAAGTTAAGTAAATTTGAAATTGAACATTGGATTAAATTGAACTAAATTGAAAGGTAAAATGAAAATTTATACCTTAAGATAGTAAGTGTTATATATAATCTGAAATTGTGGTTATAAGATGAAATGACTCAAATGAGCAATATAAGCTTTTAAGTAAACAAATAAGTTTTGAGCTCATATATTGAGAAATAAATTTAAAGAATGGTAAGTAGCTAGATTTAACCGAGGTTGAGTTGGAATAAAAATTGAATTTAAATGAATTCAATCGAATTACAGATAATTTTGAATGAAATAAAATTCTTAAGTAAATAAGTAAGTATTGATTTGAATCAAAATAGAATTGGTGTGAGTTGTAAACAAATCTAATTCAAGCATAAATTGAATGACCTTATTATAGATAAATTCAATAATGAATTGTTAATGTAAATAAAAATTTAAGAATGGATAAAAATACGCTAATCGAATAAATTAGTAAATAGTTTGGATTTGATTAAAGGAAAATCAATCAAAGATTTACATGGAAATTGGTAGAATGGAATAAACTTAAGTTGTTGGTGGAACAGTTTGAAGTAAATAAATAACTTAAATAAATTGTGAGATGGTTAGTTCAAAATATTGGTTGTCGGGTTTAATAAAATCGTTTGGAATCAAACTTTTTGAAATGAAAGAAAATGCAACGAAAAGATTGTGAATAAATTAATTGGAATGAAATCAAGTGTAAATTGAGTTGGAATCAATTTAAATTGTTATAGAGCTTAAGTAATTATTTATTCACAATAATAGTGTCAAATTGCATAAGAAAATGGGTTGTTTTGAAGTAAATGAGATTAGATAAAATTCTATGAATTATTAGAAGCAAAATAGGATGATTTTGAAATCAATTGAAAGGAATATGAGTTTGTTTTGCTCAAATGGATTATATATATAAGCAAGTAAGTTGTAAATCACTTAAACTGAAGGGAATGATTTGAGAATTGGATGGAGGTAATTGTAATAAGTGTTGAAATTATCATATGTGCTTATGAAAATATGTAATGCTAAACAAATGGAGACTCTGCCAAAACTTTTCGAAATTTTGGAAACTAAAAAAAATATATTTAGCAATAAAACAATTTTAAAATTGGAGATTGAAATGAATTAGTGGATGAAACTAATTTAAAATAATGATAGAAATCATTTATAAATGGAAGATAGTCAATAAAATTCAATATTCAGAAATAAAGATAAATTGAATTCACATGAAATTGGAAATTCAGATTTAAAATAAAAGAATATAAAGGCTAAAGTGGTAGAGTAATAATATAAGAGTATATATATAATGCTTATATTAAATTTAAGAAATGAATGGTGAAATTATTATGTAAATTTGATATTAAGAAAATTATTCCCAGTGGATAGAAATCAAAATAATGTGAATAAAAGAAATTGATATAGTCGACAATCAATGGATATAAATACGTAGGATGAACGTATATTATTTTATTCGCATAACAATTTGATCCAGATTCGAGCACAGAATTTCGAGATAGTTATATCGATCCGATTTATGATTTTTCACTCGATTTTTCGACGACGAACTACGGATAAGGATTTTGATTGATTCTGGGAAATTCTCTATCATAGATGTGGCTATGCAAGGAGAATGACAGTTTCTGATCAAGAAACCAGATCTGAGTCCGCTCTAGAAAGTCGGGTGAACGAAACTAGTTCGGAAGAGAAATTATGTGATCGAGCGAGCGATCAGATTTGATATTGCGTACAAATGGTATATGTACATCGTATGGGCTTGATTGAATAGAAATTGAAATTCTGTAAAGAAGTCAATAAAATTGGGAAAGAGTTGATACTGTAGATTTCAGTATTGAATTGCCAGAATGAATATCTGGAATTCACAATGTATTTCATGTATCTCATTAAGAAATTTGTTCATGATTCATCATTAGGTGTGGAACCAGTTGTTCGGGAATTTGAAAGTAAAATCAAATTTGACTGTGGTCAGGAATCCAGTTTGGATTGTTGATCACCGAGAGACAACTCTGGATAGTTTTAGGAAAGCTTATCCGGATTCGTGTTCAAATAGCTAGTGTTGTTTGTTAGGATAGACTGTTGGTTGTTTGTTAATATATGAATGAAATGTATGTTTAAATAATTGGTATAACAGCTTTTAAATTATCTTTGTTTTAAATTTCAGGGGACGAAATTCTTTTAAGGGGGGAGGAATGTAACGACCCTGGATTTTTGGCCCCGTTTATTTTAATAAATGTTTAATCTAATTTAAATAAAATGTAAATTGACCATATTAAAATGATTTTAATTTGGAAATACTGCCAATTTATTTATTTAAATTGTATTTTAAAAGGGGACTTGGACTTTGAGAATTCAAAATAAAATCTTTTGATAATATTATAATAAAATTTATTTTATATAATTGAATTAAAACACTTTACTTTGTTTACATCTGATAAATATACATATGAATAATAATGTTTGAGATTTAAATAAATCTCTTTATAATATTTACCTTATACCATCAAATTAAAATACTCTCTTTTGTTAACATTTGATAGAAATATCTATAGATGCTAATGTTTAAAATTAAAATCTAATTATAGTAATATAAAATATAAATATAAAATCTGAATCAAACTTATGTTTATAATTTAAATAAAATACAAATAGAAATAAATAAATAAAATAGGTATAAATGTAAGTAAATCATATTATACATAATTTAAATATTTTAGCTAAAATACAAATAAAAACGAGTAAGTAAATTTATGAACTGTAACTTAAATGTTGATAGTTAAAATACAAATAAGAAATAAAAATAAAAATGTAACTACAAACAAGTATAAAAGTACAAAATACGTAATAAAATTTATGAGCAAAGTATATGATAAAAATGAAGCAAGAACACAAATATTTATAAAACAAATATCTTCATTCAAGACTAAATTAGTAAAATATAAACCTGACACAAATTTTACATGACAAGACAATAGGATAAATATTTACATACAAAACACAATATCTTCATCCATAAACCAAATCTACCTGCAAGTATAAAACAATACCTGACAATACATGTGTGTATAAATTATTTGGACTAGAAGTAATAAAATAAATGTTTACTTACAAAGTATAGCTTCATATACAAGCCAGGTCTAACTACAAAGAAAATAAATAAATAAAACAAACAGTTTCTATACCAAACAAATTATCTTCATAAGAAAAGTTTCTCACTCAAGCCAAACTTTGACCTGCAAAACTATGTCTGCATACAAATGTTTAAGAACAGATAGACATAATAAGTATGTAACATATTTGGTGAACAAAAACTTGTACTTGATTTCCTCTCGGTCAACAAATTTGTCATTTCAAAATATTATAAAAATCTGTTTATTAAGAAAGGAGCTGACCAGATATTACCTCCCCTATACAACTGTGGTCCTCTATATATATGTGTACATCTGAACCATTTGGTTCGTTCAGAAAATCATACAAAAGGATAGAAAAAAAAGAAGAAGGAAATGGAAAGAAAATCAAACTGAATTCAAAAACACAGAAAATATGCAAGCAGTTTCAAAAGCTTCAAGTATTCAAAACTTCAAGTGCTTCTTTCTGTTTTGGAATTATGCAAAGTGAGTAAACTTAATTCTTAAAAGTTTAAGTTCAATTTAAGTAGTTCAAACTCACTTGATAAACTGATTGAATATATTTTTGTTTGCATATGTGTTGTGATATTCTGTGTCTCTGAAATTGGTACAGATCTCATATTTGGGTCTAAACTCGAGTAACCTTATTTAGAGCTTTGATAAATTTTGATTACTCAACAAACAAGATGTAATAATTAAATTAAGAATTTTAAAGGGTGATTAAACCATCTCCATAAAGTATATCGCTGTAACAATGAGATACAGGTAATCAAAGGATAATTGATGAAATTCGACTGTTGTAAATCATTAATTCAAGATCATACTTTGAATCCTTACTGAAATTGATGATTTATAAAACAAATAGGAAGGTTTTTAGTGCAGTAATTCAAGGGCAGTTTGAATTTATGCAAAAATTGTATGTTTACCAATTTCTAGAAAGTTAATCAATAATAAATGTTAAAATTTGAAGTGAAGCAAATATAAGTGATTATGATTTCAAGAAAAATGTTCAATAATTTTTCTATTGATTGAAATTTGAACACGAGACCTATTTAGGGTTTTACTGGAAGTTTTGTGCTTCTCTATTATTAAATCGCGTACGGCATCCACGCGTGATCGAGCTCCACGATTTTCGAGGGAATGTTAGAGGGCCGTGTTTTCGTGGTGTGGCCAAGGATGGAGGGGATCAGGTGGTCTCTGTAGTGATGGCGATGCCGTTTTATTGTCAGAGGTGAGTTTCTGTTTTCGAGCAAAAGGCATATTTTTGATTTCGATCGTTTGGGAACGTTTTGGGTTTAGATTTCGTGTTGTCGCGAGATTTGGGACTTGTTTGGATGGTTGGCGTTCGCTGGTGGCGTGCCGTGCCGCGTGCATGTGCACGGTGGCGTTGGAGGTGGACTGGGTCGTCGTTGAGTGTCGCTTCGTGTCGCACTCGGGAAGATGGCGCTTGTGCTTCGAGTTTTGATCGTGTGCCTATTTTAGAACCTGATGTTCAAATTGTGTTTAACTTTAACTAGCTTACTGGAAAAAAAAGGGAGAAGAAGAAGGTGTTTC
This sequence comes from Allium cepa, assembly GCA_030765085.1. Classification (NCBI taxonomy): domain Eukaryota; kingdom Viridiplantae; phylum Streptophyta; class Magnoliopsida; order Asparagales; family Amaryllidaceae; genus Allium; species Allium cepa. Next base: position 691,433,763 of record CM060942.1, on the reverse strand, counting down.
AGGTAGGGGCTCGGGTGATATAGAGGGGAACCCGAAATGTATGTCGAGAAAATCATGGGAGGTCTCGGGTTTTTGGTCAAACTGCAGAATTGCAGTAATGTAAAGTTGAGTAAATTTGTTTTTTTTCAAATTTGTTTAAACACTTTGAGATTAGAAAATGTTTAAAGGTTAGGCTAAGGTTTTTTTCAAGTTTTAATTATTATAGTCAAAAGCTTAACGACTTTTCTTAAGCACTTAAATCATTTTAATTAAGAAATTAATTTAAATTAAGCATAAGTTAACCAATAATTAAGGTTTGTAGTTAATACTATAATCGATTTTCAAAATAAAGAAAAGGGAGACTTTTAAAACGTTAATTAAATGATTGATATCAATAAATTATTTTCGAAAGTAATTAAGAACGTTTATGACGCAGCGGATATTACGGATTAACGGCGAAATGAAGATTTCGTGTCAAACTAATCGAAGAACGATTAGATGAAGTGATATGAATCAATGGATTAAAAGATACCGAATGCCCAAATTCGTTGATCTTCGAAAGATACCGAATTCTAGCTATCTTCAACACGTTGATCGCGCACGATGCCGTGAAAGAAGATCTACAATTCTTCGAACGCTGATCAAGCGCACTTGATACCGTGAATTGGCTTCAACAATCGTTGATTCGAGCGCACTCAAATAACTGAAAGTGGAGATAGGAAATCACACTCAACTATCAATTTCAAAGAGGCACAAAGCACTCAAACAAAGTTTCATTCAACAATAACCTCCTTTACAAATGAACCCACTTGCCTATTTATAGGCGACTCACACGACTTAGCACCAGGTCGTTTACGACCTATAACATGTGACTTAGTACAAACAGTGACACACACGCGACCTACGACCTAAACAAGGTCGTTAACGACCTAACAACACGCCATAGCTCTATATACATCACAACACATTCTCACGACCTAAAACCTACGGGTTACGACCTATACAACAAGTAAATACAACACGAGTTAAAGAAATAACAAGCACAAACGACATAACAGTTTACAACACAGCGACTCAACAAACAACGACCTAAGTACGAATGATACTGCTTCATGCTTCAGCGAATTATGGTTCTTCATGCGACCTATCTTCCAGCGGCACAAGGTCAAACGACCTAGGTCGTAACACGTTCAGTATTCTTCAGGCGACCTATCTCGTCAACTCGCGAGCGCTCCTTGCTAGGTTGCGAATCCCCACTAGGTCACGAACGACCTAAAGCATGTTGCTCCGATTCACTTAGCTCGCTGGGTTGGACCTTTAAACTTCTTAGGTCGCTTGAACGACCTGTCTTCACACTAGGTCGCTGCCGACCTATCTCCACTACCCCCACACTAGGTCGTGAACTTCTTGTACTCTCCTTGTTTTGTTCTCGGTTAGGTCGCACACCCATATCCCGTGATTCATTAGGCCGTGAGCGACCTAATATTCCCGAACAACCTAAAAATGCAGCCTTATCTGCACAACCTAAGGAGCTTGAACAATTCAACTTCATTGAATCCGTAGATCGCACTGCTTTGTCTTTAGGCTGGGCTGCTTCATCCTCCCCTGGTTGGGAAAAATTCGTCCTCGAATTTAAAAGTTCTTCCCCATCGGTCTGTTCATCCCCATAATAAGGTATTAAATGTTTAACATTAAACACATCAGAAGTATACACATCCTCCGGTAGCTTCAACCTGTAAGCGTTTTCATTGATCCGTTTCACAATTTCTACAGGACCAATCTTTCGAGCTTTAATTTTATTGTATGTTCCCACTGGAAAATGATCCTTCGTTAGTACATCATAGACGAAATCTCCTTCGTTAAATTCAACACTTCTTCTCTTCAGATCTGCGGATCGTTTATACTTCTCATTCGCCTTCTCCAATCGTTCCTGAACGATTCTATGGCATTCTGTCAACCCATCCACAAAATCAACAGCCCGCTTAGCTGTCCCCTTTGGTTGTGGCACTATCACTAAATCCAACGGCCCCTTTGGCAAGCTCGAATATACAATCTGAAATGGACTGAAACCCGTACTACGGTTGATAGCATGATTATGAGCAAACTCCGCTTGACATAACTTCATATCCCAACTTTTCAAATTATCCTTCACAAGACACCGTAATAAATTTCTCGACGATCTGTTCACAACCTCCGTCTCTCCATCAGTTTGCGGATGATAAGCACTACTGAATTTCAGCTTCGTACCCACCATCTTCTACAAACTCAGCCAAAAATGACTCAAAAATCTGGTATCCCTGTCGGAAACTATAGACTCTGGTAAACCATGTAAACGATAGACCTCTTTAAAGAACAACTGTGCCATATGAACTGCATCCGTCGTCTTCTTACAAGCAACAAAATGTACCATCTTCGAGAAACGGTCCACCACAACATATATAGAGTCATTTCCCCGTTGAGTCCTCGACAAACCCAACACAAAATCCATGCTTATATCTACCCACGGCTTTGTAGGAATAGGTAAAGGCATATACAATCCCGCATTTGTAGCTGTCCCTTTCGAAACATGATAAACATGACATCTACGCACAAACTTTTCAACTTCCCGTCTCATCGATGGCCAATAATAAGATTGAGATATCATCTGCAATGTACGATCTCTTCCCACATTCCCTTCTTCATGCAACTCTTTCACAATTTTCATTCTCGAGCTGCAATCCGGTACACATAATTGATTCCCCTTGAATAAGAATCCGTCTACCAACACAAACTCATCAGTACTCCCATTCTTGACTTTCTCAACAAATTTTACAAAGTAAGGATCTTCTTCAAACAGTTCTGGCAATAGTTCAAATCCTGTCACTTCAACCTTCATTGTTGTCAGCAAATGATTCCTCCTGCTCAAAGCATCAGCTACACGATTCGTCACCCCTGATTTGTGCTTAACAACAAAAGTAAACTGCTATAGATACGCGACCCATGAAGCATGCCTAGCTGAAATTTTGTCCTGCCCTTGCAAATGTTTCAAAGCCTCATGATCCATATAAAGAACAAACTCCTTCTGAAACAGATAATGTCTCCAGTGCTTCACAGCTTGAACAACCGTGTAAAACTCCACATCATAAGTGCTATATCTCAACTTAGCTCCAGACAATTTCTCACTGAAATAAGCAACTGGTCTTCCTTTCTGACTCAAAACTCCACCAATCCCAACTTTCGAAGCATCAGTGTGTAACTCAAACAACAACTGAAAATCCGGTAAAACTAGAATTGGCGCTGACGTCAATAGTGTCTTGATCTTCTCAAAAGCAACCCCTGCTTCCTCTGACCATGCAAATTTCTTTCCTTTCATGCAATCGGTTACAGGTGCCATTGTACTGCTAAAATGTGGAAATGAATCTTCGATAAAAAGATACCAACCCATGAAAGATTCTCACTTCAGTAATTGTCTTGGGTTGTGGCCAACTCCTGACAGCTTCCACTTTACTTTCATCCACTTGAATGCCTTCCTTCGACAGAACATATCCCAGAAACAAAACACTGTGCGTCATGAACACACACTTCTTTGTTGCAGCATAAAATTTCTCCTGTCGTAGAATCAACAGTACTTCACGCAAATGCTGGACATGCTCTTCCATACTCCCACTATAGATCAAAATATCATCAAAGTAAACTACCACGAACTTCCCAATGAATGGTCTGAAAATCTGATTCATTACTCTCATAAAAGTACTCGGAGCATTTGACAAGCCAAACGGCATAACCAACCATTCATATAGACCTTCCCTGGTTTTAAAAGCAGTCTTCCACTCATCACCCGGTCTAATACGAATCTGATGGTATCCACTCTTCAAGTCAATCTTTGAGAACACAACAGCTCCACTCAAATGGTCAATCAAATCATCAAACCTCGGCATAGGAAATCTGTATCTCACAGTGATCTTGTTTAGAGCCCGACTGTCCGTACACATTCTCCACGAACCATCCTTCTTTGGTACCAATAAGGCTGGCACTGCACAAGGACTCAAGCTCTCCTGAACACGCCCATGTTCTAACAACTCCTCCACATGCCTTCTCAGTTCCTCATGCTCCTTAGGACTCATCCTGTAATGTGGCCTATGTGGTAATACTGCCCCTGGCACAAGATCAATCTGATGCTGAATATCCCTCAACGGTGGTAACTCCGTTGGTAACTCCTCAGGAAACACATCTCTAAATTCTTCCAATACCGGCTTTACTTCCTCTGGAACTTTAACAGATTCAGTGGCTTCATGTCCAATCAACAAAAACACCTCTGGACTCTCCTCCACTTCTTCGATGAATTCCTTCAAAGTCAACAACGTCTTTAGTTCCTCAATCTCTTCTGATTTGCTTTCTCCTTGCTGTCTCTTCTTTGGAACTAAAATGATCTTAACACCTTCAAACATAAAACTATAGCTATTGGTTCGATCGTCATGCTACACTGCTCGATCATACTGCCATGGTCTTCCCAAAAGCAAGTGACAAACATCCATTTCAACAACATCACACCAGATCTCGTCTTTATACTTCTTCCTAATAGAAAATGGAACATGCACTCGTCTATCCACCTTCACCTCTCCTCCTTTCCTCAACCATGCTAACTTGTAAGGATTTGGATGCTTCTCCGTTTTCAACTTCAACTTTCTCACAGCTTCAGTAGAAATAATATTGTCACAACTTCCTGTGTCAATCACAAATTTACAAACCTTCCCTAGTATAGTGCATGTTGACTTAAAGATATTACTCCTCAACCAACTTGCCTCTTCTTCCTGCTTCGGTGTCAAACATAATCTTCTCATCATAATATTACATCCTTCATCTCCCAACGCGATATCCTGTTCATTCTCCTCAACTGGACTAGAATAATCTTCACCAACATCCTCACCTTCCGCTTCAGCAATCATAGTTCGCTTCTTCGGTTTCGGACATTCATTACTCTTGTGACCCACTTCCTGGCAATTATAACATTTGAAACTGTTGTTGACCTTCGCCTTCGCAACTTCATTCACAACTGGTTTACCGACAGCTTTCGAAACATTGGAACTCCCACTAACACCCTTGCTTGGAGAATTGGAACTTGGAAACACACCACCTCCTCGTCTTCCCTGCTTCTCCCAAGCCAACGCTTTCTGATGTGCTTCTGCAACAGATCTTGGATCAAACATATTCACTATGTCTTGAATCTGCATCCTCAACCCTCCAACAAACCAAGCAGTCAATTGTTCCTATGTCTCCATAATGTCATTTCGAGCAATCAGTTGATAAAATTCATCAGCATAATCATTAACAGTCTTCGTCCCTTGCCTCAGATTTTGCAACCTCTGATACAGGAGTGATTGATAATTGTAAGGCAAGAATGTAGCCTTCATCAGCTTCTTCATCTTCTCCCATGATTCAATCTTTGACTTCCCCATTCTCTCCCGCGTAAGTTTAGTTTGCTGCCACCATGCCATAGCTCTACCTCTCAAACGAGTAGCAACCAACTTAACTCTTCGATTCTCAGGAACTTCTTTGAAATCAAAAATTTCTTAAACATTAGACAACCAATCAAGAAACTCTTCTGCTACCATTCCACCTTTGAATTCTGGAATTTCCATCTTCATACCCGACTCCCATCGCCGGTCATCCTCAACATCCCGGTACGAGTTTCGAACTTTGTCTCGATCTCGATAATGAATGCTAGCTCTATCACCCTCTTCATCAAAATTAAATGCACGTCTATATCGATCTCGACCATCAACATCCCTTCGATCACGCATGTCTCTTCTACTATGTCTCTCTTCATCATGGTAAGGTTCATATTCATACTCCTGTGGAATCCTTCCCTTTTCACTTCTATGCTCATGATGTTCTCTTCTCAATGAAACGGATGATTCTCTTCTTTCACGGTAACATTGCGGCGATACCCTCCTTGCTTCCGTAACCGATGGCGAAACTCGGTTTCCTCCGTGGTTCGAGATTGGCGACCTTCTTCTTTGACCTTCATTCATGTCAATCATCAGTTTCTCTAACTTTCCAATGCCTTCATCAAATTTCTTATTGATACGTTGTTCCATTTGCTCGGCTTCTTCTCTTCTATACAATGCTTCAACATTCTGATGGCGGTTAGCTCTCCTCGGAGGCATGATTGAATCAAACACAAATGCTCCAAAAATTTCAACTCTCGGCCTTGATGAACAAAGTGATGCACGACCTTCAACTAGCTCGGATCTACACTTGAACAAATCTCCCACAAACTTGAACAAGCTTGACTCGACTTTAAACAAACACTTCTCCTTGGCTCCAAGACTCGGCTTAGCTATGATTGGCTAAGTCTAGCTTTGATACCAAACTGACGCCGTGGATATTACGGATTGACGACGAAATGAAGATTTCGTGTCAAACTAATCGAAGAACGATTAGATGAAGTAATATGAATCGATGGATTGAAAGATACCGAATGCCCAAATTCGTTGATCTTCGAAAGATACCGAATTCTACATATCTTCGATACATTGATCGCGCACGATGCCATGAAAGAAGATCTACAATTCTTCGAACGTTGATCAAGCGCACTTGATACCGACAATCGTTGATTCAAGCGCACTCGAATAACCGAAAGTGGAGATAGGAGATCACACTCAACTACCAATTTCAAAGAGGCACAAAGCACTCAAACAAAGTTTCATTTAACAATAACCTCCTTTACAAATGAACCCACATGCCTATTTATAGGCAACTCACACGACTTTGCACCAGGTCATTTATGACCTATAACATGTGACTTAGTACAAACAGTGACACACACGCGACGTACGACCTAAACAAGGTCGTTAACGACCTAACAACACGCCATACCTATATATACATCACAACACATTCTCGCGACCTAAAACCTACGGGTTACGACCTATACAACAAGCAAATACAACATGAGTTAAAGAAATAACAAGCACAAACGACATAACAGTTTACAACACAGCGACTCAATAAACAACGACCTAAGTACAAATGATACTGATTCATGCTTCAGCGACTTATGGTTCTTCATGCGACCTACCTTCCAGCGGCACAAGGTCAAACGACCTAGGTCGTAACACATTCAGTATTCTTCAGGCGACCTATCTCGTCAACTCGCGAGCGCTCCTTGCTAGGTCGCGAATCCCCACTAGGTCGCGAACGACCTAAAGCATGTTGCTCCGGTTCAATTAGCTCGCTGGGTTGGACCTTTAAACTTCTTAGGTCGCTTGAATGACCTGTCTTCATACTAGGTCGCTGCCGACCTATCTCCACTACCCCCACACTAGGTCGTGAACTTCTTGTACTCTCCTTGTTTTGTTCTCGGTTAGGTCGCACACCCATATCCCGTGATTCATTAGGCCATGAGCGACCTAATATTCCCGAACAACCTAAAAATGCGGCCTTATCTGCACGACCTAAGGAGCTTGAACAATTCAACTTCATTGAATCCGTAGATCGCACTGCTTTGTCTTTAGGTTGGGCTGCATCAGTTTAACATTTTAAAACTAAATTAGAGTTTGGATTATATAACTATTTTGTGATAAATAAATAGTAATTAGCTACTTGAGTAAATAAATAAATGATTAGTAGTTAAGTAATTAAGAATAATTCAAACATAATTAGTGATGGATTATAAGTAAATAAATAATTGAAATCAATTACTCGAGTTAATTTATGAATGGTTAATAGTTAATTAATCAAGTAATTTAATTATGAATTGATAGTTAATTAATTAAGTAGCTTGATTAAGGATTAATTGTTGATTAATTAAATAATTAGCATATAATAATTGGATAATTAAGCTTTATTAATAAGTAATTAAAGATATTAAATAAATGATCAAGGAACAGTTAATTAAGTATTTAAAGTTAAATCACTTGAGTAAGGAAGTAATTAATTAATAGTGTGAAATAAAATGTAATTAAGATTTAATAGTTGATTAAGAAATCATTAATTAGACAATTTGAAATGAAATAAGTAATTAATAATTAATTAAACAGAGTTAAGTGGTTAACTCTCAAGTAATTAATTATAAATTGAATTAATTACAAATAAGACTTAAAGATGACTGCTTACGGATTGTTATGTTGAATATCTGATTTGTGACATTTATTTGATGATATTCTGTGATGCTCTGTGATATTCTGTGTTATATCTATGATGCTTGTATATGTTTATCTGTGATAAATGCTATGTTAATTCAATATGTTGAATTAAACTGTTTAAGTTAAGTAGACAACTTGGCCTTTAAAACGGCGTTTGGATTTCGATGAGACCGGGATCGGGTATCCAATTGATATTCCGAAAACCACATCGATCCAATTTAAACGTTAGGTCGTGAATTCTGAAATGAAGTCCGAGATGGTGTTTTCAGAGTGCAAGGGTTATCGTCGTTGACTCTGAGGGTGATTCCAAAATGAGTGTGATGAGATAATGCCTTCGGTTTCGTTCGAACCCAGAACGAACTTGTATGGATTGAATGCTTTCAGCACATCGTCAGGCGGACGATGAGCATTCTAAGTGATATGTTCTGTAAAGGTAATCGCAGCCTCAAGCCTCATCATCCGGGAATGGCTAAAACAGGGGAGATGCAGCAAGGTTAGGTGGGTCATGCCCAAGCAGGACAAGATATTTCCCCTATCTAGATGTCTCTTTTTATTTCGGCTGTGTGGGCGTTTGCTAGCTACAACCGCGTAGTTTATCTTGCTCGGGACTGTTCAGTAAGGAATGGTTCCGGCCTTGTGTTGTAGGGGGTCGGGAGTGATCCTCGGTACGGTGATCTAGGCCCCGTACTGTGACGGGCGGTACCGCAGTAGCCCTGCCATTGTTGGAAATCCATTTTCCCTACGAGACCCTACGGTTTTGATTTGTATTACCCACTTTTGTGGCTAGTAGCTGAAATTTAATAGATGTAACAATTTCGGCTATTTTCTATTTACTTGAAAACCCCAGACACTATTATAATATCACTGAATTTTCTATGAAATGTTTTGGTTAGCGTAAGGTAAAAACTTACCCGTATTTATTTGTGGGGAGTCTTACGTGATACCTTTAGTTTCAAATGTTTTTCAAAGTTAAACAATTTAAACCGTTTACTCATACCAGACCCATGTCTGAACCGGAGTTTATATTTTGTTTTTCATAAACTCTTGGGTACTCAAATTTTTATGAGTAGCCAAGTGATAGGTTTTGGACTTTGATTTCTGGAGGAGCTTGGAGCAGGAGATTCCAGACATATGTAGCTATTTATGTAGTTCCGCTGTGTTAGTTGATATGTACTGTACCTTTGATGTATATTGTGATAGTTGCATGTGTAACTGTCATATGTATTGATATTGTATAACTCTGATATATGTATAACTATGTAATATTTATGTGATATATTATATTTTGTTCCATTCCGCTGTGAGATTCTGATGTTGTTGTTCTTTCTTTTCTCTTCTTTCTATTTCTATCCCTTTCTTTCTTAATGATGATACGTCTTTCTGGTAGTAGAAGGGCGGGTCTCACATCACTTGTTATCTTATCTTCAAATATAGTCTCCTTAGCCTAAAGTTGAATAGCTCTTTTCATCCTTATAAACAAATTAATAATTCTCTTGAGTATTTTTCTCCAAGGCAAAAATTGGAGTTGGGCCCACATGGAATGGATTTATGCTCCAATTATCCAGATCATAGGGAGTTGTTTGTTTCTTTCTATTTATGATTTGCAAGGCTTCAATCTTAGCATTTGTTCTTCATAGTATCGATAATCAATATCCATTCGATAAGTGAGACTAATTGATTAAGGTTTAGAGGAGCCTTGCTCAAATTGCTTAACATGATTAAACATCATTTATCGAAGATTTACGTTACTTGAAATGTGGTAGGAATAGAATTGGTAGGGGGAGCTATGTGCAAGCTTTCAACGAAGTCGGAGGTTCAAGCCCTCCTTTTATCACCAAAAATGTTAATGAATAAATTCGTCAACACCCCAAAGTGTAAAATAAGGAATTTCTTTAAAGGAGAGTCTTGTTGGGGTAAATAAAAGTAATCGAGGTTGGACATGAGGGTATTTGATTCAACGAGATTGGATATGTTGCTGTCACAGTCATCGCGATGGTATATTAGCTCAAGTTATAGCTTTGATATCGAGGTTTATGATGTTATCAGGGGTGTTGTTATTCAATGGGAAGTTAATATGAAGGTCATCGAGGCTTCAAAACAACTACGAGGCTTAGTGAGGTTCGTGACGATGTGGATAGTAATGTCGATGCTGTAAGCTTAGTTAAAACTCGATATGAAATGAATATGTGTAAGTTGCAGATCAAATCATGCTAATCAAGCCATTTCCATACTAATTGAACAAATATTTATAAATGCGACATTTTTGATTTTACAATGAGCAAAATCCCCAATTCTATTTAGGGTTTTAAATGAGTAAGAAGTGAGAAAAGAAAAATTCGGCCCCATAACGAAGAGCGCTAGGTCCCTGTTTATATGGTTTGGCAGGCAGCGAGCTTCGGCATTCACGTACCTCGGAATCTTTAAACTTATTGAGTTTCAAAGATGAACGCCATTTTTTGCCTCGACATGAACTGCATTGTTACGCCTCAAAGTCTTTATAACTACATCTTTGTAGGCATGGCCCTTGCAGTTGCAATACTTGAGATCAATTCAGTATGTGATATTAAAATTGTCTATGGACATCAAAATTGATGGATATCGATGTCATGTGTCCAAATTGTAGTTCTTCCCATTAGGCTTGATGACTTGGAAATGTTGATCCTCGGTGAGCTTCAACTGCAACTGTATGGATTGGTGGCAATGTTGAAACGAAAGCATGGTGTTCCTCGATGCATCTTAATGGCTTTGACGTCGAATGAAGATGTCATTAGCAACCTTTTGACTATGCTTATTGATGTCGACATCATCGTGTCAATGATGTCGTGGTTGGCTGATGCATAAGGCTTCCTCGATGACGACGATGATAGTATCAACCCTTGATGCAGCCATGTTAACATCATTATCACTACACTTAAAGATGTTGAGGCTGAACATCGCAAGACTTTCTCGATGACAATAATGGTAGTAACATAAACTAAAGGTAAGAAAACTAAAATGATAAAACTCATAAGTAAACCAAGTTGCATATTATAATGTTATAATCATTCAGGTTCATACAAAATTAATTTCTTATACATTTCAAAAATAAATCTCTTCCTGTTATATTTAAATTTTTTTAGGGAAGAGTGCGAGAAAAAAGTGGGATTGAGGCCACTCTAGGAAGGTTTAAACACATCCCCGGGTAAGGATTGAACCCATGCTCATCCAAGCATCTACGATGAAGATGTCTGAGCAAACCTCTACGGTTGTTGCCTAAATATGAGAAACTGACAAATTTACCCCTATAATAAGCTTTGTACAGAAACTCCACTAGGGCATTTCTTTCATCAATTAGCATCAAAAAGGGGGTCATCGGTTCGGAGTTATCTTTATTGAGTATTTCCCTGCAATGATGGGCTTTCTTCATCCAAGGAGCAATTTTTCTTTCTTTGAAAATTGTTAATTTTGATGTACTCTCGGCAAGCTTTTTGTACTTTTTAGAAAAGTCGTACTCCTTTAGTTGCTTATCCATTTCTCTATTATGATGATTTATATCCATCTGCTTCTTTTTGAGCATAACATCGTAATGTAATTTCAATTTTCTCATTCACTAAAACAATTAATGTATTAACTAAAAGTTACTTGATAGCATGAGGCATTGGGATAAAGAGATCCATACCTAAAAGTGCGAAACTATAGATGATGAGATTTCTGCTCTTTCTTTAGATTTGTGTACTTGTGAAGCACTGTCCTTCTTAGGAGAATTTTTCTTTGCAGGATTAGGTATATCAGCAATTCCTGCATCTTGGACAGTTAAATTTAGATTTGCATCACCAGAATTATCCTCATCATCTGGTTGTCTGGAAAGCCCCTTTCCGTCATCACCTCCATTGTCGTCATTGTCATCATCAGGGCCACCTTTGTCATTATTATCCACATCCTTATTCTTTGCATCGTCATTCTCTTCCTTTTCTGATTCTGTCTCCTCATCAGTTGGAGGATCATTGAAGGTCAATAGCTTTGCAACATCAATCTTCTTCTCTTTCTTAAGTGCTTGAGATTCATGAGACACTGCTTCAAACTGGTCCATAAACTTTTTGTTCCATGATGGAGGGGAGAAGGGAAGCAAAAATCTGAGCTTTTGTGGGCATTATTAACATATGCAGTAAAAAGTGCTTTCTTATAGGAACTCTTGATAATAGTATCGAGGAGCTTGTCGAGAAAATGGGACACCTTTTTTTTCACATCCTTAATCACAACTGTTGACTTATCCAAAAGAACTTTCTTTATTTTCAGCTTCTTCTTGAGGGATGCATTCTCTGCTACAAGCTTAGCTTCTCATTTCAACCTCGTCAAGTTCTAATTCTGAAGCCTTTACCCTGTAACGACCCAAATTTTTCGACGGTTAATTTTGAATATTTAAATGGTTTTAAATATTGTAATTAGAATTATAACCTAGTTAGTACGATTTTAAAACTGAAAATATCAAGCGATTTTTTCAATTTTGGAAATCGTCGATTTAATCGACGCGTTACAATAGCGATCCGGGGCACAGTCTCAGAATTTGATGAAACTAGTTCCAATGGATCCGTAATAGTGTATTAAAATCAGATTTCAAATTTTGTAGTGTTTGGAGTCATTGTTTGATCGTACGGGATAGTAACGCGTTGAAATTAATATTGAAATTTAGTATACTAATTGGATCCAAAAAGCTATCTTCTCCATACGATCAAATTAGGACTCGAACCTTGTACGATTGGGTTCGGAATAGCAATATAACATTAAGAACGCCAGACGGCATGCCTCAATAGAAGATCAAGATTTTATAATAGGTAATGCGAGATATTTTCAATATTTAAATATATTAAGTCAATCAAAAGAACAGAGCGTTACCTTTCCCTGTACGCTTAGCCTCTCTCCTTCTTTTGAAAGCTATCGCCCCTTCTCATTTTGAAGCCGACATTTCCCCTTATTTTTTTGAAAAAAATCTAATCGAAGAATTCAAGCCGAAAAAAGTAAGGTACGAATGAAATCAAATCTGTAAAAAATCAAAATCGATTTGTATCAAATATAAATCGAAAAAAGGGGAAAAGGCTTGAGATATTTGTGCAAACAATGGGGGAAGATGGGTGCGAGGAGGCAGCGTTCACGAGCAGCTTAGGCTTTTCGTTTTCACGATGGCACTCTAGGGATGCGCGTATGGTGGTAGCGGTGATCAATGAAAGGGGCGACAGATGGTGTTCATGCAAAGACGTGCAGGACGTGGTGGGAAGTGGCAATTACGGCTGCTGGGCGAGGCATGTTGAATTCTCTTGGGGGCCGTGAACTGATTTCGCTATCATAGGCATTAGGCAAGGCAAGGTGGAACGACTTTTCTGGTAGGGTTCGGTCATGTCTTGTGAGCCTTGGTCTTGGCCGTTGGTTGTAGTACAGTGTGGATGTCACGGGTGGGTTCAGGCATGCTGTGTTAAGGATGAGTGAGAATTAAGGTAATTAGAAAATTTAAATCGTAATTAGATTTATTAATTACAAATTTGAAATTGTTAACTTAAATAATTCGTAAATTTTTCGTGTGAGGTTCAAATTTACAAACATGAGTTATGCGGGATCGTAGTGATAAACTTTTTGGAAATAAAATTTGGAAATTGGAACGATTAACAGATTTCGAAATCAAGGTGAGTAAAATCTCACTCATTTGGATTGGTGGTATAATTTAAAAATGTTGAATTTAAATTATTGATTGTTTTCATGAATTTATAAATTATTATTAGTCTGGATGTTATATATACAGTAGTATATATATATTAATAGTTGGATATATATTTCCCGCCCATTGGAGTGGACGAGACCCTATGCACCCGCATAACAGTGGATGATCTTATATACCGCGGTATCCTCCTTGAAGTGGGATTGGTATTTTTTGTTGTATTAACATCTGTGGATGTAGGAAAACATGTTGGAAGGATCCAACTAGATTCCTCAAATATATTTATTGTTTTCATATAAAAAAATGGTATGATTAAATAATCTATTGGATTATTGTGTGAATTGAATTATTTGATGCTATTGTATTACTGGCCTTAATTTTGGTATTTATAATACCATAAATATTTTATATTTGAATTTTTAAGAAAATAAAAGGAGTTTTAAAATATATAAAAAATTATTATATCAAAAATTGATTATTTGAAAAGGAATTGATTGGATAAATGATAAAAATTGATTATAGATTGTGCTTAGCTAATCCGTAAATTGTTAAATAAAGTTTTTACGAAATAATCTATATAAAGGATTTTAAAATGATATCCTAAAAAAAATATGGAAAGGCGTTGAAATCGATAATAAAAATAGATTGAGAAAATAAAATGGAATTCGTAAAAAAAACAGATTTACAAAATGGAATTTTATAAATGAGATTAGTTTTATAAAAAGTGAAACTCAAAGGAGTTAAAAATTTATAAATGATATTTAGAAATAAAGAAAAACGATAACAGATGATAAATTTGGAATATAAATTTACAGGGTGAATTTATATTAGAATATGGAAATAGGGCGAGGAAATAGTGGATACTATTTTTTGGAAGAGGAAGTGGATTGGATGCTGGAATGGAATTCGATGGGTTGTAAATCGAGAGGCTTTATAAATAGAATTGGTTATTGAGATTTTTAAAATATATTTTTATTCACTAAAAAGTTAAATTTGGTTTTTTTAAATGGAAAATTTATTTATTAAACTGTGTAAATTTAAATTAATTTGTATTGAGATACTTCGGTAAGTGGATTATCAAATGTTTAATATTTATTTTGATAAATTCTAATAATCAACTTTGAAAATTTACTTGTTTATTTAAAAATAGATTGGAATCAATTATAAAAAGTGTTTTAATATTTTGAATAATTACTTGAACATGTTTTCAAAATAAATTATTATTCTTGTAAATACTTATTTTTATTTACATATATATATATGTATGTATGTATGTATATAGAGTTTTTTAATGATTTTTATTTATTTATAAATCTTCTCGAGAGTTAGAAATGGGTTATTCAATAGATGGGATTATATGAGAATTATCAAATTGGAATTTGAGGAAAAGAAAGAAAATTTCCAAAGTATTTAAATAAGAATGCACTTCGAAAAAATAAATTAGAATTCATAAAAGAAGTTAGAAGTGGTATTTGGAATTATGGACTAGTGAAATAGATTCTGGAAGTCTTAAAGGATAATAATTACTAGAATCCTAGAAATTTATAGAATGCGTTATAGATGAGTTAAGGAATTTACAAATAAAGTGTAAATGATTTTGAGAAAATAGCAAAGCGGAAATAAATGAATACTTCCTAGCATTGAACAAAAAAATGGAGTTGGAAAATATTCTAAGTATTGGGAAGGTTTGGAAATATTCCGTTGAAAATATAAGGATTTGAAATTGTTTCACATGATGGAATATTGGAATTATTTCGAATATATAAATCATATAAAGATGTTTTGAAAATAAATTTTGAAATAAATTTATAATAAGGCTGATGTCTACTTGTGGATGTTTTATTGATAGTTAAATAACCAACTATCAATTTTGGCCAAATTCGCTGATCGTTTTGAAGAGACTGGGATCAGATTTAATTACCTAAAAACCACTTCGATTCGGTTTGAACATTATGAATAGATATAGTGAAGGTAGTAAAGATGGTGATTCGATTTGTCCAGACCCAGGACAACTTGTATGGACGAATGCTATCAGAATATCGTTATTGGAGGACGGTGAGCATTCTAAGTGGAATTGTTCTTGAAAGGTAATGTCAGTCTAAAGCCTCATCAACCGGGAATGACTAATACATGGGAGATGCAGCAAGGCTAAGTGAGTCGCACCCAATTAGGGTATGTTATACTTTTCTAGATACCCTGGGAAATATATATGAATTATGGATATGGGTGTGCATGAAAAAGAGAGCGCTCGATTATTTTTCTAAGGGTGGGAACACCCGGGGATATAACATATTTGGTTCTATCCAGGTTAAGGGTAGGCCAGTCTTGTCTAGCGGGGGATCACGGTAAGGTCCTCAGTACATTTTCTTAAGGTGTACTATGATGGGCAGTCCCCTAGTAGCCCAGCCATTGTATGGGATCCATTCTATAATACGAGCCTTAACGGTTTTGTTTGTAGAGCCTAGTATGCTGGATTTTAATTAATGTAACAATTTTGGCTATTTGAATAAGTATTTGTATTTAGGAACTATTATAATATCACTGTATTTTCTATAAAATGTTTTGGTTATCGTAAGGAAAAAACCCATCGTGTTTATGTGTGACACGGTCTTACGAGATGATGTGCACGTAAATGTGCATATTTTTACCACCATATTTAATCTATTTAAATTAAATAAATGATCATATTAGGTATTTTAACTTTTTTTAACCAAAATCCATATTAATTCCAAATCGTCTCATATCCATCTTGATATAGGGGCAAAACGGTCATTTGTGTGCATATGTTTCTTTGAGAAAAATTAATTGGAAATTCATATATATTTTTGTAGGAATTTGATCTCAAATAGGAGTGGTTTCATGAAGGAATATGCATGCACAAAGAAGATATAAAAGAATGAAGATGGAAATAATTCAAAGTGAAGAACATAGAGGACCCCACCTACCCACCAATTAATGTACAAATTAGAGGCTAATGCACATGCTTATGGAATTATTGGCTTCATGTACACTTGAATAATGATTAGTAGAACCTAATGATTACTTGGCCTCCACACTTTCTCAAGGGTAGTTTGGTCATTCCCTAAATTATGGATTAGGGTTTCATGCTTGTATAAATAACCCCATATGTTTCATGTGATCTTCCTCTCTCTCTTCCTCTTCATTAGTTTTAGTTTAGAAAATAAATCAAAGCTCTCTTTCTTTCCATGGCTACTTAGACATTTCTTCTCTTATGTAATTCTTTTTTTTCTTTTTATGCAATGTTAATCTTTGTTTCTTTTTAATTACATGTTCATTTCCTTTTATGCAAGTAGTGTAGATTTTCCTTTATGCAATTAGAATAATTTTTCATTTCACTTTGCTCTCTTTCCTTTTTCTTTTTCTTTCATGTCGCAAGCTATATTTGTTGTTTTGATAACAAATATGAGAGGCTAATCCCTTCAATTTAGGGGTAATGAAGCCTCTAATCATGTAGCTTCAACATTTTGATAATTATAGCTCTCGTTTTGTGCTTAATGACAATGCTTGAAGTGGTTTAATTTGTTGTTTTTGTTTTGAATTTGATAGCCTATATTGTTGACACCAAATAGGCTATGCTTAAACAATCACTAACACAAATGCCTCTTCATCAAAATATGATCATGGCATAAGAAAGTGATTTGAAATTCAAATTTGATGGTCTATATTTCTAATTAATAGTTAATAGGCCATACTTAAAATAGATTTCATTTTCATTTTCTTTGTCAAGTTTCATGAAAGTTAGTAAGTGCTTTAAGGGATGTGTTATAGTTTGATGGCTTATGTTCGCTAATCAATAGCACAAATATGTCATACTTATGATAAGCACATCAATTAAAGCATTAATTACCATAAAAGAGAGATCATAATTTCATAATTTGTTGAACTATATGATCTAGAGAGTGGAATTATCTCTAAATTGTCATTTAACTCTCATATTTTTTATCATTTTCTTTTACTAGTTTTTGTTAGTTTCTTACATTTCTAGCTATTCACTCTCGACTTGGGTATAATTTGACTGAATAGAATTTTAAAATCATCAATTCCCTACGGATCGACCCGTATTCGCCACGTGCTACATTCTTACACCGTGCGCTTGCGGTAAAATTTTAATTTGAAATTTATCGGTAGTTTTCTAATTTGATAAAAAATTTACCTGTTAAACAAGTTTTTGGCGCCGTTGTCGGGGAATTTTTTTGATTTTGATTTTCTATTCTTTGAATTATTTTTGTTTAATTTTCGTGTGTTTGTTTTGTGCGTTTGTACATTTAAAAAAAAATTGTGTGTTTGTGTGCATTTTGATTTTGTAGTTTGCTAGTTTCTTTTTCGTTAGCATTTGCATTTTTTATACAAAAAAAAAAACATACACAATTCTAAAAGAAAAAAAATTCGTTTCATTTCAAATTGCTTTTACAAATCATCTGCACTTTCTTCTTTTGTTTACATTGCTCCAAAAAAATTAAAAAAAATTACACAAGTCATTTCAGTTCTCTGTTGACATTTCTGTGCACTGTGCACATTCTAATCTCCCTCTCCCTTCTAATTGGCATTCTCCCTGAACTACATTCCCTCTAATCTGACATATACTTCCGTCTGCACTTGCAATTTTGACCACCACCTCTACACCACCCCACTGCCCTTATCACTACAACCCTGCACACCTTATCATCCTTACTGATCATCCTTCCATTATCACAGCATGAACTGTCTGCACACTTTAAAAGTTGCCTGTTGCTCCTCATACAAAATCACCACATCATTACAACTCAACCCCTCTGCCATATACATTCACACATCCACCTACGACTGTGCCACACTTTCCTGTTCATCTACCAACTAAACTACTCCTACCAAACAATCATCGCTTCCGCCTTCATTTACACTTCACTCCTTAACTTCACCAATAGTCAACCTCTGCATTTGTGCTCTGTCAACAAACACTACACACTACAAAAGTCACTGCAGTCACCTTCTACTTCCACACAATAAAACCAACTCTATTGACCACTTCTCATATCCACCCATCATAAACCAATTCTGTCAACTACTTGCACTGCCCCTTCTTTTCCATTTCATACACACTTCCGAATCCCACTTCTACCCACAGCCGAACCAACAGCAACCCTCACCATCATCAAATATTGTCTTACTTCCACCCTTCCCTGCCAATTCAAATACACTCAAATTCACAGTCATTCCTACCATCCATCATCAAACAATCCTGCACATTGCCTTTCCACTCAACTTCAGTCACCCACTGACACTTCCACATCCTCACACAAGCAATTGCCCGCCACATACATCAAGCTACATCAAATTTCCATCTTCAACCACAAACACAGTCTCAACAGCTTCTCTGTTACACCAACATCTGCCTCGACTTCAACTGCCGACAGCCAGATCAAATGAAACCCTCTACAGCAACGTCAATCGTGACCTCAATGCAGCATTCATCGAACAGCAATTGACCAATCGAATTGCAACACGAACAACAATCAAACAACTCGTTCGCCTTCTTCTCATTCTTAGCCATCCATAACCCTTCGTCCACCGCAATTCGAACCACAACAACTAACTTCATAACCCCTCAAAGAAACTCTCAATCGTTGACCACCAATACCCGAACCAATCGCAGCCACCATTCGCATTCCACCCCATAGCCTAAATCTGGAATTTATTTCGAAAATGGTTGGAATTTATTTCGATGTTTTTTTCTGAATTTTGGATAGGAGACTGTATCGAATTTTGATTTTTTGTTTGTTTGTGAGCTTGGGCGTTCGCATTCTGGAATCTGGTTTGGTTATATGGGCTCTTGCGTTTGGGCTTGAGGGAGATTTATAAATTCTTGTGTGTAATTGTTTTTCTTTTTTTTAGTTTAATTGAAAAACAAAAAAATTGTGTTTGTTTTAATTCGTTTAGTTTTTGTTTTCATTTGTTCTAGTTTCATTTATTTTAGTTTAGTTTCATTTCTATTTTGTTTTTATTTATTTTAGTTTCTTCGTTGATATATATATTTAAAAAAAAAAATTTGTATATATATTGTTTTCTGTTTCAGGTTGCCAAAGCAGAAGGGATTAGCTTGCTGAAAATTGCTGCTCTACTTGCTTGAAAGAAAAAAAAATTATTTGCACTCTTATCTCTTGTTTTTATTTTTCTTGCATTATTGTTTGATTGCATAAAAAAATCCAAAAAAACAAAAAAATATTTCATTTTAGTTTCATTATTAATTCACATTTAATTTATGCTTTGCATTTCATCCTAGAATTTTGATTAATAATAACGGTTAGACATTGATAACACTTAATTGTATATTGACAAATTGTCTTCTTTGAACAATTTAATTTCTTGGTGTCTAGGCTACGGTAGAGCAATAATCAGCTATAAATATTACGGTGATTCGTAAATATTATACTAAATTATTTCTCTGAAGGTACTTAAACCTTCGGCTGCATTGCTACGGTGATTCGTGGTGCACCGATAAATCCTATCCGTTACCTGGCTGAGAACTATCTTGTTTATCTAAGACAAAGTGTAATTATACAATTTCGGGTTAACTTAGGACAAATAATTTGTAATTAGACCTTTGCATTCATTTAGTTGTATTAGTTCATGCATATTAAAATATAAAATTCAAAATCCAAATTCGAATTTTGGACAATAAACTTTTCAAAATGATGACCAACCCTCAAATCTCGAAAATAGCATTTCAACTTTACGTGAACTCTCTACATAACAAAATCAAAGTATAAACGATTTGTGTAACTCATAGTTGTGCAATAGTTCAAGTCAAAATAATCAAAATTTGAATTCACTTCAAAATTCTAATGATTTCGAGTATAACCCGTGCCAATTCAATTTCGAGCTTCAAATGAATTTCAAAATCAAGATGAAAATGAGAACCAATTTGCAAATAATTTTTGTAATGGGAACAGTTTCAATAACGATACGATTGAAAACTTTGGTTATCAACAAATTCAAAATGAAAATTTTCAAATTAATAATCATGAATTTGATTTTGTTGACCGAATGAAAAAAGATAACGGGGATTTATTACTTGAAAAATACAAAACTTTTCGTGAAAATCGTAGTCAAATCTCAACTTGCGAAGAATCAAATTGATAATTCTTGTTCTCAATGAGTCCAAATCGAAAATTTTCAAGTTAATAGTTACAAATTTGACTTTGTTGAGCAAATGAATGAAATTTACGATGATCACACGAATTTTTTGATTAAAACATTGGAAAAATTTCATGAGAAACAACATCAAATTTCAACATGTGACGAGTCAAACGATAATCCATCTTTTACCAAAATTGACGATTTTCAAATAACAACTTTTGAAACTGAAAATGACGGTCTTAATGGAGTGGTTGAAAAATTGGTAATTGAATTTGATTTCAATTTTTTGAGGGCAAGAAATTCGATTTAAATTTTGTTCTTCCTTTTCTCGATTTCGAAAATTTGAATACAACAACTTGGATTTTGAACTTAAGATATGCAATGAAGTTGTTGATAATCCAATAAAGGGAGACAAATT
The DNA here is from genome assembly GCA_030765085.1 of Allium cepa. Taxonomy (NCBI): domain Eukaryota; kingdom Viridiplantae; phylum Streptophyta; class Magnoliopsida; order Asparagales; family Amaryllidaceae; genus Allium; species Allium cepa. The sequence continues at coordinate 691,412,417 of CM060942.1, read as the reverse complement.
CAATGAACAAGATTTCTTTGGACTTTTTTCAAATGAGTTGTTAAGTTATGAAGGGGAAGATTTAAATCACCATTTCAATTTTGAAATCAATAATTTTGAAAAATTTGTTGATAATGAGCTTTACTTTCAATTTGGTGAAAATAAACTTGAATTTCAATCAATTGTTTTATCAACCCCGAAAATCATCTAAAATAAAACAACTCCTAAGATTTCAATAAAATGACATTCGTTTTTCCAAATCCACATTCAACTTTGAAATATTTTACGGTTTGGTTTTTCAAGCTTAAATTGTGTCTCGCACACTTGACGAGACAAATGAATCGGTCTTTGGAAGACCGTTTCATTTACTTTTTGACGATATACTTTCTGATCTAGTGTAAATATCGTTAGTTTTCATGTAAATATAGGTCATTTTTATTTTTATTTTTTCTCCTTACACTTGGGTTGACTGTGGGGACACTGTGAAAATAAAGTGTGGGGGGGGGGACTCATTTTTTTCATAATTATTTTTTCATTTTTCTTCAAAAAAAAAAGAAAAATATTCAAAAAACCAAAAGAAGAATTTTATTAAGCATTTTGATTTATTTTTAAAGAAACACCATAGGATAAATATATGGTTTTGGTTTGTTAAACTGAAATTTTTGAAAATTTATTCGTCTTAACAAAAATAAAAATGACTTTTGATTACAAATAACAATGGTTTAACTAGCATATAGGAAAATTCATACGTGTTAATTATGAAGTACATTCTAATTGAAAATCTTTGTTTTAAGAAGTGATTGATTTAAAGTAAAGGATATAACATTTTTTATCTTCTAAGTTAAATGGTGCTAAGATGATTTTGCAAACACACTCTCTCTCACTTAAAAAGTATATTAAATAATAACATCTAAGTATTCACTCTCATTTAAAAGTCCTCACGGTTATGCATAGGTGAATTACTTGGAATCTTTGATTATGTGCTTTCATACTCATTTAAAAGTCCTCACGGTTATGCATGTATGGAACATATGTAAAAAACAGACTTAATAAAAACCATCTACGGTCGATAGGTGTATGCACGAAAGTGTGTGCACTTTCCATGCTCTGTACTTCCCTCACATAAGCCCGAAAGGCAATGCATGGGTGGTATATCTGGCCTCAGTTTACCTGAGCTAGGTGTGTAATTTTTCTTGCAAAATAATGAGAGAGCAAGCAATTGAAATCCTAGCACTATTTTTACTTATTTGATTTGATTTGTTATTGAAAAGAAATGAAAATACCACTTTGACAAACTTTGATAATCAACTAAGGATCCATTTCATAGTTACACTGTGTTATTAACCAAAACAACGAGTTAAACTATAGTTTATTTGTTATGATAACTTCATTTTTATTGGAAATATCGACGAGTAAATAATTTAAATTTCAAGATAATGACCAAAACCTATATTTAACTTATTCGTGTCAATTTAAAAATAAATCCTTCGTTTGTAAATATTTTTCAAAAACTCGCATTCATTTCTTTGTAATTAAATCTTGCATTTTGTAAATATTTTCATCCCACATTTGGATTTTGTGGGTAGTATCCACTGAAAACCCTCACGAGACAACACTCGTCCTGCCGGAGACACCCAGAGGTTTAACGGCTTGTTGCATACGCTCAATGCAATCGTGCTCCCTACGAAAATGGATTTATCTTAGTTTTTCTTTATTCGAGGGCGAATAAAAAGATAAGTGTGAGGTTATTTGATGTGCACGTAAATGTGCATATTTTTACCACCATATTTAATCTATTTAAATTAAATAAATGATCATATTAGGTATTTTAACTTGTTTTAACCAAAATCCATATTAATTCCAAATCGTCTCATATCCATCTTCATATAGGGGCAAAACGGTCATTTATGTGCATATGTTTCTTTGAGAAAAATTAATTGGAAATTCATATACATTTTTGTAGGAATTTGACTCAAATAGGAGTGGTTTCATGAAGGAATAGCATGCACAAAGAAGATATAAAAGAATGAAGATGGAAATAATTCAAAGTGAAGAACATGAAGGACCCCACCTACCCACCACCTTAATGTACAAATTAGAGGCTAATGCACATGCTAATGGAATTATTGGCTTCATGTACACTTAAATGATGATTACTAGAAGCTAATAATTACTTGGCCTCCACACTTTCTCAAGGGTAGTTTGGTCATTCCCCAAATTATGGATTAGGGTTTCATGCTTGCATAAATAACCACATATGTTTCATGTAATTTCCTCTCTCTCTTCCTCTTCGTTAGTTTTAGTTTAGAAAATAAATAAAAGCTCTCTTTCTTTCCATGGCTACTTAGCCATTTCTTCTCTTATGTAATTCTTTTTTTCTTTTTATGCAATGTTAATCTTTCTTCCTTTTTAATTACATGTTCATTTCCTTTTATGCAAGTAGTGTAGATTTTCCTTTGTGAAATTAGAATATTTTTTCATTTCACTTTGTTCTCTTTTCTTTTTCTTTCATGTTGCAATCTATATTTTTTTGTTTTGATAACAAATATGAGAGGCTAATCCCTTCAATTTAGGGGTAATGAAGCCCCTAATCATGTAGCTTCAACATCTCGATAATTATAGCTCTCTTTTTGTGCTTAATGACAATGCTTGAAGTGGTTTAATTTGTTATTTTTGTTTTGAATTTGATAGCCTATATTGTTGACAACAAATAGGCTATGCTCAAACAATCACTAACACAAATGCCTCTTCATAAAAATATGATCATGGCACAAGAAAGTGATTTGAAATTCAAATTTGATGGTCTATATTTCTAATTTATAGTTAATAGGCCATACTTAAAATAGATTTCATTTTCATTTTCTTTGTCAAGTTTCATGAAAGTTAGTAAGTGCTTTAAGGGATGTGTTATAGTTTGATGTCTTATGTTGGCTAATCAATAGCACAAATATGCCATACTTATGATAAGCACATCAATTAAAACATTAACGACCATAAAAGAGAGATCATAATTTCATAATTTATTGAACTATATGATCTAGAGAGTGGAATTATCTCTAAATTGTCATTTAACTCTCATATTTTTATCATTTTCTTTTGCTATTCTTTGTTAGTTTCTTACATTTCTAGCTATTCACTCTCGACTTGGGTATAATTTGATTGAATAGAATTTTAAAATCATCAATTCCCTACGGATCGACACGTATTCGCCACGTGCTACATTCTTACACCGTGCGCTTGTGGTAAAAATTTTAATTTGAAATTTATCGATAGTTTTCTAATTTGATAGAAAATTTACCGTTAAATAATACCTTTGTTTTCAAAGGATTTTGATAACTCTAATGATTCAAATTTAGTGTGTTTTATCATGCTGGTTTTCCAGATTGACTCGGGTGTTATTTTATTATAATATCGGGTTAGACCGAGTATCACATGTTTAGGTTAGAATGCTACGAAGCTCAGGAGGCGAGCTGGACGATAGAGACGTATCTCTGAACTTGGTTATATTTCCGCTGTGTGAGGATAAGTCATTATAACTGTCCATATTAATGTATTGAATTGTTGTACTCTGATGATTGTATGTATATTAACAAATACAGTTTTTCTTTGTATAAAAATTTGTTATTATATATTATATTTTGTTCCACTGCGCTTGTAAGGTTCTATGCATTGTTATTCTTATTTTGTTTATCTCCTTCTTCTTTATCCCAGTTATTTGCTCTTTCCTACAATTTGGGTTGAACAAGAGTGAATTACTATTAACTCAAAGGGTACGGAACTGCGGGTCGCTACATACCCTGTCATCAGAATTTTGTTTATCATTCTTTCCTTTAAGGAGTAAAGCTTCCATTTCCTTTAGAGAAGTAGTCAACTTTTCTTTTTTCTGCACGGCTTCATTTCTCGAAGTGGTTAAATCAATAATCTTGTTGTTAAGTGAGGAGTTCTACTCCATAAGCTTGGATATCTCACTTGACAATCCTGATTTTTCTTCTTGAAGTGAAAAAAAATGTTTGGCGACCTAAAATGTGTAACAAAACTTAAGCCAAAATGTTAAGCATGAAGTATGAAGAGCTTAAAGCAGTTAGTCAAGAAGGGTACATACCAATAAATGTTTCCTAAAATGGGAAAATCGATGGTCTTGAGTTTAGGAGGAAGGTTGTAAAGGTTTGAGAGCAACAAAAAAAGAGGATTGGATGTCCAGTTGGAGAAGGTCATCAAGCTTGCTGACATGAGTTGATGATTCAGGCTTGAAAGGAAGTGGACCCTCTGGTGTAAAAGAAAATCCACGATCCTCACAGATGCACTTCAAAGCTTAAGGAGGGCTTGGGAGCACGGTACGAGAAAGTGGGTTTGGATAATGCTCTACTTCAATTACCTATTGGGCCTCATTTCCAGTATTGTTAAGATTTGAGGTCACGAGATTTAAATCAGTGCCAACCAATTCTCCCTCTTCAGTAATAATAGGAGACTGCACGTCCCCAACTTTATGCTTCTTACTGGGGTAGCTGTAGAAACAGAATTATCACATAGTTTCCTTTTGGCAAGATTTAATGAGATAGAGACAACATCCTTGAGCGATTGAGGTTCGGGAGCCTAAACTGAAGTAGAAGTGTCAATTTTGTCAAACTTGTCTTTAGGAGTGTCAATAATGGCTTCCTTCTCTATAGGAGCAACTATCAAAGTGGATGAACCTAAATCAAGGGGATAAGCCTATGAGACAATATTATAATAAATTTCAAATGAATGCAATAATATCTTATCAGGCATCACGGGTTGAATGGGGGAGTTGGATGCAAAAGGTTCGGGTTTTGCCATTATAAACGAGCTTTTGCCTCGAGAGTTACGTTTTACCATCGGAGGCTCTCCCAGGACTTTGTAGCAGTTTGAAATGATAGAATATTGAAGAAGCTTAGTCAAGGTTAACAACCTGAACATGTTCTCCATTTTCCCTACTACTTCAGTTAGCGACAACATAAATTTTTAATCCTCGAAGTTTACCTTCTTGGGGATAGGATCTAAAAGAGAGACACCTATGATTAAAGAACAATAAACCAATATGGATAAGCAGGAAAAATAATACTTATCGGCAATAGAAAATGTTCCTCTAATATTAGAGAAGCATTTGACAAAGTAGAATTGAGTCTCCCATCCTCTCGTCTTGTTTACGCATTCAGAAATTAGGCTTTTTGGGTGAGGATGAATTTGTAACACCCTATATTTTTATGACATTAAGAATAACTAATTGGATAAATTGAATAAATAATGTGGAGATTAATAAGATGATACTTGATTAGCTAAGGGTAGCCGTGCCATGTTAATGTGCAAACTAAAATGAAATAACCTAAGCTAATATGTTAGGATATGAGAAGGGCAATATGAGAAATATGTGGAGCTTATACCCTAAACAATTAGGAGATAGAATTCTCACGTTCATTTCATTTTACTCAAACTAAAAATACTAAGGCCGACCACCATCATCATTTTAAAGAAGAAGATTAAAGCTATGATTCAAAGGAAGGGAAACAATCAATTAAATTAACATCAAATCTCACATCTATAATCTCAAAGCTAAGGTGTCAAAGGAAGGGAAACAATCAACTAAATTAATATCAAATCTCACATCTATAATCTCAAAGCTAAGGAGAACAATTAATACATCCCATTTTCTTTAGGTTTTCGGTTTTAAGATTGGACCCGAAATGATTTTGCAAGTATATGCCATGTTTTGATGATTAAAATTATATATGTTGTTGATGGATTATATATGTTCATGTTAGTTTTATGATATGCTTGACATGAAAACCCTATTTAATGACATCCAAATGCCTTGAAAATTTAAATATAGGTCAAAAATGATATTTTAGAGACGGATTTCGATTTTTATAATTTTCTGATTTAATATGGATTTTATATTAATTTTCTAATGAAAGAAATTGTTTATTGGATTATAAATTGATTTTGGCTAAAATAATTATTATTTGGGGTTGAAATTTTTTATATGTTAAGCAACATATTAAAATAGATTTTCTTGGATTTTTCTAGATTTTTCCTAAGTTATTTGATTAATATATAAAATTATTTAAGGTATGACACTTAAATGTTTTATATATTTAATTAAGGTGAATGGGCATTTTATAAAAAGAAATTATTATTTAATTCTGAAAATAGTGGCAGCATATTTATGAAAAGAATTTGTTAACTAAAGAAAATTTTACAAACAAAGGAAGATTAGTTGAAATTTATCCTTTTTAAGTTAAAAACAAAGAAAACATACTTTTAGCATGTCTCAGCCTTCACGATAATAAACCTTCCAATCCAGACCTTCCAATAAGGTCGAGAGGTTCAAAGCCTTCGACAAGGTCAAACCAATGCATATGGTATCAAGTTATTTGGTACGTAATGAATTGGACAAGATCAAAAGATTCTTAATCTAAAGGTTAATGGCCAAAGAGATTGGGGTATGCTTGCTTTATAAACCAAAAGCTTTCACTTGTTTTGCTTTCAAATAAGAGCTTTCGACTTGGTTGCCTTCGACCAAATCAAATATATAGATTTTAAACCTTCCGGCGCAGTCAAAAGATTACTACTGTTTTAACACTGCTTCGCTTTTGAAACCTTCTGACATAGTCGAAGGGTTACTGCCACTTTGTTTTGTTTCGAACCTTTCAAAAAAAGATGAAAGGTTTACTTTTTTTAAGAAAACCAGCTGCTTCTCCCAATGCTTTCAAAAGGAAGCTTTCAACTTAAGTGATTTACCCTTGTTTTTAATTAAAGAATAACCAAGCTTTTGAAGCAGAGCTTTCGACTTAGTCGAAAGGTTGCTTCTAATGATTTCGAAAGGTTTTAAAAGAAGGTATTCCATTTGTTTTAAATTGAACATAGTAAGTCTTCAAAAGGTTTATGTTCAATAGTTTCGAAAGTTTTTGGTGAATGACTTCGAAAGGTTTAAATGAATGATTTCGAAAGGTTGGATGATTGATTCGAAAGGTTAAATGAATGATTTCGAAAGGTTTGATGATTGATTCGAAAGGTTTAAACGAATGATTTTGAATGGTTTTAGTGAATGACTTCAAAAGGTTTAAACGAATGATTTCGAAAGGTTTGATGATTGACTTCGAAAGTCTTAAATAAATGATTTCGAAAGGTTTTAGTGAACGACTTCGAAAGGTTTAAATGAATGATTTCGAAAGGTTTGATGATTGACTTCGAATGGTTTAAATGAATGATTTCGAAAGGTTTTAGTGAATGACTTCGAAATGTTTATGTGAATAATTTCGAAAGGTTTGAGATGGAAGGTTTTCCAAAGATTTTCTAAGGCAATGTTTTAAAGTGATTTTAGAGGATGATAACTAAAGTTTTATTATTTTCGAAAGGTTTGATTTCGAAGGGTTTGAAGTGTGATTTTGAAAGAGGCGATTTCAAAAGTATAGAAAGAAGTTCTTTCAAATGGTTAAACGTTTTCATCAACTAAAGTTTGAGTAAAGAATATATATACATACATACATATACATATATATATATATATATAACATGGTGATATGATTTTAAGTAAAGTATAAAGATTATGTACTTTTCCTTATTTAAGTTTGATTTAATGGTTTTAAATCACTTTAAAAACGTTTTCAAGGAAAATTTGTGAGAGGGGATCCTTAACTGAAAATGACTCGGATATTTGAATATCAGATGGGACTAGTGTAGGGTCACACCCTATGCATTAGCTAATAGCCCTAGCTAATTGTTGTCCAAAATTCCAATGTGTAGGGCTTTGTCATAGGTAGAAATTATGGCTATGCACCGAAAGGATATATGTTTGTATACAGGTAGGTTATTGGTGAGCCCGAAAATCCACTAGGATCAAGAAGACCTGGGAGATGATTAAGTTAGAGACAGACCATCCAAAAGTGAAGCATATAACAGATAGATGAGGACGGACCATCCAAATGGGAAGTGTTCAACAGATAGTTATGGATAAATAATCCTGAAGAAGAATATCTAACAGGTATTAGGTTAATTTTGATTATATTGTCTGGTAGGCCCGAGTTAGCCAAAGGTTAAAAGTTATCCAAACAAAATTTAGGTGTTTGAATAGATAGTTCATTATTACCTGGTATTTATGTATGTTTACATAAATATTGCTTTATAGTATTTAACCATTGTGGATGCAGGAGCAAAGTATATAGTTTTATGAAAGGATTTGCAAAGATATGTTTTAAAAGAATGTTAGTGAGGGAAAACCCATTCCGCTAAGCGGCATGGTCTTATTTAACATAATTATTCCAGGATGTATAATATTATTCACACCAAGTTTTATGTATGACTTGAAGTTTATGTTTTCCCCTTAAACTCTTAGGTGCTCAAAATAGATTTGAGTAGGCTGAGGAGTTAAGGTTCTTTTTCAGGTTTTAGAATGTTGGCGAATAAGCTACCGAAGGCATGCAAGAGGCAATGGATAGCCACTTAGGATTTGTAGTTCTTATTATGTTTTGATGGATTTTCCGCCATGTTGTTTGCATTAGGTCTATTATGACCATAGACTCTAATCAAATAAGGGGGTATCTTTATATACCACTCTTGCCGTTATTTGTAATAATTATATTTGATCTGTGCCAGGGAACGATATGGGGATTCTGTGTTATGAATGTAAAACATTTGATTTTGAAATGTAATGAAGTAATTGTGTTTGTTTTCATATTTAAGTGCTTCTGACATTATTGATACCACTAACATAGCTGTATTTAGTCGCTGGAAGCTAGTACTATAGATGAGTGCAACATCTGTTGCGCTTAGTTTTGGGCCTCTAGATATGTGATGTTACAGCTTGGTATCATAGCATGGTTTATGAAATACTTTAACTAAAATGGTTTTTGAAAGTGATTAGAGTTAAGATCGGGGTATGGGATAACGTTATATTAATGTGCTTGTATTTGCTATATATATAAGTATACGCTATCTCTCTAGACTCCCATCTTAGTTAGGCTATTCATATGTATCTCACAAGGTTTGAATACAGATATGGAGGGAAGAAGAGGCAGAGTAAATCTCAGAGGAGATAGCACCACCACTAATGGAAATGCCCGACCAAATACTGGAAGAGGTCCCGGTTAGGCACAAGATGAAACTGTTGGTGCAGGAGTTTCCCAGATGGGCATGGGAGCAATGTATCGGTTCCTTTTAAACATGATGCGAGCTGGAATAGCAACCGGAGTTGTCGGAGGTAATGCTGCTGGAAGTGGAGCTCAAGAAGTTCCAATGGTCAAGCAGTATGCTAACTTGAGTAGGGATTACATCAGGCTGGGAGGGAAGCTGATTATTGGTACTGAAGATGTGATCTAGTTGGAAAATTGGCTACTGCATTGCGAGATAATTTTTGCTGACTTAGGATTGAATGATGCACATAAGAGGAGATTGGCTTCGAGGCAGCTATAGGGAGCTATTCTATTATGGTGGAATACTGTTACTTTTGGAGTTGATGAGGAAACCATAACTTGGGAGGAGTTTAGGAGAAGTTTTTAAAAGATTTATGTGTGTAATGCCGTAGTCGACATTGGTGAGGAAGTTTGTAGAGTTGAAACAAGGAGATATGGCCATCTTGGAGTGTGCGAGGAAGTTTGAGGAGTTGGCTCGATACGAATATGCTTTGGTAGACACCGTGATCAGGAGGAATGAAAAGTTTATAAGGAGGTTGAGGCCAGAGTTGATATATGCTACTTTGCTGCATTTTAGAGATCCCAATGATGTAGTGATTGAAATGGCACGAAGGTAAGAAGAGGCATTGGCTTGCTTGAGGAAGAAGATGAAGGAGGCCCAGATGGGACAGGGTTAGAAAAGGAAGTTTTTTCAGAAAAAGAATGCTCAGAAAGGAGGACCACAGAAGAAAGGAAAATTTGAAGTGGTTTGCTACAAATGCGACAAGAAGGGACAATATGGTAATGAGTGTCGAACCGGCAAAGGAAAAGATGCTGGTGGAAAGAAGAATGTTGGATGTTTTAATTGTGATCAGATCGGTCATTACAAGAACAAGTGCCCAGAGCCTATAAGAGAAGGAAAGGGGCAAGTTTATGCTTTGGATCCCACAACCTCAAGGCCAGTTGTGCAGGAGAAAGGGAAGGCTGTTATGGGAGGCTCGCTATAGATTCACGATATGTTTATTAGCGTTCTATTTGATACTAGTGCATCACATTCTTTTATTTCTTGATGTTTAGCATATTAGCTTAACCTAGAGCCCTCATACTTAGTTACTTCCTTAAGGGTAGCTAATACGATAGGAGGGTATGCAACGCTTGGGATGAGGTGTGACCATTTAGAATTTGATTTGTTAGGCCGTACTTCTAGTTGTTGTTTGCATGTGTCTGACTTTGTGGGATTTGGTATTATTCTTAGGATGAATTGGTTAAGTAAATACGAGACTAGGATATTTTTCCATGATTGGATAATATCACTTAGTCACCCATATTGTAGTGATCGGATAGTTTATACCATAGAAAACCCTAGTTGTGAAGTGAATGCTTTATTGGGTATTATAAAGTTGGAGAATGAGCTGCATCGAGTCTTTGTAGTTAGAGAATTTGCTGATGTATTTGAGTCGGTAGTTGGACTGCCATCGAAACGAGCTATAGTGCGTTGAATTGATTTTTTACCTGGAGCAGAGCCGGTGAGTAGGCCATTGAGCAGGATGACACCTATTGAGATGAAAGAGTTGAAGGTGAAATTGGCGGATTTGGAAAATAAAAGTTTTATCCGACCAAGTAGTTCACCATGGAGTGCTACCGCAGTGTTTGCGATGAAGCCAGACAGATCGTTGAGGTTATGTATCGATTATCGTACGTTGAATGAGAAGGGGATACAAAACTTATATCCATTGCTGAGAATTGACGATTTGTTCGAGCAGTTAAGTGGAGCCAGGATATTCTCTCAGCTGGATTTGGCGACTGGATTTCATCAGCTTAGAGCAGAAGGGGATAGTATTCCTTTGATGGCACTTAGGACAAGGTATGGATCTTACGAATGGTTAGTTATGTCGTTTGGACTAACTAATGCATTGGCATTCTTTGTGGATTTGATGAATAGAATTTTTCGATGGCACTTGGATAGATTTTTGTTGGTCTTCATAGATGACATTTTGATATACTCTAAGGATGAGAAAGAGCATGGAGTTTATCTTAGAGTTGGGCTCGAAACATTGAGGGAGCATCAGTTGAATGCTAAGTTTTCGAAGTATCATTTTTGGAAGAAGGAAGTGAAGTTCCTTGGTCATATCGTCTCAGATAAAGGGTTGTCTGTAGATCTGACTAAGATTGAGGTGGTGAATAATTGGAAGAGACTTCAGACGATGACCGAGATAAAGAGTTTTCTTGGATTGGCTGGATATTATCAGAGGTTTATGAAAGATTTTTGATGGATAGCTGCACCGATGACTAAGCTTACGCGAAAAGATGTGAAGTTCATATGGAATGATAAGTATTAAGAAGCATTCCAAAGTTTGAAACACTTATTGACCAATGCATCGGTTTAAGTGGTTCCAGAGTTGAATCAAGATTTGGTTGTTTATACTGATGCGTGTGGAACTGGATTGGGAGCTGTGTTGATGCAAAGAGGTAAAGTGATTGCTTATGCTTCTAGACAGCTCATACCACATGTAGTTAGGTATCCAACACATGATTTGGAGTTAGCTGCCGTTATATTTTCTTTAAAGGTGTGGTGGGAGAGCGATTCGAGCTTTATACTGATCATAAGTCATTGAAGTACTTGTTCTCTCAGAAGGAGCTGAACATGAGGCAGCAGAGATGGTTGGAGTTTATTGTTGCTTATGATTTTGGAATTTAGTACATACCCGAAAAAAGAAATAAGGTGGCGGATGCACTCAGCCAGAAACATCAGAATGCTGTATAGGCTATGATTGCCGAGTGGAAAGATTTGGAAGCATTATCAGCTTGTAGTGTGCAGTTTAGATCCAAGGTAGGTTCAATTGCAGGAAGTTCTATGCTGTTTTGTTTAGAAGTTCGATCGGTAATGATTGAGAAGATAGCTTCTAAATAGGAGGAGGATTCAATTTTGGCTGAACGAATCAGAAGGTTGAGGGAAGGAACAAAGAGCGATGACCTAAAGGATATCAGTCTTGACCAAAATGGGTGGTTGAGGAAGAAAGGAAGGTTGTGTGTTTCGAATGTAGGAAACATGAGTAAGGAAATTTGGATGAGTGTCATCGTTCGAAGTTCAGTATCCATCCAGGAGGAATAAAAATGTAACAGGATATGAAGAGAAGTTTCTTTTAGGATGGTATGAAACGAGACATTGGTTTGTGTGTTAAGCAGTGCTTGAATTGCCAACAGGAAAAGGCTGAACACCAGAAGCCTAGTGGATTGCTTCAACCGTTAGAAGTTCCATTATGGAAAAGGGATTCCATCTCTATGGATTTTATTGATGAGTTGCCAAGGTCTAGTAAGGAAATGAAAGCATATTGGTCATAGTAGATAGATTGACTAAGAGTGCCAATTTCATTTCGGTAAAGTCAACTAGGATGGCCCCTATTTTTGCGAAGTTATTTATGAAGAATGTAGTTAGACTGCACGATATTTCTAGTAGTGTTGTCAGCGATAGAGATTCTTTGTTTACTAGTGAGTTCTGGAAAAATCTACAGGAAGCATTAGGGACCAAGCTCAACAGGAGTACCGCTTACCATCCATAGACTGATGGGTAAACGGAAAGAGTTAACAAAATCTTGGAGGATTTGTGAAGAGCTTGTGTATTGGATTTCAGCGGGTCATAGGAGGACCATCTTCATCTAGTCGAGTTCTCGTATAACAATAGTTATCATACTAGTATTGGGATAGCACTTTTTGAAGCTTTATATGGAAGACCATGCAAATCTCCTGTATGTTGGTTAGAGATCGGGGATAAATTGGTTCTTGGTCCGGAACTGGTGAAGGAAGCTGCAGGGAAGATTGAGTTGATTCAAACTAGGATTAAGGAAGCTCAGTCTAGGCAAAAAAGTTATGCTGATAGAAAAAGGAAGGACTTGGAATTTTCTAACGAAGACTATGTGTTTATTAAGGTTTCACCGATGAAGGGTGTGATTAGATTTAGAAAGTTAGCACCTAGATTCGTTGGACCTTTCCGTATTATTGAGAGGATCAAAAAACTCGCTTATAGAGTGGAGTTACCGAGTAGTTTGGTTGGAGTCCATGATGTTTTCAATGTTTCTCATCTTAGGAAATGTGTTCGAGACCCGAAAACTACTATAGCACATACAGTGTTAAAAGATTTAGTAGTAGATCTGGACTCGACCATAGTTAGAAAGCCGATTCAGATTGTGGCTTGAGATGAGAAGAAGTTGAGGAACAAGACAGTCAAGTTAGTAAAGGTGTAGTAGAGTGACGATGCGGGAGACTGTACTTAGGAGACCAAGAGCAGAGTTAGAGATGCTTATCCTGATTTGTTTGATGGTATGTTTTACCTTTGGTTGTTTTGATTGTGTACCTTATCGTAATTTCAAGAATGAAATTCTTTAAGGTGGGTGTCTGTAACACCCCATATTTTTACAACATTACTTAGAATAATTAATTGGGTAAATTAAATAAATAATGTGGAGATTAATAAGTTGATAATTGATTAGCTAAGGTTAGCTGTGCCATGTTAATATGCAAACTAAAATGAAATGACCTATGCTTATGTGTTAGGATATGAGAAGGGCAATATGTGAAATAGGTGGAGGTTATTTCCTAAACCCTTAGGAGATAGAATTCTCACGTTCATTTCATTTTACTCAAACTAAAAGTTCTAAGGTCGGCCACCACTATCATTCTCGAGGAGAAGATTAAACCTAGGATTCAAGGGAAGGGAAACAATCAACTAAATCAACATCAAATCTCACATCTGTAATCTCAAAGCTAAGATGAATAATTACTACATCCCATTTTCCATTGGTTTTCAGTTTTAAGATTAGACCCGAAATGATTTTGCGAGTATATGCCATGTTTTGATGATTAAAATTTAATACACACACACACACACACACACACACACACACACACACACACACACACATATATATATATATATATGTTGTTGATGGATTATATATGTTCATATTAGTTTTATGATATGTTTCACATGAATGACATCCAAATGCCTTGAAAATTTAAATATAAGTCACAAATAATATTCTAGAGACGTTTTTCCATTTTCATAATTTTCTGAATTAATATGGATTTTATATTAAATTTCTAGTGAGGGAAATTATTTATTGGGTTATAAATTATTTTGGGCTAAAATAATAATTAATTGGGGATGAAATTTTTATATGTTTCCTAACACATTAAAATGTTTTTTTGGGATTTTTCCTAAGTAATTTGATGAATATGTAAAATTATTTAAGGTATGAGACATAAATGTTTTATATGATTAATTAAGGTGAAGGGCCATTTTATAAAATGAAATTATTATTTAATTCTAAAAATAGTGGATCAATATTTCTAAAAAGAATTTGTCAACCAATGAAAATTGGACAAACAAAGGCACGTTAGTTGAAAAGTTATCATTTTTAAGTTAAAAACGAAGATTTACGACAATAAACCTTCCAATCCAGACCTTCCGACAAGGTCGAAAGGTTCAAAGCCTTCGACAAAGTCAAACCAATGCATATGTTATTAAGTTACTTGGTACGTAATGAATTGGATAAGGTCGAAAGGTTCTTAGTTGAAAGATTAATGGCCAAAGAGGTTGGGGTATGTTTGTTTTATAAACCAAAATTCGTCACCTGCTTTGCTTTCGAATAAGAGCTTTGGACTTGGTTGCTTTCGACGGGTCAAATATAAAGGTTTTAATCCTTCCAACACAGTCGAAAGGTTACTGCTGTTTTAACACTGTTTTTTTTTAAACCTTCCGATATAGTCGAAGGGTTACTACCGCTTTGTTTTTTTGAACCTTTCAACAAAGACGAAAGGTTTGCTTGTTTTCAAGAAAACCGTCCGCTTCTCCCAATGTTTTCGAAAGGAAGCTTTTGACCTAGGTGATTTTCCATAATTTTTAATTAAAGTATGACCAAGCTTTCAAAGCAGAGCTTTCGACTTAGTCGAAAGGTTGCTTCAAATGATTTTGAAAAGTTTTAAAAGAAGATTTTCTGCTAGTTTTAAATTGCAACCAGCAAGTCTTCAAAAGGTTATATTCAATAATTTCTAAAGGATTTAGTGAATGACTTTGAAAGGTTTAAATGAATGATTTGGAAAGGTCAGATGATTGACTTCGAAAGGTTCAAATGAATGATTTCGAAAGGTTTTAGTGAACGACTTCGAAAGGTTTAAATGAATGATTTCGAAAGGCTTGATGATTGACTTTGAAAGGTTTAAATATATGATTTCGAAAGGTTTTTGTGAATGAATTCGTAAGGTTTAAATGAATGATTTCAAAAGGTTTGATGATTGACCTTGAATGTTTTAAATGAATGATTTCGAAAGGTTTTAGTTAATGACTTTGAAAGGTTTAAGTGAATGATTTCAAAAGGCTTAAGAAGGAAGGTTTTCCAAAGTTTTCTAAGGCAATGTTTTAAAGTGATTTTAAAGAAGGATGTCTAAAGTTTTATTGTTTTCGAAAGGTTTGATTTTGAAGGGTTTGAAGTGTGATTTTGAAAGAGATGATTTCAAAAGTATAGATCTTTCAAAGGGTTAAATGTTTTCATCAACTAAAGTTTGATTAAAGAATATATATATATATATATATATATATATATATATATATAACATGGTGATATGATTTTCAGTAAAGTATAAGATTATTTACTTTTCCATGTTTAAGTTTGATTTGATGGTTTTAAATCACTTTAAAAATATTTTCAAAGAAAATTTATAGGGGGGGATCCTTAACTGAAAATGACTCAGATATTAGAATACAAGATGGGACTAGTATGGGGTTGCGCCCTATACATTAGCTAATAGCCCCAACTAATTGTTGTCCAAAATTCAAGTGTTAGGGCTTTATAACAGGTAGACTAAAATTATTGTTACACACCAAAAGGAATATATGTTTATATGCAGATAGGTTATTGGTGAGCCCAAAAATCCATTAGGATTAGGAAGACCTAAGAGATAATTAAGTTAGGGATAGACCGTCCAGATGTCAAGTATTTAACACATAGTTAAGGACAGACCATCCTGATGGGAAGTGTTTAACAAATAGTTATGGCTAGATAATCCAAAAGAATAATATCTAACAGGTGTTAGGTTAATTTTGATTATATTGTCTGGTAGGCCCGAGTCAGCCAAAGGTTAAAAGTTATCTAAACAAAACTAGTGTGTTTGAACAGACAGTTCATTATTACCTGATATTTATATATGCTTACATAAAGATTGCTTTAGAGCATTTAACCATTGTGGATGCAGGAGCAAAGTATATGGTTTTATGAAAGGATTTGCAAAGATATGTTTTAAAAGGATGTTAGTGAGGGAAAACCCATTCTACTAAGCGGCTTGGTCTCACTAAACATAATTATTCCGGGATGTATTATATTTTCACACTAGGCTTTATGTCTGACTTGATGTTTATGTTTTTCCCTTAAAGTGTCGGGTGCTTAAATTGATTTGAGTAGTCTGAGGGGTTAAGGTTCTTTTTTTGGTTTTAGAATGTTGACGAATAAGCTACCGAAGGCATGCAGGAGGCAACAGAAAGCTACTTAGGATTTGCAGTTCTTGTTATGTTTTGATGGATTTTCCATTGTGTCGTTTGTATTAGGTCTATTATGACAATAATATTCTGATCAACCAAGGGGTATCTTCATATACCGCTCTTGGCGTATTTTGTAATATCTATATTTGATCTATGCATGGAAACGATTTGGGGAATATGTGTTGTGAATGTTAAACATTTGATTTTGAAATGTAACGAAGTAAATCTGTGTTTTGTTTCATATTCAAGTGCTTCTGATATTATTCATACGGTTAACATAGCCTTATTTAGTCGTTAGAAGCTAATACTATAGATGATGCAACATCTGTAGCGCTTAGTTTTGGGTCTTTAGATAGGGGATGTTACAGGATTCGATACAACTGATGCCCTTTGTTGTTCACCAACTTTAGCGGGACCTACTATATGATGGAGAACTTTAGCACTTAGAGATGGGAGTCCTGCCTCTCAAGCTAAGACCTCCAAGCAGGAATGGCTTCGACTCCGGTTATTCCAAAATGTTGAAGAATGGAGTCTAGCTTAGCTTGGGAAGTAACATATGATGGGTTCGAAATTATGTCTCCCTTCTTACTAGCTGAAGGAGAGGTTTTGGTCTCTTTACTAGCTTTCTTGGTACGCTTTTTACTGGATTGTTGGCTTTCCATCTTCTTGCGAGGTGATATTATTCCAAATTTAAGAAATTACCATGATTTATAATATATAATTTTTTTTGTATATATGCAATTTTAAATCTAAAACTGCTGTTTAAGTAATCTATTTACTGCCAAAGTGATGAGGTATGTATTAATCATAAGACAATACTACATAAATAACATAAAACAAATTTATTAGAAAAATAGATTTCAGACCCAATAAAAGGGCTTCATGAAAGTGCTACAAAAAATAATGATGAGGATCATAGGACAATGGTAAGTGCTGGGAACTAGCTACTGTTAAAGATAATGAAGATATCGATGTTAATAAATGAGCATCAGTATTTGTTACTGCTATCACCATCGTCGAAGATGTTCAAGGAAATAATGCCAAAGAATAGCGATGTCGCATAAAATCCATTTGCGTCAATAAATCCTAGAACAATGAAGCATGAACGTTTTCTTCCATGAATCACAACAACTGCCGAATAAAACTATAATTGATGTCGAGATTCATGATTTCTGGAGCAATGCTGAATGAAGTCGTATCTTATCACTGGAGCAATGCTGAATGAAGTCGTATCTTGTCAACGTCAATGTTTCCAAAGTAAACCATTCTTAATGCTGCTTGTAATCGGAGTTATTAAGCACTGACAGTGTTCTCCATATTAATGTCACTACCCATCGAAATTGCCTTATAAAGGGAAACACAAGTTATGAATGTTGCCAAGGTTCAATACTATTACAACGTCAATGCTTATGAACATGCTTAGGAGACACTATACATCTACATATGCGATGTTGATGACTGTCATCATCAATATCCACAAGTGCAGTTAATGCCGCATTTTGTAAGCTACTAAATATCGACATCGAGAGTCGTCATTGTTGCCGCTGTTCAATGTTGCTAACAATCAATCAAAGGAGGTCTCAAGATATGGAGTCTTCGTCACTGATTTTCGTTAGCCATGATGAGAACCATCAATACACGCAAAAGGGTTGTTGAAGCTGCTTTTACTAATGCCACCTTTCATCAATGTTAATATATGGATGTAGTGAAAGTTGATCGACGAATAAAAGACCATCAACTTCGAGTTTAGAGATGCCAGGTATCAATCCTATTGAGCCAATGCCGAAGTTCAGCAATGTGAATTCAAGAGCGCCGAACTTGATGTTCAACGACACTGCTAATGTTGCAGTCAATAGAGTATCTACCTTGATGATCGACGACGCTACCAATGTTGAAGCTAACGAAAGCTGTAGCCAATGAATGATGAAGCTTACCGCTTGTTGAACCCAATAAATATGGACCTAAGGGTTTCATGGAAGGGATCAGATTCTTTCTTCTCACTTCTTACTTTTAAACTTTGTAGACCCTAAATTAAATTGAGGATTTTACCTATTATAGTAGTTGAACAATTGTACACATAAGGATTTGGGAAATTAAACAAGGACATAGCCTTTTTGACTTAATTTGTACAATTACTAGCACATTCGTTTGACTTTGTACATTGATTGACTTCGACTTGTGACTTGCATAGCATATTGAATTTCCTTGAACTTGTGATTGAACTTTTACCATACATATTGACTTGAACGTCGACCTTCATATTGACTTATACTTTGCATACTGCCTCGAGCCCTTAATGATGATGATGACTAAACTTAGAGCCGACATAGATGTATACTCTGATTTGATGACTTCGATTTACCTTGATAAGGCTTCACTTTGAAGTTGTTATATTTCTACATACTTTTGGAGTTAGCAAATTTATTTGCTAACATTATCGGTTGATGATGTATTAATCAAATTAAACAATTTCAACATGTTGAAATGACAATGTCATGAGCAGTAGCATTGCATAAAGCTCCATTTGTGATAATAAAGTCGGTGACAAGTAAAAGAGCTATTGGCATCAATAATCCTATATTGATAATGTTGTAAAACTTATGCTATAAAATACTAACAAGCTCCACAACCTTGACTTGCGACAAGGTAATAAGGATAACGACGTTAACGAATGGTGTCAACGTGAATTGGAAATGTGATTTATAACATGTTAAAAGAAATTATGTCGAGAGTATCAATGCCATATAAAGCTCCGTTCACAATGTCAAAAATGATCGTGGAAAGGTAAAAAAAACAATAAGATTACTACTATCGAACTATGCTCATAAGTAATGATCGAAGATGAGCAGCGTCTTCCTTAATTGATGACGAGTTTTTCTAATCAAAGAATATTGTCGATGACCTCTAATTTCACAACTAGGGGTAGCTGCACTTCAACTCAATCGATGAGGTGTGAAATGACTTCGGCTCTATTGATGTTAGTTAAACAATAAGGACACTGCTAGCGTCGACTGTCACGACAGTAAGAGATTGTTGCGTCCCATTAAAACTAAAGTTGTTTGTTGTTGATGATGTAAAAAATTTATTAGCACCGAGCTTATTAATGTCACATTCAATTCACTCTTGCTATTTACAATATGAAAACTTTTGGCTAATAAAGTAATAAGGTAATATAAGGGTATGTTAACTTCGAAAATCATAATACTCCGGAGAAGATCATTGCCGATATGATGAAAAAAAAGAAGTCAATGTCATCTTTTTCATTAGTAAACCTAAAATATGATAGCTTCAACACAAACATCGATCAATATCAAGGTTTATTTCTGAGACATGAAAGCATTACGCTAGGGGATTGGCAACTACTAGGTTAAACAACTCACATTAAACTTATGAGCAGTATCGTGAGCAACAACACCAACATAGGCCTATATGATAATGGGTACGGATTTGGTATGCTACCCGTTTCATCATGTGACATAAAATCCTTAAATTCTTAAATCATTGCCACTAAGTAGCTAATCAATCTCAAATCATCAATCGACGATAAGTACTGAGGACGAATGCTTAAATTAAATTACTGATTCAAAGAAAATAGAACCCAAGCTAGAACCCTAATCATGAATTTAACATGAGAATCATGAAAACTAACTTGTGAATCGATTAAATAAGAGTCGTACCTTAGCTTTGAAACTTGTTATCAAAGAACTAGGACTTTGCGATTGATTTTGAAAGCTTGATTCTCGCTCAGGTTTTTCAATTGCAGGTAAAGGGAGAAAGGAGAAGAAGCCTGTGTATTTACAAAAGGAGGTAAACATGCCGAAGCCGTTGGATTAATTTTAAATAGAAGATTAAGATTAGCGAGATAAGACTAAAGGTGGGAAAAGGACAACGCGAACACTATTGACTTGAAAAGTCGATGCCTCCTCTACATTAGGAGAGGCAAATGTTACTGCTATGATTGTCATCGAAGAAGTTCGGCCTGCTGTTTAGCCTTGTCGTCGCTTCAATAAGCCATATTAATGTAATACAGTCAACATCAACATAAGAACTATGATGGACGAAGTCGAAGACTTATGAAGTGATGCAGATACCATCGACATAATGGTCAACAACATGGATATGAGGGTAGAATGGCGTCGAAAAGGTAGGATGATGTGATTTATCAATAAAAGAATATAAGGGTATCGAATATAATTAACTTCGTAAGTCACCAATGGGTATCTGAGTGACCAATAATTCATTTCATTATAAGTTCTATCAGCACTACAACTCGCCTATTGAAATCAAAATGGACTCATCGTCAATAGTCATGGAAGCTATCAACATTACATCAAAACAACACTGCATTTCATGAGCAGTTCGGAAGTATTGTTTTACGATGACGACAAAGGAATACAACATTATGCCTCTTTTTGTTAATACTCAACACCTCACTTTGTCAGTGTGTTTCATCAACATTTAGAGGACACTGCATGTCTATGCGAAGCAGTGTTGATGGTAAACACCAACAATATCCATGAAGTCATCAATACTGCCTTATGGTCGTCGATGCTTCATAATTGTATTGACTCAAGAAGTACTTCAACTATTATGGTGGAAAAACCTAATGCCATAGTTTGTAGTTGCTGCTAACTATCAATCCAAAGTGTTTGAGTACATAAGATGGGTGATGCCAAAGACTATTAAAATTCACAAGGTAAAAGCTACGCTGTTGACACTTCCCAATTCGAAGCCTAGCGCATAGCAATATTGAAGTCATTGCTAATGCAATCACTAAAGTTGATGCTGAAGCACGTCGAAGACACTGAAAACAAGATAATGCCACCTCTTCAATGACAAAGCTAATGTAGGTTGACACTGTTGAAGCCAAGCACGTCGAAGTCGAGTATGCTGAAGTCATGAAAGGAAGAGTGGAGCTCTGCCACCTTTTTAAATAGAACTTGGGGTGCCAAATTAGGGTGGATTTTGGATTCTCTCCCTCTTTTCTTAAATAAAATCTTTGTAAACTCTAAATCAATTTGAAGATTTTAGCCGATTGTAATACTTGAATTTTGTACACATATGGAATTGAAAATCAAACAATTACATAACATACTGATTAACTTCAATTGCGAACTTGCATAGCATATTAGATCGATTCGACTTTGGAGTTGCATATCAATCTAACTTGAGATTTAATTTGCATATAGACTTGAGCTTCTATTCTCATATTGGCTTGAACATTGATTTCGACCATGTATCATATGACTTCGACTTTGACGACTAGACTTGGAATTAGTATGGATACATAATTTACCTTGATGACTTCGACAAGACTCAACAAGGCCTCTCTTTGAGTTTTCTTTTCTTACTCAATCTTTTACGGTTGGCAAATTTATTCATTAACACTTACATCAACCACAAAGTCAATTGAAAATTGTTTACCTCCTGCTTACCCTTCATACAAATTTCAACATTTCACAATCTTCCAACATCTCCATAAAATGAGAAGAAATGAAAATGCAATTCATAGTTATAAACCAGTTGAAATTTCCAAAATAATTCTAACTACATAGAAATTCGAAAATGCAACCAACGCAAGAATAAGGTTGAACCTGAGTAAGTTTATAGGTAATTCTGCAGAGATTGTAGTGATATTCATTCAGGTCAAATTCAATCAAAGTTCAGCAATGTGAAAAACCGTAAAAATGAAAAGACAATATTTGATGTAGTATTTAATTTGTTGAATTCTATGTAGTATTTAATCTAATGTACTTTTTGAATTTCATTAGTTTGCATTACTATTCAATTAAAATCATTTTTCGTTGATTATTAGTTTAGTAATTATAATTATTTAACTATTAAATGAAATAAACACTCAAATATATTGCATCTATAATGACTTATTTTTTATCATATGATTTTACCTCTGGAATGTTATAACGACTTTTATTTTTAATGGAAGCTGAATTGGCGTCCAAGATCACTTCCATTGAAAAGATATGATGTTTTCCTTTCCGTAGAGTGGTATAATAGCGATTTGGACTTTTTGGATAGGAGATACGGCTGTTTGAAGATTAAAGTTAAAGATTTTCTATTCGTTAGTAGTCGGTTCAATGTGTTTGGTTCGGTGTTGTTTGGTTCGGGCTAGACTTGGTTTGGTAGAAGAATGGGGTCAGCAACCAATCATGGAATCCTATTCGGTGTGTGGATAGCTCGATAGTTGATCATGAAATCCTAGTAGGGGGTGCTCTGTTCTGGAGCTTATAGGGGTGCTTGGGGTTTCACCTATAATAGGTGAGTCATCTCACCCCACAACATTTCTTTTCTCCACTTCCCATTTAAGCCTGAAACTCTGTTATTCCACTTTTCACCCGACTTCTTCACTTTCTTATCCAAATCTTGTCCAAACCATATATAAGTAAGCGGATTCATTAAGGGCTTCAAATCTACTTCTTTGGGAAGAAAAATCAGATCTTGGATTGAATTCTCGGATTTACATCATTTTGCATGCAAATCTCTACTTTGTTAGTGTTTAATGAGCAAGTTATCATCTCTCACCTTATTATATATGTACCTATAGGTTTTGGCATATCTTAAACTCATTTTTAAAGTCAAAATCATGTTTTGGAATTGTTTTAAAGTGAAACCTGAAGTAAAAATGAAATTAAAATATTTTAAAATGTTCTAATCATGTTAATTTTATGTATGATGGCCTTGATGTATGTTAAGCTAGGTTAGAGACATATTATAGGATGATTTGCCATCAATTGTTGTATGTTCGCATGTTTGGATGTCGTCTGGTGCATTTATGATGTTTGCTTATATGCTTGTATAGTTGAAAATGCTCATCGAAGTGATTCAAAGGTAGGAACTTTGAAACCATATTTTGATGGATAGGAGAATAAGTTAGGAGTTACATCGATGCATATGGAAGGCATATAGGTCAAAGAAAGGAGCATAGTGATAGAATCGATGTGAAATTTGGAATTAGATACCTGATAGTATTTTGGTTCAAGTGGTGTTCTTGTCGACCCTAGGCACGACTCGGGTTATACTCAGGTTTGGCTCAGAGTCGGACAATAATTCTTTGTCGAGGGTGTTAGCTTACGTTCGGTTTAGATTTGGCTCATAGCCGACCTGGAAATCTTGCTCGGGAGGGAGGGGCATCGGGTCGTGCTCGGGGATTTCGGAAAATGGCTCGATTTGGCACCCAGGCAAGGGATTTGATTTGGTTTTCTAGGACGCTTTAGGTCGCGCTTTAAGCTTTTTTAGCGTTTTCTTCTAGCCTGACCTGGGACATACCCAGATTAAAAAATTGAAATTTGGAAATTTTGGTCCTGGCGAGGCAAAATTTCGGGATTTCTTTGGGACTTATTTTGAGGGTTTAGTGTAGGATGTAGAGTGAAGTTAATGACTCCAAATGACTCGAAATGGTCTTGGATTTCATGTGGCGACAAGTGAAGCCATAGTTTAGTGCTTCAACCCAATGACGCCAACGACGATGGTGATGACTTTGGAACTTCGACACAATGGCTCTATGACTTACGATGGGTGTCTAGAGGAGTTCTAAAGATGATGATTTAACGATAGGAGTCGTGGTGGCGATCCCCAAGGGCAAGTTTAACTATGGGAACTTGCGAGCGAGATTTGCAACTATTTCCTACTAAGAAGATAGCCAGGATTGAATAACGATTGAGTTACATTATGGAGACGCGTACAAAACGGTCATTGATAACTTAGAGGTTTCTAGTGTGTTCGCATAGAAGGCTTATATGGGTAGCCCCCACTTGGATTTGCGACCGTGTTCGGATCTTGCGATAGTAGATTACCCTAGGCTTTGTGATTATTGGCATGGTTCCTAGCCTTTCAGATTGGCATGAACTCAAGCACCAATGTAGCAACCCAATTTTTATTTACGTTGATTCTAATTTCATAATAATTATTCTAGGAATAATTAACGAGATTTATAATTTTAATGAATGAAAGTAAGACAAGGATTGGTTTTGTGTAATTAGTGGAGATAAAATGTGTTTGAAATGTTCATTGAAATAAACGGAAAATTAGAGAAATAATGATCTTTACCTATTTAAATGAGTGTTGTAATTCTATTAAAATATAAGGTGAAAGATGAAATCATTGTAAAATGATTATAAGTGTTTTTTAAAGCGTAAATTGCTTTTTTATCCATTTTTTGCAATTTTACTCATATTGAATAAATGAGAATTTAATAAGAATTGAACTAGTTTTTTAAACTAAAAAGAGTGTATTTTGAAAATGTGTAGACTTGGATTTAATTCATGGTTAGCAATTTGTTAGAGTTGGAGAATGTTAAAGTAATAAAAAGGGTTTGAACAAAAGTGTTAGTATTAAAGAAATTTAGAAAATTTGAATTTGTTTGAATTTGGGATTTTGGAATTTATTTGAATTAAATTCCTTTTTTATTTGAGTTAAATAACTTTAGCATTTAGATTAATATGATAATTTTGATTTAGGTTTTAGTTATTGTTGAGTTTAAACATTAAGGAGATTAGATTTTGAACCTTAGTGATAATAGTTTCATTAATGAATGGAAAGATAATAAAATTCTTTCCTTAAACACTTAGCCAAATCTAGCTTTGTCAGGACTCCTAATCTCACTTTACTCAACAACTCATCATCTCATTATTTCGTAAAACAAAATTCATTCAAAAACTTATCTCTCCGCTTTGCAATAAGAAGAACCTAGCTTTTCCATTACAAAACCCCAGGCCTTCAAAAATCTAAATTAATTCAAATAGATTAATAAAAATCCCCAAATTTGGATATATTGTTGCTGCCATGTTCAAGCACCTCCACTCCAAATTTCTGAAATTTCATTGGGTTTTGATGGGTTAAATATGGTCGTTTTTGCAAGTTGTTTTAGGGAAATCAGAGAAGAAAACGCAGGCCAGCAGAATAATCATAACTAATTGTAGAAAATCATAACAATCAAAAACTTGGATATGTCGTTCATAACTCGTATATTTACCTACCTAGACATTTCAAAGGAAAATATTTAGTTTTGCTATGCAAAATCACTACTGTAGTAAGCATGAAAATGCGAAAAATTTCAATGAATTAATATTAGCAATTTATTGTTTTTGGATGCTAAGTTGAGAATTCCTCACAGTTATCTGTAAATAGTGTGTGATTTACGATCTGATTAGAAGTGGTTTTTGGATTGCATGTTTATTAGCATTGTTCATATAAATTTTAAAGTCAAAGTCAAAAAATTAGAAACTCAAATATGTTATTAGCTTTGCTAAATCTTTTATTTGTGATTGCATAAGGAATTGATAAGGTTTGCTACGTGTAGTATGATGTTTCCAGACCCTAAACACCCCAAAGCACCTGTCGGAATCGACCAACTTCACTAGAAAATGAAAAAATCCTAGGAGCAGGCCGAGGAATCATTCGAACCGGTTGACGTAACTCTTGGGCACCCGGCCCAAGTAATTCATTCTAGTTTTGGTTGTTTTGCTTCATGTTTTTAGTTGTTGATTTATGGAGATTTTTAGCCTATTTTCGATATATTTGTTTTGATGATTTCGTGTTTGTTTCCTTCAGTTTAAATATAGTATATAAACTGCTTTAAAGTTGTACGATACTGTTTGCGCAAAATTTGGTCACAAACCCCGAATATCGTGAAAGAACCAATATATGAATATAAATCAACAATGTCCAAATATAAATCTCAGATCCAGACGCAACAATTGGAAAATAATGAACAGAAAAACAAGACTTATAGTGGTTCGGCTATCTCCGGCCTATGTCCACTTTGAATGATAATCTTTTTATCGATGCTCTTGGTGATTACAGTGGATTAACGCAGTAATTTTTGAAAACAATGACAAAATTCGAATGCAATCGTGATTTCGGCAGAGTCAGGGCGTCCTCCCATCAAAATTCCTTTTCTGTAGGCTCTAGGGTGCTATTTATAGGCGTTCCCTGCAAATATCTGGCCTAAACTTCAGGAGACTCCTTCTGGCTCGTGAGTGGGCCCACGCGATCGATCTCATGAGGTTTCGACTCGATCCGTGATCGATACGAACCAATTTCGTATCGATTAAGATTTGGTCCAATCAAGATGAAATTTGGCATGAACCTTCCTTAGCTTATACGTAAACTTCTATGAAAATTACATAGCATTTGGACCGTGGATTGTGAGATATGATTGATGCAAGATTGTGTTTCTGTGTATATTGTCACGTTCGAATCGATCGTTCGTATCGATCCGTTGGTATCGATACAAGCACGTGACAACATGTTGTCATGGCGCGCACTCTTAGGATCGATCCACTCTTTATGTCGAGTTGATCGAGTCTTATCTGCACCTTGTTTGTATCGATGGTTCTTCATTACGAATCGATGAATTCGTATCGATATCTTATGGTGCTTCATATCAATGATTTGTAGCTCTGTTCGCATCAATGATTGGAGGACGTGCTGTTTCATATCGATCGTTAAAGTGGTGCACTATTAACATCGATTGATCTTGATCCTATTCGTATCTATCAACTGATCGATACGAACTAAGGGTTCATGATTCTCGGGGATCGATATGAATAGCGAGATTTTTAGATCGATACGAATTAGATCGACACGAATAGTGTAATCTGAATGTAAACAGGATCAATGCGAACAGAACTAGCGCGATAACGCTCTGGATTGATGCGAACACATGGACACGAACATGGCTTCCTGGATGGATTCGAAGATGCGAGAATCTGATCGATACGAACTCAATGGATTCGAACTGCGCAATTATAGGTCGATTCGAACTTGATGGATTCGAACAGATCGAGGTGAAGTCATTCTGATGGATACGAATCTGATGGATTCGAACAGATCAATACCACGTCCCTCTGATGGATATGGACTGCGTATCTTTCTCAACTTGTATCGATCATATCTCGATCATCAGAACTCCGATTGACCTGAAATTTGAGATGTCGGCTTTTATGGCTTTGATTGTTATGTCTTGTCAATCGTAGCTTGATCCAGACTTGGGCAAAATTCGTCGATATCCATAGTAGACCTGCGATGTATAATCAATATTTGTGACTAGTAATCATTGATTTCAGTTAATTTCTTGTTATCTCGACTTTTCCAAAAGGTGGGATAACACTTTGCCCCCCATAACATACCTTTTTGTAAAAGGTGTGTTTTGAATAATTTCAGATCGAGTGTAGTGAGTTCTTGTTTTATTTAGAGGTATAGTATTGTTAATCAAGTTAATGGCTGTTCGAAGCTGAATCAGTATCCATCTCCTCCTATGGAAGTCGAGAATGAAATTCTGCAGTCTCTTCGGATTGTTAATGGTTACTCTAGACCCTTGCCAAATCCATTCCAGACTTAACGATCGAATAGAAAGATTCTGTTGTGCTCCAGCATTGCTTTCTATCCCTTGCAATCCGGCCCCAACGAGGGCGTATAGCGATGTCTTAGTCTTTTTGGACCAATCATAGCCTCTCCGGGCTCTTGCTGGATCCCATTCCATCACTCTCCGGTGAAGGGGAAACATCATTGAGTGAGCCGATCCTGTCGCTCTCCGACGAAGCGGCAGCACCCCCTGCACTCCGGTTTAGTGTCTATGAACATTAAGCGATGTCCTGGCCTAAACCCTAGGCCGAACATAGCCATTGCAGGCCCTTATCAAACCCCGATCCAATCACTCTCCGGTGAATAGGGAACGATGTTAAGTGAATCGATCCTGTCGCTCTCCGGCGAAGCAACTCACTTCTTGCACTCCAGACCCTGCCTCTCCGGGTAGGGTCATAAACCGATCTTTTTCAAGCTGGTATTCAACATTCATCCTTTAACTCTCCAGTCAAAGGTTTATTCCAAGAAATTCAAGTTCATTTATTAAATTCAAATCCCATATGTTCAATCTCAAACATCAGGAATAACTAAACATTGCCTCTCTGGACAGAGCGATCCATTACCATCTCAGAGCATGCTTGGGGTTCGCTTCGGTTCCCGTACATGTGTAAGTGGAATAGCCGTTTATTTTAAAATCAAATCTAAGGAATCAATCGACCAAAGCTCAAATCCTAAACTTGGCCCTTGCCATCATAATCAATTGATGATGAGTCGTGATCCCGATCCAGGATCGGTCTTGTTAGGTGGAGGGTGCGGTTGCTCAGGTCTTACGGCTGCCGTACGACCTCTGGCATATTGTGTCAATCTAACACTTCTGGCATGATCATCTACCTCATCCTTTAAATGGAAGCATTCATCAGTAGTGTGCCCATCCAGTTCATGGAATAGGCAGTACTTCCCACTCCTATGCTCTCTGTTGGGCGAATTCTCACCCAGAAAATCTCGGGACCAGGAAGTCATAATTTCACCCGGGCTCGCAACCTCCACTTCGTTCGACAGCCAAGAAGCTCAATACTAACCTAGAAGTCTATCCGACATTCTCCATAAAGAAGCTCGTTCGACCCAAGCCTCCATTCAACCATCACCTCATTCGGCATCACCTCATTCGGCATCATCTCATTCGGCAAAGCACAGCTCTCACCCCCACCGGACAAACCTTCTCCATGTTCCATTCGGCCTCTCCCATGCATGCCGAACCAGGGCCATCACCGGACCATGGCCATCACCGGACCAACTACCTACCTCGATGCCGAATGGACCACCATCCCACTCCACGACCGGACCACCAACACCGAATCGTGCATGGCCGGACCAACGCCACCGAGCCAAAACCATACCTCACCACCGAATGGATCTCCGCCGAACCAGATGATTGCCAGTCCAGATTGCTTCAGCCCGGGCCCACCAGCAGCTATATACTTCCAAGACCCCTGCCCCCTACCTCACTCTATAAATAGAGGGGCAGGGGTACAACAATGGCGGACAAGTTTGAGAGCTCAAGCAAGGAAGGAACTTTCAAACTACTTTCATACACTTGTATACAACGCATTGTACTTGTAACCTGAAAGAAAGAAGATAATAACATATAAAGTGGACGTAGGCACATTCTGGCCGAACCACTATAAATCTGTGTGTCTTTTACATTTCAGCCCCAACTTTTCTCATATTTACATACTCATCTAAAATCATTGAAAATTACATATAATCGACTAAATAACACGACTTGGAGGTGTTTGTCCATTTTTTGTGCAAACATTTTTGGTGCTTTCACTGAGAAGTGAACTCAGGCTTCATCTTCTCCCACTCAACCTCTTTCCTAACAACATCACTCGTTGCTTAGAAATCATGCCTTCCAAGCAGAGAAGGGATGTTAACAAAGGAAAGAACATCGCAACTAGCAGCCTTCCAGATCCAGCAATCACAGATCAGCCCACTTCAACAGCAGTACCAGATGAAAATCAGGAGAATCCAACTGGTCCCGCAACGGAACAACCAATCACTAGGGCAGATCTGGACAGGGTTGTGGCTGAAGTAACTAACCGCTTCACATCCCAACAAGAAACTTTGGTGGACCAACTCATGTCACGCTTAAGGGATGCTGAGGAGTCCAACCGCAACACGGAATCATGGGGTGAATCCCAATCCGGAGGATCCCGGAGGCAACAAAGGTCTTCACTCTTCGAACAAGCTACCAACAGGAAAAACGATGATAGGGGCCGCGCCCGGACTCAGCCCGAATTCCGACTCGAGGAAGCCCTTGGAACCGAACCTAGCGGGGGAGGCACCAGGCGAGGGTCGGATGTAGCTGAGCCAGTCATGCCACCTAATCATAGAAACCCCGCTGAACGGAGCCGAGCTAGAACCCAGCCCGAAGTTGACCCCATGGATGTGCTCGAAACAGAACCCCACAGGGGAAGATCGAGGCAGGGGGCAACTGTAGCTGGTCCTAGCGTGCATCCAAGCAGCCAAAGACAACCACTGGATAATGCTAGAGGTGATAGACTGTACCATCCCTACAGGGCATCTGGACGAGATAGATCCCGCAGGGAAGAACCGAGCTCATTTTTGTCCGCTCCAAGTTCTGACGAACGAATGGCACGATTATTCAGAGAATGTGTCCAACGGGAGCAAAGGGACCGGGGAATAGGCGCTAGGGTCACCAGTCCCTTTACCCGAAATATCGAAACTGCCATCACTCCCCGGGAATGGAAAATGCCAACCATGGAACCTTACAAAGGAACTTCCGACCCCATCGTACACCTGCAGAGATACACCCAGCATATGCTCATGAGTGGAGCAACAGAAGGAGTATTATGTAAATGCTTTCCGCTATTCCTATCAGATCTAGCTACCTCCTGGTTCTGCCATCTACCCCAAGGATCCATCAGCTCATGGGAGATGTTAAAAGAAAGGTTTATTAGCCAGTTCCGCATCCATGTGGAACAACCCAAGGATGCTTATTCTCTATCCAATGTCAAACAGAAATCCGGAGAGACGCTGCAACAATATCTAACACGGTTCAACGCCGCAGCGGCAGCAGTTCAAGATGCCGATGAAAAACTCACTCTGATGGCCCTCTGTAGTGGTGTACATCCAGACACCAAGTTTGCCAGAAGATTAACTAAGGAAAAACCAGCTACCTTGCCTGATTTCTTCCATGAAGCTGGAAAGTATATGAGACTTGAAGACGCTGCTACTGAGAGGCAGTCAGGGCAACAAGGCAAGATAGTTCAGGACAAGGTTCCCACTGCAGCTAAGGACGCTCGAAGAAATGAATCTAGAGACAATGCTGGAGGCAGAAAGGTTGAGAAGCGCCAATATCGACCAGGGCCAAGATTTGACTCCTACACTCCTTTGAATGAAACAATCGAAAACATCTACCTAGCCACTCAGGGCGAACTCGGATACAAGCGCCCCCCGCACAAGAAAGAATCAGATAACGCACTCAAGTCCGGAAAGTTCTGTCGCTTCCACGAATCCCACGGACATGACACCAATGAATGCCACCATCTTCGGGACTTGATCGAAGAACACATTAGAAGAAGAAGACTGGAACGTTATGTGAAAGGTCAGAACAGGACTCCAACTCCTGCCAACGAGAACTCAAAGCAACCCCTCCCAGAAGTAGGCGGAGGGAATCGCAACAATCACAACACCAGTGGCTCTAGTCAAGAGAAGATAGTGGTCCTTACCATCTCAGGAGGACCACACATCGCCGACAGAAGTTGGGCAGAGATGGAAAGGTACGGCAAGTCGCTTAGAAATGACGAAGGATATGTTAACTCCATTACGGAGGAACGCCACCCGAAACGAAAAGAAAACAATGACATTGTATTCAGTAGGCATGATTTGGAAGGAAGACAGTACCCACATATGGATCCCATGGTCATCTCTGCCTGGTTTGGTCCAGCTAAAGTTTTTCGGATTCTAATAGACACGGGAAGCTCCGTTAATATCCTGTTCAAACATGCTTTCGACAAAATGAAGTTATCAATGAAGGATGTATCCCCCTGTGATAAACCACTGCACGGTTTCACTGGAGATGCAAAGATGCCTCTCGGGCAACTTGACCTCTTCGTCGAAATAGGAAGTCATCCCCGCTCCGTTGTGCGAAAACAAACGTTCGTACTAATAGAAAACCACTCGGCTTACAACGCTTTCTTGGGAAGACCAGCCTTGTCTGACTTTCAGATTGTATTAGCCCCCTGGTGCCTGAAAATGAAATTTCCAACAGACAACGGAGTAGGAGAAGTAGAAGGAGATCAAGATGCTGCCCGAGACTGCTACGTAACTGAACTTCGCAATAACCGCAGAAAGAATAAAGGAAAAGATGCAGAGACTACTCTCTGCATGAAAAGCTTGGAGGCATAGCAACTAAAGAGAGCCCCTCCTCTTCGATACACAAGCGATCCCTTCAATGAACTAGACCCCAGGGATAAAGAGGAGGAGGCTACCGCCGAGCCTGCAGAGGCTATGGAATTCGTATCGGTAGATAAGCATGATTCAAGTAGACTATTAAAAATCGGATCTCAGCTGAAAACGGGATTGAAGGATCAACTCATTGACTTCCTCCGCCACAACTTAGATGTATTTGCGTGGACCCATGCCGATATGACAGGAATCTCCCCAGACATAGCATGCCACATGTTGAACATCGATCCCACCAAGGTACCAGTAAAGCAGAAAAAGAGGAGCATGGGGGCAGAGCGATCAGCAGCCCTTGATGAGGAAGTAAAAAATCTACTTGCTAATGGCTTCATACGGGAAGCCATCTACCCAGAATGGATCGCTAACCCGGTGCTAGTAAAAAAGGCCAATGGAAAGTGGCGAACATGTATTGACTTCTCCAATCTGAATGACGCTTGCCCGAAAGACTGCTTCCCACTTCCCCGAATTGACCAACTCGTAGACAGCACAGCTGGGCATGAACTCCTATCTTTTATGGATGCATACTCCGGATATAACCAGATCCCCATGCACGCTCCCGATCAGGACCACACTAGCTTCATCACCGACCGCGGATTATATTGTTACAAAGTCATGCCTTTTGGACTCAAAAATGCTGGAGCTACCTATCAACGCCTCGTCAACAAAATGTTCGCAGGACTGATAGGACGAACTATGGAAGTATATGTGGATGACATGTTGGTAAAGTCCAGGAAAGCCAACGACCATGTAAGCCATCTGGACGATATGTTTCAGGTACTTCGCCGGTATGGAATGAAGCTGAATCCCCTAAAGTGCTCCTTCGGAGTTTCATCGGGAAAATTCTTAGGATTCATCGTCCACGCCAGAGGAATCGAAGCAAACCCTGAACAAGTCCGGGCTTTAAAAGAAATAAGGATACCTTCCACTCGAAAAGAAATGCAGAGCCTAAACGGGAAGGTGGCCGCCCTAAGCAGATTCATTTCCAAGGCAACTGACAAGTGTGTCCCTTTCTTCGAAGCACTCAAGAAAGACAAAGGGAGGTTCGAGTGGACCGACGAATGCTTAAAAGCCTTCCTCAACCTAATCGAACACCTTCAGAGACCACCAGTACTCTCAACTCCAAATGAAGGTGAAGTGTTATACCTATACCTCGCCGTATCATCTCATGCTCTAAGCGCCGCCTTGGTAAGAGAAGAAGACCGCACACAACGCCCGGTTTACTTTGTAAGCAAGAGATTTACGGGGGCAGAAGCCAGATATCCTAAACTTGAGAAGTTAGCATATTGTTTATTGATCGCGTCACGGAAACTGCGACACTACTTCCAGTCTCACTCCATCAGGGTTCTAACCGATCAACCACTAAGACAAGTGCTCCATCGTCCTGACACTTCTGGGCGACTCCTCAAATGGTGCATCGAACTAAGTCAGTATGATATCACCTACCATCCCCGCACCGCTATCAAAGGACAAGCCATGGCTGATTTCATTGTCGAATTCACTACCAACGAAGGCAAGGAACAATCCGAAGTAGCAAAAAAACATCAAGTGGAACCTCTTTGTAGACGGAGCATCGAACGAACAAGGCTCGGGGGCAGGTATTGTGATCGTCACCCCCAGGGGAAGAAAGTTGTACTATGCATTAAGATTGGAGTTCACGGCCACTAACAACGATGCTGAATATGAAGCAGTAATAGCGGGATTGGAACTGGCCCTAGAAATTGGGATCAATTCCTTATGTATTCATAGTGATTCTCAGCTTATCGTAAACCAGGTACTAGGAGAATTCCAGACTCGAGGAGAACGGCTCACAACATACCTAAAGAAAACCAGACTGCTGCTCGATCGATTGGACCATTATCTAATCAAACACATTCCTCGAGAAGAAAACCAAGAGGCAGATGAACTTGCAAAGCAAGCTAGTATGAAGGACAGCACCATTCCCGGAGCACTAGCAATCTCAAGGCAGCTAGCCCCGAGTTTCGAACAAGCGAATCTGATAACTGCAATCGAAGAAGGAACCTGGATGACTCCTATCCGGAAATATTTGCAAGATGGCATACTACCCGACAGGCGTGACGAAGCCAAGAAGATCTTGAGGAAAGTTCCCTACTACACAATACAAGAAGGCATCCTCTACCGGCGTGGCTTCTCTAGCCCCCTATTAAGATGCGTCGCCGGAAGGGAAGCCAAGGAGATATTAACAAACATCCATCAGGGAGGATGCGGAGATCACACTGGAGGACAGACTTTGGCAAGAAAGATACTCCGATATGGATATTACTGGCCCACACTAAACAAAGATGCCCTAGACTTCGTTAAGAAATGCGACAGATGTCAGAAGTTCGCCAAGATCCCTCGACTACCCACAAACGAAATTACTCAAATGACCAGCCCTTGGCCCTTTGCTGTATGGGGAATTGACTTAATTGGCGAACTGCCAACGGGCCGAGGCGGAGCCAAATATGCTATAGTGGCAGTCGATTACTTCACCAAATGGGTGGAAGCGGAACCTTTAAATAAAATATCTTCAGCAAAAGTTATCAACTTCTTGATCAAAAACATTTTGTGCAGGTATGGAGTCCCCCTCAAGATCGTATCAGACAACGGACTCCAATTTGACAGCGAAGAATTTGCCGACTGGTGCCAAGAGCATGGAATTCATAAAAGCTTCTCATCAGTAGCTTACCCTCAGGCAAACGGACAAGTTGAAGCTGTCAACAAAATTCTCAAAACCCTAATCAAGAAGAAACTTGAAAAGTCAAAAGGCGCTTGGGTGGACGAACTTCCTACGGCACTATGGGCATACCGCACATCTTTCAGAACATCAACGGGACATACTCCTTTCTCTTTGGCATATGGATCGGAGGCAATGCTCCCAGTTGAGACTATTGTGCCTTCCCACCGTAGGATCCACTACAACCCAGAAGAAAACGAAGAACTCCTCCTCATGTCTTTGGATCTGATTGAGGAAAGGAGAAACGATGCAGCACTCAAAGCAGCAGCTCACAAACAAAAAGTGGCAGCACTATACAATTCCAAAGTCAAGCATCGCAGCTTACAAGAAGGAGATCTTGTCCTCAGGCGAATCTTTCCGCGCCCCGGGGCACTGGACCCCATCTGGGACGGACCATATGTAATTCACAAAGATCTCCACAACGGAGCTTACATTTTGTCAACAGTGGACGGAGAGGTGTTCCAGAGGGCATGGAACATCCGACACCTCCGTCGATACTTTTCTTAACTTGTACTGCCCATATGAAGTGAATTAACAAAGAGAATCAGTGGACGTAGGCATTTTCGTGCCGAACCACTTTAAAAAATCTTGTCTCTTTTTAACTTGTTCCTTTATGTCTTGGCTACTTGTTAAGCGTTATCCCTTTCTGTTGAACAAAATTCTATGGCATCTCCACTCAAGACGCACCGCGGCCTCATCTGGACTAGGCCTAACAGGTACGCTACGATTCTATGCACTCGCCAATGAGACTCTTTTGCCCCAGCATCCCTCTGCTGCGGGTTAACTCATTGCGCGCCCGCCCTCAAAGCCAACTGTAATGAGCCGATTATAAGTCATCATAAAGGCCGACTATAGCCGATGGCAGCTCATTACGGCGTTCGGCTCGTCGGTAACTGTGAACCTACTTTAAGCCCCAACATAAGGTGTGGCCAGCCAGGGGTAGTTCACGGCCAACGGCACCCACGCTAGCCGGCCACGGTAAATCGAATAATACCCACGATTACGGACCATAATGGTTCGGGTAGTTACCGTGCGCGATCTCGGCTCCGATGTGTCTTAAGTGCGGCTGTGGTAAAAAAGAAAACTCCCCGCGGAGGCGTAAGATGGGTGACAAATGTCTCCAAGACCCACAGCTAGGGAAAGTGACTACAAAACCCGTTTGCCACGAACTTAAGCACATCGACGGCCTTCCGTGACTGGAAGTTTTACTTTTACTATATTTCCATTTCATTTAAATATTTTTCTCCTATCCTGTATAACAAACTCTAAAGTACAGGAAACCAAATAGGAAGCATTCACTCATGAGGCTCTAAGCCTGCGTGCTGGGTAGCAGGGCGCTCGGCTATACCCGTGAACAGTTACACAAGACACTCAAAGCTAACGCCTGCGAATAAAACATAAAGGGCGGTACTCTCTTCTCTTGTACATAAATGCGTAACTATAACTTATTCATACACTGACATTGCAAAACGTGAAATTATATTTCAAGCAAAAACTTAACATCAAACACAAGTGGAATCACAGGCATATACATAGTTATACTTCTCACACAGCACATGAAGATAGCAACAACATTTAAACATGACAAAATCAGCTTATATTATAAGATCACACGAAGTTATTCTTTGCAAATAATTTTATTACAGTTGCA
Organism: Allium cepa; assembly: GCA_030765085.1. Taxonomy (NCBI): domain Eukaryota; kingdom Viridiplantae; phylum Streptophyta; class Magnoliopsida; order Asparagales; family Amaryllidaceae; genus Allium; species Allium cepa. Next base: position 691,375,587 of record CM060942.1, on the reverse strand, counting down.
TATCAAAGACTAACATGAACAGTGATAAAAAAGAAACAAAAAGATGGCAGATGCATCCACACTCCATCACCAACTCCCCCAGCCTACTTAGCCGCAGGATCGGAGCCCCCAGCATGTGGATCTGAAGTCCCACCTGTCCAGATCAGAAGAGGAATTCATTAAACGAACAATCAAGTTATGAAAACACGAAAAGAAAAGAAAGGGAAAAGAATAACTCACCAGCATCCGCCGCTTGATCCTCATCATCCAACTGCACGCCCGCTTCCTCTGCAGCGAGTAGCCGCATCCCCTCCTTCACCGCCGCTTGCTCCTCCTTTGAGAACTGAGCAGTGACCGCACTCAAGTTGAAAGCCTCTCCGCCTTCCTTACCCGCATTCACCCTGGCCTCCTCTAAAGCCTGGAGATACACCTTGGCCATGACCCGAGGGTAATCGTCCATCCAAGACAAGCCGCCCTCCTTCCAAGTGTGGAAGTACATATCCTGCAACATCTCATCCATCATCCCCTCGTTTTCCTCAAACTCCCTCACCCGGGCCTCGGAAGCTTGCAACTTGGTGATGGCGACGTCCCTCTCTGATTGGTATCTCAAGCAGTCAGCCTGGAGTGACCTCCTCATTTCCTCTTCCTTCAACTTGAGGGACCTCCTCATCTCCTCCATCTCCTCCTTCAACTCGGCCTGAGCCATCTCCGCAGCCTCGAGCCTCCCTGACAACTCCTCCACCCGCTCGAGATCCGCATTTCGAACCTCATCCACCGTTGCGATAGCTATGTTAATCCGTTCCCTGCAAGCGACCTCCATCTTCCGTAATTCCGCCCTACTGGCCTTCTCCATGGTCTCTTTCAGACGCTTGGAGGCTTCCTCATGCTGGGAAATCTGGATGGCTTGGTCGGCGAGTTGCTTGGCCTGATCGGCAACCTTTAACCTCAACCGAATGTTAGCACTCCCGATCTCTTCCCCAGCCTTGACCAACTTAGCATGATGCTCCATTAACTTCTTGGTCTCTACGGCCACCCGGTCGATATTAGCCTTGGCCTCATCCCCCATGGTGACTACCCGTGTAGTAAGTAAATCAAGATCTAAAGATTTGGCCTCGTCCAGCACTCTTACCATGGGGTTGCGGGGAAGTAGGTGCTCGCCCGTGGTCTCATCGAATGAAATGTCCCGAAAACTTGGGTCTAAATCAGGATGACCGGCAAAAGGGTCACGAGGCACGGGGCGAGGCACATCGGGACGCCTTATATGAATGACAGTAGAACTCTTGGAAGGAGGAGGAGGGGGGCAGGGCTCCGTGCTCTCCTCCGTAGTATCACGAGGAGGCTGAGTAGGGGGAGGCAGAGTAGGAAGCTGCGAAGCAGAAGAAGACTCAAATAAGGAACGGCTCCGCTTCCTTTTCTGAATGCCCTCTTCGATGACCCCAAGAAGAGGGCGGTACTTGACTACGTCCCCAGTGCGATCAGTAGAAGGTTTCGCAGAAGCTCTCCTCGACTTAAATTGTTCAAGACGATGTCGAACATCCGACGTTTTAACTGCCGGGCCTGCCCCTGAAATAAAGAACAAGTGTTACGAACATACAATAATCCGCAATTCAAAAAATGTGCTAAGTTAAAAAGAAAGAAAAGTGAGGAGACACATCTATTATACAAACCCGGCGGAGGAGTGGGAAACTGCAATAAGTCCTGGATCTCGTTCCAGGACGGAAGTGAACCGTAAAAATTTTCTAAGTCCCTATCGAAAATGGAATCGGCAGAAGACAAAAGTTCACCTTGCGTCGCCGGAGTCACCCTAGCTGAAGCCACAGCTTTGCCGGTTTCCTTTGCCTTCTCCGTTTCTTTCTCCTTTTCCTTCTCCGTTTCCGACTCTCCCTCCGACTCCCCGAAGGCCCGACGGAGAGCCTCATCCAGTTCGAGGTCTTGCTCAGAGGTTAGAGCGGCAACACCACTACCACCTTGACCGTCGCCATCTCCTCCACCCTCCGACCCTTCTCCAACTTCGCCTCCTTCCTCCTCTTCCACACCGTCCTCCTCCGGGACAGTCGGGCAAGTACTTGGAGAAGGGCCATCGGACTTCTTCAGTTTCTTCCCCCCAACCGCAGGACGCGCTGCGAAAGGCTCCCTCTTACCGCTCTTTACCGTAGCCCCCTCCTTAGCTTTAGCAGCCCTCTCCTCAGCCGTATCCCTTTGCTTAACCACGGACTGGCGCGGTAAGATCAAATTATACTCCAAGAGGGTTGCGTTCCTGATCAAGAAAGAGGCCGACCGGTCCCGTGCCGGAATAGCCTTTAGTTCAGCAGCCATTCGCACTAAGGAATCGTCCTCCACGACTGCAATACCACCTGTCGCTAGCCAGAAATAGAAGCATGTCAGAAAAAACACTACAGTCAAAACACATGAAAAATATAAATGAAATCAATCTTACAGCCGGAAGTGAAAAGGCGGAAAGAAACAGCATCGTCCTTGACGAAGAACCACTCCTTCTTGAACATGGTGAACTTGGAATACAAGTCCAGAACTGGTTTGAAGGGTACGGCCGCCTCCAGGCTAATGTACGGAGACCCCTTCTTATAGCCCCTCAGGTTGTACAAGTATCGGATTTCCCGGTTAGAAGGAGGACGCCCGTACCTCCTCTGGAAGATAACAAAAAGGCTCACCAGGATGGCATAAGAATTAGGCTGAAGCTGGAAGGGAGCCACCTTCAAATATGTGGTGAAGCTAATTATCCAAGCGTTGATAGGGGGGATAGCACCGCACATACAATGGTATCTGCTAAAAGCGAAGTAGCCCTCGGGAGGATTATATGGCATCACTCCATCTCCCGGCAGCAGCATAAGGGCCCTATCTATCCCAAAGGAACGGGATATGACGTCAAGTTGCTCCTCCTTTAGGGAGCTAGGAAAGCAATCCGGGGGAGAGATCAAAAGTTCCTGTGGACCATATCCGTCCACTAGAGACCTCGGAATAGGTCGGTGTTGCCCGGATCCTGGTTGGACTGGGGGCAAGGAAGAAGAAGGCTCTCCTGTGCCTCTAGACTTCTTTCTGTCTGATCGTGTTTCCGCTTTGCGAGACATTTTCTGCAGCACAAGAAAGACTTGAGATTAGAATAAGAAGTATAGAAACACAAACAAGCAAGTATATAAAGCAAGCGTATAAAAGCCTAAGATTTCGCTCAAGATTCAAATTTTCGAGTCTCATTCGGTATATGCCTCATTCGGAAATTCCATTCGGCATTAGGAGTTCATCCGGTATACGAATTCGTTCGGTGGTACAGTGCAAGTAAATTCATTCGGCCCTAATGACGAAAGCCCATTCGGCACCTATGTCCCATGTTCATTCGGCATTTGAGAACCAACGTGTGTATTCGGCATTCTGAGCCATTCGGTAATAAGAGGCATTCGGCAATAGAGTACGTACCTGATTCGGTAGAAATTTGGTTCGGCAGAAGATTTGGTTCGGCAGTACAGTTGATTCGGCTCTCTGAATCGGTAAGGAAAAACCAAGGGGGGTGTAGCCTCTATATATAGGCGAGCTCAGGACGGCCGAACCAGTTAGTTCGGTACCGGACCAACCAAAAGCCGGATGAGAACAGCCGGACCAAACACAAAGCCGAATGAACTCTCTCTCTGCCAACAACAACCAGGAACTAGGGGCATACAGAGCGCCTCATGCAGATAAGTACCGAACTCCAGAACTAACTAATAAAATAAGATTATGATAACGGTGAATAAGTCGTAAAACTCTCACTAACATGGATTAATCGTTTACACGTGTATGCGACCACGAATGGTCCATAGGCACGCTCTGAATGGTTATTAACCCTATCGTCGTGGGAATTTACACTTTGACACTCCTTTTTAAGTCCACCGGTCATATGGATATTTGATAATTATTATGAAATGGCTAAGCTACTTACACATGTACGGGGTTGCGAACGGTCCCTAGGCATGCTCTGAAGCTGGCAATAAACCATCTTCACAAACATAAACCAGGCATCGACGATGCCAAGCCCCTTCGGGGCTCACCCTATCGTCCTTAACGGCACAGTCCACTTCAACTCGAATATTTCGATCATGAACGATCGTTATTCGAAATCACGCTAAAACTGAAAATTTCTTTGCAGGACATTAACAGGATACGAACATCCAGCCCATGGCATTACGAAACAAGCCTTTCTACCACAGGGAAACAAAGCGCGACACATGCAAGCACGTGCCCCACTTTGGGGGGCAAATGTTGGGCGAATTCTCACCCAGAAAATCTCGGGACCAGGAAGTCATAATTTCACCCGGGCTCGCAACCTCCACTTCGTTCGACAGCCAAGAAGCTCAATACTAACCTAGAAGTCTATCCGACATTCTCCATAAAGAAGCTCGTTCGACCCAAGCCTCCATTCAACCATCACCTCATTCGGCATCACCTCATTCGGCATCATCTCATTCGGCAAAGCACAGCTCTCACCCCCACCGGACCAACCTTCTCCATGTTCCATTCGGCCTCTCCCATGCATGCCGAACCAGGGCCATCACCGGACCATGGCCATCACCGGACCAACTACCTACCTCGATGCCGAATGGACCACCATCCCACTCCACGACCGGACCACCAACACCGAATCGTGCATGGCCGGACCAACGCCACCGAGCCAAAACCATACCTCACCACCGAATGGATCTCCGCCGAACCAGATGATTGCCAGTCCAGATTGCTTCAGCCCGGGCCCACCAGCAGCTATATACTTCCAAGACCCCTGCCCCCTACCTCACTCTATAAATAGAGGGGCAGGGGTACAACAATGGCGGACAAGTTTGAGAGCTCAAGCAAGGAAGGAACTTTCAAACTACTTTCATACACTTGTATACAACGCATTGTACTTGTAACCTGAAAGAAAGAAGATAATAACATATAAAGTGGACGTAGGCACATTCTGGCCGAACCACTATAAATCTGTGTGTCTTTTACATTTCAGCCCCTACTTTTCTCATATTTACATACTCATCTAAAATCATTGAAAATTACATATAATCGACTAAATAACACGACTTGGAGGTGTTTGTCCATTTTTTGTGCAAACACTCTCACTCTATGGGATCTCTCCTGGGTGGTTTTCGATAGGGGAGTTTCCCACTGTCTTCGTGTAAATCCGTTCCAGGCTTGCCATTTAGTTTGTGTATTGCCTGAATCTGGGTTCTTGGAATTTCTTTCGTTCGACAGTGCCATCATATCTGTCATCCTACTTTCGCTACCCTTTGTCCACTTCGGACTATTCTTTGGAAGTTCCTCCGCCTTACACAGCGTTTGTTTCTCGTCTCTCGGCGCATGAATCTTCTAGCTGAATGAATCTTTCAGCCTCGTGATAGAATTCTCCGAGATCTTGGGGTGGATCTCTCGCCAAAGAATCCTTAAATCATATGCCCTCAGCAACTCCTGCTACCGCTGCTATCAAAATCATCGATGTATCCGGGAGATCCACTGAAGCCACCGTCGCATTGAATCGTAGTAGAAAATCTATTATGGACTCTCCGATCCTCTGTTTTATCGAAGCTAAATTCATCACACTCTTGGGTCGTGTCACATGGACCCTAAACTGTCTCATGAAGCATTCCACTAGCTCGCCCCATGTTCTGGTCGATCCATTCTCCAGCTGCCTAAACCAAAGCGCAGCTAAATCTGATAGAAATAGAGGGAAACATCATGCCATCACTTCCTTGGATGCTCCTAGCACTTTCATATGTCTGATATATCTGGTAATATGCATGGTCGGGTCTGACTTTCCATCATAAGGGTCTAGCATGGGTAACTTGAACTTTGGAGGGGTCCTTGCATTTCTGATATTCAGAGTGAATGGACTCCGACTAACTTCCTCTAACCCCCCGCTTGACAATCCTCCTCTCATGATTGATCATACTAACCCAGCCATCCACTCATCTCCATCCAGGGGTTGCCCCCTTGTCAAGTTTCTTTCCAGCCTCTCAAGTCTCGAAGGGTATTCTGGGTAATATTCTTCGTGTGGATCATTAGCGTTAGCGTTGGCTCCGACCTGTTGAACTCCATCTATGGGCCTTCCTGCATCAGGTCCCGAGGGTTTGTCCCCAAGTCCTTGTTGATTGCCTTCAGGCTCTGCATTCTAATCTTAAGTCTGACCTCCGGTGGTCCCCGCTACTCTGGTTCTTTGTCTCGCATTCGCAGTAACTGGTCCAAGGTTCTGCGCACTTGCTGCTCTCATTTTCTCAAAGAAGCTTTGCATCATATCCTGTTGACTCTTCAATATTCTTTCATATATTGAATCTGCCATGGTTTCCATTTCGTCCCTTGTGATGTAGATCGAAGCTTGCCCTTCTCCAGCCCCAAAGGATGCCTCTTGACTTCCTCCTTATTGGCTTCTTTCGCCCCTTTGTCTTCTACTTATTTGTCACGTCATTTTCTTTCAAATCTGAATTCTTCAAGCTTTCAAATCTAAATTCAAAATCTGGTGTAGCGAGTGCCAGTTGTTATCAGTGAAAGCACTAAAGTGTTTGTGCCAAAATTGGTCACAAACCCCGAGTATCGTGAAAGCACCAATATATGAATATAAATCAACAATGTGCAAATACAAATCTCAGATCTAGATGAAACAATTGGAAAATAATGAACAGAAAAACAAGATTTATAGTGGTTTGGCTATCTCCGGCCTACGTCCACTTCGAATGATAATCTTTTTATTGATGCTCTTGTTGGTTACAGTGGATTAAATCAGTAATTTTTGAATACAGTGACAAAGTTTGAATGCAATCATGATTTCGTCAGAGTCTGGGCATCCTCCCATCAAAAGTCCCTTTTCTTTAGGCTCTAGGGTGCTATTTATAGGCGTTCCCTGCAAATATCTAGCCTAAACTTGGGGAGACTCCTTCTGGCACATGAGTGGCCCACGCGATCGATCTCATGAGGCTTCGACTCGATCCGTGATCAATACGAACCAATTTCGTATCGATCAAGATTTGGTCCAATCAAGATAAAATTTGGCGTGAACCTTGCTTAGCTTATATGTATGCTCCTATGAAAGTTTCATAGCATTTGGACCTGTGGATTGTGAGATATGATCGATGCAAGGTTGTGTTTCTGTGTATACTGTCGCGTTCGAATCGATCGTTCGTATCGATCGTTCGTATCGATCCAAGAACGTGATAGCACGTTGTCGTGGCACGCACTCTTTAGATCGATCCTCTTTTTATGTCGAGTTGATCGAGTCTTATCTGCACCTTGTTCATATCGATGGTTCGTCATTTCGTATCGATGAATTCATATCGATATCTGATGGTGTTTCGTATCGATGAATTGTAACTCTTTTCGCATCGATGATTGGTGGACGTCTTGCTTCATACCGATCGTTAAAGGGGTGCACTATTCGCATCGATCGGTCTTGATCCTGTTTATATCTATCAACTGATCGATACGATCTAAGGGTTCATGATTCCTGGGGATCGATATGAATAGCTAGCTTTTTAGATCGATGCGAATTAGATCGACACGACAGTGTAATCCAAGTGTAAACAGGATTGATGCGAACAGAACTGGTGCGATGACTCTCTGGATCGATGCGAACACATGGACACGAACAGGACTTCCTAGATGGATTCGAACATGCGTGAATCCGATCGATATGAACTCGATGGATTCGAACTACAAAATCATAGGTCGATTCGAACTTGATGGATTCGAACAAATCGAGGCGAAGTCATTCTGATGGGTACGAATCTGTTGGATTCGAACAGACCAATACCACGGCCCTTTGATAGATACAAACAACGTATCTTTCTCAACTTGTATCGATCAAATGAACTCCGATTGACCTGAAATTTGAGATGTCGACTTTTATGGCTTTGATTGTCATGTCTTGTCAATCGTAGCCAGATCTGGACTCAGGGAAAATTCATCGATATCCATAGTAGACCTACTATGGATAACCGATATTTGTGACTAGTAATCTATGATTTTCAGTTAATTTCTTGTTATCTCAACTCTGTCAAAAGGTGGGAAAACAGATACTATGATTTGACAAAAGGTATTATTACATATATGGTTTCATAGAAGTGTTTATAAATTGATTTAAAAGAAGGAATTTAAAAACTATAGTTATATATATATATATAATTTTAGCTCTAAAAAATCATTCCTAGCTTATATAAAAACCACATTAGTGTCTTATTACGAAATCTTAGTATTAAAATGAAAAAGAATATTTTTATCAAAATGCGGGAAACAAACTATTTCGTATGTTTATTTAAGTGATTAATTTTATGGAATTTGGCTTTTAAGTTAAGAAAATCTTTTGCTATGAGATGAGAATTATATTTAAAAAATTTAGTAATAATAAGTGGTTATGGTATATTTATTCTTTCTTCATTGATTAAATAAATGACTTGTTTGCATAATGCTTGAGTGGTGTGAAATTTACTAATTCATAGTAAATACTTAAGCAACACCCAGTGATTACAAGAAACTATTCTTACTTTAGTTACTATTAAAAGAGTATGTGACACTATGGGATTAATTAGTATTTGGGAGATGCGAGTTATTGTATAACTCGTTATATTTGTTAGTACATTCGTTATCTTGACCTTGAGGCTAGTTGTTCACCTAGCGGCTTGACTGTGAAGGCCGCTCCCTGAGTCATGGTATTCGTTTCATTTGGTTCTAGACTTATACCACTCAGCCAGCAGTTTGTACCATGAGGCTATATTCGATATCATAAATTGTTTCATGAGGCACTAAGAAGTGTGATGGATTGTGATGCGAACATTTGGTTATGGATATCTGGTATATTAGGACCATAGGAGTTAGTTGGTAACTCATAGAGCTTTTATTATCAATCTCCCCATTGAAGAGAACAATTTGCACTACGAATATCCTATTGGCCGTATGTATTATGGTGTTAGCGACCAACTTAAACTGCTAGAATGGTGTTAGCGACCAACTAAACTGCTACTATGGTGTTAGTGATGGACTGATCGTTAGTATGGTGTTAGCGGCCGATTTAAACTTCTATTGTGGTTTTAGCGAACGTTTAAAGTGCTAATGATTATTTAGTACTATTTTCGGGCATTCATTCTCGCATGTTCTTCGTAGCGTTTAGTTTTAGATATGATTTTCCCTTTTGTGCTTTGATGATATTGAAAGTAACACTGTATTTAAGATGATAATCCATGAGAAACTTAATATGATTTTGTGACATAGTGTGATTCGTTGTGTTTTGATAATTGTCCAGAAACAGACCGTACCTCTATGTTCAGTCAAAAAGGGGATAGTACTTTCGATTAGTGTTAGACTTATATGGGTTATTTGGCTTATTGATTTGAAATTACTGTATATGAATAGCCATATTTGTGCATGATAATCTAAATAGACTTGAGTATTGTTGATGACCACTTGAATGTCAATTATAGTTAGATATATCACATTTTACTAAATACCTAACTGATATCTCATTATAGTGATCTTACCCTTTGATATTTAGAGATAGTCTGACCTGAGTGTTATTTTATGCTCGGGTTAGACCGAGACATTTGAGGTTAAGGGACATCGACCATGGATCAGTGTGCATGTTTGAAGATTGAAGGAATATTGCACTATGTTGCCTTTTTCTATCCAGTCATTAGGCTTAGCAAGATCCTCGTTAGTTGTTTCTTCAGTTAACGTAGGTCATTCGTATATGTATATGTTGTATGTATATGATATTTGGATTTGGGTAGTAAGGACTATGATGTATAATTTGGGTAGCGAGCTTTTTACATTATTTGAGACTCACTTTTATTATGGGATGTGTATCATATTTTTTTGCGCGTGTGATTCTCTGTCTATGAATATTTATTGTATATTATGTTGCAATTATGAACCTACATAAGTGTTGCTTCGCGTAAATATCGAATAAGTCAAATTTTTAGTTGACTCAGATTAAGGTAAGAATGACATATCGGTGTTAGCTTGAGGGAAGATTTACGTAAGGTTGCTCTTAACAAACCTCATTCTCCGTATTACTAGACAACATTACTTCATATTATCCTTTAGTAGTATGGGTATGGAGGCAAGGCGTTACAGCTTGGTATCATAGCTGGCCAAAACAGTATAAAATAAATATCTAACACGAATCTCAACCGAGAAAGACTTAGTGTCCCTACCCCATGTGTTTGTGTATGGTTGGTAGAAATTGTTTTTATTTTGGGATAGGATTAAAATGATTACTGGGGTAACCATTGGATTATATTTATGTTATTTTATTATTAGGTATGTGGAGAGTTAATATCGTGTTTGTTTCCAATTAAGGTTCACTTTTGTCGAAAGTGAGATTTGATGGATAGTGGTTATTAGTCTTTAGATGGCATAGAGTTGGATTGTTATGTCCTAATCCGCTATTGATCAGAGTTGCACAACAAAAACAGATTGATTGTTTTCGCTAAGCACAATTAGTAGTTGATTTTTATATGACTAATTAATGAATGAATGTTTGATATTATAGTAATTGTTTATAATTAATGTGATTAGGAATTTCCGTTTAGAATTAGAAACTGCTCAGTACTAATGATAAGAACTTGCAGTGTCTCAAATGGTGTTGCTACCCCAAGAAATATTGAAAAGATTAAAATTATGGAAAATGAAATTTAATTCATAAGTATAAATAACCAAAGGTTAAAATGAAAAAAAAAATTGTTTTCTTATAGTCATTATGTATGCATTGTAAACTTGTAAATAGTAAAGGATTATTTTCGGTTAAAGAATTGAGATTGCTCAAATGAATTTTAATAGAAGGAAGCATTCATTTAAATAAAAAAAAATTGATAAGGGATATACATATAAATGAAACTTGATTATGTTTTATGGCAAGCAAATATGTATTTTTTGTAAAGTTGTAAAAGATATATGCATAGTATAGGGAATTTTTCATTTGAAATGGTACTTTATATACAACATGTCACTAGGACAACATATCACATGTCAATAAACGTTCAAATCATGCTACACAAGTTCCGAACTTGTGACCTCTCGCACCAAAGCCGAATCACTCAACCAATGGGACAATGGTGCTTGTCATAAGGAAATTTATTTTTGTGTTAAAATTTCCTTTGAGTGCTTTAAGAATTCTAGTTGATGCGCCTTATCAACGTTATTGATAAGAACTTCCTAAACACTAGAACGAGATATTTGAACACAATATTTTGGATATAAATTATTTAGTGAGTATACAATATTCGAAGTAAAGATAGAATTTTAAAACTTGTCAAATATTGTGTTGAATTATAAAATGAATAGTTTGGAAAGTTGCTTTGGAAATAAAACTAAGATTTCATAGAAGTATATTAGTTATAATTTAGGAAAAAGGACATCATGTGATATTTTGATGAATGAAATGAAGTATTCTAAATGAGTAAGTACATGTTAGAGAACTAAAATATTGATTGAAAAGATATTTTAGTAAAAGTTATATTTGATGTTTATAAAATTTTGGATGATTGGGTAGTGTTAGTAATTGAAAATTTTATATACCCATTTGTAATGATGCATGTTAAATGAATTTATATGATAGTTTGGGTGATAATATAAATTATAGTGTAGTTTAGATGAAAGTTAGAACTTATATTTAAATAAAATATGAGGTGTTATAAGAGTTCTTTATATAAATTTCTAATGAAAGTGGAATTTGAAATGAAACTAAAATTCATTTTGCATATAATAAGTTAGTTAAAGCTGAATACTTAGATTCGCGAATAATAAGCAATCTCTCAAAACTATTGAATGTTGAATAAATGCATTTATAAAGTGAAGTTAGGAGAGAATTTTTGTGAGAAAGAATTTGAGGTATAATATTATTACCAAAATAGAGTAAAACCTTTTTGAGTACATGTATTTTAAACCTATGAGGAGTTAAATATGCTAGTGTGAATTTATGAAATTCATTTGGAAGCGAGGTTTAATTTGGTGTCAAGAGAAGAAGTATAAGTATGAATAGTTCATTTATTATATGGATGTTAATAATTGAAAGTTTAAGCAATAATAAAGGAATAAGGCAACAAGATTAGATTGTTTAAATTGAGAATGTAATTTAAAAATCAAGGTGTACTTTCCAAAATTTATTTTGATAGATTGTTACCTCTTGCAATTAAATAAGATTAACTATCTCATTTAAGACAAGCACCATTGTACAAGTGGTCAAGTGATTCGGCTTTGATGCGAGAGGTCACAAGTTTGAAACTTGCGTGGTGTGATTTGAACGTTTATTGACAGGTGATATGTTGTCATAGTGACGTGTTGTGCATAAATTACCATTTCAATATCTCATTTAAAATGAGTTTTCATTAAAAAGATAAACTTGCTTGTGTGATTTGTGAAAGTATGCTTATTGAGTAAATTGATTTTTGAAAGTTGTTGCACAGGGTAAATTTTATTTTTTGAAGTATATACTTTTCAAAAAGTGGATCATGTAATAAATAACTTCTTGTTAATATTTCTTTAGAGAATATAAGGTTTTGGATTTTTAAAATGTTTTAAAAGTAATAGTTTAAAATGGTTTTAGTGTTGAAAATTTAGTTTGGAAAGTGCTTAGCAAAACAGCAATAACTTGAGCTCTATAGCTCCAAATTGATTCAATGTTTTTGTGAAAGAAAATTCTTTTAGTAAGATAAAAGCTTTACTTTTGACTACTTTTAAAAATTCTATTTTTGTTTAATATAAAATGAGTTTGAAAATGGGTAGGCAGCTTTGTCCTATTGGAAATTTATGAGAATAAAAGACTGAATTTGTTTTGGGCATAACTTTCAAACCGTAAATTCAATTTTGATGATCCTTACCTCGCCAGAAAACTTAGACCGAGTAGAAATTTTATTATTGTATGAGTTTTCAAAATTTTGGGGTTTAAACAACATAAAATGGGTTGGAACATATAGTCATGGCTTTGTCGTTGTATTGATTTCCTGAGTTTAAACACTTACTTGTTTTGGTCATAACTTCCAAACCGTTGATCCAATTTTATGGTCCTATACTTGTTTAAAAGCTAAGACAATGATGGACAACTTTTGATTTTGGATCTTTTCAAAAAAAATCCGTTTGTATAGGTTTAAACTTGAATTAACAAAAACATCGTTCGTTGTCTCGAAGTGTCAAATTGGCTAAAACTGAGCTGAACTCTTTTGCTTGTAACTTTTGGATTGTTGGTCCGATTTTGATGATTTTGTCCATTACGAAAAGCTAGAAACTTGTGTAACAACTTTTCATTGAAGTGCTTTGTCAAATTTTAAAGTTTTCATGACTAAAAACATGAATTGAGAATATGGGCCTGCATATTTATAGCACTTTCTGAGTTGAATACCATTGATAAATCTCCTATGACTTGAATTTAAATCCATATTTTTCCATTCCGAAAGATGTTTTAGAAATTTAAAATGTTATGCACGATGGTAGCTTACTTTTTCTCACATAAAATTTAATAAATTATTTCAAATGTTAAGTACAAGGTATGTTTTCTTACTTAAAAGAATTATATGTTGTTAGTTATATGCTGTGTGGAAAATTTTAATATATTAATTATTCCGACCATGTATTGGTCGATCTGTATATATTATATCACATTGTAATTGTTCAAAAGGCCCTCCGTATAAAGGAGGCTCTACTGAATTTTTTTAGAAATTTCGATACTTAGAATAATTTTCATGTGATTTTATTGTATGCGAAAACTAAAAAATAATTGATTGCACAATTAAGCAGTAGAATATTTTTGTGAGTTCATGTAAAACGCATAGCCTAAAATTGTAATTATTGGGCAAAGAAAATAGTTTGTGCTTCTCAAGCTATCGACTAAAAGTCTAATAGACGTTTAGAATGTTCAATTTATCCTTGTTGAGTTGAAGTAGACCCCAATTCTTGTTAAATCGTTAGGGTAAATCTAGAGCTTTCAGAATTTTAGTGGGAAATAATTTAGATATGGAATCATTTTGTTGGTTATGGAGCTAAGTAGTAACTTGTTATGGAATTTCCTTTAGATTCAATTAGCAAGGACGCAATTTCTTAATAGAGGGAGTTTTGTAACTATCCAATTTTTATTTACGTTGATTCGAATTTCATAATAATTATTCTAAGGAGATTTATAATTTTAATGAATGAGAATAAGGAAAGATTATTTTTGTGTAATTAATGGAGATAAAATGTGTTTGAAATGTTCATTGAAATAAATGAAAAATTAGAGAAATAATGATCGTTACCTATTTAAACGAGTGTTGTAATTCTATTGAAATATAAGGTGAAAGATGAAATCATTGTAAAATGATTATAAGTGTTTTTTAAAGCGTAAATTTCTCTTTTTTTCATTTTTGGAATCATTTTGAATTAATAGGAATATAATAAGAATTGAATTAGTTTTTAAAACTAAAAATAATGTATTATGAAAATGTGTAGAGTTGGATTTTAATTCATTAGTTAGTAATTTATCTTAGTTAATGCATGTAAAAGTAATAAAAAGAGTTTGAATAAATAAAAGTACTAATATTAAAGAAATTTATAAAATTTGAAATTTTGGAATTTGGGATTATGGAATTTATTAGAATTAAATCGCATTTTTATTTGAGTTAAATAAATTTAGTATTGTGATTAATATGATAATTTTTATTTAGGCTTTAGTGATTGTTTAGTTTAAACATTAATGAGATTAGAGTTTGAAACTTTGTGATAATAGGTTCATTAATGAATGGAAAGATAATAAAATTCTCTCCTTAAACACTTAGCCCTCTTTACTCAATACCTCATCATCTGATTATTTTAGAAAAAAGAATACTTTAAAAAACTTATCTCTCCACATTGCAAATAGAAGAAACCTAGCTCTTCCATTTAAAAATCCTAGGTCTTCAAAAATCGGGATTGATTCAAATAAATTACTAAAAATTCCCATATTTGGATATATTGTTGCTGCTACGTTCTAGAACCCCTACTCAAAATTTCATGAAATTTCATTTTGTTTCGATGGGATAAAAATGGCAATTTTTGCAAGTTATTTTGGGGAAATCAGGGCAGAAAGCGAAAGTCGATAGAATAATCAGAACTAACTGAAGAAAATCATAAAAAACTAAAATTTGGATATATTGTTTGTAACTCAAATATGTACCTTTGTACACATTTCATTGGAAAATATAAAGTTTTGCTATGCTAAATCACTGCGGCACCGAGGACAAAAATGCAGAAAATTTCATTGAATTGATGATTGCAGTTTTTGGGTTTTGGATGCTAAGGTGAGAATTCCTCACAATTATCTGTAAATGTCATTTGTGTGCGGTTTACTATCTGATTTGAAGTGGTTTTAGGATTGCGCGTTGTGCATTGTTCATGTGGAGTTTAAAGGCAAAATCGAAAAATTAGAAACTCAAATATGCTAATTTTCTTTGCTAAATCTTGTGTTTGTGACTGCATGATGAATTGATAAGCATAGCAATGTGTAGTATGATGTTTGTAGACCCTAAATGCCCAAAACACCTGCCCGAATTGGCCAACTTAGCCAGAAAAAGAGAATGAATCTTGGGAGTAGCGCTCAGGAATCGTTCGAACTGGTCATCTAGTTCACCATAACCAGTCCGCTGGTTAACGAAAATCCTGGGCACTATGCCCAGGCAATTCATTCTAGTTTTGGTTGTTTTGCTACATGTTTTCAATTGTTGATTTCTGGAGAATTTTAGCATGTTTTCGGTATATTTGTTGACGATTTTGTGTTTGTTTCCTTGGCTTTAAATATAGAATATAAACTGTTTTCAAGGTGTATGATACTTTGATTTGATAATTGGAAATTATTATTGCATATATGGTTTTATAAAAGTTTTTTATAAATTGATTTCAAAGGAGGAATTAAAAAACTCTAGTTATATATATGTATATTATTTTAGCTCTAAAAAATCATTTCTAGTTTATGTAGAAACCATATTAGTGTTTTATTCATAAATCTTAGTTTTAAAATGAAATAGAATATTTTTATCAAAAAGTGGGAAACAAACTATTTCGTATGTTGATTAAGTAATGGATTTTATGGTGTTTGGCTTTTAAGTTAAGAAAATCTTTTTCTATGAGATGAAAATTATATTTAAATAATTTAGTAACAATAATAGGTTATTGGATATTAATTATTAATTTATTGATTAACTATATGACTTGCTTGCATAGTGTTTGAGTGTAGTGAAATTTACTAATTGATAGTAAATACTTAAGCAACTCTCAATAATTATGGGACATGGTTGTTACTTTAGCAGTTACTATTAAAAGAGTATGTAACCCTATGGGATTAAATAGTATTTGGGAGATGCCAGTTACTGTATAACTCGTTATATTCATTAGTGGATTCGTTAGCTTGGCCATGAGGCTAGTTTTTTAACTAGCGGCTTGACTACGGAGGTCGCTTCCTAAGTCGTCGTATTCATTTCGTTTGGTTCTAGTCTTATACCATTTAGCTAGCAGTCGCTACAGTGAAGCTATATTCGATATCATAACTCATTTCATGAGGCACAAAGAAGTGCGATGGATTATGATGTGAATATTTGGTTATGGATATATTGTACATTAGAACTGTAGGAATTAGCGGATAACTCCTAGAGATTTTCTTATCAATCTCTAATTGGAAGGGGCAATTCGTACTAATAATATCCTATCGGTTGATTTATGTATTGTAGTGTTTGCAACCGACTTAAATAGCTAGTATGGTGTTAGCGACTGACTAAACTGCTAGTATAGTGTTAGTAATCGAACGATCTGTTAGTATTATGTTAGCAACCGATTTAAACTAGTATTATGGTGTTAGCAACTGATTTAACTGCTAGTGATTATTTAGTAGTATTTTCGAGTATTCATTCCTGCATGTTCGCGTTTAGTTTTGGATTTGAATTTCCACAGTGTGGATGATTTTGAAAGTAACACCATATGTAAGATAATAGTCCATGAGAGATTTAATGTGATTTTGTGACATGGTGTCAATCATTATGTTTTGATGATTGTCCAGGAGGGGACCGTACCCCTATGTTCAGTCCAATAAAGGGGCAGTACCTTTGATTAGTATTAAATTTATATGGATTATTTATATTATTGATTTGAGATGGCTATACATGAATAGCCATATTTGTGCCTGATAGTCTAAATAGACTTGAGTATTATTGAAGACCACTTTTATGTCAATTATAGTTAGATATATTTCATTTTACTTGATATCTTCATTATAGTGATCTTACCCTTTGATATTTAGAGATAGTCTGACTTGAGTGTTATATTATGCTCGGGTCAGACCGTGACATTTCAGGTTCAGGGACATTGACCATGGATTCGTGTGCATTTTGAAGATTGAAGGAGTATTGCACTATACAGCCTTTTGTTATCTAGTCATTAGGCTTGGCGAGATCCTCATTAGTTATTTCTTCAGTTAGTATGGGTCAATATGTATATGTTGTATATATATGATATTTGGATTTGAGTAGTAAGGACTATGATGTATAATTTGGGTAGTGAGCTTTGTACATTATTTGAGAATCACTATATATTATGGGATGTGTACCATATTTAGTTCCACATGAGATTCTATGTCTGTGATTATTTATTGTATATTGTTCTGCAACTATGAACCTAATTAAGTGTTACTTTTCACAAATATCGTATTTTTCAAAATTTTACTTGACTCGGATTACGGTAAGAAAGACATATCGGTGTTAGATTGAGGGAAGATTTACGTAAGGTTACTCTTAACAAACCTCATTTTCTGTATTACTAGCCAACATTACTTCGTAATATCATTTAGTAGTATGAGTATATAGACAGGGCGGTACAATTGATGGAGTCTTGATTTGGATTAAGTCTTTGGTTCGTGCTTGTGCCATATGAGTTATCATATATCCAACACGCACGGTAATGGTGAGGATTGTTTGATGGATGTTATGTTTGCTATGGTTGTTATCACTCTAAGGTGTCACACGATTTAGGTATTTTTGACCATATACCTAGATATTGGACTTTGTACTTTGACTACTCTACACTTATATGGCTTTGGTAGTAGATTAGCATATATTGATTGTTATATGCTAACTATTTGGATGCAGGGATTGGCCAGGTATGGTTGTCCATGCCCTATATTCATATTTACTATATATGATTTTTATTGTATTTTTGAAATGATGTATCGTTCAAAGCAGACTGTTGTCTGACTCGAGGTTTTATGCTTCACTTCTTACTACGTTGGTCACTCTTAAATGAGCAGATTAGGGATAAGAGGTCCGAATAGCACAAAGAGTTGTACGTAGTATGAGCAGGAGGCTGCGCTTTCATAAATTTATACCTAGAACTTACTATCGCTTATGTTCCGTTATGTAATGCTATGGATCTATATTGGTACTTGTATTGTTAGAGATGGTTGTAGAGTTTTCTTTGGGGCTTTGGGATGTATAAACTCTATTATTTCAGTTTTTGTATAGTCTGCGAATCTGATGCACTTTGATGTTCTTATTTATAGTTCATTTGATTATATCACTTTCTCGCGTGTTTTACATCTATGTTGTTGTACTATATTTTTATCTATGTGTTGCGAGATGTTTTACATGCTATGTGCTTGGATTTTCTCTACTTTTCATTCTTGGCTACCATCTTATATCGATCGGGTACATCTAGAACACATCATTCAGGTATTTTGGATACCCGAGGTTTAGGGCGGTCATCACATTTGGTATTATAGCTTAGGTTGCATAGACAACCTAAGTTGATATGCAGATCCATTAAAGATAAGGAAGTAGCTATCGTCTCAGAATGGATCGAGCGATATATGGTAGAGAATACTTGTTATATTTTGGTTTTCAAAACTATGAAGTATTTAAGTTGCGTGCACAAGAGTACAGCAAATGCAGTTTTATTTATGAGAGATTGATCATTCTTGTTACAGATCGAGAATGATCCGACATACAAGAAATACTATGTGGAACTGTAATATCCCTCTACTTGGAGGCCCAAAACTAAGGGCTACGGATGCTGCAGTCATCATAGTTATTAATTTTTGGCGACCAAATACAAGGTGTTAGATTCATTGTTACACAGAAACACATGAACATGGAAATATTTAAACTTCAAACAAAATCACATTTCTTTCCAAAATTTTAGAATTCATACATAACCCCAAATTCGCAAATCACGTTCAGAGAAAATATATTTATTACAACGTACGCCAAGAGCGACATGTGAAGATGTCCCATGGACGATCAGAGTATATACAGGAAATATAACAACTTTGCCGTTACAAACAACACTGCAGAATCAAAAGAAAAGAGAACTCTAAACAGCTATCATGCCTCCTGCACATCTCCGGAAGCTTATTCGTCTTAAGAGGTACCCGAAAACCTCAACTCTTAAACTACTCGAAATCAATTGAGTGCCCGAGAGTTTAAAAGGAAAGCATAGAATTCGAGACGGACATACAGCCTGGTATGAATAATAATCTACCATGTCAAATCATTTAGATATCTAATGAGACCATGCCGCTTAGCGGAACGGGTTTTTCCCACACTGGTACCTCAAAACCTTTACAAAACCATATAATGAGCTCCTACATCCATAATGGTTAAAACAATTCAAAACAGAATAATATGATGATACGCAAAACAAATGAATCAATTTTGGATTACCTAACCCTATTCATTTTAGACAATCTGTCTCAATTTATAATTTCTAGGATTACTATTAACCTATTAGTTTTCATATGCTGACTAATAATCAGTTATACAAATAAGGACGCCCTGTCCAATTACATGTTTTCATGGGATCATTATGAACCTATTGATAACTCCAATGTCTTACACTAATCCTAGTTTTCATGGATTGACTAGGAACCTATTGGTGACTCTAGTATCCTTTCCTTTATCCTAGTATTCATGGATTGACTAGGAACCTATTAACTTCTGTCAATATTTCATCCGGATATAGTTTTCATGGGCTAACTACAAACTTACTAGCCCCTGCCAGTGTCCAATCATAGTTTTCATGGGCTTACTACGAACATGTGTTTCTGACATCTTCCTTTATACATAGTTTTCATGGGCTAACCACGAACCTGTCTTTCTGACATCTTTCTTTATACATAGTTTTCATGGGCTAACTATGAACCTGTTGGATCATGCCAGTATCTTTTCCTGTACACGGTTTTCATAGGCATACTGAGAACCTATTAGCCCCTGCCAATATCTTTTCCTGTACACAGTTTTCATGGGCTTACCAAGAAAATATTGGCCCCTACTAATATCTTTCATTTATATTTTGGCATCCTATATTATGGCCTTCTTGACCTCCTGAATGCGATTCTACTTATTCAGGAGTTTATTCAATTTATATTCACTGTTGTGTTAACCTAACTGGTTCTTCTATTCTTTATCCCCAAAATGCAGTTATGGGTCCATTTTAAAGTGAATATAATCATATCAGAAGAAATAGTATAACAACGTAGCAACACCACTCCTACAGGTTTAATATAAAACATGGTTAATCCCTTTAACCTATTACTTTATCAAAGATAGCTTGTTATTAAAACCATTATAAAAACTCCTTTTAACTTAACCATGGGTTTTTCCTTTAAAGATAGAGTTTAGGTTATAAAACTTTTCCATACCTTCAAAAGCATTTAACATCTAGATAAAAACGTTGGAAGGTTGGCGTCAAAACCTCTTTCGAAACCAACACCTTCGAAACCCTTAAACCCTTTCAAAAGCTATAGGAAGTGGGTCTAACTTATAAAACACAATATCCTTTCAACATCATTGTTATCTTCAGCACCATCGAAAGGCTATAGAACGACAGCAGGGTTTCGACTAGGTCGGAACCCCTTCTTTCAAAACATTCTTTCATAAGTAAAGAAACCCAGTCGAAAGAAAATATAAGTTAATGACAACCCTTTCAAAACCTTTTTAAATCCTCTTTCAAAACCAGATGCTTCGACGCTGCCGATGGCTAAATCAAAACAAAGGCAGATGCTTTTCTTTTAAAAACAAACCAAGGTTTCGACTCCCTCGGAAGCTAGGCTTTCGACACCTAAACTTTCGCCTATCTCCAATCCACAACGTACCATCATAGTGATACCTTATCTATTGGTTTCGGCATAGTTGGTTAAGGATGAAGGTGGAAGCTTCTGTGTCAAAAGGTGCTTTCTTAAGTAGGCGGAACCATTTTTCTAATGTAAAGCTGGATTTTACTACCATTAACAAACTTTTCTCTAACTAACCTACCATATGCCAACACCAGATTGGATGCCTTAACTTTTTTAAATTCTTTTTCATAAATAACTACCACTAATCCAGATCTAAACCATGGTTAAGTTAATCAATTAAGCACTTCCATTAGACAAAACCAATTTTACAAAGAAGTCCCTCCTCTAATATAATATATTGTACATAGCGAATCACTTTGGAAAAATCCCAAAAAATTGTAGAAATTCATTTTAATCATGTTATCTATCATATCAAAATTCCAAACCTAAATTCTCAATATATTTTCTAAAATAAATTTTGTAAACTCAATTAACCATAATTTCCTTTGAAAATTCATAATAACTTTTCCATAGATTAGAAAATTATCAAAATTGAAACCCAAGTCCAAAATCATGTTTCTCATAACATAAATTTTCTCATGGCATTTAAACATCTTTTAATCTCAGTTTCGACCTAAAAACTTGCAAAAATTCTTTTAAACAATCTTGTTTAAATCAAATAAATCATGAATCAAGCATATCATCATCTACTATGTCATAAAAATGGATTTACCCTCAAATCCGAAAATATATGATTCAAACCTAATAGAGGTGGAATTATTATTCACCTTGATTGTCACGGCCCTTTTTTCCATACCCTTTGAGCCAACAATAAATCACATATGTCCAACTCAAATTGCACGAAATGACGGAACATGAAGGGTAATTAAGAAAAATAGACAGAAAAGAATCTCACACGAATGGAACAACATATAATATTGAACAATATCTTTACAGCGGAATATTTTTTAAATACATATATCAGAGTCTAACCTAAATTCAGCCTAGATAGTTATAAACATCTGTCCTTACAATTGTTAACAATCATCAAACAAAAACAAACTAAGTACAACGAATAATAGAATATGTCCATACATAGATGAATATATCCAACTCTTCTCTGGAAACTTCAATTGTCATCGACTAACCTGAAACTACTCGTAACTGACCCGAGTATTGAAAATACCTGGATCAGGCTTGATAAACCAACGTGAGAAAAACTCAATAATAAATGGCAGTGTCATATATCAGCCTTCGAATAGAAATCCTTTGAAAAGAAAGAGTATCTCATATGACCATGCCCATATATAAAACGGATGGGATTTTACCTTATGATAACTAAACACTTTTATATCAAAACATTTGATATTCTTTTTAATGACACCTCTTTGAAACATTTGCAAATAAACTTATTAATCTTAGCCGAAATTGTCACATTGATTAAATTCCAACGTAATAGGTTTACAATCAAGTCTGTAGGTTCTTATTGGAGAATGGATTTCCATATAAATGACCAAGTGAAGGATCTACCTTCCAAATGGGTACATCGCTTGATGGACGTCCCGAGGAACCATTATAAAGCCCCTCTACAAACACAGGACCGACCTACCTCTATAACTAGATAGTATCAAATATGTCATCCTCCGGTTGTTACCGACCTTTACCGAGTGCTCGTTTCCATACACCACATTAATTTACATCCCAAACATCATAACGGGAAGAAATATATCTAGAAGGGGATGATCATACCCTACTTGGGAATGACCCACTTAGCCTTGTTGCATCTAATCCCGTTTCGGTCATTTCCGGTTTAATGAGGCTTGAGGCAACGATTACCTTTTCACATAGCACATATCGTATCTTTGAATGCCACATTTCCATTTCCGTTAACTACTAATTGCCTTCCGCATAAATACAACCCTTTAGCTCGTACGTCTCAAGGAGGTTGTTAAGCTAAGAGAAGTTTCCTTCTCCGCCACCACTGATGTACATTTGTAAAAACCAATATACATAATCTTTAGAAATGCAATGTCAAACAAACGTCCATACAAGTTGTCCAGAAATAGGACAAACCAAAAGCACTCTTCTACTACCACTAGTAGCGTGTAGTCCTTGCAATCCGAAAAATCTCCACAATGAGGAGACCATCGCTATATATAACTCTATAGTGGGTGCGACCCAGAGCAAGTCAACAAGTAGTCCTCACGCTATGAAGATCCACGGTCTTCAATAATCATCATCTTCAACATGTCTTCACATTCGAATGCATATATTGGTTCAAAGTGGTTTTCGTATAGGAATCGCCCAAATTCGACCCCGATTCCATCGAAATCCAATTGTTGAAAAGTGAATATGAGTATACAGGAATTATTAAGTCTCTTTTCACTTTAATTCTTTTTGGACGATTTCGAAATCTCTCTCTTTTGACTTAGAATAGTTCTAAGTAATTCATTCTTTCGCTTCGGATAATATCTCAAATTTCCCCACTTTACTCTCGATCCAAATTCCTTAACTTTAGGAGGGTCAAAAACAATGTTATTTAAGACATCGTTTACGATAAACCCTAAAATAAATCTTAGCAAACATTTTTCCTTTCGAGTAAATAGGATCATAGAAATCATTCATTTTGGAGATTGCTTAAATTTTGGATAATACCGATCTTCTTCTATTTCAAAAACTTAATAGAAACTTTTATTTAACAGCATCTGAGCTTTCCTTTCGATCCGTTCCACCCCTCGCCTAAGAAAAGAAAACATAGGCCAGGTGAGTTTAGAGCACTGGTTGCTACATCCCTAACCTTAGTTAAACACCTTGTTTTATCTTCCCAGATCTCACATGCAGGACAAATTTACTAGTTGTTTCCGCATACTCGGTTATCGACTTTATTTTGGAATTGATTATACAGATTCTAAATTATCTTTCAAAACACTTAATTTTCCTTTTAAAAAACATTCACAATTGATTCTGGGAAAAATCGTTACATTTAACTCATATTCAAAAAGTTACAGAATTCGTAGCATAAAAGTGCTGCAGAAAGTGCTATGTAAGATTATTTGATTAAATAAACTTTTAAACATTCGACAATTCATATTTTCCAATCCAAATATATTTTAACCATTTATATAGATTTATAAAATTTATTCCATATTTTCCCACAATTAAAAACATTCATTTAAACAGATTTCATGTTACGATCACTGAACTGCACTAACGCGATTTTTCCTAGAAAACTGATTTGGACTTAATTCAAAATATACTCAATGAAACTTTGATTTTCTTTCTTCATTTAGAATACATAGATATAATAGTCCGGAATTTTCTTATCGCGAAGAATTCCGAGCTATATTCCACTCTACATATTCATTTGAAATTTTCGACGCGAAATCGCGAACTACCGTTGCACGGCGCACCTAGTTTTAAATTATTTTTCAATATTTGAAATAATTTATTCAAATTGAATTATTGCTTATAAAATCGTTATAAATCATTTTAAATCAATATTTTCCTTGTAAAGGTATTTAAAATGAATTTTCTCTATTACTGTATTATAATATTATTTTATTCCTATTTTTTATATTAAATTTTAACTTTCAGTTCAATTTAAATTCAGTTTCAATTCTAACTTCAAATTAAACTCATTTGAAAGTTAGATTTCAAATCTAATTTCAATTTATATTTCAATTCAAACTTAATCTCAACTTCAATTTTTCAAATCGATTTCAATTTCAATTTAACTATCTTTTTCAAGTCCGTTTCACTTTAAATTTCAAATTCTCTTTCATTTTTACTTTAATTTCACTTATAATTGAAAAGAGACTTATTTTTCAAAGTATCTCATGTCACTAAAATATGGTCTTATTTAACAAAGGGATTATTAAATCAAAATGAACATAACCAATGTCCATATTTATCACTAACATAACATCCATTCAACCAATCACATAACATATGATTTCAAATCCAACATTCATTATTAATACTATAACGGGATATATTATCATAATTCAATTATCTAACCAAACTATCAATCATCCATATTAACAATCAGTTTGGTATAAACATTCATATGTTGTAAAGGTATAAATGTGAATGTTTTAACATAACCAAAATATAAATTCAAAAGCGATGAGGACTTCTCACCTTTAACCAAAATCGTTTCACTTCCTACCAACATTCTTGTCCAAACCAACGCTTCACTAAACATTTCTAAACCTTATCATTACTATGCTTCCAAGTGCTCAACCATCTCCACTACTACTTACTTTGCTCACGGCCATGACACTCCTCCACCACTTTGGTCTCAGCCTAAGCCCTTAAACACCTTCATCCTCATGGCTCATGGCCATTATAGAGAAGAAAAGTAGATATATGAAGTGTTAGAGAGTAATTAGCGGATTGGTGCGTAAGAACTCCACTATTTTTAACCCTCCTACCAAATCCTAAAAAGAAAAGAAAAGAAAAGAGAGAACTTTCTTTTGGAAGCCATTAGAGAAGCTTAAATAAAGCTTTAAGAAAGGAAGAAGAAGAATTTTGGTGTGAAGAAATGAGTGAAAGTGAGGTGGTATTTATAGCAAAAAATTTCTATGTAAGTTACCTTTTTAACCTTAGCCAAGATGACTAAAATACCCTTCTACTTTTTGAATTTTCAACTTATTTTCTTTCCTTTCCAAGACATAATTTGATGCCTTTTAATGAGATAAGATGCTTTGATTTGATTTTGTTTAGTATAGATTTATTTATAGGTTTATGTCAAATCATGTCTTTTCACTTTTTTATTTATTTAAACTTTTCAAAAGTAAACTCATTTTGTCTTTTAGTGCTTAATGTTAAGTGTTTAAAAGTTTGTGAACTTGTATTTATATGTTAGAAAATGTATTAAGTTGCAACAACTTGACGACAATTTGTTTTGGTTGAAAACGGTGTTTTTGTCGACAAATTTTACAGTCAAAATTTGGCCTTTTTTTAAGCTACATATCGAGTAAACCAAACTTTAAAATGAAATTTTTAGTTCTTTAAATAAATTAAAACATGTCTCTTTATATTTAAAAATCATATTTAATTAAAATCAAAATCTCTAATTTTACAGTGCATGTAAGACTGACAAAATGCGACAAAATTTGGTTATTTTTGTACAATAATTATTAATATACTTTTAAATATATTAATATACTTTTGTTATATTTATTAAATGTTTTAAATAAGATTTAACTTATCAAATAAATATTAAAACCTATTTATTTAAGCCTTTATATATTTTTAACAAAACTTAACTTTTGTTGATTTGTTCTAAAATCCAAATTTATACTTTTTAATTACTAACTATAAGAATAAATAATTTCTCTATTATTATTTATTAAATATAACTTACCTATTTAAGTTTTGAATTCCGTTTAAATATAAAATGTATGAAATCTCTCATTTTCGAAGTAGCGAAATCACGGGTCGTTACATTGATCTAGGTAAGGAGATTGGATTGAGATTGATTTCCCATAAGCTTGACTCTCTAGCTTTTAATTTGGATTTCTCTTGATCTCTTAATGGCCGGCCATTCCTTATTGCATTTTGAAATTCAAAATGATGTGAATGAGAAAAAAAGGGTAGGAATGAAAATATATAAGGGTGGAAGCTATGGACGACAATTCCTAATATTACCTTATGTGATTTAATTAACCAAAAACCCCATTCTTAAGCCCTTTAGTTATTATATTAGGCTCGACTGTTAATTAATTAATTCAAGTCTCAATCCCCTTCTCTCTTAAATTTACATTATTCTATTTAAATTACCTAATTGAAACTTCTGAATAACATTATCAAAAATTAGTGGTGTTACAGGCTTTCCTTCTTAAAGAATTTCGTCCTCGAAATTCAATAGGGACTAAATACTAAACATAGCAATCATCTATAACATCTCCTAACAACCATACTTATCTATCTGACTAGAAAATATCTATATAAATCTAATATAGACATACTCTCAAAGCGGATTAGGATAAGTATCTCGATTCCTATCCTCTGTCTCCCAAATACAGTCTTTCTTGTTGTTGTCCACTGAACTTCACCAATATGACTGTATTGTTCCTCAATCTTTTCTCATCTCTCGCTACAACCCGAACTAGTTGTCTAAGAAAAGTCAAATCAGGCTCTACTATTAAGTCCTCTAACTCTGTTTGAGGAATGGTAGCCTATGGATCATGCATATACTTGCGAAGATAAGACACATAAAATACATTATGGACACCGGTCATATTGCTCCGTAACTCAACTCTGTATGCGAGCTTTCCAATTCTTTCTATATTCTAGAATGGACCAAGATATCTCGGTGGTAGTTTCCTTGACTTCTCGAACTGTACCACACTCTTCATTGGTGATACCGTAATGAAAATCTATCTCCCACAGAGAACTCTAGGTCTTTACGCCTTCTATCTGCATAACTCTTCTATTTGGATTGAACTTCCTTCATCCCTTCTTGAATTAACTCAATCTTTTTTGGCGCCTCCCTAGCCAAATCTGGACCAAGACCAATGCATCCCTATTATGTAACCAACATGCAGGGGATTTGCATGGCATTCCATACAAAACTTCAAAAGGCGTCATTCCTATACTAGTCTGGTAACTATTGTTATAGGATAAATCAACCAAATGTAGGTGATCCACCCAAGATCCACCAAAACACAACACACATGCTCTCAATAGATCCTCGAGTACTTTGTTGACTCTCTTTGCCTGCCCACCCTTCTATGGGTGATGAGCTTTACTCATCTTGAGTTTGGTACCCAATATTGCTTGTAGAATTTTCCAAAATTCGCTAGTGAATAATGCATCTCTGTTGCTGACTATGCTACTAGGAATCCCACGAAGTCTAACCATGTTCTTTATGAACAACTTTGCCAAAACATGTGTCGTCCTGGTCGACTTTAATGGAATGAAATGGGCACTCTTGGTCAACCTATCCACAATAACCCATATACTCTAATTTCCTCTTCTTGACCTTGGCAACCCATCTATAAAATCCATGGATATCAAATCCCATTTCCAAACAGGAATATCTAGATGCTGAAGTAACCCATTCGGCATTTGATGTTTGGCTTTCACTTGTTGACAGTTTACACACTGCCTAAACCATAAGCCAACATCCATCTTCATGCCTTCCCAATAGAAGCTCCTCTTTATATATAGATACATCTTGGTCCCTCTAGGATGAATCATCAACTTGGATCGATGACATTCCTCAAGAACTTCTCTTCTCAAATTCTCAACATCTGGAACGCATAACTGACCCTTCTTTCACAACCATCTTCTCTGGTCAAGACAAAAATCTTTCGAATCATCGACCTTGGTTTCATCCTCAAATCTTATGATCCTCTCTGCTAATAATGAATCCTCCATTTGCTTAGAATCAATTCTCTCGATCAACACTGGTTGAACTTCTAAACATGACAATAAGGAAGTACTCTGACTTGAACCGGCAGTCGATCTTAACTGCACACCGCAACTGGCCATAGCTTCCAGATCTTTCCACTCTACCAACAGAGCCAATACCATAATCTGATGTCTTCTGCTAAGAGCATCTTCTACTTCATTACCTTTTCCTGGGGTATACTCTATACCAAAATCATAAGTAGCCAAAAACTCCAGCCACCTCTACTATCTCATATTTAACTCTTTCTAAGAGAATAAGTATCTTAAAGACTTATGATCGGTATACAACCCGAATCTCTCCCCCGAGAGATAATACCTCAAAATCATCAAGGACAAAGTCACCACTGCCAACTTCAAAATTATGAGTAGGATATCTTGCTTCGTGCAGTCTAAGCTTTCTTGATGCGTAAGCAATGATTTTGCTCTTCCGCATCAACACTGCTCCTAATCCAGTCCCACATGCATCACTGTATACTACCAACCCTTGGTTTCCATCTGGAACTACTAACACTGGAGCATTGGTCAAAAAATGCTTTAACTTAGGAATGCTTCCTCACATTTGTTATACTAAA
Source organism: Allium cepa (assembly GCA_030765085.1). NCBI lineage: Eukaryota > Viridiplantae > Streptophyta > Magnoliopsida > Asparagales > Amaryllidaceae > Allium > Allium cepa. The sequence continues at coordinate 691,346,568 of CM060942.1, read as the reverse complement.
CAAACTTCACTTCCTTCCTGGTAAACTAATCAAAGGCACTGCTATCCGTGAGAAATTCTTGATGAATCTCCGGTAGTAGCCAACAAGTACAAGAAAACTTTTGATCTCGTTCACTATCTCTGGTCTCTTTCCAATTGTTCACAGCTTCGATCTTTTTTGGATCGACTGACAATCCTTTCTCCGAAACCACATGACCAAGAAACTTCACCGCTTTCTTCCAAAAATGACACTCGAAAAACTTCATCTTTTGCTGATTCTGCCTCAGCGTCTCCAGTAAAATTCTAAGATGACCTTCATGCGTCCTCTCATCCTTAGAGTATATCAAAATATCATCTATAAACACCAACACGAATCTGTCCAAATACTCTCGGAAGACTTGATTCATCAAATCCACAAAGAAAGTAGGTGTATTCGTCAACCCAAATGGCATCACTAACTATTCATACGAATCATATCTAGCTCAAAATGTTGTCAAAGGAATACTATCCTCTGCCACTCTCAACTGATGGAACCCTATCACCAAGTTCAACTAGGAAAACACTCTAGCTCCACTCAACTGATCAAACGGATCATCAATTCTCGGTAAAGGATAATTATTCTTTATCATCCTTTCGTTTAGCTTACGATAGTCGATATACATCCTTAACGACCCATATGGTTTCTTCACGAATACCGCAGCCGCTCTCCAAGGCGAAATGCTTGGTCTAATAAAATTTCTTCATTCTAGATCTACCATCTACACCTTCAATTCCTTCATCTCAGTCGGTGTCATCCTGCTAGGTAGTCTACTCATAGGTTCAGCTCCAGGCACAAGATCTATCTAAAACTCAACAGCTCGTTTCGGTGGTAGTTCTATGACATCTGCAAACTCCTTTGTAATTCGAACCTGACTTAGCTCTTCTCTTACTTCCATTACATTTAACAAAGCATCACTACTCCGGTCAAAATTCTCTACTAAGCATATAATTCGGTTATGAGTATCAGGGTGTCTCAAAGATATCTCCCCATCCCGGCAGAATATCTTGGCCTCATACCTCCTCGACCAATCCATACCCAAAATGATTCCGAAATATACGAAACCGTAAACATAAAAACTGCACGCAAACTTATGACCTAACAAATACGTTTCTAACTGGTCACATCGCATCCCCAGAGTTGCATACCCTTCTATTGGATTCACAACCCTTAAGAAAGTAACAGGGTATGTGTATTCTAAGCATAACCTATCAACCAAACACTGGGATATAAATGAATGTGATGCATCGGTATCAAAAAGTACCCTAACTGGTATACTCTGAATCAAAAACATACCTTCCATCAGAGTCTTTACTTTATCGCCTATAGTGGGCTTAGCTGATGATCCAATCGCAAAAACTTTTCCCTTGTCCGCCCTGGCTGGCTTTGGACACTGGTTCTTATAATGCCCCACTTGGTCACAGTTAAAGCATTTCACATTCTTCTTTTCTGCAGCCTTCTTCCCCTTGCCTAACTAGCACTCATTCGCATTATGACCCTTCTTGTCACATTTGTATCAAACCAAATCAGCTTTTGCCTTCTTAAAGAATTTCCTCTTCTTTCCCTGAGGACCCTGGGATTCAGCTGGCTTCTCTTTAGCAGAAATAGCACGCATCTCCTCATGGAGAATGTCCATCTCCACCACCAATAGAAGATTCTCGGATATGGGTCATGGTTATTCCAGCAAGCTCAGGTCTCAGTCCTCGAATGAACCTTTCATTCCTCCTGACATCAGTGTCAACCATAACATATCCATATCGAGACAGCTCATCGAACTTAGCAATGTACTCGACCATTGACATCTCTCTTTGAACTAGATCCATGAACTTCGTCATCAACGCCGACATAGCAACCTCAGATAAAAACCTCTGCTCAAACCTTCTTCTCAAATTAGCCCATGTCGTCTCTTCTTTAGAAACTCCGATGGTTGCACTATTCCACCAATGAAACGCTGCGCCTTGTAACTACCTAGAGGCTAGCCTCCTCTTTTTTCCATCATCCAAGCCTAGATTAGTACAAATCCTTTCACAGCTGAATAGCTGATTCTCAACCTCAACTGCATCCTCCTTTCCAACAAACGGCTTTCCACCCAAACTATAGTAGTCTCTTCATTGTTTAGCATAGTTATTCCTAACTGGAGCCACAGGATCAGCACCTCCAACATTACCAGTAACTCCAGCTTGCAAAAGATTGGAAAATAACTAATACAGCTTCCCCGCATCTATTGGTGTAATTTCAGCACCAACACTGGCTTCAACATTTAAATTAGCATTAGCCTGTCGACCTTGGTTCCTCTTGGTATTAGGTCGAGCATTACCATTTGTTGTGGTGCTTCCTCCATCTAGATTTTCTCTTCCGTTTCCTGTTTCCATATCTTCTTTCTCGTAAATCGGCATGCGAGCCTTAGTAAGATGCAGAATAACGGTTTAAGAGAGAGGGGAACACGTACTTGTATATATAGCAAATACAAGTATGTTACTATAGCGTTAACCCAAACCCCGATCATACTTTCAAATTCATTGGATTGTGTTTGAAAAAGCTTTTAGGTTAAACATTCTTTTAAAGTTTCATAAACCTATGCTTTGATACCAACTTGTAAAATATCCCTACTTGGAGGCCCCAAACTAACGGCCGCAAATGTTGTAGTCATCCATAGTTATTAATCCTCAACGATCAAATACGGCGGTGTTAGATTCATTGATGCATAGAAACACATGAATATGGAAAAAAAATTAAACTTCAAACAAAATCACAATTCATTCCAAAATATTTCCAATTCATTACATAACCCAAATTCACAAATCATGTTTAGAGAAAATATATTTATTACAACATACGCCAAGAGCGACAAATGAAGATGCCACTTGGATGATCAGAGAATATACAGGAAATATAACATATTTGCCATTACAAACAACACAGCAGAATAAAATGAAAAGAGAACTCTAAATAGCTATCATGCCGCCTGCACATCTCCGAAAGCTTATTCGTCTTAATAGGTACATGAAAACCTCAACTCTCAAACAACTCAAAATCAATTAAGTACCCGAGAGTTTAAGGGGACAACATAAACTTCGGGTCAGACATACAACCTGGTATGAATAATAATCCACCATCCCAAATCATTTAGATGTCTAATGAGACCACACCACTAAGCGAATGGGTTTTCCCCTCACTAGTACCTCATAACCTTTATAAAACCATATACTCAAAATAGAATAATACAATGATATGGAAAAAAAATGAATCAATTCTGTATTACCCATCCCCATTCATTTTAGACTATCTATCTCAATTTATAGTTTCTAGGATTACTATTAACCTATTAGTTTTCATAGGCTGACTAATAACCGGTTAAACATATAAGGACGCCATGTCCAATTGCATAGTTTTCATGGGATCACTATGAACCTATTGGTAATTCCAGTGCCGTACTCTTTTCCTAATTTTCATGTGTTGACTAGGAACCTTTTGGTGACTCCAATATCCTTTATTTTATCCTAGTTTTCATAGGATGACTAGGAACCTATTGACTTCAGTCAATATTTCATCCGGATATAGTTTTCATGGGCTAACCATAAACCTACTGGCCCTTGCAAGTATCCAATCATAGTTTTCATGGGCTTACAATGAACATGTCTTTTTGACATCTTCCTTTATACATAGTTTTCATGGGCTACTCATTTAGGAGTTTGTTCAATTTATATTCACTATTGGGTTAATCTAACTGGTTCTTCTACCCTTTATTCTCAATATGAAGTTATGGGTCCATTTTAAAGTGAATATAATCACATTAGAAGAAGCAATATAACAACATAGCAATACCACTCCTGTGGGTTTAATATAAAACATGGTTAATCCCTTTAACCTATTACTTTATCAAAGGCAGCTTCTTCTTAAAACCATTATGAAAACTCCTTTTAACTTAGCCACGGGTTTTTCCTTTAAAAATAGAGTTTGGGTTAAGAAAACATTTCGATACCTTCGAAACCTTTCTTTCGACTTCATAGGATAGCCTCCTTCGAAAACCTTGAAAATCTATCTTCAAAACATTAGGATTTTGCCTTTTAATACTTTAAAATCCATCTTTCGAAACCATTCAAATATATTAAAATATTAGCATTTAACTTTAGAAGCTTAGCTTCAAAACCAATTTAAAGTACCCCTTTCGACACCATTAGAAGTAACCTTTCTGAAATCATTGAAAGTACCCCTTTCGAAAGCATTGGGTTTATATTTAAAACATTATGTGGGTCAAAGTGAATATAGGTGAAAGCAACTCTTTCGAAACCATCTTTATAACATAAAAATATTGGGGAAAATGAGATGGCTCTAGCACCATCTCTTTCGAAAGCATTTAACATCCAGATAAAAACATTGGAAGGTTGGCGTCGAACCCCTTTAGAAATCATCACCTTCGAAACCCCTAACCCCTTTCAAAAGTTATAGGAAATGGCTCTAATATATAAAACACAGTATCATTTCGATAGCATTGATATCTTTAACACCATCGAAAGGCTACAGAATGACAGTAGGGTTTCGACTAGATCAGAACCCCTTCTTTCAAAACATTCTTTCATAAGTAAAGAAACCCAGTCGAAAGAAAATATAAGTTAATGGAAAACCTTTCGAAACCTTTTTAAATCCTCTTTTGAAACCAAATGCTTCAACTCTGTTGAAGGCTAAATCAAAACAAAGGCAAGCCCTTTTCTTTTAAAAACAAATCAAGTTTTCGACTCCCTTGGAAGTTAGGCTTTCAACACTTAACCTTTAGCCTATCTCCAATCCACTACGTACCATCATGGTGATACCTTGTGTTTTGGTTTCGGCATAGTTGGTTTAGTATGAAGGCGGAAGCTTCTGTGTCGAAAGGTGCTTTCCTAAGTAGGCGGAACCAATTTTTTGTTGTAAACCTTGTTTTTACTACTTTAAGAAAACTTTTCTCTACCTAACCTACCACGTGCCAACATCATATTAGTTGCCTTAACTTTTTCAATTATTTTTTCAAAAATAACTACCACTAATCCAGATCTAAACCATGATTAAGTTAATCAATTAAGCCCTTCCATTAGACAAAAACAATTTCATAAAAAAGTCCCTGTTCTAAAATAATTTATTTTACATAGAAAATCACTTTGGAAAAATCCCAAAAAATTCTAGAAATTCACTTTAATCATGTTATCTATCATATCAAAATTACAGACCTAAATTCTCAATATATTTTCCAAAACAAATTTATAAACCCAATTAACCATAATTTCCTTTGAAAATTCATAATAACCTTTCCATAGCTTGGAAAATTATAAAAATTGAAATTCAACTTCAAAATCATGTTTCTTATAACATAAAATTTTCCCATGGCATTTAAACATCTTTAAATCTTGGTTTTGACCCAAAACCATGCAAAAATTCTTTTAAACAATCTTGTTTAAATCAAATAAATCATGAATCAAGCATATCATCATCCAATACGTCATAAAAATGAATTTGCCCTTAAATCCAAAAATAAATGATTCAAACCCAAATAGAGATGGAATTATTATTCACCTTGATCTAGATAAGAAGATTGGATTGAGATTGATTTCCCCTAAGCTTGATTCTCTAGCTTTGAATTTGAATTTGAATTTCTCTTGATCTCTTAATGATCGACCGTTACTTCTTGTGTTTTAATTTTCTAAATGATGTGAATGAGAAGAAAAAGGGTAAGAACGAAAATATATAAGGGTGGACGCTGTGAACGGCAATGTCAAATATGCCCTTATGTGATTTAATTAACTAAAAACCTCATTCTTAAACTCATTAGTTATTACATTAGGCTCGACCCTTAATTAATTAGGTCAAGTCTCAACTCCCTTATCTCTTAAGTTTACATTATTCTATTTAATTTATCTAACTAAATCTCTTGAATAATGTTATCAAAAATTAGGGGTGTTACAGGAACTCTGCCTTTGGAGGAGCGAGTTTGAAAGTTGCTAACCTCGACTCGAAACACGATCGCTGAGATGGTGCACAACATGGTTCATAATTCTCAATTCTCTCCTGTTTCGGCTGTTGATGGTGGTACTCCAATGCAAGGATTACTCCACCCTGGGAGGCAAACTGTTTCTCAGAATGGAATCATCCATCGAAGTGCAGGATTGGTTACACACCTACGAATGCATCTTTGAGGATATGGAGTTAGAGAATGTGATGAAGATGAAGTTGGCCTCTAGGCGATAAAGGGATAGGATATGGGGTGGTAGAATGCCATCAAGATTACTATTCCTAAGGATCAGATAATTTTGGAGCAGTTCAAGGCATGGTTTGAAGAGAAGTATATACCACCTGCTTAGAAGTCGGTGCTCTTTTGGAAGTTTACTGATTTGATACAAGGAGATGTCTGTGACAAAGTACATGGTCAAGTTCGATGTGCTGTCGAAGTACGGTTTATCTTTCATCGATACTCAACTCAAGAAGAATGAAAAGTTTATTATGGGCTTGGATATCCACTTAAGTGAGAAGTTGGTGGGGCATATAAATGATTCCTTTGAGAAGCTAGTTGATAATTCTCTTCGACACAAGAGCCTGTATCCAAAGCCAAGAGCCGAAGTTGTTGTATCAAATGAGGAGCCAAAGCCGCAAGTGAGCAGGGAAGGCAAGTGGAAACAGAATAACAAGGAAAAGAAGCAGCCTAAGGAAGAAGATGGCTAGAAGAAAGGTAAATGGGAAATGAACCGCTTTGACTGCAATTAGATGGGGCAACTTAACAAGGATTTCAAGGCCAAAAGGGTGAGGAAAGGAAGTGCTTCATCCGTGATAAGGCTGAGCACTTGAAGAAGGATTGCCCAAAGTTGATGAAGAGTAAGCAGGGTGTTATTGCTTATGCATTGGATGTCATTCCTGCTTCGTCGATAGCTCCATCGGCAAAGGAGAAGGGAAAAGGCATTTTTATTAGAGATATACTTTTAATTGTGTTGTAACTATGCATTTTTTTGTTTGAGATCGATACGTTACACCCTTCGTATATCCAGTGACTTAGTGAGTATGTTAGAATGTTGACCAGACCAAGGGGATGTGCCTTTTGTTGTTTAGAACTTAGTGGTGATTCGAGTGAAAATTTGTTAAGATTTAATGTGTTGAGTCATGGATGTTTGGTTACTTGTGTTTATTTTGTTGGGTCTTGTGGGGTTCGGTATCTTTTGACATAAGATGACCGAAAGTATATAGAGCTAAGACAAAATAAGGAGGTGCAATAGACGATGGAAAAGGCAGGGAGAGAGCAAAGGCTAGAGTAAGGCTATACACTTGAGTGGGTATAATTATGGTTAGCCTGGTGTGTTTGCTTGGGATACCGCATAAGGTGTCATCACTGTTTCCCGTAAGGAGGGAACACTCAAATGTAGTTGGGTTTTCGACGCAAAAATGGATCGAGTTTCGTATCAATCTAGTGACTAGGGTTATATCTTCGAAGAAGATGGTACTCAAATAAGGTGAAGAACTGGAAAGAAAGGAGCATGGCATGTGGAGGAGATTCATTCATGGTGGTATATCCAGGTGAGGAGTACTTATGATACTTGCATAGTGAGAGAACGAGTATTTGAGATGGAGCAAAGTGACGGGAGCTTGAGAAGCTTATTTTTAAATCCAAATGTGATATTCTTGTCTTATAGTATGAAGGAAGGACATGGCACACTTTGGAAATTACAAAGATGGATTGAGGGATGAGGTTCTTCTTGAGTGCCATCATTCGTTCATATTGATTGTCATATTTATTAAGAAATAATACAAGCTATTCAATTGGGACAATTTATTGCATTGTAGAGTGGGGAAATGACTCCTATCTATTCGGGATGACCTAAGACGGCTGCAGAGCCTTGTTCGACAATGCTAGGCGTTTGATCGAGTACTCCAAGTAAATTGTGGGGGATGGAACTAGAGAAGTCTAGGGAAGCACGTTTGACAAAGTGAAGCGATGCATAGGAGCATGAGATGTTTTGGATCGAGTCGAATGCTAAATGGATTATTGATAACTCTAGATAGGACGGTTGTTCCTAGAGGTAGGGGTATGTGAGGATGCTTACTTGTGTACATTAGACTGTGAGATGGTCTAGCTTGTCCTGAGAAGGCAATACCTATAAGATAGGTATCTGAATTAATACCAGATATAATTGTAGCATTAAATGCTGCCAACCTTAGAGTTTGTAGAGTGAGTTATCATGTATCCAAGAGACCTTAAGAAGGTAATAATGAGGGTGGACTTTGAGAAAGTAATAGCGGGGTTGAAAGTGTACACGGACCATATATAATATGGCTTATATATGTATATTTACTCGTGTGGTGTAAAATAATCAATATTAGTTGCAGAATATAATAGAATAAAGTAAGTAAAAGCAATCACACCTAGATTTGTATACTAGTTCGGACCTCCCGTCCTACGTCCAGTCCCGAAGCTCCCCTTTGGAATTTCCTCTAACGAGTCGCTCTTACTTTTCCCGAAGGAATAGGCAATACAACATAGTTTTCTAAGTGGACAAGCTTGTGTTCTATGAATACAGATTTTGACTACTAGCACAAATCTTCCTATATTCTCTTTGATGATTCACGATGCGTTCTCTGTGATTAAGGAAGTGACTGAAATAATTCTTGAGTATAGAATTGAGATAGAATGCAATGGAATAGACCAGTGCTCAAGAGAGGAGAGATCAAGAAAGATAGAATTGGAAAGTTTGAAATGAATTCTGATAGTAATATTTATATAAAAATATCAAAGGGGTTCGTTAAATAGTTTCAATCATTCAATTTTAGCCATTTCTATTCATAGAGGTGCTTTGAACAATCGCAACTTTTGAAGATGACTTTTCAAAAGCAGTCGTTACATGTAAACACTCGACTGAGTGTAAAAAGTCAGTTCACTGAATAAGAACATTGAAGTTCGTGGCAAAATTCAAAAATAAAATTTGTATAATAAAATAGTCAATTTCAATCAACTGGATGATGCTCTCAGCCGATTGCCCTCGGTCGACCGAGAACACTACTCAGTCGACCGAATAGTGAAACTTCTTTTTTTTATAAACTTTGCCTTTTCGAATCCTTTAAAACTCATTGATAATTTAAACTATTTGTATGCAGATGTAGGTATGCATGCATATGAACTACCAAGGAGCTTTTACAAGTAAATCTAGGACCAAATACATAAGTTGGACTAGATGATGTATATTATTGTAGCTTTTGAAATGTAGGCGATCCTTCTTGCTCTCATTCATGATTCTCTGATTCAGTAGCTCGTTGTACATGCATAGTTTTGTATACTAGATATGTGTAGAGATATAGTTATCATCATTAAAACATAAAACTAGGATTCTAACAATCTCTCCCTTTATGATGAAATATGAATTATTAATTAAAAAAATATTTATCTCTCCCTCTAAATATGTGCTTCCCCTGCCGATATTCTCACCCACTTTGGCATCAAGAAAAAGGCGAGAAATCAACAGAGACATATTGAAATTTTGGAGGATCAAGATAAGACACATTTATATGTTTTTAGTGAAAATAATAACACACACACACAGATATATATATATATATATATATATATATATATATATATTCATATATAAGGTTATAAACATATGCATATATAAAATGTTAAACACATTTAATCACATAAGGAACATAATCATATGTTTACACAAGACATCAATAAAACAGCATATTTGATTAAACAACACAAATTATCCTCAATACCATAATTCACAAATGCAAGTACATAAACAAAAGGACAGCAAGTATATAATTTACCAATGCAAGTCATAAGTACTACTAGACCAACAACACCATTAAACAAAGACAACAAGTACATAAAAACAAAGACGACAAGTACCAAGTTACAAGCACTACTAGACCACCTATGTCATGAGTCCACAAATGCAGACACATTGACAATTCACTAATACATAAATGCAAGAACGAATGCAAATTATCCAAGACAAAAAAGAAAGTAAACAGAAGTCCATCACCAAGATATTCAAAGCCAAAAGCTTACCAACCAGAAGAAGCATGTAGCTTCCTTGCTCCGAATCATGGAGAGAGGAAGGTCGGGAGCATGAGGTAAGCTTGTTCCAAATCTTTTCCAAGAAACCAAGTGTAGTTTTCACAAATATCTTTTGATGCTTTATTAAAGTTGTTGTTTAAATAAAATTTCTTGATTCTTAAGAATAGCTGCAGTTGAGGAAATATTATTGGATGGTTCTACTTGTGTAAGCTCTGCATCACTATCTGAATCCCATTGAATTTCCATAGGAGTTTCTTATTGTGTGGTTTGCTGAACTGCAAGTTGAGTTTGAAAAGAGGGTTGATCGATATTTTCTTGAATGAAGAGAACTAGATAACTATTATAAGGCATAAGTGTTTCCATTGAAAGCTTTATAAGAGATATTGATTTTTGATCCACTATTTTTGGTCGAATGAAGTCTTGCATATTTTCAACATCTATCCAAAAGTGAACCAAAATCTTGGTCAAATATGATAGCATACAATATCTTGTAGTTATTGTCATACATATTCCCATAACTTCCGGTGCGAGGCAATATAGTATGGATTATCCTTTTATTTAGGATTTGAGCTTATGGACGTAGATTTACGGAAATATTAGTAGTTCTATCTTAACGAAATAGATAACTAGTTGGATTATATGCAAAATCATCATGATCAATATCATCTAATCCATGCCCAATATTAGAACATCCAAAAATTATCCCTAAATCACTTACGGTTAAAAAAATGTCTACGCCTAGTACCTTACTCCAAAGAACACCCCCATCATCATTTGGTTTATAAAGATCACCATATAGATTAGCATAAAACATTTTTACAAGGAACGGATAAATTTTCATGTCGTATTCTTTTGTATCAATCAAAGATAGGAACTTGTGCTCTCTAGCAATAGATTAAATACCAAAGACTTCGAAATTGGACATCTTGTAAACTATTTCTTGAAACACTTTCTTTTCATTCAATTCATAAAAAATTTCAAGGCGACTTGCTACAGTTGAACTATTCGAAAATCTGGGCATCCGAGGTGAATTCTTGATGAGTGGGAACGGAGGATGAAGCAGGAGCATTTCTTATGTCTGTTCCTTTCGTAGTAATGGGAATCTTTTAGCATTTTTGGTTTAGAGTCATTGATTTGAAGGTTTTCTATAGTTTGAAAGTTAAAAAGTGAAGTGGTGGTTTGGAATGTAGCTTGCTAGTTTTCTATATCGTTAGCTTCCATAATAATTCTCATACGTGTGGACCAATATGCATAGTTAGATATAGTGAATAGTGGAGGACATGCAGTTAACTAACCTTATAGAAAATTACTTGCCATATTCTACTAATTATTCACATAGTTTGTTGTGGAAACTTGAATGACCTTTCTTTTACAAAATGAAAGTGTACAGGGATCGTATATGATATGGCATATATATGTGTATGTTTATTAGTGCAGTCTAAACTAATCAGTACTAGTAAGCAGAGTATAATAATAGAATAAAGTAAGTAAAAGCAACCACTCCAAGATTTTTATGTTGGTTCAGACCTTCCATCCTATGTGTAGTCTGGAAGCTCTCTTTCATAATTTCCTTTAACTAAGAACCTTCGCTTCGCCCGAAGGAACACGCAGTACAACAAAGATTTATTAGTAGAAAAGCTTGTGTCCTCTAAACACAGATTTTGACTACTAGTACAAATCTTTATATAGTCTCCTTAATGTTTCACAATGCTCGCTTTGTGATAGGGAAGTGATTGAAATAATTCTTGAGTATAGAATTGAAATAGGATGCAATAGAATAGACAAGTGCTCAAGAGAGAAGAGATCACGAATGATAGAACCAGAAAGTTGGAAATGAATTCTGATAGTGATCTCTATATATAGATATCAAAGAGATTCGTTAATTAGTTTCAATCATAAAATTACAGCCATTTCTATCCATAGAGGTGCTTCGAATGATCGAAACTCTTGAAGATGATTTTTCAAAAAGTAGCCATTATAGATAAATAGTTTACTGAGTGTAAAAATTCAGTCTACTGAATAAGAAAACTGAAGTTCATGGCAATATTCAAAAAAAGGAAATTATATAATAAAATAGTCAAATTCAGTCGATTAGATGGTGTTCCCAGTCGACTGCCATTAGCCGACCGAGAACACAATTCGACAGACTGAACAGTGAAGCTTCTATTTTTTTTATAAACTTTGCCTTTTCACATCCTTTAATACTCTTTGATAATGTAAACTATTTACATATAGGTGTGTCATGCGCGTGCATGCATATAAACTACCAAGGAGACTCTATATATAACTCTAGGACCAAATACATACATTAGACAAGACGATGTATATTTTTATAGCTCTTGAAATGTGTACAATCCATTTTACTCTCATCCTTGCTTCTCTGATTCGGTAGCTCGTTGTACCTGATTAGCATTATATACTAGAAATATGTACAAATATAGTTGCCATCATTAAAACATAAAACTGGGGTTCTACCAGGGGTGAGATTCAGGGAATGATCAGGATGTGGTGAGACTCCGGAAATGCTCATACTTTTTAACCCACTTTTGAGCCAAAGCAGATTTCAACTGAACTTAGAAGATTCAAACAAGGATGAAACGACTTGGAAACTTAGAGGCAAATCTAAAAGAACTAGAGAATTGAGCTCAGGAAATTTGGTTGGAAAATTGGCTAATTCCTTAACTCAACCCTGAGTTAAGGCCTTAGGTCAACTTCGAGTTAAGAATTTGATGAGTTAAGAATCTTACAAGTTAAGGATTTGAGTTGGTACCCGGTTAAGGATTTGAGTTGGCACCAAGTTATCACTAAAGCATCTTCAACTGGATGTAGTAGACTGAAACAAAATCAGAATGACTTGAAATTCAGCAAGAGCACTTAGAAAAGGGAAAAGAAAGATTTGGGAAAATTTCATCATGATTGGAACAAGCACCTAAACTTAGCCTCGAGTTAAAGACCTTAAATTCACATCGAGTTTAGGATTTGACTTGGGTCGGCTTGGGTCTTTTGGCATGACTTCACGCCATCTCCTGTACTTGATTGCTATTGTGCCTCTGACTCCCTGCTATCTAATTCCTCTATAAATATCAAACTACCTACTACCAGAAAAGGATTTTCTTTCTATTGGATCTCCTTCAACACTCTTGGACGTGTATCTTCCATTATACTTTCTTCACTTCTATTCCCCTTAAGTATCATTTTTTAACTCCATTGTAAATCTGGGATCCACTAGATTATGGCCATGTCGGATCTACCTAGTTGTAATCTAGAGAGAGAACTACTAATAAAATATATTGAAGTGGACGTAGGTTGGAGATTATACTAAACCATTATAAAAACTTCAATGTGTTCTTGTCTGCTTTTTTCTTTTTCCTTTTACTTTTATCTGAACTGATGCTTTCATCTTGATTCTGGGTGTTCATACCTTTTCTGGGTTAACATTATGGTGTTTTCACTGAGAAAAAAGATAGATATGAAGACTTGAAGCTTGAATTTGAGATTTGGAGAAGATAAAGAGGCATAATACTAGATCTAAAACCCATGCAAGTCAATTAGAGCCTCGGGGAAGCCAGGAGTTGTCCTAAAATTCTCATCAATCCATGTACATGACCAGAGATGAGATGGAGAGAATAACGAAAAAAATGCAAGATGGGATAATGGCAAGGTGGTAGGAGATACGAGAAGGGTTCATGGCTAGACAACAGGAATTGTTAGAAGGGTTCCTCCAAAGGATGGGACTTCAGGGAACTCCTAGAGCTACAGGAATTCAGAACCAAGTTCCAAGAAATAATGCAGGAGCATCTGTAGTTGGAGTGGAGTAAGTTGGAGCAATGCCGCCATGAATAGAACAGCCGATACTTGGGGGCAATGTTCAAATATTTGCTGGAACGTCGGGAATTGATTGTGCTAGAGCTACGAACGTGAATTTGGATATGATTGATAAAAAACCAAAGGAATATGTGCTAGAGCTTCCCTAAAGGGACAGAGGTCATAATGTTAATGCGCTGTTAGAGGGGTACGTGCCAGAGTACGTACCAAGATCCCCTCATGGGAATAGGGGGCAGAATGAAGTTGGTGGTCTGAGCTTCCATTGGATGTCAGCAGGAAATGGAAAGCTGATGATGATGGCACAGAATGGAAATAACTAAGGAGGGGACCGAAGTTCTCTTCTTACATTGAGTTGACAAAGACCCTGGAGAGGATCTATCTGGAAACTTAGGAGCACATCTTCTATCACAAGTCTGCTAAACGAGAACCTACTGGTTGAGGGAAAAGATCTAGAAAGTATTGCATCCTCCATGAGCTAGGTGGACATTAAGCAAACAAGTGCAGAGACCTTCATAACTTGATAGAAGAACTAGTTTGGAGTAAACAACTGCAACAGTACGTGGAGAAGCGAACTGCAATGGTGCGGACGGAGCAACCACCATCTGTAGCCTAACATCCAAACACAACCAGGGATCTGATCTGAGACTAGGAATCTAATGATTGGGATGACCAGGGGTTAGGTTCAACTCTCACATTCTGCTTTTTCTTCCTTTGGATAATTCGGACGGTAATAATTCCAAACCACTTAGACATTTGTGGCCGAATTTTCATGAAACCACGTTAAAGGATATTGAGATTTGTGGCCGAATTAGGGTTCCATGTCGACAGCGACTGGGTGGAGTTAGGTGGACCAGAGGTTGGCGTTGTGTTTCTAATGGCAAGACGCGCTTGTGGGCAAAGTTTAGGCATGTATGGTCTTAAGTTGGTTGTCACGAAATTTAAGGCCATGGCAAGCTACAGCTAGGTTGCATTCGAGGGGAGGTAGTCAAGCATGACATGGATGGTTTCGTCGTGTAGAGGTTGCAAAGCGTGATCCGTTAGAGGTGATGGCTTGTCGAATTGTTAGGTGGAGAGGGAGAAATCGGGGACGCAAGTTTTGGTGATTTTTGTATCATCATATCTATTTTGTGCAGGGCAAGGCATTCGTTTTAGTTTGGGGGAGATCAGTATATAGGGTAATTAATCTGTAAATAGAGTGATTAGCAAATTAATCTGTATTTAATTAATTCAGAATCTTATAAAAATCATATCTTGCTCATACGAGGTCGGATTCGGACGCAATCAGTTGCGTTTTAACTCGTAGAAATGTCATCTACGTATTGGAACTAATTTCGTTGGATTTAGAGCTAGTAGAATTTTGAGCGATTTTAGACCAAACTGGAATGTGAAAGTGTCAACTGGAATTTTCGATTATTTTATTCACCTTTAAATAAACTATATGATTTCTGTGTTATTATAGATTGTTATTATATACCTGGATTATAGTTATGATTTTAATGAAGTACAACTTAGTGATAAAATTATAGTGACAAATTTAATTACGGTTAACGTAGTTAAATTAGTTATACTTCATTTGCGATATTTATTTAGTAGAATAAAACCCCATTCTGCTATAATAAAATTAAATAGATTATATGGACATCTATCAAGCTTAATATATCACCATTTTGTGCTTTCAAAGTAAAGCGATTATTATTATTTGATTGTTTGTTTGGATTTGAATTCCTGCTTTATAGAGGATGGCATAAATAACCATTTTGTTACTAGGGACAAAAAGAAGAATTCGGAGTGTTTTCATAGTGAATAGGTCGCTACGGACACACATGAGATTTATATGGGACTTTATAAAGAGACGCTAACGGGTTTCTTGCCATTATTAATTAACTGTTATATGAATTTTACTTATATTCTTATCCTACTTATATTAATGTTTGGTTGGAATATTTGTGACATTTTGTTTGTATTGTGTAAGTGTCATTATAGCAATTTTTGTTATATCGTCACTTATGAAATATCATCATCCTTAAACCTTTGTATGCGTAGAACTTGTGCTTGTGCTTTTACCAAATCAATATTTGGTCTTGTTTTGCACTTTGAAAGTTTTTTAAACTATATTTTCAAATATTAGGAGAGTTTTAAAAATAAAGGAAAATATCGATTCATATTTATAAAAGAAGTTTCAAATTTGATTAATTATCTTTCAGGATATTTAATGTTGTTTTAAATTTGTAAATGATTATAAATTTGATTTATTATCTTTCTGGATAATTAATGCTATTTTAAATTTATAAAATATTACAAATTTTATTTCTTATTTTTTGGGATCATAAATGTTGTTTAATATACATTAAAAGATTATAACTTGATTTATTGTCATAATTAATATGCTTTAAATTTATAAATGATAGTTTATAAATGAGGAATTTTTAAAAAGGAATGTTTAAAAACAAAGCTAAGTGTAAATTTTTAATACACTTGGAATTATAATTTGATCCTTTAAAAGAATATTTTGAAAGAGTATTTCTACAGCATTTTACAAATATTTATGATGTGAAAATCAGGCACAAGTAAGAATCAAATGTTTTAAATCTTGATTTGATACTAGTGATAAGTGGACGCGATATTATTCCCATATACAATCATTCGTTTACTTTTGATAGTTGGTTTTTTAACTATCAACTTTAACATCATTCTTTATGCTTCATCAATCTAAGATGAGTTTTCGCTCATTTTGAGCATTGGCATCCAACATCGTGGAAAACTAAAACCAAAGAGCGAGTGGGAGCCTAGCCATGAGGGTCGCACTCATTAGGATATATTCACATTTAATAAGAAAGCTGTCGTAGCATGAATGCGTTGATGCGAGTATATTCGAATGCTTGTGGATTTGATGGGGTCATCTTGAAAGTTAACGAGAGTGTTGCTTGTTTGGCCCGGGCATTCAAGTGTATTTTGTCTAGAGGTATACTTTCGGTGTAGAGGCACACCCTCCTAGTCATGTTGGATAAGCTCATTCTCCTTGTTTTGATTCAAATTGTGGAATTAATCTTTTCTTCTTTTACGTTTCGTCAATCCAAGATGATTCGTTGCTCATTTTGAACTTTGATATCCTTTATTAGGAATGACTAAACCAGAAAGCGAGTAGGGGACAAGCTATGTGGGGTTGCTTCTATTAGTGTATTTTTACATCTACTCTAGATTTGTTTCTGGTGGTATGTATGCGGAGATGTAAAATACACGGATTCTTGGTAAGGTTCGCAGAGTCCGACTTAGTGTTCTCGAGAGGAGTCAGAGAAGGAAATGACCTTCTTAAATATATTGTCTAGAGGTATACTTTCGGTAAGGGGGCGCACCCTCTTAGTCCTTGTTGGAAAAATTTTCTTTTCTTAATTGCATCAAGAAGCATTTGGAGCCCTTCTCGATGTTAAATTATTTGTGTCCATTCTTTGAGGTTGGATTTTTATCTTGTCTATGTTCATCCTTTCTTGTTTGGACGGTTGTTCTAATTTTTTTTTTCCATTTCTTCATGTATGGAAGTTGTTCTTGTAAGGTAAAAACCCATACTGCACTTAGCGGCCTGGTCTCGTATAATTATTAAATATTCACCATAATACTTAAGTTTTCTCACGCTGCTTTTCTAGACTGATCCGGGTGTTATTTTATTATAATGCACAGGTCAGACCGAGTAATTTTCTAGATTGTCCTTGGTGGGACATGGAGCTCATGAGTAGAGCTGAATGTTCACCTTGCGTAATTTTTTTATTTTTTTGCTGTATTATTATTTATGCCTATTAGCTATTGTAAGGTCAGAAATTTGCAACTGTCTAGTTGATGAGATTTATTTTTAGCTCTGATGTATTTCGTATTTTGGAGATTTCTTTATTATATAATATGTTGAAGTTTTCACTGTGAGATTCTGTTTCCCCTATTTGTTCTTTTTATTTTACCTAACAATCTGCATTTTCGATGGTTGGATGTTCGGCATTGGAATACGCAGGATGTATTTGGTGTCGACTTTCAACGGTCGAAATGGCGGGTCGTTACATTGGTATCAGACCTGAAGGTTAAGCAAGTAGCTTGGCTTTAGTAGGGTATAGCTCTTTAGAGATTGGTTAAGTGAAACCCTAAAATGAGTTTAAGAGTATTATATATACGAGTGTGTATTTGTTGTTGCTTTAAAAATATATTGTGCTAATTGGTCTATTGAGTTGTTTATGAATTCTGGTCGAGACGTGGGACGACAGGTGTCGATATGAATTTCTAAATACTTAAATAAGAAAAACTGACATGATATTGACTTTTGAAAATAGGTAAATGAAATATTTTGCCTAGGACTATATATTTTATATATGAAGAAATAATTTTGAATTAATATAGTTGTTCGTATTGTGTTTGTTTGTTTGAAAATGATAATGTTTATTTATTATCGTTATTGCTAGATTTTTTGTGCTTAAATAGGTTAGGAGTATTGACTATTGTTTGTTGATTATTAAAATATGCTTGAACAATTTATGAGCACCCATTGGTAATTATGAGTACATTAAAACGAACCCATTGTGAATTAAGTTTCACAATTTGACTATAAGGTCTTCGGAGAAAATGTTGAGTTAAAAGTAAACTTCCAATAAAAGATGTTTAATATAATTTAAACGGGAAGGTATGAGATTTTTTTTTTTTTTTTGGCAAAGCCAGGTGTTAAATAGGTCCCTACCATATTTATAAATTAAAAGAAATAAAGTCCAATGGCGAACCATCAGAACATACACCAATATAAAGACTAGAAAATAATTACAAACTAAGAGCATGGTGGATGAGATGGACCAGTACATGTTTGGGAGTCAATTACTTCCAAACATCCTACTGTTCCTTTCCATCCAAATAGCATAAACTGTCTTTTTCAAAGCACGAAACAGTAGAGAACAGAGTGTCGTCTTCCATCTAGTTGCTTTAAAAATGGTGAACCATTCCAATTCTGTTTTCTGTTGGGAACATGAGGATTTAACTTCCTCAAAATGCTATCCCATATATAATATGAATAATCATAACCAAAAAACAAGCAAGAAATGGACTCCTTAAAACCTGCAGACATCAGATTGGACGATCCCTTCTCCTTCATCTTATCAAGAGTATGTAGCCCATTTCTAATTATCTTCCAAAGGTGCAAATTTTCTCTTGGAATAGTACATGAGTTCCATATCCTTGAATTCCATGAAAACATAGTATTCAGAGAACTATCAACCATTTTTTTATAAATAACTGCAATCTGATGGGGTTTGCCATGCCAAAGAGCATGTATATTACTGTTGTATAAAGATTTCACTGTAATATTCCTCTAGCAAGCTTGAACTAAAGAAGAACTTGAAGAAGGTAAATGAAAGCTGCATCAGACCAAAAGGCATTATCGGTAGCTTGTTTAGTGATACTAGAAAGAGCTCTAAGGTTATAATTGATAATGTCAGCTAATATAAACCCTTGACCAGGCCATGGATCAAACCAAAACAAAATCTCATTCTTGAATTGGAGTCCAGTGTGGAAAAAACCAATACATTAATTCCTAAATCTAAGAATATTCTTCCACAACCAACTACTGTCTACAAGTATATCCATAGTTCATAAATGGCAATCTTTAATTAAGTTTTTTCTTGTCCATGAAGCCCATAAGTTGTTATCACATTTATGAAGTTTATCAATGCGAGCAGAGACAACAGTTCTATTCCATTTGTTAATATTCATAATGCCAAGCCCTCCATAATTATAAGGACAACAAAGTTTTTCGAAATCTATGGGGATTAATTTTCTTAAAAAAGGACTACCATGCCAAAGAAAGTGGTTAAGGGCAGAATTGATCATTGAAAATAGCTTGCAAGGAAGGATGAATATTCTAGCATAATACAAACACACGGAGGTAGCAATTGATTTAACTATTACTAACCTACCAACCATAGAACATTTGCAAACTGGCCATGAAGAGATTTTGTCAATAATTTTTTCATAAAGCTTGAGACATTGGTTGGTCTTGACCTTTGATGAGAGCATAGGTGCCCCTAAAAAGTCTTCAAACTGATCTACAGGATTGAGGCTAGATAGAGCATAGATTCTATCTTTCTCAGATTCAGGCACTCCATCAATTCTGATTTTGGATTTATTCCTGTTGCTGGTAAGGCCAGTCATCACTTTGAATTCCTCAAGAATATTCAACACAACATTGATGGACTTAGAAGTAGGCTTTGTAAGTAAAAGGAGGTCATCTGCAAATTGTAGAGTTGAAATACCAGCGCTCTTGCAAAGAGGGTGGTATTCAAGGAGCTTCAGAGACAAGAATCTGGTAGTCAAAGAAGTAAATAATTCCATAATACAAACAAAAAGGTAAGGTGATAAGGGTTCACCTTGCCTTAATCCCCTTATAGCCTAAAAGTAACCAAATGTAGTATCATTGAAACACAAGGAGTATTTAATAGTAGACATACGAGTATAGATCCAAGATAGGAAGGAGATAGGGAAATTCATCCTATGAGGTACACATACAATCGACTTCCATTGAACTAAGCCATAAGCTTTTTGGATGTCTAGCTTTAACACACATCTCTTCGAAACATTCTATCTGTTATATCCCTTCAACAACTCAGAGGATAATAAAATGTTTTCGGTTATGTCTCTTGAGTGAAGGAAGGCACTTTGATTTGGAGAAATAATATCAGCAAGCACATGTTTCATTCTGGTAGCCATTATCCTGGGTATACACTTATATATAACGTTACAACATGAAATAGGTCTGTACTAAGAGATAGAAGTTGGTTGAGCAATCTTGGGTATAAGAGCAATCTTTGTGGCATTTATTCCTGATACCAATTTTTCGTGCTTGAGAAAGTTTTTAATGGCTTTAGTCACATCAGGTCCTATCACATTCCATGCAGTTTTATATGAATGGCTTTGAAACCATCAGGACCCGGTGAGCTTGACGATTTCATAGCAAAAATGTTCTCTTTTATCTCATCAGTAGTAATCTCCCTAATTAAAACTCATGAGATTCGATAGTAATGGAAGGGAGGCTAGAGTTATCAAGTAGCTGGCCATGAATGATTGGATTGGTAATTTTAGCGAGAACTTCCTGAAAATAATTTTGAAATCCTCCTTGAATAGATTCAGGTGAGGAACATAGAGAACCATTACTGTCTAAAATAGTGGAAATATAAGCTGAAGCTTGTCTAATCCTTAGAGTTTCATGGAATAAGGCTGAATTTTTGTCACCATGGATATGCCACTTAATTTTTGCCTTCTATTTAGCCATTCTACTTTCTTCCATGAGTGCTTAAGCTTGGCTTTTGCTAGTGGTCTGCTCCTGAGTAATAAGATTTGCAAGCAGTGAAGGATCAGCACATATCTGAATATCATTTTACATCTGATACAAGCTTTCTCAAACAGAAGAGGATATAATGTTGTCATTCCCAAATATGCCTTTGACCTAGGGTTTTAAAGATTCTTTTAAATGCCTAAGCTTAGCCTGCAAAATATACATTGGGTTACCATAAACATTTAGAGTCCAACAATCTAAAACCATTTTTATAAAATCAGGATGATTAGTCCAATTGTTAAAAAACGAAAAAGAGGCCCGTCTTCTCACATATGCCTTTCCCTTGTCTAAAATTAAAGGAGAGTGGTCTGAAAGGGAAGGAGGAGGGATGATGGTGTTCAAGTTAGGCCAGGCAAGCATAGAGGAGAAGTTTTGATATGTTCAATCAGGTTTACAAAAATTTAAGTTGTTAGTTTTACTGGAATTGTTCCATGTGAAAAAACAGCCTGTGGCAGGGGTAGGAAGGAGATTAGAATCATATATAGCTTTATTAATAGAACAGGTTTGCTAGTAAGTAAGAGGAGAGCCGCCACTCTTATTAGTTGATAACTGTATACAGTTCCAGTCACCCATACATATCCAAGGAGTGTTAGAAGGTTGAAGAGTAGGGAGGATCTCAAGGAGTTGTTGTCTGTGCAGCCTGCTACTATCAGCATAAAAAAGTTCATAAGGAAATTAGAAGAAGAAGGAATATGGGTTATTTGGGTGTGGATGAATTGTCTGTGAACAGTAAGAGGAGAGAGGGAGAAGATTATAGGGTTCCAAAGGATGGGAAGCCTACCAAAAGTGGCTTGTGAAAGATTATGAATGGATTTCCAACTGTTGTTAAAGGTATATGAAGCTTTGATGGTGTTTGCATGGTTTAACTTTGTTTCAGCTATGATCATGATTTGGATTTTGAAAGTTGAGATGTAGCTTTTAATTTCAAGTTGTTTGGATAAGGGGTTTGCACCTCTTATATTCCATAAACCTATTCTGTCAATCATAAAAGTGATTGGGAATTTGCTCTGGTTTTAACACCAGAGCAAGAAATATTAAGGTCTGATGAGGTTGACAATGAGTGATTGATTTGTTCTATGGTATAATCAACTCCCATATCTAAATCATTAGTAGAGTTTTGCACTTTAATCATTTTCCTTGGTCTGCCTCTTTTGTTTTTTCTTGGTGAATCAGTGCAACCAGGTAGAGAGAGGTTAGTGACTGTTGGGGATGGATTGATTAAGTTAGGGATTATGTCATTGAATTCATGAATAGGAAGTGTTATAGACGAGAAGGAAAAGGTAAAGAGACAGGAGATACTGAACTGGGATTAAAGGGAAGACTTGGAGTTGATATAGAGGGGTGCACACCATTGTGCATGTCACTGTGCATGTTTGGATTAACAATTTTGAGAGAATTTGGATGATAGGAACAAAGATTATCATTTTCAAAAGAAGTGAGATCAGTTTGAGGCAAAACTACATCAACATTTACTATTGCATCCTCTTTTAAATCCTGAAGCACTTCAAAGATGTTATGAGTAGAAATTACTTCATGCTGAGCAAACTTTGTTGAAAGATTCAAATTTTTTGGAATGTGGATAAATTGAAAGTGAAATTTTGAAGTATCAGGCATCATACCAGAGGATTCTGGGTTGCAGCTAATGTTACTCAAAGGAATTATATCCATTTTACCAAGAGGACTCGAAGTAGATTTAGTAGGCACATCAGGAATAGGGACAATTTCCTTATTTCGTGAAGCAATCTTGTCAGGAATACCAAGAAGACTCGAAGTCAGGAGATTGTTACAATTTTCATCACCGATAGTACAAGTGTTTGAGGCCTCAATCTGATTCCCAAATTCATGATTTACAATACTATCATTCTGGACCACTTCCTTCAATTTTCCATCTTTGTTAATATTCCTCCATGATTTTTGAATGGGTTTTAATTTTCTTTTTCCTTTAAATAAGAGGCCTATCTTCTCTTTTCTATTTGATGCTGACTTGAAATCATTGTTCACTTCCTTCACAACCTGTATCTTATCTTTCTGATTTTCAGTAATGTCAACCTTTTTAGTGCTAGTTCTTTTTTTTACAACTTACAGTGGCATGGCCAAACATTTTGCAATGGGTACAAATTAAAGGTTTCCATGAATATTCAATAAGAATATCAGGACATGAACCATCACCCACTGCCAAGCTGTCTGGAAGTTCTTTTTCTGGTGATATTTCTATCAAGCATTTCGCACACTCAAATCTTTTGAGTCTTTCTGTACTTTCGTTGAAGAAAATCAATTTACCAAGGTGGCAAGCCAACCAGTTGTTACCAAGAAGTGTCCAAGTCAAAATTGGAATTCTATGAAGGTGTACCCATAGTGGAATAGTTCTGACAGCTACCTAAGCTGAGACAAAAGTGGGGTTCCATTGCGAAATGATAAACATCTGACCACTTATAAACATTGGATCCTTCTTAAGAACTTGTAGCTTATCTTCCTCATTGGAGAACTTCATGTACAAGTTGCATTAATCAGAGCATAGCTCAAAAGAGCCTTTAAGCTTCCAGGCTTTGTCTAAATGGGTTTTAACTGCCATGAAGTTAACTGAGTCGGCAAGAAGAAACCCCACTAAACAGTCAGACCATGATTAGATGCCTTAATCAATAATGACTTGAGGAGGAGATGGGGAGGCCACGAGTAATGAATGTCAAACTAAACTGGAATATAAGTTCCTGCATTTCTTGGCTTCATAGAGAAAAGAGAAGACCAGGTGGATGAAGAGGATAAAGAAGAGTTAGGAGGAGGACTGTGAGGAGAATTAGAAAGAAGGGGAGGAAATTCTACAACAGAAGGGGGATGGAGGTGGAGGAGGCAGAAAATAAAGGAGGTACAAGCGGTGGAATGTGAGGGACAGGGAGCGGAAGACGTTCAGGGGATGGGCTTGATGAAGAGGATAGGGAATGGGCAGGGATGGTGGGGGGTACGGGCAAGGATGGAGGTATGGGGATAGGCAGAGCATGAGAGGACGTGAGAGCATGTATTTTTTATCTATATTATTTTGATATTTGAGAAAATTTTATCATAATAAAGGAGAATTATTATAATATGAGATTATTTCATACAAAGACAATTTTGTATATAAAATGTGTTTTAGAAAGGATTTTCGAATTTAAAACCCTGGCATTGCTTGAATTTATTTCCAAAAGTATTTTGAGAAAAGTAATGGTAATATTACTTGGAATTATTTATGGGAATAAATATTTCAAAGTGAAATTATATAAGTATAATTTATAAATAGAGTTTATAAATAAAAAGGGATTTAAGCAGAGAATTTAAGCACTTAAATCTCGATGTTTTCGAAAGTTGTTTTCAAATTTGAAGGAAATAATAATAGTATTATTAAAAGTATTTGTGTATAGAAATATTTTAAAAAGGATTTTAAAAGAGATGAGAAAGCATCAAACTCACTTCGATCGCTGAAAATTAATTTTGGTGATGACTGCAACAACATCGGCGTTCATTTTCGAGTTTGTAAGTGGATGAATGCTACCATAGTAATTTGCTACAGGGTTGTTTTAGTAAAATAATTTTTTTAAACTCAAAAAGTTTGATTTGATATACAAAAGGGAGATATTTATAATACTATTTCAAAAATTATTTGAAATAAAAACGGGTATTTAATTCTTAAGTTTCCGTAAAAGAAATTGATTTAAAATAAAAGGTACTTTGATAAAGGGAAATTTTCTAACTCATAAATAGAAAAGAGTTAATTTAACTCAAGTTTTAAATGGGTTAAATTGGTTAGGAAGGTTTTAATAAGCACTGATTTATTAAAACCGTAGCTTTTGTTTACACATGTAAGTCTCATAAACTATTTGATGTTATTGGGCCAACTAATAAACATTTTTCCTTAGAATACTCTAAGGTAAAAGGTCGAAAGGTTGACTCAGTTTTAAGGACCCATATTTAGTTTAGGGCTCTATTTGAATAATCAAGAAATAAAATCGACATTTTGTATATAGTCTTAGGATGTAAAGGAGTATTATACAAGTAAATAATAGTAGAGTAAGTTTTGTAATTTAAATGTTTCATAAAGATGAGTCTTCATAAAATGTTTATAAACTTAAGTGAAAAGTTATGAAGTAATTCGTAAAAAAAATTAGTATTGGTTGAGATACTACGAATGAAAATGAAAGTGATTTAGAAAGAAGATTGATGTAGTTAAGAAACCAATAAGAGCAAGTACATAAGTTATATGTAGATCATTTTATTCGCAAAGTTCCTGATCTAAGGTTCGAATACATAACTTCGCAGTGATTCACACCAGTCCGAAAAAAGGATTTCTCCCTCGATTCTTATCAACGAACACTTGATTCAGATTCTTGTTATGATATTGAGGTTTTCTATCATAATATATAGCTATAAAGGGAACAAGGTTTTTGATCAAGGAACCTAATCATAGTCCTTACTATGGAGGTCGAGTAAGCAATACTAGTTAGGAGATGAAGTCTATGTATCTGAGGAAGTGATCAAATCGAATATTCCTTATGAATGATTTATGTATATCATATGGGCTTGAGCACATTTGTATGCTTTGTTGTGTAACTTAAGAAAGTTATGAACCTAAGAAAAAATTCAAAACCTTGTTTAATGGTCATTTAACATTTTAAATAGTGTTAAGTGTTAGTTTATTCTTTTATGGAATTTGATTTGATTGATGGTGTGATTTTATAGACTAGGGTTTATAAAGTTGTTGTTTATTAGGACTTAAATCCCGGTGCTTTTGAAAGAAAAAGCGATTTCAAAAGAATTGTGAAAGAAATAATAATAGTATTTTGGAAGTATCGGTGAAGTATTAATATTTTGGAATATTTGAAAAAGTTTTTGTCAAATAATTTTTCCAATATTTTAGTTATAATTAAAGTTGGGAGACTGGGATTTTTCCAATTCGGAAGACTCACCAAGTATGTTTTTTTCTCTAATTGTTGTTCTAGGAGGAACCGAAATACAACTGGATGCTCCATGTTGTTTTGATTTTAGAGTTAACCTTGCTTCGTTAGGAGGGAATCCCTCCTTGTCGTAATTGATTTTGGTTTTGATATGTTTCTCTTTATAGGAATTTGAAAATATATTTTGAATATAAAACCCAGGCATATAGTTCTAAATTTATCTTCTGAAAAATTTGAATGCTTAGTATTTGACTATAGAGTATTCTCTGTGCTTTTGTTGCATATGGCTGTTCTATTGTTGATATAGCTATTGCCTATGATAGAAATAGCTTGTGTATTGTTGTTTTTTCGGTATAGCTCTCTTTTAGATTGTTATCCCGCCTTTTGGCAAGGCCGTGACACTAAGAACTTGACTAGAAACCAAGTATAATCCGTTCTGAAGATCGGTTATACACAGGTCTACTACGGATATCGGCAAATTTGATCTAAGCCCGGATCGAGCTACAATTGATATGGCACGATAAGCAATGCTATAAAAACCAACATTCGAAATTTCAGGTCAATTGGAATTTGTATGCTCAAGATATGGATAGATCAAAATCAAGGAAGTCAACCTCATTCGTACTCATCATGTTCGTATCCATCCAAGACAACTTCCTTCGTATTGATCGGTAGATACTTCTTGTCCAATTCGTATCAATCGACCGCCTTGAATGTTTCGTATCGATCAGCCATGGATCGACACGAAGTCAACATCCTCCATCGATATGAAATCAGCACCTTCCATCGATATGAAGAAGCCAGTGCAATCATCGATACCAAGTAGCTACAAATGATCCGTACAAAGAGTCCTTCAGTCATCGCTATGAGAAGCACAAGGGAATATCAATACAAACTGAAATGAGGAGCATCGATATGAAGGTAAATCTCTAGACGGATATGAAGAAACATAGTCAAGGAGAGGAAATGATCGTTCAACATGAAAAGTGGATCACTCCTGAATTATAGCTCCACGTCATTGAAGTGCCTGATCGATACGAACTACTATCGATTCGAAGTTAATCGATACGTCTTGGATCGATACGAAGCTGACAGCCAACCTACAAATCCAACTTTTGATCGATCATAACTCAAGAACCATAAGTCCAAATGCCTTTAAATTTTCACCGTAGCTTGCATACCACCATAAGAACGTTCATATTCGATCCCATCACCATTGTACCATTTTTGGAGCGATACGAAATGCATGGGGATCGATCAGGAATCGATCCCAAAGGACCTCGGATCGATCATGTGGGCCCACCCACATGTGAGAAGGATTATTCCGAGATCTAAGCAAGATATCTTTAGACCACACCTATATATAACACTCTAATGCCTTCGGAGAAGGGACTTTTGGCTCTTATACGCTGTTACTTTGCTGGAAATCCGTTGTAACTCAAATACTATCATTTGTACGGTTGTAAACTAGTTGTGAATCTTCAATAAAACAGCAAAATCTTCAAAGTGGATGTTGGCTACAATGCCAAACCATTATAAACCCTGTCTTTTTACAGCTTTCCTTTGAAATTTTGAGTGTTCTTCATATTTTTATCCTCTACATATTGTTTATCTGTGATCTGTGATTGTGAGATGATGCTTTCATCTGCAATTGGGTGTTTGTGACCAATTTTGGTGCAAACATATATTATGAGTATAAGTAGGTACATGAAAGCAAGAGGTTGCTATTTGTTTCCTTACGCACTTGCATTCCCATCAAGATAATAAGTTGCTTGCAAAAAATGAAAATCAAACGCAAAAGAGGTACATAATAGATTTAGAAATTGGTGATTTTATACCCCAGATATGGGAGACCGCTTGGCTTGTGTTTTTTTGTTGGTTTAGGCTAGTTGTGGCATGTTGTAGTTTTTTGAATCTAGCCGTGGAAAGGAGGTGCTGTTGAAATTTTCCATAGTATAAGGAACTTTAAGAGTTCAATAGCTTGTTTTAATTAGTAGTTTTTAAACCTTAAGGGTTTGTGTTAACAAGAAATCTTATCGACACCCCAAAGCAAAGTTAGAAGAGTGACCGACCCCTTCGCAACCCCTTTCGATTAGTTAGAGTGATCTAAGTTGGTGACCTAGTGAGAACAAAAGGTATTAACTAAGTCGAAAGGATCTTATTCCTTCCAAAGGAACCCCTTCGAAAGGTTTAGAAGTGCATGTTCTATAAATGAAATCACATATAAGCAGCACATCAGATTTCATGCATTCAAAAGCGCAATGTATTTACTTTATTTATGATTTTTATGAATACAAGAGCTTAGGTAGTACAATGAAGTGAAGTCCCCAATTTGATTTAAAAACTAGAGTTTACAAACTCATGAAAAGTACAAGCATGGAAGCAATGAAATCAGATGCCTCGAATAGCTCCCCTAGGGTCTTATTTATAGGCCCAGGTTGGACCTTTTCAAATATGTCCTTTCGACTCGGTCGAAAGGATGCTTTTATAACCTTTTACCACTATTGACTCTGAAGTACCTTTTTAATGTTGATTTCTCATAAGATCTGGAAGCCTTCGACTCCATCGGAAGGTATACAAGTTGTATTTATGTTGCTGTAGATGTCTTGGATAAGCTCGAAAGAGTATCCCAACATGTGCGAAAGGCGTATAAACAATACCTGTGAAAAGTAATGATGCCTTCGAAAGCTTTTATTACGATGGTTGTGGAAGCATTCATTGAGGATGGAATGGTAAATGATAACGTGGCCCTTACGAAAGAGTCAAATGCTTCGAACCGTATTTACTTGGTTGGTTGCGGAAGGCATCTTTCGAAGGCAATCCCCTTAATTAATGCGAAAGTCAATATTTTGACGCTTGCGGAAGCAATACTGACAAATGTGAAATCTCACTAATACTCATGGACGGCTTCAACTGTAACATCCCCTATCTTGAGGCCCGAAGCTAAGTGCTACAGATGTTGCAGTCATATATAGCATCAACTTCCAATGACAAAATACGATAATATTAATGGTATCCATAATATCAGAAGCACATGAATATGAAATTAAATTAACAAAGATTTAAAACAACTTTGCTGATTACATTTCAAATCAATATTTCATATTAAGGTACATAATCCCAAACGATTCCCGGGTTTTGATCAAATATAATCATTACAAATTATACTAAGAGCGACATATGAAGATGCCCCCTTGGAAGACTAGAGTACTAAATAGACATATTAATCTTAATACATCTCAGCGGAAATAAAACTAAATAGCTTCTGTATAGATAGCTTTGCCTCCAGCATGTCTTTAGAAGCTTTATTCGTCCGATCTACTAAAACTGAAAAACCTTAACTTTTAATCTACTCAAATTGAATTTTGAGCACATGAGAGCTTAAGGGGATAACATAAACTTCAAGTTAGACATAAAGCCTGGTATGAATAATTCTATTACATCTTGGATTTTGGATATTAAGAGAGACCACGTCGCTTGGCGGAATAGGTTTCCCTTTACTAATATCCCACTAAAACATATCTTTTTGCAAATCAAAATCCTGCAGTCAAACTGATCAAAACGGTAGTAGGAATATCATATATGCTCATAAATTACGTAATAAATGGACAATCTGTCCAAACAATATAATTTTTTTGGCTAACTACTAACCATTGGCTGACTCGGTCCAACCAAACAAAATAAATAATATAACATCTATTAGACACACTTCTAGACGGTCTGTCCTTAACTTATTTCTCGCAGGGTTAACTAATCCTAATGGTTTTGTTGGCTCACCAATAACCTATTCTCCTTATCTGTATATTCCTTTCTGTGTGTAACATTATTAAAGACTTACCTGTGACTAAGCCCTATATCCTGGAATTTTGGACTAAATTAGTTAGAGGCTATAGCTAATGTATAGGGTGCGACATTATACCAGTCCTATCTGGTATTTAAATATTTGAGCCATTTACCAAAAGTTAACCACCCATCAAATTTTCCTTGAAAACATCTTTTAAATTGATCTACTTCTTTAAATCATACTTAAACAAGGAAATTATATTTTTGCTTTACTCAAATCTCTTTGCCATGATATAAGCTTTACACAAAACATTGTTGATGAAAACCTTCGAAACCATTGTTTAAAAGCTTTAAAAAATCTCCTTCGAAACCCTTTAAAGCATCCCTTTCGAAAATAGTTAACTACTTTACTTTGAACTCTTGGCCGAGAGGCCAAAACATACCTTTCAAAATCATTTATAGTAGACCTTTTGAAACCATTGAAAGTGTCCCTTTGAAAGCTTTATAAAGCCATAGACATCTTCTTTTCAAAACATTTCAAACTTTTCTTTCAATAATATTGGAAACCTTCCATTCAAACACTAAAGGAAAACCTTTCAAAAACATTGAAGAATCACCCCTTCGAAACCTTCATTATATACCTTTTAAAAGCTTTAAGGTCCTTTACTTAAAACAAACCTTTCGAAAGCGTTGGGTTCAAGTGAAATTTTGTGGAACATAGTTTCAAAACCATTTAAAACCATTATTTTCGAAACCTTCAACGTTCAAAATATCAAAGTGTCTTTAAAGAACTGGGACGAAAGCATCTCCTTCGAAAGAATTTTCCTAAATAAAAGAGTGAATGGTGTCGAAACCAACCACTTTCAAATGCATGGAGAAGAGGCTTCAAGGTTTAAAACAAAAGGACCCTTTCAAAGGCAATGCTTTGAAAGGTTGAATGCGACAGCAGAGGTTTCGACCCCTTCAAAAGCTTCTATTTAAAACAAAGGCGGCAACTCGAAAGCTCTTTTCTTTAAAACATTTGACCAAGTCGAAAGTTGTTTCCTTCAAAAGCCTCACTTATAACCAATATGATTCTAAGTTTACCAAAGCTACTTCAACCCCTTTAAAAGCTTGTTTCAACTCCGTACCTGTCGTCTATCTCCAATCCACTACATACCAAGGCTGATACCATGTGTATTGGTTTCGACTTAAATGGAAGCGGCAATATGAGATCGAAAGGTGGCTGCTATAAGTGGCGAAGTAGTAAAACCTTATAAAACTGAATTATAACATTTTAAAGCAATTTGTTTCCAACTAATTGCTTTATTGGTCAACATATAATTGGATGCCAAATCTTTTCCAAAATCTTTTCTAAAAGTTATGCCGAATATCAGAAATTAACAAATTAAAACATTTGTAAATAGCCCTTTCTCCTTTTATAAACATATAAAACATTTAAGTCTCATACCTTAAATAATTTTATGTCTTTAATAAAATACTTAGGAAAATTCTACAAAATTCTCATAAAATACTTTTGATATGTTTTCCCAAATATTTAAATTTATGACTCATAACTAACATATAATAGCCAAAATTAATTTTAAACCCGATTTAACCATTTTTCACTAGAAAATTCATAATAAATCCACGTTGATTCAAAAAATTATGAAACTTTAAATCCGTCTACAAAATAATATTTTTGACCTTATACCAAAATCGCAAGGCATTTGGATGTCATTTGGTAGGTTTTCAAATCATAACTTATCATAAAATCTATATGAACTAACAAAATTCATCAACAAGCATATATATATCTATTTAACAGTCAAAACATGGCATAATATTTTGCAAAAGATACTCAGATCACATCTTGAATCGAAAATAAAAATATGAGATGTAATCTATTATTCACCTTAGCTTGTTGTTAAGGAGTTTGAGATTTTCTCTTAAATGAATTTGATTAAGCTTCTTCCTTTGAATCTTGTTGATATTCCCCTTGGTTTCTCCTAATGGGGCCGACCAATCTTGGTTTAATTTTTTTTGTGAACGTGGAAAATAAAGTTGCATGAGGGTATAGGGTATAAGAATATAACATATTCCTATTTTGCCCTTATCTTATTACCCTTATCTATTTCACTTTAATTCTCTATTGTTCATTGTTTAATTAGGCATGGCTACCCTCTAATTAGACAAACTCAAATCCCTTAATCATTTACATTATTTCATTTGATTTATCTAATTAAATGTCCTAAATAATGTTAACCAAAATTAGGATCATTATAGACTCCCCTCCTTAAATAATTTTGTCCTCGAAATTACGATAAGGAACTCATCAAAATCAATCATATAAGTCAAACATACCATGAAACAAGTTAGGATAAGTATCTCGAATAAGGCTCTCGGTTTCCCAAGTACATTCTCTCTCGTCGTCACTCCACTAGACTTTAACTAACCTGAATGTCTTGTTCCTTAGCCTCTTCTCATCTCTCGCGACTATACAAACTGGTTTTCTAACTACAGTGAAATTTGGCTCCACTACTAAGTCATTTAACATAGTCGGTGCTGTAGTGTCTCTAGATCTTGAACACACTTCCTTAGATGAGAAATATGAAAAACATTATGGACTCCTACCAAATTACTTGGTAACTCCACTCTATATGTGTGTTTCGTATTCCTCTCCACAATTGTAAATGTTCTAACGAACCTCTACGCCATTTTTTTGATTTTCCAAATTGAATTACACCTTTCATCGGTAATACCTTGATGGAAACGTGATCTCCAACCGAGAACTCCAGGTCTTTCCGTCCTTTATCCACATAGCTTTTCTGCCTAGACTGAGCTTCCTTCATTATGGCTCGAACGAACTCTATCTTTTCCACAACTTCTCTAACCAAACCTAGACCAAGAACTAACCTATCCCCGGTCCCTACCAACAAACGGGAGATTTGCATTGTCTTCCTTACATAGATTCAAACGGTATCATCCCTATACTAGCATGATAACTGTTGTTATACGAAAACTCGACTAAGTGTAAATGGTCTTCCCATGATCCTCTAAGACTATCTCACAAGCCCGTAATAAATATTCTATGACTTTATTATCTCTTTTTGTTTGCCCATCTATCTACGGATGGTAATAGTACTCATCTTGAGCTTGGTACCCAAAGTTCCCTGTAGACTCTTCTAGAACTCATTGGTGAATAAGGAATCTCTATCACTTACTATAATACTAGGAATTCCATACACCCTAACTATATTCTTCATAAACAACTTGGCTAAAACAAATGTGGTTCTGGTTGACTTAACTGGAATGAAATGGGCACTCTCGATCAACCTGTCCACTATAACCCATATACATTTGTTTCCTCGATTTGACCCTGGCAACCCATCCATAAAATCCATTGAGATAGAATCCCATTTCCATACTGTAATATCCAAGTCATCAGGGCTCTTGATGATGATAAGGCTGAAGAGTCGCTTCCAACAGACGAGTCTAATGAAGTAATGATTACTGGAACCTTCCGACAGACCGCCAAGATTAGCTTGAAAGAGCAGATAGGAAGGGAGGAGTTGTTGAAGATAAAAGTTAAAAATGAACCCGCCAAGGTGGACATTGATGACCTTTATCTTGTGCCACTACAATGTATTCCGCCTGGAGAGTCGATTCTCGGTGAACTTCCTCCTAGCTCTGCAAGCTCTCCTGCTAAAGGTGGTAAAGGGTCTAGAAAGCGAAGCAGAAGTGGATCTACTACCGAGAAGTCCAACTAAGAAAGAAAGTCAAATAAATAATTGCCGCTTCAGCTTGATGCATATAGTTTGCATGGTTCTTTCGCTAGCTGTGGTTGTATGGGTATGAGTCCTGATTTCTGTTTTTTTGGAATAACTTGTACTGAGATCTCAAAACCTGTTATTTGAATAAAAGTTTTTGTTTTCTATTGAGATTTTATGTGAATTGTTATTTAAGTAGATGAATTATTAATTTCCATTCAATGTACTTGTAATTCGTTGTTCATAAATTCTGGTAATAATTCTCCAACTTCATCCTAAGGCCTCCAAGTGGTCGCGGCCTCGAGTCGTATCAACCACTAGGCTCGGGCCTTAGTGTTACGCTGCGGAATCAGCGGTTTTTCATGCAACTTTACTCCTATCCCACATTTTTATTTAGCGAGGCTAGAAGTCGGACGGTCAAATTCCATCCTTAGCGAGTTTATACTCCTCCTGTCGGTTTTAGGCCGGAGTTTATGGAATAGAGAAGAGTTAGGATCCACTCATCTATATATTCATGTCTGTATCTGCACTTTGGGGATAAGATTTAGTTGATGGGTGGTTGGTCCGCACCTAGTTGACGTTTATATTCTAGTCTACACTTTGGGGACTCAGAGTTATCTCGCAGGCTGTCGATTCATGCCTGATTTATGTTTATACTCCAGTCTACACTCCGAGGACTTAGAGTTGTTTTGCGGGTGGTCGGTTCATACCCGATTTAGTTTATACTCTAGTCCGCACTTTAGGGACTTAGAGTTGTTTTGTATGTGGTCGATTCACACTTGATTTAAGTTTATACTCCAGTCCGCACTCTAAGCACTTAGAATTTTTTCGCGGTGGTCGGTTTGCATCAGATTTATGTTTATACTCCAGTCCGCACTCTGGGGACTTAGAGTTACTTCGGAGACTTGTCATATCGTACCCTTTTTGATTGATTAATTTGCCTTCCCAGGACTTGGTGTTTGATTCAGCGAGCAATGGTCGTATCTCAGTCACTTTGATTTTTTTCAATTCCATAGTCAGGACATGAGTTATTCGACCATCAGATTGTCGTCCATATTCATCCCTTATTGTGCGTCTCATTCTTTGGATTATGAATGGGAATTGTTAAATGAACAAGTTGATTGAGCTTATTGTATTTGATCCTATTGGGAGTTAGCACGATTGATTGATCCCAAACTCTAGAAGCCTGTTCACACACATTGATATCAATCTGTTTCGCTATGTAATTAGCATACAATGCAATGGCAAACAGAAATACAGAAGAAGCTGAAAATTTATTCATTAAATGAAAAGGAACAACATAAACTATCTTATTACATATTCAGAAAATCAAATGCTAAAGAAAACTGAGAAAGACTAAAATGTAAAGGAAATAAACCAAGTGAAATAGCACCGTAAATGTTCACTATTCCACGCTCTTGGAAGTGTAATGCCATCGACAGTCGCTAGCTTGAAAGTTCCTTCTCCAAGCCTTTGTTCAATGACATATGGTCCTTCCCAAATCGGATTCATGTGTGATAGGGTGGAAAAAATCCATTTTAGGACGAGGTCGCCAATTTCGAAGGTTCTCGGTCGAACTTTTGTGTTGTTATACTAAGCGAACTCGATGTTGGTGTGCAGCTGCCCTCAATCGGCTTCTTCGCGCTTCTTGTCTTTAAATTCTAGAGATTTCAAGAGGAGATCTCGATTAAGTTTGGGATCGTAGTAAGTCATTCGATGAGAATGGACTTCAAGTTCAACAGGAATAACGTCTTCTGAACCATACATGGGGGCGAATGGAATATGGCCAGTCATGGAATTGTTGGTTGTTCTGTAAGCCCAAAGTGCCATAGGGAGTTCATCCACTTATTTGCCTCTAGCCTTCTCCAAACGCTTCTTCAAAATTGACTTGATGATTTTATTTACAGCTTCAACCTGTCCATTTTCTTGAGGGTGAGCAACCGCTACAAATCTCTTTTCAATACGATATCTTCGACAAAAGTCTTTAAATTCCGCACTATTGAATTGAGTCCCGTTATTTGCTACAATAGACTATGGAAGACCGAACGACATATGATGTTTCAGGCGATAAAGTTGATTACTTTCTTAGTTATGCTTGCTGCTAAAGGTTTTGCCTCGACTCACTTGGTGAACTGATCAACTGCCATTATGGTGTACTTCGCGCCACCTTTAGAGATTGATAAAGAACCGATAATGTCCATATCCAACTTAGAGAAAGGCCATGGGCTGACCATTTGCATGATTTCTGTTGGCAGAGCTCTTGGGAGTTTTGCATATATCTGGTATTTCTCATATCTTTTTACATAATTAGCAACATCTCGATTTGCGGCTGGCCAATAATACCCATAACGGAGTATTTTCTTTGTTAGAGTTTTCCCTCCGGTGTGATCACTACATTCTCCTTCATGAACTTCTTTTAGAACACACTTTATCCCATCATGAGCGATACACCGGACTAGTGGGACTGAGAAACCTTTCATGTATATAACTCTTTCTTGCATAATATACCGTAAGGCTTTGCGAAGGACTTGTTGCTTTTTATTTCTTTTATCAGGCAGGACTCCATGTAGTAAATAATCTTTAATTGGAGTCATCCACGATTCCCTTTCAGATTTTGCTTCTAGTTTCGGCGATCTCCATCATGTTTATACTTGGGGTATCTAATACTTCGACTGAAACCAAGCCCCTCTGTCGTGCATCGTCGGTACTAGCAAAATTTGCCAACAAATCAGCCTCTCAATTTTAATCGTGGGGAATATATGAAATGTCATAGTATTAAAATTCCATCAACAACTCCTGAGCTCGAGTAAGTTATGGGGAAATCTTTTATCCCTTAGCTTGATTATCTCCCTAACTTGATGCACCACCAACTGTGAATCGCAAAAGATTTCAAGAGATCTAACTCTAAGTTCTCTATGAAGTTTAAGTCCAGCAATCAAAGCTTCATACCCAGCCTCGTTGTTTGTCGCTGGGAAATCAAGCTTCAAAGCATAACAAATCGACCAGTCTTCAAGGGTTACTAGCACAATATCAGCTTCAGAACAATGATCATTAGATGCTCCATCGTTATACAATTTCCATCATACAGTAAGGATTTCACTACTTTCAGGAAGATCATCTTGCACAGTAAACTCTTTTATAAAGTCCACCAAAGCCTTTCCCTGGATAGCTCTTCAAGGGGGATAAGTAATGTTGAATTAGTCGAGCTTAATGTTCCATTTGAGTAACCTTCTAGATGTTTCAGGTCGCTGTAGGACCCGTCGTAATGGCTGGTCGGTGTAAATATTGATCGGATGTGCCTGGAACTACGGACGAAGCTTCCATGATGTACTTAGCAAGCAGTACGCCAATTTCTATATTTTCAGATAGTTCCTTTCTGCTCCTATTAATCATTACTTACGTAATACACCGGCCTCTGGATTCGATTCTCCTCATGAATCAAGGTGGCACTTATAGCTATGCTAATATAGCCAAATAAATGTACAACTCCTCAACTACTGGCTTAAGATAGAGGGTCTCTCCATATGATTCACCAGAGCTTGAAACGGCTCCTTACAATCCTGTGTCCATTCGAAGTTTCTTTTTCCTTTCCTAATCAAATCAAATAAATAAATACATTTGTCGATGTCTCTGGAGATAAATCAACTTAAGACATCAATCCTTCCATTCAAACTATGCACTTCATTAATAGTTAGTGGCGCTTGGATATCTCGAATAGCCTAAATCTTCTTGAGATTATCTTCTATTCCACGAGCATTGACGATAAAG
This sequence comes from Allium cepa, assembly GCA_030765085.1. Taxonomy (NCBI): domain Eukaryota; kingdom Viridiplantae; phylum Streptophyta; class Magnoliopsida; order Asparagales; family Amaryllidaceae; genus Allium; species Allium cepa. The sequence continues at coordinate 691,309,119 of CM060942.1, read as the reverse complement.
CTTGAGAGTTTTCTTGAGGCAATACCAAATGAACATTTCAAAGGATTAATTTTCATCTTGTAATATCCTAGGATGTCAAAAATTTCCGCCAAGTCCCTAATGTGATCGCTTGACCGTCATGACATCACGAGCATATCATCCACATACACCTACATTGTTTTTCCAATTTGATCTTTAAACATCACGTTAACTAAAAATTGATAGGTTGCTTCGACTTTCTTCATTCCAAACGGAAATACTACGCAACGATACGGCCCAATGTCTATAACAAAATAAGTGTGCTCCAGATCGGGAATATGTATCGAGATTTGGTTATATCTCGAATACGCATCAATAAAAGTTAGCAATTCGTTTCCTGTGGTTGAATCAACAAGCTGATCAACCATGGAAGGGGAAAACTATTTTTGGACGTGCTTTGTTCAAATTTGAGTAATCAATGCACATTCTTCATTTTCCATTCACTTCTTCACAAGTACGAGATTAGACGCCCATTCATGATAGTGGGCGTCACGGATAAACCCATTAATTAGTTTATCCACCTCCTCTTTGAGAGTAGCGGATCTCTCTGAATCCATGCTGCGTCTTTTTTGCTTCATCGGAACATATTTTGGGTCAATATTCAACGCATGGCTTGCAACTGCTAGCGTGATTCCACATATGTTAGAGTGAGTCTAAGAAAATACATCTAGATTTGCTCGGAGAACACAAGCGAGTTCTTTCATCATCGGAGGACCAAGACGTGACCTAATCTTCAAAACCCGTAATGGGTCGTCGTGGCTGACTGTTATATCAATCGTCAACTCATTTGGTGCAGCCTTGGTATCTTTAGGCTCCTCTTCGTCGTCTCTCAGATCTATATCTCAATAGAATCGACTGTGGTGCTCGAGCCAATGCTCAGGTGTTGGTTGTCAATCTTCCGTAGCTAGGACATAGATAATCTTTTCCACACCCTTTCCTTTTTCTTTGCGCTCCCTCAACTCGGCTACATAACATGCACATCCAATAACCTGATTGCCATGAACAACTCCTTCGCCATTATCCTTGGAAACTTCAAAATTAAAAACCATAGGGCAAGAGCTGCCCGGAATTTAGCCAGGACTGGATGGCCCAAAAAAACATTGTAAGGAGTGTCAACATCCAAAACAATAAATGGTAAAATTTGCACTCTCTTCGTTCATCTCTCCCAATTCAATAGGTGATTCCACATAACCAACAGCATTGGTCGCAATGCGATTTAAGCCATGAATACGAGCTTTAGATAGTTTTAAATCTTTGGCTTCCATTCTCATCTGACCATATGCCTTTTTGAAGATTATATTCACCGAACTTACATAATCAGTCAAAATCCTTCTCATCCATACAGGACCAATCATAGCTGAAATGACCATCGGGTCAATTGTTGGGGCCTCTACTTTGTCTGCATCCCTGCTTTTAAACACTATATCATCCGCCATTGTCCACTGCTGTTTTGTCAAAGCACCATCTTCTGTATTTGAATAGCTTTCAAAATCTACATATCTAAACGGCTAGCATAGCGCTCCATCTTTTGCCAACTCCCATCTACGGGTGTGGTCCTCCAACTATCGTATTTATCACCTCTTTTCCATCGGTTCATGCAGGTTCCTCAGCCCTACACCGAGCTTGGCCTCGATTAGGGTTAGATGTCCCCTTTCCGCCATCCTGTGGGGTTTTCACAAACTGTTGCAATTTCCTTTCCCAAATAAGCTTTTCTATATGTAACGACCCACCTTTTTGGACGGTTTACCTTGACAATAAACCACACATGTCAAAACTCAAACCATTCAAAAGGGAGGATTATTATGATGTAAATAAGAAAAAGAAGAGAAAGAAATAAAACAAACACAAAATCTCACAACAGAACGACAAAATATAATAATCAAATAACAGTTCATGAAGCTGCTTTACAAATAACATTCAATTACACTTTACAATACAGGTCAGAGTTACATACAGCAGAAATAAATAAATAATGCAGCGGAACAACATGATATAGTAGTATAAATAAAATAAATAATAACTATACTAAATCTTCGTCTTCATCCCCCATAAATAAGGTCTTCGATACACTGAAAAGCTCAGACTGACCCGAGCAAATTGAAAGGGCAAAACACTCGAGCCGGAACTAAAAGATCTTATGTATGTTAAATCAACATTAAATAAATATGAGTGCAACGGCTTCAGAGTGTTTATGGGGTTTTACATTCCTATCTAGTGTCTAACGTGTGTGCAATAACTTAAGGGATGTTCGGGATTACCATCTCCTAAAGATCCGTTAGACTATCTACTATGTAGTACAATACGCTATTATAATATGTCTACGGTAAAGTAAAGTATTAAAATAGCGTTAAGACGTTACTCATATCCCTTTAACACATTTTACATATTCTCTTAGTCCATACAGTACCGTAAGCTCCACTAATCCGGTGGTTTACCCAAAAGGCACATCATAGGTACGGTACAAAACAAACTCTTAGTGGGCACGATAAGGCATGTGGCAAGGCATGCGAGGCAATGCCAAGGTAGGATTCTACCATTTGCACTCCCAGACTGGTGATAAAGCATAGTAGCTACTAGTGCCCACCTCGAAACATACTCCCATAATCAAATCGAAGGGTGGCCACCAAATCAATCACAAAGTCATAATATAGTATCGAAGAAATGTGCCCGATCGAAGGTGCGACCCAACATGGCTCGGTATAGCTCCTGTTTCAGCCACATCAAGCTGACTCACGGGGCAAGGGCTATGCAAATACCTCATACAAAATCGTTCGCTAAACCATCCTACTTCATTCTGGAATCTACATCATGTACACAGTTGTTAAAGTGGTTTTTGGTATTGTTTGAGAGTATGACAATATCTGAACTGGGTCTCTTTAACAACCAAACACTCGCTTCACACCGGATGGTTCTTTTACATTTCAAAAATCAATTCATAATTGATATCAAAATATCATATTCGGTTCAAACATATCACTTTCGAAATCATATTTACTTTCGAAATCATATTCTCATTTGCAATCATATCATTTTCGAAGTCATATTTAGTTCCGAGATCATACTTCAAAATAGGTTAAACCTCATTTTAAAATCGTCATATTTATTCAGAATATGTTATTTCACTAGTAAATGTCATTTCAAATCCCAACTTAGATTATAACATCATTTAACCATAATGGCTTTAAAATCAAGGATTTGAATATAAACACTTCCACTTTCACGGTCTGAAAATTAGAAAATATTTTAGATAGTTATAAATTGTTTAAATATTTTAACATAGTTTAAAATAAACATTTAAATAGTTAAAATACTCCAAATAGTTTAAAAATAGATTAAAAATCGTTTAAATGGATTTAAGATAGTTTAAAAAGATTTAAAATAGTTTAAATAGGAATAAAATAGACTAAATATATTTAAAATAGATTAAATAGATTTAAAATAGATTAAATGGGTTAATTAGTTTAAAATAAGTCAAAATAGATTACAATGGATTATATTGATTAAATAAATTAAATAGTTTAAATTGATTAAAATAGTTTAAACTTGATTTAACTTAGTCTAATAGTTTGAAAATCTTAAAAATCAGGGTTTAAAAATAATATATTTTATAAAGTTTATATTAAAATAATAAATTCGAAATTATATCAAATTAAACTATTTCTTTCATTTCAACACATCTAGACCATATTTAGTTTCCAAATCAACAAACCCAATTTCAAATCTTTCGATTCAAATTCTCAATAAACTATTTAAATCTATATTGATTTCAAATCCATGTTTGAAATATCAATTTAAGCTACTCCGATTTCAATACATATCAAAGTTCAAATATTTAAACATTTTCAATAATTCAATTTCGATAAATTCCATTTATACTTCAAATCAACTTTAAAGTTTCAATTTAAAACCAATTTCCAATTTCAACATTTAAACTTAGATTTTCAAAAATAATTCTATTTATATAAATCAATTTTCTTCAAAATATCATTTTACTAAATTCAAGATTTAAGGGTTTAAAATCGTTTAATTTAACCAATCCGGTGTCCGTATATAATATTCCACCCTATAGACAAGTGATACGGAGATTTATCATTTCAATTCGTAAATTTTTTAAAATTTATGTGTATATATCCTTTTAATCCACAATCCCAAACTTCAAATCCATGAAATCGCTTGAATCTATCATTTCAACCCATAACGATTTCTCCCTAATCTACCAAATCGTTCGATTATGTATCATTTCAACCCATAGGGAACTTGTAGTGTTATAACAATATAAGATATAAAATCAAGTCATCCGATATCAATAATCAACATCGAATCACAATCACCATTCAGTCAACCAATAAATAACATCAATTAACTGATTTTCATCAACAGGTATTCAATTGACAATTAGATTCAATATTAAATTAAATGACTATTAAATGCAATAAAAGTCATATTTAACTGGAATGAAAATTTAAATATACCAAACATCAACCATCTAATTTCTAATCATATCATAAATTCAATCTAACCAGCATAAGATAATTTAGTGGTTGTGAGTGGGTCAAAACACTCACATTTGGTTTGTCGATGATTTTAAAATACAAAAATAGCCAAAAGTTGAACGGTCTCAGAATTCATCCAAAAACAGTTTCAAAATGTCTGAAATTTTGATGTGATCCCAACGGAGAAAACCGCATGTAAATCCAATCTTGTACGTAAAAGTTATACACATTAGATCATTATACGATTTAAATTAAAAAAACTTAATTGCCAATTTATACCTTCCACGTCATCCCTGAGATGCTCAAGTTCGAAACCCTCCAATCACTCGTACGTGTTCGACCTGCTGCAAGCCCTAAAAACCACCACATACATCGCCGCCACGACAAGCCTCTCCACTGGATCCGAGGCCGCCGCCCTCTTCATCGCTCCAGACCGACCTCCCATACCCCCACGCGGTGTCCTCTGCTGTGCCCAATCACCCACCACGGTCGTTCAAAGACGTCGCTGATTCTGGCTATTTGAGACCACTCTGACACGAAGTAAACCACTAGATCGACTTGCCTCGACCTCCTCTACACTCTCGCACAACCCGATCGTCCTATAGTTGGAGATCCGCTGTTGAATCTCAACGACCACACATAAACGACAGAAACTAAATCACTGATTTCTGGACAAACGGTGATTCGATTGCAAGAAGAATTGCATCAGTGGATTATGCTCGTCGAGAGCTTCGAAACGGTATATAATATGTCATAGTTTGAAGGAGTTTAAATTTTTGAAATTTATTTTGATTTGAATTAGGATTTGGAAATTAGGTTTTCAGCCATTGAGAAGAGAGAAATGACAGAAATTTCAGTACGTACACTAATGAGAAATAAAAAGACTGCTAGGGTTTAAACAAAAACTATTTATATGAACAAAGCCCGATAAGAAAAATGAACACATATCGAATTGCTACGAACGACAGTAACGACCCGAAAAGCGCACTTCGCTTCCGAAATGAAAGTAGGTCATCCCATATATCAAAATAGATGTTCTCGCTTTTTTTAAACTCGGAATAGATTTCAAGTCCTAATTCCATTGTATGAAGAAGTTAGCTTTTAAAATTAGCTTATTTAAAATTAATTTCAATAAATTGATTTCTGTACGTTACGAGTCCGTACGATCAAACAACAAGTCCGATCACTATGAAACTTGAAATCCTGCGATAATTCACATTTACGGATCCGATGAAATTGGTTTCGTCAAAATCCGAGACAGTGGGCAAAACGACAATTTTCACATTAACTACTAAATTATTGTTATACTAATTTAATCGCTTTTCAATTTCAAATTTTATAACTAACAATTTTTATCCTTTCTAATTATACATAAATTAATAGCCCTTTAAAACAAATTTCCTTGTCAAATTCAATTATTAATATTACACTAATTGTAGCATTCAGTTTCAACTGTAATAAATTAATTAATTATAATTTAAAAAATCCCAACCAATTAAATTATTTTGATTTCAATTTTATTATTCAATCAATCATTACTTTGTGGACATAGTTAACATTGGTTTACCATTTATTACATCAATACCATAATTATCATCTTACTTCATATTTACGGCAATATTTGATTACAGTAATTGCAATTGATTTCTAATTGATTTTTAACGAATCAAATAGCGAATTAATAATTAAATCATTATTATAACTTACCAATTCAAACCCATTTATAAGTCTATGGTTACAAACAAAAGCAAATGGATTCACATACTAATTAATTGTTCTATATTTAACTAATTTCATTTAATCACATACAATTGCATCGTTTACTACAACACTTGGTTTATCTCCTTAGTTATCGTTTATAACCAAATTTTATAATTACAATCATTTTAATTAATTGAAATTGCATCAAAGTGGTTATCAACTACCTTATATTAGCCCTATTACATCTCATTCAAGTTATTTTTCTCATGAATAAATATTATTATTATTTTTAATTTTACACAACACCAAATTCTAAACTCGTTTAATTAATAAATTTAATTATTGAAAGTTACGGGTCGTTACACTCTCCCCCACTCAAAACTTTTCATCCTCGAAAAAGGAAAGAAGGAATTCAGAAATTAATATATTTAATTCAAAGTATTCGATTTATAAATAATTAATTTACATAACTAAATAATTTAAATCAAATATATCAATTTGTAAACAATTAAGTCCTTTTATATTCAAGTTAATAAAAGTTTGAAAAACATTTCCACTCTCATAAAAAATTTCTAAGTCTATTCACGAAAAATTTCGGTAGAGTCTCCTTTGTACGGAGAGGTCCAGGAAAAATAATAATATCAATAATAACCATATATGTCATATTTCAAAATAATATATACCAAACCACGGGAAAACAATATAATATCGCTATAAACCCGTAATCCGAAAATGTACATATTTGTCGGGTAAAGAACGCTTATTTATGAAACCAAAAGAAGTAGCTATCGCTTCCATTAACCTGTATTTCACTTATATAATCCAAAGAGGTTAATAATTATAATATTTAAGTTGTTTCAATTGATAGCAAAACTATAATGACCCTGACTCGACCTTCGAAAATGGCACCGAATACGACACTCGTATTCCAATGCCGTAGATCCAAACGTCGGATCTGGTTCGCCGGAGCTTATAACACAATTAAGTAAACAACACAGCGGAAGAAAAAGAAATGAATATCATATACAACTCCAATGATACAATATCCAAATATACAATAATGATATCAATATGATACAAGAATATCAGAGACAATAAACAACAGTGGAAAACGAATAGCAAAAGAGATAACTCCAATAACAAACTGCAACTCCAATCCAATGCTCCAAAGCCACTAGCTCGAACCACCATCATGTTGCACAAAGATAAGAAAGACTAGTATGAGTCCAAAGACTCCAATATCCAAGATCTCCAAGGAATACCAAAGAGGAAGCTGAAAGCTACAAAATCGATATCTACTATCTACTATCTGAAAAACCCAACTCTAGACTGCCCGTGTGGAAAATAGTGGGCACCCAGAGTTTAGGAAGGGAACAATAAACTCCAGGTTAGTCATGGGACTGGTATGAGCAAACAAAAAAAGTTTATTTTTAAAAATAAACAAAAGAATTTTAAATTTGAAATCCATAATGTTTTTTGGAAAACGAAACTACCATAAGGCCTCCTGCCACACACACAATGCAAATGCAGAATTCGAGGAGATTTCTCCTTATGATAGTCAAAAATGCTTGATACGCGAAAACCATTTTGATATTATTATTAGTGCATAGTGGAAAACATTTCAAAAGTATAATATTAATCTTAGCCAGCATAGACATTCCGAACTATGACTACTATAGCTACTATACAAACAGTGGGGCGCTACTATAAGTAAATGGCAGGTAATACAACTAAAACCGTACAAGGTGCGTATTGGATGAATGGGTTTCCAACAAATGGCCAGGCTTAGAAACTTAGTATTGCCACATGGGAACGCTTCTGGAGGGACGCCCCAAGAACCTAACCAGATCTCTGCCAACACAAGGTCGGGTTACCTCTGCAAAAATAGGTAACTACTACATGAGTATGCCATCCCCCGGTTGTAAACAACCTTTATCCGAGGATCCTCAACAACAACAATCACAAAGTAATATATATATTTGCAATATCCACATAAGTTAAGTATCTGAACTCCATACCATGATACCACTTCTATCCAGAAGGAAATGCACATACCCTAAGGGGCGCTACTCCCTATAACCTTGCTGCATTCTTCCTGTTTTGACCATTCCGGGGTGTGAGGCTCGACGAAGCCTCGTCCACAAAGCTACGCTTTTCACAAAAGCGATGCTTTGATCAACAAATGATCAGCAGCACTTCGTATGCCACATTACCACATTGGGAATGTATCACTAGTAACCATCAACTACATAACCTCTGAGCTCGTACGTCTCAGAGAAGGGTGTTAAGCTAAGAGAATAAATCTCCGCCACCAAACAGAAATGTATTTGATAGAAACCAGCTTTACATCTTAAAGTATAATGTCAAACACACATCCAAACAAGTCTGTTCCGGGTTCGAACAGAACCGAAGGCACTTCCGAAGAAGCCCTTCGACAAGTCAATATTATCGTCGAACAAGTCCGGACTCCCCATCACAATGGGTGCTCAAATCTCTATACCGGGGCCAGTCGGTGCAGAGATATTCGACAAGTCATCCTTTCGTTTTCGAAAGTATCTGGTCTTCACCACCGGTCTTCAAATGCTATCCATATCGTCGTATCATTATTCGAAAAGGGTTATATGACTCAAGGTCCTCTCCCGGCTAAACCGAATAATGAGCACAATATTTAAAAACATATGGATAATGGGATTTCAGTTAAATCACAACTTTAAAACCCAAAACTTTCCTTTCAAATGGTTTATATAAATTACCATTTACAAATCTTTTAAACAAAAAGATTTACTTCCAGAAACCTTTCAATGGTTTAAACAATTTCGACACTTTAATCTTTTAAACAAAAGTTTCACTTTTAAAACCCCTTTTTAATTTAAAAACAAGGTTTACCAATCTTTAACAAAGATTCGTTTATAGCCTTCAAAACAATTCCATTTCAAGTTGGATTAACTCATCCGGTCTTTAAATTAAAGACTTATTTCATAGCTTTCAAAACCATTTTCAAAAATTCATTCATAACTTTCAAAACAATTCCCATTTCAAATCTTTTATATACAAAAGATACACCATTTAAAAATCCTCTTCAATTTCAAAATAGGGTTCAACTATCTTTCACAAAGATTCAATTATAGCATTTCAAAACCATTTAATTTCAAATTTGAAATCTTTTCATCATAATTTGGAAATTCTTTCCTTATATAAAAGCTATTATTATTTGAAACCACTTGTTTCTGTTTTGGAAAACCCGATTATATTTGCATGAGTTAAGGCCTTTCAAATATAAACTTGGGTTAAATTCAAATTCTCAAAACCACTCTTTTAAAATGGTTTAAAAACCCATATAAACACATTTATAGTTTGTATAACCTTTTTACATCATAAATTCTCAACATAGGATTCAATTTCAAATTTTGAATTGAAATTTTAAATCAAATTTCAAAACTAAATCAAGTTATTCAAAAATAACTTTTATCTTTGAAATTCCTTTCCAAAAGCTTTTCACTTTAAACCCAATCCATATCCAAAACCATTTGGATTTGAAAATTCAGTTTTCAAAATTATTTCAAAAATCTGTGAGTTAACCAATTTCCACGTGCAATCCGTATTTGTGTGTGTATGGTGTAGTCCAGGGGTTTTACACAATAATAGTGCAACATCATTAATCATCACAGATTTAATCACACCAATATCGATAAGCGTCATAATCTATAACGCTTATCTTCATTCACAGATTCACAGATAAAGTAAATTTATCAATCGCAAAGATTTATCATTACGATTCGATGTGGGTTTCGATAACCGAGTGGAATCCGACTCCCTGTCGCATCGAAATTCTAATGTCATTTTACGGCCCAAAAGGTTTTCGTATTCACACAGCAGTATATTCATCACAGATAATTAAATTACATCACCATTCACAGCTCAAATCAGAAATCAGAATATCACAAATCAGATAGGATTATCAATTCAGAGCATCGCATATAATACAATCATTCATAAGTAATTCAAGCATTCAATAATCGTTTATAAACAATATTGATTAATGGTTTAATCCTTAATTAATTCAACTTAAATTTCAGTTTGATTTATTTACTTATGAATTAATTACTTAATCTTGATTAATTAATTACAAATCATTTAGTATTAATTTATGAAATTAATTAATAAATTAGTCCTTAATTATTCATCATAATTAATTACATTTAATTAATTAATTAGTCCTTAATTAATCACATTAATTTAATTAACCTTTAAGTTAATTACATAATTAATTAACCCTTAATTATAAATAAATCAACTTTGATTAATTAATCAATTCCCTAATCATTAAATAATTAACCTAACCCCCAATTATTTATTATTAATTAATTAAGGAACCTTTAATTTATTGCCATTTAATTAATTATCCTTAACTAATTAATTTAATTAATTACTCCTTAATTAATTATCACTTCTTAATTTCCTTTATAAATTAATTAACCTTCAATCATCAATTAATCAACCTTGATTCATAAATAAATCGACATTTAATTATTTAAATAATTAACCTTAAATCATTTAATTATCCTATAATTAATTAATTACAAATCATTAAATTAAATTAATTAGTCTTTATTTATTTATTTAACCTTTAATCACATAATTAAATTAATCACCTTGATTAATTAACCACGTTAATTAATTATCAATTATTCTTAATCTTATTACATAAATAAATCAACCATTAATTAATTAAGTAATTACCATCATCTTTTAAATTTCCTAAAAAAATCCTCAAGATCTTAATTATTTTAAAAGGTAAACTATTTATTAAACTATTTATCTTTATTTATTCCTAAATCAACATAGGTCTTTGAGTTAAATAAATAAAACATTTTAACTTCTCGATTAACTCCTTAATAACAACATTAAGTTTATTAAAAAAATAAACTTTTGAAAATAAAGGTTATATAAATTTAAAACATTTTAAAACTTAATTAAATTTAATATAATTTGTTTCAAACTCCTTCACTATGTCCAGCTTAGGTGAAATATAAGAGAACTATTTAAGAGTTTAATTTAAACTTGCTGTCTCTTTTTTAAAAAAAACCTGCATATTTTACTTCAGCTAAACCCGAGCCAGATGCTTGAATACTCGAGATTAACTTCGAGTTCCCTCCTCCCTCACTTGCTTCGAGTTTTTCGTGAGTCCCTTCGAGTTTACCCCGACGCCAAACCTTCTTTCCAAACCTTTTGAATTAACAGACATGAACTATGTCGCGTGCATATGCACAAGTGCCTGATCGATCTCCGACCATCACCGATCACCTTCACAAGTCAACAATGAACACCTAAATCCAATCCCTCACCCAGCCCCAACGATTTCATCAGAAATCGAAATTGGGCAATTCGATCGCCTCCTGAATTTAACACATCACCAGAAAGTCGCCTCGCTACGATGCCACCTAGTGCCAGAACCCACGCAGCTCCGTTCAAAGCTCCGCCACGACCCTATGCGTCGATTCCCCCTCGTCTTAACAATTCTGACGCCTTGATGACGATGTACTCTCCTTCAAATCCCTGTCGAACCCAACTGGATACAAAACCTATTTCAACCTCAAACGGCTACCACAACAAATAAAAAAAATTCGATTATATTCTGATGATTATTGATGATCGAACTTCCTTTAATCAAAGCAGGATAAACGCAAATTTGCCGATCGATGGGATTTAACAAAATTCCCTTTACAATTCAACTCAATAGTTTTCCTTGAATACATGATTCAAAATCATGATTCCACCATTAAAATTCATCATTTTTGAAATTGTTTTAGATGATATAATTGAAATAATAAAACATGATTTTTGAATTTCATCACAGTTTTCAAATTTTCTCTGTTTATTTAAATTTCCAGATAAATTTAAATTCATTCTTCTTAACAATATTTTTAAGACCTGAATTATGATCATACCAACAAGTTTTGTTAAGATTTCAAAGCCTAATATAGATTAGAGATGAAGATTTTTTTTTCAAACAGGTTTATAAAACCTGGAACTAAAATAGAGGTAAATGTATTTGTGTTTCAGACATGTGCAAAGAGTAATCATTCATGCAGACATTTTTTTTCATCTAGACAAACATATTCTACACACACATTCAATATTGATCATATGCAAACCAGAGTAAATATATGGGTGTTAGATTTTTGCTCACCTGGAAGCTTAAGTTTCTTGTTTCCAGATTTGAAATGAATTTCATGTTGATTCAGGATGAAGCTGCTTGATCATACTTTTGTTTTGAATTTCAGGTTTCATTTTCTTTGATCTGTACTGTCCAGATTTTGTTTTGCTTAATTGTTGAGAAGTTAATCTGGATTTTAACTGAAAGCTTGATTGTTTGTTGCAGTTTGAACCTAGAGATGATCTGATTTGCATTTTAACTTATATTTAAATCTGCTCTGATACTTGATTTCAGCTGAAACCTTGCATTACATTTGAGTTGATCAAACATTGAAACCATTGCTTTGTTTTGAAATTTGTTTTGATCTTTTAAATGTTTTTTTTTCAGGTTTTCATTTGATCTGAAGCATTTTGATTTAGTTTTTTCACATGAAAGAAAAATGGGCCTGTGTTTTTCTCTTTTGTATGTTATTTACATTTTAATTAAAAAGAAAATAAATTTAAATGCCACTTGTTCTTTTGTATTAAGACATGTAAACACACATTTTCAAAGATTACAAATGTCATTTTGTGATAAATTTATGTTTAGACCTTGTTTCTAATATATTTACAAGTTATGCTTTAAACCTTAATTTATTTTATATTTACAAACTTATATTAGGAATCATATTTTAAAATGGTTTAATTCTAATTTATACTAATTATGGTTTTAAATGTTATGTACTTATAAATGAATAAATAATCAAATACCTTTTCATAAATATATTTTTATATTCCATTTATCATCTATTTCTTTTAAATTCCAAATCAAATTCTATTTATAATCCATTGGATTTCAAACCAATTAATTTTATTTACAATCTTTTGATATATTCATTCAAATTTTCAAATTAATTCACAATTAAATTTGTAATTAAAATATTATTCAAAATATTTATTTCAGAATTTCCAATTAGAAATTCTATTTAAAAATCACATTTGCATTCATTTATATTAATAAACAAACAAATATCTATTAAACTTTGTAAAATACCAGATTAATCCATAATTAAATTTCAAAAATTAAATTTATTTCCAATTTCAATTTGATTTAAAAACAGGAATGTTACAGATTTCCCCCTTTAGAAAATTTCGTCCTCGAAATTTGTAAGGGAGACAGCAAAGATCAAATGATAGATAGAGAGATGAATTACCATATCAAACTGAATATCTATTCTGCATTTGGCTTCCCAAATTAGAATATCGATAATGGATATAAGCAAGAATCAAGATACTCGGGTCACCAGATCTACGAGTATACAGGGGTATTGATTAGTTCGAAGGATAACTTACCCCTCGTAGAATATATCGAAACCCAACAGAATAAACAGATATATGGATGCAATCCCAAAACTTTTTGTTTAAACAACCAAAATATACCCATCACCCATACCAACCAAAGCAAACAATTCATCCAAACAAACAATTCTGATCCATCTGGAGTTTGTGTCCCATACAAATATATCAAAGCTTCTTCCTGGAGCTTCCAGGAATCATCAAGAATTGAAAAGAGATGATGAACAAAAGAGATTGATAGGAAAAGATTGTTTCCATTGTTGTTACATGGCATTGACCATTTGTAGTGGTATTTCTCTGTCCCTATCTCGTCTTCTTCTTGCACTCACACTTACTATCAGTGGATAGTAAGAGAATTTACTGAGGCATTCAGACGGATATCTTAGGGATATACTCATTCTAGGGCATACTTCACCCTATCTCAAATGAGTCACTTAATGTGTTATACTCCTGAGCTAAAGTTTTAATCTTCAGCTCTGATACCAAATGTAACGGTCCTGACTCGAACTTCGAAAATCGGCACCGAATACGACACTCGTATTCCAATGCCGCAGATCCAAACGTCGAATCTGGTTCGCCAGAGCTTATAACACAATTAAGTAAACAACACAGCATAAGAAAAGGAAATGAATATCATATACAACTCCAACGATACAATATCCAAATATACAATAATGATATCAATATGACACAAGAATATTAGAGACAATAAACAACAGTGGAAAACGAATAGCAAAAGAGATAACTCCAATAATAAACTGCAGCTCCAATCCAATGCTCCAAAGCCACTAGCTCGAACCACCATCATGTTGCACAAAGATAAGAAAGACTAGTATGAGTGCAAAGACTCCAATATCCAAGATCTCCAAAGAATACCAAAGAGGAAGCTGAAAGCTACAGAATCGATATCTACTATCAACTATCTGAAAAACTCAACTCTAGACTGCCCGTGTGGAAAATATTGGGCACCTATAGTTTAGGAAGGGAATAATAAACTCCAGGTCAGTCATGGGACAGGTATGAGAAAACAAAAACAGTTTATTTTTAAAAACAAACAAAAGAATTTCAAATTTGAAATCCGCAATGCTTTTTGGAAAATGAAACTACCATAAGGCCTCCCGCCACACACACAATGCAAACGCAGAATTGGAGGAGATTTCTCCTTATGATAGTCAAAAATGCTTGATACGCGAAAACCATTTTGATATTATTATTAGTGCATAGTGGAAAACATTTCGAAAGTATAATATTAATCTTAGCCAGCATAGACATTCCGAACTATGCCTACTATAGCTACCATACAAACAGTGGGGCGCCACCATAAGTAGATGGCAGGTAATACAACTAAAACCGTACAAGGTGCGTATTGGATGAATGGGTTTCCAACAAATGACCAGGCTAAGGAACTTCTTATTGCCATATGGGAACGCCTCTGGAGGGATGCCCTGAGAACCTAACCGGATCTCTGCCAACACAAGGCAGGGTTACCTTTGCAAAAATAGGTAACTACTACACGAGTATGCCATGCCCCGTTTGTAAACAACCTTTATCCGAGGATCCTCAACAACAATAATCACAAAGTAATATACATATTTGCGATATCCACATAAGTTAAGTATCTGGGATCCATACCATGATACCACTTCTATCCATAAGGAAATGCACATACCCTAAGGGACGCTACTCCCTATAACCTTGCAGCATTCTTCCTGTTTTGACCATTCCGGGGTGTGAGGCTCGACGAAGTCTCATCCACAAAGCTACTCTTTTCATAAAATCCATGCTTTGATCAACAAATGATCAGCAGCACTTCGTATGCCACATTACCACATTGGGAATGTATCACTAGTAACCATCGACTACATAACCTCTGAGCTCGTACGTCTCAGAGAAGGGTGTTAAGCTAAGAGAATAAATCTCTGCCACCAAACATAAATGTATTTGATAGAAACCATCTTTACATCACAAAGTATAATGTCAGACACGCATCCATACAAGTTTATTCCGGGTTCGAACAGAACCGAAGGCACTTCCGAAGAAGCCCTTGCAATCCGGATAATTTCTAATCACATCCGGACTCCACGTCACAATGGGTGCTCAAATCTCTATACCGAGGCCAGTCGGTGAGAGACATTCGACAGGTCATGCTTTCGTTATCGAAAGTATTCGGTCTTCACCACCGGTCTTCAAATGCAATCATATCATTGTATCATTATTCGAAATGGGTTATATGACACAAGGTCCTCTCCCGGCTAAACCGAATAATGAGCGCAATATTTAAAAACATATGGATAATGGGATTTCAGTTAAGTCACAACTTTAAAACCCAAAACTTTCCTTTCAAATGGTTTAAGCAAATTACCATTTACAAACCTTTTAAACAAAAAGATTTACTTCCAGAAACCTTTCAATGGTTTAAATAATTTCCACACTTTAATCTTTTAAACAAAAGATTCACTTTTAATACCCCTTTGTAATTTAAAAACAAGGTTCACCAATCTTTAACAAAGATTCACTTATAGCCTTTCAAAACAATTCCATTTCAAGTTGGATTAACTCATCCGGCCTTTAAATTAAAGACTTATTTTATAGCTTTCAAAACCATTTTCAAAAATTCATTCATAACTTTCGAAACAATTCCCGTTTCAAATCTTATATATAAAAAAGATACACCATTTAAAAATCCTTTTCAATTTCAAAATAGATTTCAAATATCTTTCACGAAGATTCAATTATAGCTTTTCAAAACCATTCAATTTCAAATTTGAAATCTTTTCATCATAATTTGGAAATTCTTTCCTTATATAGAATTTATTATTATTTGAAACCACTTATTTCCGCTTCGGAAAACCCGATTATATTTGCGTGAGTTAAGGCCTTTCAAATATAAACTTGGGTTAAATTCAAATTCTCAAAACCATACTTTTAAAATGGTTTAAAAACCCATATAAACACATTTATAGTTTGTATAATCTTTTTACATCATAAATTCTCAACATAGGATTCAATTTCAAATTTTGAATTCAAATTTTAAATCAAATTTCAGAACTAAATCAAGTTATTCAAAAATAACTTTTATCTTTGAAATTCCTTTCCAAAAGTTTTTCTCTTTCAACCCAATCCATATCCAAAACCATTTGGATTTAAAAATTCAATTTTCAAAATTATTTCAAAAATCTGTGACTTAACCAATTTCCATGTGCAATCCATATTTGTGTGTGTATGGTGTAGTCCAGGGGTTTTACACAATAATAGTGCAACATCATTAATCATCACAGATTTAATCATACCAATATCGATAAGCGGTATAATCTATAACGCTTATCTTCATTTACAGATTAACATATAAAGTAAATTTATCAATCGTAAAGATTTATCATTACGATTCGATGTGGGTTTCGGATAACCGAGTGGAATCTGACTCCCTGTCGCATCGAAATTCAAATGCCATTTTACGGCCCTAAAGGTTTTTGTATTCACACAGAAGTATATTCATCACAGATAATTAAATTACATCACCATTCACAGCTCAAATCAGAAATCAGAATATCACAAATCAGATAGGATAATCAATTCAAAGCATCCCATATGATACAATCATTCATAAGTAATTCAAGCAATTAATAATCGTTAATAAACAATATTGATTAATGGTTTAATCCTTAATTAATTCAATTTAAATTTCAATTTGATTTATTTACTTATGAATTAATTACTTAATCTTGATTAATTAGTTACAAATCATTTAGTATTAATTTATGAAATTAATTAATAAATTAATCCTTAATTATTCATCATAATTAATAACCTTTAATTAATTAATTAGTCCTTAATTAATCACATTAATTTAGTTAACCTTTTAGTTAATTACGTAATTAATTAACCCTTAATTATAAATAAATCAACTTTGATTAATTAATCAATTCCCTAATCATTAAATAATTAACCTAACTCCCAATTATTTATTCTTAATTAATTAATGAACCTTTATTTTATTTCCATTTAATTAATTACCCTTAACTAATTAATTTAATTAATTACTCCTTAATTAATTATCACTTCTTAATTTCCTTTATAAATTAATTAACCTTTAATCATCAATTAATCAACCTTGATTCATAAATAAATCGACCTTTAATTATTTAAATAATTAACCTTAAATCATTTAATTATCCTATAATTAATTGATTAATTACAAATCATTAAATTAATTTAATTAGTCTTTATTTGTTTATTTATTTAACCTTTAATCACATAATTAAATTAATCATCTTGATTAATTAACCACATTAATTAATTATCAATTATTCTTAATCTTATTACATAAATAAATCAACCATTAATTAATTAAGTAATTATAATCATCTTTTAAATTTCATAAAAAAAATTATTCAAGATCTTAATTATTTTAAAAGATAAACTATTTATTAAACTATTTATCTTTATTTATTCCTAAATCAACATAGGTCTTTGAGTTAATTAAATAAAACATTTGAACTTTTCGATTAACTCCTTAATAACAACATTAAGTTTATTAAAAAAACAAACTTTTGAAAATAAAGGTTGTATGAATTTAAAACATTTTAAAACTTAATTAAATTTAATATAATTTGTTTCAAACTCCTTCACTATGTCCAGCTTAGGTGAAATATAAGAGAACTATTTAAGAGTTTAATTTAAACTTGCTATCTCTTTTTTAAAAAAAACCTGCACATTTTACTTCAGCTAAACCCGAGCCAGATGCTTGAATACTCGAGATTAACTTCGAGTTCCCTCCTCTCTCACTTGCTTCGAGTTTTTCGTGAGTCCCTTCGAGTTTACCTCGACGCCAAGCCTTCTTTCCAAACCTTTTGAATTAACAGACATGAACTATGTCGCGTGCATATGCACAAGTGCC
Source organism: Allium cepa (assembly GCA_030765085.1). Classification (NCBI taxonomy): domain Eukaryota; kingdom Viridiplantae; phylum Streptophyta; class Magnoliopsida; order Asparagales; family Amaryllidaceae; genus Allium; species Allium cepa. The sequence continues at coordinate 691,290,519 of CM060942.1, read as the reverse complement.
TGATCGATCTCCGACCATCACCAATAACCTTCACAAGTCAACAATGAACACCTAAATCCAATCCCTCACCCATCCCCAACGATTTCATCAGAAATCGAAATTAGGCAATTCGATCGCCTCTTGAATTTAACACATCACCAGAAAGTCGCCTCGCTACGATGCCACCTAGAGCCAGAACCCACGCAACTCCGTTCAGAGCTCTGCCACGACCCTATGTGCCGATTCCCCCTCGTCTGATCAATTCCGACGCCTTGATGACGATGTACTCTCCTTCAAATCCCTGTCGAACCCAACTGGATACAAAACCCTATTTCAACCTCAAACGGCTACCACAACAAATAAAAAAATTCGATTATATTCTGATGAATATCGATGATCGAACTTCCTCTGATCAAAGCAGGATAAACGCAAATTTGCCGATCGATGGGATTTAACAAAATTCCCTTTCCAATTCAACTCAATAGTTTTCCTTGAATACACGATTAAAAATCATGATTCCACCATTAAAATTCATCATTTTTGAAGTTGTTTTAGATGATATAATTGAAATAATAAAACATGATTTTTGAATTTCATCACAGTTTTCAAATTTTCTTTGTTTATTTAAATTTCCAGATAAATTTAAATTCATTCTTCTTAACAATATTTTTAAGACCTAAATTATGATTATACCAACAAGTTTTGTTAGGATTTCAAAGCCTAATATAGATTAGAGATGAAGATTTTTTTTTTCAAACAGGTTTATAAAACCTAGAACTAAAATAGAGGTAAATGTATTTGTGTTTCAGACATGTGCAAAGAGTATTCATTCATGCAGACATTTTTTTTTCATCTAGACAAACATATTCCACACACACATTCAATATTGATCATATGCAAACCAGAGTAAATATATGGGTGTTAGATTTTTGCTCACATGGAAGCTTAAGTTTCTTGTTTCCAGATTTGAAAAGAATTGCATGTTGATTCAGGATGAAGCTGCTTGATCATACTTTTGTTTTGAATTTCAGGTTTCATTTTCTTTGATCTGTACTGTCCAGATTTTGTTTTGCTTAATTGTTGAGAAGTTATTCTGAATTTTAACCTAAAGCTTGATTGTTTGTGGCAGTTTGAACCTAGAGATGATCTGATTTGCATTTTAACTTATATTTAAATCCGCTCTGATACTTGATTTCAGCTGAAACCTTGCATTACATTTGAGTTGATCAAACATTGAAACCATTGCTTTGTTTTGATATTTGTTTTGATCTTTTTAATGTTTGTTTTCAGGTTTTCATTTGATCTGAAGCATTTTGATTCAGTTTTTTCACATGAAAGAAAAATGGGCCTGTTTTTTTCTCTTTTTTATGTTATTTACATTTTAATTAAAAAGAAAATAAATTTAAATGCCACTTGTTCTTTTGTATTAAGACTTGTAAACACTCATTTTCAAAGATTACAAATGTCATTTTGTGATAAATTTATGTTTAGACCTTGTTTCTAATTATTTACAAGTTATGCTTTAAACCTTAATTTATTTTATATTTACAAACTTATATTAGGAATCAAATTTTAAAATGGTTTAATTCTAATTTATACTAATTATGGTTTTAAATGTTATGTACTTATAAATGAATAAATAATCAAATACCTTTTCATAAATATATTTTTACATTCCATTTATCATCTGTTTCTTTTAAATTCCAAATCAAATTCTATTTATAATCCATTGGATTTCAAATCAATTAATTTTATTTACAATCTTTTGATTTATTTATTCAAATCTTCAAATTAATTCATAATTAAATTTGCAATTAAAATATTATTCAAAACATTTATTTCAGAATTTCCAATTAGAAATTCTATTTAAAAATCATATTTTCAATCATTTATATTAATAAACAAACAAATATCTATTAAACTTTGGAAAATACCAGATTAATCCATAATTAAATTCCAAAAATTAAATTTATTTCCAATTTCAATTTGATTTAAAAACGGAAATGTTACAGATTTCCCCCCTTAGAAAATTTCGTCCTCGAAATTTGTAAGGGAGACAACAAAGATCAAATGATAGATAGAGAGATGAATTACCAGATCAAACTGAATATCTATTCTGCATTTGGCTTCCCAAATCAGAACATCAATAATGGATACAAGAACGAATCAAGATACTCGGGTCACCAAATCTACGAGTATACATGGGTATTGATTAGTTCGAAGGATAACTAACCCCTCGTAGAATATATCGAGACCCAATAGAATAAACAGATATATGGATGCAATCCCAAAACTTTTTGTTTAAACAACCAAAATATACTCATCACCCATAGCAACCAAAGCAAACAATTCATCCAAACAAACAATTCTGATCCATTTGGAGTTTGTGTGCCATACAAATATATCAAAGCTTCTTCCTGGAGCTGCCAGGAATCATCAAGAATTGAAAAGAGATGATGAACAAAAGAGATTGATAGGAAAAGATTGTTTCCGTTGTTGTTACAGGGCAATGACCATTTGTATTGGTATTTCTCTGTCCCCTATCTCGTCTTCTTCTTGCACTCATACTTACTATCAGTGGATAGTAAGAGAATTTATTGAGGCATTCATACGGATATCTTAGGGATATACTCATTCTAGGGCATACTTCACCCTATCTCAAATGAGTCACTTAATGTGTTATACTCCTGAGCTAAAGTTTTAACCTTCAGCTCTGATACCAAATGTAATGGTCCTAACTCGAACTTCGAAAATTGGCACCGAATACGACACACGTATTCCAATGTCGCAGATCCAAACGTCGAATCTGGTTCGCCGGAGCTTATAACACAATTAAGTAAACAACACAGCGGAAGAAAAAGAAATGAATATCATATACAACTCCAATGATACAATATCCAAATATACAATAATGATATCAATATGATACAAGAATATCAGAGACAATAAACAACAGCGGAAAACGAATAGCAAAAGAGATAACTCCAACAACAAACTGCAACTCCAATCCAATGCTCCAAAGCCACTAGCTCGAACCACCATCATGTTGCACAAAGATAAGCAAGACCGGTATGAGTCCAAAGACTCCAATATCTAAGATCTCCAAAGAATACCAAAGAGGAAGATGAAAGCTACAGAATCGATATCTACTATCTACTATCTGAAAAAACCCAACTCTAGATTGCCCGTGTGGAAAATAGTGGGCACCCAGAGTTTAGGAAGGGAATAATAAACTCCAGGTCAGTCATGGGACTGGTATGAGCAAACAAAAACAGTTTATTTTTAAAAACAAACAAAAGAATTTCAAATTTGAAATCCGCAATGCTTTTTGGAAAATGAAACTACCATAAGGCCTCCCGCCACACACACAATGCAAATGCAGAATTGGAGGAGATTTCTCCTTATGATAGTCAAAAATGCTTGATACGCGAAAACCATTTTGATATTATTATTAGTGCATAGTGGAAAACATTTCGAAAGTATAATATTAATCTTAGCCATCATAGACATTCCGAACTATGCCTACTATAGCTACCATCCAAACAGTGGGGCGCCACCATAAGTAGATGGCAGGTAATACAACTAAAACCGTACAAGGTGCGTATTGGATGAACGGGTTTCCAACAAATGGCCAGGCTAAGGAACTTCCTATTCCCATATGGGAACGCCTCTGGAGGGACGCCCTGAGAACCTAACCGGATCTCTGCCAACACAAGGCCGGGTTACCTCTGCAAAAATAGGTAACTACTACACGAGTATGCCATCCCCCGGTTGTAAACAACCTTTATCCGAGGATCCTCAACAACAATAATCACAAAGTAATATACATATTTGCAATATCCACATAAGTTAAGTATCTGGGCTCCATACCATGATACCACTTCTATCCAGAAGGAAATGCACATACCCTAAGGGATGCTACTCCCTATAACCTTGTTGCATTCTTCCTGTTTTGACCATTCCGGGGTGTGAGGCTCGACGAAGTCTCGTCCACAAAGCTACGCTTTTCACAAAATCCATGCTTTGATCAACAAATGATCAGAAGCACTTTGAATGCCACATTACCACATTGGGAATGTATCACTAGTAACCATCGACTACATAACCTCTAAGCTCGTACGTCTCAGAGATGGGTGTTAAGCTAAGAGAATAAATCTCTACCACCAAACAGAAATGTATTTGATAGAAACCAGCTTTACATCTCAAAGTATAATGTCAGACACACATCCACACAAGTCTATTCTGGGTTCGAATAGAACCGAAGGCACTTCCGAAGAAGCCCTTGCAATCCAGATAATTTCTAATCACGTCCGGACTCCCCATCACAATGGGTGCTCAAATCTCTATACCGGGGCCAGTCGGTGAGAGACATTCGACATGTCATCCTTTCGTTTACGAAAGTATCCGGTCTTCACCACCGGTCTTCAAATGTTATCCATATCGTCGTATCATTATTCGAAATGGGTTATATGACACAAGGTCCTCTCCTGGCTAAACCGAATAATGAGCGCAATATTTAAAAACATATGGATAATGGGATTTCAGTTAAGTCACAACTTTAAAACCCAAAACTTTCCTTTCAAATGGTTTAAACAAATTACCATTTACAAATCTTTTGAACAAAAAGATTTACTTCCAGAAACCTTTCAATGGTTTAAACAATTTCCACACTTTAATCTTTTAAACAAAAGATTCACTTTTAAAACCCCTTTGTAATTTAAAAACAAGGTTCACCAATCTTTAACAAAGATTCATTTATAGCCATTCAAAACAATTCCGTTTCAAGTTGGATTAACTCATCCGATCTTTAAATTAAAGACTTATTTTATAGCTTTCAAAACCATTTTCAAAAATTCATTCATAACTTTCAAAACAATTCCCGTTTCAAATCTTTTGTAGATAAAAGATACACCATTTAAAAATCCTCTTCAATTGCAAAATAGATTTCAACTATCTTTCACAAAGATTCAATTATAGCTTTTCAAAACCATTCAATTTCAAATTTGAAATCTTTTCATCATAATTTGGAAATTCTTTCCTTATATAAAAGCTATTATTATTTGAAACCACTTGTTTCCGTTTCAGAAAACCCGATTATATTTGCGTGAGTTAAGGCCTTTCAAATATAAACTTGGGTTAAATTCAAATTCACAAAACCATACTTTTAAAATGGTTTAAAAACCCATATAAACACATTTATACTTTGTATAACCATTTTACATCATAAATTCTCAACATAGGATTCAATTTCAAATTTTGAATTCAAATTTTAAATCAAATTTCAAAACTAAATCAAGTTATTCAAAAATAAATTTTATCTTTGAAATTCCTTTCCAAAAGTTTTTCACTTTCAACCCAATCCATATCCAAAACCATTTGGATTTAAAAATTCAATTTTCAAAATTATTTCAAAAATCTATGACTTAACCAATTTCCATGTGCAATCCATATTTGTGTGTGTATGGTGTAGTCCAGGGGTTCTACACAATAATAGTGCAACATCATTAATCATACCAATATCGATAAGCGGTATAATCTATAACGCTTATCTTCATTTACAGATTCACAGATAAAGTAAATTTATCAATCGCAAAGATTTATCATTACAATTCAATGTGGGTTTCGGATAACCGAGTGGAATCCGACACCCTGTCGCATCGAAATTCAAATGCCATTTTAAGGCCCAAAAGGTTTTCGTATTCGCACAGCAGTATATTCATCACAGATAATTAAATTACATCACCATTCACAGCTCAAATCAGAAATCAGAATATCACAAATTAGATAGGATATTCAATTCAAAGCATCTCATATGATACAATCATTCATAAGTAATTCAAGCATTCAATAATCGTTTATAAACAATATTGATTAATGGTTTAATCCTTAATTAATTCAATTTAAATTTCAATTTGATTTATGTACTTATGAATTAATTACTTAATCTTCATTAATTAGTTACAGATCATTTAGCATTAATTTATGAAATTAATTAATTAATTAATCCTTAATTATTCATCATAATTAATAACCTTTAATTAATTAATTAGTCCTTAATTAATTAATTAGTCCTTAATTAATCACATTAATTTAATTAACCTTTAAGTTAATTACATAATTAATTAACCCTTAATTATAAATAAATCAACTTTGATTAATTAATCAATTCCCTAATCATTAAATAATTAACCTAACCCCCAATTATTTATTATTAATTAATTAATGAACCTTTAATTTATTGCCATTTAATTAATTATCCTTAACTAATTAATTTAATAAATTACTCCTTAATTAATTATCACTTCTTAATTTCCTTTATAAATTAATTAACCTTCAATCATCAATTAATCAACCTTGATTCATAAATAAATCAACCTTTAATTATTTAAATAATTAACCTTAAATCATTTAATTATTCTCTAATTAATTGATTAATTACAAATAATTAAACTAATTTAATTAGTCTTTATTTATTTATTTATTTATTTATTTATTTAACCTTTAATCACATAATTAAATTAATCACCTTGATTAATTAACCACATTAATTAATTATCAATTATTCTTAATCTTATTACATAAATAAATCAACCATTAATTAATTAAGTAATTATAATCATCTTTTAAATTTCATAAAAAAATTATTCAAGATCTTAATTATTTTAAAAGATAAACTATTTATCAAACTATTTATCTTTATTTATTCCTAAATCAACATAGGTCTTTGAGTTAATTAAATAAAACATTTGAACTTTTCGATTAACTCTTAATAACAACATTAAGTTTATTAAAAAAATAAACTTTTGAAAATAAAGGTTATATAAATTTAAAACATTTTAAAACTTAATTAAATTTAAAATAATTTGTTTCAAACTCCTTCACTATGTCCAGCTTAGGTGAAATATAAGAGAACTATTTAAGAGTTTAATCTAAACTTGCTGTCTTTTTTTGAAAAAAACTTGCATATTTTACTTCAGCTAAACCCAAGCCAGATGCTTGAATACTCGAGATTAACTTCGAGTTCCCTCCTTTCTCACTTGCTTCGAGTTTTTCGTGAGTCCCTTCGAGTTTGCCCCGACGCCAAGCCTTCTTCCCAAATCTTTTGAATTAACAGACATGAACTATGTCGCGTGCACATGCACAAGTGCCTGATCGATCTCTGACCATCACCGATCACCTTCACAAATCAACAATTAAAACCTAAATCAATTCCCTCACCCAGCCCCAATGATTTCATCAGAAATCGAAATTGGGCAATTCGATCGCCTCTTGAATTTAACACATCACCAGAAAGTCGCCTCACTACGATGCCACCTAGTGCCAAAACCCATGCAACTCCATTCAGAGCTTCGCCACGACCCTATGCGTTGATTCCCCCTTGTCTTATCAATTCCGACGCCTTGATGACGATGTACTCTCCTTCAAATCCCTGTCGAACCCAACTGGATACAAAACCTTATTTCGACCTCAAATGGCTACCACAACAAATAAAAAAATTCGATTATTTTCTGATGATTATTGATGATCGAACCTTCCTCTGATCAAAGCAGGATTAATGCAAATTTGCCGATCGACGGGATTTAACAAAATTCCCTTTCCAGTTCAACTCTATAGTTTTCCTTGAATATATGATTAAAAATCATGATTCCACCATTAAAATTCATCATTTTCGAAAATGTTTTAGATGATATAATTGAAATAATAAAACATGATTTTTGAATTTCATCACAGTTTTCAAATTTTCTCTGTTTATTTAAATTTCCAGATAAATTTAAATTCATTCTTCTTAACAATATTTTTAAGACCTAAATTATGATCATACCAACAAGTTTTGTTAAGATTTCAAAGCCTAATATAGATTAGAGATGAAGGTTTTTTTTTCAAACAGGTTTATAAAACCTGGAACTAAAATGGAGGTAAATGTATCTGTGTTTCAGACATGTGCAAAGAGTATTCATTCATGCAGACATTTTTTTTTCATCCAAACAAACATATTCCACACACACATTCAATATTGATCATATGCAAACCAAATTAAATATATGGGTGTTAGATTTTTGCTCACCTGAAAGCTTAAGTTTCTTGTTTCCATATTTGAAATGAATTGCATGTTGATTCAGGATGAAGCTGCTTGATCATACTTTTTTTTTGAATTTCAGGTTTCATTTTCTTTGATGTGTATTGTCCAGATTTTGTTTTGCTTAATTGTTGAGAAGTTAATCTGGATTTTAACCCAAAGCTTGATTGTTTGTTGCAGTTTGAACCTGGAGATGATCTGATTTGCATTTCAACTTATATTTAAATCTGCTCTGATACTTAATTTCAACTGAAACCTTGCATTACATTTGAGTTCATCAAACATTGAAACCATTGCTTTGTTTTGATATTTGTTTTGATCTTTTGAATATTTGTTTTCAGGTTTTCATTTGATCTGAAGCATTTTGATTCAGTTTTTTCATATGAAAGAAAAATGGGCCTGTTTTTTTCTCTTTAGTATGTTATTTACATTTAAATTAAAAAGAAAATAAATTTAAATGCCATTTGTTCTTTATATTAACACTTGTAAACACTCAATTTCAAAGATTACAAATGTCATCTTGTGATAAATTTATGTTTAGACCTTGTTTCTAATATATTTACAAGTTATGCTTTAAACTTTAATTTATTTTATATTTACAAACTTTTATTAGGAATCATATTTTAAAATGGTTTAATTCCAATTTATACTAATTATGGGTTTAAATGTTATGTACTTATAAATGAATAAATAATCAAATACCTTTTCATAAATATATTTTTATATTCCATTTATCACCTATTTCTTTTAAATTCCAAATTAAATTCTATTTAAAATCCATTGGATTTCAAATCAATTAATTTTATTTACAATCTTTTGATATATTTATTCAAATCTTCAAATTAATTCACAATTAAATTTGTGATTAAAATATTATTCAAAATATTTATTTTAGAATTTCTAATTAGAAATTCTATTTAAAAATCATATTTACATTCATTTATATTAATAAACAAACAAATATCTATTAAACTTTGGAAAATACCATATTAATCCATAATTAAATTCCAAAAATTAAATTTATTTCCAATTTCAGTTTGATTTAAAAACGGGAATGTTACAAAAACAATCAACACAACATAACAATAATCACTTGCAAACAAAACCATACGATCATCACATGCAGTCCTAGTAATCAACCATCCATCCATAGCAACCGAAACAAATGTTTTGTTCGGGTTCAAAATTTTTAATTATATAAAATGATAAAAAGCTACTAAGTATACCATACACTCATCAGCCTTAGATAGAACTTAATAGATTATTTATACATCTTTATATAGTTAGAAGTATCATTTCCAAACATCCCATAAGCCAAACAACCAATAATTTCAAATGTCATTAAGTTTATTCTTACAAATTTCTTTTCATATCATTTACTATTTGTCCATTTTAATTCATTCATACAGAGCTTATTTTCATTAATTTATATTCATTCTTATAAAAGTTCGTTTCTCATTTATTCATACAATGCCATTTTCATTAAATTTTCATTCAAATTACTTACCTAAATTATTTCCGTTCAATGATTTTAAATAATCAATATTGAAGGATTACATACATTTAATTTCAGTTTAATTCACATTTATTATTTACTTTGATTTCCCTTTTTATATAAATATTCATTTGTGAGGCAACTCATACTTAAATTTAATTCGTTTTCTTTTCATAGTTATCCTTTTATATATAGTATTCACTTTTACTTTATAAATGGCTTCAATCTTTAACTTAAGTTTATAATCATATACTTCCGGTATTCACATTTTTTCAATTAAATTTAATTACTGGCTTCTCAAATTATTAACTTAATTTTATACCATTCTTATACATCTTAATTCTTCATTTATAAACTTAAATCCATTGAATACTTTCATTTCCAAAGTTCACTTGTATAATATTCTATTACATATTCTTGTTAACATTTCAAATTTTAAAACATTGGTAAGTTATATATATATATATATATATATATATATATATATATATGTCTTTTAGAATGTAATTGAAGGTTACTCAAGTTTATCTTCTTCATTTAGTTGACAAAATGTTCGATAGTCATATTTTCTTATCTTCCATATCTACAAGTTACAAATTTTCAATTTCTTATATATTCCATTAATCACTAAGCATCTAATTTCTTTTTATTTCTTTTTAGAAGTTTCCAACTATTAAAATAGTTAAGATTTCATTCGTTACAATAATTGAAAAGTGCTAATTATCAGAAAGTTTAAGAATTAAATACTGGATACATTTCAGTCATTTTGAAAATAATAAATGTATTTATATCCTTTATAGATCAAATCAAATTTAGAAATTCAAAAATAAGATTTATTTATCAAAACAGATGTGCAGTAAAACTACTACAGTAGTCTTCCCACTTTGAAACTCCAATATGAACGTCGATGATGCGTGCAATTATCACCGAAATTATTTTCCAGCGACAAAGAAAGGAGTACAGAACTTATTTCCTTTTAAAAATTCTTTTTAAAACTTTATTTCAAATCACATTGAAAATACTTATATTTGAAAATACTTCTAAATAACAATAATATTATATTCTAAAATGTAAATCTATATGAGTGGATCGTATAGGATGTATATGCAAGTATATGCAACTAACTATATAATATAACTTGATAGATGATAGTAGCAAAGTAAATTAAAATAATCACATCAGGATTTTATACTGGTTCAGACCTTCCGTCCTACATCCAGTCCCGAAGCTCCTCTTCGAATTTCCTTTCAACTCACCCTCACTTGACCCGGAGGAACAAGTTTACAATAGCAGAGTTTCTTTGTCAAGAATGTGTTCTATAACACGGATGTTGACTATTAAGTACAATTGCTTCCAATATATATATATATATATATATATACATAAGAGTCAATTACAGTTATTTTGATTGCTTAGAAATCAGGTATAAATCAATGTGTAAAAGTTAAGAGCGTAAGTAAGCAAGGTGTTAAACTTCTCTTGAATTCCTAATTCTATTTATAGTGGTGGAGAGATCCTTTGTGTAGTTGCAACTGTTAGTAAGTGCTCTAAGGTTGCTTCTCATGGTGATGAAGAGTTGCAGTGAAGAGAAGCGAATGTGTCCTTTCGGATGTGACATCTGTTCTTTGAATTTACATAGCCGAGTTCAAAATCAGACGTTTGGAAAATATTTCAGACGTCTGGTCTTCATATATTTTTTGTATCTGTTTATATTTCAGACGTCTGTGTTCATTAACCAGACGTCTGGCTTTCATATATTTTTTATATCTGGACGCTTTTCAGACGTCTGAGTATATTAACCATACATCTGATTCTTTCTGAGTTTCAAACCAAATGAATCAATCAGACGTCTGGCTAGTGTACCCAGATGTCTGAATGTGTGCATTTTGCTTTATCTGTGTCTGTGTCATCCCTCTTCCACTTCTATCGACTTGAAGTCTTTAGATACTTCTTTTGAGTCTTGTTTTTGTCTCTTTGGTGATGTTACTTTATCAACTACCTGTAAATATATATATATATATATATATATATATATATGTATGTATATATATATATGTATATGTATATTCGATTTCCATTGTATAGTTGTTATCATCGAAACCATATAATTGATTTCCTAACAATCTCCCCCTTTTTGATGATGACAACTATTCAATGTACTTAGATTATAAATCTCCCCCTGAATATGTGCTTATTTTTAATGTTATATGATTCTACCAATATTTCTCCCCCTTTAACATTATCAAAAAGAATTATAACAGTGAAGCCAATCGTCAAAAAGGAAAATTTCATTAATAACATGAAGTGATTACAATCATAGATTTGTACAAAAATTGTAAAAACTACGATGTCCAAATTCTAGATTTCTTTCGGGGAAGCTTTATTTGGATCATCTTCCTTTGGTTCTTCGTTGTCAGAAGTGCTATCATTTAAAGGAGATGTCAAAGCTTCCTTTGGAGGTTCATCCTCGGTTAGTTTTGAATGTTCTGCGGGAGGAGAAGGAACAGGGGTTGCCCAATCCTTAGAGGGTGGTGCTGGACCACGAACCCGTTGTAATACTTCTTTAAGAACCGATAAAATAGTCGAGAGAGATTCTTCAACTGTGGCAAGTCGTGTAGCAAATGAAGTTTCAAAACTGTCAATTCGCTTAGCCAAAATTTCCTGATTTTGAGTTAGAATTTTTTGGTTCCGAAGAGTGAGATCTCGAACACTTTCATTTGGATTTGTATCCGTTCGAGTCTCCATAATTTCATCATGTCTCGGATAATCAAATGGTGCGGAAGGAGGAGTGACTTCTCGATGTTGTACTTCCTCTTGGGATGGATCAATGTTTGGTTGAGGAGGAGGCTCAACTCTTCGAGATTGACGATTGTGCGTCCAATCTTCGAAGGACATAAACTCTGGAGGGATTTCAGGTAGGTGCATCAGAGAGAAGAATTTGGTGGAAGCATATTTAGGCGAGATTTCGTCGAATGTCGATAGGTAGGAAGGAATATTATGTGCACGAAGAAGTATCATAATATAAGTAGGGTAAATGATCGATGGCCGTGATCGAGTCCACAAGTGCTTGAGCTCGTCGAAGATGAATTTGGCCCAATTTACCCGAGTTTCACTAAAGAGAGCATATAGAGCTTTATGCTCCATTTCTGTTATTTGCTCGTGACTCAACATCCGTGTTATAGAACACATTCTTGACAAAGAAACTCTGCAATTGTAAACATGTTCCTCTGGGTCAAGTGAGGGTGAGTTGAAAGGAAATTCTGAAGAGGAACTTCGGGATTGGACGTAGGATGGGAGGTCCGAACCAGTATAAAATCCTGGTGTGATTATTTTAATTTACTTTTCTACTATCATCTATCAAGTTATATTATATAGTTAGTTGCATATACTTGCATTTACATTCTATACGATCCACTAATATAGATTTACAATTGGTATCAGAGCAAGGTTTTGATCAAATAACAGTAACATGTTTTTGAATCACTTTAATATGGCAAGTATTTTCAAGAAGGAAAATCCACAGCACGACCCCCACTCTTTAATGGATCTAATTATGCATATTGGTCAACACGTATTAGAATTTTTATGGAAGCTAATGGTCTTGAAATTTGGTCGGCCACACAAGATAAATATGAAGCACCTACTACTGCTATGAACACTTGGACCGATGCACAAAAATCCTTAGCATCAAATAATGCTAAAGCTATGAATGTTTTATTTTTCTCTTTAGACAAAAATGAATTTTCACGTGTCATGTTATGCACCACTGCGTTTGATATTTGGCGTACCTTACAAATTACACACGAAGGTACAATAAAGGTCAAACAAACCAAGATTTCAATTTTACAAAACCAATTTTCTTCATTCAAAATGAAGCAAAATGAAACTATTGTTGACATGTATTCTAGATTTCAAACTATCCAATGCGATCTTATGGCATTAGGAGTTAAATTTACTGATTTTGATTTAGTCTCTCGAATACTCAACTCTTTAACATCAGATTGGGAAAGGAAGGTTTTAGCTATAGAAGAAGCTAACGATCTTTCTACTCTCAAAGTTGAAGAGTTAATAGGAAATTTAATGCCCTATGAAGCTAATTTGCAGGCTCGAAAAGAACTAAATTCGGAGAAGAAGAATATAGCATTTCCAGCAACAAAAAATGATGACTCCGATTTAGATGAAGAAGAAATAGTCTTTATTGCTAAGAATTATAATAGATTCAAGAAATTTAGAAAGATGATCAAATTTCAAAAAGAAGGGAAATCCAACGCAACAACTCAAATCAAGTGCTATGAATTTGATCAATACGGTCATATGAAGAAGGATTGCCCTAAACTCAATATTGACAAAAAGAATAAAAAAATTCAAAATTTTAAGAAGAAGAAGGCTTTCAAAGTAACTTGGGATGACTCGAATTCTTCATCCTCTGAAAGCGATAGCGATAGTGATGGAGAACATGCTAATGTATGTTTTATGGCACAAACTGAAGAGGTATGTCCCGAACTTAGCTATGATAAATTATTAGAACTTAGCATGGAATTAGATGATAAATTTAGACAAATAAAAAAATTGAACAAAGAATATATAGTCAAAATAAATAGATTAGAACTTGAGGTAGGAATGTTGAAAGATGAAAAAATTATTCTAGAAGAAGAACTTGAAATATTTCAAGAGAAAATCAAAAATAAATTGATAGAAAGTGAGTATATTACTATAGTAAAAGAAAATTTGTTAAATGAAAATATTGAGTTTAAAAATATCATTGAATCATTGAAAATTGAAAATATAGAACTAAAAGAAAATTTTGATAAAATTACTAACAATGTGTTAAAATTTAATAAAGGAAAAAAGATTTGAAAATTTTCACAAAGTTCAATTAGGTTCAATGTGTTAGACGTCTGAATTTTTTTGAATTCTATTTTTAGGAGGCAGAACTTAAATTCGGACGTCTGGGGGATATATCAGACATCTGACATATGCACACTGCTAAAAAAAATTAATTGTGTCAGACGTCTGGAGGATGTAGACAGACGTCCGAAATTTATAGTTTGGCTAAAAATAGCCTGAAGTTTGATGGTTTTACTTATTTATCGAAAGTTGATAGCAAATATTTTTATTGTTGTAAAATATAATAACACATAAGTATAGACGTATACAATAATTAATACGATTTATTTATTTAGACGGCGACGGAGTTTTAGGATTTTCTGACTCGTTATCCTTCCATAGTCTAAGTGGAGACCATATATTTCCGCGTTCGTGGGTCCATGGGGAGCCAGAATATCGTCTTGGTGAGGGATCTGAAGGAGTACGATATGAAAAAGATGGATCCAATGAACTACAAGGTTTTGGTAGCGGCTCATGAACATCTTTCTTTCGTGACGAACAAAACATCATCGCCACTTGCTCAAGAAAGCTTAGCCGTCGTGCCGTAACTTTTTGTTCGAAATAAAGTTCTCGTTGAAGATCTATCTATTGTTTCTGGTAATGATGAATTTCATCAATTTTCTCCTTTGTGTTAGGAGAAATAAAAAGAGATCTTTTTGTTTTCTTATTATCTGGAGTAAAACTCGTATGATACGAGGACCACCTATTTGTTGGCTCTTGTTTTGGTGTAGGCGTAGGAAGACGCTGTGGTGTGTCAACTGAGCTATCCGTCGATGGTGTTGAGATGGAGATGGATATATAGGAGTTCCCAAAAGATATTGTTATATTTTATTTTCAAAAATTGATTGTTTGTATATAGTTGTTATGTAACTATGTATATATATAAGCTGAAAACATTATTTATAGAACAGCTAATTGTCTAAAAAAATAATGGTTCAGAAATTAATAAGTATAATTTGTGGTAATAAAATAGATAACTAAACTTAGTCTTTAATCGAATTTTTTAAGGAAGAAGATCATGAAGTAAACAAATACCTAAACTTCGTCGGTGTTTAATGAAAGTTTGTTCATTTAATGGTTTTGTAAAAATGTCGGCTACTTGATTTTCGGTATTTACGTATTCTAAAGAAATAGTTCCTTTTTCAACATTGTCTCGTAGAAAATGATGTCGTATATCTATATGTTTGGTTCATGAGTGATTAATAGGGTTTTTTGATAAATTTATAGCACTTGTGTTATCACAATATATTGGAGATTTTCGGTAATTTTACCGAAATCAGTTAGTGTTTGTTGCATGTATATCACTTATGCACATGCAAGAGCTGTGGAGAAGTATTAGGCTTCGCAAGTAGATAAGGAAACACAATTTTGTTTTTCGCTAAACCATGAAACTAATGATTGTCCGATAAAGTGACATGTTCCACTAGAACTCTTACGATCTATTTTACATCCACCGAAATCCGCATCGCTATATGAAACAAGTTCAAACGATGATCATTTAGGGTAAAACAAACCATAATCTCTAGTACTGGATAGATAACATAAAATACGCTTAACATCTCTTAGATGAGATTCTTTTTGTTTTGCTTGAAATTGAGCACATAGACATACACTCATCATAATATCAGGTCGACTGGCCGTTAAATAAAGTAAAGAACCAATCATGCTTCGATATAACTTTTCATCAAAATCTTTTCCATTTTCATCTTTTTCTAAGCGAATAGTGGTACTCATTGGTGTTAGTTTGCTTGATGTTTTTCCATTTCAAATCAACGTAATAAATTGTTACAATATTTTTCTTGGTGAATAAAAATTCCATTTTCGAGTTGTTTTATTTGTAGACCTAAGAAGAAATTTAATTCTCCCATGTGTTACATTTCAAATTCATTTTTCATAATATTTGAAAACTGATTACATAGATTTTCGTTAGTTGAACCAAAAATGATATCATCAACATAAATTTGTACAATTAAAATATCGTTATTTTCTCTTTTAATAAATAAAGTTGTATCGATTTTGCCTATATGAAAACCAGATGTTATTAAGTGATTTTTAAGACGTTCGTACCATGCATGAGAAGCTTGTTTTAATCCATATAGTGCTTTATATAATTTAAAAACATGATCGGGATATTTTTTGTGAAAAAATAATGGTGGTTGTTCGACGTATACATTTTCTTTAATAAAACCATTCAAAAAAGCAATTTTGACATCCATTTGAAATAATTTAAAATTGTGATGAGTTGCAAAGGCGAGTAATGTACGAATGGCCTCTAATCTTGCTACTGGAGCAAAGGTTTCATCGTAATCTATTCCTTCTTCTTGATTGCAACCTTGAGCAACTAAACGTGCTTTATTTATAACGATATTTCCATTCTCGTCTGCTTTGTTTTTAAATACCCATTTTGTTCCTATTACCGATTGATCTTCAAGTCTTGGTACTAATTCCCATACGTTATTACGTTCAAATTGATTTAATTCTTCTTACATAGCTATTATCCAAAAAATTATCATTTGAGGCTTCTTTATAATTTTTTGGTTCAAAGTTTGACATAAATGCTATATGGCTTATTTGATTGAGTTGATTTCTAGTTACTCTTGAATTAAGATCTCCAATAATATTATCTATTGGATGATTCTTAAGAATTCTAGGGGATGAAATCAAGGTTTTATTTTGCATATTTGTTTCATTATTAATAGAATTTGTTGAATTTGTTAGTGGAATAATTTCTTCTTCATCATTAGTATGACGGTTAAAGAGATTTTCATCGAATGAGACATGTAAGATCTTTCAATAGTATTATTTCGTTTATTAAAGATTCTATATGCATTGCTACGATCTGAATATCCAACAAAAATACCTTCATCGGCCTTTGGGTCAAATTTTCCTAAGTTATCTTTTGTCTTTAGTATAAAACATTTTGAACCGAAAGTTTCAAAGTATGATACTTTAGGTTTTTTACCAAAAAATAATTCAAAACAAGTTTGTTTAGTCATGGGACGTATGGTTACTCGATTTAATACATAATAAGATGTCGCAATAGCTTCAGCCCAAAAGTGTTTTGGTGAACCACTACTATTTAGTAATTTTCGTGCACATTCTTGTAATGTACGATTTTTTCTTTCTACGACACCATTTTGTTGAGGGGTACGAGGAAAAGAAAAATTATGCGTTATTCCTTTCTTATTACAAAAGTTTGTAAAAAGATCATTTTCGAATTCTCCTCCGTGATCACTTCTAATATTTTTAATTTTCAAATTCATTTGAGTTTTAATTCTTTTAGCAAAAGTATCGCTTTTGTGTTTTAAAAATAAAGTCCATGTATATCTCAAAAAATCATCCACTATTACGAAAACATATTTATTGTGATTTATAGACCTTATTTGTGTGGGACCAAATAAATCTAAATGTAATAATTCTAATGGTTGTTTTGTGGAAATATTATTTTTAGATTTAAACGAGCTTTCCTTTAGTTTTCCAATTTGACAATTGTCACATAAGTTTTCTACTTTATAATTTATTTTAGGTAATCCTCTTACCAACTCGTATTTTGCTAACTTGTTAATATTCTTAAAATTGATATGACAAAAACGTTTATGCCATAACCATGGCTCATCATGTTTGACCGTTAAACATAAATTTGAATTTTTATTTATATTCATGTTTAATGTATAAATATTTTTGTTTCTAAATCTTTCAAAAATGAGTTGTTTGTTATTATCTAAAATATTACATCTATCCTTTTCAAAATTTATTTGAAAACCTTTATCGCATAATTGACTAATGCTTAGTAAGTTGTGTTTTAAATTTTCTACTAATAAAACATTTGTAATAATAGGAGAGTTAGATATACCAGAGTTGATGACTTCTCCAATGCCTATGACATATCTTTTTGAATTATCTCCAAAGGTTGCCGTTCCACCATCAATATATGTTATATTTGATAACATTTTGAGTTTCCGGTCATATGTTTGGAGCAACCGCTGTCTAGTATCCATTTCACCTTATTTTTTATTTTGGGTACCTGCAAAATAAAGAATGTTTTAATTGGTACCCTATATTTTATTAGGGTCCTAATTGTTAGAGGAAGGCATCCATACCCAAGATAGTTTGGTACCTTTATAAATATAATTTTTTTTATAGACCACTCCTTCTAAGTAATTATTAATATGCTTTTGTCTAATCAAATTATTATTTGTTTTAGGAATCCAAATTTTCATATTTTTGATATTTAATTTCGACTTAGAAAAACTTCTAGTTTTTATGTAACGAATCTTTTTTAGCATTATTTCCTTTTTGTTTAGAAGAATTTTTAAATCCTATTCCATTTCTGTTGCCAGATGGTTTTGAAGTTTTGACAAGATTTTCCAAATATTGTTTCCTTTATTAAATTTGGATACATTGTTGGTAATTTTATCTAATTTTCTTTTAGTTCTATATTTTCAATTTTCAATGATCCAATAATATTTTTAAACTCAATATTTTCATTTAACAAATTTTTTTTACTATAGCAATGTTCTCACTTTCTATCGATTTATTTTTGATTTTCTCTTGAGATATTTCAAGTTCTTCTTCTAGAACAATTTTTTCATCTTTCAACATTCCTACCTCAAGTTCTAATCTATTTATTTTGACTATATATTCTTTGTTCAATTTTTTTATTTGTCTAAATTTATCATCTAATTCCATGCTAAGTTCTAATAATTCATCATAGCTAAGTTCAGGACATACCTCTTCAGTTTGTGCCATAAAACATACATTAGCATGTTCTCCATCACTATCACTATCACTTTCAGAGGATGAAGAATCCGAGTCATCCCAAGTTACTTTGAAAGCCTTCTTCTTCTTAAATTTTTGAACTTTGTTATTCTTTTTGTCATTATTGAGTTTAGGGAAATCCTTCTTCATATGACCGTATTGATCACATTCATAGCACTTGATTTGAGTTGTTGTGTTGGATTTCTCTTCTTTGTGAAATTTGGTCATCTTTCTAAATTTATTGAACCTATTATAATTCTTAGCAATGAAGACTATTTCTTCTTCATATAAATCGGAGTCATCATTTTTTGTTGCTGGAAATGCGATATTCTTCTTCTTCGAATTTAGTTCATTTCGAGCCTGTAAATTAGCTTCATAGGAAATTAAATTTCCTATTAACTCTTCAACTTTGAGAGTAGAAAGATCGTTAGCTTCTTCAATAGCTAAAACCTTCCTTTCCCAATCTGATATTAAAGAGTTGAGTATTCGAGAGACTAAACCAAAAATGGGTAAATTTAACTCCTAATGCCATAAGATCGTGTTGGATAGTTTGAAATCTAGAATACATGTCAAAAATAATTTCATTTTGCTTCATTTTGAATGAAGAAAATTGGTTTTGTAAAATTGAAATCTTGGTTTGTTTGACCTTTATTGTACCTTCGTGTGTAATTTGTAAGGTACGCCAAATATCAAACGCAGTGGTGCATAACATGACACGTGAAAATTCATTTTTTTCTAAAGAGCAAAATAAAACATTCATAGCTTTAGCATTATTTGATGCTAAGGTTTTTTGTGCATCGGTCCAAGTGTTCATAGCAGTAGTAGGTGCTTCATATTTATCTTGTGTGGCTGACCAAATTTCAAGACCATTAGCTTCTATAAAAATTCTCATACGTGTTGACCAATATGCATAATTAGATCCATTAAAGAATGGGGGTCGTGCTGTGGATTGTCCTTCTTGAAAAATACTTGCTATATTAAAGTGATTCAAAAACGTGTTACTGTTATTTGATCAAAACCTTGTTCTGATACCAATTGTAAATCTATATGAGTGGATCGTATAAGATGTATATGAAAGTATATGCAACTAACTATGTAATATAACTTGATAGATGATAGTAGAAAAGTAAATTAAAATAATCACACCAGGATTTTATATTGGTTCGGACCACCCATCCTATGTCCAGTCCTGAAGCTCCTCTTCGGAATTTCCTTTCAACTCACCCTTACTTGACCCGGAGGAACAGGTTTACAATAGCAGAGTTTCTTTGTCAAGAATGTGTTCTATAACTCGGATGTTGACTATTAAGTACAACTACTTCCAATATATATATATAAGAGTCAATTACAGGTATTTTGATTGCTTAGAGATCAGGTATAAATCAGTGTGTAAGAGACAAGAGCGTAAGTAAGTAAGGTGTTAAACTTCTCTTGAATTCCTGATTCTATTTATAGTGGTGGAGAGATCCTTTGTGTAGTTGCAACTGTTAGTAAGTGCTCTAAGGTTGCTTCTCATGGTGATGAAGAGTTGCAGTGAAGAGAAGCGAATGTGTCCTTTCGGATGTGACAGTTGTTCTTTGAATTTACATAGCCGAGTTTAAAATCAGACGTCTGGAAAATATTTCAGACGTCTGGTCTTCATATATTTTTTGTATCTGTTTATATTTCAGACGTCTGCGTTCATTAACCAGACGTCTGGCTTTCATATTTTTTTATATCCGGATGCTTTTCAGACGTCTGAGTGTATTAAACAGACGTCTGATTCTTTTTGAGTTTCAAACCTGAAGAATCAATCAGACGTCTGGCTAGTGTACCTAGACGTCTGAATGTGTGCATGTTTCTTTATCTGTGTCTGTGTCATCCCTCTTCCACTTCTATCGACTTGAAGTCTTTTGATACTTCTTTTGAGTCCTGTTTTTGTCTCTTTGGTGATGTTACTTTATCAACTACCAGTAAATATAGATATATATATATATATATATATATGTATGTATGTATGTATGTATGTATGTATGTATATTCGATTTCCATTGTATATTTGTTATCATCGAAACCATATAATTGATTTCCTAACATAAAATCCTTTGAAAACAAATTCTAAAAGCTCGAAACTTAAGTTCTCAAATTCCAATTTATATTCATTTTATTTGCAATCCCATTTTTGCAACTAATATTTATAAATTTCACTTCCTAATAAACAACCAAACATATCACATACAATAACATGCATTTATAAAGATTATTCTTTGATATACAAAATATAATACTAGGAAAAATTATTTCATTTACCTATATTTCATAACAATATTATGTCGGTCTGCCCTATCTAGTGTTTAGAAATCCCTATCGGTGCCATAGCGTCCCATGTACCGACCAGAATTTATGAATACTAAAAGGAACAAATTAACGCAATACTAAAACTTTTTATAACTCTAAGAAATACGCACTCTCATATATATACACTCAACGACTCATTCTAGGGTATTACTACCCTATTTTTGATGAGTCAACCCCACAAAGCTAAGGTTATCGCTAAACCAAAGCTCTGATAACAAATGTCACGAACCACCTTTTGGACGGTTTAACTTGACAATAAACAACACATGTCAAATTTAAACCATTCAAAAGGGAGGATTGTTATGGGGTAAATAAGAAAAAGAAGAGAAAAAAATAAACAAACACAGAATCTCACAGCAAAATGACAAAATATAGTAATCAAAAAACATTTTATGAAGTATTTTACAAATAACATTTGAATACACTTTACAATACAGATCAGAGTTACATACAGTAGAAATAAATAAATAATGCAGTGGAACAAAATGATGCGGTAGTGGAAACAAAATAAATAATAACTGTACTAAATCTTAGTCTTCATCCCCTAGAAATAAGGTCTTCGATATACTGAAAAGCTCAGACCGACCCAAGCAAATTGAAAGGACAAAACACTCGAGTGATAACTAAAAGATGTTATGTAAGTTAAATCAACAATAAATAAATATGAGCGCAATGGCTCAAGAGATGTTTATGGGGTTTTACATCTTCTATCCAGTGTCTAACGTGCATGCAATAACTTAGGAGATGTTCTAGATTAGCATCTCCTAAGGATCCGTTAAACTGTTTACTATATAGTACAATGCACTATTATAATATGTCTACAGCAAAGAAAAGTATTAAAATAGCGTTAAGGCGTTACCCATATCCCCCTTAAAACATTTTATATATTTCCGTAGTCTATACAGTACCATAAGCTCCACCAAACCAGTGGTTTATCCATAGGACACTCCATAGGTACGGTATAAAACAAACTTGTAGTGAGCACGATAAGGCATGTGACAAGGCATGCGAGGTAATTCCAGGGTAGGATCCTTACATTTGGACTCTCGGACAAGTGGTAACGCATAGCTGCTACTACCGCCCACCTCTGAACACACTCCCATAATCAAATCGAGGGGTGACCACCAATCAATCACAAAGTCATAATATGTTATTGAAGAAATGTGCCTGATCGAAGATGCGACCTCACTTGGCCCGATATAGCTCCTATTTTAGCCACATCAAGCAGACTCATGGGAGTTAGGGCTACGTAAATACCACATACAGAATCGTTCTCCAAACCAACCTACTTCATTCTGGAATCTCCATCACGTATAAAGTTGTTAAAATAGTTTTTGGTATTGGCAGAGAGTATGGCAATATCCTATCCCGGTCTCTTTAACAACCAAACGCTTTTTAACACTATATGGTTCTTTTACATTTCAAAAATCAATTCATAATTGATATCAAAATATCATATTCAATTCAAACATATCACTTTCGAAATCATATTTACTTTCGAAATAATATTCGCTTTTGAAATCATATCATTTTTGAAATCATATTTACTTTCGAGATCTTGCTTCCAAAATAGGTTAAGCCTTCATATTAAAATCATCATATTTACTCAGAATATGTTATTTCAGTAGAAAATACCATTTCAAATCCCAACTTAGATTATAACATCATTATACCATATTGGCTTTAAAATCAAGGATTTAAATATAAACACTTCCACTTTCACGGTCTGAAATTTAGAAACAGTTTAGATAGTTATAAATAGTTTAGCATGGTTTAAAATAAATCTTTAAATAGTTAAGATGCTCTAAAATAGTTTAAAAATAGTTTAAATGGACTTAAGATAGTATAAATAGATTTAAAATGGTTTAAATAGATATAAATAGATTAAATACATTTAAAATAGAATAAATAGATTTAAAATAGATTAAGTAGGTTAATCAGTTTAAAATAGGTTAAAATATATTAAATTGGATTAAATAGATTAAAATAAATTCGAATAGTTTAAATTGATTAAAATAGTTTAAAATAGTTTAAACTAGATTTAACTTAGCTTAATAGTATGAAAATCTTAAAAATTAGGATTTAAAAAATAATATATTTTAAATAGTTTATATTAAAATAATAAATTTGAAATTATATCAAAATAAACTATTTCTTTCATTTCAACACATCTGAACTATATTCAGTTTCCAAATCAACAAACCCAATTTCAAATCTTTCAATTCAAATTCTCAATAAATTATTTAAGTCTATATCGATTTCAAATCCATGTTTGAAATATCAATTTAAGCTACTCCGATTTCAATAGATTTCAAAGTTCAAATATTCAAACATTTTCAATAATTCAATTTCGATAAATTCCCTTTATACTTCAAATCAACTTTAAAATTTCAATTTAAAACCAATTTCCAATTTCAACATTTAAACTTAGATTTTCAAAAATAATTCAATTTATATAAATCAATTTTCGTCAAAATATTATTTAACTAAATTCAAGATTTAAGGGTGTAGAATCATTTAATTTAACCAATCTGGTATCCGTATATAATTTTCTACCCTATGGTCAAGTGATACAGACATTTATAATTTCAATCCATAAAAATTTTAAAATTTACAGGTATATGTCATTTCAACATGAAATCCCAAATTTAACTTCAAATCCATGAAATCGCTCGAGTCTATCATTTCAACCCATAATGATTTCTCCCTAATCTATTAGATTATTTGGGTATGGATCATTTCAACCCATAGGGAACTTGCGGTGTTATAACAATATAAAATATAACATCCAGTTATCCAATATCAACAATCAGCATCCAATCACAATCACCATTCAATCAACTAATAAATAACATCAATTAACTGATTTTCATCAACAGGTATTCAATTGACAATTAAATTAAATATTAAATTAATTGACGATTAAATGAAATAAAAATCATATTTAACTGGAATGACAATTTAAATATACCAAACATCAACCATTCGATTTCTAATCATATCGAAATCTAAGATAGTGGCCAAAATGGCTATTTTCATGTTAATTAAATAAATTATTGTTATATTAATTTAATCACTTTTCAATTTCAAATTTCATAACAAACAATTTTTATCCATTCTAATTATACATAAATTAATAGCCCTTTAAAACAAATTTCCTTGTCAAATTCAATTATTAATATTACACTAATTACAATGTTCAGTTTCAACTGTAATAAATTTATTAATTATAATTTAAAAAAATCCCAATAAATTAATTTATTTTGATTTCATCTTATTATTTAATCAATCATTACTTTATGGACATAGTTAACATTGGTTTACCATTTATTACATCAATAATCTATGATTATCATCTTAATTCGTATTTACTGCAATATTTGGTTACGTTAATTACATTGATTTCCAATTGATTTTCAACGAATCATAGTGAATTTATAATCAAACCATTGTTATAATTTACCAATTCAAACCTTTTTCTATGTCTATTATTACAAACAACAGCAAATGGATTCACATACTGATTAATTGTTCTATATTTAACCAATTTCAATTAATTACATATAATTTCACCTTTCACTACAACATTTGGTTTATTTCCGTATTTATGGTTTATAACCAAATTTTATAATTATAATCATTTTAATTAATTGAAATTGCATCAAAATGTTTATCAATTACCTTATATTCACCCTATTACATCTCATTCTTGTTATTTTTATCATTAATAAATATTAATTTTTTTTAAATTTTCGCAACACCAATTTCTAAACTCATTTAATTCATAAAATTAATTATTGAAAATATGGGTCGTTACGCTATAACATCCTAGAGATGCTTGCATTCATTTGTATTATGCCTATAACACTTATGAAACCGACAATATTTCCTGGTCTACTTCTGCATGCTTGTAGACTCCTTTGGAGGCGGCTTCCTATATTGCATGGTATTGTAAGTTATTAGGTAGATATTCTCTAGGGACATGTATAGCGGCGTGTAGTTGTCATACATTGGAATCCTAGGCTTTAATCTCCTAGAATCCCTCTTTTGCTCCCAATTCTTATTTCCATCTCTCTTTTGCAGATTCGGCTTATTCTAAACGTTCACATGGATTTTCCTGGAATTGTCATTAGACTGTTATAATGCAATATTACTCTACATTACTTCTCCACTCGGTCCTGCAACGTTCTTTTTTCTGAAGGACCTGGCTTCCTCCTTTCTTAGAAACTGAGCTTCCTTTGAATAGAAGCGCTCCAACGTGGCAGGCAGTTTTCCAGCCAGCCAATCGCCAAAATCGGATTCGGAATCGATCCCTCTCATCACGGCCATAATTATATCATGATCATTTTGGTTACTGACCTTCGTGGCGGTGGTACGTAATCTCTTCAAATAATCCTTCAATGATTCCCCTTGAGCCTGGATCACGCTGGAAAGGGACATCATGTCTTTAGGACAAGTCGCGTGCATTCGAAATTATTCCACAAACTTGGCTGCCGACTCATTGAATCTCGATATTGATCATGGGGGTAGTCTCTTGAACCACAACATCAAAATCCTGGAAAGAGTTATGGGAAATCATCTGCACTTGGTCGTATCATTGGCTCATGCAGAATCCATTAGCCATTCGTATCGCATAATATGCTACCTGGGTCGATTTTTCCCTCATAGGCAGGCAATGATGGCATGTTAAACCTTCTCGGATATTCTACATGCAGAACATTATTAGTAAATATGGTCTGGATGGGTGGTGCCAAGCGGTGGTCGCACTCCACCTTGTGTGAATGGTCCGATCGATGTCTACGTGTCGTTTCATGCCTTCTTGGTTCACCATCCTCTTGGTGCGCATCTCGAACATTTATCTCATCATTATACTGATGGGGAACCTAGTCAGCATTCAATCAAACTCCACCATCCAAGCCTCAGGAATTGTTCTTGCATAATTCCTCAAGTGTAAGGGGGAATCCCTCCTTTGGAGGAGGGATCAATACGATCCCTAGGTAAGGATCGGCACCGATTGGACTTGGCAGACCATGATGGTCTCCCAAGCGATGCTCTGAAGTTTATACATGATCTTCTTCGACCCTGCAATGCCTATGCCCATGATATTCATCCAATAAGCCTGAACATTTTGATGTCGAGTAAGGAGTGGGATCCCTCCTAGCCCATTTATGCCGCTGCTGAATAATCTAGTTCATCAGGTTAATATTAGTTTAAATTTGCAGATTTAGTTGTCGACAGATTTCCATCAACTGTCTCGTTAGATTATGAAATTCAGTTATGGTTATAGAAGTGGTTTTTGTGATCGATATGAAACCACATGTGATCGATATGAAACTCCGTAATATGATCGATGCGAACTTCGTAATTATACGAACTTGGATTTTTTGATCGATGCGAACTTCGTAATTATACGAACTTGGATTTTTTGATCGACACGAATTGAAGCACAGATGACCGATACAAACAGCTTCTTCCTCTCATCAATCAAGTTGTCCACGTGGAGATCGATCTAAGCTTGAACTTGATGGAGATGAAACCCCTCGCATATCTGAACATCTGACTCCGAAGAGCTTCCGCCTTGCATAATTAGACTAGTCATTAACTGCATATCTAACCGCCTTTTGAAGCTAATCGATGGAACTATAACCTGATAAAATTTAACAAATTTTAACTTGGATCGGTTTTCGAAATCTTGTAACTTGATAGAATTTCGAAGTCTTGTCGTTCAAACACTCTTCTATACCTTGGAGTATTTTATTAATTATATATAGCATTGCACTACATTACACATTCATGCATTTCACACTGGGGAACATACAGGATTATTGTCACCTAATGATGGGTTTTGATGATTGATTAGCTATGGAACCCCGGATTTCACAACAACAGGAGGCTCAAAGTCCATCTCTTTCGATAATAGAGATGCCGCAATTACGGACGAAGTCATAAGTCGAGCTCCGGACGAACTACCAGGAGCAATCTTTATTGAGAATCCACAAGATTCTGTACCATCTAATGTCTTCGAAGATTTGTTGGGGAGAATTTTCTTGAGGAACGGGATATCGTTAGATGATGTCCTGTCACTTGGGCTGAACGACAGGCCACATACTCCCTCGAAATGGTACATTCCTTTTAACCGATTTTCCTGCACAACCAGGACGCTTCCATCATTCAATCAGTATATCCATAAGGTTTTATCTTTTTTAGGAATTGCTCCGTCAGAGTTGTATCCAAATGGATATGAATTATTGAATAGCTTATTTATTATCTTCATGGAGCACTATTTTCAGCCCCAGACTCCAAAGGAAGTCAAATTCTTGTTTAATGTAAAGAGTCGAGGAAATAATCCCTCTTTCACATTCTTAGAGGGAGCTAGAAATTGCCAAATCATGATTGAAAATTGGACCAGACTTAGCTACTTTAAAACTGAATGGTTCTATGTCTGGTGCCCGGCAGGATTAGCTAGACGGTGGTTAGTCAAACGTAAGTGCCACAATTTCTGTGGCGATTAACGAGATAATTGTAATCGACATCGGGTCTAACATCTTTTTTCTCTTACAGACGCAATTCCATGAACCGAAGGTGCTCGTTTAGGGAAATAGTATGAATTCTTCAAGAGGTGTCTGGCGAGACTAGATAAGTCGACTCTGTGCTTACAGATGAAAGTTTAAGGGTTGTCGGGCTGATTGACAGAGACCAAAGCATAGGGCTTGAAGGATCTCTTAGGGCAGCTCTGGGACGGGTTAGGCGTAGGGCGCTCATAGTTGTAATCGTTGAGCAGGGTGGTGAAGAGGACATGCCCACAGAAGATAAACCTATAGCCGAGTACTCAGATAGTCCTTGACATTCAGAAGGAAAGAGGAAAGGTAAGGCGGTTGCTTATAAGCTTCATAAGTCTACAAGGTGGAAATCTGTAGTCGATCCCTGCTAGCTGCCGGTGTTATAATCTCGAAGGCTCCTCCCTCACACACTGAGAATCCCTTCGAAGTGCTTGCACACATTGTAATTCCGGATTATGTGTCACTCTAACAAGGTACCGGATTGGAGGGGCTTCAAAGCACTTTCGATCTAGGCGATCCAATTCCTTCGATTATGGCCGATATAACCGATTGGTCGGGGGGTTTGCACATGCATACACACACTTCATGGAATCACACAACTTTCAATAATATACTCATCTTTGAAGAATGCTAACTCTGTTTCTTTCTTTATTTCACAGACACGATGTCGAGATGGGATTTTATGCTTGGCAGCCTTCGCTCTACGCACCGTTTATCCAGCTCATATTCTAAGTCTCGCAGGCGTGAGGCTGATAGAGACTGCGATTGTGGTTATTCCAGTCAGGAGAGGGAGCATTATGAAAGGGAAAAGGATATATAGAAGGAGAGAATATAGGCGTCGCTCTCGGTCACGCTCTCAGCCACCTCGAGGTCCATCACAACCCTCTGGTTCTAGTAAACAACCCCTGGAACCTTCACGTCAAATACCACCTTCTCAAGCATCAAGGCCCGATCCACAGCGCCAGGGACCAAAACCGGAAATCTCGTTGTCACCGAACAATCCATCAAAGAGCCCGCTGGGGAGGGAGCGATTAGAATCGCCAAGCTAAAAAAGGATTTTCCAAATATTTGCTTTGATGGCTTCATCTTTCCCCCACACTTACAGAGAATTCTTGTCGAGGCAAAACAAATAATGCACGACTACATTCGTGATGTTTATGGCCAATACCGAGAATGGATGAAGACAACGGACAAAGTATCGGCGGTGGCCTTTGAGCGGGAGAAGACAATCGAAAAATTAGGGACCGATCTCGCTCAAAGGACCACATAATCCAGGCGCTTAATGATGAGAACGAGTCTGTGAGAAATTCAGAGACAGAGGCCAATAAAAGGGCTGATGAGGCAACTCGAAGGATGGAAGAAATAAGGAGAACACACTCATCCCTGGTTAAGGAGATGGGGCATTGGGCCACCACAGTTACGGCCGAAAGAGATGGGGCGCTTAAAGAGATTGAAGAGCTTAAAGCCAAACTTGCTAAAAATCATCGAAGAGAAAGACGATGCAAACAAAGCCACCCAGAAAGCATGTGAACCGGTTGTGGTGCTTAGGGATGAAAGGGATGTGGCAATGCTCAAAGTTCAAGAAGCCGAAGCCAGGGTGGAGAATGAAGTGAAAGCGGCGGAGACCAGGTTGGAAGTTGACATCGAAGATCTTCTTATCGCATACAACGCCAATGTCTTGAAGCATCAAAATCTAACATAGCTCGAAAACTATCCATCATGTTGAATCATGAGTTTTTAATTCATGACAAAAAGCTTAAACAATCAGTGATGAGACTACATGATCAAGCGACAAAAAGAGAATAGATATGCTATTAAACTACAAAGGAGACAAGACTTCATATTAGAGTGTAGTATGTTTATTTATTGAAATTTTAAGTCTTAGATATAGTTTAAAATTGTTAAAATCTATCCTCAAGTAGTGTACACAAAATCAAAGTGGTTTTAAGATTCAATTTTTTAAGAAAATAAGCAAACTATGCATTGACAATTAGGTCAGTCGACTGACCGGAAATAGCCAGTCGACTGACTATGGTCAGTACACAGATATGCACTGTTTTTTATTATCCTTGAATATTCAGTAGACTGATCGTTTTTGCTCAGTCGACTGACTGACTCTAGCAGCCATTTTCCTGAAGGGACACTTCTATCTGCTAAGAGTTACGATTCAATTTGAAGAGATATGGCTGCATCTTTGATTGGAACTCTTCGTGAATAGTTGTAACTATTTGTTCACTATATAAACATGTTACAATCACTTCTCAAATCACCAATTTTTATTTTGATTTCTTGCTATATTCTCTATCTATCTCTGCAATCTACAAGAAATCACAATCTATGTATTGCTTGAATCTCTGAATTAATTAACTTATTCTTCAATTCAAAGCAATATTTTCCTTTCTAATCTTTACACACACAATATATACTTGAGGAAAAGATTATAGAAAGGGTGTACTATCAAAGAAAAATCAGTGTTATCAAGAACAAAAAGTGTCAAACAACTTTATTGAAACTATAGAAGTCCTGTTAGTTTATATCAAGCGGAAAAGTCCTCTTCGGTTGTTGAGGCGAAAAAAATCCTGTTCGGCTGCTTAGGTGTTGTTTACCTGTTCCTCCGGATTAAGTGAGGGGTTATTGAGTGAAATTCCAGAGGGAAGTCTAGGACTGGACGTAGAACGGGAAATTCGAACCAGTATAAAAACTCCTGGTGTGCTTATTCTTATTTACTTTACTATTATTACCAATTTCCACATTTAGATTATAATACATTCCATATCACACAATCCTAAGTGATAACTAGCCACACAGTAGTCACTTTCATCTAGTATCAAAGCAAGGACATCCTATAACCGTAACACGGTTATTTGATATTTTTTTGTATTATGGATAGTAACACCAATTATAGCATTAACATTAACTCTAGTTTCACTAAAGGTTAGTCAACTGCTCAACCATAATTATTTAATGGTCTTAACTATAATTACTGGTCAACTAGAATGAGAATATATATATATATATATATATATATATATATATATATATGCAAGCTAATGGTTTTAAAACCTGGAATATTACCCAAAAGGAATATACCATGCCAATAGAAGATTGTTCAACTTGGACTACTGCATAAAAACTGATGCTACTTCAAAAGCTAAAGCTATGAACATATTATTTTGTGCACTAGATAAAAATGAGTTTAATAGGGTCAGTATGTATACAACTGTTTATGATATATGGAGAACTCTAACAGTAACTCATAAAGGAACTAACAAAGTCAAACAAAGAAAAATCTCTATGTTGAAAAATCAGTTCCAAAATTTCAAAATGAAACCAAATGAATCTATAAATGACATGTACTCTATATTTCAAGATATATATAACTCACTATTGGCACTAGTTCTGACTTTGATATAGTATCAAAAATTCTAAACTCTTTAACGGATGAATGGGAAATAAAGGTCTTAGATATTGAAGAAGCAAACGATCTTTCCACTATGAAACCAGAAGAGTTAATAGGAAATCTAATGTCATATGTAGTAAATTTGTAGGTAAAGAAAGTTCAAGCACAAGATAAGAAGAATCCAGCATTTCAAGCAGAAAAAGATGATTCTTACTCAGATGAAGAGGATATGACACTTTACTAAAAATTTCAAAAAGTTTTTGAAATTCAAAAAGAATAACAAGTTCAGGGGTTACAAAAATAAGTCTAACAACAACAACAACAATAGCAATAAACCATCATCCTCTGTCATGGAATGTTATGAATGTCATAAAAAGGTTCATATGAAGAAAGATTGTCCAAAGAAACAGAAAAATAAATTCAAGAAGGAAAAATTCAAGAAGAGAGCATTTTCAGTAACATGGGATGATTCAAATTCATCTTCATCATTAGAGAGTGACATTGACAGTGACACAGAGTAAGCAAATGTATGCTTCATGGCTACAAGTGATGATGTAAGTGAACTAAGTTTTATAGATTTGGTTGAAAATAATTTAGAACTAGTGGACTTTGTAAAACAAACTAAAAAGCAAAATAAAGAGTTACAAGAAAAACTAAATAAATCTGAATTAGAAATTAGTATGCTAAGAGATGAAAAGAAAATTCTGGAAGAAGAATATGAAATATCTCAAGAATCTAATTCTAATTTAACATCTCAACTGTCTATGATAACTCGGGAATTAGAAATACGGAAGAATAAAAATGATGATTTATCAGTAGAAATTTATGATTTAAAATCTAACACTAAAGTATTAGAGTTAGAAAAATCTAGTCTCAAAACTAAGTCAGAAGATATTAATAAAAATATTTCTAACTTCAATAAAGGACAAGAAAATCTTTCTAAAATAATAGAAAATTATCGGTCTACTTCAAATAAAATGGGATTAGGATATAAGAAAGTTGAAAATCCTAAGAAATCTAGAAAGTTCAAAAATAAAACTAAGAAATATATTAAGAAAACAGTTTCTAAAGATCTTAAATAAAATATAATCCTAAAACAAATAATAATTTAATTAGGAATAAACATATCAAAACATTTACGGAAACTGTTCATAAAAATAAGAATTATATTTATAAAGAGAATTCTGAACTCGCTTGGGTTTGGTTTCCTAAGACCTAACTCTTAGGACCCTAAAAAGAAAAGTGGGTACCAGCTTAATCTTTATTTTTTGCAGGTACTACTTAAAAAGAGAGGAAAATGGATTTCAGACAGTGGTTGCTTGAAACACATGACCGGTAACAAGGACATGTTAACTAACATTGCCTACTTAAGCGGAAGATCGGTCACTTTTGGAAATAATTCAAAAGGTTATATCATCACAAAGGTGATGTGAGAAATAACGGTATTTCTAACTTATCTCTCATTTCTAATGTTTTATTAGTTAAAAACTTAAAACATAATTTATTAAGAATAAGTCAATTATGTGATAAAGGTTTTATAATATCCTTTTCAGAAAAGAAATGCAATATTTCTGATAAAGATCAAAATTTAATTTTTGTAGGTATAAGAGATAGAAATATTTATATTTTAAATATGAATATAAATTATAACACAAACATGTGCTTAGTAGCCACAGAGAATGATTCTTGGCTATAGCACAAAAGCTTTTTCCATATAAATATTAATACTATTAATAAAATAGCTAAAACTAAACTTGTTAAAGGACTACCTGATATGAAATTCAAAATTGATAATATTTGTGATGCATACCAGTTAGAAAAATTAAGAAAGTCTCCTTTTAAATCTATGAAAATGATGTCTACAACACGGCCACTTGAATTACTACATATGTATCTCTTTGGTCCTACTCAAGTTCAGTCTATTAATCACAGTAGATATGTGTTTGTCATTGTAGATGATTTTTCAAAATACATATGGACTATTTTCATGAAACATAAAAGTGATACTTCTGAGAATTTTAAAATTTTTGTAAAAAGAATTCAAAATATAAAGAATTTAAAAGTTAAAAATATTAGAAGTGATCATGGACGTGAATTTAAAAATGAAGCTTTTGAACATTTTTTGTAACAAGAAAGGAATTAATCATAACTTTTTTTCCTAGAACACCGCCACAAAACGGAATTGTATAAAGGAAAAACAGAACATTATAAGAATGTGCAAGAACTTTATTAAATAAATTCACTATACCTAAGCATTTCTGGGCAGAAGCTGTTTGCAATTGCCAATTATGTTTTGAAAATTGTGTTTCTATTCGATCACTAACAAAACATACCACATATGAACTTTTAAATGGCAAAAAACCTAATATATCCTATTTCAAAGTATTTGGTTCAAAATGTTTTATTCTTAACATTAAAGATCAGCTTGGCAAGTTTGATCCAAAATCCGATTAAGGAATATTCATAGAATATTCGGGAAGAAGCAAAGCTTGTCGAGTTTTTAATATAAGAACTAAAGTAATCGAAGAAACTCTTCATGTTTCATTCGATGAAAATGTCAAAAATTATTCTAAAATTACAAATTTGGAAAATAATTCAAATAAAATCATAATAAATAATTCAAAAGATGATGATATTATTTTTCAAAATAATAACATTAATAATACTAGAGAAGATGAAAACATTGTTCATAATGAAAATCTTGTAAGATCTCCTCCAAGAATTCTTAGAGATCACCTTATTCAAAATATACTTTGAGAAGTAATTTCAAATGTTAGAACAAGACAACAATTAAATCAAATGGGCCATATAATTTTTCTCTCTCATATAGAACCTAAAAATATTAAGGAAGCCTCCATTGATGACTATTGGATTATAACTATTCAAGAAGAGCTAAACCAATTTGAAAGAAATGAAGTTTGGGAATTAGTTCCTAGACTAAGTGATCAATACATCATTGGTACAAAATGGATTTTCAAAAACAAAGTTGATGAACAAGGTAACATAACTAGAAATAAAGCTAGATTAGTAGCACAAGGATATAATCAAGAAGAGGGAATAAACTATGAAGAAATGTGTGACAGCCCTAGTTAAGTAAGCATATAAAATTTAAACACTTTATAAAAAAAAGAGACAATTAGTTAAATATATATATATATATATATATAAATACAATTCTCTGGAAAGATTTGTGTGTGAATGAGCGTGCATGCTCTTGTGCATGTGCACACTATTCCAGCACCTTATATGAGCAAGGCAATTTAGTGAGTAAAAGGCTCCATAGATAAATAAAAAAAGTAAATGAGTGAATGACTAGTTAGTGTGTATGCATTAACCTAATTACAATACATAAATAACCTAGGCAGGTTTTTAGTTCAAACTTCTATAGATTAAATATAAGCATAGTTGCTTGTGCAGGTAGAAGATGCATGAATATAAGATGTGCAAAAAAAAAAAATTTGATTGACACACACACAATTTTAGTTAGACCCATAAGTTTATATGCATGATAAAAACCAGAAAAGACAAGCTATACCCGAGCCAAAGTCATGCATATAGTGTGTGGAGAAAATTTGCCAAAAGTGGTTAAGACAAGGAAAAAGGAGAAATGGTAGGAAAGGAAAGTGGAGAGGGTGAACTGTTCGGTGGAAACCAGAAATGGTGATGGGATTTCTGATGAAAATAAATTACTTAACTAACCTTAAAACCCTAGCAACTCCCCTATATACACGTCATTATCTCCTACGGTTACATGTTCGAACCAGAAAAAAATATAAAAAAGAGGAGAAAACAGGCAGCAGTTTAGAAATCAATAGCGGACTTGAACCAAGATTTGGGAAGGATAACTTTGGTGAGTAAACCCTCACTTGGCAAGGCATTAAGACCTATGAAAGGCAGCCATGTTCCCCCTTAGTTTATCTTGATTCCCGTTTGATGCTTTGTATGTATTCTCAGTTTAACAATTTTCTGTTGTTTCTGAGATTTTGTGATTTGCATTGCTTTGTTGTCACTTAACCTATGCTTGTTTATACATGATAATTTAATGATGGAATAATAACTTATTTAATTATATTTTTATGAACATGAAAAATATTTTTAGTTAAATCATGAATTAGTAAGAGAAGTAGGGTGCAAGGCAGTAAGAGGAAGGGGTTCTCTGGCTTATGTCTTGCAACTGAAAATGTGGATTAGGGTGCAATGGGATTTCCATGTGATGAGTCTTAATCCATCATTGATTGTTCTCTGGAAATAAGGTTGAGTAACAAGTGAATACACTTTAATGTATGGGCTAACTGTAAGAACCTTATTACTGGAGAACCACAGTAGCATTTCACTTTCTAAAATGCTCTAATCCATGCTTTAGCCAATGATATATCTCTGAATAAAACTGACTTGAAATGGTATACAAGGGTGATTGATTAATTGTTGAATGCATGGATGGGTGAATGATTGGTGGTTGTATGAAAAATTGTTAACACATACTGGTTAAGTATATAATAGTCTTGGATATGACACTGCATAGACCATATTGAGTCATAATAAAAACTAAGTAACTAAACTATGGATGTGGGTCACCTCTATCAGGTTGGGTATGAGGGAAGTGGGTATGACACAGTGGTTGGCTTGCACCGAGGTTGGGGTGTGAGTTTGCACATGGGATGTTTATGTCCTAGTAGCTTGTAGTGCATTGGCAATTAGGTAGCAGTTCCAGGCAATGTGCACCAGTGCAACCATGAATGTGATACTGGACCCCAGAACAACATGAAATGAACATACATGCAAGGGAAAATAGGCTAGAAGTATGTGGAAATCCTAACATGAAAATTATGGATTGATACTTTAGCTCAGTGCCATGATTATTGTATGTGCATGTTTGTGTATGATTGGGTGTTAGCACCAACCTGTGTGAGTTGTATGATGGATGATAGGATTGTCTGAATTAGAGCTTCTGCTAACTAGTTTGGTCTGAGAACACATATACAAATAATTATGTTAACAATACACAACACCTTCCACTGATATAACACATTGTAATTTGAACTTGAGTAAGTAATTTTACAACCTAAGTGAAACACTTAACCTCTGAAAACAGAAGGGTAATATGGAACCTATTTTATTAGTCTTTATGCATTGTCAAATGATTTTGCTTACACCAGACATAAGTCTGACATGTTTGTTGCTTGCATCAAATGGGTGCTTCATATGCATTATGGAGAAGGTCATGGGATGTCTGCAGGAAAAGAGGAAGTAAAGTGATAAGCTGCAGATGTGTGATGCTAAGAAGAAATTTCTAATTAACCGAATTATGACTTTTGTTGAAGAGTG
Source organism: Allium cepa (assembly GCA_030765085.1). NCBI lineage: Eukaryota > Viridiplantae > Streptophyta > Magnoliopsida > Asparagales > Amaryllidaceae > Allium > Allium cepa. Next base: position 691,253,701 of record CM060942.1, on the reverse strand, counting down.
TCTTTTATGTTTATTGCAGTTGAAAGACTTCTCTGTAATAATATTGGAATTGTGCTAAACTTTGATTGTGATGTAATGAATGGTTAAAAAAAGATTACTATGAGATGGAACTTTTTTCAGTGGAAAAAGATAAATGTGCTTAGCCTTATATCATAACCTGTAAGCATGTAAAATTTTCATGAATTAAGTAGTGAAGTTGGTAGTAGAACTGAAGCATATGTGAACTAGCAATGTATGCGTATGTATTAGACTGTTTTAGAGGCTAGAACCTATTTACATATTAACTGTCAATATTATGAAGTAAGGATGAACCCATAAGCAGAAAAGGAAAAAAACATAAGAAGCATGAACCCAGATTTACATGAGTTTGATGTTTAAATAAATAAGCAAAGCTAGCAAATTATAACAAGACGGTATAGGGATCTAACCTAATCAAGTTGATCAATCTGAAAACTCAGGTGTAGTAAATAAGCAGTTGTACATGTTTGTGTGCACACAGATGCACAGAAGCATGCACAACCTTCTGTTTTGCTATTTGAAAAACAGTCTTGTAAAAGTTTAAATATCATGAGTCAACTTACATGTTTTATTAAATATACAATTGTTAAACACAATTAAACAAACAGAAATTGGTTAGAAAAATTTGCACAAGATTCAGATGGGGGTGGTTTTTGGTTTCTAACCCTTTTTACTATGGCTAAATCACTAGTTATTTCAATTTAAAACAAACTGAGTCATTCTTTACCCAAAAAACTCTGATATTAGAATTAAGATGATTTGTATGTTTATATGTACATACAAATATTTTCCACAAAGAAGTATATCAATATTTCTATATTGATCAGATTGGATATTGGGAAATAAAATAAAAATAAAAAAACTAATAAAAGAAAGAAAATAGTTGGCCTTATAAGTAAGCAACCCTGAAATTAGCACAAACTAAATTGAGCCATTCAAAGTAAATGGATGTTAAAAGTGCTTTTCTAAATGGATATATAAAAGAAAATGTCTATGTTGAACAACCTCCTCTTTTTACTCGTGAAAAATTTCCAGATCGTGTTTATAAACTTAAGAAAGCATTATACAGTTTAAAACAGGCACCTCGTGCTTGGTTACGACCGACTTAAAAGCTACCTAATAGACTCTGGTTTTGAAATTGAAATTTTGATCAAACTTTATTTATTAAGAAAACTAAACAAGATATTTTAATTATACAAATATATGTTGATGATATTATATTTGGTTCAAGTAATGAAAAATTATGTCAGGAATTTTTGACTATCATGACAAATGAATTTGAAATGTCACATATGGGAGAACTATCATATTTTCTTTGATTACAAATCAAGTAATTGCAAATGGCATTTTTATTAATCAAGAAAAGTATTGCAATAACCTAATTAAACGTTTTGGTATGGAAAATACTTATGCCAAGCCAACTCCTATGAGTACAACTATACATCTCGACAAAGATGAAAATAGTAAGAGTATCAGCCAGAAACTATATCGTAGCATGATTGGATCGCTACTTTAATTAACTTCTAGTCGACCTGACATTATGATGAGTGTTTTTTTATGTGCTCGATTTCAAACAAATCCTAAAGAATCACATATGCGAGCAGTAAAACGCATAATTCGTTATCTTAGCAAGACCAAAGATTTAGGACTGTTTTATCCAAAAGAATGTCCTTTTGAATTCGTATCCTATAGTGATGCTGATTTTGGAGGAAGTCGGACAGATAGAAAAAGTACAAGTGGAACTTGTCATTTCATCGGACGATCCTTGGTATCTTGGATTAGCAAGAAACAAAAATGCATTTCACTATCGACATGTGAAGCAAAATATATATTTGCAGCTTTAGCATGTGCTCAAGTAATCTACATGCAACAAACACTGCAAGATTTTGACATAAAATTAAATATATCTATAATATACTATGATAACACCAGTGCAATAAATTTATCTAAAAATCCTGTCAATCACTCATGAACTAAACATATTGACATTCGTCATCATTTTCTTCATGATAATATTGAGAAGGATATAGTAAATTTAGAATTTGTAAATTCTGAAAAGCAATTAGCTTATATTTTCACTAAACCACTCATCAAAAATTGTTTTATGAAACTAAGAAGAGAATTAAGTATAATTTATTTAAAAGAATTATAATTTCTATAATAAATTTAAAAAAATAAAAAAATTATATTTTTTTCTTCTTGCTAGTACTTGAACTCAGCACCTCTAGCTTGAAAATCCTATGTCTCTACCATTTCACTATTTATTGTTTCACAACTATTTTTATAATAAAAGAATTTTCCTTATCTATTTCACTCTTCTCATGGATAATTCTCAACCATGAAAATTATAACTATTTCTCCTCCTCTTATTATTTTCTGGTTATCCCTTATTCCATCTATCTATTACTATTTTTTCATCTTATTATTGTTATATATACTTGAAGAGTTTCTGCTTATCTCTCCATCTCTTTTTGCATAATCATATATTATTCCCTATTTACAACAATGTCCTCCCAAAACAACTCTCCACATGGCTCTGAAGATTCCTCAGTGGATTTCTCCACACCTTCCTCTGGATCTTCTAATTTACCTACACCAACCCCATGTCATGAACCGGCCAGACCATCCAACTATCATATTGGTTATACTCACAAAAAAAGAAGGCATGTCGCTTTTTATTATTTGATTCTCCATTAATAAAACAAAAAATTGATGATTTACATCATTATCAAAGGGAATCAATAGCAATTCAACGGGAAATATGCTATGAACAAAAGCTAAATTCAAAAAGACTTGGCTTTCTAGAGCAACTTAGCTGGAAATATTGTGGCTCATCTTCATCCAATGTTCATCAACCTACAATGTCTTCTTATCACAGTCACCACAACCTCCTCATGTGTCTCCAAATTCATGGGAACGTGGAAATCACTGGTCTCCATTAAAACCACACAAAGAAAAGACTAAGGTTGAACCAGAAGATTGCAAGACTCCGCATTCATTCACTTCTTCTTCATCTAACTAAGCTTTATTTTATTTTTTATTTCAATTTATTTTGTATGGTTCATTGATTAAAATATTGAATATATTTTAATTTAGGGGGAATTAATTTAAAGGACAAAACTTTCTATATTTTTTGCCTCAAGGACACGACCTCAGTATTTTTACCACAAGGACAAACATTCTTCTAAAAATTATTCAGAAGGACAAACATTTTCCAAAATTATTCATAAGGACAACAAAACTGATACCGAGCTAAAAACTGATACCTAAAAACTGATACCGATAACTACAAACTGATACCTAAAAACTGCTATCAATAACTAAAAACTGATACCTACAGAAAGTTGTCCTTCAGGATAAAATATTAAAGGTCTGTCCTTGAGGCTAAAAAGCTGTGAAATTTTGTCCTTGACAATAATTTCCTGTTTAATTTATTTGTTAACTCATACAAAAAGACTAATATTGCTGCAAAAGAACTTTCGGTTGATTAAACAAATTAGGCCAGTCGATTGAATCTATAAACAGAAAGACTGATAATGTTGCAAAAGAACATTCAGTCGACTGAACGAATTAGGTCGTCGACTATATATGGAAACAGAAAGTTTGGGGATATTACATCAGTCGACTGACCCAAATCGTTCAGTCGACTGAATAGGCTACCTGGGTCCAGTAATCACTATTTTCATCTACTTTTTACCCATTTAACACTCCATCTTCTTTTTCACTCTTTACTTTTACTTTCTCTCTTCAGATTTTCAAAACCCTAATTATCAAAAATTTCAAATATCTTTACTAAATTTCACTTTGAAATGGCTCCAAGACAACCTAAACGATCTAGAAAAGCCTCTTCCTTTGAACCTATTGATACCCAAATAACTCAATGGCTTTATGATGCCACTGCTATTCAAAGATGGAACAAAATGAAGGAAGCTCATTTTCTCGAAGGATCTTTTGTTGTCTTTCTAGATTTTGCTTCATATAGAATTTAGAAGCTTGCAAGAAGAAGTCGTCTAGAATCTCTTTTTGACCACAATCAGAACAATCTCAAAATTAATCATATTATAGTAAAACTCTTTTACGCTAATTTATACTTGGGTCATCAAAATCCAAGAAATCATGACAATTGCGTATGGAGTTTAGTTTGTGGTCAACAAATATTCTTATCATTAGATAGAATTGGACACATTCTTTAAACACCAACAAATGGTATTCTGTTAGAAGATTTAAATTTTCCTATAGGCGGAAGAGATGAAGTAAGTCATAGGTTTCTGAAAGATGACACGACTGAACTAAAATTTATCGCCTTATGCCCTACAGCTCGAATTATGCATCTAGCCTTAATGTGTACAATTCTTCCTTGTACTAGTTCTTATGAGCTTGTATATCTAGAAAATTATAGGGCTTTATATGCAATTTGGGGAGATGTCTAAATCATTAGCCTAAGCTTATTCTTGACGATTTCTTGTCTTTTAACCAAAGTCGAATGAACATCTTCTATTACGGCAAGTATATTATGCAGCTACTTATGAACCTACAAGTTCCTATTCCAGAATGTGATACCTCCATAACTAAAACTCTAAATAGCTGTGCAATTAGTCTGATGAAATTGCCTCCTAGACCTCTCATTATCATGTCTTTTCAAGACTGGAAATCACGACCTCGTCAGCAAGCTGCTACTCCACAGCAACAAGGAGATGACATTCGTACCCTAACCCCATCCCAAAGCACCTTAGAGTCCATTGATCTACTTGTGCGTAATCAAGTCATTTTGGATTTGTGCGACAATAAGAACGACAAGAAGTTTGACAAGATTAAAAGTTTTTTGGGGATTTTATGGGATGCAATCTCTTGTTCCTCCTACGCAACTGCGGACACTACACATAGTGATCCGGGCAAACATCCAGCTCCTCGCTTTACTTGGTGTACAACCGAAGAACACACAAGTTCTGACACTAGCGGAAATGGGGGTGGCAGACAATTTGTGGAAAGTTCTTCACGAGGCAAAGGACAAATGCAAGTGGAAGAAGAAACAGAGTCTGACTGGTATTTCTTGTTTAGTGGTAGTTAGCAACTGTTCTTTTAATTTCACAAACATTCTAGTACTGTTTATTTTTTTCTGAGCTTGTATAAATAGCTTGGTAAAACTTGAAACAATTTTATTTTGTGATTGTTATGATGATAAAATTATTGATTATCTCCTTTTTGTCGATGACAAAGGGGAAGACATTTGTATGCCTAACCATTTTTTTGCAGGATTAGATATGTCGCCAAAAATTCAGATGGATGTATATATATATATATATATAACTTTCGTTATATGATTCTTAAAATATAGTATCATCTAAAACAGATTGTCATCAATCAAATAGGAGGAGAATGTTGAATCATGAGTTTTTGATTCATGACAAAAACTTAAACAATCAGTGATGAGACTATGTGATCAAGCGACAAAAAGAGAATGAGATATGCTATTAAATTACAAAGGAGACAAGACTTCATATCTGAGTATAGTATGTTTATTTATTAAAATTTTAAGTCTTAAATATAGTTTAAAATTGTTAAAATATATCCTCAAATTGTTTACACAAAATTAAAGTGGTTTTAAGATTCAAATTTTTAAGAAAATTAGCAAACTGTGCATTGACAACCAGGTCAGTCGACTGACTGAAACAACCGGTCGACTAACCATGCTCAGTACACAGATATGCACTATTTTTTACTGTCTTTGAAATATTTAGTAGACTGATCATTTTTGCTCAGTCGACTGACCGACTCTAATAGTCATTTCTCCTTAAGAGACACTTCTATCTGCGAAGAGTTACGATTCAATTTGAAGAGATATGGCTGCATCTTCTGATTGAAAGTCTTCGTGAATAGTTGTAACTATTTGTTCACTATATAAACACGTTAGAATCACTTCTCAAATCACCAATTTTATTTTGATTTCTTGCTATATTCCTTATCTATCTATCTATCAATGCAATCTACAAGCAATCACTATCTATATATTGCTTGAATCTCTGAATTAATTAACTTATTCTTCGGTTCAAAGCAATATTTTCCTTTCTAATCTTTGCACACACAATATATACTTGAGGAAAAGATTATAGAAAGGGTGTATTATCAAAGACAAATCAGTGTCATCAAGAACACAAAGTGTCAAACAACTTTATTGAAATTGTAAAAGTTATGTTAGTTTGTATCGGGCGGAAAAGTCCTCTTCGGTTGTTGAGGTGGAAAAATCCTATTCGGCTGCTTAGGCGTTGTTTACCTATCCCTCCGGGTTAAGTGAGGGGTTACTGAGTGAAATTCCAGAGGGAAGTCTGGGACTGGACGTAGAATGGGAAGTTCGAACCAGTATAAAAACTCCTGGTGTGCTTACTCTTATTTACTTTACCATTATTATCTGTTTCCGCATTTAGATTATAACACATTCCATATTACACGATCCTAAGTGATAACTAGTCACACAGTAGTCACTTTCGCATCACAACTATACAACGCTTGGTGCCGCATGGTGGAAGATGAAAAAGCATAGCACCAAGCTGAATACATTGATGAGTTTGAACTAGAGAACCGTGTGTTGAATGAGGATGAGAGAAGAGTTATCCCCGACATCCCCATAATATATATAAAAAAAAAAGACTCAGTCCTCAGCATCCGAAGGCTGGAGAGGGTTCTGGCATTAAGCAGTATGATGCGGATTCCGAAATACTTATGCCAACCCTACCCAAATCTACTCCTGCGGTTGATCCACAATCTATGCCCGCATACAATCCTGGTCAACCGCAGTTATCTCCAGCTCATGAGCACATTACTGAAGCTGTTCCATCTTCGCCTACAAGTCTTTCTGTGGAAGGTATTCTGAACATTTCTTGCGATTATTCAAAGTTGGGGAGTGTCGTCTGAAGTGATTACTAACAATCTTTTCCTTATCATAATTCAGCGATAGGAGCAGCTTCGACCGTGCCTCCTCCAACCCAAGAGCCACATCATGTGAAGGAGGCACTCATAACAGAAGCGACCACCACAACAGCTACTGTACCAACCGATGGAGCGCAGGGGAACACTTTTACTTTCGATGGGAAAATTATGGAGGAAATTCTCGGTCATCAAAGTGACCCTTTTGTCGGCTTTCCATTTTCATGGGCGGAGGCGCGCCTATGATCAGCTCCTCGGGCCCAAGAGTTAGCATCCCTAGGGACGCCTATACAATCCATGAAGAGGAGATAATAGCTAAGATCAACGTCGAGATGGAAGAAGCTGCACGGGCCAGTGGTATCGAAGGTGGGATGGTGGGTCCTGGTCCAGCTCCTCTACGAATGATTTCTCCAGAAAGCATGGTCGTCGACACCGGTTTGCCTCTTCTGCCTTCCAACATCCATCATATTCCTCCGACTTCGTCTTCAGAAAGTATTTCAATTCATGTGAATTCAAAGGAAGAGGTTACCATAGTTCCCCCGACCAAAGTTCTACCGCCAGAAAGCAAGGGCTCGAAGAGGCATCCAAGCGGTAGCTTCAGCGGGTCAATGCCAACGAAGAAGAAGAAGAAAATGAGAGAATAGACATGTCTTCTTAACTCATTTTTAGTAGACAGATAGGAATTTCTTTTTGTTTCCTGTAGGCCGTGTATAGATGCGAGTTCGGCTCTAGGTAGTATGATTAAGTAGGATACTTTTGTATTTATCCTTCTTTTCTAAAGAATAGTTAAAATAAAATTCCATTTTGTCTTCAGCACGGTTTTCATTTATTGTTTAAGTATTTCAGCATTCAAACTTCCATTCAATGTACTTGTGGAGTTTTAGTCTTCGAATCGGATCTGAGTTTAGTCATTAAGTTCGAAAGCCACAACTTCAGGTCATGATCAAACGTTAAGTCGAATTCCAATACTACACTGTCTAGATCAGTAGTTGATACTTAAGTTCTGCCCCCGGTCCTGAGGATAAATTGAAAAGATTGGTCGAAAATCGCTTTTCGCCTTTAATACATTGAGCTTAACTTTGTTGAAACGAGGCTGAAACAAGACAAATTTGGGCAGTCGAACCACACTCGCTCTTTTATCAGTGATCGCATCCACACTTTGGGGATTGCACTTGTATGCCAACAATCGGTCACGCCCGCTTAAGGCTTGGAGATATGTATGCGCTTTGGGGACTTAAGTCACTTTACGGGTGGTCAGTCACACACATTAGATATTTAGAATTTCATCCGCACTTTGGGGACTTAGATTGATTCGTGGGTGTTCAGTCACACCCGATTTGCGTTTATACTCAGGCCCATACTCCGAAGACTCGAAGTTGTCTTACGGGTTCACACTCGGTTTGTGTTTATGCTCTAATCCGCACTCTGAGGACTTAGAATTAGCTCATGGGTGGTTGGTTACACCCATTTTAATGCTTATACTCTAGTTTGCACTCTGGGAATCTAGAGTTGGTCAACAGATGGTCGATCACATCTATTGTGAGTTTTAGGATGTCGTTCGCACTCCCGGAATTGTTGATGTATCAGGATCGTGGGTGGTCGGATCACATCCCTCCTTAGTTAACAAGCGAGGTCGTTAGATGGAAGGATCCATCCTTCTCGAACTTTGTTTAAAAATGGGCGAAGTCATTTTGGTGACGGATCCACCCCCTTCGAGCCCGCATTTGTAAATTTATACTCCAGCACGCACTCTGGGAATCTGAAGTAAGTTAGAGGATTGTCGTGTATCAATCCTTTCCTGGCTTTAGTGTGATGACTTGCTCCCAAGCTTGGGTTTCACTTAGCGAGTGACCGGTCGTGTCATAGTCACTCTATATTTGAATAAGTCCTACTGTATGGTGGGACTTAGCTCTCCATGCATTGTGATGGTCGTATAACACAATTTAAAATCACTACTCTGGCTCAAAGGGATTGCATTTTATTACTAAAATAAGAAAATACGGCAAAGTCAGTTGCCTTATTACAAATTCAAATTTTGAAATGCATAAAAAAATTGCAAATGGAATTAAGACTGAATGAATAAATAAAGCCTCTTATGTATAGTAGTGATGAAGACTTTCGCTGTTCCAGGCTCTCGGCAGAGTGAGACCATCAATGGTCGATAATTTAGTTATGCCTTCTTCGAGTCTTCGTTCAATAACATACGACCCTTCCCACTTTTTATATAGTGTTCGAGCCCCTTCCATCGCTCTTCGGCGAAGGGACTCATAGTCTGCAATCACTGCCCTATCTCTCTGGTCGAGACCATGATCACGAGACCTATTTTATTTGTTACATTAATGCAAATCCAATCATTTAAAAAAAATTATAGCCAGGGAAAGCAAAATAAATGTCTGTGCATCCAAGGGAGAAACCAAAGTTTTCAAGGAAACGAAAAGAAAAACAAGATTTCATAAACTCAAGCAACACGGTTTATCATTCTCTCAGAGCATGCCTATGGACCGTCCTCGATCCAGTACATGTGTAGGTGACTTAGCCATATCACTTCGAGTTCTATTACTTATTCACAACCATAAATCTATTTGGTTGATAATAAGCTGGTTGCCTAGGTCCAGTGCCATCTTCGTTTGAAGTGGGCGGTGGCCACTCCTGTTCTACTGCCATAGCTAGATCCCTTACATACTGCTCTAGATGACCATTCCTTACATGCTCCTCAACGATATGTTTCAAATGCCTGCAGCCATTTGCGTTGTGCCCATCCAGCTCATGGAATAAGCAATGCTTTCTCGATGCCCGCTCGTATTCAAAAGGCTCCCTCCTTACCAGCCTTCGATGCCGGGGGCGCCCTCGAGTATCCAGGTAAATCCTTCCTAGATTCTCAATTAAATCTATGTATGAAGAAAACTTTGACTCCCTCCGAGGCCTTTACGAAGTTCTAGCAATGTCATTCATTTTCCTTTATCATCTCTATTTGGATCCTCCCTGGGTGGACCTCCACCCCTTACAACATAAGCTTCAGCCTCTCTCTTTTCTCTCCCAGCTTGTGCATCTTCCTGCCTCGGGAACCTTTCCGCCTCATGATAGAACTCCCCAAGATCCCTCGGTGGGTCCCATTCCAATGATATCTTGAAATTTGAATTATCCGTAATTCCTGAAACTACCGCCATCAAAACCATCGATGGATTGAGCCGATCCACCGAAGTCACCGCCGCATTGAACCTGGTTAAGAAATCCCTGAGCAACTCTCCTTACCATTGTTTCATCGATGTTAAAGTCATCATGTTGTTGGGTCTGACTATATGGACCCAAAACTGTCTCATAAACCTTTCAATCAGCTCCGTCCATGTGCCGATAGAGTCACTCTCCAGCTATCTAAACCATAATGCTGCAATATTTGTCAAATACAAAGGGAAGCATCATGTCATGACCTCCTTCGATTCCCCCAGCGCTTCCATATGCCTCATGTACCTCGCCAAGTGAATAGTGGGATACATTCTCCCGTCATACATTTCCAGTGTTGGTAGTCTGAAATATAGCGGGTTTCTAGCTTGCCTGACCGCCGGAGAAAAGGGACTCCTATTCAAATCTTCCAAGTCTCTATCTACCAATCTGCCTCTCATGGCTTGCCTAACCATCTTCGCCAACCTATCACTATCGTCGAGCTGTAGCCCTTGCCCGTTGCCTCCAATCGCCCCCCCCCCCTCTCCCCCCCCCCCCCCCCCCCCCCGATTTCATGAGGGAATCCTGGGACCTGCTCTCCTAGATGAGCATCCATTCCTCTATCGACCCTATGTTGTACAGCTCCACCTGGTACTCCACCCGGGATTGGATTAACATGCTCCGAAGGAGTATCCCGTAGTCCTAGTGTTGCTACTGATGGTCCTGCTCTATTCTGAATTCTGGTTTCTCCATGCTTTTGACTCCTATTTCCAGCATCTCCTACAATTGCGTTCCCTTGACTTTGCACTCCAACTTTTGCAACTTGTCGAAGTAGGTTCTACATCATCTCCTCTTGTCTTTTCATCATTGTTTCCACCTCGTCTTTGAGGATGAAAATCAATGCCTGGTTAGCTTCCAAGGAAGCCTACTGACTCCTCCCATGCTGACTCCTTTCAATCCTCTGTCTTCTTGTCGATTGCCTTGCCATAGCTTTTCAAATCCAAGTCTTTAAGTCTTCAAATCCAAAGTCCAAGCTGTAGGTTCCCTAAGTTCTAGCCTTCTCAGTGAAAGCACCAAAATGTTAGTGCCAAAATTGGTCACTAACACCCAAATCCAGATGAAAGCACAAAATCACAATCACAAATCGTAGATAGTATGTATGTAGAGAGTATAAATATGAAGAATAGTAAAATTAGAAAGAAAGCAGTAATAATAGAAGATTTATAGTGGTTCGGCTAACTCCGGCATATGTCCACCCTAGAAATTTCCTTTTTATTGATGTTAGAATCAATTACAGTTACAATCCAAAGTTTTTAGAACAACAATGGCAGAGCAGTCTTAGTGTAGAAGATGAAGGAAAACAGAATGAAGATCCCTTTTCTGAAGCCCCGCCTGTTGTATTTATAGGCAAATCCCGAGTTGTTGGGCTTCTTGAGTGATATGGGCCCACCACAGACATAGCCGAGCCCCTATACTTAGTTGACGTCGATCCCAAGTTATATATATGCCAACCCAAGCTTTCTTAGGTGATGACCCAAAGCAACTCTACGCTTGACTCGAAGTAGCTCGTGCCAGAACTCGAAACACATATACGCCGACCCCATTTGAATATGACCCTGACTCATCTTGGCCGATCGAGAAATACGAACCCACTTATAACTCCGTGCCAACCCCGAGCCACTTTAACCATGCCGACCCACTTTAACCATGCCGAACCACTTTAACTCACTAATCCATTCCAAGTAACCAACCCTACACGACCGATCCACCAAGGCCGAAACCAAGTTCCTACAACCTAACACTGACCCACTTCAACTGATCGAGTACAGCCGACCTACACATGCCGACCGACCTACGCCGACCCACATTGACCGAACCATATCCATACTCCATCACTGAACCACTCCCTACTTTGATACTTCTCAAGCATGTATATACCGACCCATACCATCATGACCGATCCACAACACCACGCCGATCCATAACACCCAGACCGACACACCTATGCTGAACCATATCTGACCGAATCATATCCATACTCCACCACCGAGCCACCCCACTGTCGATCCACTCCAATGTCGAACCAGGCCACCAAGACCGGACCATACCACCAAGACCGAACCATACATGGTCTCCACTCCTCGACCGAGCCATGTATGATCGAGCCACGTTGACCGAGCGGCACCTACCGACCCACCTAGGCCGAGCCATATATACCAAACCATCCATACTAAATGTCTATCCATCCAGCTGGCTCAAACCTTCGTATTCTAGTCTCGACAAACAAAAAGTTGATTTAGTTAAATCTGCATGTCTATAGCCTTTCCAAAAGGTGGGTTAACAATTGGGAATTACCTACGGCAGCAAATTTTGAAAAGTATTTTACAAAAGCTTTGTTATCCAATAGAAAATTTACAGCATAAGCGGTTGGGTAAAAAAATAAATTGCTTTACTTGGTCAAAAATAAGTTTTTATGATAATTACAGCAACACCACTTGCCTTCGAAAGCATTGATGCCTTCGAAAGCATATAATTCCACTTCCCTTTGAACATTAAGGGGATAGGAGTGTCATTGTAGTTAACATACACTAGAATGAAGGCGGAAGGGTCCTTCCACACCAATCAATAATGTCGAATTAGTCCCTCCACATACATACACTTTAATAAGTGCGAACTGCTACATTGATTGATCCAATATCATGGAAAGGGTCTTTCGCGCTAATAAATAGTGTCGAAGGGGTTCCTTTCATTCTTCTATGTTCCGCACGTATGTTAATCAATGAAGACGGAAGGGTACGCCGCTTCAATCAAAGGTGTTGACGGCATACCTTCTGCACTTTTATACTAGAGTAAGTCCAACCATTACAGAAGGTACCTTCCGCACTTGTTGATAGTGCCGAAATGGTCCTTTTGCATGCATGTTTGTTATAGAGGTGGAAAGGTTGTGCTGCACCCAATCAATGGTGTCGAAAGGGTCCTTCCACATGGTTTCAAAGAAGTAGCGGAAGGGACCTTCGCATTGCTTTAGCAATGATCTTGAAAGGTCCTACCACTAGAATAGAGTGGCGAAAGGGGCATAGCCGCTTGTTTCTAACCCATTAGCTAAATGGAATGGGACGAAGGGCTTGTTTGCTTTATGATATCGGAAGGGAGAGTGACGGTGGGTAATTCATGATGTCACAATGATCCGTAGGATATAGTCGAAAACCTTATTTTTAAAATTAGAGAACCTAATCTCATTTTTAAACTAAACACATGGCAATGTAAAAGAGTTTTGAAATGGCATTTAACTTTGAAATATTAAAGGAAGCTTTACTTAGTAAATTGGTAGGTTAAGAGTATTGACCCCCTTTCATTAGAAAAATGGATATATGGAAATAAACTATGTATATCTATAAGGTGTGTATCATTTGGTCTGTTATTATGAATGTTTGTGTTATCATATTCACTTCATTACCTATATGGGCATGTTGGGGTGTTAAAGGGCAGGATGATCAGCTAGGTTGACCCAATAGTGAATGTAAATTGAATCAAAAGACCATGGAGTTAAAAAGCTTATTATTTAGCCAATAAAAACTATAATTTGAGGAATGGTACTGGCAGGAGCCAATTGGCTCTTAGTGATCCCATGAAAACTATGTCCAAAATATGTTATTGAGAGATCAATAGGTACATAGACAACCCATGAAAACTATGATATGAGAGATGTTATTGGTAGAAACCAATAGGTCCATAGTAATCCCATGAAAACTTTGAATCGATAATTGTAACAACTCGGGATTTGCATTACCAATTAATAAATAAAAGTTAGGATTTTTGTTTATTTTAATGAAGCATAAAAGGATTTGAGGTAAAAAAATTTATTTGAAAATGGCTATTTTAATTAAATGGGAAATATGGGATTTTAAAATGAGGATAAAATGTTATTTTTGGAAAGCTAAATATTTTAGGAGATATTTTAAAATGGGTTTGGATAAGAAAAAAAATGAGTTTTATAAACATATATGAACACTTAGACTAATTTTTGGAAACATGTAAATGACTCTCTTCTTATTGTGTCACTAAACTTAGCCCAATAACCCACCCTAAACCTCCTCTATAAATTATCTTAAACTCTCCTAACCTCATTCATTCATCCCTAATCAAAACCCTAATCATTTCCTAAAGCTTTCTTAACAAAAATGGCCTTTATCTTCACCTCCTTCTAGTTATAGCTTATGCAAGTCATTCTATGCAAAGGTAATGCAAATACCCATCTCAAATCCGTTTTTATATCTTTCTAATTTCTGAAATTTATTTGGTAACACATGTTTTATGTGTTTTTTTGATCTTATAGCCTCCTAATCATCTTTTGCTGGTTGATGCTATAATGGTCCTTGTTGCTTTCTAGAGAGGTATATTGCTAAAAACCTCTTCTAATATGTGTTTAATCATCTTTTGATTTCGGTAATCATTTAGTAACACATGTTTTATTATGTAACATGTGAATCATAGCTCTTTGATCATCTTTGCTTTCATTTTGGGGTGTGCACATAAGGTGCTTGTGATATTGCTTCCTAAGGTAATGCTAAGCTTTGGCCCTTTATTTCCTTTAATATAGTGTAGTAATCATTATATGGTAGTTAGTGATTGATATTGGTGAAATTTGATGCCAAAAACTTGAAAAAAAACACCCCAAAATCACCAAAAACAGCATTTTCAGCTGGCTGGAATGCTTCAGCCTGAAAACAGCTGAAACAGTGGTCTGAGTGCACCAGGACAGGCCTGGGTTGCACCCAGGCTGCTGCTCGGGCGCAGCAGGCTAGCCCGGTTGGGCTAGCCGGTAGCAGGCCATCCCTTAGTGGGATGGCGCGTACACTCAGCGCGGGTCCACACGGTGCGGCCCGCTATACCCTCTCCCGCGCGGGCACAAGGCCCGCGGCACACATGCCAGCGCACGGGCGCAGGGACCGTGCGGGCTAAAACTTCAACACGCGGGCGCATGGCCCGCGCGACTCAGTGGCTGACGCGGGCCGAAGCCCGCGTCCCCACTTCCCCAGCCCATGCGGGCTGGGGGCTTGCCATTTTTCCCCATCCCATGCGGGCTGGGGCTTGACCGAACCAGCTGCACCGCATGGTGCAGCCTAGTTCACAGAAACGGGCTGCACATGCGGTGCAGCCGGCTTCTATAAAATGGGCTGCACCCATTTTGGTGCAGCCGGGTTCCGACCCACCTGTTGCACCATTTTGGTGCAACCGAGTACGTGTTGCACCATTTTGGTGCAACCGCTTCAAATTGATTGTTTCTTTGTCGAACTTTGGTTCACAACCATTCGGAATATTTTTCCAACACGAATATTGGTTTTTAGTGATTTTTCTGATTTATCGATTTCTTTGAGATTTGTCTCTAGATTTCGTACACGGGTTTTATAAACTATTTTAAAAGGATTTTTCACTCCTAAATGGCTTTCGAAATTATTTTATAATGTTATTTTTAAATTATTAAACTATTTACTCCATAATAGGAGAGTTTTCAAAAGTTGTTTTAAAGTGATTTCAAAACCAATTATAAATTCGTTTCGCACCATTATTTTATATAATAAAAATCTCACACTCACTTTTTAGCACGTCGAGCGAAGTGGGAAGGTGCTTAAACGGTTAGGAAATCTTCGGCCTATGGAACCGTGTGTATTTTCTTTTCGGTTAATCCCTGACCTATTCGATTGATCGTTTTGACCTTTGGGTCTAGTTTACCGATGATACGAGGTGGGCTTTTTATTGTTTGGAGTGTGAGCTTGCTATTGGTTAGTAAACCGTTTAGTGCGAACGTGGGGAATGAGACTCATTGTTAACACTTTACGGATTCCTCTCCAAGAAGTTTGTGACACATTAGCCTATGGACGGCCAGTACTCGACCTCTGGGTCACCACGCCTCTGGGCAACCGTCTCTGGACACCTGCTCTATGGGGCAGTTTTTTCGGATGTGCCTCTGGGCCTTTATCCTTCTGGGAAGGATCTCGCCGTCTCGTGCGTTCCGCATCTGTGCGAGTGATCGATCACAACTCTACAGTATTTGGCAATAACGACTCTGGTCGGTGCACATGCTATACTTGTATTATCTGATGATTTTTATGTCCATTCGAGTACCGCCCTTTGGTGTTGGTTATATGGAACCATACGATGTAAGTGTGATTACCTTGTGGATTCACGGTGTCTCTGGACATTGCTTTTCAGTATTCGATTTCATTGACTTTTCAGTATATCCCTATTGCTCTTTGGAGCATCGATCTTTGCTTAGGCATTGATTACAGACTCTGGTCACTCTTGGGATTATTGCCTATGGGCAACATTATATACCTTTGGCTACGTCGATGATATGAGGCGATTTTATTTATTTAACATTTTGGTGTTGATATTCTCTTTGGAGATTTTTACTGTTTATTGATGATTGGGGATCGTCATTATATTCATGTAGTCCATAATACTCTTCTCTTTGGAGAAGTACTATTTTATTTACGTACCGCATTATTATGTTTATCTCAGTTTATTAACTGATTGTTTAGCTAGCCTGACCCGAGTGTTTTTCGCTCGGGTCAGACCGAGTTGTTTCAGGTTAGGCCTCTGGACTTAGCTTTCTGTGCTTCCGCTTGGACATTATCTGTTATGCTGATAGATAGCTCTTTATATTTGTCCACTATTTTGATACTCTGATTATTCAGTCTCTTATGTACATATTTTTGACTCACATGTGTGAGCGGTGGCTTTGTGCCCACCTTTTGATATTTGGATCGGTATTGACGATATATTGTACCTATGTTCTGTGACTGTTATGTGACTATTTTGTGATGATGATGTTATCATTTAGTATTATGTTTGTTCTGAACCTATTTTCCTTAGCCATTTTAATTTCGTTATAAATATCTATTGGATATGTCGAACCACTTGAAAAGAAAAAAAAAGAAGCGATGCCACATTTCAACGTACTTAGTGGATAGTTATAGCTTGATTACATATGGTCACTTCCATTATACTCTATTCTCCGTTCCAGCAGACGGTATTACTCCGTAATACTCTTTGTTAGAATGGGTCTCGGAGTGGGGCGTTACAACTTGGTATCGGAGCCAGGTTCAGAACAAATTGTAATAAGCACAGAATAGACGCGTAGTATAATACGTTGGGATACAATCCAAAAGAAACATCACCACCTTTAGATAGATAAGTTAGGAATAGTTGTAGGAATCTGTTATATTCCGTAGTATTCCTAAATGAATTATCGATCCATGAATCGTGCTTAACTCCTTCTTATTTTATCTTTCAGTATGGCTGGTAGAGGTAGGAATCTTCATTCTGCTGACACTCTACGTTCTGATAATGCTGGTCAGTCCGGCAACCCTCATCCAGAGGGTATTTTTACGACTACGGATCAGCTTATGGAGCTGGTTCGTAACTCTCAGCCTCCTACATCGGTTCCTGATGCTCCGCGCAAGTCTTCTTTTGCGCGCCTCTGCAGCTACTTTATACATCTTGGAGGGAAGCCGTTCAATGGCTCCGAGACTGTTCTTGAGGTCCAGGCTTGGATCAGAGTTTGCGAGTGTAATTTCACTCGCATGACCCTTCCTGACCATGACAGAGTTCTTGTTGCTTCTAGCCATCTTTAGGGTCGTGCCTTGGATTGGTACGAGCTCCTTATTTCTGAGACCGATGAGGCCACTCTCACTTGGGATCAGTTCCGAGAGCGCTTCTTGCTCAAGTTTGTCCCCGAGTCCGAGAAGATAGCCCTTGCTCGCCGCTTTATTGACCTTAAGCAAGGGAAGACCTATGTTGCTGACTATTCATCATCTTTCGAGGCCCTGTCCAAGTATGGCCTCGAGTTCATTAGCTCTCCTTATAAGAAGAATCTCAAGTTTGTAGAAGGCCTGAAGAAATATTTGAAGAAACAGCTTATGCTCCAGCTTAAGCTCCCTTTTGATGAGCTAGTTGACGCAGCGCTTCACCTTGAAGCGGTGGAGCGTGAGAGGGACAACGATGGGGATGGTGAGGGTTCCAAAAAACCCAATCAAAAGAGGGGTCCATTTCAGAAGACCAAGCCTTGGAACAAGAAGAAGAAGAAGACTGGCAGTTCTACTTTTCAGACTCAGCCTCAGACTCGTCCTCAGTCCAAGACTCCTGCTCAGCCTAGTGGGACACGTCCCCCGAAGAAATGCTTCAACTGCGGTTCTCCAGATCACTTTATTCGAGAGTGTCCCAAACCTCTCTATTGCACCTTCTGCAAGAAGGAGGGACACAGGATCTCCACTTGTCCTATTGCACCTCCTAGATCTGGCAAGCTTAATGCTGCCAAGGCTCCTACATCTTCAGCTCAGCCTCGAGGTACGCATCCTTCCGTTCTCGAAGGTTCTATTTTATTTCATGGTAGATCTTGTAGAGTTCTCTTTGATACGGGTGCCTCTCACTCATTCATATCAATGGAACTAGTTGATACTTTATCTTTGGATGTTACTTGGTTGGTTTCTTCACTAAGGATTGTTAATCCCATCGGCGGATCCACGACCCTTAGCTTGCTTTGTGAGGATATAGATATTGATCTTTGTGGATTTTCTTTCCCTGTGAATCTGCATGTTATGGAGTATTTGGGATTTGACATGATTCTTGGCATGGATTGGCTCGCTCAGTACGACGCAAAAATCATTTGTTCGGAGCGGATATTATTTCTTCGTCATCATGACTCGTCTGCTCCGTTAGCTATTGCTCTTCAGGATGTTGGGATTTCCGATATTACTTTATTTTCTCTTGATTCATGAGATGAGGATTTGGACTTATCTCGTATTCCTGTTGTTCGGGATTTCCCCGATATATTCGAGCCAGTATCAGGCCTGCCGCCAAAGTGGGCCATTGAGTTCCGCATCGATCTCATTCCAGGCTCTCATCCAGTTGGGCGTCCTCCTACGAGAATGTCTACTAAGGAGAATGAGGAACTCAGGAAGCAGTTAGTTGAGCTTGAAGCGAAGCAGTTCATTCGATCCAGTTCTTCGCCATGGGGTGTTGCTGTGGTCTTCGTTAAGAAGGTTGATGGCTCTCTTAGGCTTTGCATTGACTATCGCAAGCTCAATGGGTTGACCATCAGAAATCGCTACCCACTTCCTCGGATAGACGACATGTTTGACCAATTGAGCGGTGCGAAGGTCTTCTCTCAGCTCGACCTTGCCACCGGATTCCATCAGCTATGAGTCGCAGAAGACAACATTCCTCTTACAACATTTCACACTCGTTATGGTTCTTTTTAGTGGTTGGTCATGCCATTCGGCTTGACGAACGCTCCGACTTTCTTCGTCGATCTCATGAATCGAGTATTCCGGGAATACATCGATAGATTCGTTCTGGTTTTCATCGACGATATTCTTGTTTATTCTAGATCCGAGGCAGAGCATGCTCATCATCTGCGGATCGTCTTGGATACTCTTCGTCAACATCATCTTAGGGCCAAGCTCTCCAAGTGCCATTTCTGGGAGAGCAAGGTCAAGTTCTTGGGCTATATTGTTTCTTCTGAGGGTATTTCTGTTGATCCTGTCAAGGTCGAAGCTATTCAGAATTGGAAGCAGCCCGAGAACGTTCATGATATTCGCAGCTTCCTTGGTCTGGCGGGTTATTACCGTCGGTTTATCAAGGATTTCTCTCGAGTTGCACTTCCCCTTACGACGCTGACTCGTAAGGGTGTTCGCTTTATTTGGTCTGATAAGTGTGAAGCTTCTTTTCAGCGATTGAAGGAACTTCTCACTCATGCTCCTATCCTTGTGGTTCCTGAGAGTAACCAGGATCTTGTTGTTTACACCGACGCTTGTGGTAGCGGCCTCGGTGCTGTGCTTATGCAGAAGGATCGGGTAGTTGCTTATGCTTCTAGGCAGCTACGTCCGAATGAGGTTCGCTATCCGACTCATGATCTTGAGTTGGCAGCTATCGTCTTTGCCTTGAAGACGTGGCGTCACTTTCTATTAGGCAAACGCTTCACTCTTTACACCAATCATAAGTCTCTGAAGTATCTTTTCAGCCAGAGAGATCTCAACATGAGGCAGCAGCGATGGCTTGAGTTTCTCGCCTCATATGATTTAGATATTCAGTATACCCCTGGCAAGGGGAATCGTGTTGCAGATGCGCTCAGTCGCAAACACTCGGTAGTTGTTTCTATGATGATTGCCGAGTGGAATGTTCTTAAGACTCTATCTTTATGTGATATTAAAGATCGAGCTCCATCTTCTGATACTCCTGTCTTATTATCCAGCTTGGAAGCTCGTCCCATCTTGTTGGATCGCATTCCTATTGCATTTCATTCATCTTCTCGAGTTAGGATCCAGTGATGAGACATTGCTAGACTATTCTATTGATTTTCATCGGTGCCTTCGGAGGAAGAACCGTATTGTTGTGCCATCTGATTCATTTCTTAGGCGTGACATTCTAGACGAGTGTCATCGCACTAGGTACACTATTCATCCCGGGTCGAGTAAGATGTATGCCGACATGTGTCGCCTATTTTATTGGGAGGGCATGAAGAGTGATGTTGCAAGTTATGTAAACCATTGCATGACTTGTCAACAGATCAAAGCCGAGCATCAGCGTCCATCTGGTCTTCTTCAGCCGCTAGAGATTCCATTGTGGAAATGGGATCAGATATTCATGGATTTTATTGACGATCTGCCTCGATCGAGGTCAGGCCATACTTCTATTTGGGTCATCGTCGATCGCTTGACCAAATCAGCTCATTTCATTCCTATTAAGTCCACTCGGACTGCTCCTCAGCTTGCCAAGCTATATGTCAAGGAAGTCGTTCGACTTCATGGCATTCCTAGCTCTATCGTCTGTGATCGAGACACTATCTTTACTAGTCACTTCTGAAAGTGCCTACAGTCATCTTTGGGCTCAAAGCTGAATCTCTCGACTGCTTATCATCCTCAGACCGACGGTCAGACGGAGAGGGTGAATCGTGTTTTAGAGGATCTTTTGCGCTGTTGTATTCTGGATTTCGGAGGTAGTTAGGAGGATCACTTATCGCTTGTAGAGTTCTCCTACAACAACAGCTTTCAGTCTAGTATCGGCATGGCACCTTTCAAGGCTCTATACGGAAGGCCATGTCGCTCTCCTTCTTGCTGGTTAGAATCTGGCGAGAAGCTCATTCTTGGTCCAGATTCAGTGCGGGAATCTTCTGAAAAGATTGTTCTTATCCGTCAGAGAATGAGGGAGGCACAGGACCACCAGAAATCCTACACGGACAACCGTAGGAAGCCTCTTGAGTTCTTCATTGGTGATTTTGTCTTCATTCGGATTTCCCCTATGAAGGGGGTTGTGCGTTTCAGCTCTACAGGGAAATTGGCTCCTCGCTATGTTGGACCATTTTCTATCACGGAACGCATCGGCCCCGTTGCTTATCGTCTGGCTCAACCTGCTCATTTTTCCGGAATGCATGACGTGTTCCATGCTTCTCAGCTTCGCAAGTGTGTTCGCGATCCTGATTCTATCATTGAGCCGCATGTCGTGCCTGATTTAGAGATCTTACCTGATTTATCTTTGGAGCAGCAACCTCTTCGTGTGCTTGATTCGAAGGTTAGACGCCTTCGCAACAAAGAGGTTCCACTCGTGAAGATTCAATGGTCACCGAATCCTAAGGACTGCACTTGGGAGACCAGAGAATCTATCGAGCGCTCTTATCCTGGCTTTCTCTCATCTTCTTCTACGGGTAAGAATTCTCTATTTTATCTCTATCACTTCTTTTGTGGATTTGACGTTATAGACGACATCTATCTTAAGGAATTGCGGGGACGCAATTTTCTTAAGGGGGAGTCTGTAACAACCCGGGATTTGCATTACCAATTAATAAGTAAAAGTTAGGATTTTTATTTATTTTAATGAAGCATAAAAGGATTTGGAGTAACAAAATTTATTTGAAAATGGCTATTTTAATTAAATGGGAAATATGGGATTTTAAAATGAGGATAAAATGTTATTTTTGGAAAGCTAAATATTTTAGGAGAGATTTTAAAACGGTTTTGGATAAGAAAAAAAATGAGTTTTATAAACATATATGAACACTTAGACTAATTTTTGGAAACATGTAAATAACTCTCTTCTTATTGGGTTACTAAACTTAGCCCAATAACCCACCCTAAACCTCCTCTATAAATTATCTTAAACTCTCCTAACCTCATTCATTCACCCTTAATCAAAACCCTAATCATTTCCTAAAGCTTTCTTAACAAAAATGGCCTCTATCTTCACCTCCTTCTAGTTATAGCTTATACAAGTCATTCTATGCAAAGGTAATGCAAATACCCACCTCAAATCTGTTTTTATATCTTTCTAGTTTCTGAAATTTATTTGGTAACACATGTTTTATGTGTTTTTTTGATCTTATAGCCTCCTAATCATCTTTTGCTGGTTGATGCTATAATGGTCCTTGTTGCTTTCTAGAGAGGTATATTGCTAAAAACCTCTTCTAATATGTGTTTAATCATCTTTTGATTTCGGTAATCATTTAGTAACACATGTTTTATTATGTAACATGTGAATCATAGCTCTTTGATCATTTTTGCTTTCATTTTGGGGTGTGCACATAAGGTGCTTGTGATATTGCTTCCTAAGGTAATGCTAAGCTTTGGCCCTTTGTTTCCTTTAATATAGTGTAGTAATCATTATATGGTAGTTAGTGATTGATATTGATGAAATTTGATGCCAAAAACTTGAAAAAAAAAACACCCCAAAATCACCAAAAATAGCATTTTCAGCTGGCTGGAATGCTTCAGCCTGAAAACAGGCTGAAACAGTGGTCTGAGTGCACCATGGCAGGCCTGGGTGCACGCAGCAGGCTAGCCCGGTTGGGCTAGCCGGTAGCAGGCCAGCCCTTAGTGGGCTGGCGCGCACACTCAGCGCGGGTCCGCACGGTGCGACCCGCTATACCCTCTCCCGCGCGGGCACAAGGCCCGCGGCCCACATGCCAGCGCAGGGCCCGTGCGGGCTAAACCTTCAGCGCGCGGGCGCATGGCCCGCGCGACTCAGTGGCTGACGCGGGCTGAAGCCCGCGTCCCCACTTCCCCAGCCCATGTGGGCTGGGGGCTTGCCATTTCTCCCCAGCCCATGCGGGCTGGGGGCTTGCTGTTTCTCCCCGGCCCATGCGGGCTGGGGCTTGACCGAACTAGCTGCACCGCATGATGCAGCCTGGTTCACAGAAACGGGCTGCACATGCGGTGCAGCCGGCTTCTATAAAATGGGCTGCACCCATTTTGGTGCAGCCGGGTTCCGACCCACCGGTTGCACCATTTTGGTGCAACCGCTTCAAATTGATTGTTTCTTTGTCGAACTTTGGTTCACAACCATTCAGAATATTTTTCCAACACGAATATTGGTTTACAGTGATTTTTCTGATTTATCGATTTCTTTGAGATTTGTCTCTAGATTTCGTACACGGGTTTTATGAACTATTTTAAAAGGATTTTTCACTCCTAAATGGCTTTCGAAATTATTTTATAATGTTATTTTTAAATTATTAAACTATTTACTCCATAATAGGAGAGTTTTCAAAAGCCGTTTTAAAGTGATTTCAAAACCAATTATAAATCCGTTTCGCACCATTATTTTCTATAATAAAAATCTCACACTCACTTTTTAGCACGTCGAGCGAAGTGGGAAGGTGCTTAAACGGTTAGGAAATCTTCGGCCTATGGAACCATGTGTATTTTCTTTCCGGTTAATCCCCGACCTATTCGATTGATCGTTTTGACCTTTGGGTCTAGTTTACCGATGATACGAGGTGGACTTTTTATTATTTGGAGTGTGAGCTTGCTATTGGTTAGTAAACCGTTTAGTGCGAACGTGGGGAATGAGACTCATTGTTAACACTTTACGGGTTCCTCTCCAAGAAGTTTGTGACACGTTAGCCTATGGGCGGCCAGTACTGGACCTCTGGGTCACCACGCATCTGCGCAACCGTCTCTGGACACCTGCTCTACGGAGCAGTTTTTTCGGCATGTGCCTCTGGGCCTTTATCCTTCTGGGAAGGATCTCGCCGTCTCACGCGTTCCGCATCTGTGCGAGTGATCGATCCTAACTCTACAGTACTTGGCAATAACGACTCTGGTCGGTGCACGTGCTATACTTGTATTATCTGATGATTTTTATATCCATTCGAGTATCGCCCTTCGGTATTGGTTCTATGGAACCATACGATGTAAGTGCGATTACCTTGTGGATTCACAGTGTCTCTAGACACTGCTTTTCAGTATTCGATTTCATTGACTTTTCAGTATATCCCTATTTCTCTTTGGAGCGTCGATCTTTGCTTGGGCATTGATTACAGACTCTGGTCACTCTTGGGATTATTTCCTATGGGCAACATTATATAGCTTTGGCTACGTCGATGATATGAGGCGATTTTATTTATTTAACACTTTGGTGTTGATTTCCTCTTTGGAGATTTTTACTGTTTATTGATGATTGGGGATCGTCATTATATTCATGTAGTCGATAATACTCTTCTCTTTGGAGAAGTACTGTTTTATTTACGTACCGCATTATTATGTTTATCTCAGTTTATTAACTGATTGTTTAGCTAGCCTGACCCAAGTGTATTTCGCTCGGGTCAGACCGAGTTGTTTCAGGTTAGGCCTTTGGACTTAGCTTTCTGTGCTTCCGCTTGGACATTATCTGCTATGCTGATAGATGCTCTTTATATTTTTCCACTATTTTGATATTCTGATTATTCAGTCTCTTATGTACATATTTTTGACTCACATGTGTGAGCGGTGGCTTAGTACCCACCTTTTGATATTTGGATCGGTATTGACGATATATTGTACCTATGTTCTGTGACTGTTATGTGACTGTTCTGTGATGATGATGTTATCATTTAGTATTATGTTTGTTCTGAACCTATTTTCCTTAGCCATTGTAATTTCGTTATAAATATCTACTGGATATGTTGAACCACTTGAAAAAAAAAAAGCGATACCATATTTCGACATACTCAGTAGATAGTTATAGCTTGATTACATATGGTCGCTTCCATTATACTCTATTCTCTGTTCCAGCAGACGGTATTACTCCGTAATACTCTTTGTTAGAATGGGTCTCGGAGTGGGGCGTTACAATAATAGTATTGGTAGAAACCAATAGGTTCATATTGATCCTATCAAAACTATAAAAGTAGATATGAAATCCATAAAGAATTGAACATGTTATTAGTTATCCCATGAAAACTAATAGGTTAATAGTGACCCTAGAAACCATAACTTGAGACAGATAGTCAGGTGAATGGGATGGAAAATCTAGAGCATATTCCATGTTTTCATATCATCATAATACATTTTATTATATTATGTCTTAACCATTGTGTTTGCACCAAAAATGGTCACAAACACTCATTTGTATGTGAAAGCACCAATTTCCAAAAACAATTTCAAAATAGAAAGATAAGCACATAGACCACATAATAAATAGCAGAAAATGTAATGAAACACATGAGTTTTATAGTGTTTCGACAAACTCTGGCCTACGTCCACTCAATAATCTTTTATTTATACTGTAAGATTACAAGTACATTTGTTTTTGCCTTAGAAAATCAGTGGGGAAGAGATAAGAAGTGATGAAGGAGAGCCAGGTTAAAAATCCCTCGTGATGAGCTAAGTCCACTGTATTTATAGGTGAATACGTACATGGATCGGGATGAAATTTCGGCAGAAGAACTTCCAGGCCCATATGATCTGGCCCGCTAAATTTGCAATCGGTCGGACACCAAAAAATAATTTAGCTGATCGTTCCAAACTAAGTCCAATGGTGCTGTGATCGTTTTATAGGATCCCTCATGCCTCAAGTCCAACTGACAAAGTTTCACGCCATTCTGACTTACCGTTTGTGAGATATCGGTCAATCTTCGTTGTTTTGACTAGAACTTGGATCATAGCAGATCATTATATGAATCATTCTTTTGAGCTACAATATATTATATGGTTTCCAATGATGTTAGCTACTTGCTCTCCAAATTTCGTACAACTCCGATGTACTGTTTATGAGATATCGCGTTTTGCGTAAAACTATGGATCGTTACGCTGATTTGTACGATTGTTCCAATAGTGATCGGCCTATTTTCCAAGATTTCATCCTTTTGATCTAGATCGATCATGGTGGTGGTCCATGATGTAAGGTACTTCTGTCAAAATTTCGTGCAATTTCGACGTACTGTTTGTGAGATATCGTGTTCTTCGTAAAAATATGGATCGTTATGCTTATTTATACAATCGTTCCACTAGCGATCGATCAATTTTCCAATACTTTATCCTTTTGACATGTGATCAATGGGTGGTACTCCATGATGTAAGATAGTTTCTTCAAATTTCATGCAATTCCGATGTACCGTTTGTGAGATATCGCGTTTTCCGTAAAACTATGGATCGTTATGGCTGATTTGTATGTCATTCCAATAATGATCGGCATATTTTCCAAGATTTCATCATTTTGTGTTCGATTGACCATAGGTGTGGTCCATAATGTAAGACACTTGTTCTCCAAATTTTATTCAATTCCGACATACCGTTTGTGAGATATCTTATTTTCAATAAAACTTTGGATCATTATGATGATTTGTACGATCGTTCCAATAACGATCGGCCTCCTATCCAAGATTTTATCCTTCTGAGCTGCGACCAATCATGGTGGACTCCATGATGTAAGATATTATCTCTCCAAGTTTCATGCAATTTCGACATACTGTTTGTGAGATATCGAATTTTCCATAAAATTATGGATCGTTACGGCTGATTTGTACGATCATTCCAATAACGATCGGCCTGTTTTTCCAAGATTTGGGAGTTTTGTTACGTGATCGTTTTTTTGGGACCCACTCTTCAATACAGTGATGCTCTAAAAGTTTCAATTGAATTGGCTTTGTAGATTTTGAGATATTGATCGATCTTCGACGATTTACGCTATTTAATGGATCGTTCCCGATCGATCCATATAAATTCTTCCTTTGCCCATAACTCGAGCATACGAACTTCGATTGAAATTTGTAATATGGCCTCATGGGGCCTTTCTTAACTTCATATTGATTGCACCTTGATTGGAACCCAGTCCAAATTCACCCAACTATTGTCCACAGTTACAAATATAATCGATTTTCGAATCCCGATAACCGTCTCTCGGGCTTCCTTCCTTAATGATCACAGAAGCCATTTAGCCAACTTTTATGATATACTTCCTGGTCAAAACATGGTATAACATTTTCCCTCCAAAACATGTCTTGTGGTAGGAAGGCATGTTTTGAATTGCCTTAAGTCCAATGTTCGAAACCCGTTGATGACCTGTGAACAAATCTATGATCTTGCCTGGTTGTTGGTAAATTAGCAACGGCTACTCAGGACCGTTATTCAAATTCATAACCATCCCAGGTTGATGATGATCACACGAGATCGAGTGTCTGTTCCAGGTGAAACACGATTGCTCAAGATCAAATGCCTATTTGAGGCAAAATGCAATCATTCGAGATCGAGTGCCTATTCGAGGCGAAGTGTGATCATTCGAGATCAAGTGCATGTTTGATCGAGTGCCTATTCAAGGCGCAATGTGATCATTCAAGATCAAGTGTCGTTCGAGGTGAAATGTGATTATTCGAGATCGAGTGTCATAGGATGTGAAATATGTTCGATCGAGATCGAGTGCCGTTCTTGGTGAAATGTGATCTTTCGAGATCGAGTATCGTTCTAGGCGAAATGTGATCGTGTGCCATTCGAGGCAAGATTTGATTGTTCAAGATCGACTGTCGTTCGAGGAAAAATAATTGTTTTCACATTCAAGTGAGTTCCAAAATCAATTGTGATTGCGGTTTATTGCCATCTCAGAGCGTGTCTAGGGACCGACCTCGATCCCGTACATGTGAGAGTGACTTAGCTATTTTAATATGGAGTTTGTTTTACTTCATGCCATCCCGATCAAGAGACGACGACCTATGCTCTTAAGTCGGATCGATCCAATTCGTGGTGGATGATGGCTGCTTCTATTCCATCATCGTATCTGATTCCTTATAGAGTCAATTAGATCCATTTCCTCATTTCCATGGGAAGTAGTGCTGATCCATTCTCTTTGGTCGAGGATTGCCCCTGGCTGCTCCAATCCATATCCAAGTCTGCTAGTTTCCGCTCCAAGTCCTGGATTCCAATATACAATTGTTTCAGCATCTATAAGTGGTCTCCGGTCATCATTTCCATCCTGCCCCTAAGTCTACAAGGGAATCCTAGATTATCCTCTTTCGGATGCACATCCAAATTCCGACTGACACCAAACTGCTCAGCATTGTCCAATACCCCGCCTGGGATCAATCCAGCATAACATGGGGGCATGCCTTTGAGTTGATATCAATCTTTCTGGAATGATCGATACTAATCTTTATGTGTCGACCGGGGACTGTCCTCGACTGTACTACTCAGTCCTGTTGTATGTTAGCTTCGTTTCCTTGGACCTGATTCTAGTTTTCCTCAGCTCCTGCTGCTCCAACTCCATGATCCATATTTCCAGCGTTTCCTGCTACTCCATTTCCTTGGGTTTGTGCTCCAGCTTGTTCAATCTTCTCGAGGAGATTCCAGTTCATC
The DNA here is from genome assembly GCA_030765085.1 of Allium cepa. NCBI lineage: Eukaryota > Viridiplantae > Streptophyta > Magnoliopsida > Asparagales > Amaryllidaceae > Allium > Allium cepa. The sequence continues at coordinate 691,225,004 of CM060942.1, read as the reverse complement.
TTCTCTTGTCTGTTTAGCATCCTTTCCTTCATAGCATCCATCATTGTTTCTATTTCACCTTTATTGATGTAGATAGATGTCTAATTTTCTCCAGAAGAAGCCTCCTGACTCCCTCCATGATGGGTCCTATCCGCTAATGGTCTCCTTGTTATTTGCCTAGCCATGGCTTCCTAGATCAAAGTATCCGAGCTTCCAAATCCAAGATCCTAGCTTCCAAATCTGTGGGTGCAAGTCCATCTCAGTGAAAGCACCAAAATGTTTGCGAATACCAAGTTGTATGTGAAAGCACTAATTTCCAAAAGCAATATCCAAATAGAATGAAAAGCATGTAGCAGAATAAATAGCTGAAAAGGTAAAGGAACACACAAGCTCTATAGTGGTTTGGCAAACTCCGGCCTACGTCCACTCCAATAATTTTTTATTTATACTGTAAGATTACAAGTACAGTTATTTTTCCTTTAGAAAATTAGTGGGGAAAGAGATAAAAAGTGATGAAGGGGAGTCAACCGAAAAAGTCCCTTGTAATGAGCCAAGTCCACTATATTTATAGGTGAAGACGTGCATCGAGTTGAAATTTGGGCAGAAGAACCTCCAGGCCCATATGATCCGACCCGTAAAATTTGGGATCGATTAAACACCAAAAAATAATTTAGCTGATCATTCCATACTAACTCCAATGGGTTGTGATCATTTTTATGGGGTCCCATATTTCTCAAGTCCATGCTCCCAAAGTTTCACGCCATTCCGACTCACCGTTAGTAAGATATCGATCGATCTTCACTATTTTGATTAGAAAGTGGATCATAGGAGATCATTACATGCTTTATCCTTTTGATCCGCGATCAATTACGTAGGTTCCCCATAATGTTAGCTACATGCTCTCCCAATTTCGTGCAATTCGAACGTGCCCTTTGTTAGATATCGTGTTTTCCGTAAAACTATGGATCGTTACACTAATTTGTGTGATCGCTCCAATTACGATCAGCCTATTTCCAGAAATTTAATCCTTTTGAGTTGGATCGACCATGAGGCTTCTCCATGATGTAAGATTGTTGCTCTCCAAATTTCATGCAATTCCGACGTACCGTTTGTGGGTATCGCGTTTTTCGTAAAAATATGGATCGGTATGCTTATTTGTACAATCGTTCCAATAATGATCAGACTATTTTCCAAGATTTCATCCTCTTTAGCTGCGATCGATAGGTAGTGCTCCATGACGTAAGAAACGTGCTTTTCAAATTTCATGCAATTCTGACGTACCATTTGTGAGATATCGCGTTTTTCGAAAAAATATGGATTGTTATGGCTGAATTGTACGATCGTTCCAATAACGATCGGCCTATTTTCCAAGATTTAATCATTTTGAGCTGCAATCAATCATGGGAGTGCCCCCATGATGTAAGATACTTTCTCTTTAGATTTCGTGCAATCCTGACGTACCGTTTGTGAGACATCGCATTTTTCATAATTATGGATCGTTATGTGGGTTTGTACGATTGTTCCGATAACGATCAGCATCTTTTTCAAAATTTCATCCTTTTGTGCTATGAACAATCATGGTGGTGCTCTATAATGTAAGATACCTGCCCTCCAAATTTCATGCAATTCCTACATACTGTTTGTGAGATATCGCATTTTCCGTAAAACTATGGATCGTCATGGACGATTTGTACGATTTGTGGGCTCCACTCTTCAATATAATGATGCTCTGAAAGTTTCAACTGAATTTGCTATGAATATTTTAAGATATTGATCGATCTTCATTGATTTACGCTATTTTATGGATCGTTCCCAATCGATCCATGTAAATTCTTCCTTTTCTCATAACTCGATCATACAACCTCCAACTGGCTTGAAATTTGAAATGTGGCCTCATGGGGCCTTCCTTGTCACTTTATATTGATTGCACCTTGATTGAGACCTAGTCTGAATCCATCCAACTATTTTCCATAGTTCCAAATATAATGGACTACGAGCTTGATAACCATCTTACCAACGTCCTGCCTTGATGACCACAGAAGCCATTTAGCCAACTTTTATGATATACCGCCTGGTCAAAAGGCGGTATAACACGTTGTGGATGCAGATGCACGGTGAAGGTTATTATAAATTGGGTTAAGATACTAGTGAGGGGAATACCCATTCTGCTAAGTGGCATGGTCTCACTAGATATCTATATGGTTCGAGATGGTAGGTTATTATTCAAACCATGCCTTTTGTCTGACTTGAAGTTTATGTTTTCCTCTTAAACTCTCGAGTTCTCAATTAATTTTGAGACGTTTGAGACATAAGTTTTTCAGGTTCTCCTTTAGATGAATAAACTTTCGAAACATGCAGAATGCAAGCTAGCTATTTGGAGTTCTTTCTGTTTGATTCCACTGTTTAATTGGATGTAATGGAAAAGTTATTTAGAACCTATATTTAGACTCTTATCGACCAAGGGGGTATCTTTATATGTCGTTCCAAGCATAATTTGTAATAATTATATTTCTCTAAATGTGGTTTATGAATTGGGATTATGTAATGAATCTGAAATGCGATTTCAAATGGAATATAAAATTTGTTTTAAAATTGAGTTTAAATTTTTTTCACATTAATGTGTTTTTGGTATATTAGTGTATCTAACATTACCGCATTTGGTAACCGAAAAATAATAACTACTGATGACTGCAGTACCTGTAGCGATTAGTTTTGGACCTCCAAATGAGGGATGTTACAAAGCTTGTTCAAGCAGACAAAATTTCCAAAGGAAAATTGTCTAAGTCCATAATTCGGTATTGTGTTATCAATGTTTGCTTGAATCGGATCCAAGTCATTGTGAAAGACAATCTAGTTAAATTAAAGCACTATGTAATTTTTGGAGTTTACATAACATCGCCAATGCAAAAATTCAAAATTCTAATTAAAACCAGAATGACAAATAACGGACAATCAACCAAGTAAAAGAAATGCCTCGAGACGACATTCGAACGATTAACTGGAATTCATAGACTAGCAATCCAAGACTTATCTCATTCCAGAGCACACTTTATTTCCAACGAAAGCATAATCTGGAGGGCAAATGATAATTGGGATTTTGACCAAGCAGAAGTCTACGAAAGTTAAAACATCAAGACACGGACGAAATGACTTGGAACTTGGAAGGCAGGCTCATATGGACAAAAAAAATAGGTCAGCAAGAGTTGGACTAAAAATGAGCTAAGTCCATATTTCAACGCCAAATTATGCCTATAACTCAATACGAGTTATGGTGCTTCACAACTGGCCTCCCCAACGTTGCACAAGTCATTCACTAGCTTTTGTGTGCATGCCTAAGAGACTTCACAGAGTTCTGGACAACCAATCTCAAGAATTAAAGAGTTAGCTTCTGTAAACTGCGGAACAAAACAAGTTATGAAGGAATGACCATCAAAATAAGTCATCGATCTACAAACACACGAGGCACCCCAAAATGAAGTAAGAAGCATGATCCAAGAGAAAACACCGAGTCCCTCTTAGGGGATAACTCGGTACCAAATTATAGGGATAACTCGGTACCGAGTTATAACCTTAACTTGTGTGATCTCCATATCTTTCACACTATCTTGGGCCGATGTTCGGACCTCCCAAGAAGCGGGCTTCTGACCCAATATGACTGCTACCTGTAAAAATAAAACCATAGAGCAACCAAAATAGGAAGAGGTTTCTGCCATCACTCACTATGTGAAGGCTCTGTCATTTCTTCAACTCCTTCCACTACACAATAGTCACCAAGGCAGCTACTCTAGGAAATTCTAGGACTTAAGATTGTCAAACCATAGTACTAGAGACTTATTCTCTCTCAAATCTCTTGCAATCTCAAACAAACTACATCAAATCTATAAGCAATAAAGCTATAAGTGGACGCAGTCCATAGATTGTCGAACCACTATAAAAACTTGTGTCTCCCTTCTTTATTTCTGTTATTCTTCTCTTTTACTTTTACTATTATCTGCTAGATCTAGGTTAAACATGTTCCCTACAACTCAACTTTGTGCGTTGATCCGTTTTTTGGGTTAATACTTGTTATTCAATTAAACATTTTACTTTCTTAAATATTTACTGTTTACAAGAAATCTTGTCAACATCCTCAATGCTTTTCATAAAATAATTCTACTTGGAAGTGACCATGTTATTGAAAGGGATTCTCGCTTTCGAAATTGTATCTTTCTAACAGAGTGACTTAGTCAAAAGTATTTGAGGTGATAGCCTAGCTTTCGACCAAATTGACCTGGTCGAAAGGAATAGTAGATTGCCAGACATTTCAACCTCGTCAAAAGGGATAACGAGGTATTCCGACCTTTCGACGAGGTTGGCATAGCCGAAAATTTTCTAGAAGTTATCCATAAAATCATCACTTTATCGAATCTCATCTACGCAGGGAGTTGAAAACAGTTAATTATCAAGGTCTTCCACCTCCTTTTCGATCACGTCGAAAGGTAACATTCAATACCTTTCGACTTCGTCGAAAGGGGATGCTGACTCTATCTGTATATCTTAATTTCGTTCAACCCCATTAGTGTTAATATTATTTCCATGGAATCCCTTCAAAAGTGGCGTTGATGCCTAAAAGAGTATATTTTCTTCGAATGAATTCCATCATGAATGGTTGTCAGGCAATATAAACCAGGATTACTTTTGGAAATACTTCTTTCGACTTGGTCGAAAGGAGTTCTTCCTTTTGAAGCACTCCTAGTTTAATAGTCTACAATCCACTTTATTTTCCTTATATAATATCAATATAGGTACACTCCTAACTTGTGCATTCGACATGGTCGACATCCTATCATCACATTTATTCTTATCATTAAGTATTGGTTCGATGATGATATGTTTCGACGGAAAATGCCTAAGTCGATCTTACATATAGCATAGATCAAAAGAGATTTTGAGAATAGGTTAGAATCATGTGCAATTGATCATTAGTCTAGCTAATGAGCTTCCTCGTCTTTAATATCCTTTATAAACAAGCCATCTTCATTTTATTTATTATCTGAAATGGGTTACAAGAAATTGAGCTTTATCCCTAATTTGATTTTGGTTTTTTTCTAAGCACAATTAACGCTAAGAAAGTAGAGTAAAAAAATGAATTCAATCTTCCAGAACTCGATCCTCAAAACTAGACCCCTTGGGTCTTATTTATAGATGCAGGTCGCCCCTTTCACGCCTTTGCTTTCGACTGGGTCGAAAGGTTCCCTTTTTATATGCCGCCTCAAACCATTCGACTTGTTCGAAAGGTCACGAACCTTTCCACATCGGCGGAAGGTGTTCTCTTGTGCTTCTTGGTTTATCCTTTCGCTTCCTTGCTTTCAACTGGGTTGAAAGGTTTCCTCATTACACACTGTGTTGAACCTTTCGACCTAATCAAATCCCATGCTTCCTTCCGATGTCGTTGAAGGCTAAGGTATCCATGTTCTTTTTGTCACTCTTGTAGTTCCTTCATTCTCTCTTAACCTTTTGACCTGATTGAAAGCTATGCCTCCTTTCGACATTGTCGAAAGGTCCTTTATTATTCTTTTTCCTTTGCTATTTTCTGAGTATTGCTTTCTTCGTAGCACCTTTCGATATTGTCAAAAGGTGTCCTAGATGGATCATTGACTGGTTCAAAAGGCTTGCTATGCATTCAAAAAGGTTACTATAGGGGTAAAGCATTTTATTTTGGAAAGTTTAACGTGTAGTTGGGAGAGAACTATTGATTGCCTTCGAAAGGGGTTCCAAAGTCAAAATTGCTTGTTCATCTGTGTCGATAGGTTGGAAGTGGCCGAAGGGCCCATTTGTTTCCATCTGGGTCGAAGGCCTTTGCACTGTGTGAGTAGTTGGTGCTTTTGACTCCTTCGATACCCGCTTTATGCCTTTGAAACATCCTCTTACGACCTTTATGAAGCCCAGGCCTGTTTCTTCATCGAAATCGTAATCTTATTAACCTTGTTTCATACTTACTCTTGAGTAGATTTTATGGCTAACATCACCCCCCTTGTATGAAAGAAGTTTTTTTTAGGATAAAGATTTCATACCTTTCTTACCATGTATAACTTTATTTTTCCTGCAAATTCAAAGTTAGTGATATTTGCTATTGTTAGTCCATTATCATACTTACATGCATGTTTTGTAATAGATCGGCGTATTAACCCTTTCATATTTAGACAGTTAGTCGATCATAACTCTGATCCATCAGATATTAGATGTGTAATCTATAACTACTAATGCATATAATAGATATGAATTATAAGCTCCCTGTGGGAAATAATCAATAGCGGCAAGTAGGGGGTATGAGTTGTTATTTGGAAACGTTCTCAGAAATTTGAATGATTCTGGAGACTTGATATGGATGCTGGTGAGCACCATCTTGAGTTAATAAAACATCAACCTTAATTTTTGCATTTAAAAGGTCAGCTTGAAACTTTAGGTTGTCTGCGATAATCTCAATTCTTATTACATCATACCCACGGTTTAGGATTTGATACAGATTAGGAAACAATGAAATTTAACCCAGATTAGGTTATCAACTTGTGGAGTTTGAACGTTGATAATGTGATATTGAGAATCCAGTTCAAAATATTCAAAAATAGTCCTCCACGTGGCATTTCTAAACCCAGATTCGGGTTTTTATTGTAAATTCGACAAGAATCAATAGATATCATCTTTATGTCAAGTCCTGAGCCCACATCAAGGCATAGGCCGAACAATTATCTTTGTAAAAGAATCTTCGGCCTAGATTAGGGCACGTATTGTGTAAGCAAGAGTCAATGTAGTTGTTGTTAAAATAGAAATCCTTTGCCCGAAATATGGCATATGTTGGACAACCAGAAGTCCGTGGAGATTATCTTTATAATAGTAACTACGAACCTAGACTAGAGGATCAAGGCAAAATCAGATAATAATTTTGAAACCCAAGCTTGAGTATAAAAATCGTAATGATCATTAATATTCACATACACAGATTCGGGTATAATAAAGATAGCGACTAATAAAAGCGTGAGACCCAAATTCAGGTATTGTGAATGAAGTCCTAAAATGTATGGCTCGAAACCCAGATTCAGGTATTAATTGATGAAATTCATATACAAGACTCAAAACCCAGATTCGGGTAATAATAAAAGGAGTTATGTTCCACTCCTTTGCTACTATCTTCTTTTACATGTATGAACCCTTCAGGCTTTGAATATATAGAAATAATCTCATTAGCTGCTTCTTGAGCTTGTACGGCTTAGTCCACGATTGGATATGTCATTTCACAGGCTTGGACGTCTTAGCCTTTTGCTTGATTAGCCTCCTCTGGGCCTTGGACATCTTAGTCCATTATTTGATGTGCCTCTCTTGGGCTTGGACATCTTAGTCTACTGTGATTGAGCCTCTTCTTAGGCTTGTGTAGGATCGATTTCAACTTAGAGTGGGTGAATAAGGTGATACTAATAATTATAAAAATTAGTGCAGAAATATATACAATAATTGCAGCACAGATAACAACAGAATAATAAAAGCAGAAATAGAACAACACAGATTTACCCAGCTTTGGAAAAGCCCTGCCTACGTACTGCCCCCAAGGTTTCTACTATAAATTGCGCTTACACACATAAACTCACGACACCCACTATCGACTAACCTAATTCTACGCTCAAAATCCTACCACAACTCAGCCATTGAGTTGCAAATTCTCGAACTACACCACCATAGTTCGTCCCTTAGTCACACAACTAGACAATTACACAAGTTAAAAAGAAATTACAAAATACAAACAAATTTAAAATACAAAACCCTATATAACCACTAAAGCTTAAATAGATTGGCCCAAAAGAAAAAGAGTTGAGCCCAAAGGTAATAAAGTAAATTGTCCCCCTTTATCTTTTAATTTTGCCTGCCGATTCCTTTTGCATTCGTTCTTACTTTGTTCCTCTTTCAAAATTTTAGGGCTTTGTTTTTCTTTGAAGCCGCCGCTTGGTTGTTTATCGATCTTACTGTTGAACCTCAATTTAGTTTGATGCTTCTTCGATCTTTGTTCTTTGCTTAGCTTCAGTTGCTTCAAATTGTCGAGTTCGAACAGTGCATGAATTGGTACGTGAATTCCTTTTATTATTTATTAGTTATTCTCGACTTTGATTCAAGTTTGATGATTTATTGCCCTCTGTTTTGCATGAATTTGAATAATCCTCAATGTCGATGATGAGATTGGGTTAAATAGGATTCGAAATCCTATAATCTCGTTCGTATATATTTTATTTGAATTCTTCATGTGCTATGCTTGGCCACTGATTTTCAATTGAATGCTGGTGATGTTTCCTGACTTTTTCAATTAATATATTTTCTGATGTGCTATGCTTGATTACCATGGCTTTGATTTTGACTCGTTCGATTCTACCTTGGTCACCATGGCTCTAACTTTGGTATTTAAAATTATGATAATTTGGACTTTGGATCAGCTTTCGTTCTTTATTCCCTTTGACTTCGGCCACTTTAATTTTGTGGAAATTTGACTTCGACTTTTATCACCTTGCTTTGTCTTTGTTATTTAAAAATTGATATAATTCTTGTGCCTTCGTTTATGGTATTTGAATTTGCTGACGTGAGATAAAAGTCGACTTGATAAACTCTAATTGATTTCGGCCTTGATTTTGTTCATCTTCCATCTTGTCATTCCATTCATTTTCTGGAAATATTCGAATTTTCATTGCACTATGAAACTACTCTGACTTGTTTTTCGAACTGCAATGTTTATTCATGTATGCATATCCTAGTTTGCACTTCATGTTAGTGTTAACTTATTTGGTTGTGTGGACTATTGCATAGTTGTTGTTACTCTGCCTCTATTCACTCGAGTCTGCACTAGATTTGATTTTGTTATTACAGTCTGGAGTTTTCATTTTATCAATCATGTTACATGATTTTGAGCTGCTTTTGGTCTTCATGTATATTGATATCACCTCTGTAGCATTGCGTCTTCATTAGCATTGCAGCCCTTTGTACATGTTGATTCCACTGGCTTGTTGTCATGTGTTTTTGAGTCTACACGTGTATTCGTATGTCATGTATGGTGGCACGTGTATGTACTAACTGTTCCTCTTTGGTCATTTCATTTTGATGATAAATGTGCACATACAAACATATGTACATATATGTATGTATGTATGTATGTATGTATGTATGTATGTATGTATGTAATTATTATGCCTTTGGTCTATGTTACATTAAACTCTGAGTTGAATTCTGGCTGATACTGCATGTATGTATGTGTGTGTATACATATATACATATATATATATATACACACAGTATTTCTCCTTGGTGTTGATATCTGACTGCATTTTTTTGTTGCACATTTGAGTTTAAGTTTGTGCTTTTCTCTGCTGTCTTTTTTCTTGTGTCTGGTCTTGGCCATTTGATTTATGTGCATAGCGTATATATGTATACATGTGTGTATGCATGTGTGTGTGTGTGTGTTTGTTGCACCATGTAGTTTGCTCGAAGTTGTAGTCTTGATTGTATGTTGAACTGCTTCCATTGTATTTCATATTGCCACTGCACACACACACATATGTGTGTGTGTGTGTGTGTGTGTGTTTTGTCATGTTGCTTCGAGCCAGATCATGTTGTTCATGTTGCCAGGTCTGCACTTTGCATTTCATTGTTCAATGACTAGTCTGGGTTCAAGTGTACATTGAGATGGTTTGTGCAGTCAAGTCTCCACTGAAATGTTGTGCACTACATATATATTTGTTGCTCCATTTTTACACACTTGACCATTTGTATATGGTATATTCTGTGTTCACACTTGATATCTGTTTGTCTTGTTTGTTGGTTTGTATGTGGTCAGTGGTCTAGGCACAACTGTGTTTATACTTGAATTTGGTCTGGAGCTTGTTGCCGTCTTGGTTCATACTTGAATTTGGTCTGGAGCTTGTTGCCGTCTTGGTTCATACTTGAGTTTGAATGGTTGAGATGTTTTCATTTGTACACATTGAATTTTTGGTCGAGGCTTGTTCCAGTCATTAAAACATGACCATTCTTTTTTTAGTTTTTGCATTGCACCTGAGTTGAATCTAGCTTTAGCTCAGGTTTGACCTTGTGCTCACCTGTCCCTGCAGTTTTATCAAGTGTATATTGGTGTGCATGGCCTTGTGGAATGTACAGTGATACACCGTGCATGGCACAGGTCGTTCATGTATGAAAGGATTCAAATGACAATGATGATGAACAACCGAAATAACTGAGGAAAATAATATTTAAAAAAACATTTTATTTTCCACTGCAAAAATATTTCGTTTTCAATTTTACTGCATCAGTGTTTATTTTGCAGATAATTCACATGTTGGATACAAATTAGAATACAGTTGAAGAACAATTATGAGTGAACGAGTGATATGTAGTGAGGTGCTACTGTAAATAATTATTGTATAGTGAAAATTTTTGTTGTAATTTGAAATTGTAATGTAATTGGAATTGTACTATTCAAAATTGTAATAAAATATTTATTTGAATAAAACATTTGTTTGAATTTAAATTCTATGTTATTTATTTTATTCAGTAAATATTTATTTAATTATGTGAAAATAAAATAGTACAATAACAAATACATTTAAATGAATATACATATATATATATATATATATATGTTTATTATCATCAAACAAAAATCATATACTAGCATATTTCACAGCTTGGACATCCAAGTTCATTGTTGTCCGGTGCTCTTGGTTAGCTCATCTTATAGACTGCAACTAAGGACAATCCCGACCTCCCTCTAGGAGGATCCCTACCCTAGTCCTTTTACGATGCGGACAGGGGCATGTTCGGTGCTTTTTCCTGGCCATCTTTTGGCGCGGATAAAGGCTTACTCCATCCTCCCTCCAGGAGGTGCCTTACCTTGGCCCTTTTGCAGTAAGGGCTTGTTCGGTGCTTTACCTTGGCCATCTTATGGCGTGAATAAAGGCTTACTCCATCCTCCCTCCAGGAGGTACCTTGACCTGACCAGATTCGTGGCCAAGGGCTTGTCCACTGCTTTAACCTGTCCATCTCATGGGCAGCTAAAGGCTTACCCGCCCTCCCTCCAGGAGGGGTTCTGCTCTGGCCATCTTGGCATGCCTACCATCTTAGGTAGGCTACCATCTTAGGTATTATCCAAATATAAGGAGCATTTCACTCCCAAACATGTAGATTTTCTCTTTTTAAAAAGTAGCTCTTTATTTATTCATCCTCAGAAAATACAGCCTTAAATGCTCAATATTCCATGTTCTAAGCACCATATTGCCGTTTGGGCGACATAATTTATAGGCTCCTAGAGGGATTATTTTGCAGACGACTAATGGTCCCTCCCAATTCGATCCCAGGGGTCCATCTGCGGGATTCTTTGTAATGGCCATTACTCTATGGAGTACCAAATCCCCATCTTGAAATGATCGAGTTCTTACTCTTGAATTTTTAATACTTTAAGATATTTCTCTGATATTTAGTGGTTCTTACCTCTGCTTCATCTCTTAATTCAAGTATCAACTCCAATTCTTTTTTCAGCTCTTGATTTTTGTCGAAGGCATAGGTTATCCTTCCTTGTGAGGATATCTCAATCTCAATTGGTAGCATCACCTCACACCCATAAATTAAAGAGTAAAGGGTATGCCCCGTTGCTATCTTAGCAGACATTCAGTAAGCCCATAACATTAATGACAGCTCTTCTACGCAATTTCCTTTTGCCCTATTTAGTCGCTTTTTAAGAATTATCTTTATGGTTTTATTCGCAATCTCAACTGCACCATTAGCTTTTGGATGTGCAAAAAAAAAATCTTAGTAATCCTATTCTTATGGTAGAAGTGGGAGAATTCTTCGCTCTCAAATTGGGTTCCATTGTCAGAAATTATTTTTCAAGAAATTCCAAACCTGGTTATGATTTTCTTGATAACAAATCTCAGTACTTTCTCAGAAGTGATTTTCGAAAGCGGTTCCACTTCAACCCATTTGGTAAAATACTCAATGGCCACTACGACATACTTCGCCCCTCTATTTCAAATTGGCAATGGGCTAATTAAATCTATTCCCCATACATCAAAGGGTCATGGACTTGTAATTGGAGTTAATTGAATTGGGGGCAATCTGGGTATCTTTGAATATTTTTGACACTTTTCGTATCTTTTCGCATAGTATATGGCTTGGTTTACCATATGGGCCAGTAAAACCCTTGCGCCATTATTTTCTTCGCCATCTTTGTCCCGTTGAATAGTCTACACAAAACCCTTCGTGTGCTTCAGCCATTAGTTTTATCCCATCATTCATGTTTACACGCCTAAGATAGGGAAGAGCATATCCCTTTTTTATAGCATTTTGTCCATCATAACGAAGGTCGGAGCTTGTCTCTTGATTTTTCTGGTTTCTCCTTTATCAGATGGTAGTATCCCTTTAACTAAATATTCAATAATGGGTGACATCCATGTATCATCATATGTATTATTTGGCTTTGGTTGGCTCATCCTTTCTTCTATCAACTCTTGACAACTTTCTTTTTCCTCTCCCCTTTAAGGCTTGGTCCGAGATCTCATCATAAGTAGCAACTCTTTCCCTTGGTCGGATGTTTTCTTTTCAATACTTGGATTTTTTTTGATATCTTGTGGGGACAATTCAAGTCTCTGGTGCTCCCTTTGAGCTAGCCAATTTTGGTAAAGAATTTTCCTGTGCATTTTCTGTTCTTGGAACTTGATTTATCGGACAGCTTGGGTCTTTTGTTTGGTATATCTGACTTACTTGATTTACCATCAGTTAAGAGTCGCTAAAAATCTGTTTTCGTGGGGTTTTCAGTTCTAATGCTAAGGTAAGTCATGCTACCATTGATTCATATTCTGCCACATTTTTGGTTGCAGGAAATCCTAATTTCATGGCATAATGTAAATGATGTCCATCTGGGGTTATGATTATATATTCTGCACCGGCAACTTGTTCATTTGACGCTCCATCCAGAAATAATTACCACATGGGCTTCTGATCCTTTTCATTCTCCGATTGTTCCTCAATAAAGTTGGTTCATTCATTAACAAAGTTTGCCAGTGCCTGCCCCTTAATTGCAGCTCATGGTTGAAATTCTATATCATATTGGCTGAGTTCATTCCCCATTTCACCAACCTTTCCGAAGTCTCAGGCTTACTAAAAATTTGCTTAAGAGGAAATTTGGTCAATACCCTGATCGAATGTGCCTAAAAGTATGCTCTGAGTTTTAGCGCTGTGAGAATCAAACAATAGGCTAATTTCTCTATAACTGGGTATTGAACCTTTATATCTTTTAACCGCCTGCTTCATAGTATACTAGGAGTTGTGCCCTATTGCCCTCTCGAATGAGCACCGAGTCGACTGCATGTTCTAACACCGCCATGTATAGATACAATATTTCCCCGCTTTTGGGACTTGAGAGTATCGACGGTTTCTCCAAATGGATTTTTAATTCCAAGAAAGCTCTTTTGCAATCCTCTCCCTATTCGAAGTTCTTTCTTTCTTAATCACATTGAAAAAGGAATACACTTATCAGTAGCTTTTGAAATAAACCTGCTTAGGGCAGCTACTCTTCCATTTAATCTCATCACTTCTTTATTAGTTTTAGGTTCGGCCATGTCTTTTATGGCTTTAATTTGACCGTAACTTGCCTCAATTCCTCGTACATTTACTAGGTGGCCTAAGAACTTTCCAGAGTGGACTTTAAAAGAGCACTTTTATGGATTCAACTTCATTTGATACCTCTGTAAAATCTTAAACGTGTCCTCAAGGTCCTTAAGATGGCTCTCAGGCTCTCTAGACTTTACTAGCATATCGTCAACATAAACTTCCATGTTTCTACCAATTTGTTCCTTGAACATTAGATTAACCAAACTCTGATAGGTGGCCTCGGCATTCTTTAGCCCAAATGGCATGGTCTTATAACATTAAATTCTCCATTCTGTTATTAAAATGGTAGGATCCTCATCTGGATTGAACATCGGTATCTGATTGTACCCTAAATAAGCATCCATAAGGGATAGCAACTTGTGTCCACTCGTTGCATCCACTAATTGATTTATTCGTGGTAGCAGAAAACAATCCTTTAGGCATGCTTTATTTAGATCTGTGTAGTTGATGCATGCCCTCCATTTTCCATTTGACCTCTTCACCAGAACTGGGTTGGCTAACCATTTAGGATAATATATCTCTCAGATTAACCCATTTTCAAAGAGCGTATCAACTTCTTTTTTTAGAGCATCTGTTTGAACTTTATCCAATTGCCTCTTTTTCTGCCTGATGGGGGTTGCTCATAGGTTGATATTAAAGGCATGGCATATGATGGACGAATCAATTCCCACCATATTGGAATGTGACCAAGAAATACATCCTTATTATCTTTGAGGAACTGTATCAAGTCTTTCTTTAACTCATTATTAAGATCTTTTCTCACTTTAACAATTTTAGAAGCATCCTCTGAATTTATGTGGGCTTCCTTAAGGTCTTCTATGGGTTTTATCCTCTCTGTTTCACCTCGGCAGTCGAATTCCGTGACTATTGGACCCTCCTCTGCTGAGTAAGCGTCAATTCTCTTCCTTTTTCTTCCTGCAGGGATGTGATTTTGATACAAATGTTTGTTTGACTTTTTAATGTTAATCTTTGCTTTGAATGTTGGATGTGAAAATCCATCATCTGAAGGCTATAAAATAGTCGAAGAATCAAAGTAAGCAGAATATTCACTTTTATATTGGTCAAGTACAGCAAAGTACATTTCTTGAGAGCTAAATTGTTCCCCCTGTACAATCCCCCGGCCTCGCTTTGTTAGGAATTTTACCATGAGATGATTTGGGGAGACAAAAGCATCGATCTCATCTAGGGATGGTCTACTAAAGAAGGCATTGTTGTAGGAAGGTTGATCAATTATCACAAAAATAGTTTCAAATGTTTGGCAAGTTGGCGGCGCTCCCATTTGTACAAGTAGCTTTATTTGCCCCATTAGAGTTGATGCTTTATTGTTGAACACAAATATCGGCTTTGTGCTCGGGTTTAATTTGTGCTAAGGGATATTCATGTGATTGAAGGCATGTTTGAAGAAGACATTGACCATGCCGCCTATATCGGCCAGAACCTTTGAGACAATGGATAGCCCACTTTGGATCGTAATCATGAGGGGGTTCATTATAAGGATAATGGAATCCTTTGCATGGTTCTTGTGGGGTGACCACTAGATTAGGCATTTCGATGCTAAGGTGTGGGTTTTTCATTGGAGGCTCTTCTTGAACAGAATAGATTCCTTCTTTAGCCTCTCTGATATATCTGCTTCGAGCCCCATTACTACTCCCTGTTGGATGTGGTCTGCCATAGATCACATCAATCCTGTTGATTGGTGGGCTTAAGCTTAGAGGATCCTCATCTTCTATCACATTCACAGCGTTTCCTGGGCACTTCTACAGAGCATTTTCTATTTGTTGGGCTTTATGCTGGCCTTGAACAAATTCCTTTAGATGACCTTCCCGGATTAGCTTTTGGATTATTCCGGCTAGAACTCTACACTCATCAGTTTTATAGCCAATAGCTTTGTGGTAAGCGCAGTAATCCCTTCCTTTTTTATGCTCTGGATTATTCTTGGCTTTAAAGTAGGTTGGAAAGTTGACGCTTTCCTTAGCTATAGCATATATATAAGACAATGGCTTGTTTAAAGCAACCGTGTTAGCAACTGGTTCTTCCCATCTGGTCCTTTTGTGGCCACGGTCTTGACCAAACCTTCCCCCTTCCTTCTTGGGAATTGTTTTCTTCTTGGCATATTAAAGCTCATCGATACAGATGAACTTATCTACTTGAAAGTGGAAATCCTACAGATCTTTGCAGCCATTGACAAAGAGCTGCTTCCAGAAAAGGGTATTCTCAATCAAACCAAAATGGGCAGCTATGAGCTTATCACGATCATTCATATACTTTGCTTTTAAAGCTTCAGAGCTGAACCTTCTCAAGTAGTCCCCTAAAGATTCTCCCTACCTTTGCTTTATATTTGCCAAGACTGTATAATCATTAGTAGGATCTTTACAGATGCAGAATTGGGCTGAGAACTCGTTATAAATTGGTTTCCAGGAGTATATGGTCTTTTCTCTGTATTACATATACCATTTGCTTCTGCTTCCTGGAGAGTAATGGGGAACAGTCGACATCTGACTGCCCCAGAAGCATTATACAAATCCATCCAACTGTCAAAAGACATAAGATGATCATCGGGTTTGTATCGTCGTGATATTTCACGGATGGGATTTTGACATATGGAAGTATTACCGTGGCCATGATCTCGTTGGTGAAAGGTGGAACCCTCTCATTGCCATTAACATTTTCATATATGGTTCTTTTTCCCTTGGAATTCATAGCATCTTTGATAGCCTACTCAGCAGCATCTTTCAGAAAAGCTTCGATATTACTGTAATTATTCCAACTTGGGTGGTACTCTTTAGACGTTGAACTGCCAGACTATTCCAAGGATTTGTCAACAACTCTTCCCTGATGATTGGCACTTGTTTAGGGAAGTTCCTTCTTTTTCTAGGAGGCCAAGTCCACTCCGTCTTTGCATTCTTTGGAATTAGTCTTCAGATTCCTCATAAGAGAGACCACTTCTTTTCCTTGAGTCTGTTTCGGGGTCTTTAAAGGCTTTTGAGATAAGGCCATTTTCAACAACTCCTGCTTTTCTTGTAGTTGTTGTTCCAAACGCTTGATTTTTGTTGTGTTTTCATCTTGTCGTGCTGCTAATGAAGTCTGCCCTGGAATGACCCATCCAGGTTATATGATGGAGCTATATTTTCTTCCAAGGCGGTAGTGTGTATTGCTTCCTCCACAGTTCCGCTCAAACTCTTTGACCTTATTTTACCTACGCAAGAGAAATGTACTATAATTAGTCTGTATATAGTGATAAAGCCGGAGGTTCAAGCCTCCCTCTAGCGCCAAAAATGCTAACAAGAAATCTTGTCAACATCCCCAATGCTTTTCATAAAATAATTCTACTTAAACATGACCATGTTATTTAAAGAGATTCTCGCCTTCAAAATTGTATCTTTCGAACAGAGTGACTTAGTCGAAGGATTTGAGGTGATAGCTCTAGTTTTGACCGAATTGACCTGGTCGAAAGGAATAGTAGATTGCCAAACCTTTCGACCTCGTCATGATGGATAACGAGGCTGTTCCAACCTTTCGACAAGGTTGGCATAGTCAAAAAGTTTCTAAAAGTTATCCACAAAATCATCACTTTATCGAATCTCATCTCCCTATGGAGTTGAAAATAGTAAATCATCAAGGTTTTCCACCTCCTTTTGATCACGTTGAAAGGTAACATTCAATACCTTTCGACTTCGTAGAAAGGGGAAGCTGAATCTATCTATATATCATTGTTGCTTTCAACCCCTTTAGTGTTAATATTCTTTCCATGGAATCCCTTCGAAAGGGGTGCTGATGCCAAAAAGAGTAGATTCCCCTTGAATGAATTCCATCATGAATGGTTGTTAGGTAATATAAACCAAGATTACTTTTGGAAATACTCCTTTCAACTTGGTCGAAAGGAGTTCTTCCTTTCAAAGCAGTACTGGTTTAAGTCTACGATCCACTTTATTTTCCTTATATAAGATCAATTTAGGTATGTTATCCCACCTTTTGGTCAAGGCTGGAATATCAAAAAATTGGCAAGGAAGAAGAATATCAGGATTGGAGATCGATTGGAAATGAGGCTGCAATCGATGTCGTTAAAATTTGGCCGAGACCTGATCAGGACAGAATCGATTGGAAGTGAAGAACTGGGTTAGGAGAGGCTACATTTGAAATTTCAGGTCAATCAGAGTTCGTATGCTCGAGATATGGATGGATCACGGTATGTGAATGTTGGTTCGAGTCGATACATTTCGTATCGATCGTCAAGCAAGCTTTCGAATCGATACCGTTCGTATCGATCGACAGTGGTTCGAATCAATGGCTTTCATATCGATCAACATGGATTCGACACGATGGTTTCGTATCAGTCAGGATGGAAAGAGGTGGCATATTTCGAATCGATGCTCTCGTGTCGATAATAGAAGGATTTGGCACTTTCGCATCCATGGGAGGCTATCGGAGTTCGTATCCATCAGGTAACTACTCTTCATATCCATCAGATGGCTTCGCATCCATCAAATGGTGACCACTTTGTGTCCATCAGGAGTTCTTGTTCGAATCCATACGTTAGTGTCCACCAAGTCAAGTGAGCTAGATTGATGCAACGTTCATCGATAATAACAAGCCGAAATTCATGGAGTCGAAACGGCCAAACCGGAGCAAAAAGTGGATCAACGCGAGGAGTGCGCCCCACGTTGCCGCAGAAGCACGTGCGTCATCGATTCGAAATGGATCGGTTCGAATTTATGGATTCGAACTAGACAGCCACCGAGGAATCCAATTTCGTATCGATCATATCTCACGAACCGTTGATCCAAATGCTATGAAATTTTCACATGAGTTTGCATACAGGCCAAAGAACATTCCTGCCAAGTTTCAGCTCGATTGGATCATTTTCTGATCGATACGAAATTGAATCGTATAGATCACAGATCGAGCCGAAACTTGGTAGGGTCGGTCGGGTGGGCCTACTCACATGCCAGAAGGAGTCTCCCAAAGTTTGAGCGCGATATCAGCCTCCTACGCCTATAAATAGCCCCCTGAAGCCTACAGAAAAAGGATCCTTTTGGCTATTCAACATCCAGACTCTGTCGGATTCAATTCTACACCTTACCATCGCTGTTGTACTCAAATTACTTCATTGTAATCACTGTAATCATCTGTAACCAGCAAGGATAATCAATGAAAGATAAAACTTTGAAATGGACGTAGGCCGGAGATAGCCGAACCACTATAAATCTCGTGTTTCTGTTTGTTATTTCTGGATTGTTGTTTGCTGTTTGCATAGATCTGAGATTTGTGTCTGAATATTGCTGATCTGTATTCATACACTGGTGCTTTCACAATACTTGGGGTTTGTGACCATTTTTGGCGCAAACACTTTGGTGCTTTCACTAAGAGCAACTAGAAGCCGCTACACTAGACTTGAAGCTCGGATTTAAAAGCTTGAAGGATTCAGATTTAGAGAGAATGACTCGACAAACAAGCAGAAGACAGAGAGCTGAGAGAAGCCAACAGGAAGGAAGTCAAGAAGCATCCTCCGAAAGGACAAGCTTCGATCTACATCACCAAGGATGAAATGGAAGCTATGGCCAATTCATTGCAAAAGAGATTGTTGAAGAGTCAACTGGACATGGTGCAGACTTTCTTTGAACTGATGAGAGCTGTAGGAACACAAAACCTTAGACCGACTATAGTAACTGCGAATGTGGAACCAGAAACTAGGGTTGCGGAACCAAATGGAGGATAGAATACGGAACCAGAGGCAAATCAACAAAGGCTTGGGGGCAGGCCCATAGGATCTGACACTGGAAGGCCTTTGGATGGAGCTCAACAGGCTAGAATGAGCGCTAACATTAACGAACCACATGAGGAATAGTACCGGAATTCCCTCGAGGGCATGGGGGACAGCCTTTGACAGATAATGCTGGATTAGCTAAGATTATTAGGAGAACTATGCGTGGAGGTCTGACCAATAGAGATTTGGAAGGAGTGAACAAGAGTCTGTTTACACGGGAAATCAGGTTAGCTCGAAATCCGCCTGATTTCAAGCTACCTAGCGTGGAAGTATACAATGGCAAGGCTGATCCAGCAGATCATCTGATGAGATACACTAGACACATGGAGGTGCTGGGGGCATCGGAGTAAGTTATGGCCCAATGCTTCCCTCTATACTTGACGGATATAGCCGCGATGTGGTTTAGGAAACTGGAGGAAGGATCTATCAGAACATGGACGGAGCTGGTGGATAGGTTTCTGAGACAATTTCGGGTTCATATTAAGAGGCCTAAGAACATGGTGATGCTAACACCGGTAAAGCAAAGTACGGATGAATCACTTAGAGCTTTTCTAACTCGGTTCAATGCGGCAGTTGCTTCGGTGGATCGGCCAGATTCATCGATGGTTTAGATGGCAGCAGTATCAGGAGTTAGAGAGGATTCGGATTTCAAGCTTCTTTAATACGAGACCCACCACTGGATCTCGGGGAATTCTTTCATAAAGATGAAAGGTTCCTTCGGCAAGAAGACGCATGTATGGGCTTAAAGTTAAAGGAAGTGAATATGACTGAGCGTGGAAGACCATCCAGCGAAGGCTCGGATAAAGATAAAGGAAAAGGGAAGTTGGATGATGATTCTGGAAAAGCTAGGAAGCGATGGAAGGATCCAAAGTTCTCCACATACACAGGATTAAACGAGACGCTGGAGAGGATATACATGGAAACCCGGGATCGCCTTCCTTACCGAAGGCCAGCTAGGAGAGAACCATGTGAACGTGAAAGGGCCTCGAGAAGGAACTGTCTCTTCCATGATTTGGATGGGCACGATACCAACAGCTGCAAGCACTTGAAGGATATAATCGAGGAACATTCAGGAATGGATAGTTGCGACAATATGTCGGGACTCGGAATACAGCGGTGGAGCAGGAGCAACCGCCATCTACCTCAAACCATGATGATGTGAGGCCCAGGAATGATGGTCGATTGGTTATCAATTGACCGGGATAATATGAAATAAGTAGCAAGCTACCGGCAAACGGCAAAGTCATTTACTCATGTACGGGGACGGAGATAGCCCCTAGGCATGCTCTGAATGATGACAAACCGCGATGCTATGGTTTGTGAAATCTTTCTTTTGTTTTTGGATTGGACACTTGTTTTTCTGGTTGGTTTTGGAGTTTGGTTGAACTCCTGGTTTGGTTTGCTTTCTGGTTTGGATTCTCGTTTGGATGATTGTTTTCTGTTTTGGATGTTGGTTCGGATTTCTGATTTTCTGATTTGATTTGGATTTCGATTGGATTTTTATCTGGTTTTTGGTAAATGGTCGTTAGGTATGGATTATATTTGGCAAGGGGTAACTCTCTTCGTCCGTATGTGGCGAATTGACTTATTCAGGTCGTTGAGTACGGACTATGCTCAGCAAGGGTCCGGAGAGACCAGGATTCGGCCTAGGACTTAGGCCCTACAATATTGGCTACTGTTTCAGGTCGTCAAGTATGAACTATGCTCAACAAGGGTCCGGAGTGATCAGGTTCGGCTTAGGACTTAAGCCGTGCCATTGTACAACGTCCAGGGACACTGGACCATGGTCGTCAAGTGTGGATCGCGCTTGGCAAGAACCCGAAGAGGTTAGCTCAACGTCCAGGGACACTGGACCACGGTCTCAAGCGTGGATTGCACTTGGCAAGAACCCGGAGAGGTTACGGATTTGGATATCGACCTGGTGTGGTCCTAGATTCGATTATTGGCTATTGGATAAGGATAGATTAGGGCTCATTTGTCGAGTTTGAATGGATATGGAATTGGCTAAGGCTTTGGTTATTGGATTTGGAATTGGCCATCGACTTGAAGCAGTCAAGGATGACGTACTCTGATGATATGTATTTGGACTTCGGATATCGGATTCAGAACAATTCAAAACACGCCTTATTAACACAAGGCATGTTTTGGGGGGCAAATGTTATCCCACCTTTTGGTCAAGGCTGGAATATCAACAAATTGGAAAGGAAGAATGGATATCAGGATTGGAGATCGATTGGAAACGAGGCTGCAATCGATGTCGTTAAAATTTGGTCGAGCCCCGATCAAGACGGAATCGATTGGAAGTGAAGAACTGGGTTAGGAGAGGCTACGTTTCAAATTTCAGGTCAATTAGAGTTCGTATGCTTGAGATATGGATGGATCACGGTATGTGAATGTTGGTTCGAGTCGATACATTTCATATCGATCGTCAAGCAAGGTTTCGAATCGATACCGTTCGTATCGATTGGCAGTGGTTCGAATCAGTGGCTTTCATATCGATCAACATGGATTCAACACGATGGTTTCGTATCGGTCGGGATGGAAAGAGGTGGCATATCTCAAATCGATGCTCTCATATCGATAATAGAAGGATTTGGCACTTTCGAATTCATGGGAGGCTATCGGAGTTCGTATCCATCAGGTAACTGCTCTTCGTATCCGTCAGACGACTTCGCTTCGCATCCATCAGACGGTGACCACTTCGTGTCCATCAGGAGTTCTTGTTCGAATCCATACGTTTATGTCCACCAAGTCAAGTGAGCCAGATTGATGCAATGGTCATCGATGATAACAAGGCAAAATTCATGGAGTCAAAACGGTCAAACCGGAGCAAAAAGTGGATCAACACGAGGAGTGCATACCACGTCGCCGCAGAAGCACGTGTGTCGACGATTCGAAATGGATCAGTTCGAATTTATGATTCGAACCAGGCAGCCACCGAGGAATCCAATTTCGTATCGATCATATCTCACAAACCGTTGATCCAAATGCTATGAAATTTTCACCGGAGCTTGCGTACAAGGCAAAGAACATTCTTGCCAAGTTTCAGCTCGATTGGATCATTTTCTGATCGATACGAAATTGATTCGTATCGATCACAGATCGAGCCGAAACTTGGTGGGGTCGGTCGCGTGGGCCTACTCACATGCCAGAAGGAGTCTCTCGAAGTTTGAGCGCGATATCAGCCTCCTACGCCTATAAATAGCCCCCTGAAGCCTACAGAAAATGGATCTTTTGGTTATTCAACGTCCAGACTCTGCCGGATTCAATTCTACACCTTACATCGCTGTTGTACTCAAATTACTTCATTGTAATCGCTGTAATCATCTGTAACCAGCAAGGATAATTAATAAAAGATAAAACTTGGAAGTGGATGTAGGTCGGAGATAGCCGAACCACTATAAATCTCGTGTTTCTGATTGTTATTTCTGGATTGTTGTTTGCTGTTTGCATAGATCTGAGATTTGTGTCTGAATATTACTGATCTGTATTCATACACTGGTGCTTTCACAATACTTGGGGTTTGTGAACATTTTTGGCGCAAACAAGGTACTCACTTAACTCATGAATTCAACATGGCCGACATACCATCATCACATTTATTTTCAGTATTTAGTATTGGTTCGATGATAATGTGTTTCGACCGAAAACGCCTAGTCGATCTTATATATAGAATAGATTAAAAGAGATTTTGAGAATAGGTTAGAATCATGTGGATTTGATCATTAGTCTAGATAATGATGTTAATGATATTCCTTGTCGCCAATATCCTTTATAAACAAGCCATCTTCGTATTATTCATTATCTGAAATGAGTTACAAGAAATTGAACTTTATCCCTAATTGATTTAGCGTTTATTCTAAGTACAATTAACGCTAATAAAGTAAAGCAAAGAAAATGAATTCAATTTTCGAGAATTCGATCTTCAAAACTAAACCCTTTGGATCTTATTTATAGATGCAGGTCGGCCCCCTTCCGTGCCTTTGGTTTCGACTGGGTCAAAAGGGCCCCTTTTTGTATGCCGCCTCAAACCTTTCAACTTGATCGAAAGGTCATGAAATTTTCCACGTCGTCGGAAGGTGTTCTCTTGTGCTTCTTGGTTTATCCTTTCACTTCCTTGATTTTGACCAGGTCGATAGGTTTCCTCATTACATATTGTTTTGAACCTTTTGACCTAATCGAACGTCATGCTTCCTTCTGATGTTGTCGAAGGCTATGCTTCCTTTCGACATTGGCGAAAGGTGTCCCTGTTCTTCTTGTCATACTCTTGCAGTTCCTTCATTCTCTCTTAACCTTTCGACCTAATCGAAAGTTATGCCTCCTTTCGACATTGTCAAAAGGTTCTTTATTATTCATTTACCTTTGTTGTTTTCTGAGTATTGCTTTCTTCATAGCGCCGCTCGACATTATCGAATGGTGTTCTGGATGGATCTTTGACTGGTTCGAAAGGCTTGCTATGCTTTCAGAAAGGTTACTATAGGGGTGAAGCCTTTGATTTTGGATGGTTTTATGTGTAGTTGGGAGAGAACTATCGATTGCCTTTGAAAGGGGTTTCGAATTCAACATTTCCTGTTCATCTGTGTCAAAAGGTTGGTAGTGGCGGAAGGGTTCATCTGTTTCCATCTGGGTTGAAGGTCTTTGTACTGTGCGAGTAGTTGGTGCTTTCGAATCCTTCGATACCTGCTTTATGCCTTCGAAACATCCTCTTACGACCTTTATGAAGCCTAGGCATGTTTCTTCATCGAAACCTCAATCTTATTAACCTTTTTTCATACTTCTGCTCTTGAGTAGATTTTATGGCTAACATTTACTTATCAAATCAAACCATTCTTAACTTAATAAAATATTTTCTTAAGCTATTGTAAAACTATATATTTTGTAATGCATCATTTTGTAATAATATATCTCCAAATATATCCATAATAAAGTAATTTTAAATTATGGTCTTTTCCAACCTAAACTCTATATTCCAAAATAATATTTTTCTTTACAAAACATCATTTATCAAATTGTAATATTTTAAGTGAAAATCCTCGCAACAAAAATCAATTTCCAAACAAATACTTTTTGAAATCAAATATACTCCTTCGATAAAAAGAAAATCCATTTCAAATAAATATTTTACTACATTCTTTAGAGAAAAAAAAGATAATTCTCAATAATAATACTTCCATCAATTATTTTTGAATATCTCCACCAATAACCTAATTTCAAAGTTAAAACTATTTTTCGTATATTATTTTCAAATTCTCCTCTTGTGAAAATAATTCCTTTTAAAATAAAATATCTTTTGTGAATATAACTTTTTTTTTTAAAGTATCGATAAAATAAATCACTTCCAAATCATATATTATCCATTGTAAAGAATATTTCAACAAGATATTCTATTGTTTAATATAAGGTTTCTCACTCGGTACTCTCCAATAAGGCAGTTTAATGAAATCATTATAAAAAAAATTACTATCGTTAAAAAGGTTTTCTCGCTCAAAACATTTTTTCATAAAAATATCTTCAAATAAAACACTTCTCACAAGAAATTTTCTTTCCGTAAATAAAATCTTGTTTTTTTAAAAAATTGTTCAAAAACCATAATATCATTATAAAAATACATTCCAAAAGATATTTTAAAAACAACCAAATTTTTAGACATTAAAATATTTTTAAGGGATGAATTTAACTTACAATATCAAATTAAAATAGTTTTGAACTGAAATACTTCCAAATAAAATATTTTTACAATATTTACTCTTTCTTACAAAAATATCTTTATAAAAATATTTAATTTACTCAAATTAAATACTTTATTTTTCAATAAAAACCCTAAAAATTCACTTTTTTATATTTTTCCTTTTTATACAATATTTAAAATAAAAAATGTATACTTTATAAATTTTCCCAATGACATTATTTGCTTAATAATAAAAGTGTTTTCATCTTATTAATGTTGGGTTGCAACCAATTTAGCATCGATGGTGTGTCACTTAGGTTATAACAAACACTTAACCCCTCTTATAAGTGTTCAATCTACCTACTCCTACTTTATGTATCTTTCACGCAAAAGTCATCATAAATAAACATCACTTTAGGGTAAGGGAATAGTGGTTCAACAAACAACCCTATACACAAAGCATACAATTTTTAATCAAACATTCTCTTATTTATATTCTAATCCAACCTAAGGTATGAAATAAACTAGCCTGACTTATTTAAACTTACCTGAGGCTCAAAGAATCGCTAAGCCTAAGCTCTAATACCAAATGTGACGACCCAATTTTTAATATGTAAATTTAATTATAAACAACATCGAACGCTTACTACTAAATCCAGACATTAAAGACAGTGGACTGTGGATATAAAAGTACAAAAACTCTATGACAGTGAATAAATGGAAAACATCACAATGGAATTTAGAAATCAACATAAATGCACATTAACTTAATAATACAATTATTTTACAACATATCATCATAATAATTTATATCCTAATACATCAATTAACATTATTCATTAATGATAGAATAATGGTACAAAAGAATATACCAATCAGCCATCCACACTACAAATTGCATCCAACTTTACATTCCCTTCGCTTCTCCTACCAGTAACTTCACAACTATACAAATATTTATAAAATAAG
Source organism: Allium cepa (assembly GCA_030765085.1). Lineage (NCBI taxonomy): Eukaryota > Viridiplantae > Streptophyta > Magnoliopsida > Asparagales > Amaryllidaceae > Allium > Allium cepa. Next base: position 691,198,953 of record CM060942.1, on the reverse strand, counting down.
AGGAATAATGTTTCAACTACATTAGGACTGCATCTGACCATACACACTACAGCCATGGCTCGATGGTTACTGCATAGGGAAAGACTACCTACATATCTCTTTTGAGCGATCAAGCCGACGTAGCTCTATTTCCTGCACTTTTTCTGCATTTAAATACTTGTTAGTACATCGCAACTATAGCATCCCTGCAATCACAAAAGCAATGCAACCATTGCTACTAATGAAATCAATGCAAATATTAAAAGAAGAAAATAGTACTACTACTTGTGCACCTCAACAAATCGTCATATGGGGCAGCCACAATAATAATAGTACACGGCCATCAAACATCTACAATATTCAATGATAACCCTAACCCGTCAATTAAAAAAATCACAACGCATAAATATACTTGCATACATCATCAACAATGCAAATATAAATCATCAAATGTGTACTAGTCCGACCAACATCAGTAACACAACGTCCATCATCAATTAACGATAATTAAATACTCATCAACTAGTAGTAAAAATTGTAAAAATATGCATACTCGCCCTAATGCAATATCGTCATCATCGCCGCAAAACAGACATATCATATATTACATCCATTCAAACATTGTACTTATAATAATTTTTTTTCCTTAAGTATAGAAGTCGTTTTACTATTGTTTATTACAAAAACGCCTTTATTTACCTCTAAACAATAATAACCATTTAAAATGATAAAATACTTAAGAAATGCTTTATTATAATTTCATTGCTTCAAATCGCTTAAACTATCGTATTTTCCATAAAAATAGTAATTCCCATCAAATTACTTTTCAAAGTAAAAATATTTTTGTTTCATGTCAAAATAAGAACTAAGAAATAATAATATTTTATCTTAAATCACCAAAGCTCCTTTTTATTTCTATTCATCTTAAAATAGTAATTATTTTACTCAAAAACACTATTGGAAAACATTGCTTCATTGTTATTATTTTTATTCATAAAATATCATCTTGTTTTATTACTCAAACAATAACCATAATATTTCATACCATAAACACGGTAGAATCAATCATTTTGTCATTTGCATGAAACAACACTATATTGATTGAAATTCGTAGTACTATTATTTAAAATCTCATTTTATTAACAAATACTACTAAACATTCAAAACCACAATTTAAAATATGATGTTAGTTATTATTTATGAATTTCCCAGAAATTCATAAATAATAAACTTATTTACAAATATCATCAAAAATTTGTTTAGCCTTATTTATTATTTATTTATCTAATTTTCCCATTATTATCCATTTTATTTCAAATACTACAATCAAATAACTCTCTAACTAAGGCACAACGCAATCAAAATGCCATCAATCCAAACAAACATCTAAGAAACACAATGTATCTCAATAAATATGATTTTTCATTAATAGGTATATATTTAGTATTCTAAAATTCAGTTAATTAAATTAAATAATTCATACCAAGTCATTTTTTCCAATAGTTTTCAAACTCAATAAACCTAGTGCCAAATCATTCGAAAGTCTGTCATGAGTCCAATGGAAGAAACTACATGTGAATTGGAGTTCGTATGCAAAAGATATAATGGCTAGAAGATATACGATGTTGTAAAATAAGATAAGATATACGCCACCATATACTATACCGTATAGTATACCTCCTTCCCCATGCCCCTTCTTCCATGCCAAGTTCAAACCCAATCCCACTCCAAACCTCCACCGTCGCACGCTAGCCAAAGCCACCTCCGACCAATCTGAGACCTCCATCATGATGCAAACCACCATGACCCACCTGGACCCATCGCCTAAAGTCTGTCGTTACTAACGCCTTCACCGCAGCATTGATTTCCCACGTTTCCCCTTCAATTTCTAGCGAAATTGACCACCTACTCGATGATCCAACCACATAGATTTGTTTTATTCGATGTCCTCCACCTTGCAATTCCATCCGATCGTCCTACGGTCGCTATCTCACCATTGATTCTGAAACCCTAAAATGGACAGTCACGAATAAATGACCAATTTGTGGTCAACAGGAGCCTCGGATGGAAAAATGAATTTCAAATGCCTCTCCGCCTCGTGAAGAGCTTCAAATCCATATATAATTCAATACAGTTTAGACGGTTTGATTTTTAATCACTTTTAATTAATTTACTAATCACCATTAGAGAGTAATTAGAGTGATTTTGGGAATAGGGAAGAAAACTGAAGATAGAGGTGACGGTTAGCGTTTTGTAGGCTCTTATATATAGTCGTTAAGTTGGGTTATGGGTTGTGTATCCATTTTGGCTCGAAACAGCTACATATGTTGTTTAAATACTGTAATGCTTCCATTTCACAAATCATAACTCCAAATACATAAAAATTGTATATCAAATTGATCGGCTACTAAAAACACTTTTATGGGTTGAATCATTTATCTTAAAATAATAATTATTTTATCCAAAAATACTTTTGGAAAACATTTCCTATTGTTATTATTCTTATTAAAAAAATATCATCTTATTTTATTACTCAAACAATAATCATAATATTTCAGACCATAAACACCGTAAAATCAATCATTTTGTCATTTGCATGAAAAAAATACTATTTTGATTGAAATTCGTATTATTATTATTTGAAATCTCATTTTATTATCAAATACTACTAAACATTTCAAACCTCAATTTAAAATATTATGTTTATGAATTTCCCCAAAAATTCTTAATTAATAAATTTATTAAATTCCATACATTAGTCTTGATAAAAATGGTTAAATCATCTTTATTTACAGATATCATCAAAAATCTATTAATAATCTTATTTATTATTTATCTATCTAATTTTACCATTATTATCCATTTTATTTCAATTAATTATTTTCCAATTCTAAACAATAGTTAATTATAATTAAAAACCAAAAAATATTACAATCAACAATAACTCTCCAATCAAGGCACAACACATCCAAAATATCATCAATTCAAACAGACATCTAAGAAACACAACATATCTCAATAAATATAATTTTTCATCAATAGATGCACACTAATATTCTAAAATTAAGTTAATTAAATTAAATAATTCATACCAAGTCATTTTTTCCAATAGTTCTCAAGTTCAGCAAATCCAGCGCCAATTCATTTGAAACTTTGTCATGAGTCCAATGGAAGAAACTGTGCGTGAATCGAAGTTCATATGCAAAAGATATAGTGGTTAGGAGAGATAAGACGTTGTAAAATAAAATAAGATAAAATATACGCCAATGTGTACTATACCGTATCGTATACCTCCTTCTCCTACCCCCTCTTCCACGACGCATTCAAACCCAAACCCACTCCAAACCTCCACGGTTGCATGCTAGCCAAAGCCACCACGGATCAATCTCAGACCACGATCATGACGCGAACCACCACCAACCCACCTGGACCCATCTCCTAAAGTCTGTCGCCGTCAATGCCTTCACCGCAGCATTGATTTCCAACGTTTCCCCTTTAATTTCTAGCAAAATTGACAATGTACATGACGATCCAACAATATAGATTTACTCTATTTGATGTCCTTCACCTCGCAACACCATCCGACCGTCCTATGGCCACTGTCTCACCATTGATTCTGAACCCCTAAAATGGGTGGTCATTGATAAATGGCCAATTTCTGTTCAACGGGAGCCTCGGATGTAAAATGAATTTCAACTGCTTCTTTGCCTCGTTAAGAGCATCGAATCCATATACAATTCGATAGGATTTGGATAATTGAATTTTTAATCACTTTAATTAATTTACCAATCATCATTGAGAGTAATTAGAGTGATTTCAGGAATATGGAAGAAAACTGAAGATAGTGGTGAAGGCTAGAGTTTTTTAGGCTCATATATATAGTCGTTAGGTTGGGTTATGGATTATGAATTATGTATCCATTTTGGCCTGAAACAACTACATATGCTGTTTAAACACCGTAGCTCTTCTATTTCACAAATCGTGACTCTAAATATATCAAAATAATATTTCAAACTGATCGGCTCGGAAAGACCTTCACAACATTTATACGTACGATGCCAAATTAAAAGTGAAACTTGAGTTAATCACCTTTAAATATATTTCACTTTTAGTTTGGTCATAATCTTCTTAAGCATCCATCGTCGTATTTCACATAGATTCATTTGATCGTTATGGAAACATGTTCATAATCATTATAAAATAGTAAATAAACATTAAATTTGGACCTAAATAGATTGGAATAAGTTGTTATATTACTTGTTTATGCAAAGAAAATTGATTAATAACTTCTCTTTCATTGAAAAATGAAAACTTGAATTTGCTTTTGACCCACTCCTCCTTTTCTCATTGGATAATGGCAAACAAACTTAGGTTATTTTTGTTTTTGTTTATGTAAATGTAAATGAAGAGTATGAAATGTTTTAACGAATATAAAGGTTAATGTTATGGGCTTTGAACTAAAACCCTTTGCCTAATCTATTTGTTCATTAACCTCTTATTAGACTCAAATCGGCACCACTCGGTTGAGTAAAAATGCATTATGATCGAAAAGCATCACTTTCAACTTTATTTTCGATTCATAGAGTTTGACGCAGCGGATATTTCGAAAACAAATGAAATCGATGAAATGTAGCAATCGGTGGATTGATGAATACTAAAATGCCCAAATTCGTTGATCCGAAGATACCGAATTCTGGCTATCCTCGTCACGTTGATCGCGCACGATACCGTGAAAGAAGATCTTCAATTCTTCAAGCGTTGATCAAGCGCACTTGATTCCGCGAATCGGTTTCAACAATCGTTGATTCGAGCGCACTCGAATAACCGAAAGTGGAGATAGGAGATTACACTCAACTACCAATTTAAGATGAAAGCACACAGCAATCAACAAGAATTTTATTCAACAAAAATCAACCCTCCTCAAATGACCAACACAATCGCTATTTATAGCGTTTTACAACTCAATCCCTTAAGTCGTTGCCGACAAAACACCCCACGACCTACAACTTAGTCTAGGTCGCTCACGACCTAAGCCTTCAGCGACTCAGCTCATTACATCACCACACACATGACCGACTTAACTCCTTGCCGACCTATGAGTTACAAACACAAGCGATATAACAGTATGACGGCTCAACAAACACACGACCTACGACTTAACACAGACCGAGACTTCCTCGTGACTTACGACCTAACTAGGTCGTTACAACGTTCCACTGTACAACATAAACGAATCACGACCTACAATTTTATACAATACAACACTCACACACGACTTAACCAAGCCACGACCTAAAAACACAACCGACTTAAGAACATAGCGACTTACGACCTAGCTTAGGTCGTCAACGACTTATCACAGTCCATCTCCAGAAGCGACTTATCAGTAGGTCGTTGAGATTTCATAAATCGCAACATGTTATCCCCTATCCCGTTAGGTCGCACGCGACCTATGACTTCAGTTGCCGCTGCATCATCGAAGGAGTTAGGTCGTAACTCTTCAGCCCGAAACCCTTTAGGTCGTAACTCTTTAGCCCGACACCCTTTAGGTCGTAGCTCCTTTCCCCTTGCTTTGTTAGGTCGTGACCGACCTATAGCTATTCCATTAGATTGTGGACGACCCAAGCCTTGTTCCTTAGGTTGTGGCCGACCTAAGTCTGGTAAATTTGTAGATCGTACTGCTTTGACCCGGGACTGGGTTGCATCATCCTCCCTGTGTTGAGAAAAATTCGTTCTCGAATTTGTAAGCTCTTCTTCCTCAACAATCTCATCTCCATGATACGGAATTAAATGTTTGATGTTAAAAACATCAGAAGTATAGACATCAACTGGTAATTTTAATCGATATGCATTCTCATTGGTTTTCTTAAAAATTTCAATTGGTCCAATTTTCCGCGCTTTCAATTTATTGTATGTTCCCACCGGAAACGATCTTTTGTCAACACTGCATAAACCAAATCGTCTTCGTTAAATTCAACACTTCGTCGCTTCAAATCTGCAGATCGCTTATACTTCTCGTTCGACTTCTCTAATCGTTCCTGAACGATTTTATGACATTCCATCAACCCATCAACAAAATCTACAGCTTGTTTAACCATCCCCTTCGGTTGTGGTACTACCGTTAAGTCCAACGGTCCCTTGGGTAGATTTGAATATACAATCTGAAATGGACTGAATCCCGTGCTACGGCTCACTGCATGATTATGAGCAAACTCTGCTTGGCATAACTTCATGTCCCAACTCTTCAAATTGTCCTTCACAAGACATCGCAACAAATTTCCCAATGATCTGTTAACAACTTCTATCTGTCCATCTGTTTGCGGATGATAAGCGCTGCTAAAGTTTAACTTCGTTCCGACCATCCTCCACAAACTTAACCAAAAGTGACTCAGGAAACGAGTATCCCTATCCGACACAATAGATTCTGGCAATCCATGAAGTCGACAGATCTCCTTGAAAAATAACTGAGCAACATGAACAGCATCCGCCGTCTTCTTACAAGCAACAAAATGGACCATCTTCGAGAAACGATCCACCACAACATATATCGAGTCATTTCCCCTTTGCGTTCTCGGCAAACCCAACACGAAATCCATGCTAATGTCCACCCATGGTTTTGTAGGTACAGGTAAAGGCATATACAAACCCGCATTTGTAGCTGTTCCTTTCGAAACTTGACAAACATGACATCTCTGAACAAACCTTTCAACTTCCTTCCTCATCAATGGCCAATAGTAGGATTGAGAGATTAACTGCAATGTTCGGTCTCTACCCACATGTCCTTCCTCATGAAGCTCCTTGATAATCTTCATTCTCAAACTGCTCTCTGGTATACATAATCGATTCCCTTTGAATAAGAAACCATCAACCAATGCAAATTCATCAGTATTTCCATCCTTAACTTTCTCAACGAACTTCGCAAAGTAAGGATCCTCCTCAAACAATTCTGGCAATAATTCAAATCCTGTCACCTCAATTTTCATTGTCGTTAATAAATGACTCCTCCTACTCAAAGCATCAGCCACGCGATTCGTTACACCTGATTTGTGCTTCACGACAAAAGTAAACTGCTGCAAATAGGCAACCCATGATGCATGCCCTGCTGAAATCTTGTCCTGCCCCTGCAAATGCTTCAAAGCTTCATGGTCTGTGTAAAGAACAAACTCCTTATGGAACAGATAGTGTCTCCAATGTTTCACTGCTTGCACCACAGCATAAAACTCCACATCGTACGTACTATATCTCATCTTTGCCCCTGATAACTTATCACTAAAGTATGCAATAGGACGTCCCTTCTGACTCAACACCCCTCCAATCCCAACCTTAGAAGCATCAGTGTGTAACTCAAATAACAACAGAAAGTCTGGTAATACAAGAATTGGTGCTGTCGTCAAAAGTCCTTTGATTCGTTCAAAAGCAAACCCTGCCTCCTCCGACCAAGAAAACTGTTTCTCTTTCATACAATCAGTAACTGGAGCCATCACGCTACTGAAGTGTGGAATGAATCTTCGGTAGAATGACGCTAGCCCATGAAAACTTCTCACTTCTGTAATTGTCCTCGGTTGTGGCCAACTTCTGACTGCTTCAACTTTATTCTGGTCCACCTGGATACCTTCTCCTGACACAACATACCCCAGAAATAAAACACTCTTCATCATAAACACACATTTCTTTGTTGCGGCATAGAACTGTTCTTCTCGAAGAATAATTAACACCTTCCGTAAATGCTCTACATGCTCCTCTATGCTTCCACTATAGATCAGAATATCATCAAAATAAACTACCACGAACTTCCCAATATATGGTCTGAAAATTTGATTCATCGCCCTCATGAAGGTACTTGGTGCATTCGATAGACCAAACGGCATAACCAGCCATTCGTATAGACCCTCCCTGGTTTTAAAAGCAGTCTTCCACTCATCACCCGGTCTAATACGAATTTGATGATATCCGCTCTTTAAATCAATCGTCGAAAAAATAGTTGCCCCACTCAACTGATCTAGCAAGTTATCTAACCTGGGCATTGGGAATCTGTACCTCACAGTGATCTTATTCAATGCTCGACTGTCAGTGCACATCCTCCATGTTCCATCCTTCTTTGGTACCAATAAGGCTGGAACCGCACAAGGACTTAGACTTTCCTGCACACGCCCTTGTTCTAACAGTTCTTCCACTTGCCTTCGCAACTCCTCATGTTCCTTTGGACTCATTCGATAATGTGGTCGATGTGGCAACACAGCTCCTGGAACGAGATCTATTTGATGTTGAATATCCCTCAACGGTGGTAACTCCGTTGGCAACTCTTCAGGAAACACATCACTGAATTCTTCCAATACTGCCTTCACTTCCTCTGGAATTTCAACAGATTCAGTCGCTTCATGTCCAATCAACAAAAACACCTCTGGATTCTCCTCTATTTCTTCAATAAATTCCTTCAAAGTCAATAAAGTCTTCAGCTCTTCAATTTCCTCCAACTTGCTTTCCCTCTGTTGTTGCTTTTTAGGAACTAAAATAATCTTAGTACCTTCAAACATGAAACTATAACTATTAGCACGACCATCGTGTTGTACTGCTCTATCAAACTGCCATGGTCTGCCCAACAACAGATGACACACATCCATGTCTACAACATCACACCAAATTTCGTCTTTGTATTTCTTCCCAATTGAAAAATTCACACAAGCTCTTCGTCCAACTTTCACCTCACCACCTTTCCTTAACCATGCTAACTTGTACGGTGTAGGATGCTTCTCAGTTTTCAAGTTCAACTTCCTTACTGCTTCTGTAGAGATAATATTGTCACAACTCCCAGCATCAATGACGAACTTGCAAACCTTTCCCAGAATAGTGCATGTGGACTGAAATATGTTATTCCTCAACCAACTGTTTTCCTCTTCCTGTTTCGGTGCCAAATAACTTCTCCTCATCATCAAATTACACCCTTCATCTCCGGACAACTCTTCTTCCTCTTCAACATAAGGTGAATTAGAACGTTCAGCTTCCACATCCTCTTCTTCAATCTCTGCAACCATTGCTCTCCTCTTCGGCTTTGGACATTCATTGCTTTTGTGACCCAACTCCTGACAATTGTAACATTTGAAACTGCTATTAACCTTTGGCTTCGCAACTTCATTCACAACTGGTTTACTAATAGATTTAGGAACATTAGAGTTTCCACTAACACCCTTCACTTGATTGTTGGAATTGTTAAACACACCACCTCCACGCCTTCCTTGCTTCTCCCAAGCCAACGCTTTCTGATGTGCTTCTGCTACAGATCTAGGATCAAACATATTCACCATATATTGGATCTGCATTCACAACCCTCCAACAAATCTAGCAGTCAGCTGTTCCTCTGTCTCCATAATGTCATTTCGAGCAACGAGTTGATAAAATTCATCAGCATAATCATTAACAGTCTTCGTCCCTTGCCTCAGATTCTGTAATCTCTGATACATGAGTGATTGATAGTTGTAAGGTAAAAATGTAGCTCTCATCAACTTCTTCATCTTCTTCCATGATTCAACCTTTGACTTTCCCATTCTCTCCCTTGTAAGTTTAGTTTGCTGCCACCACGCCAAAGCTCTTCCCCTTAACTTTGTAGCAACTAACTTCACTCTTCTATATTCAGGAACCTCCTTGAAATCAAAGATCTCTTCAACATTTGACAACCAATCTAAGAATTCTTCAGCTACCATTCCACCTTTAAACTCTGGAATTTCCATCTTCATACCCGATTCCCATCGACGATCATCATCTGCATCTCGATATGAATTTCGAACCTGGTCTCGATCTCGATAGTGAATGCTAGTTCTATCACCCTCTTCATCAAAATCAAATGTTCGTCTATATCGATCTCGACCATTATCATCCCTTCGATCACGCATGTCTCTTCCACTATGTTTCTCTTCTTCTCTATATGGCTCATCTTCAAACTCATGTGGAGTTCTTCTCTCTTCATGTCCATAGTCATGGTGATCTCTTCTTGACGAAATTGATGTTTCTCTTCTCTATCTAAAAGATTGCGGTGATACTCTCCTCGCTTCCGTAACCGATGGCGAAACTCTGTTTCCTCCGTGGTTCGAGATTGGTGATCTCCTATTTGATTCTGATTCAAATCATTCATCAATTTCTCTAACTTTCCAATGCCTTCATCAAATTTCTCATTAATGCGTTGTTCTATTTGCTCGGCTTCTTCTCTTCTATACAACGCTTCAACGTTTTGATGACGATTAGCTCTTCTCGGTGGCATGATTACACAATCACAAACACTTCACAATTCAAACTCCAACTCTAACTTGTACAACAAGTCACGGTCTCAAACTTCAAAACAAACTTCACCACGGCTCAACTCAAACACCTTTCCAACTTTGATCCAAAATGAAATGGATCGAAAGTTTTTAACTTGTTGCAACTTCAAGATGAACACAATGAACTTCAACTTCAAATTCCTTGGCTCCAAGACTCGGCTTAGCTATGATTGGCTAAGTCTAGCTCTGATAACACAAACTGACGCAGCGGATATTTCGAAAACAAATGAAATCGATGAAATGTAGCAATCGGTTGATTGATGAATACTGAAATGCCCAAATTCGTTGATCCGAAGATACCGAATTCTAGCTATCCTCGTCACGTTGATCGCGCACGATACCGTGAAAGAAGATCTTCAATTCTTCAAGCGTTGATCAAGCGCACTTGATTCCGCGAATCGGATTCAAAAATCGTTGATCCGAGCGCACTCGAATAACCTAAAGTGGAGATAGGAGATTACACTCAACTACCAATTTAAGATGAAAGCACACAGCAATCAACAAGAATTTTATTCAACAAAAATCAACCCTCCTCAAATGACCAATACAATCGCTATTTATAGCGTTTTACAACTCAGTCCCTTATGTCGTTGCCGACTTAACACCCCACGACCTACGACTTAGTCTAGGTCGCTCACGACCTAAGCCTTCAGCGACTCAGCTCATTACATCACCACACACATGATCGACTTAACTCCTTGCCGACCTATGAGTTACAAACACAAGCGATATAACAATATGACGACTCAACAAACACACGGCCTACGACTTAACACAGACCGAGACTTCCTCGTGAGTTACGACCTAACTAGGTCGTTACAACGTTCCAACATAAACACTCACGACCTGCAATTTTATACAATACAACACTCACACACGACTTAACCAAGCCACGACCTAAAAACACAACCGACTTAAGAACATAGCGACTTACGACCTAGCTTAGGTCGTCAACGACTTATCACAGTCCATCTCCAGAAGCGACTTATCAGTAGGTCATTGAGATTTCATAAATCGCAACACGTTATCCCCTATCCCGTTAGGTCGCACGCGACCTACGACTTCAGTTTTTGCTGCATCATCGAAGGAGTTAGGTCGTAACTCTTTAGCCCAAGACCCTTTAGGTCGTAACTCTTTTTAGCCCGAGACCCTTTAGGTCATAGCTCCTTTCCCCATGCTTTGTTAGTTCGTGACCGACCTATAGCTATTCCATTAGGTCGTGGACGACCCAAGCCTTGTTCCTTAGGTTTTGGCCGACCTAAGTCTGGTAAATTTGTAGATCGTACTGCTTTGACCCGGGACTGGGTTGCATCAGAGTTTCATTTCATTACACGTTAATTAATTAACGGATACCTAATTTAATTATACATCAAATATTATTAAACAAGGATGAGGGTGAGGCATAGGCTGAGGAGGTAGAAGATGCCATGACCGAGGTGCTAAAGATGGCAAAGGTGGTGTTGAAGGTATTGTTGGTGTTGTTGGAAGCTTCGTTGTTGACATGGTCGTCACCTAGCAGGCCAGAGAGGGCATTGAAGTACAAGACGAGGCAGTAGATGCAAGCCATCACAATGAGGATTATTTGGATCAAGGGTGAGTTGTAGTGACACAACTTGGAAGGAGGCAGAGTAGTGGGAGACTACAATTTGGATGACGCATCGGTTTCTTATTTGAATTCGAGACACGTTTTGAAACTTTTGTTAAGAGAAAGGAGATGCTTTGCATTAGCATCGAGAAGAAGAGGGTAATGTATAAACTTCTATTTTGTACTGTTTTTGATGTTCTTTTTAAAAGAGGAAGTGAAAATGTAGGATGTTGTAAGTGGAGGTTGAATTTAGTTATTTGTGGAGATAATTATCGGGAAAGTCGAGGATAGAGTTGTGTGGAATTGATTTGAGAGGTAGGTCTTGAAGCATTTGAATCATGCTCATGAAAGTAAGGAGTTTGAAAATGGACGTTTGGTGAACAACGAAGTCTACTTTTATGGCTTCATTTATTGTTTGGGTCATTGAATAAATAATAGCGAAGTGAGACTAAGATGACAGTGACTTAGCTGTAGCGTAAATGGGAAAATAAAAAAGTTGGAATCTTCTATCCATAAAGGTTATGTGATGCATGTACCTTTAAATCGCCTTCTTTCATTTGGTCAAAATAAAATCAAATATTTTGAATTATTGATAAAATGGATGATGGAAACTAGGAGAGGACAAGAGACATGATAGACATCACAATGTGATCAACAAAAAATTTGCATATTTCACAACAGTTTAAAGCAAATAGTTAGCGTTCCTTGGCCTGACCATTTGTTGGAAGTCCAAAGTAACAATACGATCTTGTACGGTTTTAGTTGTAGAACATGCCATCTAATATGGTAGCTATGGTAGGCATAATATAATGGCACCTATGCTGGCTAAGATTTATATTCTACTTTCGAAATGTTTTCTACACTATGCACTAATAATAATATCAAAAATGATTTGATTTTGCGTAGTAAGCATCTTTGACTAACATAAGAAGAAATCTCCTCCAAGTCTGCGTTTGCATTGTGTGTGTGGTGGGAGGTCTTATGGTAGTTACATTTTCAAAAAAACATTGCGAGTTGACTTTAAAAATATTTCTTTGTTTGTTTTTTTAAAGATAAACTATTTTAAGTTCTCACACCAGTCCCATGACTGACTCGGAGTTTATTGTTTCCTTCCTAAACTCTGGGTGCCCACCAATTTCCACACGGGCAGTCTAGAGTCAGGTTTATCAGGATATTCTGGAATTCGGGAGTTGCTGTAGAGAATTGGAAGCAAGCTGGATGGCATGGCGTATCACCTAGTATATAATATTTCTTTTTCGCTGTTTGTTGTTGTACACTCTGATGATATAATGTAATGTAATGTGATGTAATGTAATAACTGATATAGTTCTTTGTTTTAAAGATTATTCATTTATCTATTATATGTTGTTCTGCTGCGATTGTGAGATTCTGATATTGTTCGGTTGCTTTTCTTTCTCTCTTCTTCTATCTTTTTTTTCTTCTTAAACCCTAAGAATTCGGTTTTACGGCATTCGATTGCTCGGCAGTTGATACAGTGGACGTATTGATGTCGATTTTCGAAAGTCGAAGAATCGGGTCCTTACAAATCTGTTTCAAGCTATTTTCAATCATTAATTTAAGAATAATTATTTTCTCAACCCCGTGTGCAAAGCACGTGTTCACACTAGTGCTACACTGTAATCCACTTAGTAAAACATTCAAGCAAGCCATGCTGATAAATTCAAACGCTAGTTTGGGGTACGCCTCTGGAAAGACGACCCGAGAACCTAACCGGATCTCTGCCAACACAAGGCTGGGTTACCCCTAACTGGGTAACTACTGACACGAATATGTCATCCCCCGATCTTAACCGATCTATATCCGAGGATCCTCGATTCCAACAGCTACAAAGAAATAAATTTGCAGCAACAATATAGGTTAAGTATCTGGGCTCCATACCATGATACCACCTCTATCCAGAAGGAATGACATACACTAAAGGGGCGCTACCCCCTAATAACCTTACTTCATCCTTCCTGTTTTGACCATTTCCGGGGTGTAAGGTCCGACGAAGTCTCCTCCACAATGCTACGCTTTACACAAAAGCTGTGCTTGTTCAACAAATGCTCAACCGCACTTCGTATGCCACATTACCAAATTGGGAATGCATCACTAGTAAACATCAACTACATAACCCTAAGCTCGTACGTCTCAGAGAAGGGTGTTAAGCTAAAGGAATAAATTCTCCGCCACCAACAGAAATATATTTGATAGAAACCAGCTTTACATCTCAAATTGTAACGTCAGACACACATCCATACAAGTCCGTTCCGGGATCGAATGGAACCGAAGGCACTTACAAAGAAGCCCTTGCAATATGGATATTCACTAATCACGTCCGGACTTCCCGTCACTAAGGGTGATAAAAACTCTATATCGGAGATCAGCCGATGCAGAGTCATTCGACGGTAATCCTTCCGTTTTCAAAAATATCCGGTCTTGAACACCGGTCTTCAAATGCAATCCATAACGGCATATCACATACTCGGAATGGGTTATACGACCCAAAGGTCCTTTCTCGGCTAACCCGAATAGTGAGCGCTTATTTTGAAAATAAGTGTGGCATTCAAATTCAAGCAAATCACAACAAATACCTATTTAAAGGTAAATATTGATAGTCGATTATTTAACTATCAATAGGTATGCACAACATCACCAGATTCCAAATAATTTTCCAAATTATTTATTTTCCAAAAATATCTTTACAAGATATATATTTTCCACACTTCAACATTTGAAAACAAATTTTCAATCCTTTTCCTTATGCGGAAATACTTTCATTTCAAAATGGTTCATTTAAACCAATAAAATAAATCCTTACCGATTTATTTTAGATTACGTTCCAAATCCGTAAATTTATTCCCCTTTCTTTCATAAATTCCATAGTGAATTTACATTTGCAAAATATCTATGAATATACGATTTTCAAATCGATTTCTAATATTCATTTTCAATTCATCTTTAAAAGATAAAATCTCAAAACATTCACTTCATGTTGGAAAACATTTCCATACTTATTTAATAATAAGTGATTCACAAATCCATTTATTTTCAACACTTGGAAAATATTCAATATACTTAAATCGAAACTAAGTATATATTTCATTCTTTAAAGAAAACGTGCGCTTAAACACATTTCTTTGAGTCAAAACGAATTTGCGTAAAACATCGTTACGACGACCTAAAATCACTAGTATAGGAATTCGAAATTAAGATAGATATATAAATCCCAATACTATATAAAACATTTCCTTTCAGAAATCATTTACTATAAAATAGTGTTATAGTCCACTATTTCCTTCTATTTCTCGAAAACGTCTATTTCAACAATAATTGTTGAAATCTATGTATTCGATACTTAACGCATTTTAAAATATCTTTAAATCGTTTTAATTCTATTTAAAATATCACTTTCCAAAACATATCCATTTTATTTAATAATATATTCACTGTCAAAAATAGTGAATATACTTCCCAACCAAATTCTTATTATTACAACATTTAACTTAAAGGATAATTCGCTGTCCAAAATCACAAATATCTCTCCTTTAATAAACTTCTATGTTTAATTCATCAAATTCAATTGATTTCGGATTTATAAACAATGTTTATAAATTCCATTTCTATTCATAAAAACTTCGATTTACAAATCTCCTTTATTAACCAATTCAATTTATAACTCAGTTATATACCAAAAATCCATATTATAAGTTAAATGCTTATAATTCATCTATTTACCAAAATCGTTCTTTTAAAACTTTACAAATTATAAATCTTATTACTTATAAGATTCATTAATAACTCCCTTTTTTACATTTATAAAAGCTCCATTAAAATTCCATTATTCTGATTTATAAGAATTCGGTTTTATAAATCTTATTTATAAACCATTTATAATAAATTTAAAAATAATAATTTAAACTATTTTTTTAAAATCATTAACTCCATATTTCAAAAATCAATTTTCAACTTATTTTCTCGAAAATCATAATTTTTATAACATTAAAATTAAAACGATTATTTATTTAAAAATGAATCAATTCCAAAAATTTAATAAAACGTACACTTTCAAAAATCACTTTAAAATCCTTTTAAATTATAAATCGTTCCTTTAATTTTTTTAAAGCTTCAAAATAGGCCCAATGATGCAACAGCACCAAATAATTAATCACGGCATCCAAAACATCACATATCAATCATATGATAATCAACACATATCACAATATCTATAATCAAATAAATACTGGTGAGGAATCCAGTTGGATCCCTCCAACCCGTTTCCCTGCATCCACAAACATTAGCACAATACCAATCCCGTTTCAAGACGGTATATCGCGGTATATGGGATTTATAAAATATTATCCGCTATTATGCGGCGCAATATGGTCTCATCCGCTATATAATGCGAGAAATCAACTCCAAGTACATATATAATTCCAATTCCACTTCAAGGTGGAATATCGCGGTATATGTGTTTAATAAATAACCTCCGCTTAATATGCGGCATATAGGATCTATTTAAATTCGGATGATAACAAAAATCATCAATAAACACAATCAACATCCAATCACATAATCAATCAAATTTTAAATCTATATATTTAAAATTAACCAAACAACAAAAAATTTGAGTGAGAAGTTCTCACCTTAGCTTTTTATTTTGCAATCCATTTTCCATTGCGAAGTGTTTTCTTCGCGATTTTGACCTTGTATAAACATTTTTATACGGTTTATTAATACTTGAATCGATCCAACAATTAATTACCACTTAGTTAACTAACAATTTAATTAAATTTTAACTAATAATTTGGTTTTAAACTAATTTCTTATAATAAATTATTTTTAGTAACTAAATATGTAAACAAGCTTATTAAATACATAAATCACCCTACATTCATATTACTAAGATAAATTATATATATTTCCTTTTTTAAAAACACATATGTTATACAAAATGATTTATATAAATTCAAAAGTCTAAATTTTATTTACATTCCCAATTCAATGCAAAAAAAAATCACTGCCTTTATAAGTCTTATATAAAATTTCCAATTTCTTTCTAAATTCTTTCTTTTTAGCATACGTATTTATTAAATCCAAATGAAAATGAAATCTCTTTCTGTAATATATATATCTCACTGTATAAGTATATATATATATATATATATATTTCCTTGATCTAGATATGTATATACAGATTAAATTTAAACAACAGTTTAAAACCTTACCGCTATCGAGTAACCCCGTTGACCCCAAACGACAGCAGCCTCCTCTGCGACACACACAATGCTCGAACACCACTAAACCTCGTGGCCACCAAAGGTGACTTCACGTCGTAACCCAGATGCAACTGCCACCGAAACCCTAGCTCGACTGCCCTCCTCGTCGACGCCATCGACCTGAGTACGAACCCCACGAACGAACATCCAGGTCGAATCTCCCCCTTCATCGCGAAACCCACAGCGTCGCGAATGCCGCCGCCACTGAAGCCCCATCTCGCGGCCACCCTAGTTCGAGATGTTCGATTGCTGCTTGCTCAAGACCACCGAGCCGATGCTCGAGTTCCACGCTGAAGCTAGATCGAAACCCTAGCGCGCGATTCCCCTTGTTCGAGCATGGAGTTCGAATCGGCTTCGGCCATTTGATTTTTGATTTTTGAAACGAGAAGGAAGGAATCGAACCAAGGTCGATTGGAAAAAAGGGGAAAAAATCGCGATTTGATTTTTTTTGAAAATTAAACGAAAGGTTTCAATTTCGAAAATGGAGGAAGGGGAAACGAGATTTCTACATTTCCTTTAGCTCGGCCATTTTTACTTTGTTCGAAATTTGTTCGCGATGCTTGCTTTTAAAAAGAAGAGGAAGGGGACACGAGTACGTGACTTTGCAGAGAAAGTCTTTAATATTAACGTGCTTGCATTACCTAGCTATAGTGTTTTGATGGGGAAGGCAAAGTACTTATGTTGACCAATTTCAAATTCAAATTTAAATTGAACTCGATTTAAATTTTAACGCATTTACTTAACGTACGGTCACACAACAACTCCGATCACTACAAAATTTGAAATCCGATAATTATATAATATTACGGATCCAATGGAACTAGTTTCGTCAAATTCCGAGACTCTTCCTCGGAAGGCTATTTTTAAATATCGATTCAAACGATATAATTTCAATACTAAACAAATCACTTTCAAATTCAATTCTGAAACTTCTATTATCTTCAATATTATCAATATGAACTTTACAAGCCTTTGAAATATTTTTAATCAGCATAAAACTGAAGATTCAAATTTTTATTCAACTTTCAATAAATTAAATTTTATAATTTAATCGCCAAATTCGTAGTTATATTGGGAATTTAAGCTAAACCGTCAATCAAATATTTAAAATTAATTAAATATCTTCAAATTTAAATTGTCCAATATCTACGGTCATCACAGACTTCCCCCCTTAAAAGAATTTCGTCCTCGAAATTACAAGTTAGGAAATATGGTCCTTAACTCGTTCGTTATCTTTCCAAAACTAAACAGTTTTATCAACTTACCAAAACAAATCATTTTATTAACAACCTATTATCGTTTCAACTAGCTTTCCAACTTCAATTATAGGTTCCAAACAACATTGTTTTCCTAACAATTCAATTTTAAATTTGAATTCAAATTTCAAACTTTCAAAATTTTCTCAAAATTTTTTCTAACACTCTAAATTTTCAAAAAAATTCGCCAGCATCTCCTTTGCGCGGCTAGCTGGGTACGACTACAAAATGGCACTACAGGCCCTCAATTTCGAAAAGAAAATGAAAAGCCAAGCGGCTAGACAAGAAAATCACCAAATTTCATACTGAAATTGAAATACGTACCTTTTTGTCGAGCAACTCAAATTTATCTTTGAAATCAAAATCCCAATTCCATTTCCTTTAATACACATGTATATCCTGATATCCCTAATATCCAATTACAATATTCAAATATCATTTTGTACATTTTATTACAAAATTTTCAATATATGCTTCTTATACATTTTTAGTTTACTATAGAAGTTGTATATTCATTTTCATTCAATCTTACATTTCCAATTGCATTTGAATTCAATTTACTTCCATCTATAAATATTAGATTCATTTCAAACTTTACTCATTTGGTCATTCATCAATTAGTTTCACTTACTAATTTACTTTAATACTTCACTTAGTTTATCACAACTCAAATCCAATCTCAATTCAATTCTATTTACTTACAAATTCGAAATGAATTTCAATATTCAATTCATTTTCATGTACTTGCAATTGCAAATTTATTCATTCATTCACAATTTATTTTTCACCTTAATAATTTTATTCCAATCCACTTTTCATCCAACTCATTTCTTTAAGTTAGATTTTTATTTTAACAACTTTAAACTTTACAAGTTATCAACTTAATAATATTCCATAAATATTTTTATATAGTATTCCAGAGTCTTTTCAACCTTTCAAAACCATTTTTAAAAACAATTCAAATTATCCTTTGAATTTCAAAACCAAACCCCAAATTTTCCAACAACTTCCATTTAAAACGACTTGGTAGCAATTCCTCTTTTGGAAACCCGAAAATGAACACCGATGATGTCGCGATCATCATCGAAATTATTTTCCAGCGACCAAAAAGAGTTTAGAGCTTTTCATCCCTTCAAAACATCTTTTTTCCAAAACCCTTGAAATTTATCTTCAAACCAAAAGGGAATTTAATTTCTAAAATTTCCAAATCCTTTCAAAAAAAACATTTCCAAAAACTTCTCTGGAATTCTATTTCTAATTATAAATCTCATTTATAATTCACATTCTCAAATTTCATTTGTATATGGATTTTATTTTTAAACTTTGGAATTACGATTTCAATTTCTTATTCAATTTCAATGATAATAATTTAATATTATCACTTCCTAACAAACAAGCAACCATATACTATAAAAATTTACAAAAAATCATTTCTTTTATATACAAAAATAGTTTTGGGTAAGATTATCTCATTTACCCTATTTTTTAAAATAATACTGTGTCATTTTATCTTGTTTAAGAGTTTAGAAACTCCTATCGATTCAGTTAGCTAGACTGCACCGACCAGAAACTATAAACAATCAACCAATAAGTCAACACAATACAAAACAATTTTATATTCACTAACAAATACGCGCTCATATTTATTATTACTCTCAAACTCATTCTAGAGTACTACTGACTCTATCTCTAATGAGTAACACCCAACAGAGCCATGGTTGTCGCTTAACCATATGCTTTGATACCACTTTGTAAAGACCCGATTCTTCGACTTTCGAAAATCGACATCAATACGTCAACTATATCAACTGCCGAGCAATCGAATGCCGGAAAACCGAATTCTTAGAGTTTAAGAAGAAGAAAAAGATAGAAGAAGAGAGAAAGAAAAGCAACCGAATAATATCAGAATCTCACAATTGCAGCGGAACAACATGTAATAGATAAATGAATAATCTTTAAAACAAAGAACTATATCAGTTATTACATTACATTACATTATATCATCAGAGTGTACAACAACAAACATCGAAAAAGAAATACTATATACTAGTTGATACGCCATGCCATCCAGCTTGCCTCCAATTCTCTACAGCAACTTACGAATTCCAGAATATCCTGATAAACCTGACTCTAGACTGCCTGTGTGGAAATTGGTGGGTACCCAGAGTTTAGGAAAGAAACAATAAACTCTGAGTCAGTCATGGGACTGGTGTGAGAACTTAAAATAGTTTATCTTTAAAAAAAACAAAGAAATATTTTTAAAGTCAATTCGCAATGTTTTTTTTGAAAATGTAACTACCATAAGACCTTCCACCACACACACAATGCAAACGCAGACTTGGAGGAGATTTCTTCTTATGTTAGTCAAAGATACTTACTACGCAAAATCAAATCATTTTTGATATTATTATTAGTGCATAGTGTAGAAAACATTTCGAAAATAGAATATAAATCTTAGCCAGCATAGGTACCATTATATTATGCCTACTATAGCTACCATATTAGATGGCAGGTTCTACAACTAAAACCGTACAAGATCGTATTGTTTCTTTGGATTTCCAAAAAATGGTCAGGCCAAGGAACTTCCCATTGCCACATGGGTACACCTCTGGAAAGAAGACCCGAGAACCTAACCGGATCTCTGCCAACACAAGGCCGGGTTACCCCTAACTGGGTAACTACTGACACGAATATGTCATCCTCCGATCGTAACCGATCTATATCCGAGGATCCTCGATTCCAACAACCACAAAGAAATAAATTTGCAGCAACAACAAAGGTTAAGTATCTGGGCTCCATACCATGATACCACCTCTATCTAGAAGGAATGACATACACTAAAGGGGCGCTACCCCCTAATAACCTTGCTGCATCCTTCCTGTTTTGACATTTCTGGGGTGTGAGGTCCGACAGAGTCTCATCCACAAAGCTACGCTTTATAAGCTATGCTTGTTCAACAAATGCTCAACCGCACTTTGTATGCCAAATTACCAAATTGGGAATGCATCACTAGTAACCATCAACTACATAACCTCTAAGCTCGTATGTCTCAGAGAAGGGTGTTAAGCTAAAAGAATAAATTCTTCGTCACCAACAGAAATATATTTGATAGAAACCAGCTTTACATCTCAAATTGTAACGTCAGACACACATCCATACAAGTCCGTTCTGCGATCGAACGGAACCGAAGGCACTTACAAAGAAGCCCTTGCAATCCGGATATTCACTAATCACGACCGGACTTCCCGTCACTAAGGGTGATAAAACCTCTATATCGGAGATCATCCGATGCAGAGTCATTCAATGGTAATCCTTCCGTTTTCAAAAATATCCGGTCTTCAACACCGGTCTTCAAATGCAATCCATAACGACGTATCACATACTCGGAATGGGTTATACGACCCAAAGGTCCTTTCTCGGCTAACCCGAATAGTGAGCGCTTATTTTGAAAATAAGTGTGGCATTCAAGTTCAAGCAAATCAGAACAAATACCTATTTAAAGGTAAATATTGATAGTCGGTTATTTAACTATCAATAGGTATGCACAACATCACCAGATTCCAAATAATTTTCCAAATTATTTATTTTTCAAAAATATCTTTACAAGATATATATTTTCCACACTTCAACATTTGAAAACAAATTTTCAATCCTTTTCCTTACGCACTTTCATTTCAAAATGGTTCATTTAACCAATAAAATAAATCCTTACCGAATTATTTTAAATTACGTTCCAAATCCGTAAATTTATCCCCTTTCTTTTATAAATTCCATAGTGAATTTACATTTCCAAAATATCTATGAATATACGATTTTCAAATCGATTTCTAATATTCATTTTCAATTTATCTTTAAAAGATAAAATCTCAAAACATTCACTTCATGTTGGAAAACATTTCCATACTTATTTAATAATAAGTGATTCACAAATCCATTTATTTTCAACACTTGGAAAATATTCAATATACTTAAATCGAAATTAAGTATATATTTCATTCTTTAAAGAAAACGTGCGCTTAAACACATTTGTTTGAGTCAAAACGAATGTTGCGTAAAACATCGTTACGACAACCCAAAATCACTAGTATAGGGATTCGAAATTAAGATAGATATATAAATCCCAATACTATATAAAACATTTTCTTTGAGAAATCATTTACTATAACAACAGTATTATAGTCCTCTATTTCTTTCTATTTCTCGAAAACGTCTATTTCAACAATAATTGTTGAAATCTATGTATTCGATACTTAACGCATTTTGAAACATCTTTAAATCGTTTTAATTCTATTTAAAATATCACTTCCCAAAGCATATCCATTTTATTTGATAATATATTCACTGTCCAAAATCGTGAATATACTTCCCAACCAAATTCTTATTATTACAACATTTAACTTAAAGGATAATTCGCTGTCCAAAATCATGAATATCTCTCCTTTAATAAACTTCTATGTTTAATTCATCAAATTCAATTGATTTCGGATTTATAAACAATGTTTATAAATTCCATTTCTATTTATAAAAACTTCGATTTACAAATCTCCTTTATTAACCAATTCAATTTATAACTCAGTTATATACCAAAATCCATATTATAAGTTGAATGCTTATAATTCATTTATTTACCAAAATCGTTCTTTTAAAACTTTACAAATTATAAATCTTATTACTAATAAGATTCATTAATAATTCCCTTTTTTACATTTATAAAAGCTCCATTAAAATTCCATTATTCTGATTTATAAGAATTCGGTTTTATAAATCTTATTTATAAACCGTTTATAATAAATTCATAAATCACAATTTAAACTATTTTTTTAAAATCATTAACTCCATATTTCAAAAATCAATTTTCAACTTATTTTCTCGAAAATCATAATTTTTATAACATTAAAATTAAAACGTTTATTTATTTAAAAATGAATCAATTCCAAAAATTTAATAAAACGTATACTTTCAAAAATCACTTTAAAATCCTTTTAAATTATAAATCGTTCCTTTAATATTTTTAACGCTTCAAAATAGGCCCAATGATGCAACAGCACCAAATAATTAATCGCGGCATCCAAAACATCACATATCAATCATATAATAATCAACACATATCACAATATCTATAATCAAATAAATACTGGTGAGGAATCCAATTGGATCCCTCCAACCTGTTTCCATGCATCCATAGACATTAGCACAATACCAATCTCGTTTCAAGAGGGGATATCGCGGTATATGGGATTTATAAAATAATATCCGCTATTATGCGGAGCAATAGGGTCTCATCCGCTATATAATGCGGGAAATCAACTCCAAGTATATATATAATACCAATTCCACTTCAAGGTGGAATATCGCGGTATATGTGTTTAATAAATAACCTCCTCTTAATATGCGGCGTATAGGGTCTATTTAAATTCGGATGTTAACAAAAATCATCAATACACACAATCAACATCCAATCACATAATCAATCAAATTTTAAATATATATATTTAAAATTAACCAAACAATAAAAATTCTGAGTGAGAAGTTCTCACCTTAGCTTTTTATTTTGCAATCCATTTTCCATTCCGAAGTGTTTTCTTCGCGATTTTGACCTTGTATAAACATTTTTATATAGTTTATTAATACTTGAATAGATCCAACAATTAATTACCACTTAGTTAACTAACAATTTAATTAAATTTTAACTAATAATTTGGTTTTAAACTAATTTCTTATAATAAATTATTTTTAGTAACTAAATATGTAAACAAGCTTATTAAATACATAAATCACCCTACATTCATATTACTAAGATAAATTATATATATTTCCTTTTTAAAAAACACATATGTTATATAAAATGATTTATATAAATTCTAAATTCTAAATTTTATTTACCTTCCCAATTCAATGCAAAAAAAAAATTGCCTTTATAAGTCTTATATAAAATTTCCAGTTTCTTTCTAAATTCTTTTTTTTCAGCATGCATATTTGTTAAATCCAAATGAAAATGAAATCTCTTTCTTTAATATATATATCTCACTGTATAAGTATATATATCTTTTTCCTTGATCTAGATATGTATATACAGATTAAATTTAAACAACAGTTTAAAACCTTACCGCTATCGAGTAACCCCGTTGACCCCAAACGACAGTAGCCTCCTCTACGACACACACAATGCTCGAACACCACTTAACCTCGCGGCCACCAAAGGTGACTTCACGTCGTGCCTGAACCCAAATGCGACAGCCACCGAAACCCTAGCTCGACTGCCCTCCTCGTCGACGCCATCAACCTGAGTACGAACCCTACGAACGAACATCCAGTTCGAATCTCCCCCTTCATCGCGAAACCCACAGCGTCGCGAATGCCGCCGCCACCGAAGCCTCATCTCGCGGCCACCCTAGTTCGAGATGTTCGATTGCTGCTTGGTCAAGACCACCGAGCCGATGCTCGAGCGCCACGCTGATTCCAGATCGAAACCCTAACGCGCGATTCCCCTTATTCGAGCATTGAGTTCGAACCGGCTTCGGCCATTTGATTTTTGATTGTTGAAACGAGAGGTGAAGGAATCGAACCAAGGTCAATTGGAAAAAAGGGGGAAAAAATCGCGATTAAATATTTTTTGAGAATTGAACGAAAGGTTTCGGTTTTGAAAATGGAGGAAGGGGAAACGAGATTTCTGCATTTCCTTTAGCTCGGCCATTTTTACTTCGTTCGAAATTTGTTCGCGATGCTTGCTTTTACAAAGAAGAGGGAGGGGACACGAGTACGTGACTTTGCAGAGAAAGTCTTTGATATTAACGTGCTTACATTACCTAGCTATAGTGTTTTGATGGGGAAGGCAAAGTACTGATGTTGACCAATTTCAAATTCAAATTTAAATTGAACTCGATTTAAATTTTAACGCGTTTACTTAACGTACGGTCACACAACAACTCCAATCACTACGAAATTTAAAATCCGATAATTATATAATATTACGGATCCAATGGAACTGGTTTCGTCAAATTCCGAGACTGTGCCTCGGAAGGCTATTTTTAAATATCGATTCAAACGATATAATTTCAATACTGAACAAATCACTTTCAAAGTCAATTCTGAAACTTCTATTATCTTCAGTATTATCAATATGAACTTTACAAGCCTTTGAAATATTTTTAATCAGCATAAAACTGAAGATTCAAATTTTTATTCAACTTTCAATGGATTAAATTTTATAATTTAATAGCCAAATTCATAGTTATATTGGGAATTCAAGATAAACCGTCAATCAGATATTTAAAATTAATTAAATATTTTCAAATTTAAATTGTCCAATATCTAGGGTCGTCTCAAGATTACTCAAATGAATTATCAATTCCTAATAATGTTAAATATTAAGCACTAATGTAGTGAAATATTTGCGCTTTGAAGGTTTAAAAAATGTGTCTTCATTTATATATTTAGCATGCAATTGCAACTTGGAAAAATAGGGTTTGGATGATAACTTAGCATCTATCTTCCTACCATGATATCAGTTGAAAAAAAGTTAAAATTTAGTCTGCCAAAGTTTACATGGAGTCGAAGATTGATTGTGAAGAACCATTAGAAATGATTTTGTACTGAATATCCTGAAATTGACAAACTAAAATAGTTTAATTATACCAATAAGAGAACATATTCTTCAAAAAGTTCAACTCGCATGTTAAATAAACACAAAGTAACATTTATCACATAATTAACATGGTATAACATGGTAGGTTATTACATTTTGTACATCTCAATTATTTTCTTTGGGTGCATAATATAGTAAATGATCAACCATGTATATAACAAAGAAAAGAAACTATATTTTATGGATATATTGACATTCCGTATATATTTCAGTAATTAAATAAGATTTGTGACACAAAACTATGGCGCCTTAAATTGATATTTTATTGTTTCAATGTTTAAAACTGTATGTAAGCTTGGTTGCATAAGTCCACTTGGTAATCGATCACGTAAACTCTTAATGTCGTAAATCATCATCTAAATCATGATATGCATGTAGACTTGTTATAATGGACGCATGAAGGATCGTACAAAATGTCCTTGTACAATCTGATCTTTGCTAAAAATAAATGTTATTAACAATCGTTTTTTGTTGGCCTAAGCTTAGCTAATGGATATAATATTCAATACTATACATGTATTCTTATGGGGATTGACACTGAATAAGAACAGAGAGATATAATAACATCCCATTATGTATTATATTGACTATTTCATCAAAGCAGCAGAATATTCCAAATGCCTTTTGAATAAATTAAACACAAAATAATTATCCACCAGATATTTTTTGCCGACTGCATAAACTCATGTTTTCAGTTGAACATCAAAAATATTTTACATAAACATTGAACACGAGTAAGAAAGGAATATTTACTATGAAGCAGTTAATTAAATTAGGCAGTCCAACTATGTAGCACCATTCAAAAAGCAGGTCAGAAGAACCAGATTCTATGGCCATATTTTTAATCAGACCCTCAGCACTGAGAACCTTCTCTTTATTAATACCAAAAATAGAAACTAATCAAATCATTCGCGTCATGTAGTCTAAGCAAATACACCCACTAAGTATGCTTATTTTTAATATAGATTGTCCGCGGTAGTGGCACAGTGGTTGAGACACTTGCCTCCTGTTAACGAGGTCGCGAGTTCGATACCCGTCTGCCCTACTCCCAATTTCAAGGCGCGAAGGTGGGTCCCCATTAATCCTATAAAAACGGTTGGAGGCATCAAATCTCTGTGCTGGGCTGGCTTAAATCCCAACTGTCTGTGGTCGGACCAGGCAGGAGGGGGATCCTCCTATCCCTTCGATTTCAACAGGGCTCTGGGTTGAGTTTAAAAAAAAAAAGATTATATTACATGTAGGGGTTTGTATCTAAAACATTGTATTTACATTTTCTTGATTTTATTATCAAAACTGTAGTACTTTGAAATGAGTAATTGAACATTTATTCTTCCACCTTAAGCTCCAGTTGATGGTGGAATATTGATTGACCGCAAACCAATGCTCCTATATCAACCTACATAAACAGTAAATGGTATGCTTAATTGTACCATGTAAATGTTACTTAAACCAATTGTTGGAGTATTCCTGTTCCCTAAAATGAAACTCTTTACCTATACAAACATTTTCTTAGGAATCTCAAGCAATAGTAGCATCTAACCTCTTCTTGGCAGAGAAGAAGAGAATCATTGGGGTAGAATTCTTTGCTACACCATAATTGATTGTTGTAGTTATAAGGAAGACACCTTTGTTAGCTCTGTCATGAGCAACTGTAAGAGACATGACTTTCACTACTAATTTCTCAGCCTCGTCTTTTCCCCTTCATTCGTTGCATGATTTTGATCAAATATTCCATATTAATAGCCAGGTGCGTTCCTTAATTGTGAAAGGATGCTTCAGTGTAATCCCTAGCAAAGGTAGTATGAATCAAGGTAAGGATAAGATAGATGCAAAATTTCTCCTTATTTCTATTTCGCGGTGTATATATTAATTGTAAAATGATTTTTTCCAAAAGACATATGTGGTGTATAATGTAATCAAATAATTTACTCACTGAACCTTGAAAATAAAATTTTTTGAAGAGGATAATAACGAGTACTATTTACCACTTATATTTGATAACTTTACCACATGAGCTAAAGTACTCATAAATCATCATACTGAAGTTGTATCTTTGCTCTTAGCTTCAATAAGATCTATAAAAAGATGAATAGTAAATACATTTTTAACTCTTTTCGAGCCTACAGAGATAACATAACACCTTCCTTGAAGAGAGATGTAACTATACCTCACATGAACAATAAATATTTATAAGAATATAAAGGACTATCGAATGTAATGACTCATATAATTCACAGTGGAAGAAAATAAGAAGAAAAGTTTTATTCTTCAAAATTTATGCCTTACTTGCAGAAAATACTTTACTTCGATATCCTTTCAGTCGCAGTCGCAAATTTCAGGTTAAAGTTTAATTCGTATTTACAATATGAGGAACAAAAGAATAAGTTATTTTAGCATGTCAATAAACTCAATGTATATAAATCATATTCTACCATTTGTGCTATAAATGACGTCAACTTTCAAGTATGTTCGCTTTTTTATAGTTAACTTCAACCCTTTAGAGTATGTGAACATGTTAGCAAACTTATAATATCAAATCTACATGTTACACTTCGCAATTTTGTTGTCTTTGTGTAAGAATAATCAATGACTCATAATGTTTTGAGTTTATTGTATTTTGCATGATCTAAAAAGGTCTTAGCTGAGTAGCGTGTAGAGAAATAAAATGGAAGGGTGATCAGCTACCTATATTTTCTATTTTAATTAGAAAAAATGTTCAAAATAAAGACCCTAGTAATACTTACAGAAGAAAGGACCAAGAAGTTCAATTGCCTAATTATCCTTGAGATATTCCTAGAATGAAAACATATAACATAGAATTAAATATGATTTTCATTGACACTAAGCTTTAAATTATAGAGAGGCTTAGTCCCATCTATTGTAGACTTAAGAGGCTTAACCACATTTTCCAGCTTTATCAATTGCAATGCTTGTAAAAAGGATTGGCAAAGCATATCCAAACCTAAGACACTACATAATTTGTATTATGACATTACAATAAACAAAATGCTTGAATTGGTTTTTTCTTGTTTATATATACAAAACATTAGAGATTTCAATCTTAAGCAGCAAATGGAATGTTACTGTTGTGCCACTTGGATATTCGTCTCATAGTAGCTTAGCGTAATTTTGTCCTTTGCGTATAGTTCCATGTAATAAGTAGAATTATATATGCAGCGTAAAAATTACAGCAGTTGGCAACTTGATTAGACGCATAAATGGGGTATATACAATCAAATATCTTTTAATCATAAGAAAAGCTGAAGATTTGTAGCATAATATGGTATGATCCAGATGATCATGATCATGCTACGTGTGAAGGCATGATCAAATGAACCAACTTATATTTATTTTATCACGCAGATGGTATAATAAGTCGAAATAAACTATTTAAAAACAATTTTTTGTTGTATAAAAACAAAAATAAGGAAAATATAAATCTTCAATAATTTACTTTGTCTGATGTATATAATATACTACATTAGTAATTTAAAAAATAAAAAAGAAATACATAAAACATCATCAGACTTACAACATTATATCAAATCTATTGAAAAATCCATAGGAACGTTCTTATAACAAAACCAACAACTTCCAAATTGTAATCTGTAATCCACTCTCTATGTTGAATTCAATGTTCTCACAAACAAATAAGTTAAGGTGAGTCAACCTTAGCATTCTAGATCCAAAAACCACGACCACATTTTGTTTACCTTTTCTTCAGCATCAAACTAAATTGTTGTTACCACTACCATATAATTCATATAACATTCAAAGCATGATTTGCTCAATAGGGATGACATATTTTTTCTATTAACATAACTTCCAAATAATTCGCTCGAACAACCTTATTACAGTAAGGTGTATGTCAAGTGCAAGACATTTAATTTACAAAAGGGGTTCATTAGACCAAGGTGCTTTGAACATGAAAAGTTGATGTACCTTTTACATGAAATTGGTTTTCGAAGGGTAAAAATCAATTATACAAATAAAAAAACTAACAATATATTAATCAAACTGTGTAAAAAAATTAAAGGTAGTTCAAAATTTACCACCTCAGTATTCTTTCCATTACTTCCTACAACCACAGCCATATATCTCCGCTTTTCAAAATGTTAAAGCAAATCTTGAAAAACAAATTAGAAAACTTATTCAAAGATCCAATGATGACTTAATCGAAATAGTAGAATATATTGTCAGCTTATGAACATAACTCAATTATTAGCCAACATATTTTGATAAATGCCTCCTCTTTGAAGAAAATGCATAAAAGCAAAGTAAAAAACTAAATGGGGAGATATAAAAAATAATAATAGAACATTGCCTTTGAAAATTATATGTAAATAAGAAATATTATTTATATAATTTTCTAGCCTTAATGTTGTTTCCTTTGTAGTTAGGATGATATAAATATAGCTATTAAATTCCATTGCCAAAAAAAGAACATATTTGAAATTCGCATGATCAGGCAATTTGCAGTTTTTTATGGAAATAATATGAAAGTAAGAAGCAATGGTTACGAAACTAGAAATATAATTATCAGTTGTGTAATTTCACCTTATAAGAAGTTGTTCAAAACATTAAAAAATAGCAGTGAAACGATGAATTCAAGCACCAATTATTTGATAGCTAAATCAAATGAACAACGCCAACAATTATGCACTATTTAACTACATATATGATTTACAAAACATATATTCAATATAAGACATACAAAATATACCCTAACCTATTAATTTGCACATGCATCCCAATCGATTAATTTTAACATGTGCTGAAATTTTGATATATTTTCTAGTCAGCCAAACATATTTTCTAACAATAAGTGCTTGGCTGAACTAAAAGGAAATATGTTTATCACTTTCCTTGAATAATCAATCAAATATATTTATATTACAATAAACAAACACCCATATAATAATAGAGAACATTGAATCATTGCAACTTAAATGTGAACTCTACAAAATTGTATGATATGATTGTGCAGCACCTAGACATGTGATATTTTATTATCTTTCCATACATGCATCAATTCAATGTCCTTATATATCTTAATGCATACTATGTATATATGAAAATAGATTAACCAAAAAGCAAAGTGCTAAATAATTTTCCAAAGTCATCATTTCAGGTGCAAGTGAAAAGCCAATATACCAAAAATCGAATCTATTACCTAGATTTGAAATGAGATGAATATGAGACCATCAATCTCATCATGTCTACAAATGGAACTATATTCAGAGTATGAAACAATTTAGGCATCAAAATATTGATAAATATTATAGATATCAACATTCCAAATAAAAAATGAAATATATATGTGTGTGTGTGTGTTTAAGAGTATGAACCGCAATACTTATCCTTAACAGAGGATATTAACATATGGATATACTAACATATATTAGTATGGTTGAAAAAGCAACTCATCATTAATATTGTATGTCAATTATCAGATTTATATAAGTTCCTAATAAAATGTATTGACATTATCATTTTAAATGGATATGCGCGCAAAAAATGTTAAAAAAATGACAACATTGTTGTTCAAAATTCAAAAGTCGGGCAGCATTTATGCTTTGCAAAAAAAATTGAGTAAGTAATGCTAAGAATCTTCAACGTAGTATTGCTCACAATGACGATTTCTTCCTCTAGATGTAGTATCTCATTACCCCACCTAATCAAAGCAAATAAAATTATATTTTAAGTCATGTTTTCTAAATTAATCACGACATTATTAACTCACGATACACTAAAAAGATAATAATAAGAATCCACACTAAGACTAAGTGCACCATACAATTAAGGCACATAACCAAATAAAAATATCTATTTTTGTTTAAAGAAATAAAGGTCATTATTTTTTTCAAATTGAAATTTTGTTTCTTTGCCAAAGATATTTTTCCACTGCGGCTGCTATCACATCGATGTTGAAGTACCTAAAGCAAGCATTAGTTATGGTTAATTGAATGTACTTTACCGATGATAATTTCCAATTACAGGTGGATCATGGATCGGCTATGTTCCAATTAAGATGAAATAAGTTTAACAGACATATACCTTGAAGGAAGTAAGCGGCACAGAGGATGAACAATAATTGGGTTGGTCGACGGAAGCGATGGCTTAGATCATAAGGTAGAAGAAATTGGCGTAGGTTAAATTATAAAACAAATACCAACTGAATACATAACTATATGAAGAAGAGGGGATAACGGCTGAGGAGATTACCTAAATGTGACAACCTTTGCATGCCTTAGGAACATATAGAGGAATGGCAGAGGAAAGAGTGCCAAGGTTATGGTGAAGAATAGAGTTGCAAGAAAAATTGCAATGCCCAACAAGGGGACAACATCATTCTCCTCCATGAATCTAAAAATTGAAATTAAGGTTAGGTTGGAACAAGGGTTCGAAAGAACTAAAAAGTATAAGTTGTGACGATTGGATGGTTTGGAAGATAAGGAAGGAAGCGGAGAGAATAGACGAAAAGGAAGAAATATAAAGCGTGACCGTTTATTTCATAAAATTTCTTTTAAGGCCTTCTGCACTGTTGAAAGGTAACTCAGTTTTAATAGCATGGTATAGATATAGATAATATATATTTAGACAATGTTCGGTTGTCAAAATTCAAGGGAATTTGTGTGCTTTCGAAATTGAACTGTAGGCAGCTTTGAGTCATAAATTTAAGATGGTGCAACGACGTTGCAAAACCGTCAAATACAAATATTAAATGGACGTGTATTTCATGTTCACTGTAAAATTTACATGGACAGCACCATTGCATACTCAAATGCAACCGTATCAAAATCCACCTTATTCATTATTATAACATCAGCAAGAGAAAAAATCAAAAAAGCAATGTTCAAGCAAACTGGAATAACAATACATTTGAACTACATGCACCATATTGAAACAAAATACAAATATAACAATATGATATGTTGAACTCTGTAGGAAGCATATGAATATAAGAGATTAACATTACGTAACTTCAACATGAAGCAACAACCATCTGTTAATTAGTATCTACCTTATGTTTTTGTTTCAGCGTCTAAAGGTAAAAGTTATGCAGCAACAAAAGGCAAGGCCAAATCCCTTACAGTTTACACAATGATTTCAAAGTACTTATCTTTCTTCTTCGTCGCCATACTACAGACTTGTTTATAATAATATGCTTCGGTCTTCAATTTTCAAGGCCGGAGAAGGATGTGCCTTTGTTTTCCCCAACTGGACTACTAAAAAACAACCTCCTCCTCCTTTTCTCTGCAAACAAAAAAGTATACATATTGATATTATTGCCAAACACAAGGAACTGGAAAATAAAAAAGAATGAGCTAAGGTACTTAATAATATAGTAGGTTTGTTTTTGCTCATAAAGCTGAGATGCTAAGATATAGACAAAAAATATATATAATCTTCGCTTCTTTATATGCGTACAAATGATAAGTATTATTTATAGCAACCATGCAATGCTCATGAGAGTGGGGTACAACAAATCGGACTTCTCAAACCAATTTCCATAACCTCCTGTACATATTATATTACCATATGTCAAAGAATATACAGAGAATTATATGTTAAAAGCAAGGGCGGCGGACCTACTAAATGGTGGACTCGGCTGTGCTGTAGCCCATCCCGAAATCTGAGTTTCATTAAAATGAAAATACTGAGCCATGCTTAAACATCTTTGTATATCTATATGCCTTAACTATGCATATAGATATACAAAGATGTTTAAACCTTTAAATCACAAAAGCATTTTAATCTGTTAACATACGTGACCTTTCAAAATAAAGGCAACGCTCAGTACTGCTACTTCCATTTATCAATGTGTGCATCATTATTATTGTTATCACACGCGCACACGCACACGCGCGCGCGCACACACACAGCATTGTTTGTACCAAAATTGGACACAACACCCTTAGGACGTATTTGAAGAGATTAAAGTAAAGAATATAAACGAAAAAGAAGGTTAATCTAACAAACATGCCAAAACAGAAAAAACAGAAAAGTAAGAACACAAGAGTTTAGGCGTTGTAGCCTACATCCACTAGGGTAAGTATGCTTTTTTATTCACTTTTCTTACTGGTTACAGTTGATTACAACAGTACACTCTCGAGCACTCAAGGTACAATGGAGGTTCCGACAGAATATCGACGTAAAAGAGTCAAAAGTCCCTTTTCTGAAAGCCTAGGACTGCTATTTATAAGGGTATGCTGAAAATATCTATCGCAAATCTCGGTAGACTCTTTCTCTCACGTGGGTGGGCCCACCAGAACGGTCCGAGGTGGATTGGGATCGATCCCTGATCGATAAGTATGAATTTCGTATCGATCCAAAATGACTCAATTTGGGTCGAGATCGATTAGAGACTAAGTAGAGGTTGGTACATAAGCTTCTGTGAAAATTTGAGGGCATTTGGATTCGTAGAATTTAAGTTATGATCGATCAATGTTTGTATTTGTGAAACATTGCCGAGTTCGTACCGATACTACTTCGTACCGATGGCTTCGTATTGATGCTGGCACGTGTCGATCAGGGTGACGTGGCGCTATATTGTAGGATCGATCCACTTTTCATGCCGAATGACCGAGTCTTCCACTTTTAAAAATTGTTCGTATCGATCCAGAATATCCTTTCGTATCGTTTTGTTGTACCTTACTTCGAATCGAATCCTGAAGCTATTTCGTATCAATAGCTTAATGGTCATTTCGTATCGATAGATAGATGATCTCTTCGTATCGATCATAGAGTAGTCGATTTCGTATCGTTGATGCATGGCCTCTTTTCATATTGATCGGTAAACAATACGAACCATGTGGGTGAAAGAACAGAGAGTATTCATGGGACCGATACGAAGTTTCATTTGTTGATGGATACGAAGTGTTGTTAACATGATGGATACGAAGCAGCTTCAGTTCGATGGATATAAAGAAAGTTAGTGGGCGATGAATACGAACTATGACTTTCTTGGGGAATGGATGTGAAATTGTATGGATACGAATATAGTTGGTTTTCTCAACCTTGATCGATTAATATTTTGAGCATACGAATTTTGATTGACTTGAAATTTGAAACGTTGACTTTCATAGCTTCGCTTGTCGTATCATCGATTGTAGCTCGATCCGGACTCGAACAAAATTTACCAGTATCCATAGTAAATCTGTGTATAACTCATCTTCGGGACGAACTGTCCTTGGTTTCCAGTTAATTCCTTGGTGTCGGGGGCCTTGCCAAAAGGTGGGATAACATCTGCCCCTCAATGTACGTCTTATGGAAACATGACGTGCTTTGAAAAACTGCAATCTTCATTATGAAAAGTCTTACCCAATCCGTTGAACAGTCGTAGTCTTTTCGTCAAAAGATGTATCTTTGATTGATTTTCTGGTAACATAAATACTGAATTGTTGACTGCCAATGATTGCACAGTGCATTGCCGTAATCGAGTGTCTAGTGTTAGCAATATGTTGTTCACTTTTGTAATCGTCACTAGTTAAGCATTCAATTCCTGTCAATTTTGAAAGTTGAATGTTAGTCCGTCGCACATAAAGGTACGTTAACCCGACTCTCATTAACATTTGAACGTTCACGAGTCGTTCTTAAATTTTTTATCGAGTTTCGTGTTGATCCTCTCCAGAACGACGTGAAATTCGAGTTGTAATAACGCTTGATGGTTATTTTTGAATATTCATCTGTATCGATCCTCTCCAGGATCGATTTGAGAAGTTAGAAAATTATCTTCATATCGATGGTGATCGATACGAATTAGTTAGCCTTTTAAAACATTTTGTATCGATGGACACGAACTTTTGTGGGCTTCAAAGCAGTGAACATGAATTTGTCTTCTCGTATCGATGTACCTATGATGGGTACGAACAGTTCAGTCGGTCTTCAGAGTATTGTTTATGCTTCGTACCGATAGCCTAATGGATATGAATAATCGTGTTCAGATTGGTTATGAATGGATACGAATTCGTCATTTCGTATCGGATATGGTGTAGACCACTTCGACCGGTCAGTTTATACTGGGATACGAATCGACATTCGCTTTGGGTCGATCCATATATAAAGGCTTTTTGTACTTGGAAAATCCTTTCACTTGTTCACATTGCTTCCGGCTCTTCGTATCGATTGCACAAACAAGAAAAAGAAATCGTCTTCGTTCCCAAATTACTCAACTCCTTAATTCTTCGAACTAGCTGCCTAAATTAGGTAACCAACCAACTATCTCACATAAGAAACGACAAGGCTTGAGTTTTAACGTCATTCCATTCGTATTCGTGGCCAACTTTGGTGAAAAGGAGGCCGGAGATGGTCGAGGAAGGAGGAGATGATTCCTGTGTTGTTTGAGTTGATCGAGAAGATGAAGCGTAGATATACATAGAAGCCTCTCGCATCGATCTTGGATGAGGGGATACGGTTTGGATCGATCTGGACGCAGTAGAACTTCGTATCGATGATAGAAGCATTTCGTATTGGTAGATGGTGGGCTTTTGTACCGATCAACTAATGATGGCCTTCGTATTGATCCAAAGCGATCGATACGAAATCCAGGGTCCAATGATCGATAAGAAGCAAAGGGAATTTGGCATCGATACGAAACGACTTTCGCATGATCGATACGCAGCATTGTTCCACAATCGATATGAATCATTGCTTTCTCGATGGATACGAACTATCTATTTGGGGATCGATCCGAGCTTGAACTTGATGGAGATGAAATCCTTTGCACACTCAAACATTTAACTCCGACGAGTTTCTGCCGTACATAACTGGACTTGACTGTTTTACTACATATCTGACTGCCCTTCGAAGCTCGTCGATGGAACTGCAACTTTATAAAATTTGATGAACTTTAACTTGGATCGGTCTCCAAAGTCTGGATGACACGGTTGTGACGGTTAGCGGTGACGGTCACTTCAATTGAATTTCGAAGTCTTGTCGTTCAAAGATCTTTCAAATTCCGTAGAATCTCTTAAGTAATATGTAGCACTGCACAACACATTCACGCACTTCACACTGAGGGAAACACGGGTTTATTGTCGTCTAACGATGATTTTTGTTGAGTTGAGTAGCTATGGAACCTGGAAGTTCACAATTGCAGGAAGTTCTGAGTCCACCTCTTACTGTAATCGAGATGCCGGCTATCGTAGCTGAAGCTGTCAGTCCTGCTACGGATGAGCTACTAGGAGCAGTATTTAACGCGCATCCGCAAGATTCCGTTCCCTTCAATATATCTGAAGACATGCTGGGAAGGATTTGTTAAAGGCATGGATTGTCAAGGGATAATGTCTTTGCCAGGAGCAGAAGATGGAGTTCATACTCCCCCGGAAGGATACACGGTCTGCAATAGATTTTTTTGTGCAGTTGGGACACTCCCCTCGTTTAATCAATGCACCCAAGAAGTGTTGTTCTATATAAAGATCGCCCCGTCACAGCTGCATCCGAACGGATATGCTCTGCTGAATAGCTTATTCATCGTTTTCATGGAGCATCTCTTTCGACCCCCAACTCCAAAAGAAGTCAGATACTTGTTCAATATAAAAAGCCGAGGAGATAATCCTTCACTTTCTAAGAAGCAGTCAGGAACTGTCAAGTCATGATCGAGGCTTGGAGCAAGTTGAGTTATTTCAAGACTGAATGGTTCTTCGTTTGGTGTCCA
Source organism: Allium cepa (assembly GCA_030765085.1). Classification (NCBI taxonomy): domain Eukaryota; kingdom Viridiplantae; phylum Streptophyta; class Magnoliopsida; order Asparagales; family Amaryllidaceae; genus Allium; species Allium cepa. Next base: position 691,161,240 of record CM060942.1, on the reverse strand, counting down.
CCGGGGTTCGCTAGACGGTGGCTAACAAGACATAAGTGCGCTGGCCTCTTTGCTGATTAACTGGATAATTTTAGTCGATTTCGGATCTAACACAATTTTTCTTTCACGGCTTCGATTCCGCGACCCGAAGGTGTTCGTTTTAAGAAGATTGTAAGGGTCCTTCAAGAGGTGCCTACTAAGTGCAGCGAGATCGATGAAGTCCTCACTTATGAAAATCTGAGGGCCGTTGGGCAAATTGATAGAGATCAAAACATCGGGCTTGAAGGAAATCTTAGGACGGTTCCAGCGAGGCAAGTCAAAAGGAGAGTTCCTGGAATCATGATCACCGAGCAAGGTGACGATGAGAATATGCCCGCTGGAGATGAGCCCGCACCCGGGCCCTTCCAAAGTCATTGACATTCAAAGAGGCTAAGGAAAGGTAAGGCTACCGCTCACAAACCCCGCAAATCCACGAGACTTAAACATGTTGTCATGTCTTCACCAGCAGCGGATGTTGTAATTTCGGAGGCTCCCTCTCCACAAATAGAAAGTTCTTTTAAGGGACTTGCAGATATCCTCATTCTAGATGACGTGCCTCTTCACCAAGATACCGGATTATAGGGGCTTCAAAGTGCCTTAGATTTAGCAGAGTCAACCCCTCTGAGTACGGTTGCTACAACCGCTTGGTTGGGGGTTTACACATGCATGCACACACTTCACGGCACCACACAACTTCTATTCACCAACCGTCTGATCTCTGAAAATAACTAACTCTATCTCTCTTTTCATTTTATAAATACAATGTCGAAGAAAGGATCCATGCTCGGTAGCCTTCGTGCCGCACATCAATCCTCTAGCTCATATTGAGAATCCCGTAGGCGTGAGTCCAATTACGATCGACGTTACTCTAGTAAAGATAGGGATCGCTATGATAGGGAAAGAGTAGAAAAATGGAGAGAGAAATAGAGAGGGGGAAAGAGAGGCGACACAGACGCCGCTCCCGGTAGCGCTCTCCTCCACTTAGACCCTTGTCACCCTCCAGTTCTGGAACACGCACTGCTAAAACTTCATGCCAGCCAGTGCTTCAACAAACTTCAAGGCCTGGCAAGTAGTGCCACAGAACTAGGGCGGATGCTTCCATTGTCACTACATCAGCGGCTACAAAGCTTACAGGGGAGGAAGCCGCCTGAATAGCCCGGTTAAAAGAGGATTTTCCCAATATCCGTTTTGACAGCTTTCGCTTCCCTCCAAACTTGAAGTTAATTCCAGAAGGGGCAGTAAAAACTGTGCATGACTACGTATATGATGTCAATAGCCAGTATCGTGAATGTAAGAAAACTGCAGATAAAGCCTCGACCGTGGCATATGATCGGGCAAAAACAATCGAACAGCTGCAAAAAAATCTCGCCCAGAAAGATCGCATAGTCCAAATACTCACTAATGAGAATGACACTCTGAGGAAGTCAAAAACGAAGACCTTGAAGAAAGTCGATGAGGCCAATAAGAAAATGGAGCAGATGAGGCAAGAGCACTTAAAACTGGTCGATGATATGGACCACAGAAATGTCATCGCCACAGCCAAGAGAGATAACGCGCTCAAGAAGCTTAATGACCTTAAAGCGAAGTACACTGAGGTCATTAAAGAAAATGACAATGCTAATAAGGCTGCTCAGAAGGCATGTGATCAGACTATGAAGCTTAAGGGTGAGCGGGACGCGGCAATTTCGAAGGTCCAAGAAGCCGAGACTAAAATTGAAGCCGAAGTCAGAGCAACGGAGGCCAGGTTAGAAGGCAATATGGAAGACCTTTTAATCACTTAGAACGACAATATCTTGAAATACCGTGGATTAAACTAGCTCGTTGACTATCCGACTCATTTGCATAACGCTTGGCGCCGCTTGGTAGATGATGAAAAGACTGAACACCACACTACATCCATTGATGAGTTTGACTTGGAGAATGGGTGCTAACTGAAGATGAGAGGAGATTTCTCCATGAGGCCATCGTTACATACGAAAAGGAGAAGCTTGTCGCTCAGTACTTGGAAGTTAGAAAAGGGTCTGGCGTTGAACATCACGAAGCGAGTTCTGAAATGCTTGCATCAACTCAACCCTAACTTATTTCTACAGTTGACCCTCCAACTGTTCCAGCTTATGACCCTGATCAGCCGCACTTGACTCTGGTTCGCGAGCATGTTTCCGAAGGCGCTCCGGCTCCACCCGCGAGCCAATTTGAGGAAGGTATTCTGAACGCTCCTCGTATTCAATCAAAGTTAGGAGCATTGTCAGAAGATATCACTAATATGTTTTCTTATCTCCACTCAGTTATAGGATCTGCACCAGCGATGCCTCCTGCAACCCAAGAGCTCCATCACAAGCATGAGGCTATTATGACAGAGGCGACAACGACTACAGCTGCTACATCGATCGGGGAAGTTCATGAGAGCGTTTTTATTATCGACGAACAAATAATGGAAGAACTCCTCGATTATCAGAGCGATCCACATACTAAGCTGCCTTTTGTCATGGACTAAGGCGCATTCACAGCCAGCTCCTCGGGCCCAACTAGCAGCATTCCTGTGGACGCTCAAGCAATTCATGAGGAAGAGATAATGGCAGAGATCAATGCTGAAATAGAAGCAGCTGCACAAGCCAGTAGCATTGGAGGTGGTATGGCAGTTCTTGGCCCGGCCCCTTTACGTATGATTTCTTCGAGTGGTACAATCATGGTCACTGGTGTACCCCCTGTGTCTTCTCATATAAAATGTGCCCCCGTTCCTCCAACCACGCAATCTGAGAGTATCCCAGTTTCTGTGAGTTCGGAGGAGGAGACTGCCATATTTCCCCCGACCGGGGATCAATCGGGTAAAGGAAGGAGTTCGAAAAAGCACCACAGCGGTAGCTCCAGTGGATCGACGCCGAAAAGAAAGAAGACGAAGAAACATAAAGAGTAGGCATGTCTCTTTGTGTCCCTTTTTGGCAGATAGGTAGGAGTTCCTTTTTTGGTTTCTGTAGACCGTGTATAGATGCGGGTTCGACCCCTGCTTATAGGAATTTTTGGAATAACTTTTGTACTTATCCTTTTCTTTCAAATAATAGTTGAAATGAAAATCCATTTTGTTTTCAGCATAACTCTGTGTTTATTTGCCTAAGTGTTTTAACGCTCGAATTTCCATTCAATGTACTTGTTAAGTTTTAGCCTATGAATCGGACTTGAGTTTAGGTGTTAAGTCATGAAGTCGTGGCTTCGGGTCATAACCATACATCGAGTCGAGCTTCAAGGTTGCACTGTCTCGGTCAACGGTTGATATTTGAGTTATGCCCCTAGTTTCAAAAAGAATTGAATTAGTTGGTCGGATGTCACCTTCTATAATTTTAACTTTAACTTGATCGAAACATAGTAAAGTGAAATTAGTTTCGAGTGGTTGGATCACACACGCTCATTTGTTGGCAAATCACATCCACTCCGGGAATTGAACTGATATGCCGGCGGTCAGTCACGCTTGCATAATGCTTGGAATTATGTCCGCACTTTGTGGACATAAGTTAATTTACGGACGGTCAGTCACACCCGTTTAGTGTTTAAAATTATGTCCGTGCTTCGAGGACTTAAGTTGTTTTACGGGCAGTCAGTCACACCGGTTTAATGTTTGCACTTTGGTCTGATCTCTCAGGATCGGAGTTAGTTAATGTATATACTCCAGTTCGCACTCCATGAATCTGGAGTTGGTTGATGGGTGGTCAGTCACACCCATTTTGGTGTTTATACTCCAGTCCGTGCTCTCAGAACTAGAGTGAATCGGTGGGTGGTCAATCACACTCGATTATGCTTATACTCCAGTTCGCACTCCGGGAATCTGGAGTTAGTTGGTGGGTGGTCAATCACACTCATTTTGGTGTTTATACTCCGGTTCGCACTCCGGAAATCTGAAGTTGATCGACAGATGGTCAGTCACATCTGTTTAGGCATTTGGGTCTCGTTCGCACTGTGGGAACAAGAAGCTGATCAGGAACATGGACGGTCCGATCACATCCACCCTGGGCGCTTCAGTATAGTTGCTTGCCACCGAGCTCGAGGTTTCACTTAACGAGTGATCGGTCGTATCACAGTCACTTCCTATTTTAATAAGTCCCACCGTAGGATGGAATTTAGCTATTCGTGCATTGTGATGGTCGCTTGACGCATTTCAAGGATTGTTGCACTGGCTTGACGGATTTGCATTTTATTACTAAACAAGAAAGTACGGCAAACTCAGTTGTCTTATTACAAGTTCAAATTTCAAAATGCATAAACAAATTTCAAATTAAAAATAGACTAAATGAATAAATAAGCATGTCCACTCCGAAGGTTCTGGGATCAAGGTCACTAAGGAACTGGTTGTGGCGCCCGGGCCAAGGTCTTAGCGTTTATTGTCAGTTCTCTAAAAAACGAACGCGGAGAGATTCTTCCACGCCCATGCCTTTCTCCTTACCCTGCGCATCCTGCAGCTCAACAACATAACAGGCGCATCCAGCCACCTGATCATCTTGAACAGCTCCGGCCCCATTGTCAGTGGGGAACTTCATAGTCAAACACCACAGGGCAATTGTTGCCCTGAATTCAACGAGGGTCAGTCGGCCGAAGGAAGCATTATACGGAGAGTTAATGTCCAACACAACAAATTATAATATCTGAACTCTCCAACGATCTTCGATTCCCAACTCCACTAGCAACTCCACCATCCTAATGGCTATCGTTGCGCTTCCATTAAAGCCATGTATGCGAGACCGACACCGCTTCAAGTCCTTCGCTTCCATTTTCATCTGGTCATAAGCTCGTTTAAAAAGAATATTCATGAAGTTTCCACTATCTGCCAAGATTCTCTTCATCCAAGCAGGACCTATTTGAGCTGATATGACTAGTGGATCAATAGGGGGCTTCGACACTACCAACGTCTCTGTTTCAGAAAACGTTATCGTCTGACATCGTCTTTTGTTGTTTAGTCGGAATCCATCATCAGTATTACTGCAACATTTGAAGTCTGCATGCCTGATCAAACTGGCGTACGACTCCATTTCCTTCAGCTCATTGGCTGGATGAGGATCTCCGCTAATTGTTTATCATCAATCTCCCGCCAGTACGCGCGGGTTCCGCGGATCTACCCTAGTTTTGACTTTGATTCAGGTTCGACGGGTCCACACCATCAACCTACGGTGCCCGAACGAATTGTTCCAACTTTCTCTCTCGAATTAACTTCTCAATTATGTCTTGCAAATGACGACACTCATTAATATTATGGTCATAGCAATCATGGAATCTACAGAATTCCCTAGTTTGAATTTATCTTTCAGATGACTATTTCAGAACAGGCTTCTTATACTGTCCAGTATTATAGGTTTGCATATAAACATTCTCCAAGAACGTATACAGGGGAGGATATTGGTCAAACATGGAAGCTCTATGTCTCGGTCCATATTTTGGTCTTGCTCCTTACCCTGACCTCTATTGCCTTTCTATTGGCTATGCTTGTTATGAATATTCAATTGTACATTATCGATACTCTCACCGGTCTGTTTTACATCAACATTACTTTGGATGTCTTCAACACTAGACCCCGCATCATCATGTTTTCTAGATTGTGTAGCGTCTTTCTCTCCATAGAAACTGGGACGCCTTAGCATAGAAACGATTCAACGACGCGGGTGGCTTCCAGCCAGCCAATTGCAGAACTCGAAATCGGGATCGATTCCTTTAGTTAGCGCCATCAATATAGAGTTGCCATTGGGGTTACTGATCTCCGCGCAAGCAGCATGAAACATTTCCAATTAACGCCTGAGTGTCACTCCCGGAGCTTGTGTAACACTGAATAGGGTGTTAACATCTTTCTGCCTCGTGATGTGCATACGAAACTGTTCAACTAACTTGATAGCCAACTGATCAAGGCACGAAATGGATCGGGGATACCCCCTAGAGTGATAGGAGCTTCTACATTTAACTACATCTCGGCTCGAGCGGCGTTCATGAGTCATTCATACTTTATGATGTGCTGATTAGGATCTGAGCTCCCTTCATAAACAGGTAAAGTTGGCATCCTGAATCGGCGAGGTATTTCAGCATAGAGGATGTCATCAATGAACGGAGTATGACTTCGAGAGATTCCCCAATCGTCATTACTGAGGCCTTGACTTTCACGGAGCATTTGACGGATCATGGTTGGAATTTCTGGCATTTGGACATTTTGGACCAAGGTGTGGTCAGGTTACACAATGCGAGGACGGTACGGGCGCGGTCGACGGGCCATGCCTTACCTCCTTGGCTCCAGATCTTCGGGAACCTACATTCTTAAATTGATCTTCCATATTTGCCACTGTATGGCTATCAGTAGTGTGATATGGAAGTGCCCCTCCTCGGGAAGAGGGTCAATCTTGGTGTCCTATAGAAGGTCAGGCGGTTCCAGCTTGTCCAAGATTCAGAGTGCGCTGATGCCCGGGGGCTTGCACGTAGCTTCCATTCAGCCGTGGACGTGTAGATCTATGGTTGAAATCAGAAGAGACTGAGCTTTCGATGGATGAATAGGAAGCACGATCCCATCTGGATCTCCTTCGTCTCTCCTCGTTCAGTCGGTTGTTTAACTCCGTGTTGGCATGGATCTACCGGGTAAGCTGTTGGCGATTTTAAGTCGGCTCTTGCATCAGCATTTGAAGCTCCTTCCTGGCAACAGGGCCTTGTGGATCTAAAGGTCCTGCTGAGTTCTGTACTGTAGCGGGCAGCAGTGTGGGATACTGCCTATCACATCCTTCCGGATCTGCAGCAGTTGAAGTGGTTCTTGTGGTAACCATGGTGAGTGATGTAGCTCCTTCCTAGATTTGATGCAATCTGAATAAGATGGAAGAACTACTGAATGTGAGATCTGGATCTTCTTCTTAGATTCTAGCAACCTAACGACGGTAGTAGATCCAACGAGCAGAAGAAAAATTGGGTTCTCTCGGTGAAAGCACCAAAGTGTTTGTATCAAAATTGGGCACAACACTCTTCAGACGTATTTGAAGAGATCAAAATGTAGAATATAAATAAAAATGGAGGTTAATCTAACAAACACGTCAAAACAGAAAATACATAAAAGTTCAGAGTGGTTCGGCAATGTAGCCTATGTCCACTATGGTAAATTTGCTTTTTTCTTGACTTTTCTAACTGATTACAGCAGATTACAACAGCACACTCTAAAGCACTCAAGATACAATGGAGGTTCTGGCAAAGTATCGACGTAGAAGAGTCAAAAGTCCCTTTTTTGAAGGCCTAGGACTGCTATTTGTAGGTGTAGGCTGAAAATATCTGTCTCAAATCTAGAAAGACTCCTCTCACGTGGGTGGGCCCACCAGATTGATCCGAGGCGGATTGGGATCGATCCCTGATCGATACGTATGAATTTCGTATCGATCCAAAATGACTCCATTTGGGTCGAGATCGATTAGAGACCAAGTAGAGGTGGTACGTAAGCTCCTGTGAAAATTTGATGACATTTGGACATGTAGATTTAAGTTATGATCGATCCAAGTTTGTATTTGTGAAACAGTGGCGAGTTCATATCGATACTACTTCATATCGATGCTGGTACATGACGATCAGGGTGACGTGGCGCTATATTCTACGATCGATCCACTTTCATGCCGAGTGACCGAGTCTTCCACTTTTACATGCATTGTTCGTATCGACCCAGAATATCCTTTCATATGGTTCTAATGTACCTTGCTTTGTATCGAATCCTGAGGCTATTTCATATTGATAGCTTAATGGTCACTTCATATCGATAGATGGATGATCTCTTCGTATCGATCATAGAGTAGTCGATTTCGTATCGATGATGCATGGCTTCCTTTCGTATCGATTAGTAACGATCGATATAAACCATGTGGATGAAAGAACGATACGCGGAGTGTATTCATCGGACCGATACGAAGTGTCGTTTGTTGATGGACACGAAGTGTTGCTAACAAGAGGGATACGAAGCAGCTTCAGTTCGATGGATACGAACTAAGTCTTTCTTGGGGAATGGATGCGAAATTGTATGGATACGTAGAGTTGGTTTACTCAACCTTGATCGATCAATATTTTGAACATACAAACTCCGATTGACTTGAAATTTGGAACGTTGGCTTTCATAGCTTTACTTGTCCCATCATATCGATTGTAGCTCGATCCGGACTCGGAAAAAATTTACCAATATCCATTGTAAACCTGTGTATAACCGATCTTTGGGACGAACTTTCCTTGATTTCCAGTTAATTCCTTGGTGTCACGGCCTTGCCAAAAGACGGGATAACGAGCATATTGCTCAAAATTTGTAAAAATCCATCGATCCATGAAAGCTTTAGCTCAGGCTTTCAACTAGAGCAGAACATAATCAAAGTACATACAACAATCTATCATTTAACCACTTATATCAAATTTAAGATCTGAATTTGAGGTAATTTATGGAAATTAATAAAAGTAACTGTAAGAATGGAATTAGAGGGTGGATCTAGGAATAGGCTCAGCATGATTAAACATTACAAGTAGAAAACTATAAATATAAATGAAGTGAAAGTAAAGAAGTAAGAGATTGATGGAAAAGAAGACATGTCAAAAGTTGGAATGAAAAGACAATACATCAGCGTTAATGTCGTTATTTAAGAGAGAGAAACTGGTAAAGAAAGAAAGATGTGGTGGCTCAGAAGATGATCAAAGTAATCAAGGTTTCAAGATGGGTCAGCTTCTACCATTGGTTACTATTAACGGTCCAAATGAATTCTATTTCACCCAAATATAACCTTAAGAATACCGAAAGAGTAAGCAAAATCTTTTAAAAGAATAATAATACACTTTGATGGAGTTTATTCATTTCATAATGTAAAAATTTGATTCAATAATCATGAGAGTCTTGGTAATTATACATAGGCAGATGTGAACCTACAATACGTAGCTGCAATATATTTAACCACAACTATTTTTACACTACTGCCATCATTTCCACAATATATTTGCAAATTTTTCAAATAAAAATATAACCCACCCCATGATGAATTATTGGGTCCCCCCTTGTTTGAATTAAATATTTTTAAACATCTGTATGTGCAAAATACATCACGTTCTGACTTGTTCAATATAATTCCAAGCCTTCTACTGAGAAATTTTATAGCTCCAAACCATTTTCTTTTAATGCACACTAAATAGTATTATCTTATGCAAAACAATAGCAGAACTTCTTAGACGTTACCTGGCAACGTTTTTGTAGTATCCAAACTGACATTTGAATCATCTTTTGCATGGCTACCAGATTTAGCCTTTTCAGTTTCATACGTGTTGCTTCCACTACTATCATTCTTCTCGCTTTGCATGGAAGTAGGAGCCAATTCATCCTCATTTGACTTCAATAATTGATTCCCAAACCTTGACCTCGGAATTTTTCTAACTACACATTTCTGTCTTCTCTTTTGAGTTGAGGCAATCTCTTTTATATTGCTATCCATTGTAGCAATGTTTTCAGCCCCATGCTTGCCAGTAGCCTCGCTGATTGGTTCTTTCAAAGAGATGGCTAAACCAAGTATAAATCTGTCGTTGGGAATTTGAGTAGCTGGGTCATTTGAAAACTGCGTAGGTGGATCATTTCCAAAGTCATTACTGTTGCTAATTGTTTCTTTGACAATACTGTCTTTAGGTTGATTGTCTGCTCGAGTATCAATGATCTTGTGCAATGAATCTTCAATTAGAGGGTTAGCACAAAGCTCTTTGCTTGTTGATTTTTTCTTTTTTCTTTTGTGTTTGGGATCAGCAGAATCTTTCATTGTAGTGTTATTGTCGAGCTGAACTGGAGCTCCATGGATGCGATTGCAATTCACAACCTCGTCTGTTTCAGGCAGTTTCTTCTCCATATGAGCATCAATGTCCTTTTTGATTTGAATTTTCTGTGAAGCGTCACCTACCTTGCTCATTGAGCCATCCCCGTGTTCAACTGCAAATTCAGAATCAATGCCTAAATGCAAAAGTTCTCATGTCAAAATTTTCGCAGGCTGTACTCTTTTACTTGAGGTACCTTAGCAGTGATCATACATACGTACTGCTAACAAATTTGGTCCATAGAGAAGACACTTCCACAAACTATTCATGGATAACATAAATCATCTAATGATTTATAGAATTATGTTTGTATCAAAATAGGACACAACACACTTCGAATATGTTTGAAGAGACAAAATGAAGAATATAAATGGCAAAAGAAGAAGATCTAACAAACACACCAATGATAATCAAGAAAAACGGATAAAAACACACAGAGTTAGAGTGGTTCGACGTGTGATCTACGTCCACTATGAAAGGGATGATTTTTATTAATTTTTGTTTGCTGATTACAACGAGTTATAACAGTAAAATTCAAGTACAATGGTGATTTCGGCTAAGTCTGAACGTAAAAGAGCCAAAAGTCTCTTTTCAGTAGGTCCTGAGCTGCTATTTATAGGCACAGGCAACAAATATCTCACTCAGATCTGAAAGACCTCTCCCTCACGAGGATGGGCCCACGCGATCGATCCTAGTTCGTTTGAATTTGATACGCGATCAATACGAATAGATTTCGCATCGATCAAGATTTTACCCATCGAGTCGAGATCGATCATGAACATTCTTGAGATTGCACGCAACCTCCTGTGAAAATTTGATAGCATTTGGACTTGTAGAGTTTGAATTATGATCAATGTAAGTTTGGATTTATTGAAGGCTGCTGAGTTCGAATCGCTTCGGTTCGCATCGATTTGTTCGCATCGCTTCTGGGCACGTGATGCCTGATGACATGGTGCAAACTTTTTGGATCCATCCGCTTTTTATGCCGAGTGATCGAGTCTCTCACTTGAATGCGCCGTGTTCGTATCAATCCATTGCTTTTCCATTCGTGACGCTTGTGTACCTCTCACTTCATATGGCTTCACGTATACATTGCTTCGTATCCATAAGTGTGGCTTCATTCGTACTTGTTGATGGATATGAAATAAAGCAAAACCGATGGATACGAACTAACGTGCACGTGATGGATACGAAGCGGCATGCACTTAATGGATACGAACTAGTGCCCACCTGATCGATACGGAGGCATGCGCAGTTGATGGATTCGAACAAGATCGCTACAAAGGAGGTTTCTCGCTGATTGCTTGATGGATGCGACAATTATTGTTTGATTTGCATCAATCATATCTAGAGCATACGAACTCCGATTGACTTGAAATTCAGAACGTTGGCTTTCATGGCTTTGTTTGTCGTGTCATATCAATTATAGCTTGATCTGAACTCGGACAAAAATTACCAGCATCCATAGTGGACCTATGTAAAATCGATCTCCACAATTAACCGTCTTTATTTTCCGACCAATTCCTAGGTATCACCGCCTTATCAAAAAGCAGGATAACATTTGCCGCCCAAAGTACGTCTTGTGAGGACATGACGTGCTTTGAAAAGCTGCAATCTTCATTCTGAAAGTCTTATTCGATTCGCTGTGCAGTTGTGGTCTTTCCGTTGAAAAATGTAACCTTTGATTGATCTTGAGTAGTACAAGTAACGAATTGTCAACTGCCAATTGTTGTACTATGTACTGTTGTAACTGAGCGTTGGATGATAGCAAACTGTAGTTCAAGGCTGTGATCGTCATCAGGTGATCGTTCAATTCTGGTAAATTTTGAACATTGAATGATAATTGGTTGCAAATCATATTTTACCCTGGCTCACGTTAACGTTCGTACGTTCACGAGTCGTTTCTCTTATCGAATTCTGTATCGATCTTCTCCTGAATCGAAGTGAAATTCGAGTTGTAACAACGCTTGGTGGTTGTTTTGGTGTATTCCTTCGTATCGATCCTCTCCAGGATTGATTTGAAAAGTTGAAAAAATTGTTTTCGTATCGATAAGGATCGATACGAATTGGTTGATTTGATATATTTTTACATGTCTCGTATCGATGGATGCTAGTGCTAGTGGACTTTAGAGCAATGGATACGAATTTGCCATTTCGCATCGATGGATTGCTGATGGGTCGGAATGGTCCAAACAAGTGTTCGTTGTCTCGTTCGTATTGATGAGAGCTGATGGACACGGATAGTTGTGGCCTGAATCAATAGTAAATGGATACGAGCAGGTTACTTTGTATCGGTGAAGTTGAGTGGCTTTAACTTGATCTTGCAGCGACTTTCTTATCGATGGATATGAAGTAAAGTTCTGCACATCGATGGTTCCAAAGTGTTAGACTACGGATCGCTCTGGGCTGATGGTTACGAGTTAGTGCCTTCGTATTGATGCAAGTGACTGTTTCAATCGGTTTTGGCAACTAGGATACGAAGCATTTACTACCTTGGCTACAAAGTCATATATATACTATTTGTACTTAGCCAAATTTCCTTACTTGCTCTTGCTTTTTTCCTTTGCTTCAATTTGATTGAAAATTCGAGAAAACAAAAGGAACTGCAGAAGTCTTTGCCTCCAGAACATAAATTGTTTAAACTTTAATCTAATTCATTCGAACTAGGTAATTAATTAATTGAACCCATCTAAAAATGATGAGACTTGAAACTTGATGCCATTCCAACCAAGGCCGTCGTCGATCCCGGCGTCGTCGATGCCGGAATTGGGTTGGAGTGAGGTTGATGGAGCGATAATAGCGTTTAGGCTGTTTGGAGAAGAAGACTAGGAGCTCTCGTATCGAAGGCGGATGAAGGATGAGTTCGTGCCGACTCAAATGTAACACGACTTATCGATGGATGAAGGAAGGGACCTCTTTCGCATCGACCTAAGACAGTGAACTCGCATCGATTTGGAGCCGATAGGTGGAAGAAGGAGCTTCGTATCGATCTAGAGCGGCCGAAATTCGTATCGATTTAAAGCGATCGATGAGAAGCATTGGCAGTGTGATCGATACGAAGTTGAAGAACCGATGATCGATGTGAATCCTTGATAGGCGATCGATACGAAATTGTGAATTTCTGATCGATAAGAAATCTATCCTCCTTCGGTCGATACGAATCAAGCTTCTAGGGAATCCGAGTTGAATTTTGATAAATGCGAGACACCTAGCATACTTGAACACTTAACTCCGACGAACTTCCGTCTTGCATAATTGGACATGACCATTTCACTGCATATTTGATTGCCTTATGAAGCTCGTCGATGGAACTGTAATTTGACAAAATTCCGACGAACTTTAACTTAGGTCGATTTTCGAAGTCTGAATGGCATGATTGCGACGGTCAACGATGACAGTCACTCCGGTTGAGCTCAAGTCTTATCGTTTAGACATTTTCTCAAATTGTGTAGAATTTTTTAAGTATTATATAACATTGCACTACACAATGCATTCATGCACTTCACACTGGGGAACAGCGGACTTATTATCATCTAATGATAGTTTTTACTGAGTTGATTAATTATAGAACCTGGAAGTTCACAACAGCGGAGAGCTCAAAATCCACTTCCCCCAACAATAGAGATGCTGGCCATTGCAGCCGAAATCATAAGTGCATCTATAGATGAGTTGCCTGGAGCAATTTTTATCGTGAATCCACAAGATTCGGTGCTATCCAATACCTCCGAAGATATGTTGGGGCGAATATGCTTAAGACATGATCCACCATTAGACGACGTTCTGCTACCTGGACCGAATGACAGGCCACACGCTCCTCCAGAAGTATTCACCTCTTTTAACAGACACTCATGCACAGCTGGAATGCTTCCTCCATTTAGCCAATGTATTCGAGAAGTGTTAGCTCTCCTTAGAATTGCTCCATCACAATTACATCCAAATGGATATGCATTGCTGAACAGTCTATTCATTGTTTTCATGGAATATCTCTTTCGACCTCCGACTCCAGAAGAAGTCCGATTCTTGTTCAACGTCAAGAGTGGGTGAGACAATCCTTCATTCACATTCCTAGAGACAGTTAGGAATTGCCAAGTGGTGACCTGATCATGGACCAGGCTTAGCTACTTCAAGACGGAGTGGTTCTATCTTCGATGTCCTCCAGGGTTCGCCAGTCGGTGGTTACTCAGACGTAAGTGCCGCAATTTTTCCAGTAGCTAACGAAATAGTTGTAACTGATGTTGAGTCTAATATTATCTTTCCTTTACAGCCGCAATTCCACGACCCGAAGCTGCCCACTTTAAAGAAATAGTACGGATTCTTCAGAAGGTGCCGGGCAAGATGAGAGAAATTGACTAGGTGCTGACAGATAAAAATTTGATGATTGTTTGGCTAAATGATCAAAACCAAAGCATAAGACTTGAGGGATCGGTTAGGACAGCCCTGGTGAGACGGGCTAAGCACAGAGCGTCCGAGATTGTAATTGATGAGGAGGGCGATGAAGAAGATACTCCCGCTGAAAACGAACCCATAGTAGGGGCCCCATACAGTTCTCGGGATTTAGAGAGGAGGAAAGGCAAAGCAGTGGCACATAAGCGTCATAAGTCTTCGAGAAGGAAATCTGTAGTCGTGTCCCTGACAGCCTCCGATGTTAGAATTTCGGAGGCTCCTTCCTCACCAATGGAGAATCCTTTCAAAGGACTTGCCGACATTCCAATTCTGGACTATGTGTCGCTCCAACACGACACCGGATTTGAAGGGCTTCAAAGCGCTTTAAATTTAAGCGAGTCACTTACTGCAAGTGTGGCCGACATAATCGGTTGGTCAGGGGGTTTAGCACATGCATACATACACTTCACGGCACTATACTATTTCTAATCATAAGTTGTTCATTTCTAGAAATTACTGATTCTGCTATTCTTTTTATTTACAGATACGATGGCAAGGCGAGAATCTATGCTAAAAAGCCTTCGCTCAGCCCGCCAGTCATCCAGTTCATATTGCGAGTCCCGCAGAAGGGAAGCCAATAAAGATCGCGATCGCGTTTATTCTAGCTAGGAGCGTTCTAAAAGGGAGATGGAAAGAGATAGAGAATATAGACATCAATTCTGATCACGTTCCCCACCTCCTCGAGCTCCAACACTACCCCACAATCATGGAAAACAACCATTGGAGCTCCACGTCAAAAACCGTTTTCTCAAGTTCCAAGGTCTGATTCATAGCGCCGTAGGACCAAGGCTGAAACTCCCACTATCACTGAGCAAGCTGTCACCGAGCCCATTGAGGAAGGAGCGATCAGAATCGCCCAGTTGAAAAAAGACTTTCCAAACATTTATTTCGACGGCTTCATCTTCCCTCCGCATTTAAAGAGAATTCCAATTGAGACAGAACAAACTATGCATGAATACATACATGAAGTTTACAGCCAATATAGGGAGTGGATAAAAACTACAGATAAAGCGTCAGTAGTGGCCTTTGATCGGGCAAAAACAATTGAAAAGTTAGATGTTGATCTCGCTCAAAAGGACCGCATAATACAAGTGCTTAACAATGAGACAGAATCTTTTAGGAAATAAGAAATAGAGGTTAATAAGAAGCCGACGAGGCAAATCAGTCAATGGAAAGGATGCGATAGACGCATTTTGCCGTGGTTGAGAAGATGGGTCACTGAAACACCACTGTTATAGCCGAAAGAGATGTTGCGTTGAAGGAGCTTGAGGAGCTTAAGGCCGAATTTGCCGAAATCATCAAGGAGAAAGACGATGCAAACAAAACAGCTAAACAAGCGTGTGAACAGGTTGTGGTGTGTAGGAATGAGAGGGACGTGGCAGCACTTAAAATTTAAAAAGCTGAGGCCAGGGTCGAGAATGAAGTGAGGATGGCAGAGACCAGCTTGGAGGCCGATGTCGAAGATCTTCTTGTCACATACAACGCCAAAGTTTTAAAGCACCGAAACTTAACCTGGCTCGATAACTATTCATCACACTTATATAGTGCCTGGGGCCGCTTGGTGAAAGGCGAGAAGACAGAACAACAAGTTGAAGCAATTGATGAATTCGAATTAGAGAACCGGGTGTTGAGTGAAGATGAAAGAAAAGTACTCCATGATATCACGATCACATATGAAAAGGAGAAACTTGGTACTCAGCATTCGGAAGCTGAAGAGGGTTCAAGTTTTGAGCACCACGATGCAGGTTCTAAAACTCTTACGCCAACTCTGTCTGAATCTACATTTGTGGTTGATCCTCAGTCTGTTCCCGCATATAATCCCGATCAACCGCGGTTATCTCCAGTTCAGAGCACGTCACTGAAGTTACTCTAGTTCCGCCTACAAGTCATTCTGAGAAAGGTACTCTGAACATCACTTGTGCTCGTTCAAAATGGGAAGCGTTACTTGAAGCAATCGCTAAAAACTTTTCTTTTGTCTCTATTCAGTGAAAGAAGCTACATCTGTCGTGCCTCCTGCAACTCAAGAGCCGTATGACGAGCAGGAGGCCATAACAGAAGCGACCATTACAACGGCTACTGCGCCAACCGACGGAGCACAAGGGAGCACACTTAGTTTTGATGAATAAATGGAGAAATTTCTCGATCGCCATAGTGACCCTTTCGCCGATCTGTCATTTGTCATGGGTGGAGGCGTACCTGTGACCAGCTCCTCGGGCCCAACTGCTAGCGTTCCCGACGATGCTCAAATAATTCAGACGTATTTGAAAAGGTTAAAATGTAGAATATAAATAAAAATGGAGGTTAATCTTACAAACACGTCAAAACAGAAAATACATAAAAGTTCAGAGTGGTTCGGCATTGTAGTCTATGTCCACTATGATAAGTTTGCTTTTTTCTTGACTTTTCTAACTGATTACAGTAGATTACAACGGTACAGTCTAAAACACTCAAGATACAATGGAGGTTCCGGCAGAGTATCGACGTAGAAGAGTCAAAAGTCCCTTTTTCGAAGGCCTAGGACTGCTATTTGTAGGTGTAGGCTGAAAATATCTGTCTCAAATCTAAAAAGACTCCTCTCACGTGGGTGGGCCCACCACATTGATCCGAGGTGGATTGGGATCGATCCCTGATCGACACGTATGAATTTCGTATCGATCCAAAATGACTCCATTTGGGTCGAGATCGATTAGAGACCAAGTAGAGGTGGTACGTAAGCTCTTGTGAAAATTTGATTGCATTTGGACTTGTAGGTTTAAGTTATGATCGATCCAAGTGTGTATTTGTGAAACATTGTCGAGTTCATATCAATACTACTTCATATTGATGCTGGCTCATGACGATCAGGGTGACGTGGCGCTATATTCTACGATCAATCCACTTTTCATGCCGAGTGACCGAGTCTTCCACTTTTACATGCATTGTTCGTATCGACCCAAAATATCCTTTTGTATGGTTCTAACGTACCTTGCTTTGTATCGAATCCTGAAGCTATTTCATATTGATAGCTTAATGGTCACTTCATATCGATAGATGGATGATCTCTTCGTATCGATCATAGAGTAGTCGATTTCGTATCGATGATGCATGGCCTCCTTTCGTATCGATAAGTAACGATCAATATAAACCATGTGGATGAAAGAACAATACACGGAGTGTATTCATCGGACCAATACGAAGTGTCGTTTGTTGATGGACACGAAGTGTTGCTAACAGGAGGGATACGAAGCAGCTTCAGTTCGATGGATACGAACTAAGTCTTTCTTGGGGAATGGATGCGAAATTGTATTGATACGTAGAGTTGGTTTACTCAACCTTGATCGATCAATATTTTGAACATACAAACTCCGATTGACTTGAAATTTGGAACGTTGGCTTGCATAGCTTTGCTTGTCTCATCACATCGATTGTAGCTCGATCCGGACTCGGAAAAAATTAACCATTATCCATTGTAAACCTGTGTATAAGCGATCTTTGGGACGAACTTTCCTTGATTTCCAGTTAATTCCTTAGTGTCACGGCCTTGCCAAAAGACGAGATAACGAGCATATTGCTCAAAATTTGTAAAAATCCATCGATCCATGAAAGCTTTAGCTCTGGCTTTCAACTAGAGCATAACATAATCAAAGTACATACAACAATCTATCATTTAACCACTTATATCAAATTTAAGATCTGAATTTGAGGTAATTTATGGAAATTAATAAAAGTAACTGTAAGAATAGAATTAGAAGGTGGATCTAGGAATAGGCTCAGCATGATTAAACATTACAAGTAGAAAACTATAAATATAAATGAAGAGAAAGCAAAGAAGTAAGAGATCGATGGAACAGAAGACATGTCAAAAGTTGGAATGAAAAGACAATACATCAGCGTAAATGTCGTTATTTAAGAGAGAGAAACTGGTAAAGAAAGAAAGATGTGGTGGCTCAAAAGATGATCAAAGTAATCAAGGTTTCATGATGGGTCAGCTTCTACCATTGGTTACTATTAACGGTCCAAATGAATTCTATTTTACCCAAATATAACCTTAAGAATACCGAAAGAGTAAGCAAAATCTTTTAAAAGAATAATAATACACTTTGATGGAGTGTATTCATTTCATAATGTAAAATTTTGATTCAATAATCATGAGAGTCTTGGTAATTATACATAGGCAGATGTGAACCTACAATACGTAGCTGCAATATATTTAACCACAACTATTTTTACGCTACTGCCATCATTTCCACAATATATTTGCAAATTTTTCAAATAAAAATATAACCCACCCCATGATGAATTATTGGGTCCCCCTTGTTTGAATTAAATATTTTTAAACATCTGTATGTGCAAAATACATCACGTTCTGACTTGTTTAATATAATTCCGAGCCTTCTACTGAGAAAATTTATAGCTACAAACCATTTTCTTTTAATGCACACTAAATAGTATCATCTTATGCAAAACAATATCAAAACTTCTATGACGTTACCTGGCAACGTTTTTGTAGTATCCAAACTGACATTTGAATCATCTTTTGCATGGCTACCAGATTTAGCCTTTTCAGTTTCATACGTGTTGCTTCCACTACCATCATTCTTCTCGCTTTGCATGGAAGTAGGAGCCAATTCATCCTCATTTGACTCCATTGACTGATTCCCAAACCTTGACCTCGGAATTTTTCTAACTACACTTTTCTGTCTTCTCTTTTGAGTTGAGGCAATCTCTTTTATTTTGCTATCCATTGTAGCAATGTTTTCAGCCCCATGCTTGCCAGTAGCCTCGCTGATTGTTTCTTTCGAAGAGATGGCTAAACCAAGTATAAATCTGTCGTTGGGAATTTGAGTAGCTGGGTCATTTGAAAACTGCGTAGGTGGATCATTTCCAAAGTCATTACTGTTGCTAATTGTTTCTTTGACAATACTGTCTTTAGGTTGGTTGTCTGCTCGAGTATCAATGATCTTGTGCAATGAATCTTCAACTAGAGGGTTAGCACAAAGCTCTTTGCTTGTTGATTTTTTCTTTTTTCTTTTGTGTTTGGGATCAGCAGAATTTTTCATTGTAGCGTTACTGTCGAGCTGAACTGGAGCTCCATGGATGCGATTGCAATTCACAACCTCGTCTGTTTCAGGCAGTTTCTTCTCCATATGAGCATCAACGTCCTTTTTGATCTGAATTTTCTGTGAAGCGTCACCTACCTTGCTCATTGAGCCATCCCCTTGTTCAACTGCAAATTCAGAATCAATGCCTAAATGCAAAAGTTCTCATGTCAAAATTTTCGCAGGCTGTACTCTTTTACTTGAGGTACCTTAGCAGTGATCATACTTATGCACTGCTAACAAATTTGGTCCATAGAGAAGACACTTCCACAAACTATTCATGGATGACATAAATCATCTTATGATTTACAAAATTATGTTTGCATCAACATTGAACACAACACTCTTCGAATGTGTTTGAAGAGACAAAATGAAAAATATAAATGGCAAAAGAAGAAGATCTAACAAACACACCAATGATGATCAAGAAAAACGGATAGAAACACACAAATTTAGAGTGGTTCGGCGCGTGACCTACGTCCACTATGAAACGGATGATTTTTATTAATTTTTGTTTGCTGATTACAACGAGTTATAACAGTAAAATTCAAGTACAATGGTGATTTCGGTAAAGTCTGAACGTAGAAAAGCCAAAAGACTCCTTTCAGTAGGTCCTGAGCTGCTGGGCATAGGCAACAAATATCTCATTCGGATCTGAAAGACCTTTTCCCTCACGAGAGTGGGCCCACGCGATCGATCCCGGTTCGTTTGAATTTGCATCGATCAATACGAATGGACTTCGCATCGATCAAGATTTGACCCATCGAGTCAAGATCGATCGTGAACATTCTTGAGATTGCACGCAAACTCCTATGAAAATTTTGTAGCATTTGGACTTGTAGAGTTTGAGTTATGATCGATGTAAGTTTGGATTTGTTGAAGGCTGCTGAATTCGCATCGCTTCGGTTCGCATCGATTTGTTTGCATCGCTTCTGGGCACGTGATGCCCAATGACATGGTGCAAACTTTTTGGATCCATCCGCTTTTTATGCCGAATGACCGAGTCTCTCACTTGAATGCGCCGTGTTCGTATCAATCCATTGCTTTTCCATTCGTGACGCTTGTGTACCTCTCACTTCATATGGCTTCACGTATACATTGCTTCGTATCCATAAGTGTGGCTTCATTCGTACTTGTTGATGGATATGAAATAAAGCAAAACCAATGGATACGAACTGAAGTGCATGTGATGGATACGAAGCGGCATGCACTTGATGGATACGAATTAGTGCCCACCTGATCGATACGGAGCCATGCGCAGTTGATGGATTCGAACAAGATCGATACAAAGGAAGTTTCTCGCTGATTGCTTGATGGATGCGACAATTATTGTTTGATTTGCATCGATCATATCTTAAGCATTCGAACTCCGATTGACTTGAAATTCGAAACGCTGGCTTTCATGGCTTTGTTTGTTGTGTTATATCAATTATAGCTTGATCTCGACTCGGACAAAAATTAACAGCATCCATAGTGGACCTATGTAAAATCGATCTCCAGAATTGACCGTCTTTATTTTCTGACCAATTCTTAGGTATCACGGCCTTGCCAAAAGGCAGGATAACATTTGTCCCCCAAAGTACGTCTTGTGAGGACATGACGTGCTTTGAAAAGCTGCAATCTTCAATCTGAAAAAGTATTATTCGATTCGCTGTGTAGATGTGGTCTTTCCATCGAAAATGTAACCTTTGAGTGATCTTGAGTAGTACAAATAATGAATTGTTAACTGCCAATTGTTGTACTATGTACTGTTGTAACTGAGCGTTGGATGATAGCAAACTGTTGTTCAAGGCTGTGATCGTCATCAGGTGATCGTTCAATTCTTGTAAATTTTGAACATAGAAAGATAATTGGTTGCAAATAAATCATATTTTACCCTGAGTCACGTTAACATTCGTACGTTCACGAGTCGTTTCTCTTATCGAATTCTGTATCGATTCTCTCCTGAATCGATGTGAAATTCGAGTTGTAACAACGCTTAGTGGTTGTTTTAGTGTATTCCTTCGTATCGATCCTCTCCAGGATTGATTTGAAAAGTTGAAAAAATTGTTTTCGTATCGATAAGGATTGATACGAATTGGTTGATTTGATTTTTTTTACATGTCTCGTATCGATGGATACTAGTGCTAATGGACTTTAGAGCAATGGATACGAACTTGCCATTTTGCATCGATGGATTGTTGATGGGTCGGAATGGTCCAAACAAGTGTTTGTTGTCTCGCTCGCATTGATGAGAGCTGATGGACACGAATGGTTGTGGCCTGAATCAATGGTAAATGGATACGAACAGGTTACTTCGTATCGGTGAAGTTGAGTGGCTTTAACATGATCTTGCAGCGACTTTCTTATCGATGGATATGAAGTAAAGGTATGTCCTTCGATGGTTCCAAAGTGTTAGACTACGGATCACTCTGGGCTGATAATTACGAGTTAGTGCCTTCGTATTGATGCAAGTGACTGTTTCAATCGGTTTTGGCAACTAGGATACGAAGCATTTTCTACCTTGGCTACAAAGTCATATACATACTATTTGTACTTAGCCAAATTTCCTTACTTGCTCTTGCTTTTTTTCCTTTGCTTCAATTTGATTGAAAATTCGAGAAAACAAAAGGAACTGCAGAAGTCTTCGCCTCCAAAACATACATTGTTTAATCTTTAATCCAATTCATTCGAACTAGGTAATTAATAAATTAAACTCATCTAAAAAAGATGAGACTTGAAACTTGATGTCATTCCAACCAAGGCCGTGGTCGATTCCGGCGTCGTCGATGCCGGAATTGGGTTGGAGTGAGGTTGATGGAGCGGTAATGGCGTTTAGGCTGTTTGGAGAAGAAGACTGGGAGCTCTCGTATCGAAGGCGGATGAAGAATGAGTTCGTGCCGCCTCAAATGTAACACGACTTCGTATCGATGGACGAAGGAAGGGACCTCTTTCGCATCGACCTAGGACAGGGAACTCGCATTTCGTATCGATCTAGAGAGGCCGAAATTCGTATCGATTTAAAGCGATCGATGAGAAGCATTGGCAGTGTGATCAATACGAAGTCGAAGAACCGATGATCGATGTGAATCCTTGATAGGCGATCGATACGAAATTGTGAATTTCTGATCGATAAGAAATCCGTCCTCCTTCGGTCGATACGAATCAAGCTTCTAGGGAATCCGAGTTGAATTTTGATAAATGCGAGACATCTAGCATATTTGAACACTTAACTCCGACGAGCTTCTGCCTTGCATAATTGAACATGACCATTTCACTGCATATTTGATTGCCTTATGAAGCTCGTCGATGAACTGTAATTTGACAAAATTCCGACGAACTTTAACTTAGGTCGATTTTCGAAGTCTGAATGGCATGATTGCGACGGTCAACGATGACAGTCACTCCAGTTGAGCTTAAGTCTTATCGTTTAGACATTTCCTCAAATTTTGTAGAATTTTTTAAGTATTATATAACATTGCACTATACAATGCATTCATGCACTTCACACTGGGGAACAACGGGCTTATTATCATCTAATGATAGTTTTTATTGAGTTGATTAATTATAAAACCTGGAAGTTCACAACAGCGGAGAGCTCAAAATCCACTTCCCCCAACAATAGAGATGCTGGCCATTGCAGCCGAAATCATAAGCGCGGCTCCAGATGAGTTGCCTAGAGCAATTTTTATCGCGAATCCACAAGATTCGGTGTCATCCAATACCTCCGAAGATATGTTAGAGCGAATATGCTTAAGACATGGTACTTAAGTTCTTGATATTGCACTGTCTCAGTCAGTGGCTGGCACTTAAGTTCTGCCCCCAGTTTCGTGGATAAGTTGAAAAGATTGGTTAGCAATCGTTGTTTGTCTTTAATACATCGAGCTTAACTTCGTTGAAGCAAGACTAAAACAACACGAGTTCAAGTGGTCAAATCGTATTTTCTCATCTATTGGTGATCGCATCCACACTCTGGGAATTGCACTTGTAGATCGACGGTCGGTCACACCCGCTTAAGGTTTGGAGATACATCCGCGCTCTGCGGACTTAAGTTATTTTATGGACAGTCAATCACAACCGTTTGATATTCAGAACTTCATCCGCACCCTGGGGACTTAGACCGATTCGTGGGTAGTCAGTCACACCTACTTTGCGCTCATACTCCGACCCGCACTCTGGGGGCCTGGAGTTGCCCTAGGGGTGGTCGATTCACACCCGGCTTGTGTTTATACTCCAATCCGCCACTCTGGGATTTAGAGCTAGTCGATGTTTATACTTTGGTTCGCATTCTGCGAATCAGGAGTTAGTTGATGTTTGTACTCAAGTTCACACTCTAAGAATCTGGAGTTTGTTGACAGATGGTCAGTCACATCTGTTGTGGTTTTCGAATTTCGTTCGCGCTCCGGGAACGATAGATTTATCAGGATCATAGATGGTCGATTCACATCCACCCTGAGTTAACAAGTGAGGTCAATAGATGGACGGGTCCATCCTCCTCGAACTTGGTTTGAATACGAACGAAGTCGTTAGGTGGACGAATCCACCCTCCTCGAAACCGTATTTATAAGTTTATACTCCAGTTAGCACTCTGAGAATCTGGAGTTAGTTAGAGGATTGTCGTGTATCAATCTTTTTTTGGCTTCAAAGTGATGGCTTGTCCCCGAGCTCGGGTTTCACTTAGTGAGTGACCGGTCGTATCATAGTCACTCCCTATTTGAATAAATCACACCGTATGGTGGAACTTAGCTCGCTGCGCATAATGACGGTCATATGACGCAATTCAAAAAATCACAGCTTTGGCTCAAAGAGATTGCACTTTAATGTTCAAATAAGAAAATATGACAAAGTCAGTTGCCTTATTACAAATCCAAATTTCGAAATTTATAAACAATTTGCAAATGAAAAGTAGACTAAATAAATAAACAGAGCCTGTTATGTGTAATAGCGACGAAAACTCTCGATGTTCCAAGCTCTCGACAGAGTAAGACCATCAACGGTTGATAATTTAAATGTGTCATCTCCGAGCTTTTGTTCGATGACATACGGCCCTTCCCACGTTGGCTTCATATGTGAAGGAACAGGGTAAATTCTTTTAAGGATGAGATCGTCGAGTTCGAAGGTTCGGGGTCAGACCTTGGCACTGTATAATCGTACGACTCCACTTCGGTATACGGCTGCCCTCAAATCAGCCTCTTCACGCTTCTCATCCAATAAATCCAGAAATTCGGCAAGTAATATAGCATTCGTTTTCGGATCATAATACGTCATACGATGAGAAGGTACTTCCATCTCGACCGAAATAACGGCTTCTAAACCGTAGGAAAGAGAGAATGGAGTGTGGCAGGTCGCGGATTTATTGGTTGTCCGATAAGACTATAAAGCCATGGAAAATTCATCGACTCATATGCCCCCAGCCTTTTCTAATCGTTTCTTCAGAATAGACTTTATAACTTTATTAACAGCTTCAACTTATCCATTCGCTTGAGGGTGTGCAACTGCGGAGAACTTCTTCTAGATGTGGAATCGTTGACAGAAATTCTTAAATTCAACGCTGTCGAATTGGACTCCGTTGTCAGTGACGATGGTATGTGGGAGACCAAATCGACAGATAATATTGTGTACTACAAAATTGATCACTTTCTTCGTTGTGATTGTAGCAAGAGGTTCGGCTTTCACCCACTTGGTAAAGTAATCAACTGCGACGATGGTGTACTTCGCACAACCTTTGGTTAGAGGTAGAGAATCAATAATGTCAATGCCCCATACTGCAAACGGCCATGGACTGACCATCTGAGTTATTTCGGTAGGTGTGGCTGTAGGAATCCGAGCGTGTTTTTGACATATGTCACATTTTCTGGCCTAGTCCGATGCATCGCGATTTACAGTCAGCCAATAGTATCCATATCGGAGTACTTTCTTAGCACGAGCTTGTCCCCCGGTGTGATCTCCACATTCTCCTTCATGTACATCGTGCAATACTCGCTTGATTTCATCGTGGACGATACACCGAAGTAAAGGAAAGGAGTATCATTTTCTATACATGACTTCATTTTAAATAGTAAACCGCAAAGCTTTTCGAAGAACTTGTCTCTTTTCACTCCTACGCTTCGGCAGGATCCCATGCTCGAGATAGTTTCTAAACGAGGTCATCCATGACTCCTCATCGGGAATGACCTCAAATACCCAATTTGTTTTCATATGATCAATTCTCGGGGAAGATAATGTTTCCACGTGAATGATTTTCATTTGTTGTGCCTCACCTGTACTGGCTAACTTTGCTAACGAATCGGCTTTCTGATTGCGCTCTCGGGGTATACAATATATGGCATAATAATCGAACTGATTCAATATTTTCTGAACCCAAGCAAGGTAAGCAGCCAGCCTTCGGTCTTTGGCCTGGTACTCCCCTCGAACTTGATACACGACCAATTGCGAATCATAATAAATCTCTAAAGCAAATATTCTTAAATCTCTAGCAAGTCTCAATCCAGCAAGTAGGGCTTCGTATTCGGCTTCATTGTTGGTCGCACGAAAATCGAACTTTAAAGCAAAGCATATATGAATCTGCTCAGTGCTGCTAGGACTTGTCCTTGGATAGCTCGCCTTAAGGTGTAAATGATGTCAACGATGAAGTCTGCTAGGACTTGTCTTTGGATAGCTCGCCTTGGGGTGTAAGTAATGTCAAACTGACTTAGCTTGGTATTTTCCACTTGAGTAACCTACCAGACGTCTCAGGCCGCCTAAGGACATGTCGTAACGACTGGTCGGTGTAGACGGTGATAGGATGGGATTAAAAATACAGACGGAGCTTCCTTGAGGCAATGATAAGACAATAAGCCAACTTTTCCAGCTTTGGATAATTTTTCTCTGCTCTCGTTAGTCGTTTAAGGCAGCGCTGATTGCGTTTTCTGACACCGCCAAGTAGATGTATAATCTCTCATAATCAATGGGCTTCGACAGAATAGATGGTGTGGAGAGATGTTGAATTAGCGCTCGGAATGCGCCCTCACATTCCGTAATCCATTCAAAGTTTCGTTTCCCTTTCTGATCAGGTCGAAGAAGGGAATGCATTTGTCCGTGGATTTTGAAATGAATCTGCTCAGTGCTGCTACTTTCCCCGTTGAGGCTTTGGACTTGCTTTATAGTTCTTGGAGTATCAGGGTTTCTGATCGTTCAGATCTTCTCGGGGTTGGCTTCAATTCCTCGAGCATTGACAATAAATCCAAGAAACTTTCTAAAGCGACTCTGAAGTGACACTTCAACGGGTTGAGTTACATTCTATATTCTCGAAGTATGTTGAACATTGATTCCATGTAACGACCTAGAATTTTTATTAATTTAAATTTGAATATTTAATTAATTTTAAATGTTAATAAGTGAATTTTTAAGTCAAATGAATTTTTATTTGAATTTTTGGATTTAATTAGATAATTAAAACAATAATTTAATATGTTAAATTATGGAAATAATTAAAAATTGAGTTAAAAATGATTGAAAATAATTTGGAAAATTTTATTTAATCATACTGGAGTTATAGAAATATTTTAGAACTTTTAAAATCGAATTAAAAGTTAATCTGTGAAAATTGAATATTTTAATATTTAATAATCGACTGTAAAATAGCCAATTTTTGAACAGTCTCAGAATTGAACGAAACCAGTTTCATTGGATCCGTAATAGTTAGTTATTACCGGATTTCAATTTTCGTGTCAATCGGAGCTATCGTTTGATCGTGGCAGCTCGAAACGCATCGAATTGTTTTTAATTTAAATTTGGCGAGTCAAAATAGCCATTTTTCAAAAAGTCTTGGATTTCGACGAAACCAGTTTCATTGGATCCGTAATGTGATATTATTGTAAGTTTTCAAATTTCAAGTCAATTGGATTTACCGTTTGTCCGGTACAAATTAAAACGCCTAGAAATCGAGTTAAATCGGTTTAATTTAAATTGAACGTTTTCAGCCATAACTCTCACATACTTCCGAATTAGCTTCCGAAACCTGTTCCATTGTGTCCGGAACGCGGGATAAACCCTAGGTACGCTGGTTACGGCGCCTAAATCGGAGTTCGGAATTTCCGGGATGAATAGTGTCGCTCGTTCCTTATAAATACCCCCATAACTCAAGAAAAATAAAAAAAAATATACAAACCCTAATCTAAAACTGCATAGCCGGCCCTAATTTTTCAATGGCCAGTTTTTCTTCTCCTTCCTCCCTTGATTTCTCCAAATCCATCAAGAATTAGCAAGAAAGTTCAACTACAAAGTTGAAGATCTCCTCGAGTACTACGTTTTCAACGCTATGATCTAAAATGGAGTTGTATTTTGGGAGATAGGGGGGTTTAAAGGGGCCGACCTGCGCACGCATTCCCAGGTGGAGGGCATGGCCGAGCTTGACATGGTGGGGGCCGAACATAGCTCTTGTCGAGAGATTCGCGATGGTGGTTGTGTGATCGAGTTTAGTTGAGTATGGTGTTGCAAAATTCAAACCCTAGATTGAAAATATGGGTTTGTGTGTTATGGACGGGTGCGTGTGTTCCTGAAGCATTTGCGAGAGAGGAAGGAGAAAAGGAGGGGAGCGTTGGATCTGAATCCTATGGCTGTGATGAGCTTAGGTTATAAATTAAATTAGTTTATGTTGTAATTTATTAAGTATAAATTCGTGAAACTTCATAAAATCATAACTTTTTCATACGAGGTCGAAAAAATGCAAACTCAGTTGCGTTGGAATCGTATGGACGAGCACTACGCGATGGAGTTGGTTTGGAGTCGTTTGGAGTTAGTGAGAATTTCGGGTAAAATTAAATGCGCGTTTAATTTTATTCGAAATAAAAAGCTAAAACGGAAATTAAAACCAAGGTGAGAACTTCTCACTCAATCGAATAGATTTCGATTTTATTTTAAATAGTTAGATTTAAAATATTTGAATGCATGTTTGAATGATGACTGTAAATTATTGATTGTTAAAATAGACATTATACGCCGTTAGTAAGCGGATGTTATTTAGTAAAAACATATACCGCGAATATTTCATAAACAGTGAAATTGGTATTATATATAATATCAATATATATATATTGGCATATGTATATATTGCAGTTGATTGATTTCCCGCATTTTTTGTTTAGCGGATGAGACCCTATTACGCCGTTATTAAGCGGATAATATTTATTAAGAACATATACCGCGATAATTTTGTACTGGAGCGAAATTGGTATTGTGCTAATGTTTTTGGATGTAGGAAAACAGGTTGGAGGGATCCAACTGGATTCCTCAACAGTTTTTATTTGATTTCAGATATTTTGATATTTGATGGATTATCATATACGATATATGATGTCGTTGTAGTCGTGATTGACTATTTGGTGTGTAGCATCATTGGACCCAGATTTTGGGATTTTAAAATGATTTTAAAGTAATTTTTGAAAATATATAAGATTTTCGGAATTGATCCATTTTAAATAAATAAACGTTATAATTTTTATTGTTATAAAAATTATGGTTTTTGTGAAATATAGTTAAAAACTGATTTTTGAGAAATATGAATTAATGATTTTATAAAATAGTTTAAACTGGATTTTTGAATTTATTATGAAAAGTTTAAATATAGGATTTATAAAATTTGATTATTTTATAAATCAAAATGGTGAAATTATAAAGGAAATTAAAGACGTTTCAGAATAATAATATAAACTGATTTATATTAAGAGATTTATAAATGGATATTTATAAATTGGAATATAGACATTATAAAACAAGTTTTTATAAATGTTTGAATGATGTGAGAATGAATTTCATAATAGAATGAAATTTATGGAATTATAAACTGTGAAGTTATAAATGAAATTTATAAATAGTAAGATTTATAAATTTGGTGAAATTATTTGAAGAATAGATTTGGTTAAATAAATGAATCTTATAAGTTATAAGATTTATAATTTGGGAAGATAAAAAGAACGATTTTGTAAAATAATCGTTTTATAAGTATTTAATTTATAATATGAACGTTTAGTTTATAATTTAGTTATAAACTGGAATAGGTTAATAAAGGAATTTATAAAAAGGAAGTTTTTATAAATAAATAGATATGGAATTTATGAACGTTGTTTTATAAATTCGCAAACGACTTATTTTGATAAGTTAATTGTTATAACTTAGAAATAGAGTCATATTCACGTTTTTAGACAGTGAATAATCCTTTGAATTAAAATGAATAAAAGGATGGAATTTGTTAAAGAAGTATATTCACGTTTTTAAATAGTGAATGATATGTTAAAGAAATTGTTTTGAATGAGATGTTTAATTTGAATTAAAATGATCTAACGATGTTTTACGCAACATTCGTTTTGACCCAAATAAATATGTTAAGTGAATGATTTCCTTAAAAAAATGAAATATATACTTAATTCGATTTAAGTATATTGAATATTTTCTAAGTGTTGAAAATAAAAGGGATTTGTGAATTACTTATGAATAAATAAGTATGGAAATGTTTTCCAATATGGAGTGAATAATTAGAATTTATTTTTTTGAAGATAAATTGAAATGGATAATTGAAATCGTATATGCATGAATATTTTGGAATATAAATTCACTAAGGAATTTATATGTGAAAGTGAAACTTGTTAAAAATAAATATTGATTTATTTTTGAAGTGTTGAAATTATATATCTTGTAAAGATATTTTGGAAAATAAATAATTTGGAAAATTATTTGGAATCTGGTGATGTGTGCATATCAATTGATAGTTCAATAGCCGACTATCAATATTTCCCTTTGAATGGGTATTTGATGTGAATTGATTGAATTTGAATGCACACTTATTTTTGAATAAGCGCTCACTATTCGGGTTAACCGGGAAAGGACCATGGGGTCGTATAACCCACTCCGAATATGTGATACGTCGTTGTGAATTGCATTGAAGATCGGTGTTGAAGACCGGATATTTGCGAGAGTGATAGGATGAACTATCGATTGACTCTGCACCGAGTTGCTCCGGTATTGAGTTCTCCATATGTGATGGTGAATCCGATCAGGATTGTGAATATCCGGATTGCAAGGACTTCTTTGTAAGTGCCTTCGGTTTTGTTCGAGCCCGGAACAGACTTGTATGGATTGTATGTCTGACATTACAATTTGAGATATAAAGCCGATTTCTTTCAAATATATTTCTGTTGGTGGCGGAGAATTTATTCTTTGCTTAACACCCTTCTTTGAGACGTATGTGCTCAAAGATTATATAGTTGGAGTTATCAGCGATATATTCCCAGTTTGGTAATGTGACATGCTGAGTGATGCTGAAATGATCATTGTGTTGATTATTTGTGATAGGATCATTTATTTGATCGTCTATCTTAGTGATCATTGTGTTGATCATTTGTTGACCCAAAGCATGGCTTTTGTATAAAGTATGTTTTGTGGACGTGAATTCGTCGAGCCTCACACACCGTGAATGGTCAAAACAGGAAAGAAGCAGCAAGGTTATGAGGGGTAGCACCCTTTAGGATATGTGCATTTCCTTCTGGAAAAGGGTGGTATCATGGTATGGAGCCCAGATACTTACTCATGTTGAAAACACTTTGTTATGATTGTGTGAATTGATTACGAGCGCTCGGTGATAAAGGTCCCAAAGGACCGGGGGATGGCATATTCGGTCAGTTGTTACTCAGTTAGGAGTAACCCGGCCTTGTGTTGGTAGAGATCCGGTTTGGTTCTCGGGGATGTCCATCCAAAGGCATTCTCATGTGGCAATGGGAAGTTCCTTGGCCTGACCATTTGTTGGAAATCCAAAGAAACAATACGATCTTGTACGGTTTTAGTTGTAGAACCTACTTCCTCAGGAGGTAGCTATAGTAGGCATAATATAATGGTACCTATGTTGGCTATGATTTATATCTTTACTTTCGAAATGATTTGTTCTACACTATGCACTAATAATAATATCAAAATTGATTTGATTTTAATGCGTATCAAGCATCTTTGGCTATCATAAGGAGAAATCTTCTCCAAGTCTGCGTTTGCATTGTGTGTGTGGCAGGAGGTCTTATGGTAGTCTCATTTTTAAAAGCATTGCGAATTGAATTTAAAAATATTCCTCTATTTTGATTTTAAAGATAAATAAACTGTTTTGAGTTCTCACACCAGTCACATGACTGACTCGGAGTTTATTGTTTTCCTTCCTAAACTCTGGGTGCCCACCAATTTCCACACGGGCAGTTAAGAGTTAGGTTTATCAGGATATTCTGGATATTCTGGAGTTGCTGGAGGCAAGCTGGATGGCATGGCGTATTACTAGTTTATATAGTATTTCTTTTTCCGCTGTATTGTTTGTTGTTGTATGTTGTTGTACACTCTGATGTGATGATATGATGTAATAAAATGTGATGTAATGTAATAACTGATATAGTTCTTTGTTTAAAGATTATTCATTTATTATTATATGTTGTTCCGCTGCGAATTGTGAGATTCTGATGTTGTTCTTTCTGTTCTTTTTGTGTCTTCTGTCCCGTTCTGTTCTATTTTCAAATTCTCTTTTCCTGTTTTCTAAAAATTGTCTATCTTCTTTTCCCTCTATTTTCTATCTCTTCTCTTCTTCTCTTTCTTCTGTTTCTTTTCTTTTTAAAACCCCTAACTATTCGGTTTTTCGGCAACGAAAATCCCGTATACGTTACATTCCAGGTCACTGATATGATCATTGAAGAATCACGACTTCACAAGCATGTCGTCCACATATACCTTAATGATTTTTCCGATCTGCTTAGCGAACATTCAATTAACTAACCATTGGTAATTTGTCCCGGCGTTCTTGAGTCCGAACGGCATGATTTTGTAGCACTGATTGTGTTTTCTGACACCGCCATGTAGATGTATAATCTCTCATGATCAATGGGCTTCGACAGAATAGGTGGTGTGGAGAGATGTTGCATTAGCGCTCGGAATGCGCCCTCACATTCCGTAGTCCATTCAAAGTTTCGTTTCCCTTTCTGATCAGGTCGAAGAAGGGAATGCGTTTGTCAGTGGATTTTGACGCAGGAGGTTTTCCGGCCAATGATGCAGGAGGTTTTCCGGCCAACTAGTTTCCGAATTCAGAATCGTGATCGATCCTCTTAGTTAGTGCCATCAGAATTGAGTTATCATTAGGATTACTAATCTCAGCACATGCGACGTGAAACCTCTCCAGATAGCGTCTATGTTTCTCTCCAGGAGCTTGAGTGACACTAAACAAGGTGTTAACATCTTTTGGCCTTGTGACATGCATGCGAAACTGTTCAACAAACTTTGTTGCCAACTGATCAAAACACGAGATAGATCGAGGTGGTAAACGAGTAAACCACATAGTTGTTATACCCCCAGGGAAATCGAAAAGCTTCGGCACTTGACCGCATCATCGCTCGTACAGCATTCATCAACCATTCGTACTTTAAGATATGTTTATTAGGATCAGAGCTCCCTTCATAAACAGGTAGAGTTGGCATCCTGAATCGTCGATGTGGTTCAGCGTAGAGTATATTATCGATGAAAGGATATGACTCCGAGAGATTCCCCAGTCGTCGTTGGTAAGACCTTGACTTTTACGAATCATCTGAGGGATCATCGTCGGGATGTCCAACATTTGGACATTTTGAGCATGCTGGGCTAATATGTGGTCGGGTTCCATAATGGGAGGATAGGCCGGTCACGGTCGACAGTCCATATTTCACCACCTTGGTTCTAGGTTCTCATGGACATACGGTTCAAGAGTATATTCATGTTGGTGATGGTTCGGATCTGTCTGGTTTAGGGCATCAACTCCCAATTTAGTAGCAGTGGTGGCAGTGCGGTTGGCAGTAATATAACAAAGAAAATTACTCTCTCGAGAGGAGGGTCCAGTCTGATGGATGGTTGACGAGCCGACTCTCGGTTGTCTAAGATTCAGTGTATGCTGATGTCCATTAGCTTGGGTATAACTCCCATCCAGCCGAGGGCACGTAGGTCTGTGGTTAAAGTCGAAAGAGGCAGAACTTTCAGTGGATGAATAGAAAGCCTGATCCCTTCAATATCTCTTTCGTCTTTGACGATTCAGTTGATTGGTCAAATTCCGCGTTAGCACGGAGTTGATGAGTAAGCTACTGGTGGCTTTGAGTCGGCTCTTGCATTAGCAATTGAAATTCTTTCCCGGTGATAGGGCCTTGCGGATCTGAAGGTCCGGCAGCATTCTGATCGGTGGGAGAAAGTTGTGCAAGGTTGTCTGTCCCGTCCTTCTGGATCTGCAGCTGTTGAAGTGGTCCTAGTGTTGACGATGATGGATAGCGAAGCTCTTTCCTAGACTAGGTGCAAATCTGAATAGGATAGAAGAACTTTAAACTTAACATCTGGATCTTCTCCTTAGATTCTTGCAATCCGATATCAGCAGTGGATCCAACGAGCAGAAGAAAAACTTGGTTTTCTCAATGAAAGCACCAAAGTGTTTGTACCAAAATTGAACACAACACTTTTCTGATGTGTTTGAAGCGATAAAATAAAGAATATACATGGAAAATGAGGAAGATCTAACAAATACACCAATGATAAACAAGAAAATGCACAGAAACACACAGATTTAGAGTGGTTCGACGTGTGGCCTACGTCCACTACGAAATGACTAATTTTTACTAATTTTTGATTACTGGTTACAACGAGTTACAAAAGTAAAATTCGAGTACAATGATGCTTTTGGCAGAGTCTGAACGTAAAAGAGCCAAAAGTCCCTTTTCAGTAGATCATGCGCTGCTATTTATAGGCGTAGGCAGCAAATATCTCGCTCGGATCTCGGAAGACCTCTTCCCTCACGTGGATGGACCCACGCGATCGATCTTCGGTCGTTTTAACTCGATCTGTGATCGGTACGAATGGATTTCGCATCGATCAATATTTGACCCAATCGAGTTGAGATCGATCATGAACATTCTTGAGATTGCATGCAAGCTCCTGTGTAAATTTAAGGGCATTTGGACTTGTAGAATTTGAGTTATGATCGATGCAAGTTTGAATTTGTTGAAGGCTGCTGAGTTCACATCGCTTCGATTCGCATCTATCTATTTGCATCGCTTATAGGCACGTGATGCCTGATGACATAGCGCTAACTTTTTGAATCGATCCACTTTTTATGCTGAGTGACCGAGTCTCTATCTTGATGTGTCATGTTCGTATCCATCCATTGTTTTTCCATTCGTATCGCTTTTGTACCTCACTTCGTATCGCTTCACGTATACATTGCTTCGTATCCATAAGTGTGGATTCATTCGTATCGATGATTTGAAGGTGCTTCGTATCGAACACTGCATGCGTTCTACGTATCGCTCTTTTTAAGGGTATGCCTCGTATCGATGATTTGAAGGTGCTTCGTATCGATCACTGCATGTGTTCTACGTATCGCTCTCTTTAAGGGTATGCCTCGTATCGATAGGTTAACTGATCGATACGAGTTAAGTTGGTGTGATCGATACGAAACGTGAATTGTTGATGGATACGAAATAAAGCAAATACAATGGATACGAACTGAAGTGCGCGTGATGGATATGAAGCAGCATGCACTTGGTGGATACGAACTAGTGCCCACCTGATCGATACGGAGCCATGCACAGTTAATGGATTCGAACAAGATCGATACAAAAGAGGTTTCTCACTGATTGCTTAATGGATGCGAACAAAATTATTGCTTGATTTGCATCGATCATATTCTGAGCCTACGAACTCCGATTGACTTTAAATTCGAAACTTTGGCTTTCATGACTTTACTTGTCGTGTCATATCAATTGTAGCTTGATCTGAACTCGGACAAAATTTACCAGCATCCATAATGGACCTACCTATGTACGTTCGATCTTCAAAATTGATCGTCTTTATTTTCCGGCCAATTCCTTAGTATCACGACCTTGCCAAAAGGCGAGATAACAAATTACACATATATTTCATCTCAAATTTTGCTATTAATCACATCTAGTCAACAACGTGATTACTATTTACATTATTTGTTCTAATTGAATTGAACAGTAGAAATTGTTGTTTTCAAATTCTTTATTTCTTACAATTTGAATCCTGATTTGTATCGTTTCCTACCACTTCCGATTTGATTCTCAAATTTCGATTCAAAACTTATTGTTACTGCAATTGAGAAAGAAATCATTTGATCCATAACGAAATAAAAAATACCAAAATGTTTGTTTAAAGCAACACTTCAAATATGATTTAGTTATTTTTCTTCCTCTAAAGTAAAATAAAAATAAAATAAAAATTTAGGCATATGTTTTACGTTTTCAATAATGTCTTTAATATTGCATGGGAGAGGAGAATAAAGTGGGAAAAAATCAATTTTGAAAATAGGTTCAAGTATTTAACGTATAAATTTGAAAATGTTTTTCCTTGATTTTTGTCTTTTGTAAAATATAAAAACTATTTTTCTTCCTTCCGCTTCTCCCATTTGTTGTAATGATTAGGATCTCTTCTTTCTCTCCTATCTCATTTGAAATACATATTGAAACGCAAAACGAAAACTTGTTTTCAAGCAAACACATCCTTACCTTTTCAAAACCATATATCATTTCATAACCTAGATAGAGCAATGTTTCTAGAATGTGTCATTTGAAATACACATTACAATATGATCTCTTTTAAACTACAATTCGCAACTTATATTCATTTTCTATTTTAAATTTCAACTTTACAACTAACGATTTGAATCCCATTTTTGGAAACCAAGGTAGAAATTTTATCATTATGTAGTGCATAAATTTGGTACAATGAACTGAACAGTGGAGTTACATATATATATATATATATATATATATATATATATATCCAAGCATTAATCGATTTTGATACTCTCGTGTAACTTTAATTAAAACGTAAATTTGAAAGTAGCTTTTGCATTACCTTCATATGTAATGCAATATGTCAAATTCACTTTAATGCTTATATAAACATCGCATATGAACTTTGATTTTAAACAATATATATGCAAGCATAGTCCTAATCCGTACACGTAACGTAGGGTAGAACCAAAATTTACTTCAATAAATGTATGTTATCAAAATTCAAAGCATTGTCGTTCTTCACAAAGAAAAAAAGATTAGCACATTGAATACATCTATCCATTGTATCATGGAGAGAGCAATTAAATGCCTTGATTGCACTAAAAATTCAATCATATCAAAGCATGACTTAATCTCCGTAGTTACTAATTAAGAGTAGAGCAATCCTGTTGTGAGTAAACTAGTGTTTTGAAAAGAAAAGAACTTATATGCTTTGGACTTCGAACCATTACTATATGACCAAGCTTTTATTTTTTATCACTTCATTATTACATCTCATCCAAACTAATGTACTGTTCTAATGCAACGAACACAATTAGGTAGAACTCGACCCTAAACGTTAGCATCACTTATTTCATACTAGACGATGTAGGACATAACAAATGAAAAATACATAAATAAATATTAAAAGGTTCTATAAGTAGTACGTATACAATTAAACAAACTGATTAATACATGAGTGTGTCATATTGAGAAAGTGTCTTAGAGACAAATAATTTGCATACAAACCATTTCAAATGAAGTGAATCAGTTTTTTGAAAAAAGAAAATTGAGCAATTAAGCAAAGTGTAACAATTTGGTTACGTCCAGTGCCAAAGTCCTAGCTGTTGCTACATGATTATAATTCCTTCAAACGCGACTAAAATAAACAAGAAACATAATCAAATGATTATGATTAGTTAACATACTTAATAATTAAATAAAGACTCCTATTATTTCAATATATATGTTGCCACGATAGGATAATAAGTCTGACCATATGGAATGCTGCATATGACAAATATATGGACCAATGAAACTTTCGACCATAGAACGTTGGCACAAAGAATATACAGAAATCATTAATTTAAATGTAGGATGCATGACTGCTTATATTATAACATGGCATCTTTAATTTCTTTAACAGTAAACACAAAACTTGAGTAGAGCCGTATGTATGAAATATGAATGCAGTGATCAAATTGCATCATATGAGCACAAATGAACTTAATTAGTAATTATGATTATATGTGAAATGTTCCGACACTGATCGCGAGAAATAAAGTTCTTTCTCAAATTGTTATAGTATGATTATTATTATTATTATTAAGAGAACCCAACGGACTGATAAACTCCTAAGGAGGATATAGTAAGGTCGTCCACTGATCCAAGCCCTAGTATGATTACCTTTAAACTAAATAATTTGTGGCCATACTAAACATTAATATAAAAATCTAACACGTCTTAAATTACCATACACTCAATTTAAATCCCCTTTACAACGCAAGAAGAGGAAGAGTATGAATAACAGCCCTACAATTTATCGCTTTGATTAACGCTTTGGTTAGGTATTGGTATTGAAGTTTGTTACCATTCTGTGGACAGTGGACTCTTTTTTCAACCAACTTGGAGTTTTAGACAATCATCATAAGGCACGTGACATTATGCATAGGTATGCTTTATCTTTTAATGACAAACGTCGTTCACATGTCATAATACATGTGTAACTCCTTACTAAACTGACAAGTGTCATTTGCATGCAATCATTATCTATGCGCTAACTGACATATGCCACATAGTAGTTTATTTCTAATATAAGACATTTGCATGATAATATTGGTACATACATAATTATTTATGCTAACTTAACATGATAATAAAAAGTCACATATTATGGAAAATACAAAATTCTAACTAGGAAAAATGTATTTTAATCGCTAACAATATACGGCATGGGTAAAGTAGCCACTAAGAAGAATCCTTCGTTTGTTTTGTACCGAAAATGGAAATCATGTGCTCATACGTATACTTAAGATTCTAGAAAGCAATGATACAGGAGATCATAGTCAAACTTTTTGAACCATCCAAATCCGACAACATGCTAATGTATAAGATTCTAGAATGCAATGGCATAAGAAATCATAGTCAAGCTTTTGGAACCATCAAATTCTGGCAAGATACTAATCTATAAGATTCTAGAAAGTCAGACTTTGCGAAACATACGAGTAATCTGGATCTAAATGAGCACAAGATTCGGATCATAATGTTAAAATGTTAAAAATATCAACTATATCAAGACAAAAACTTGGTCAGTTATTTAGCAATTGAAACAAGTTATTAGATAACAATAGAATAACACAACCTCTACATAGCGTCCTAATTTTAGGACATTAGTCTAATGTATAAGACTGACAAACAAGAATTCGGAGTTCTCAAATCAGTTTCCATAACCACTAGCGTATATTATATTATCTTATGTTAAAGAAATTAGATTATATGTTTTGAGTGGCTAAGGATAAACATCTATCTGTTATATAACTTGTGCAAAAATTCATCCTTATCTGACTTGTATTCTTTACACACCCCAATAGTATTAACTTACGCAAAATAAAACAAGAATTTCTTAGGAGATACCTGGTGGCTTTCTAGTATTATCCAAATCCACATTTGGATTATCTTTGGTACGGCCACAAAAATCAGCCTTTTCAGTATTAAGCCTTTTGCTTCCACTGCCATCGCAATTACTGTTGTAATGCTTATCATCAACCTTAGTTTGTAGTGATGATCCCACATGCTGTACAGTATTAGGTTGAGAGCTTTCCTTGATGGAAGCTGCTATTCCAGATTCATTTCCAAAGTCGTTACGGATGCTAATTGCTTCAGTTGCAATACCCTGATTGTCTGCTCGAGTATCATTGACCTTGTGCAATGTATCTTCAACTAGAGGGTTACCAGAAAGCTCTACGTTTCTTGATACTTTCTTTTTCCTTTTTCTTTTACGCTTGAGAGCGCTAAGATCTTTTGTTGAAGTGTTAGTGTCAAGCTGAACTGAAGCTTCAAGGATGTAGGAATCACTGCACTTGTTATTGCAGATGCTAATTGTTTCTTTTATCAAAATCTCTTCTGGTGGATTGTCTGATGGAGTACCAGTGATTTTTGGCAACGAATCATCAACTGAAGAATCATTTCCATTGCTTGATACTTCGTTTTTCTTAATCCTTCTGGGCTTAAAATATCTAGAATCTTTCAACGAAGCATCAAACTGCAGCTTTTCTTTCATTTTAGCATCAAAAAGAGTTGAAGCCCCATCGCTACTTTTACAATTTAAATGCTCAAGTTTTTCAGGTTGTCCATTGTGCATACGAGCACCAGTATTTGTTTTGACTTGATCTGAGCTTTTACTAGTAGATGACACACGCACAATATCTACTTGAAAACGTTTGACACCCTCTACGCTTTGGAAAAAACAATTGAGAGTCATGAAATCTGATAAATGATAGAAGAATTCTCCAATCTTTGCCTAAATACATAATACAAAAACTTATCAGTCTTAAAGAACGTCATAACTAATGACGATAGGATCAAATAAAGTGTTACTTTGTAATTTAGATAAAACCTGCGATATGTAGGAATCCATATATTGCAATATAATAGTAATAACAAATACATCAACAATAATGGTAAACCATAGAAAGCAAGCACCACGGTATGCTCTTTATATATAGAGTAGCAAACTGGTATTGAACGATTTGATGTGTACAACAATCAACATAGGCTTATTACTTGACACGCCATGAGAATCTAATGCGCGAGTATGTTTACAGTAGACAACCAAAATAATTATAAAGGATGAATAAGAAAGAAAAGAGGTATCCAAATAGAATGTATCCAAATAGAAATTGAAGATTTGTACATATTTTTACCTTGACTGCCATAACAGAAATTTGGCCAAATCCAGGTAAACAGTTAGCATGCTCGCTTACTATTCTTCCTGTGTCAATGGAAAAGAAAGCGTACAATTTAGTATGAACGGAGTCATATAAGCAACTAAGCAAACAAAATGTTAAAACACCCACGGAAATATCCCAATTCCATAAAGGCTTTATCAGCAAGTTGATCCAGAAATTGGTTAAAAAGTCAAATCTAAAGCCAAACGACCTTATAAAAGAGGGAGAAAACAAAGACCCGACAAAATCATAAGTGCCGAAGAAAAAAAGAGCGGGAAAAAACAAATGATACGCATTCATATACCTTTGAGTTGAGCAACAGATTGATGACCGTCGATCGTAAAAGAGAAATGAGTGTCGAGATCGGTATCGATGAATAGTAGAAGAAGAGAGGAAGAACTAGAAGAAGTAGCCATTGTTGTGGAGAGGGAGGGCTTCACAACAGTGCATAAAACCGAAATTCAGTAGAGTAGCATTGGCCGTATTATGCAGCGCAGCGCAGCGCAGCTTTCCATACACGTAATTAATTAGCACCCACTTTACACTCTTAGCTTTCCAATATTCGAAAATTTCAACAGCCATTTTACAAGAAAAGTTCAATGGTCATTTCACCGTCGGCATGTTCAAGAAATCTTCATAGCTTTTGTTAACTGAACCAGCTAATGTATATATAAACATTTTTCTAAATATTTTAGAAATTCTGTTACATACATTGATAGCAAAATTGTAGGAAGGTGCATGGTTAACCGGATGTATTTAAACATTTTTCTAAATACATTAGAAATTTTGTTATGTGTATTGATACCAAAATTGTAGGAGGGTACTTGTTTAACGGGAGGTATTTAAACATTTTTCTAAATATATTAGAAATTTTGTTATATATATTCCATATATATATCCAGCAATAATTCTTATTGTGTGATATATTATTTCATACAGCATTCTTAGCAGTGCGTTATACTGTTTGTCCATCTTAATTTATTATATTTTATGTTTTTTGGAATTAACTACCTTACTGGCAACTTGCAAAGAGTAAATTCTCAAGGATGCGGTAAGTAGATTATTGAATTGGGAATTAGAAACCTTATTTTTGTCTTAGTTCAGAGTGTTTTAATTTTTTTGTTTGACATCTTGTAGTCTCTCCTTTTAACATTCATTGTGTAAATTTATTTCATCATCATATAGTTCAAAACTGTTTAAGTATACATTAATATTCATCACACATTAAATTTATCATTCTATATGTGAGTTGTATTTCTGTTTTGTTTTCAATTAGGTAAATGGTATTATTTTTAGATTTTTTATTGTTTTGTCTTTATCTAGTTTAGGTTCATTTGTTAATTCTAAAAAATTCTTTGAATAGTTT
The DNA here is from genome assembly GCA_030765085.1 of Allium cepa. Taxonomy (NCBI): domain Eukaryota; kingdom Viridiplantae; phylum Streptophyta; class Magnoliopsida; order Asparagales; family Amaryllidaceae; genus Allium; species Allium cepa. The sequence goes on along the minus strand of CM060942.1, from coordinate 691,119,791 downwards.
TCTCTAAAAACATTTGCTATATTATACTGTTGGTTACTGTTTAGACTTGTTTGTTTGAATATAATTAAAAGTTTTATCATGAATTTCATTTCTGAATAATTTTGTAAAGATTCTATATTTTCTATTTTTGGAAAATTGTTAATTTTAGTTTTTCCAATCATTCTCTTCTGTTATTTTTGTCCTGTTTTGTTTTCTGTGTTTATATAATTTTTCCATTCTTTATGGAATTCCTTTGCAAATCTAGGTGTTATAATAATATTTTCAGGTTCTTTAAATATATTAAAATTATTGAATATGTTTATAAAATTTGTTTCACAATCAAAAACATTGATTAGATCTGTCGTATATTTTTGTTTAAAAATAGTTATTAGTTCATGTCTTTGGTTATCTGTGATGTTATCATTATTTTTCATAATTTTTATTATGTTTATCATGAATTTGTCTTCTAAATGTGTTTGCATGTTTTCCATTTTAAACTTAATTTTTCTTGATAAAAAGTTTGCGAGAGTTCAAAGATAAATCAAAGATACTTAGTGAATTTTGACAAAGGTAAAAATCTTATTTACTATCTTCTTCCTCGTCTCTTGCTTCTTGCAATGTTTGGTTCTGAAATTTTATAATAAACTTAGTTATGGATTTTTCCTCACCTTGTTACTCTGGATCTACTATTTTTCCTAACGGCCTCATGCCTAAGCGGTACTTTTTCAATCTTTAACGAGCTTACGTCTTTTGGGTTAATCCATAATTTAATTTATTCTAGTGAATTCAGAACATGGACACAAACATCATCATACTAACATCATACTTAAGAGGATAGTAAAAAGAATTACATACCTTTGTCTCTTCACTTTTCTCTTGACCTATGTCTGAAATTGGTTTAGCTCTGCATGACTTTGAAGAAGAAACAAAAAAGAAAGAAGGCGGCCATTAATGAAACACTCAAGCTTTTATATTAGATTTTCTTACAATGGTTTTTTGGTACAAGATTTTTCAATATCTTACAACATACTAGTCAGCATCATATATAGGCAGAGTAATACACATATAGGACATACAGCTGTCCAAACAAACCGATAGATGGAAGTAAAATGTACTTCCCACTCAGAATAATTTATTTGTGGAGATAAGAATTGGAGAATCTGTCACTCAAAAAGTAAAAGCAAAAGCAGGCAAAGATCACATCTTGCCTAACATGGAAGGTAGAGGAGTACTTTATTCATTATGCTATTTGTAGTGGCCTCTTTTTTCTTTATTCTGTAGGTAGGTGGTATTCTTTTTATATTCTTCATCTTTATCTTCTTCTTCAGTATCTTTAAACTTGCAGCGTTCTTCTTCCATCTTCAGGAGCATTTGTTTTTTGAAATTATTGATCATATTCGTTTTGGAATGGTATATCTCAAATGGCCTTAATTTGTAACCAAATTCTTCAAATCCGTTTGAAATATAAATCTTCATAATTAGAGATTCAGCATAAAGTTTGAACCTGGTATCATCATTCTGTATCGAGAACATATTGTGTCCGAGAACATAGGCCCTGTAATTTTCATAAGCTATCTGATTAATTTCTTGGATTGGTTGTTTGTTACTTGGTTTTTCTTCATTTCGGTCTTGGTATTCCAAATCAAATCTTTGTGCCTTTATTTTTATGATGTGTTGTGCTGGGTCAATTAGGTTGGTTCCTAAATGAGGAAGTGTTGTGGATATCCCTAAACAAAGTTCTGTTTCTAATATTTCTGTAAAATAATCTGTTATTGATGAAAAAGGTTCCGAAAGTTCAGTCATTGTCCATTCACCTATGTATAATTTTTCAATGAATCCATAATTGAGGAGGGTAATTGGATCTAGGATTATGTCTTCATGGACAATATATCGGTATTAAGGAATATTTATTTGTAGACGAGGTGTAGAGGTAATGATATTGCATCTACAGTCTTGAACAAAATCTTTGCAGTCTTTATATTTCTTTGTGCACGGAATTATTTTGTTTCTGATCATCTTCCAAGTTATCTTTAATCCTTTGATACTAACTTCGGAACTCTTTAAAAGAAATTCATATATCTTTTTGTAGTTTGTTGAGTTTGTTTTTTTTTGAGGGAATTAAGTAATTAATTTCTTTGTCATAGGAATCAACGAAACACACAGTGTTTTGGTTGGTTGCAGGAGCCAAAACTACCTTTGTCTGTGGAATCTGGCCTAGTTTGACCATTTTTCCTTTATTTTTAGTCATAGCCTTTTGTTTATATAATGTTAAAGGTCTAAGGCTAATTTCATCTATAGTTATTTCATCTTTGATGAATTTTCCTGTAGATATGTCCAGGATTTGTTCGATACTTTTAGAAATAACATAATTATTTTCAAATTGTTTTTCCATGGCTTTTTAAGCCGTTTCCCTGTGTGTGGATCCTTTGTATTTTGGAATCTCATATCTTGGGTCCTTTTCAATTTCTTCTGTCTTAGGAATGAGTTCTTCCCAAGTAGAAGATATCCCAGCACTCATTCCGTTGAACAAGCAGTAATGAGTATATTATTGTTTTGTACTGGTTTTGTTTTGGAATTCATTGACCAAAGTATACAAGATACTAAGATTTTGTTTATTGTCTTTCGAATCTGTGGCTAAATTCCAAATATTGTCTGAAAACATCTGTTGATCTTCTGTAATGATAGCTCATGTCTTGAATCTTTTTTTTCTATATAATTTGAGAAATTTTTTACTAACTTGGCTAGATGATGCCCTATCTTTGTTATCCTCTCTATGCATACAATTATATTCTATCAATTCTTGTTCTAGGAACATTCTAGAAAGTTTGTCTGGCAAGAGATTTGTTTTTCCTTTTATATATTCCTAGTTTATTTTTATACCGCAATTAAAAACTGCATTTTTGAATTTTAACCATCTATTATTCAGAATTCCTTTTTCCTTTTCGTTTTCTAAATATTTTAATATAGTTCACAATTTGTTCTGGTAGTTATTTCTTTGTGTAAAACAACGAATAATTTGGATGCCTCAAGGACATAAATTATTACAAGTATTTCATAGTCTAGGGATGTTAAATATCTTTTTTCTTTGTAGATTCCTGAAGCATATGTACAAAAAAAATCTGTAGATTTTATTTCATATTTGACTGGTTTATTTATTAATATCCCTCCCCATCCAAGGGATGATCCATCTATTTCTATGATCAAGTAGTCTGTACTTAAGGGTAAAGCCAATGGTTTTAATTCTTTCACTAATAATTTTATTTGTTTGGTGTCCTCTAAGTTAAATTCTCTCTTTCCTTTTGGACTTTCTTTGTTGTATAAAGGTCTGGTATATTTTGATAAGTCCTTTATATATAGTCTAGCATAATTTACAAGGCCTAAAAATGCTTGTGATTATCTTAAATTTTCTATTTTATTCGGAAATTCTAATATTTTTCTTGTTATGTGGGGTTGTAATTCAATTTGTCTTTTTCCTATTTTTGTTCCCAAACATTCTATAGTATTTTTGAAAAGTTCTATTTTCTTTTTCAACATAATTATTCCATGGGCTTCTATTAATTTTAACACACTATATAAATGTGATATATGTTCTTGTTTAGTTTTAGAAAAAACAAGTATATCATATATGTATACAAATGTGTAATTACTGCAGTTTTGAAAGATATTATCCATTTTTCTCTGGAATATTTGTGGTGCATTTTTTAGTCCAAATGGCATGACTAACCATTCGTGATGTCCCTTACTACATGTAAATGCAGTCCAAGGTGTGGATTCATGATGCATTTTTACTCGCTAGAATCCTGATTTTAAGTCGAATTTAGAAAACCAGCTTTTTCCTTGTATTTTATTTATCAACACATCTTTATTTAGCATACAATATCCATCTTTATGGGTATTGTCATTTAGTCTTGTGTAATTCATGACCATTCTAGATTGGCCTCTTTTCCTTTCTGATTCTTTTTGAACAATAAAGGTTGTTGTCCTATGTATAGAATCTGTTTTTCTTATAACATTTAAGTCTGTTAATATTTTTATATGCATTTTGGATTCTTCCATAATCCAATTGTCATATTTTAGAGATCCTGTTTTTATTGTTAGATCTGGATTAATTATGCCTAATTTACATTGTATGGGATTTATATCCCAATGTTTTAGGGGTTTGTCTCTATTATTTCTAATTTCTCAAGTTTAGAAATAATTTGGTCTATATCATCTATGGATAATAATAGTTTTCTTGTTTCTCTTGGATTTATAAGTTGCATTTCTTTAGTAAATCCCTTTCTTTTGTGTTCATAATTCTTTTTTATCTATGATTGATTCATTGTTATTAAGATCGTAGTAATTGTCAAATTCATTGTTTTGTAGTTCATTTTCTTGGTTTAACTTTTTACATTGTCCTTGGTTTAACTTTTTACATTGTCCTGGAATTAGGCAATTGCAATATTTTTTGGTCTTTTTTTCCCACCACGCTTCTCAAGTGCAAACTCTGATAGTATTGGTGTTAGGATTGTTTTTTTAGAGATTTTTATATAATCTTTATTAAAAGCAAAGCTTCCATTATCGGTTAATAAGAAGTCTAATCCTAGGATTAGTTTAATTCCTTCTAAATTTAATTTTAAAACCCATAATTGTTTAAATTGTATTGGGTTGACCATTCATTACATGTGGTATTAAATCTTATCTTAATATATTTTTACTATATCTGTTATTATGCTTGTTGTTCCATCAAATTTGACGCTTTATTTTGGTTTATAAGCTTTTATTATGAATTGAGGTGGAATTAGACTAGCATATATAGTAGAACTAGTTGCTCCAGTGTCAATAAAAGCTTTTATTTGTATGTCAATTCCTTTTGTATTCATTTTAGTTAGAATTCTTAATTCTTTTAGATTTTATGTATTGCATATTGATGGAATGTTTATAGGTTTATCTATATTGTTTAAGTGATGTTGATTTTCATCACTATTCTCATAATTGGTTTTTTCTTGTATTATTGCTTTTCCTCTATCTGTCTTAGTTAAGCTTGCTTTTATTTCAACTAATTCTATCTTAAAATTATCTATTCTTTCTTCTAGAATTTTTATTCTTTCTTCATTTATTTTACTTCTTTCGTTGATTTACTGATAGAGGAAAAGCAATAATACAAGAAAAAACAAATTATGAGAATAATGATGAAAATCAAGCAATAATCACATTTTCGATCCCATGAGGTTGGATTTACTAGTGTTTGTGTATACTAGGTTATCAAAAACAAGTAACACGATGAGTAAATATCGTGTTCAAATCTAACTTTTTTGGAGGCTCCTTGTCGAATTCTTATATGTTGTTCGTTGGTTGTATATTGAATTTTTCGTGATTTAATTGGGAAACGTATTTCGATCCCATGTTGTTCGGATTTACTAGTGTTTGTGTGTACTAGGTTATCAAAAACAAGTAATACAATGAGTAAACGTCGTGTTCATCTACCTTTTTCGGAGGATCCTTGTCGAATTCTTATATGTTGTTCGATGGTTAAATATTGAATTTTCGGTGATTTAATTGGGAAACGTATTTCGATCCCATATTGTCGTGTGTTCTAGTGTTTGTGTATATTAGATTATTAAAAATCGGTAATACGATGTGTAAACATCGTGCTTATGTAACTGATAGTTTTTTGAATGGTCCTTGTCGAATTCTTTTACGTTGTTCCTTGTTTTTTTCTTTACTCTTACTTTAGGATAGGCATGTGTCGAAATGTTAATTTTTTTCTTTATACGCAGTAAACTTTTGTCGAGTTTCACAAGTAAAACAGTGGATATGGAAGAACGATTACGACCTATGCGGTCCAATAGGAGGAATATGTCGACTAAAAGAAGCATGGTTATTAGCGAACAATCTCAAGTTGAGCCTTCACAAATGTCTATGAAGGTAATAAAGGTGTAGATGATAAAAATAAGGTAAATGTTGATGAAGGTAATAAAGGTAGAGTAAGCGGTGTTGATGAGAATAGTAGCGAGGAAAGCGATGATGATGAGTGTAGTGGTGAGGAAACTGGTGATGATAAGAGTAGCAATGAGGAAATTTGAGAAGATAGTGGTAAGAAAGAAGTAATAGATGGTTTCGTTTGGAAGGATGGTGACTGTGTGAAATGATGTTCAAAAAGGAGAAAAAATCGGACCGAATATATAGAAGAGGGGTCGGATGAATATAAAGAATTAGAAAATAATGTTGAGGAAGAAAATGACAATGGTTCGAGTGAAGAAGAAGAGGTTGTTTGCTTGGTGAAGAATGGAAAAACTAGAAAAAGAAAAGTGTTCATTCACCTTTATTTGTGCTTCGGCCAATCCCCAACAATGTATTTGTCCTTCAAATAAAGCAGTTGAAAACATCAGCCAAATCATTCAAGGCAACATACTCCAATCTAGGTGAATTTATTTGGAATTGATGACAAAATCATATACTTAGTGAAAGCTTGGCGGTAAAAACAATCAACAAATCCATGGGATTGCGATGTCAATTACATGAAGTGGTATAAGCGCGTGTCTCATCCAATTGTTGCTAATCCATTCTGTTAAATTACCGAGCATATTTAATCAAGTAATGGAGCAGCAAGTCAAATTCCATTCTTCATTATAACCAAATCATTCTTTACTCCTAAAAATTATAATTAAATTAGGACAAAATGTTATGATTATTTCAAAAACGACGATCCTGGCACATTGTTGATTATACTATTATTTTTATAGAAAGGATGTACGATCCGAGTATCATACAATCGTGCTGAGCATGTATATATAAAAATATAAAAAAGGTACAGAGGTAGAGCAATTCTTTTAAATCAAATGTGTAACGACCCGGATTTTTCAGTCGTTTGATTTTGAACATTTAATTTATTTTAAATGTTGAATTAAAAATGTAAATGGAATTTTATTTTGAAGTTTATCGATCAAATAAGTGGAATAAAACTTAAGTTTCAAATATAGCGATTTATTAGATAAATTTAATTGTCGAATTAATAATTGAAAATCGTTTAAATAATTGAATTGGAGCTGAATATGAATCAAAATGATTTTTAATGTTGATATAAATTCTATTTGAATTAGAATTGAGTTAATAAGTTTTTAAAACTGAAATTTCAAGTAATTTCGTCAATTTTGAAAATTGTCGATTTAATCGACGCGTTAAAATAGCGATCAGGGGCACAGTCTCGAAATTAAACGAAACCAGTTTCATTAGATCCGTAATAGTGTATTATTATCGGATTTTAATTTTTGTCAAGTTGGATTTATCGTTTGGTCGTATGGGATAGGAACACGTTAGAATAAATATTGAATTTTTTATATTTTAATTGGATTCAAAAAGCTATCTTCCACATACAATCGAATCAGGACTCGAAACTTGTTCCGTTGGTTTCGGAATAGGATTATTACATTAGAAACGCCGAGCGGCACATCTCGATTGGGATCCAAAATTTAGGGCTAGGTATTTTGGAATTTTAATTAATATATTTCAAATCAATTTAATTGCAGCCGTTTTAACATCCCATCAGCCCACTCTACTGAGACAAGCCAACTCAAATCACGTAAACTCTCATTTCCCATCTCTAAAAAATCGAAAATCAACTCAAATAATAAAAATAAATATGGGGTGATCGAAGAATAGGGGAGGCAACCACAAAGGCGCACGCCTACGTGTGGTGGTAAGGCGCGAGCACGAAGCGGCGGCACGGCGCTTGGAGTTTGGAAGTGACGTGGCTATTGTGGTCGATTGGGGGTTTGCTCGATTGAAGGAGGTGGACGCGTGGGTGTAAGCGTTGAGCGCAATAGCTGTAGCTCGAACACTGACGAATCATGGAGGAGAAGGAAACAAGTTTTGATTGCTGGAATCATATCCGGGTTTACTTTGGGTTTGATGTCTTTGGACCTCGTTAAGCTCGAGATTCTGCAACAGGAGTGGTACTGATATCGTAAGAAACAAGCAGGGACCATCCTTCTCGTTGTTCAAAAGCAACACCAACACCAACTTTTGGAATACTTGATGTTCGCTGGAGGGGGTTGCGAACTGTAGGCGACGATGCACGTGTGGGGTTTGCAAGCACGGGCGGGGGAGCTTTGTTCGTTGTAGTTGCATGCGTGCAACCTGGGGAAGAGAGGAGCAGTGGGGTAAATTAAGAATTTAATTTAAAAGTTAACACCATGATTTATTTTATGAATTAAGAAATTAATTAGATTAATTATAGTTATAAACCGATAGCTGAAAAATTCAATAACGTTGTTATTCAAGTTTGAAATCGTATGAAGCCGGCGGTGCTAAATTCGTAGGGACGTAGGCTATATTCTGGAATTGGTTTGGGATTTTTCAAAGTCAGTTGGGATTTTAGAGAATTTACAATTGAAACGGGTTGCATATAAAAATCAAGGTGAGTTAATCTCACTCATTTTTGGATTGCTGAGTTAAATTTACAATAATAAAATTTTATTATTGGTTGATTGGATGAATTGATAAATCATTATCAGTTGGATGTTATATTATATACAGTAGTATATAAATTAGTAGTTGGATATATTTCCCACCGATTGGAGCGGATGAGACCCTATGAACCCAGCATAATAGCAAATGACTGTATATTACCGCGATATCCCACCTCGAAATGGGATTGGTATTTTATGTTATCTAACATCTGTGGATGCAGAGAAACATGTTGGAGGGATCCAACTGGATTCCTAAAAAATGTTTATTTTAATTTCATATATAGTGATATATGATTTGTGTGAATAATTTGATACACATTATGTGGTGAACTGAACTATTGGATGTTATAGTAGCATTGGCCTTAACTTTGGTATTTTAAATACTATAAATATTATTTTTGGAATTTGAAGTAATTTAAAGGGAGATTTTGTATATAAAAATATTTACATCAAAATTTGGATTAGTTTTAAAAGAAATTGATTTGGATAAAACAATAATTGATTTTGGGTTGTACTTAAATATTCGTAATAATATTTTAAATAGATATTTTAAAATAATTTATATAGAGGATTGTTAAACAATGAATTTTAAAATGATATTTCTATAAAAAAAGGGAAAAGAAGCTAAAGATCGATATTTAAAATAGATTTGGAAAATAAATGGAATTTATGAAGAACTAGATTTATAAAATGGAATTTTGTAACTGAGATTTTTTTAAATACAAGTAAAACCCAAATGAGTTTGTAAAGTTATAAACGATGTTTATAAATAAGGGAGACGATATCAGTTGATAAGTTGGGAATATAATTTCATAGTATGAATTTATATCGAGATATGAGAATATATTTTTGGAAAATATAGTGGACACTATTTCGAAAAGCGAGAATGGTTAGGGAATCGAAATGAAATCGATGTGTTGTGAATCGAGAGGAATTTATAAATTGAAACTGGTTATTGGAATATGTTTTTTTTTAATTTTTTATTAGGAAGTTAAGTTTTGTTTTAAAAAGGAAAATTTTATATATTAAACTACGTAAATTAAAGCTGGTTAGTATTGAAATACTTCTGAAGTGAATTTTTCAAATATCTAGTATTATTTGAAATAAAATTCAATTTTTTTATAATAATTTTTGTAAATCGATTGGTTTATTTAAAAACGAATTGGAAATGAGTTATTGATGTTTATTTTAACCTTTTGGATATTTTAAATAACTACTTAAATGTGTTTTGAAATAAAATACTATTATTTAAAAATACTTGTTATATATATATATATATATATATATATATATATATATGGAGTTTCGAAAGAAATTGGAATTTAACTATAAATTCTCTCGGGATTTGTAAACTGAGTTTATTTAACGAATGGGATTTTTATAAGAGAAATCTTATAATAAAATTTTGGAACCTAAGGAATTTTCGAAATGGTTAGATAAGTGAACTTCGAAAATTAAACCTGAATTCATTTAAAGAAGTTATAAATTGGTGAATGAGATTTTAAATAAGTAGAGTCGATTTTTAAATATTGTAGAAGGGATTACGAAAATTTTAGAGATTTATGAAATGAATTATAATGAGTTGTGACTTTACAGAAGGGTTGTAAATGTTTTATGAAGTTGGAAATAAAGGGAAGATTTCATTGTTTGTGGATATACCTAAAAACGATAAGACATAAGTATTCCTAAGCGTTGAGAAGTTAGAGATTTTGGAATATATCTATAAATATTTTTCTAAGTATTGAAATAAATGATTTGGGAATGTTTTCACTATAGGATGGTTATACAGAAATATTTCTAAGTGTTAATACGGTTTGAAAATATCCCGTTTAGGATATAAGGATTTGAAATTGTTTTCGAACCTTGGAATATTGGAAGAGATTTGAATATATATTTATAATGTGGGCCTAATGACTGCTTATGTGTGTTATTTGGTAGTTAAATAACTGACTATCAAATCTGTAAAAATTCGTTAATTGTTTCGATGAGACCAGGATCAATTTAATTATCCGAAAACCACTTCGATCCAGTTTGTGCGTTAAGAATCGTGATATCTCGAAGATAATGGAGATGGTGATCTTGGAGGAGATTCGGTTTGTCCAGACCCAGGACAACTTGTATGGATGAATGTTATTATTGCAATGCTTACCTGGAAGGCAGTGTTAGCGTTCCAAATATGAATGTTATTCTAAAGGTAAAACGTAGCCTCAAGCCCCATCAACCGGGAAATGAGTAAAACAGGGCATGTAGCAGGGCTAAGCGGGTCGCATCCAAGTAGGGTGTTTTATCACTTTTCTAGACACCCTCGGATATATTATAATTATGGAAATGGTTGTGCATGAAAAATAGAGCGCTCTATTAGGGTGGAAACACCTAGGGTGATAACGTATTCGGTACTAGTAGTTAAGTGCTAGGCCGGTCATGTATGGTAGGGTACAATATGTTCTCGTCAGACCTGAGTGCATTGATCTAGAGATGTACTCATCAGAGGTAGTTCCTTACTTGGTCATTGTATGGAATCCATTCTCTAATACGAGCCTTTATTGTTTTGATTGTAGAGCCTAGTATGCTGGAATTTAATTAATGTAACAATTTCGGCTATTTGAATAAGTATTTGTACTTGGACACTATTATAATATCATAGGATTTTCTATAAAAATATTTTGGTTATTGTAAGGTAAGAATCCATCAGTTTTATGTATGGCATGGTCTTACGAGTTACCCTTGTTTTCAAAGGATTTTGATAATAGTAATAGATCAAATTGAGTGTGTTTCTCACGCTGGTTTCCCAAACCGACTCGGGTGTTATTTTATGCTAATACTCGGGTCAAACCAAATATTACAGATTCGGATTAGGATGCTATGGAGCTCAGGAGACGAGCTGGAGGAGTTACATGCGTATTACTCATACTTTATTATATTTCGTTGTGTGTGCATATTGTATATTCAGCACTTGCGAGGACAAGTTATTATAACTGTGCAGTTTATTTGTTGATTGTTATACTTGCTGATTGTATCTATATTAACTAATACAGTTTCTTTTATATAAAGATCGGTTATTATGTATTATATATTGTTCTGCTGCGATTGTGAGATTATGTGTTGTTGTTTTTGCTTCTTCTATCTTTGTCCTTCTTCACCCCTAGCAATCGGTATTTCCAACGCTTGAATATTCGGCATGCTATACAGTGAACGTATTGATGTCGATTTTTTAGGGTCGAAAATCCTGAATCGATACACTTGGTATCAAAGCTGAAGGTTAAGAGAAAACCTTGACTTTGGTGGGGATTACTCATTTGAGAAAGGGTCAGCAGTACCCAAGAATAAGTTTGAGTGAATTAATAGATATGAGCGCGTATTTGTTAGTGATATAAAATTTGTTTCATATTGTGTTGATTGGTTAATTGGGTGGCTTATGAATTATGCTCGGTACAGTCCGTACAATTGTATCAATAGGGGTTTCTAAACACTTGAATAGAGTAATTCAATATAGTATTGTTTGAAATGGGATAAATGAAATAATTTTACCCAAATTATATTTTGATAAAAAAGAAATATATTTTTTTTGAAATTATCATAGTATAATGGGGTGTTTGGTTGATATTATTATAATCTAAATAAGACTATGAAATTTGAAATAGTTATATATGACCAAATAGAGGTTGTTAAGAATGATTTGTGCAAATGAATTATAAATAAAAATGGATTCAAACCGGAATTTGGAAATTTAAAATTCTGGAAGCTTTAAGAAATGTTCTAAATGGATTTGAACTAAGTATTTGAGACTTTAAAATCCTAGAGAGTTTGGAAAATATTTTTTAAAGTATTGTAAAAATTAAAATATTATTATTTTGGTAATATTTTTGAAGTAAAAATAGTTTAAAATGGATTTTTGAGATGATAAATCACTAAACTCACTTCAGTCATTGGGAAATAATTTCGATGATGATCGCGACATCGTTGGTGTTCATTTTCGAGTTCCAAGTGATGGACTGCTACCGTAATAATTTGATATGGAGATTTTTGTTGAAAAACAAGTATTGTTTCAGAAATTCTGAAGGGAATTTGTTTTGGATAAATCCAAGCCAAACTAATTTTGAAAATTCCAAATAAATGGTTTTTTAAACCAAAAGGGCTATATATATACTATAATTTCAAAATGAATTGAAATAAAAATCAGGTGTTTGAATTCTGGAATCCTTAATTAAATATTTTAGAAAAATATCAAGAAATAAGTTTTGAATTTATAAGTTGGAGAATGATATTAATAAGGAAAGAAAATGTGAAAACTGAATTTTGGAATTAGAATTTAACTTGAGTAAGTTTAAATGGATTAAATGAATTGAAATGTAACCTAAGAAAGTTAAATAAAATCAAATTGGATTTGAAATGATATCGAATTGAATTAAATATAAAATTTGAGCTATAAAATGATTATATAACTATAAGTTATGGTTATTGGATGGAATCAACTCAAATATAGAATTTATGAAAATGCGAAAAATAAGTTGTGTAGCTTACAAATGAGAAAAGCGAAATGGTAAAACCAAAATGGAAGTGCTTTGATATTTTGGTAAAGAAATCGAAACCCAAACTTGAATTACAAAATGAATTTGAACTCAAGTTAAACCAATTGAAGTGATTTTTGAAATAAAAATCAGATATTGAATTATAAAATGGAACTGAACTGGTTAGATAAACTAATTAGGTAATTGAATAAAGAAATGGAACTTAACTTGGTTAGGTAAAATGGATTGTGGATTGGAATTAAAATTGAATGCAAAACTTGAGTTATAAATGAAATTCGACCTAAATATAAGCGAATTAAATATATTTTGAAATGTTGTCAAATAAAATAAAAATAGATTGAAATAGTAATGGCTTAAGTTATAAATAAATTCAATTTAAGTGTAAATAAATTGAATATGGCTTTGGGATATTATTTACATGAATTCGAGTATTAAATTAAGTTTTGAAGTGGAGATGAGTATGTGTGTCGTATAAAAGGTTATAATAAACCTTAGTATTAATTTTTTTAAAATAATTCTCAAGTGATATATTGTAAATTGAGATATACCAAGTAAATGGAAATGTAAATCAATCGAAGGTAAATAAATTGAATTACAATCAATTTATAATGAAATGGAATTTAATTGCAAGGAAAATGAACTTAAGTTATATTGAAATGAGTAATAGTGAACGAATTTACTTAAGTTAATATTTTTGGATGGAAGCTTGTCTCAAGTAGATTTACGAAATGTTTCATAAATAAAATGGGCATGGATTGGTTTATTGTTGAACATAAAATTGAGCAAACAAGATTTTTGTGAATAAATTGGATATGAGTTAATAGAAGTTGATAAATTGAATTAGAATCAAATTAAAATAGCTATAAGCTTAAGTGGTTATTAGAAAGAAGCTATGCTATAGGATCGAGTAATATGGATAAATTACTTGTGCAGAAAAAGTAAATAAACAGTAAATGCAGTAAAGTAAACGACACCGGAGGTTTTTATACTAGTTCGGAGCACCGTCCTACGTCCAGTCCCAGACTCCTTCTGGAATTTCACTAACACAATGCTCACTTAACCCGGAGGAACATGTTACACCGCCTGAGCAACCGAACAGGACTTCAACCGCCTAAGCAACCGAATAGGACTTCAACTGCCTAAGAAACCGAACAGGACTTCTTTACAAATAACAAATGTATCTGACTGTAGTGCATTCTTAAATAACACTGATAAGTCTATTAAGTACAATCTTCCTATAATCTTCTCCTTTATGATATATAGTGTGACGTGCTTTGAGAATTGTGGAAGGTGAAGTGATCAATGATCAAAGTATGTAAGCAATTTGATTGCAATTTGAAAACTTGAGAATAGATGAGAATCCAAGAATGTAAAATTAAATTTGGTTAATTGTTTGTTGAATTCTGTGTTAGTCCGTGAGATGATGGTTTTGATGACAACAACCTTAGAATAGATTATAACATATAAATACTAATATTATAAGTTTAGATAAATATGTATATGCAAGATTTAACCATGCAGATACCAAGAATGAAGACTGTACAGTATAGAGATTCAAGACATCAAAATTGAAGACTCATGAGTATCAAGATTATCAAGAGTTCAAGATTTGAAGTAATTTATTCTTTAATTAGAAATTTTGTTAAAACTCATAGAAAAGCGCTGGCATCTTAAAATCCAATTTATTCGTGGAATGGAATCCACTTCGAGCATGTTAAAGGGATGGAACCCTAAGTAGGATGGAACCTATGAAAAATCTAGTGGAACATTGTTTTGCATCCATTAACATTTTATTCAAAATGATTTTTCAAATTTATATCCTGTTTTCAAAATGTTTTCAAAACCTTTCTTTTAAAAGCATCAAAAACCTCTATCCTGATTTTAAATAATTTTAGCCTCAAAATTGTCTTTAATTTCAAAGACAAATTACTCCTGATTTAAAACTATCTTTTAAAATAATATATTTAACTTTTAAATATTTATACTTAAGACTTAAATATAAAATTATAGTTAAATGATATATATATATTATTCTCTATATTTACTTATGTATTTTAACTATAGTCAAGTATATTAGAAAAGTTTAAAATAGTTTTAATATAAGATAAAGGTTATTTTCAAAGAAAATCAAATCATCAAAAATTGCTTTGGGATGTCGACATGCCTATGGTGACCATGTCGACATGGTGTCAGTTGAGTTCAAAATTTAAATTTCAAAAGAAGTGTCTATTCGCCATAACTTTTCACGAATGGACATGGTTGTTGTTCTTCTATAAATATGAGTTAGTTTCAACGAATTTTATATCAGATTTTCTAGTTTTTCACTCCTCTTCTTCTTTCACATTTCTTAATACATATTTTTACCATTACTCTGCCGAAATCAACATTGAATCAAACTCGATCTTTTCTAGTTTGATTCTCTATCACTATCTCAACAAGGTTCTCAGTGCTATTCAGAGTTATAGGCTTCTTTGTAATCTACTAAGTGAGAAAAGGTGTGATTGTGGTCTTGAAAATCAATCAAGCGAGATAAGGTATGATTGTAGCCTTGGTAAATCAATTAGGTAAACTTGTGGCCCATAAATCAAGTATCTCTACCTAGAGGATTGTGATTCTGGAGGGTGTACCTCGTAGCCTTGAAATCAAGGGTGTAATTGTACAATTGCTTTTTAAAGGAAATCTGTACTTGTGTTGCAGGACTGGATGTAGGGTAACTCCAAAGCAGTATAAAATCCGGTGTGTTCTTTCTTTTATTGCTTTTACTTTATTTCTACATTTGTGTTTGTTTCTGTGATCATATCCGTGTCTGTATATTACATACGTCCGTGTTCAATTCAACATAAATTCAAAAATATTTAGTAATTCTTTATAAACACTATTCACCCCCTCTCTAGTGTTAATCCTAGCCTTAAGATCTGTAATCCACATATCTTTCAATCGGTATCAGTGCAAGGTTTTCAAAGTTTCATAATCTGATTTTTGAAAAGTTTTCAAAATGGCTATCAACACTGGTACTGTTACTAACACTAATATTCCTGTCACTAGTTCATTTGTGGAAGGTCAGTCTACTGTCAGACCACCACTTTTTAATGGTAGTAACTATGCATATTGGGCATGTAGGATGAAAATATACTTACAATCTATAGGATTAGACACTTGGAATATTACACAAACTGAATATTCTGAACCCACAACTGATTTTGCACAGTGGACAGCTGAGCAAAAGACTGTTGCACAAAATAATTCTAAGGCAATGAATATTTTGTTTTGTTCATTAGATAGAAATGAATTCAATAGAGTGTCAGTTTTTAAGACTGCATATGAAATCTGGAAAACTTTGCAAGTTACTCACGAAGGAACAAGCAAAGTTAAACAGACCAAAATCTCCATGCTCACAAATCAGTTTCAATTATTTAAAATGAATCCTGATGAGTCCATTTTAGATATATATAGTAGATTTCATGATATTGTGCATTCTCTAATATCTTTGGGAAAGGAATTTTCTGAAGAAGATCAAGTCAGAAAGATTTAAAATTCTCTTAATCCGAATGGGATCAAAAGACACTTGTTATCGAAGAGGCAAATGACATCAATACTTTAAAGATAGAAGAATTAATTGGAAATCTAATGTCATATGAAGTTCAAATGATCAGGAGAAGAGAAAACAAAGCATCTGAAAAGAAATCAATGGCATTCAATGCGTTGACCGATGGATTAGACTCAAACAACGATAATGATGAAGAGATAGCCTTTATGACCAGAAATTTTAGGAAATTCCTGAAATACAGAAAGATGAATAATCTCGAGAGAAACAACTATAAGAACTCTAGAAATCAGAATGTAGTGCCAAATAATGTCAATGTTACAACTGTGATGAACCAGGCCATTTCAAAAGAGACTGTCCGTATCCAGATAGGCAAAATCCTCCTATGAACAATGATCCAGCAAAGAAACGGAAGCGTGCATTTACTGCTACTCTAGATGACTCAGACTCGTCCTCAAGTGATGATGATCAGAAGACAGATAATTCGAATTTGTGTTTCATAGCTGTTCACGACTCCGACGAATTCAAAGAAACGGACTCAGAAAAAGGTACACGTTTACAATACAATTGGTTGAAATTGCTTGCTTAGAATTAGTTGCTTGATTACTTGCTTGATTGATTGATTTTGGATTGGTGTGTTGTCTAAATTTTATTTTTTATTTTTTATTATTATCTTATTATTTTATTATTTTTTAATAGTACAATTTTCTGAAATATACTATAAATATTTCAGATATACATATATATAGACATTAGAAATAATAAGTATATATATATATATATATATTAGAGAACTTAGGAAAAGTAAATTATCAAAATTCACTGGCACATGTCGACTTGGTCCCTACCATGATATCGACATGGGTACCAGAATTTGAATTCAAATGTTTGAATTTCCCTCCAAACCTTTTCACTTCATTCAATTCTCTGAAAAGCTACCTTTTGACCAGAGAATATGTCCTTTGAGAATCTATTTATTCATTATCTTTTATCATATCTTTTCACTCTCATTTTCAAATTCAAACTCTCTCTTCAAAACTTCAAGCTCTGTACTCTCTACTTTAATGGCTTCTTCAAGCAACCCTTCCACCATGAGAATATCCAAAAAAATAAAAGAGAAACTATTCAATGATCCAGAGGCAATAAAAGCATACATTAATTATGCTAATTATGGCAAAGTCCATCCCGGAAAGTTTGCTATTTTTCAAGATTTCTCTTCTTGTGAACTTGATTCTCTTTTTGCAAACAATGGAGTTCTTAGTCTTATTGATGCTTCTCAAAATGATTTTGTTTATCTTTTCAAAATTTTCTATGCTAATTTAAACCGTGGATTTTATCATGGAAATGAGGATGAAATTTGGAGTAGTGTCAAAGGCACTAGAATTGTTTTGAATTGTGATCTTTTGGGTACCATTCTCAATTGCAAGTGTACGGGAATGGATCTTTCTAATTTTAAAATCGATGAAAATGACCGTGAGACATTTCATCACATTTTCGTAGGGAATTGTAATTTTGAATTCAAAAATCGA
The DNA here is from genome assembly GCA_030765085.1 of Allium cepa. Lineage (NCBI taxonomy): Eukaryota > Viridiplantae > Streptophyta > Magnoliopsida > Asparagales > Amaryllidaceae > Allium > Allium cepa. The sequence goes on along the minus strand of CM060942.1, from coordinate 691,101,760 downwards.
AATTTTCGACCAAAGGCAAGAATTGTCAATCTTTTTTTGCAACATACTTTAACCCCAAGATCGGGGAATTTTAACAATCCTACTTCAAAAGTTTGTAAAGCTCTTTTTGCTATTTTTGGAAATTGTGACATAAATTGGGTGCAAGTTATTTTGGATCAACTTCATCCTAAAAATCTTGAAATGGGTGAGAATACTTTATATCATGGAATTTATCTCACTCAGATTTTTAACTATTTTGGAGTGGATTTCAAAGGCGAAGAATTTGTTTTTAGAAAAGTTTTCAATCATTCCAACATTTCGCTTATGAAAATTCCATTTGTTTTTCAACCTTATGAGACCCTTGTCGAAAAGGAAGAGCGTTTGGCTCATGAGGAAATGGAAGAAGAGGAAGAGGAAGAAGAAGAAGAAGGGGATGAAATGGAAATTGAAGAAGAAGAAGGTGAAACCTCTTTGGAAAGCATTGACTATCCTCCTAATCCATCCACTAAAACCATTCTCAAAAACCAAAAAACGATTGTTGAGAATCAACGGATTCTTAAACAATCCTATAGTAAGAAGTTAGACAAAATTTTATCCAAGATGAACAAGTTCATTTCCAAAGTCAGCAAGAAACTTGGACTTTCTTCATCATCATCATCCTCTAACTAGATTTATCTTTTCGTATCTTGTTGTATGTGTTTTAGCTTGTTTTAATTCGAAAGTTCATGTAGTTTCGTATGTTTAATCATCGTATCATCTTAGTATGCAATGAAATGAAATTTTCTTTCTGTTATCTAGCTTATCTTATCTCCAGAATAAATGTTAGTATATTATATAAACATATACACACACACAATTATTCATAAAATCTAAATAGTCTTTTTGTTTCACTAACCCATGTCGACATACCCCCTATGACCATGTCGACATGTACCGGTCAGAAATGACAATTCATTTTGAATTTGAAATTTGAATAGCAACTATATGTCTATTCATTTCAAACGAATTTCTATACCTATATATACACCTATTTCTTCCAGAATTCTTCACTGAAAATTATTTCCTATCTTCTAATTCTTCATTTCTTTCACAAATTCAATTATGGCTAATCCAATTCACAATTTATCCCAAAATCTTGAAAAAACTCTTAATTCGTTCAAGAGTATTCTCTCGTTCATTCTTCGTAACCAGCGATACTTAGAATTGAGTCAAATGCAGATGATCAAGGAGCGAGAAAGGCATTTCGATGCAATACGATGGATGATTTCCTCCCTATACAAGGATGATAACGAAGCACATCCTCTAGTCTCTCTCACCAACGACAATGATAATTGGGATGCTATTAAGGCAGATCCAATCTTTGGAGAAGTAGGATGGGTGGAAGTTCCATGTAACGTTTGATTTTTATTTGTTTGCTTTGGTTGAATTGTTTGTTTGAATTAATTTGATTCGGTTTGGATTGATACTCGGTGTGGATTGATTTCTTAAACTGGTTTGATGGTTGCTACATAAAACATACATGTATATGTATACATTGAAATGTATATAATCCTTGATTAATTATCATGTTCATACGGATAATTATTTCTTCATTTATCTATTATATGTTCCATTGTATGGTTTATTAATGGAGGTACTCTAGTCCAAGAATGAGGGGGAGTTAGTTTTTGTTGATGACAAAGGGGGAGAAATATAAAATAGGTTAGTTAGGCATAAATTAAGGGGGATTATAGATAAAGGGGGAGTTATTAGGATAGAAGTAATATATTATAAACAAAGGTTGTCATCATCAAAAAGGGGGAGATTGTTAGTCCGTGAGATGATGGTTTTGATGACAACAACCTTAGAATAGATTAAAAAATATAAATACTAACATTATAAGTTTAGATAAATATGTATATGCAGGATTTAACCATGCAGGTACCAAGAATGAAGACTGTACAGTATAGAGATTCAAGATATCAAGATTGAAGACTCATGAGTATCAAGATTATCAAGAGTTCAAGAATTGAAGTAATTTATTCTTTAATTATAAATTTTGTTAAAACTCATAGAAAAGCACTGGCATCTTAGAATCCAATCTATTCGTGGAATGGAATCCACTTCGAGCCTGTTAAAGGGATGAAACCCTAAGTAGGATGGAACCTACGAAAAATCTAGTGGAACATTGTTTTGTATCCGCTAACTTTTTATTCAAAATGATTTTTCAAAATTATATCCTGTTTTCAAAACCTTTCTTTTAAAAGCATCAAAAACCCCTATCCTGATTTTAAATAATTTTAGCCTAAAAATTATCTGTAGTTTCAAAGACAAATTACTCCTGATTTTAAACTATCTTTTAAAATAATATATTTAACTTTTAAATATTTATACTTAAGATTTAAATATAAAATTATAGTTAAATTATATATATATTATTCTCTATATTTACTTATGCATTTTAAGTATAGTCAGGTATATTAGAAAAGTTTAAAATAGTTTTAATATAAGATAAAGGTTATTTTCAAAGAAAATCAAATCATCAAAAATTGCTTTGGGATATCGACATGCCTATGATGACCATGCCGACATGGTGTCAGTTAAGTTCAAAATTTAAATTTCAAAAGAACTGTCTATTTGCCATAACTCTTCATGAATGGACATGGCTGTTGTTCTTCTATAAATATGGGTTAGCTTCAACGAATTTTATATCAGATTTTCTGGTTTTTTACTCCTCTTCTTCTTCCACATTTCTTAATACATATTCTTACCATTACTCTGCCGAAATCAACATTGAATCGAACTCGATCTTTCCTAATTTGATTCTCTATCACTATCTCAACAAGGTTCTCAGCGCTATTCAGAGTTATAGGCTTCTTTGTAATCTATTAAGTGAGAAAAGGTGTGATTGTGGCCTTGAAAATCAATCAAGCGAGATAAGGTGTGATTGTAGCCTTGGTAAATCAATTTGGTAAACTTGTGGCCCGGAAATCAAGTATCTCTACCCAGAGGATTGTGATTCGGGAGGGTGTACCTAGTAGCCTTGAAATCGAAGGTGTAATTGTACAATTGCTTTTGAAAGGAAATTTGTACTTGTGTTGCAGGACTGGATGTGGGGTAACTCCGAACCAGTACAAAATCCGGTATGTTCTTTCCTTTATTGCTTTTACCTTATTTCTGCATTTTTGTGTTTGTTTCTGTGATCATATCTGTGTCTGTATATTGCATACATCCGTGTTCAATTCAACATAAATTCAAAAAGATTTAGTAATTCTTTATAAACACTATTCACCCCCTTCTAGTGTTAATCCTAGCCTTAAGATCCGTAATCTGCATTTCTTTCATTCTATAATCTATTTATAGCATATAAAGAGTTGCAACTATAGATGAAAAGTTATATTGAAAAGAATAGGTGCAACTATTGATTTTGAAAATGTTTCTCTTTGGTGAAGAGAAGTGACTTTTCAAGAAAATAGCGGTTGGAAATATTCAAACATCTGAATTAAAAAATTCAGACTTCTGAATTAGATTGAAACGCAAACAACAAGCTTTTAGGCAAATTTTGACTAAATTCAGACATTTAAAAATTTTCATTCAAACGTCTGAATGTATAATGTCATTCAGACGTCTGAATGACATTATTCAGATGTCTGAATTTAGCTTGTAATAAAAAATTACCATAGCTCAAATGGTTAGAGCACTTTCTTTCTAAACCAGTGACTTGGGTTCGAATCCTACTCCGTGCAATTTTTGAAATCTTTAATTTTCATTTATAATACGAATGTATATGTGTGTATACCATTTGGAGAAGATTTTAACATTTGTAAACTCTAGACGTGACACTATATGACTAATAATACTTTGTTTGTCACCTTCGTCTTGTCTCTATCATGTATATCTCTTCTTGTATCTCCATATACATTCTTTCATCTTTTTGTACTGTGTATCTTCATTTTGAATGTATTTTATTATCTCTTTTTGATGCTCATGTATCTGCAAATTAGCATAGAGATTCTTTGGCATAATTATATAGTTGTTGTCATTAAAATCCAACAATTGACGTTCTAACGTTCTCCCCTTTTTTGATGATGACAACTATATAATTTAAAAAAAAATCATTTTATATATAAAACAATATTAGTATGTTTAAAGCTCCCCCTAAGTATAACATCTCCCCCTAAGTATAATATCTTCCTCTATTAATAGGCATATGAATTTCTTCTCATTTGTCATTATCAAAAAGAATAAGGGAATATAATAAATCATATAAAACATCTTGTGAATAGTGGGATAAACTCAATATTAATTGTGGAGAAAAAATAAAATAGATTTTACCATATTTGCTGATGTCCATATTTCATTGTTTCTATAATAGATTTCACGTAATTCTATTAAACATATGGAACATCCTTTAAAATTCCAAAATCTATCCTTTTCCTTTTGTTTCCCCGAGTACCTGCAATAAATAATTATTAATTTTGGTACCCACTTACTATGTTAGGGTCCGGGGAGGGGGGGGGGGGTTAGATCTTGGGAAACCATACACATTTAGGTGTGATCGAAACTTTATAAATATAATTTTCATTATTAACTACCATATCAAAATAATCATTAACGTATTTTTCTCTATTTTTCCAATTAACAGGAACCCAAATACTTAGATATTTTTTTATTTATATTTCCAGTCAATGATTTTGTACTTCTAGAGAAATTATAAACATTATTGGTCATAGCGGTATTTTAATTTCTATGAAAATTGGATTTAGATTTTATTCGTAATCTAGTACTAGTGCTAACATATTTACTATACATGAAAGCGTGTCTAGTGCTATTTCCATGATATGTTTTATTATATCCTAAACCACTTTGTAAAGGTCAAGAACTAGATAAAATCATATTTAAATTGTTTTAACCTTTATTAAATTTTGCGATTTCAGTGTTAACTTTATCAAATTTAGCTTTAAAGTCACAATTATTATTTTCAAAAGAAATATTCCTATTTTTCAAAATATCAATTTGCTTGTTTAATTCAGAATTCTCCTTTTTTTAACGTACAGTTCTCATTTTCGAGAACAAAAATTCGAGATTCTGAATTATCTAAAGATGATTGTGATAAATCATTTTGCCTTTTCAAATCCGTCATTTCTTTTGAAAAAATTTCTTTTTCTTTTTCAAACATAGTATTTTGTTTGTCTAGAAAATCCTTAAGAGCCTCAAAATTATTTTTCAAAATGCCATGTTGATTTTCTAAATCTAATTTCTCATTTTTTAATTTCTCATTTTCAAGTTCAATAGATTTCATCTTTTCTAAAATAATAAAATTAAGCTTTGAAATCTTATTACTTATACTAAATAATTCATTATTATCATTTCCTAAAATTTGTAAATCAGAAAGTACCTTTTTGTAGTCCTCATTGGTGGCTTTGATAGGGACTTTGCCGGTTGTATTTCTACTGGATTGTTTTCTGGCCATTATTCTATGATGTTGTGACGATCGATGGAATTCCAGGCTTTGATACCAATTGAAAAAAGCTATGCTCTAATACCAAATGAAAAGAAGCTATGCTATAGGATCGAGTAATATGGATAAATTACTTGTGTAGAAAATGTAAATAAACAGTAAATGCAGTAAAGTAAATGACACCAGAGGTTTTTATACTGGTTCTACGTCCAGTCCCAGACTCCTTATGGAATTTCACTAACACGGTCCTCACTTAACCCGAAGAAACAGGTTTACACTGCCTAAGCAACCGAACAGGACTTCAACCGCCTAAGCAACCGAATAGGACTTCAACTGCCTGAGCAACTGAACATGACTTCTTTGCAAATAACGAATGTATCTAACTGTAGTGTGTTCTTAAATAACACTGGTAAGTCAGTTAAGTACAATCTTCCTATAATCTTCTCCTTTATGATATATAGTGTGATGTGCTTTGAGAACTGTGGAAGATAAAGTGACCAATGATCAAAGTATGTAAGCAATTTGATTGCAATTTGAAAACTTGAGAATAGACGAGAATTCAAGAATGTTAAAAGTAAATTCGGTTAATTGTTTGTTGAATTCTATAATCTATTTATAGTATATAAAGAGTTGCAACTAGATGAAAAGTTATATTGAAAAGAACCGATGCAACTATTGATTTTGAAAATGTTTCTCTTCGGTGAAGAGAAGTGACTTTTCAAGAAAATAGCAGTTGGAAATATTCAGATGTCTGAATTAGATTGAAACGCAAACAACAAGCTTTTAGGCAAATTTTGACTAAATTCAGGCGTCTGAAAATTTTCGTTTGGACGTCTGAATATTGTGGAACAATATTCAGGTTTCAACATTTAGATGTCTAAATGACATTATTCGGACGTCTGAATTTATCCTGTAACAAATAGTTACTATAGCTCAAAAGGTTAGAGCACTTGGTTTTTTAATTAGTGACTCGGGTTCGAGTCCCGCTTCGTGCGATTTTTGAAAACTTGAATTTTCATTTAAAATATGAATGTATATGTGTGTATAGCATTTGGAGAAGATTTTAACATTTGTAAACTTTAGACACGACAATATATGACTAATAATACTTTGTTTGTCACCTTCGTCTTGTCTCTATCGTGTATATCTCTTCTTGTATCTCCATATACATTCTTTCATCTTTTTGTACTGCGTATCTTCATTTTGAACGTATTTGATTATCTCTTTTTGGCGCTCATGTACCTGCAAATTAGCTTAGAGATTCTTTGGTGTAATTATATAGTTGTTGTCATTAAAATCTAACAATTGAGGTTCTAATAGTTATTTTATTAAACGAATAATAGAGAAATTGCATGGAAGAATTGTCGTTTGACGAAAAGGGAAGCAAAACAAGATTATGCAAGCAAATATAAGTGAATAAATTGATTTGGAATCAAACCGAAATAGATATTATTATAACGTGTGTGAATATGAATTAGATGTACAAAAAAATTGTTGTGAATCATTTGGAAGTGAATCAAATGGTATATAAATCGAATGAAAGTAACTAAGTTAATGTTGGAACCCTGAATTGCTTACAAATACATGTATTACAAGTTGGGTTAAGAAAATGATGTGTTTAACTAGTTAAATGAATGAAATGTTATTAAATATCATGTTTGGGAACTTACATGTTTGAAATTGAGTAAGTATAGGTACAAAAAGACTATTTGGATAGATTTGATTTTGAAATTGCATATAAATTGAGCAATGAGAGACAACAATGAGATAAATATAAGGTACGTTTTCGGATTAAATACAGCAATGAGATAAATATTGATATATATTATGTTTCCGACTGTGTGGGTCGATGTATATCTTTTTATCACTTTTGTCATATTGCAAAAGGCTCTCCGTATAAGAAGACTCTGCCACAAAATTTCAGAAATTTAGGGTGTTATAAAATTTTGAAAATTTTGGAAAATTTTGTTAACTCAAATTTGATTTTTGGAATTTAACTAAGAAACAAAAGGTTTTGGTAAATGTTTAGGAAAATGGATAGTGAATGTAAGTCTAAAAGATTAGAAAAGTGGATGTACAGTTCTAACAAGTGGATTTTGAAAAGTATTGAGTTCGGAGCATTTTTCCTACCTTAGCAATTTCGGGGATGAAATTCTTTTAAGGGGGAGAAATGTGATGATCCGTATTTTTCAGTCGTTTGATTTTGAACATTTAATTTGTTTTAAATGTTGAATTTGAAATGTAAATGGAATTTTATTTTGAAGTTTATCGATCAAATAAGTGGAATAAAACTTAAGTTCCAAATATAGCGATTTATTGGATAAATTTAATTGTCGAATTAATAATTGAAAATCGTTTAAATAATTGAATTGAAGCTGAATATGAATTGAAATGATTTCTAATGTTGATATAAATTCTATTTGAATTAGGATTGAGTTAATAAGTTTTTAAAACTGAAATTCCAAGTAATTTCGTCAATTTTGGAAATCATCGATTTAATCGACACATTAAATCTGGGGCACAGTCTCGAAATTCGACGAAATCAGTTCCATTAGATCCGTAATAGTGTATTATTATCGAATTTCAATTTTCGTAGTGTTGGATTAATCGTTCGGTCATACGGGATAGAAACGCATCAAAATAAATATTGAATTTTTAATATTTTAATTGAATTCAAAATGTTATCTTCCACATACAATTGAATTAGGACTCGAAAATTGTTTCGTTGGGTTCGGAATAGGGTTATAATATTAGGAGCATCGGGCGGCACACCTTGATTGGGATCCAAAATTTAGGGTTAGTTATTTTGGAATTTTAATTAATATATCTCAAATCAATTTTGATTAAAGCCGTTTTAACATCCCTTCAGCTCACTCTATACCTATACAAGCCACCCTACCCTACTGATTCAGCCACCCTCTTCATTTTTAAAATCACGTATACTCTCCTTTCCCTTCTTCTCTGCGAAATCGAAAATCAACTCAAATAAAAAATAAAAAATATGTCGTGATCGAAGAACAGGGGAGGCGACCTCAAAGGCGCGTGCCTATGCGTGGGGGTGAGGCACAAGCACGAAGCGGCGGCACGACGCTTGGAGTTTGGAAGTGGGGTGGCTATTGTGGTCAATTAGGGGTTTTCTCGATTGAAGGAGGTGGGCGTGAGGCTGCAAGCATTGAGCACGATAGTTGTAGCTCGAATGCCGACGAATCATGGAGGAGGAGGAAATGAGTTTTATTTGGTGGAATCATGTCTGGATTTACTTTGGGTTTGATGTCTTGGGCCTCGTCGAGCTTGAGATTCTGCAACAGGAGTGGTACCGATACCGTAAGAAACAAGCAGCGACCATCCTTCATGTTGTTCAAAAGCAAAACCAACTACTGGAATACTCGATGTTCGCTGGACGAGGTTGCGAACTGTAGGTGACGGTGGGCCTATGGGGGTTGTAGGCATGGAGGGAGCTTTGTTCATTGTAGTTGTGTGTGTGCAACTTGGGGAAGAGAAGAGTAGTGAGGTAAATTAAGCATTTAATTTAAAAGTTAACATGATAATTTATTTTATGAATTAAGAAATTAATTAGATTAATTATAGTTATAAATGGATAACTGAAAAATTCAATGACCTTGTTATTCGAGGTCGAAATCGTATGAAGCCGGTAGTGTTGAATTCATAAGGACGTAGGCTATTTCTGGAATTGGTTTGGGATTTTTGGAGTTAGCTGGGATTTTAGATTAATTAAAATTGGAACGGATTGCATATAAAAATCAAAGTGAGTTAGTCTCACTCATTTTTGGATTGCTGAGTTTAGTTTCCAATAATAAAATTTTATTATTGGACGAATTTATAAACCATTATCATTTGGATGTTATATTATATATGCAGTAGTATATAAATTAGTAGTTGGATATATTTCCTACCGATTGGAGCAGATGAGACCCTAAGCTCCCCGCATAATAGCGGATGACCCTATATTACCGCGATAACCTGTCTCGAAGCAGGATTGGTATTTTATGTTATCTAACATCTGTGGATGCAGGAAAGCACGTTGGAGGGATCCAACCGGATTCCTCAAAAATGTTTATTTTAGTTTCATAAATAGCGATATATGATTTGTGTGAATAATCTGATACAGATTATGTGGTGATTTGAATTATTGGATGCTATAATAGCACTGGCCTTAACTTTGGTATTTTAAATACCATAAATAAAATTTTTGGAATTTGAAGTAATTAAAGGGAGATTTTGAATATAAAAATATTTATATCAAAATTTGGATTATTTTTAAAAGAAATTGGTTTGGATAAAGCAATAATTGATTTTGGGTTGTACTTAAATATTCGTAAAAATATTTTAAGTAGAGATTTTAAAATAATTTGTATAGAGGATTTTTAAACAATGAATTTTAAAATGTTATTTCTAGAAAAAGAGGGAAAAGAAGTTAAAAACTAATATTTAAAGTAGATTTGGAAAATAAATGGAATTTATAAAGAAATGGATTTATAAAATGGAAGTTTATAAATGATATTTCTTTTATAAACAAGTAAAACCCAAATGAGTTTGTAAATTTATAAAAGATGCTTATAAACAAGGAAGATGACATCAGGTGATAAGTTAGGAATATAATTTCATGGTGTGAATTTATATCGAGATATGAAAATATATTTTTGGAAAAAAATAGTGGACTCTATTTTGAAAAGTGAGAATGGTTAGGGAATTAGGATGAAATCGATGTGTTGTGAATCGAGAGGAATTTATAAATTGTAATTGGTTATTGGCATTTAATTTTTTTATTAAGAAGTTAAGTTTTGTTTTCAAAAGGAGAATTTTATTTATTAAACTATGTAAATTAAAGCTGGTTAGTATTGAAATACTTCGGAAGTGAATTTTTCAAATATATAATATTAATTGAAATAAAATTCTATTTTTTTATAATAAGTTTTGTAAATCGATTGATTTATTTAAAAATGAATTGGAAATGTGTTATCAATGTTTATTTTAACTTTTTGAATATTTTAAATAACTACTTAAACGTGTTTTAAAAATAAAATACTATTATTTAAAAGTACTTATTATATATATATATATATGGATTTTTGGAAGAAACTGGAATTTAATTATAAATTCTCTAGGGATTTGTAAATGGATTTTATTTAACGGATAGGATTTTATAAGAGAAATCTTATAATGAAAATTTGGAACTTAAGGAATTCCCGAAATGGTTAGATAAGTGAACTTCAAAAAATGAATCTGAATTCATTTAAAGAAGTTATAAAATGGCGAATGAGATTTTAAATAAGTAAAATCAAAATTTGAAACTTGTAGAAAGGATTACGAAAATTTCGAAGATTTGTGAATTGAATTATAATGAGTTGTGACTTTACAAAAGGGTTGTAAATGTTTTATGAAGTTGGAATTAAAGGGAAGCTTCCCTCGTTTATGGATATACCTAAAAAAGATAAGGTATAAATATTCCTAAGCAATGAGAAGTAAGTGATTTTGGTAATATATTTACAAATATTTTTCTAAGTATTGAAATAAATGATTTGGGAATGTTTTGACTATGGAAAGGTTATACAGAAATATTTCTAAGTGTTAATACAGTTTGGAAATATCTCGTTAAGGATATAAGGATTTGAAATTGTTTACAAACGTTGGAAGACTGGAAGAGATTTGAATATATATGTGTGTGTGTGTGTGTGTGTGTGTGTGTGTGTAAAGATATTTTGAAAGATTTATAATGTGTGCCTAGTGAATGCTTATGTGTGTTATTTGATAGTTAAATAACCGATTATTAAATTTGGCCAAATTCATTAATCGTTTCGAAGAGATCGGGATCGGATTTAATTATCCTAAAACCACTTCAATCCTGTTTGTGCTCTACGAATTGTGATATCTCGAAGATAATTGAGATGGTGATCTTGGAGGATATTCGGTTTGTCCAGACCTAGGACAACTTGTACAGATCAATGCTATCATTATATTGCTTTCTTAGAAGGCAGTGTTTGCGTTCCAAGTATGAATGCTATTTTAAAGTTAAAACATAGCCTCAAGCCTCAAGCCTCACCGACCGAGAAATGACTAAAATAGGGCATGCAAAAGGGCTAAGTGGGTCGCACTCAAGTAGGGTATGTTATCACTTTTCTGGATACCCTCGGATATATTATAATTATGGAAATGGTTGTGCATGGAAAAGAGAGTGCTCGATTAGGGTAGGAACACCGGAGGTGATAACATATTCTGTACTAGTAATCAAGTGCTAGGCCGGTCATGTGTTGCAGGGTACAAGATGTTCTTGTCAGACCCAGGTGCGTTGATCTAGAGATGCACACATCGGAGGTAGTTCCCTACAGGGTCATAGTATGGAATCCATTCTCCAATACGAGCCTTTACAGTATTGATTGTAGAGCCCAATATGCTGGAATTTAATTTATTTAACAATTTCAGCTATTTTAATAAGTATTTATACTTTGACACTATTATAATATCATAGGTTTTCTATAAAAATGTTTTGGTTATCGTAAGGTAAAACCCCGTCGTTTTTATGTGTTACGTGGTCTTATAACATACCTTTGTTTTCAAAAGATTTTGATAACAATAATAAATCAAAATGAATGTGTTTTCTCATGCTAGTTTTCCAGACTAACTCGGGTGTTATTTTGTTATAATGCTCGGGTCAGACAGAGTATTATAGATTCAGGTTAGGATGCTATGGAGCTCAGGAGACGAGTTGGAGGAGTTACAAGTGTATTACTCATACTTTATTATATTCCATTGTGTGTGTATGCGGTATATTCAGCACTTGTGAGGACAAGTTATTATAACTGTCTAGTTTATTTGTTGATGGTTGTACAATGTAGATTGAATGTATATTAGCCGATACAGTTTCTTTTGTATAAAGATCAATTATTATATATAATATATATTGTTCTGCCGCGATTGTGAGATTATGTGTTATTACTTCTACTTCTTCTATCTTTCTCCTTCTTCACCCCTAGCAATCGGTATTTCCAGCACTTGAATATTCGGCATGCTATACAGTGAACATATTGATGTCCATTTCGAGGGTCAAAAATCCTAGGTTGCTGCAAAATGTGTCTACAATGTCGCATGTATGGAGATGATAGAGTTAGGGATATGCCCTAAGCGCAATTATGTAATTTTTTACATATATTTAACTTGATAACCAAACTTGTTCGAAATAAAATGCATTTTCTTTCTATTATATACTTGATATAATGAATTATATTAATTAATTTAATTAAAAGCATACTTAATAGAAAACCCATAAATGGTATGTTTTGTGATTATAGTTACAAGGTATTGTAACCACGCGTAACTTATCACAATGAAATTAAATATACTGTTTTAATATTCTTAGTCAAGATGTATAGAGGCTGGATATCGATAGATATTGATACATCCTTTGAGACTAGAGTATGTATCCACCACAAGAGAGAGAAGTAATTTCAATGTCTATTTGCCGTCGTCGGCCGTTGATAGCCGTCGAAAATAGCTGTTGAAATATCTGTCATCAAGCAACTACTCATCGACAGACTTTTCGACGGTTCCATCGACAACTTTCCGACGGCCTTCGTTGGAATGTATGATGGCTTTCGTCTCCCCATCAAGTACACATGGCAACCATGAAAGGTATCACACTTTAGCCAATTGACTATCGCTAGCCGTAAACACATAAGCCATCGATGGCCGTCGTTATCCGTCGAAAATTGAGAACTTTTTTTATTCTTGCCCCTATTCATGCCTCAAACAACACACACACACACACACACACACACACACACACACACATATATATATCGCAGTCCAATTTCACACATATAAATCATACATATTAAAGCCCAAATCACACATATCACAAAATACATCACACTAATAATAATAAAAACATCAATATATATAGTAAACCAATCTTAAAAATCCATCAGTATACCATGAAACTCAAACATCCCCACAACATCAAACTTAACCATCTCAAAATGTATCATACCACCTCACAACACCAAACTTAACCATCTCAAAATGTGTCATACATCGTATCAAAACAAACTCAACCATTTTAAGTGTATATAACTTTCATACCACCTCACAACATCAAAGTGTATATATATACAATATCTCAACGTAAATAAGAAAAAGTCACACTTACTCATCATCGCCTCCATATCTCTGTAATAAAGGAAATTTACCATGTTGTTTCATATATGTAGCAATGCGCTCATCCAGCATTTAATACGTCTCCGTAGTCCGATGTCTGTATCGATCCTCGAGGTTAGTAATCCGAGCTCTCAAGTCTGCAATCTTCTAATCATCCTAAGCTCTTTTATAACTGGCTTGCCTCCGTCTAGTTTTAGACAATTTTTTCACCTGGGTAATAATCCAAATCTTTTGGAGCCTAATTCTGAAAAGATATATAAAATTGGAAGATGACTGAGACCAAACAGGAAATAAATGCCGAAAGGTAAAAGTAACAGAAGATTTATAGTAGTTCGAGATCAAGATCCCTACGTCCACTCTAAAGGTTTTGTAACACCCCTAATTTTTAATAACATTATTCAAGAGATTTTATTAGATAAATTAAATAGAATAATGTAAATTGATAAAGGGATTGAGATTTGAATAAATACCTAGAGGCCGAGCTTAATTAAACAAATGGGCTTATAAACGGTTTTATATGTTAAGTAATTAACACAAGTATTTAGGGTACTTGTGCACCATAATTCCATTACCTTATATTCTCGTTTCCTATCCATTCATGTTCAATTTACAAAACACAAACAAATATAAATAAAGAGGAGCAAAGCCCGACATTAGGAGAAAAGAGGAGAACATCAATTTAAAGCTAAGAATTCAAGCCAGGGGAAATTAATCTCAGCAAAATATCAAAGTTATTATCCTAATCAAGGTGAAAAATAATTTAAACCATCTCTATTTTGTTTTTATGATCGGTTGGTTTTTGGGTTTAAGATTAAATCCATTATGATGATTTTTGACGATGATATGCTTAGATTTTATAACATATTTGATTCAAACAAGATTGTTTGATAATTTTTTATACATGATTTTTAGGGTAAAATCGTTTAAATTGAATTTCGAATGCCATGAGGAATTTATATGTTATGTAAAACATGATTTCGGAGATGGGTTTTAGTTTTTATAATTTTCCAAGCTATGGAAAATTTATTATGAATTTTCAATAGAAAATATGAATAATTTGGTTTAGAAATTAATTTCGGCTATTTTATGAAGAATTTGGATCTGAAATTTTTATATGTTAGAAAACATATATGGAATTTAAATTATTTTAGAAAGGGGACTTAAAGGATTTATTTGTTTTGCTTAATGGAAGGGCTTATTTGTTAAATCAATCCTTGTTTAGATCTGAAATTATACGGCATTTATTTTGGTAAATAATTTGAAAATTATGGAAACCAATTATACGTTTACAAATAAACAAGTTATTTATAAAGTGTTTATTGTAAATGGCATTAAATCTGTCTTTACCCATAAAAATATGTTTCGCCTCTTTCAGAAGCTAACCTTTCGTCCTTATGTCTCCGCCTCAACCAAGTCGAAAGCTTCCAAGTCGAAACCAACTAAGCCGAAACCAATACATAAGATATCAACAATGTTGGTACATAGTGGATTTGAGAAAGGTGGAAGGTATGGTGACCAAACCCATGCTTTCGATGGGGTCACAACCTTTGTTTTACATTCCAAAGAAATGTGCTTGCCTGTTTTTACGAAATGCTTTCGAAGGTGTTGAAACAATGCCTTCGAAGGGGTCTTTTAAAATTGCTTTCGAAGAGGTTGCCGCCTCTTGTATAAATTGTAGCTTCCAAATGAGTTACTTAGTTTTAAAATCAATGCTTTCAAAAAGGGTAGTTTCGACCAAGTCGAAACCCTTCTACCATCCATATGTCTTTCGAAGGGATTGAAGTCATCAATGCTTTCGAAAGATAGCTTTTTTATACATGTACTAAGTCTCTTCCTAAAGCTTTCGGAAGGCTTCAATGGTTTTGAAGGCAGTGGCTTCGAAATAGGGTTTTGAAGTTATCGTTCCAATGTTTTACCTAAATGATTTAAGCTTTCGAAAGGATAGTTCTGAAGCCATCAGTTTTTCCCAATTATTTTTTTTACAAGGTAAATGGTTTCGGAAGGGTTACTTTCGCTTGTATTCACTTATACCTAAAAGATATTGTTAAAGATAAACCCACTGCCTTCTAAAGGGGTATTTTCAAGTGGTTTCGAAGCTATGCTTCTAAGAGATGTTTTAAAGTGTTTTGAAAGGATATGCTTAGTGTTTTGAGAAGAAGTTTTGAATGCTTTTGAAGGAGGTTATCCAATGGTTTCAAAAGTAAGAGTTTAAGGTTTAGAAAACATTTATTTTCAAAATAAGGAACTCGGTCTCATTTTAAAGGATAACATATGGCTAAGATAAAGGAGTTTTGAAATGGTTATAAGTATGAAGTTTTTGAAGAAGTTTTTCTTGATAAAAAAACAGGTTAAAGGGATTAACCATGTTTTAAATGAAAATGATTTTAGGGATATTAAACCACAGGTGTTGGTATTATTATGCTATTATGTTTGCTTCTTCTAATATATATATTCACATTATAATGGACTCATAACTACGTTTTAGGGAGAAAGGGCAGAATAACCAGCTAGGTTGTCTTAGTAGTGAATATAAATTGAGTTAACTCCTGAATGAATAGAATTGCATCCAGGAGGTTAGGTAGACTAGAATGTAGGATGCCTAAATATTGATTAAAGAAGTCGACATATAGATAAGTTTGTAGTAAACCCTTGAATATATGTTAGGAAAAATTATTGACAGATGCCGATAGGTTCATAGTAACCCCATGAAACTATGACTAGAAAGAGTTATTGGCAGGGGCCAATAGGTTTGTAGTGAACCCATGAAAATTATATCTGAATTAAGTTATTGAAAGAAGTCAATATGTTCCTTGTCAACCCATGAAAACTAGGATAAGAGGGAAGTTATTGGAGATACCAATAGGTTCAGGTAGAACCTATGAACGATGAAGTTATTGGCAGGGGCTAAAAGGTTCTTTGTGATCCCATGAAAACTATGAAACCGAACACGGAGTCCATAAGTATTAAACAGGTTATTAGTTAGCCCATGAAAACTAATATGTTAATAGTAACCCTAGAACTATAACTGAGGCAGATAGTCAAAAGGAATGAGGATAGGTAATCCAGAATTGATTTTCTTGTTTGCATATCATCATAATATTTTAAATTTCTATGTTTTAAACATTGTGGATGCAGAAGCACAGTATATGGTTATATAAAGTTTTGGATATGATACCAGCGAGGGAAACACGTTCCGCTAAGCGGCTGGTATCACTAGACATTTAAATGGTTTGAGATGGTAGATTTTTATTCATACCAAGCTTTATGTCTGACTCGAAGTTTATGTTTTCCCCTTAAACTCTCGGATGCTCAATTAACTTTGAGTAGTTTGAGAATTGAGGTTTTTAGGTACCTCTTTAGACAAATAAGCTTTCGGAGACGTGCAGGAGACATGACAGCTATTTAGAATTCTTTTCTATTTTGATTCTATCATGTTTTGTTGTAAAGGAAAAAGTTATTTAATTTCCTAGTTATATACTCTAATGATCTAGAAAGGGAATCTTCATATGCCACTCTTGGCATATGTTGTAATAAATATATTTCCTCCGTATGTGGTTCTTGAATATAGGATTATGTAATGAATGTTGAAATGCTCCGAAATAGAATGAGAAAGTTGTTTGTTGATTTTAATATTTTTCGTATCCTTATGTTTCTGTTATATCAATGTATCTAACATTACCATATTTTATCACCGAGGATTAATAACTATGGATGACTATAGCATCCATACTCGTTGGTTTTGGGCCTCCAAGTGGTGGATGTTATAAGTTGGTATCAGAGCATATGTTTATGAAACTTAAGAAATTAGACCTAAAAGATTTTTCAAAACATAATCCAATTAATCAGGAAATGAAATTGGGTTTGGGATAGCGCTATAGTTAAGTACTTGTATTTGATATAGATATGTATAAATAAGTACGTATTCCTCTCTCTCTTAGATTAACGAGAAAGAAGATATGGAGGCAGGAAACGAAAGAGGAAATCTCGGTGAAGGAAGCACCACAACCAACGGAAATGTTTGACCCACCAGGAGGAACCCGGGTCGACAGGCTAATGCTAATAAAAATGTAGATGATAATGTGGGTGCTGGAAATCCACTAGTGGATATGGGGGAGATGTATTAGTTCTTCAACAATCTGATGCAAGCATGAGCAGCAGCTGAAGTTGCTGGGAATGTTGGAGGAGCTAATCTTGTAGTTCCGGTTAGGAATAGTTATGCTATGCTGAGTAGAGACTACACCAGCCTTTGTGGGAAACTGTTTATGGAAACAGGGGATGCCAAAGAAGTTGAGGATTGGCTATTGCATTGTGAAAGGATCTTCGTTGATTTGTGTTTGTACGGTGAGAAGAAGTGGAGGCCGGCCTCTAGGCAACTGCAAGTGGCAGCACTTCATTAGTGGAATAGTGTTACTGCCGGGGTTCCGGAGAAGGAGTTCACTTGGGCAGATTTCAGAAGAAGATTTGAGAAGAGGTTTTTGTCTGAAGTTGCTAAGTCGACGTTGATGAGAAAGTTTATGGATTTGGTGCAGGGAGAGATGTCGGTAATCAAGTATGCTACTAAGTTTGACGAGTTGTCCCGATATGGGCATACTACTATAGACACCGACATCAGGAGGAATGACAGTTTCATTGAGGGATTGAGACCTGAGATCTCTAGGGAGACCCTGTCACATCTCTATGATCCTTATAATGTAATTGTGGAGAAGGAAATCTGACAGAAGGAGATGCTTGCTATTTGTGCTTGAGAAAAGCCAGTTAAAACCCAGGGCCCAGAGGGAAAGAAGAGGAAGTTCTTTAAGAAGAAGGGAGCCGAGAAGAGAGAAGCTACCAAGAAGGAAAAGGCTGATTTAGTTTGCTTCAAGTGTGACAAGGAAGTTTATTATGTTCATGAGTTCCGTTCAGGCAAGGGGAAGAAGGCTGTAGAAAAGAAGAATCTGATGTGTTTCAATTGTGACCAGGTTGGGCACTATAAGAACCAGTGTCTAGAGCCAGTTATGGCGGACAAGGGAAAGATTTTTGTTGTTGGACCATCATCTGCTAGGCCAACTGGAGCTGAAAAAGGAAAGACTGTGATGGAAGGTGTGCTTTTGATTTACAGTATACCAATTAGGGTACTATTTGATACCCGTGCATCACATTCGTTTATATCTTAAAATTTGGTTGATAAGTTATGCTTAGAACTCGCATACCTTGTTGCTTCCTTAAGGGTTGCGAATCAAATAGGAGGGTATACAACTCTAGGAATGAGATGCGACTAGATAGAACTTGATATGTTAGGTCATAAATTTGCATGCAGTCTATATGCTTTCAATTTTCTAGATTTCAGAATCATTTTAGGTATGGATTGATTGGGTAAGTATGAGGCTAGGATATTTTTCCAGGATACAGAGGTATCACTAAGACATTCGAATAGTCATAACTGACTTATATTCTCGGTGGAGAATTCTGACCCGAGTAGTTGTGCTTTGTTAAGTGCTATGGAAGTAAGAGAAGAGTTAGGTTAGGTTCGAGCAGCAAGAGATTTTACAGATGTCTTTGGGTCAGTTATAGTACTACCCTTGGAACGAGACGTTGAGTTTTGGATAGATCTTGTGCCAAGAGTTGAACGTGTAAGTAGACCACATAGCAGGATGACACCGACCGAGATGAAGGGATTGAAGGTGCAGCTAGTGGATCTAAAAGGAAGGAATTTTATCGACCAAGCAGTTCTCCTTGGGGAGCGGCCGCGGTGTTCGTGAAGAAATCATATGGGTCGTTGACGATGTGTATTGACTATCGTAAGTTAAACGAGAGGATTAAGAATAAATATCATTTACCGAAAATAGATGGTCTATTTGATCAATTGTGTGGAGCCAAAGTGAGTCAAAGTGTTTTCTCAGTTGGATTTAGCGACATGTTTCCATTAGTTAAGAGTAGTAGAGGATAGTATTCCGTTAATATCATTTCGAATTAGGTATGGCTCATACGAGTGGTTAGTAATGCCATTCGGGTTAATGAATGCACCTGCTTTTTCGTGAATTTGATGAATCGAGTTTTCCGAGAATACTTGGATAGGTTTGTGTTGGTATCTATAGATGATATTTTAGCATACTCATAGGATGAAAGGGAGCATGAAGATCATCTTAGAGTAGTGCTTAAGACGCCGATGCGGCATCAACTAAAAGCAAAGTTTTCCAAGTGTCATTTTTGGAAGAAAGAGGTTAAGTTTCTTGGTCACACGGTTTCAGAGAAAGGCTCGTCAATCGATCTAGATAAGATCGAAGCTGTCAATAATTGAAAGAGACCAGAGATGGCGACCGAGATAAGGATTTTTCTTGGCCTTGCTGGCTATTACCATAGATTCATCAAGGATTTCTCACGGATAGCAGCGTCGTTGACTGAGTTAACCATGAAGGATGTGAAGTTTGTCTGGTCCGACAAATGTGAGGAAGCATTCCTTATGTTAAAGCATTTGTTGACTAATGCACCTGTGTTAATAGTTCCAGACGGAAACTAAGGGTTGGTGGTGTAGGCTGATGCATGTGAGACTGGATTAGGAGTGTGCTGATGTAGAAGGGAAAAGTTATTGCTTACGCGTCATGATAGCTTAGACCGCATGAAGCGCGATATCCTACTCATGATTAGGAGTTGGTTGTGGTGATCTTTGCATTGAAAATTTGGAGACATTATCTCTTAGGAGAGAGATTTGAGCCATATAGAGATCACAAGTGTAACGATCGGGTGATTTTCGACCTCTGAAAATTGACACTAATACATTCACTGTATATAGAGTGCTGAGAAACGAATGTTGGAAATACCAGGTTGTTAGGATCTAAGAAGAAAAAGAGATAGAAGAAGAAACATAAACAACATCACATAATCTCACCATTGCAGTGGAACAAAATATAATATACAGTAAAAGCATTTTATAGAAAGAAAAACCGTACTGCCAATATACATTCAAGTTATCAGAGTACAATCATCAACAAATAATTTTGGACAGATATAATAACTTGTCCCTAAATACTGACTATGCAGAAAATAATACACAACGGAATATAGTCAAATACGTGTAATACGTCTCTGCCATCCAGCTCGTCTCCTAAGCTCCACAGTGTCCAAACCTTAAATTCTGTAATACTAGGTCTGACCCGAGCATTACAATAATGTAACACCCGAGTAGGGCTGGAAACCAGCTTGAGTAAACCCACTTAATTTGAAATATTTAAGTTTTAAAACTTCTTTGAAAACCAAGGTATCTTGTATAAACACGACGAGTTTTATCTTATTTTATCCCAAAACATTTTACAGAAATCCATCGATATTATTATAGTGCCTAAGCACAATACTTATTTAAAATAGTTATATTTTTGAAATTAATCCAGTTCCAGCCTATTAAACTCTACAATCAAAGACCGTGAAGGTTCATAGTGATTTTCAAATCGAAGTGGTTCCGGATAACGCAGATATCCAATCCCGGTCTCTTCAAATCCAAGCAATAAATTTTAAAAGGGAAAATTGTCTTAAAATAAACAATTTATATTTAGGATGATAATATTCACATATGGTAATTTATTACAGATATTTACCTTCAATAAAACGTGTCAACGCTTTATTCCAAACCTTTACATTCACTTGCTACTCATTGCACAGACAAGAACACTTGAAATAAATATTCAAGAGAAAGGAGGCAAATCATAGATCGTTAACTTAATTTAACGATTAATAATTTATATTAACAAATTTGCTATTTACGATTTTATTAACCTTAATTACTGAACCCGTTTATATTATTAAACCGAATAATTTTAAATTAAAGAAATTGTAAAACAATTTTATTTCTGGTTAACTAAAATTAAACAATCCAATTATAGCTAATTTTTCTTTCAAACCTGAGAATTTATTACTTAATAATTTAATTAAGGGTAATAATTTCAAACCATGGCTAATCGAGAGTATTCATTTACAATTTCAAACCCGTTGCTTTTTTTTATCCTTTTTCCTCCTTTTCCTTTTCCCTTTTCTTTTCCTTTTCTTTTTTCCTTTTTTTTCCTTTTTATTTTTCTTTCTTTCCTCTTGGCCCATACCCGGCCTATCCCTCTTCTCCTCTTCTCCCCTTTTTCTAATTTTCATTCCCACCTCCGTTCTTTCCCTTATCTCCTTACCCACACGAGCACACACTTAGTCGTGCAACTGCACACGTCGCCGATCAACCCATTTTCACCACCGACCATCTATGTAAGTCACCTTCGTCCATCACCGCGCATCCCCTACCTGAACCATGAAAAAACCCCTCGTTCTAAAATATCGATCATCGAACCAATGCCTGGAACTCCGCCATGAGCTTTTCCCCTCGCCTTGCCACCACAGTCTACCAATCCTCACCAAAACTGTGCTAGACGACTGTCCCACTCCCCTCTACCTTTTCCCTCTACACCGCACGCCTCTACCTCGCTCCTCTCTTCACCATTTCTAAAAACCAGTAACCCAAAAACCATCGCTTGAAACCCTATTTCCCTCTACACCGCACGCCTCTACCTCCTCCTATAACCCACACAGCTCATTAAAAATCATCGTACCATTTTTCGCGACTTCCACATCATTCGAGCCTCCACCCAGCCAAAACACGAGTCACGAAATCAAGCACGACGCCGCAATTTGACCAAACACCTTAATACGTTCAACTCTGCATATATCACTTCACGCCCAGCAAAAAATCACCAAACCAACCTCAAAAATCATGATTTTCAGTGACGATCACAACTGTGTAATCAAATCACTTACCCATGACATTCGAAACTCGGCTATATTTGAGTTAATCACTGTAAAATGGGTTGTTTTCCTTCCAAGCTTAATGAAACTTAAAGAAATAAATTTCAAGATACTCTGCACTCGAAAATAAATAAGGTTTTTTTTTGAAATCGAGGTCTAAAATTAAATAGATAAGAGGATATTGATTTTTTTTTTGAAGTGGATGTTTTACTGTTTTATCAAATAAAAACACTAACAGGGGAGAGAAAGAAGATGTGCTATGATTTCTGGAAGGCCTGACCATGTTAAACCCATAAGAACATGCTCATACTCATAGAATATCCAATATACACTTATTGCATTTCATTGTTTCATTCAAAATCAACATTTGTATGAGTCTATGTAATATCCAGTAATCAAGTTTACTCACAGTTTAAAAGAATGATGAACTGCTTCCTTTTGTTTTGATCTCCCTTCTAGCTTTAAGCCTTGCCTGTCTTGGAGCATTCTTCTTGTTGTTATTTTTTTGTACGTAAATGAGTGATCAAGGCACGACTATGCTATGCATATATAAAAGAGGAGGAAGTGTTTAAGGCAAGCAATGGTGGCTGCAGATTTGTGCAGGCTATGTTTTTATTTTATATTTCTTTTCTTACCTTTTATCTTGATTTGATTTTATTTTGAGTTGATTTGATTTAATGTTGTGTGTGACTTGATTTGATTTATTGTGTTGATAAGATCTTTTATGTGCTTGATTTAATGTTGTATGTGACTTGATTTTGAATTTTGTTATGATTATGTCTCCATGCATATATATATATAAACACATATGTTTCATATATATATATGTAGGTAAATTTGTTTTTATCCAATGTAAATGTATTTGTTTACTAACACCTATATATGCTAAACTTGAACACTATATTTACATACAAGTATAAATAGCCATTTACGATGTTTGTATTATTTATTATGTATATATATATGTGTGTGTGTATTTATCCTCACATATTTTTATATACCTTTAAGTATACACAAGTTTTATATACATTTTCATTTTTTACCATTTAATATAAGCATATATACATATATCCATAAGTTTGAATTTTTAATTATGAGGTTTTATATGCTCATGTATACACACACACACTCTTATATTTCACATCATAAAACTTGTATATCTTTTATATATATACAAGTATATGGAGATTCCATATATATATATATATGTATTATTTATCATATCAATAATTTATAGTTTTAACCAACTTTATATTAGATATTTTTAAACATCAGAAAATTTATCCATTCGATAAATAAAAATTTATATTTAAGCAATTAAAATCAGTTGATACCCAATAATCGGCGTGAAAAACTCGGGTCATCACAATAAGTCTTCAAGGTACTTATTCTCTTAGAAGGATTTGAATACGAGACAACAGAGGTGGCTAGAGTTTTTAGCAGCTTATGATTTTGGTATAGAGTATACTTAATCAAGGTACTCCTGGGAAAGGAAACAAGGTAGCAGATGCTCTTAGAAGAAGACATCAGAATGTGGTGTTAGCTACATTGGCAAGATGGAAAGATTTAAGAGCTTTGACTACTTGTAGTATGCAGTTAAGATTGACTACTAGTTCCAGCCAGAGGATTGCCATGTTATCCTGTTTAGACTTCGACTAGTGTTGATCGAAAGGATTGCTTCTAAGCAGAAAGAGGATCCATTATTAGCTGAGAGGATTATAATGCTTGAGGTTAGAACCAAAATCGATGATCTAAAGGATTTTAGTCTTGAACGGAGAAGATGGTTGAGAAAGAAGGGACGATTATGTGTTCCCTGTTTGCACAAAAAATGGACAAACACCTCCAATCCGTATTATTTAGTTGATTATATGTTATTTTCAAGGTTTTAGGTCACTTATGCAAATATGTAAAAAGCAAGGACTAAAATGTAAAAGACACGCAGATTTATAATGGTTCGGCCAGAACGTGCCTACGTCCACTTTATATGTTATTCTCTCCTTTCTTTCAGATTACAAGTACAAAGCTTTAAGTACAAGTATAAGAAAGTTGTTTGAAAGTTCCTTCCTTGCTTGAGCTCTCAAACTTGTCTGCCATTGTTGTACCCCTGCCCCTCTATTTATAGAGTGAGGTTAGGGGCGGGGGTCTTGGATGTATATAGCTGCTGATGGGCCCGGGCTGAAGCAATTTGG
This sequence comes from Allium cepa, assembly GCA_030765085.1. Taxonomy (NCBI): domain Eukaryota; kingdom Viridiplantae; phylum Streptophyta; class Magnoliopsida; order Asparagales; family Amaryllidaceae; genus Allium; species Allium cepa. The sequence continues at coordinate 691,077,229 of CM060942.1, read as the reverse complement.
CCTTGCAGCGTTCTGGTTCGGCGAAGCTTGGTTCGGTCGTGGTTGGAGAAGGTTGGACCGGTGGAGCCTTGGTCCGGTGGTTGTTGGTGGAGAGGCCTTGGTCCGGTAATGGTATGGTCTGGTGGAGGCTGATTCGGCCGTAGTTGGTTCGGTAGCGTGGAGAGAAGGTGGTTCGGGTGTAGTTGGTTCGACAGTGGAAGGCTAGGAGATGCCTCGTCCGGTACCGAATGGTTTGGTGATGGTGGGTCTTGGTCCGGTGGTGGAAGCCGGTTCGGCATTCCTGGGAGATAGGAAGGGGAGTTGGCTCGGTGGGTCATGGTTCGGCAGAGGTTGGATGGGCGGGTTCGGTAGATAGGAGGTATACTTGGTTTGGCTAGGTAAGGGAGAAACCGTGGTTCGGCATGGAAGCTAATGCCTCTTGGTCTCGCGATCCCATGGGTGAGAATTTGTCCAACATTTGCCCCCCAAAGTAGGGCATATGCTAGCATATGTCGTGCTTTGTTTCAGTGTGATAGCCTCGTGGTTTGGATACCTGGTATAGCTTCATCCGGCTTGAGGTGCCGAGCCAGTTGGTCCGGTGCTTCTGCGCTCGTCTATATATAGGGGCTACACCCCCTTAGTTATTCCTTACCGAACCATAGAGAGCCGAATCAACTCCTAGCCGGATCAACTTCGTACCGAACCAGGTATATATCCTAAAGCCGAATGAGCTTAAGTATCTTGACTACCGAATGTATCTGATGCCGAATGGATACGAGGTTTCTGAGAACCGAATGGGGCTCGGTACTGGGAGTGCCGAATGACTCTTGTGCTTCGTACCACCGAATGATACTGGGAATTGGAGTGCCGAATGAATCTTAAACCTTTAATGCCGAATGAATCTCGAAAACTTGACCACCGAATGGAACTTGACAACTATTCGTTTATATTCCCATATTCCTTGTTCTCACGTCATGCTTTTCCTGTGTTGTAGATAAATGTCTCGTAGAGCAGAAACTCGATCAGACAGTAAGAAGTCCAAGGATAGGGGGAGTCTTCTTCCGTGCCCCCAGCCCAACCAGGACCAAGCGCGACATGGACCTGCCTCGAGGTCATTAGTGGATGGGTATGGTCCTCAAGAGCTTCTGAACTCTCCCCCTGATTGCTTTCCGAGCTCCCTCAAAGAGGAGCAGCTTGATGTCATTTCTCGTTCCTTCGGGATTGACAGGGCTCTTATGCTGTTGCCGGGAGAGGGGGTTATGCCATATGACCCTCCTGAAGGGTACTTTGCGTATAGCAGATATCATTGCATGTGTGGTGCTATCCCGCCTCTCAACGCTTGGATAGTTAGCTTTATCACATATCTGAAGGTGGCTCCATTCCAGCTTCAGCCTAACTCCTATGCCATTCTGGTGAGTCTTTTCGTCATCTTTTAGAGGAAATATGGGCGTCCCCCCTCCAACCGGGAGATCCGATATCTGTACAACTTGAGAGGCTACAAGAAGGGGTCTCTATATATCAGTTTGGAAGCGGCCGTGCCCTTCAAGCCTGTCCTAGACTTGTACTCGAAGTTCAGCATGTTCAAGAAGGAATGGTTTTTTATTAGGGATGACACTGTTTCTTTCCGCCTTTTCACTTCCGGCTGTAAGTTGAACTTCATTTATATTTTCCTTGTCCCGATCACAATGCTTCTTCTTATATGCCTTTATTTCTTGCTAGCGACAGGTGGTTTTGCGGTCGTGGAGACTGACTCCTTGGCTCGGATGGCTACCGAAATAAAGGTCATTTCGGGAAGGGATAGGTCGGCCTCCTACCTGATCAGGAACGCCACTCTCCTGGAGTATAACTTGATTTTGCCACATCAATCTGTGGTTAAACAGAGAGATACAGCCGAGGAGAGGGCTGCTAAAGCTAAGGATGGGGCTACTGCGAAGAGTAGCAAGAAGAGACCTTTCTCGGTGCCTCCAGCCATTGGGGGAAAGAAGCTTAAGAAGTCCGATGGACCCTCTCCCGGTACATGTCCAGATATTCCGGAGGAGGAAGGTGGAGAGGAGGAAAGAGACGAAGAGGAGAGCGGAGGAGATGGAGAAGGTGAAGGACAGGGTGGTAGTGGTGCTGGTGCCTTGACCTCCGGGCAAGTGGGGGAGCTTCAGGAGTGGACGGATGAGGCTCTCCGTCAAGCTTTCGGGGAATCGGAGGGGGAACCGGATTTGGCGGAGAAGGCGAAGAAGACTGGCAAGGCCGGGGCTGACGCCGATCCATCCCCTAAGAGCTCCTCAGCTAGGTGACTCCGGCAGTGCAAGGTGAACTTTTGACTTTTGCAGACTCCATTTATGATAGGGACTTAGGAATATTTTATGGTTCGCTTCTGTCCTGGAATGAGATTCAGGACTTATTGCAGTATTCTCCTTCTCCGCAGGGTTTGTATAACAGACGTGCCTTCTCTTTCCTTTTAAGTTAACATATTTCTTGAATTATGGACCCTCGTATGTTCGTAACACTTGTTCTTTATTACAATGGCAGGTGAGGTGGCCAAAACTTCAGACGTTCGACACCACCTCGAACAATTCAAGTTGATGAGAGCTTCTACTAAGGCGAAGCCGCCACCCGGCCGTTCCGGGGATGTAGTCAGATATCACTCTTTTCTTGGAGTCATTGAGGAAGGTATCCAGCAAAGGAAGAGGAGGCGATCTTTGTTTGATTCACCACCTGGTCCGCAGCTTCCTCCTCAACCTATTCATGATATCACGGAGGAGGAAACTGAGCATATTCCCTCCCCGCATCCGACTGAAAATCCTACCGTTATCCGCATAAGGCGCCCCGACGTGCCTCGCAATCCCTTTGCCGGCCACCCGGATTTAGACCCTAGTTCCCAGGACATATTATTTGACGAGGCCACGGGCGAGCATCTTCTCCCCCGCAATCCCATGGTTCGGATTCTTGATGAGGCTAAGTCTCTAGATCTGGATCTGCTCACTACTCGGATAGCTGCTATGGGGGACGAAGCCAAGGCCAACATTGACCGGGTCGCGGAGGAGGTCAAGAAATTGATGGAGCATCATGCTCGGCTGGCTAGGGCTTGGGAGGAAATTGGGAGTGCTAACATCCGACTGCGGCTACAGGTTTCTGTTCAGGCCAAACAGCTTGCCGATCAGGCTATTCAGATTTCTCAGCACGAGGCAGCCTCCAGGCAGTTGAAGGAGAATCTGGAAAAGGCCAGCAGGACAGAATTGCGAAAAATGGAGGCTGCTTGCAAGGGGCGGATTGATATGGCCATTGCAACGGTAGATGAGGTTCGGAATGCGGATCTTGAGCGGATTGAAAAGTTGTCTGGGAGGCTTGATGCCGCAGAGCTTGCTCAGGCCAAGCTAAAGGAAGAGATGGAGGAAATGAGGAGGTCTCTCCAGGCTGACCGCTTGAGATACCGATCGGAGAGGAATGCTACCGTCGCTAAGTTGTTGTCCTCCGAGGCCCGGGTGAGGGAGTTTGAGGAGAATGAGGGGATGATGGATGAGATGTTGCAGGATATGTACTTCCGTACCTGGAAGCAGGGTAATCTATCCTGGATGGATGACTATCCCCGGATCATGGCTAGGATATATCTCCGGGCTTTGGAGGAGGCCAAGACCGATGCAGATAAGGAAGGTGGAGCGGCATTCAGGATGGACGTGGTAACCGCCCAGTTCTCAAAGGAGGAGAAGGTAGCGGTGAAGGAAGGGATGCGGCTGCTTGCCGCGGAGGAAGCGGGTGTGCAATTGGTTGATGAGGATCAAGCGGCGAACGCTGGTGAGTTTCTTTTCTCTTTCTCTTTTCTTTTTGGATTTTCATAACTTGATCACTTACTGTTCGCTTAATGAATTCCCCTTCTGAATTGGACAGGTGGGACTTCTGGTCACCATGCTGCGAGCTCTGACCCTGCGGCTAAGTAGGCTTGGAGAGTTGGTAGGATGAGGGCGAAGCGTGAACGCAGCTGGTCACCTTTTGATTTCTTTTTATTGCTGTTAATGTTAGTCCAAAACATTGTTGTAACTGTAATAATATTGTTTGTGATGAATGACGTTTTGTAATTTCATAATATAAGCTGATTCCTTTATGTTGGAATGTTATTGCTATTTTGTTGTGCTGTGTAAGTGATGTAACTATGTATATTACTAGTGACTTGACTGTGTCTGATGCCAAGTTTTTTGCTTAAAGCATAATTTTCCCATTTTGCAATGTAAATGTGATGTGTAAATACGAACTGCAGCTATGCATTAATGTATAAAAGTAGAAGGTACCGCCCTTCATATTTTGGCCATAGACGGCGATTTCGTGCATCCTGTAAGACTAAGCACGGAATTCTGTTGAGTGTCTCATCATCCGATTATAAGTTTCTGTTCCCATTAGCGAACGTTCCCTATTTCATGTCCTGTACTTTCAAGCACCGTTACGGAGAATAAGAGAAAAGTTTTAAATGAAATTGAAATATAGGAAAAGTAAAACTTCCAGTCACGGAAGGCCGTCGATGTGCTTAAGTTCATGGCAAACGGGTTTTGTAGTCACTTTCCCTAGCTGTGGGTCTTGGAGACATTTGTCACCCATCTTACGCCTACTGCGGGGAGTTTTCTTTTTTACCACAGCCGCACTTAAGACACATCGGAGCCGATCGCGCACAGTAACTACCCGGGCCATTATGGCCCGTAATCGTGGGTATTATTCGATTTACCGTGGCCGGCTAGCGTGGGGGCCGATCGTCAACTGTGAACTGCCCCTGGCTGGCCATACCTTATGTTGGGGCTTATGATCGGTTCATAGTCGCCGGCAAGCCGAATCGCTGTAATGAGCTGCCATCGGCTATAGTCGGCCTTTTTTATGATGACTTATACTCGGCTTATTACAGTCGGCTTTAAGGGCCGAGGCAAACAATGAGTTAACTCGCGGTAGAGGGATACCGGAGCAAAGTGTCTCATTGGTGAGGGCATAGGAGCGCAGCGTACCTGTTAGATTTTGTCCAGGTGGAGTTGTGTTGTGAAGTTCTGGATTGAAATGTCATCTGCAAAGGATTTTGTTCAACAGCAAAGGATAAAGCTTAACAAGTAGCCAAGATATAAAGGAACAAGTTAACATGAGCCAAGTTTTTTAAAGTGGTTCGGCACAAAGATGCCTACGTCCACTGATTCTCTTTGTTAATTCACTTCATATGGGCAGTACAAGTTAAGAAAAGTATCGACGGAGGTGTCGGATGTTCCATGCCCTCTGGAACACCTCTCCGTCCACTGTTGACAAAATATAAGCTCCGTTGTGGAGATCTTTGTCAATTACATAAGGTCCGTCCCAGATGGGGTCCAGTGCTCCGGGGCGCGGAAAGATTCTCTTGAGGACAAGGTCTCCTTCTTGTAAGCTGCGATGTTTGACTTTGGGGTTGTATAGTGCTGCCACTTTTTGTCTATGAGCTGCTGCTTTGAGTGCTGCATCATTTCTTCTCTCCTCAATTAGATCCAAAGACATGTGGAGGAATTCTTCATTTTCTTCTGGGTTGTAGTGGATCCTACGGTGAGAGGGCACTATAGTTTCAACTGGGAGCATGGCCTCCGATCCGTACGCCAAAGAGAAGGGAGTATGCCCTGTTGAAGTTCTGTAAGATGTGCGATAGGCCCAAAGTGCCGTAGGAAGTTCGTCCACCCAAGCGCCTTTCGACTTTTCAAGTTTCTTCTTGATTAAGGTTTTGAGAATTTTGTTGACAGCTTCTATTTGGCCGTTTGCCTGGGGATAAGCCACGGATGAGAAGCTTTTGCGAATCCCGTGCTCTTGGCACCAGTTGGTGAATTCCTCGCTGTCAAATTGAAGTCCATTGTCTGATACGATTTTCAGTGGTGTTCCGTACCTGCACAGAATATTTTTGATTAAGAAGTTGATAACTTTTGCCGAAGATATTTTATTTAGAGGTTCCGCCTCCACCCATTTGGTGAAGTAGTCGACTGCCACTATAGCATATTTGGCTCCGCCTCGGCCCGTTGGCAGTTCGCCAATTAAGTCAATCCCCCATATTGCGAAGGGCCAAGGGCCGGTCATCTGAGTAATTTCATTGGTTGGTAGTCGAGGGATTTTGGCAAATTTCTGACATCTGTCACATTTTTTGACGAAGTCTAAGGCGTCTTTGTTCAAGGTGGGCCAGAAATATCCGTATCGGAGTATCTTTTTTGCCAGAGTCTGCCCTCCGGTGTGGTCTCCATAACTTCCCTGATGGATGTTGGATAGAATTTCCCTGGCTTCTCTTCCAGCAACGCACCTCAATAAGGGGTTAGAGAAGCCGCGCCGATAGCGGATGCCTTCTTGCATCGTGTAGCGGGATGCTTTCCTTAGAATTTTCTTAACTTCATTTCGTCCGTCTGGTAGGGTGCTGTTTTGTAAGTATTCTCGGATAGGGGTCATCCATGTTTCTTCTTTGGTTGCAGCTATCAGGTTTACTTGCTCAAAACTCGGGGTTAGTAGCCTTGAGACAGTTATCGTTCCAGAAGTGGTATCATCTCCCATGCTAGCTTGCTTTGCCAGTTCGTCGGCCTCTTGATTTTCTTCTCGAGGAATGTGTTTGATCGAGTAGTGATCCAATTGATTGAGCAGCTGCTTGGTCTTTTTCAGATATGCCGTGAGCCGCTCTCCTCGAGCCTGGAACTCCCCTAGTATTTGATTTATGATGAGTTGCGAATCACTGCGAAGACATAAGGAACTGACTCCGATCTCCAGGGCGAGCTCTAGTCCGGCTATTACTGCTTCATATTCGGCATCATTGTTGGTGGCAGCGAATTCCAGCCCTAATGCATAACGCAGCTTTCTTCCCCTGGGAGTGATGATCACAACGCCTGCCCCCGAGCCTTGTTCGTTCGACGCTCCATCTACGAAGAGGTTCCACTTGATATCTTCTGCTATTTCAGATTGGTCCCTACCTTCGCTAGTAGTGAATTCGGCAATGAAATCAGCTATGGCTTGCCCCTTGATAGCGGTGCGAGGATGGTAAGTGATATCATATTGACTTAGTTCGATGCACCACTTAAGTAATCGCGCAGAAGTGTCGGGGCGATGGAGCACTTGTTTTAGCGGTTGATCGGTTAAAACTCTGATGGAATGAGACTGGAAATAGTGTCGCAGCTTCCTTGATGTGATTAGTAAACAGTATGCCAGTTTCTCGAGTTTAGGATACCGGGCTTCTGCTCCTGTGAACCTTTTGCTTATGAAGTACACTGGCCGTTGTGTGCGGTTGTCTTCTCTCACCAACGCGGCGCTTAGGGCATGCGGTGACACAGCAAGGTATAGGTATAGTTCTTCGCCTTCATTAGGAGTTGAGAGTGCTAGTGGCCGCTGGAGGTGCTCGATTAGGTTAAGAAAAGCTGCTGAACATTCGTCGGTCCACTCGAATTTTCCTTTGTCTTTCTTCAGGGCTTCGAAGAAAGGAATGCATTTGTCAGTTGCTTTAGAGATGAACCGGCTTAGGGCGGCCACCTTCCCGTTTAGGCTTTGCATTTCTTTCCGAGTGGATGGTATTTCGATATCTTGCAAGGCTCGGACTTGTTCGGGGTTCGCTTCGATCCCTCTGGCATGGACGATGAATCCCAAGAACTTTCCTGATGACACTCCGAAGGAGCACTTTAGCGGGTTCAGCTTCATTCCATATTTGCGAAGTACTTGAAACATCTCACCCAAGTGGCTTACATGATCGTTGGCTTTTCTTGACTTCACTAGCATGTCGTCCACATAAACTTCCATGGTTCGTCCTATCAGTTCTGCAAACATCTTGTTGACGAGGCGCTGGTAGGTAGCTCCGGCGTTCTTAAGTCCGAAAGGCATTACTTTGTAGCAGTACAACCCCCGGTCCGTGATGAAACTGGTGTGGTCTTGATCGGGGGCATGCATAGGGATTTGGTTGTATCCTGAGTACGCATCCATAAAAGATAAGAGCTCGTGTCCGGTAGTGCTGTCCACGAGTTGGTCGATTCGGGGGAGTGGGAAGCAGTCTTTCGGGCAGGCGTCATTTAAGTTGGAGAAATCGACGCATGTTCGCCACTTTCCATTAGCTTTCTTCACCGGTACCGGGTTGGCGATCCACTCCGGGTAGGTGGCTTCACGTATGAAGTCATTGGCAAGTAAGTTATTTACTTCTTCCTCGAGGGCTGCTGATCGTTCTGCCCCCATACTTCTCTTCTTTTTCTTTACCGGTACCTTGGTAGGATCGATGTTTAGTGCATGGCATGCTATGTCCGGGGAGATCCCGGTCATATCAGCGTGCGTCCATGCAAATACATCCATGTTGTGGCGAAGAAAATCAATGAGTTGATTCTTTAATTTTCCTTTTAGCTGAGATCCGACTCTCAGCAGTTTACTTGGGTCGTGTTTGTCTACAGATACGAATTCCATAGCCTCTGCAGGCTCGGCGGTGGCCTCCTCCAATCCGTCCCTGGGATCTAGTTCGTTGAAGGGATCACTTGTATATCGAAGAGGAGGGGCTTTCTTTAGTTGCTATGCTTCCAAGCTTTTCATGCAGAGAGTTGTCTCTGCATTCTTCCCTTTATCTTTCTTGCGGTTATTGCGAAGCTCGGTTACATAGCAATCACGAGCGGCGTCTTGATCTCCTTCTACTTCTCCCACTCCATTATCCGTTGGGAACTTCATCTTCAGGCACCATGAGGCAAGGACAATTTGGAAGTCGGACAAGGCTGGTCTTCCTAAAAAGGCATTGTAGGCCGAGTGGTTGTCTATTAGCACGAATGTTTGTTTCCGAACGGCGGAACGAGGATGACTTCCCAATTCAACAAAGAGATCCAATTGTCCGAGAGGCATCCTTGCTTCTCCAGTGAAACCATGTAGTGGTTTGTTACAGGGGGATACATCCTTCATTGACAGCTTCATTTTGTCGAAAGCATGCTTGAATAGGATATTTACTGAACTTCCAGTGTCTATTAGGATTCGGAAAACTTTGGCTGGACCGAACCAGGAAGAGATGACCATAGGATCCTTATGAGGGTATTGCCTTCCTTCTAGGTCGCGCCCGCTGAATGTGATATCATTACGTTCCTTCCGCTTAGGGTGGCGTTCTTCCATAACAGAATTGACGCGGTCTCCCTCGCTTCTGAGTGAGTTTTCGTATCTTTCCATTTCTTCCCAGCTCTGTCAGCGATGTGTGGCCCTCCTGATATTGTATGGACCACTATCTTCTCTTGGTTGGAACCGCCGGTGTTGCGATTTCCTCCGCCTGTCTCTAGGTGGAGCTGCCCTGGGTTTTCCTTGGTAGGAGCTGGGGTCCTGTCTTGTCCCTACACATAGCGTTCTAATTTCTTTCTCCTGATGTGTTCTTCAATTAGGTCTCGGAGATGGCGGCATTCATTGGTATCGTGCCCATGAGACTCGTGGAAACGGCAGAATTTTCCGGACTGGATTGCGCGATCTGACTCTTTCTTGTGCGGGGGGTGCTTGTATGTGAGTTCGTCCTGGGTGGCCAGGAAGATGTTCTCGACTGTTTCATTCAAGGGAGTGTAAGCGTCAAATCTTGGTCCTGGTCGGTACAAGCGCTTTTCTCCCTTCTTGCCCCCTGCATTGTCTCTGGAGTCGTTTCTCCGAATGTCTTTCGCTGCGGCAGGGGCGTTTCCATGGGCCGTCTTAGCCTGTGGTCCTGTCTGCCTTTCAGTGGCAGCCTCTTCGAGTCTCACGTACTTCCCAGCTTCATGAAAGAAATCGGGAAAGGTAGCTGCTTTTTCTTTAGTTAGTCTTCTAGCGAACTTGGTATCTGGGTGCACGCCACTACAGAGGACCATTAGGGTGAGTTTCTCATCGGCATCTTGGACTGCGGCCGCTGCGGCGTTGAACCGGGTTAGATATTGTTGCAGTGTCTCTCCGGATTTCTGTTTGACATTGGATAGAGAATAAGCATCCTTGGGTTGTTCCACATGAATGCGGAACTGGCTAATGAACTTTTCCTTCAACGTTTCCCATGAACTGATGGATCCGTGGGGTAGATGGAAGAACCAGGAGGTAGCTAGGTCTGCTAAAAATAGTGGAAAGCATTTGCATAATACTCCTTCCGTTACCCCGCTCATGAGCATATGCTGTGTGTATCTCTGCAAGTGTACAACGGGGTCAGAAGTTCCCTTGTACGGTTCCATCGTCGGCATTTTTCACTCTCGAGGGGTGATGGCGGTTTCGATGTCGTAGGTGAAAGGGCTGGTTACCCTAGCGCCTATCCCTCGCTCCCTTTGCTCCCGTCGGACGCATTCCCTGAATAATCGTGCCATTCTTTCATCAGAATTTGGAGCGGACAAGAATGAGCTTGGTTCTTCCCTGCGGGATCGATCTCGTCCGGATGACCTGTAGGGATGGTATAGCCTATCACTTCTGACATTATCCAGTGGCTGTCTTTGGCTACTCGGATGCATGCTAGGACCAGCTACAGTTGCCCCCTGCCTTGATCTTCCTCTGCGGGGTTCTGTTTCGAGTATTTCCATGGGGTCAACTTCGGGCTGGGTTCTAGCTCGGCTCCGTTCAGCGGGGTTTCTATGATTGGGTGGCATGACTGGCTCAGCTACATCCGACCCTCGCCTGGTGCCTCCCCCATCGGGTTTGGTTCCAAGCGCTTCCTCGAGTCGGAGTTCGGGCTGAGTCCGGGCGCGGCCCCTATCACTGTTGTTCTTGTTGATAGCTTCTTCGAAGAGGGAAGACCTTTGCTGTCTCTGAGATCCTCCAGATTGAGACTCACCCCATGATTCAGTGTTGCGGTTGGATTCTTCGGCATCCCTCAAGCGTGACATGAGTTGGTTCACCAAAGCTTCTTGTTGGGATGCGAAGCGGTTAGTTACTTCAGTCATAACTCTATCTAGATCTGCCCTAGTGATTGTTGCCGGTTGTTCCGCGGCAGGGGCTGTTGGATTCGCCTGATCTGCGGTCGTAGTGGGATGGTTCTCTTGATCTGGATCCACCGGATCTGGAGCGCTGCTGGTTGCAACGTTTTTTCCCTTGTTGGTGTCTTTTCTCAGCCTGGAAGTCATGTTTCCTAGGCAATGAAGGGTGCTATTGGGAAAGAAGGTCGAATGAGGGAAGCTGAAGCTTCGAGTTCCAATTTCTCAGCGAAAGCACCAAAAATGTTTGCACAAAAAATGGACAAACACCTCCAATCCGTATTATTTAGTTGATTATATGTTATTTTCAAGGTTTTAGGTCACTTATGCAAATATGTAAAAAGCAAGGACTAAAATGTAAAAGACACGCAGATTTATAGTGGTTCGGCCAGAACGTGCCTACGTCCACTTTATATGTTATTCTCTCCTTTCTTTCAGATTACAAGTACAAAGCTTTAAGTACAAGTATAAGAAAGTTGTTTGAAAGTTCCTTCCTTGCTTGAGCTCTCAAACTTGTCTGCCATTGTTGTACCCCTGCCCCTCTATTTATAGAGTGAGGTTAGGGGCGGGGGTCTTGGATGTATATAGCTGCTGATGGGCACGGGCTGAAGCAATTTGGCCTTGCAGCGTTCTGGTTCGGCGAAGCTTGGTTCGGTCGTGGTTGGAGAAGGTTGGACCGGTGGAGCCTTGGTCCGGTGGTTGTTGGTGGGAGAGGCCTTGGTCCGGTAATGGTATGGTCCGGTGGAGGCTGATTCGGCCGCAATTGGTTCGGTAGCATGGAGAGAAGGTGGTTCGGGTGTAGTTGGTTCGGCAGTGGAAGGCTAGGAGATGCCTCGTCCGGTACCGAATGGTTTGGTGATGGTGGGTCTTGGTCCGGTGGTGGAAGCCGGTTCGGCATTCCTGGGAGATAGGAAGGGGAGTTGGCTCGGTGGGTCATGGTTCGGCAGAGGTTGGATGGGCTGGTTCGGTAGATAGGAGGTATACTTGGTTTGGCTAGGTAAGGGAGAAACCGTGGTTCGGCATGGAAGCTAATGCCTCTTGGTCTCGCGATCCCATGGGTGAGAATTCGCCTAACATTCCCAATGTTGAGGACTGAACGAAAAAAGTTCTCAAGAATGTCATCGATCCAAATTTACGATTCATCCTGGAGGGACCAAGATGTATCAAGATATAAAGAGAAGATTCTATTAAGAAGGTATCAATAGGGATGTTGATTTGTGGGTTAGGCAGTTTGCAAACTGTCAACAAGTGAAGGCCGAACATTTGAAGTCGAGTGGGCTACTTCAACCTTTAGAAATTCCAGTTTGGAAATGGGATCCGACATCCATCGATTTTATAGATGGGTTGCCAAGGTCAAATAAAGGAGATGAAAGTATATAGGTCATAGTGGATAGGTTGACTAAGAGCGTCCATTTAATCCCAGTTAAGTCAACCAGGACGAAACCTGTTTTAGCTAAGTAGTCCGTGAAGAACATAGATAGACTACATGGGATTTCTAGTAGTATAGTCACAGACAGAGATGCTTTGTTTACCAGCGAATTCCGGAGGAGTCTACAGGATGAATTAGGTACCAAGCTTAAGATGAGTACTGCATATCACCCTCAGACGGATGGGAAGACAGAGAGAGTCAATAAGGTACTCGAGGATTTATTGAGAGCTGATGTATTGGACTTTGGTGGATCTTGGAAAGATCACCTACATTTGGTTGAGTTTTCCAATATTAATAGTTATTAGATTAGTATAGGAATGGCGCCTTTTGAATCTTTGTATGAGAGGCCATGCAAATCACTAGCATGTTGGTTGGAGACTGGAGAAAGATTTGTCTTAGGTCCAAATCTGGTTAAAAAGGCGACAAAGAAGATCGAGTTGATCTGAGAAAGGATGAAGGAAGCTCAGTCCAGACGAAAAGGTTACGTAGATAAAAGGCGTAAAAAATCTAGAATTCTCAGTTGGAGGTAAGCTTTTCATTGAAATATCACCGACGAAGGGTGTGGTACGATTTGGAAATTTGGGGAAACTAGCACCGAGATATGTTGGTCCATTCCAGATTATAGAGAGGATTGAAAATCTCACATATAGAGTAGGGTTGCCGAGCAATATGGCAGGTGTCCATAATGTATTTCATATGTCTCATCTAAGCAAGTATGTGCATGATCTAAAGACTATTATTCCTCTGACAGGGTTGGAAGGTTTGAAAGTAGAGCTGAATTTGACTTTTGTTAGACAACCAGTTCGGATTGTAGCGAGAGATGAGAAAAGACCTAGGAACAAGACATTAGGCTGGTGAAAGTTTAGTGGAGCGACAACGAGAATGACTGTACTTAGGAGATAGAAGATAAGATTAGAGATATTTATCTTGGTCTACTTTGAGGGTGTGTATATATTAGATTTACGTAGATAGTTGCTAGTCAGATAGGTTGGTATGGTTGTTAGTGGTTGTTACGGATGATTTCTATGTTTAGTATTTAGTCCTTACCGAATTTCAAGAACGAATTTCTTTAAGGAAGGGAGCCTATAACACCCCTAATTTATAATAACATTATTCAGTAGATTTAATTAGATAAATTAAATAGAATAATGTAAATATTAGAGTAATAAGGGGATTGAGATTTGAATAAATACCTAGAGGTCGAGCTTAATTAAACAAATGGGCTTATAAATGGTTTTATATGTTAAGTAATTAACGCAAGGGTATTTAGGGTAATAGCACAACATATTCTCATTACCTTATATTCTCGTTTCCTACCCATTCACGTTCAATTTACAAAACACAAACAAACGTAAATAAAGAAGAGTATAGCCGACCATTAGGAGAAAAGAGGATAAAATCAATTTAAAGCTAAGGATTTAAGCCGGGGAAATTAATCTCAATCAAATCTTAAAGTTCTTATGCTAATCAAGATGAATAATATTCTAAACCTTCTCTATTTTGTTTTATGATCGGTTGATTTTTTTCTTTCAAATTAAATCCATTAGGATGATTTTTGATGATGATTTGCTTGGATTTTATAACATATTTGATTCAAACAAGATTGTTTGATGATTGTTCATACATGGTTTTAAGGGTAAAATCGCTTAAATTGAATTTCGAATGCCATGAGGAATTTATATGTTATGTAAAATATGATTTTGGAGATGGGTTTCAATTTTTACAATTTTTCAAGCTACGGAAAATTTATTATGAATTTTCAATGGAAAATATGAATAATTGGATTTATAAATTAATTTAGGTTATTTTATAAAGAATTTGGATCTGAAATTTTTATATGTTAGATAACATACTGAAAGTGAATATATATATATGATTTTTTGGAATTTTTCTACATGATTTACTGTGGAAATTAAATTATTCTAGAAGGGGGACTTAAATGATTTATTTGTTTTGCTTAATGGAAGGACTTATTTGTTAAATTAATCCTTGTTTAGATCTGAAATTATGCGGCAGTTATTTTGGTAAATAATTTGAAAAGTTATGAAAACCAGTTAAATGTTTATAAATAGGTAGTTATATAGCATTTACCTTAAATGGCATTAAATCCGTCTAACCAGAAAAATACGTTCCACCTTTTTCAGAAGCTAACATTTCGACCTTAAGCCTCCGCCTCAACCAAGTCGAAACCTTCCAGGTCGGAACCAACTAAGCCAAAATCAATACACAAGGTTCAACAATGTTGGTATGTAGTGGATTGGAGAAAAACGGAAGGCATCGTGACGAAACCCATGCTTTCGATAGGGTCGAAACCTTTTTTTTACTTTCCAAAGAAATGTGCTCGCTTGTTTTTATTAAATGATTTCAGAGGTGTCGATACCAATGCCTTCGAAGGGGTCTTTTTATATTGCTTTCAAAGGGGTTGTCGCCTCTTGTTTAAATTGTAGCTTCCGAATGAATTGCTTAGTTTTAAAATCAATGCTTTCAAAAAGGGTAGTTTCGACCAAGACGAAACCCTTCTACCGGTCCATATGCCTTTCAAAGGGATTGAAGTCATTAATGCTTTCAAAAGGTAGCTTTGTTTTATACTTGTACTACGCTACTTCCTAAAGCTTTCGGAAGGGTTCAAAGGTTTAGAAAGTAATGGCGTTGAAAAGGGGGTTTCGAAGTTATCCTACCAATGTTTTACCTAAATGATTTAAGCTTTCGAAAGGATGGTTCCGAAGCCGTCGGTTTTTCCCGGATCATTTTATTTAAAAGGTAAATGGTTTCGAAAGGGTTACTTTCGCTTGTATTCACTTAGAGCCAAAAGATATTTTTAAAGATAAACCCAATGCTTTCAAGAGGGGTACTTTCAAGTGGTTTCGAAGCTATGTTTCTAAGAGATGTTTTAAAGTGTTTTAAAAGGCATATGCCTAGTGTTTTGAAAAGAAGTTTTGAATGCTTTCGAAGGAGGTTATCCAACGGTTTTGAAAGTAAGAGTTTAACGCTTCGAAAGCCTTGCTTTCAAAATAAGGAACCAAATCTCATTTTAAAGGAAAACCCATGGCTAAGATAAAGGAGTTTTGAAATGGTTTTAAGTATGAAGTTTTTGAAGAAGCTTTCCTTGATAAAATAATATGTTAAAGGGATTAACCATGTTTTATATGAAAATGATTTCAAGAATATTAAACCACAGGTGTTGGTATTATTCTATTATTACGTTCGCTTCTTCTAACATATACATATATTCACATTATAATGGACCCATAACTGAATTTTGGGGAGAAATGATAGAATAACTAGCTTGGTTGTCCCAGTAATGATTGAGTTAACTCCCGAATGAGTAGAATTGCATCCAAGAGGTCGGGTAGACCAGAATGTAGGATGCCTAAATATCGATTAAAGAAGTTGATAGATAGACAGCTTCATAGTAAACCCATGAAAACTATGTTTAGGAAAAGTTATTGACAGGTATCAATAGTTTCACAGTAAATCCATGAAAACTATGACTAGAAAGAGTTATTGGCAAAATCCAATGGGTGTGTAGTGAACCCGTGAAACTATATCTGGATTAAGTTATTGACAAAAGTCAATAGGTTCATAATCAACTCATTAAAAATAGGATAGGAGGGAAGTTATTGGAGATACCAATAGGTTCAGGGAGAACCCATGAATGATGAAGTTATTGGAAGGCCAATAGGTTCGTAGTGATCCCATGAAAACTATGAAATTAGAAAGGGAGTCCGTAAGTATTAAATAGGTTATTATTCGGCCCATGAAAACTAAATAGTAACCCTAGAAACTATAACTGAGACAGATAGTCAAAATGAAGGAGGATGAGTAATCCAGAATTGATTTACATGTTTGCATATCATCATAATATTTTAAATTGCTATATTCAAACCATTGTGGATGCAGGAGCACGGTATATGGTTTTATAAAGTTTATATAAGATAATAGTGAGAGGAAAACCCGTTTCGTTAAGCGGCGGGGTCTCACAAGATATCTAAATGGTTTGAGATGGTAGATTATTATTCATACCAGGCTTTATGTCAGACTTAAAGTTTATGTTTTCCCCTTAAACTCTCGGATGCTCTTTGATTAGTTTGAGAGTTAAGATTTTCAGGTACCTCTTTAGACGAATAAGCTTCCGGAGACATGCAGGAGGCATGATAGCTATTTGGAGTTCTTTTCTATTTTGATTCGGTTGTGTTTTGTTGTAAAGGAAAATTTTATTTAATTGCCTAGTTATACACTCTGATCATTCAAGGAGGCATCTTCATATGCCGCTCTTGGCGTATGTTGTAATAATTATATTTTCTCTGAACGCGGTTCTCGAATATGGGATTATGTGATGAATGTTGAAATTCTTTAAATGGGATGAGAATTTTTTTGGCTGATTTTAAAATTTTCCATATTCATAGGTTTCTGTTATATCAATGTATCTAACATTACCATATTTGGTCACCGAGGATTAATAACTATGGATGAAAGCAGCATCCGTAGCCGTTAGTTTTGGGCCTCCAAGTAGGGGATGTTACAGGTTATACTCTAGGCTTTATTGATTAGTTTGGTTTATAAGTACATCCATGGAAAATTCTTCCATTAAAGATTTTTGAGCTAAGCTTTTCTACAAGAGGTAAGAAGTATTGAATGACAGTGGAATGACAGAGTCCCTGTGTTTCAACCTTTTATTGTAGTAGGTGGTCCTCTATTTATAGAAGGTTTTATGTCCTTCAATTGGTGCAGGTGTTTTTTCTTAGATTATTGACCTGGCTTGCTATGTACGACTTAGATTTGAATATTTGTCATCATTTGGTTGAGTGCATTTTGACATGGATTGCTAGCGTGATGCTTTTGTATATAACTTCTTGAATATCTTCCATCTATCCTAACTGTCGGTCTCGGCCTGGGCTATCTAAGCTGTTAATTATTGATACTTGCTGAAGTGCTTTTGGTTTCGGCAACTGTTGCCCTTGGTTAGGCTTCTTGCCTTAGCTGGAAAATGATCTTGGTCTCGGTCAACACTTTGGCTCATGCTCTCGGACTACATGTTCTTGGATACTGAATCTGACGTTTAAGCTCTTATTGAAAACTAAATAATGGGTCTCGAAATTACAAGCCAAGAAACTTTCCTTTTGAATATTTGTAATTTTTACTTTGTAAAAATTATGTTGAACACATGCCCCCCAAAGTTCACCTCATATGGCTGATGTGAGGTGGAATTTGGAAAGAATAATATCATTTTATATTTTAATATTTAGCTTGTTTGTTCCGTCCCCATCATGAAGTTGATCCTAAGATTTTGGGCAATGTAGTATTCTAAGAACTTCCAAAAGTGTTGGTTCACTATGACAACTTACAAAAATCTAATCTCGTATAGAGGATTTTGAAAATATTTGAAATTTAACCTCGTCTAGAGAGTTTTGAAAATAACTTGAAATCTAACCTCATTTAGAGGGTTTCAGATATTGAAATCGGTGCCTAGAGGTAAAAATATCTCGGTACCATGCTCCGGTCATCTAGATCTGGTCTTACATAAGTATCGCTTTTGAAAATTATTAGTGGTGGTATAGTGCCTATACTTGCATGTTACTTTAAGAAAGTGGCTCACTATACAGCACCGTGCATGGTACTATTCGACCATGGCTCACCCTTTGCATGACATGATTCGACCATGAGTCACTCTTTTGTACAACACTGTGGATGTGGCTCATTAGGTGCATTCAACACGGTCATCTTTTTCGTGACTTACTCTTTGCACGACACTATTTGGCCATAGCTCACTATTATTGGGGATCTACCCAAATCATGGTACTATTTGAGCATGGCTAACTATTATTAGGAACGTACCTATTATTCTATTCTTGTTGGTAGTCTACCTAATACTCTTTTCTCATTGGGAATCTACCCAATGCATGGTACTACTTGACCATGCTCACTATTATTGGGAATCTTCCCAATATTCTATTCTTGTTGGGAATTTACCCAATGCATGGTACTACTTGCCTCCGATACTTTGCTCGAAGGTGAAACTAAGTAATTTCCATGAGGTGAAATTATTTACTTGCTTGGATAGGAAACTAAGTAATTATTGTGAGGCGAAATCATTTACTTGCTCAACAGTGAAATTAAGTAATTGCCGTGAGGAAAAATCATTTGCTTGCCTGGAGGAGAAAGCATGGCTTTGAAACTCCCATAGTGCAACTTGATGAGAGTGGTATAATGGCTAAAACGTTTTGATGCAGTTTTGAAAGTTGCGTGACAGTACCTGGTCACGGAAATAATCACAACTAAAATGTTTGATGAAATGCTTAAAACTTTAAAAGACCATAGTCTTGCGCGATAAACCTGAGTCATGGCTAAGTGACTAATGATTGTACCTCGAATTTATGATCAAGCTTTTATTCAGGTAGCAGCCTCATGCTATGATAATGTTTCAAATGCCTGGCATTCCAAGTATGAGGTATTATATTGCCATCTGGCCTCTTTAATCTACATGTTTCCAGGGGATGACGTCATGAATTATTAAGGGTCCTTCCCAATTTGGGTTGAAAGGTCCATCTGCCAGATCCTTTGTGTTTGGCATTATCTTTTGAAGAATGACGTCTCGTTTCTCAAATTTTCTAGTTCGAATCCTCTGGTTGTGGTATCGGGTCATCTTCTGAATATACTCTACGGTCCTCAAAGCGGCTTGGTTCTGAAGTTTGGGTGACAAATCCAACGACTCCTCTTGGAACTCGATGTTCTACTGCTCTGTGTATTATAATAATACCTTTGGTGAGAAGAAATTTCTAACTCGACAGGGAGCATGGCCTCGAAGATGTAAGCTAAAGAGAAAGGATTATATCCTATTGAGGTTTTAGAGCTTTCGCCTTGTTCAATCTTTTCGAGAAACAAGCCTTCATAGTTTTGTTGGCTACCTCCATGGTCCCATTGTGCTTGTGGATGGGCCACTGGAAAAATACTCTTAATGATACTGTGATCTCGACAATACTCTACAAAATCTCGGCTCTAAAAGTGAGTGCCATTATATGTAACAATCTTATGCAGAAGACCGAATCTAGATGCAATGTTATTCATCACGAACTTTGTCACTTGATTGGAGGTTATGGTAGCTAAGGGCTTGGCCTCGACCCATTTTGCAAAGTAATCAATCACCAATATGGCATATCTTTCCCCTCCTTTAATAGTCGAAAGGGAACCAATAAGAACGATGCTCTAGATATCAATGGGTCATGGACTTATCATTGAGGTGAGCTCGCTAGGAGGAGCTCTTGGCACTTTTGCATAAAACTGGCACTCATCACATTTTCTTGCATAGTCAAATGCATCTTGATTTAGTGCCGACCAAAAAGAAACCTTGCCGAAGTATTTTCTTTTCCAACTTTTGGCAACTAAAATTGTAATGCCCCACCTTATGCCCATATTATCCAAGAATATTGTGATAAACATTGTCGAGTAATACAGAGAATAAGGCTGGTTAAGAGCGACCGTCTATGAAATTGCTTTAGGCAAGTATCGATACGTCAAATTATGTAACTATATTTTTCTTATTTTATTACAAGAGGTAATTTGACATATCCGATCCAGACAAAAAGCAATAATACAGTGGTTTAAAATAATTGAGAATAATACAAAACATAATATACAACATAGAATTAAACGTCGCAACTGAAATAAAATACATTAAAACTTTTCAAAAGTGCAAGTCTACAAAATGAAATACTAGACTTACTTTTACATTTATATAAACATATACACTATGAAAAGTTATAAGAATATACAAGGCATCTCAAGTCAATACAATATCCATGTACCATAAGTCTATAAATAAGAATGACATCTAAAAAGGGAACTCTATCACAAAGCTACTACGTCATATACCTACTCTAGCTAGCATAAATCCAAAGTCATTGAGTCCCTATACCCATCAAGTCTCGGTCAGACCCGAGTATTATAAAATAAGCGGGCCAGACTATCTCTAAATACCCAAAAGGTGATACGTATAATAATAATCATGCATAACTTCAAAGATATATAATTTTTAAATAGTGTCTCACTAAACATAAAAAGGTCTCACCATAAATCATCCGGTGGTAAATTTGCATAAAACTCAAGGCATAAAATAAACTATATAATATATGCCATATGCAAATAATAAACATCAATACCCAATCACCATGTCATCAAATACTCTCATGCCCATCAATGGCAATCGTCTCAAATATGGTGATAAGGAAAACTAACTTTGAAAACTCAAGTACACAAAAGACTACATAAAGCAAGTCAACTATAGAAAATATAAGATCGCTTAAAAGAGAGTCAAAATCCCAAATGACTTATCATAAAAGTAAGTCACAAATCATAAACCACAATGATAAGCACATCGCAAATCCAACCGAATGCAAGCACTTCGCAAGCTATAATAATAAACACGCACTTCGCATGCTCACACAGATTGACATGCACATCGCAGATCGAATAAGACAAGCACATCGCAAGTCAAATTCATAAGCTATCAATATAGACAAGCACTATGCACATCATCACAAAAGACACACACACTTCGTGTGCCAACCCAAGAGGCGATCACTTCGCAAGTCTAAACTCGTTTGTAATCGAGTATTCCAAGATCGACCTGAAAACCCATGTAATCCGCATAAAACGGATCATCCAAGGATGAGTATGAAAACTCGATAAAGTAAGTGCTATATACTTCTGAATAGTTATCATTCGAGTAATGTCTGCATGTCCTATAACCGGTTTTACTCAAATATTTACTACAAGTTATTAACTCCACTCGATAAGTGTAATATACCATCGATTAGTAAGTAAATGAGTTTCATCCCCATAACCACTTTGCGATACATAAATATTTACTAAATGATTGTAAATTCCACTTGACTAAAATATTCAATCGAACAAGTCCAATAATTAACTGATAAAGTAAGCCAAGTGTTCCATACCACTTGCGTATTGCTAAATTGTTTAATTAAATTTCTCATTCAAATGAAGATAGAAATTGCAAGAAAGTAATAAACCCAAAAGTCACATAAACATGCCCAAATGGTATAGAAATAGCCAAAGGCAAAACACAATAAAATTCCATAAAAGTTCGCGGTTTTGAAGTAAACAAGATCAATTTATCATAGAGAAAATGAGTTCACAACACTTAATTTCTATACTTACTTTCAAGCTTCTTATTTAAAAGTCCACAAACTCATTTGTTACCAACTATATATATATTTATTTGTCATTCGATAAAATATATATACCATGAACCCAAATAGATAAATATATATGTGTGTGTGTGCGTGTGTTTAAAAATCTCATAAAAGCAATTTAATTCATCCAACTTTACTTCGAAGCCAAATATATATGCACACACCCATTCATTTAGAAATAATATAGTTTTATATTTCCAAACCATTCCTTTAAAATTATAACCATTCTACTAATAATAACACTTAACATACATATATAATTTATTTATTTAAAACCATTTACAAAAGGAATATCATTTATATGGAAATTAGTTTTGAAGTCAATATATTATAGTAGCTATCTTCTACAAAATTCTTCATTCAAATATATATTTATACAAACTAGATTTTTATAAAAAAAAGTTCACAAAACCATAAGATCAAAGAATCACCAATTCGGAGAAATAAAAATAAGGAAATCAGTAAATAAAACACATTGAAAATAGTCAAGATAAACAAAAGCAGGATCAAGTGTACAAGATGGGGAGGAACAAAAGCACCTGAAATATGATTTTCCCATCACCAATGAGCATCCTCCTCTAGCATTGAGTTTGACTTTCGGGGCTCTCCCAAGACATTACGACAATCCAAAATGATGGAATGCTTAAGGAGTTTAGCCGGAGTCAGTAATCTAAGCATGTTCCCCATGCTTTCTGCTGCTTTAGTTAAGGATAGCAAGATTTTTTGATCTTTAGGTTTTAGCTGTTTAGGAGCAGAATATGGAAAGAAGCATCCATTAGTAAAAGATAATGAGTGGGCATGGTATAAAAATAATAACAACAATAACAATAATAACTCACTGAGAGTAGAGAGTGTCCCTTTAATGTTGGAAAAACATTTGACGAAAAAGTGTCGAGTCTCCCATTCCCTTGCTTTGTTAACACCTTCAGAGATCATGCTTTTTGGGTAAGGATAAATGCAGTATAATTAACGATCCGGATGGTCACCAACTTTAGCAGGGATTGCTATGGATTGAAGGATTTCAACGTTGAGGGAAGAAAGCCCGGCTTCCCGAGCCAGAACCTCTAAGCAGGTTAAATACGTGTATGAGATGGGCAAGAATTGGATGGAAGCAATACCAAAGTGCTCCAGATATCATTGAAGGAAACCTAGAAATGAAAGATAGCTATTGTGCCAAATATGTGTAGCGGTGAATCTAAAGTATCCCTCATGTGGATTTGTAATACTATCTAAAGGACCAGCAAGAATGACTTCTATTCCAGTGACGCCAAACTGTTCAAGAACAGAATCCACTTTTTCTTGGGTCGTTATATAGAATGGATTCAAAATATTGTCTTCTTTCTTGCCAACTAAGGGTGACGATTTGGACCCCTTGCTGGACTTCTTAATGGGCTTCATGTTGACTTGTTAACCTTCCATTAACCTACCAGGTGATATTATTCTAAACTTGAGAAATAATCATGTTTATGCTATAGAAAAATTTAACACGTTGTTGTCCAAATAATCAATCATTATCTGAATAACAAAGTTTGAACTAGTTATAAGGAAAAGAGCCTTAAATGGCATATTACGAATTTGTGAGTAAATCTAAGTTTTAATCTTAACAAGAGAGCCCTATGAGAGAACAATACAAAAGTTGAGTAGGAATGAAAATGTAACACTAAAAAAACCCATTACAACCACGCTGTGTAACCTATGATTTGAAATGATAATAAACTTTGCAACTATAATTAACAACGAACTAATAAATGTCGTCGACATTAATGAGTAATGGTAATGTAGCAATCTAACTAGTCAAATAACTCATAACGTGTTAAGGACGATAATCTTTAGATAATGGTGTTGAATGAAGCTTAATTCATGTTATGAAAACTACTCATGAAACAATAACGATAAGCAAGGAGCTCGCCGACATAAAATTAAGGCTCTACAAATCAATGTCAAAAGCAAAAGATGCTGATTATTAAGACACCACTCCAGAGCCTAGGTATTCACTCAACCTAATGCTCTGATACCAACTGAGACGACCCGACTTCCTAACACCAGAAAGTCGCATCGCTAATGAAGAAAGCAAGGGATAGAAGAAGAAAAGAAAGAGAAAAAAGAAAAACAACAACGACAGAGAACTCACAGCGGAACGAATAAAATATAATATCACATAAAATATTACATAGTATCAAATTACATCAGAGTACACAACAAATACAACACATATTTGACAGTTATAAGCATCTGTTTAACCATACAACTCAAGGTACACAAGATACAGATACAAACACAACGAAACCATAATATATCTACACGTGGAAGCCTCCTGCTCCACATCTCCTCCAGAATTCGTCAAGCAAACCTGAATCACTTGACTACTCATACCTAATATGAGTACCCAAGAGTTTAATAAAACAGAAAATAAACACTCGGGTCAGACAGGGGTCTGGTGTGAGTAAACGGGTTAAAATTGCTTAACTTTAGAAAAACCTTTAAAAAGAAGAGGTATCACGTAAGACTTCCCACACATAAACATGGAAAAATTTTTACCTTACGCTAACCAAAACATTTGATAGGAAATCCGATGATATTATAATAGTGTCTAGGGTTTTCAAATAAATAAGAAATAGCCAAAATTGTTACATGATTAAATTCCAGCTACTAGCCACAAAAGTGGGTAATACAAACAAAACTGTAGGTTCTCGTAGGAAGAATGGGTTTCCATCAATGGCAGGGCTACTGGGGTACCGCCCGTCACAGTACGTGGCCTAGATCAACGTACCGAGGAGTACGCCCGCTCCCCTACAACACAAGACCGGAACCGTTCCTTACTGAACAGTCCCGAACAAGACCACCCCATGGTTGGCGCGACCAACCACACACTAAGCCGAAATAGAAAGGTACCTCTAGACAGGGGTAAATCCCGCTCTCCAATGGGGGCTACCCACGAAGCCTTGCTGCACCTCCCCTGTTTTAGCCATTCCCGGTTGATGAGGCTTGAGGCTGCGATTACCTTTATAGAACACATCTATCTTAGAATGCTCATCGTCCGCTTGACGATGTTCTGAAAGCATTCAATCCATACAAGTTCGTTCCGGGTTCGAATGAAACCGAAGGCACTATCTCATTGCACTCATATTGGAATCGTCCTCAGAGTCAACGACCATAGCCCTTGCACTCTGAATCACCATCTCGAATCTATAAGTACTATTCGGTCAAACTCATTACGGAATCACCCACAGAGTTATACTGACGTATAGTTCTTACACCTCGAGTCTTCACTTGCTCCACTTGGAATCACGACCTAACGTTTAATTGGAATCGATGTGGTTTTCGGATATCCAAATAGGAAACCCGATCCCGGTCTCACCGAAACCAAATGCCATTTCAATGTCCAAGTTGTTCTTAAGGGTTTAAACAATTAAAACTTATATACAGGATGATGTAAGCAGATAGATGAACCATTCATCTCACAAAGCAGCATATCACATAACAGAGATATCCAAATCATCCAGTATCAACCAATCACCCAATATCAATCATCCAAAAT
Organism: Allium cepa; assembly: GCA_030765085.1. Classification (NCBI taxonomy): domain Eukaryota; kingdom Viridiplantae; phylum Streptophyta; class Magnoliopsida; order Asparagales; family Amaryllidaceae; genus Allium; species Allium cepa. Next base: position 691,052,215 of record CM060942.1, on the reverse strand, counting down.
CAACAAATCACCCAATATCAGTCAATTAATAATCAATATTAACCAATCATTCAAAAGCAGAATTGATTAAATCTTAATCAATTGGATTATCTAAATCCTTCTTCATTTATTTAGTCCAAATAAATAAATTAATCATCTCTTAATGATCTTTAATTAATCTCCCTTGATTAATCATACTTTAGTTACATTCAGGTAATTATCCTTAGCCATATACAATAACTACCCTTTAATTACTATGATTAATTACAATAATTAATGATCCTTCATTTACTTCCATTAATTAACTATAATTAATTACATTAAACCTTAATTAATTACAATTAATTAATCACACTTAAATTAATTACTTTTATTAATCAATCTTGATTAATTAACAATTGATCCTTATTAATTAATAATAATTAACTTGTAATTAATCATCTCATTAATCAGTAATTAACAACTTGTAATTACTCATCTTAATTAATTAACTTCTTAATTAATTATATTAACCATTTGATTAATTAATCTAAGTAATTAATCTTTAATTACTTCGTTAAGTCATTATTAATCAATTAAATTAATAAATAATTAATTACTTTATTTATTAATTACAATTTTAATTAATTACACTTAGTAATTAATCATAAATTAATCACATTCATTAGTTAATTAATCACATTAATTAATTAACTAAATTAATTAAGTAATTAACTTTTAATTTCTTACAAAAGTAATTATCTCTAATTACGTCTATTAATCAATCTTGATTACTTCCTTAATTAATTACCTTAACAAATAATTAATCCCATTGTTAAATAATTCTTAATTAATTAATTAATTAATCTATAATTAATTAACTTCAAACAATTAAATTAATCAATTCCTCAATTGATAACATTAAGTGATCATCCATTAATCACTTAAATTAATTACTCCCGTGAGTAATTTCCATTAATTACTTCCATAAGTAATTACCAATTCTTAATTACATTCAATAATTAACCATTAATTACTTCATTAAGTAATTACACTTAATTAATCCATAATTAAGTGATTATTTAAAATTAAATAAACAATTAACTAATTATTTAAAATTAATTAAATAATTAATTAACTTCTTATATTTCAAATTCCTCTATTAATTAATAAATCATTAATCTTAATTAAACCCTTACATATTAACAAATCATATTAAATTAAGTATTCTTAAGTTAATTATCCAAATAATCTAACCTTATTTATCTTTATAAATAAATTATTTGAATTAAATCAAATTTTAATAACTTAAAACAAATAATTCAATTTGGTTTTCAAAATCATATTAATAACCTTATTTGAAAAGAAGGCATTCGGTAATCAAAATTTTAAAATTTAAAACACTTGAAATTATCAAATTTTAAACTTATTCATTTCAAATAAAATTTGAAACTTTAGTTATTAAACATTACTTTAAAATTTAACTTAAACTTTGATTTAATTCTTTAAATTAAAAACACTTCTTTTTAATTAGAATTCAAAACTAAATTAAGATAATTACTTTAAAAAAAACAATCTTCTTAAAACAATTTAAATTTGAAATATAAATTTAATTTACATTTTATTTCAAAGAACAAGTTTATCCTTTATAAATTTGTTTTCTTCTTTTTATAAACTTGTTTATACTTAATGCTAGATGTCATTAGTTCAAACTCAAGTTCAATTTCAACTTGACCTAATTTTTACAAGTATTATCTGCATTTACAAAATACCGAGCCAATCAACTAAACTCGAGTAAATCACTGCAAATACACGAGCCTCTCCCCAATGCTAAAACCCAGACACCCCATCATCTTCGAGTCCAACTCAAAAATAACGCGAGAACCCACCCGAGTCTTCATCTCGTCTTCCCAGAACTACAAACCCAGTGCACACACCCATTCCTGTGCACGTGTACCTGAGACTCCGGCCGCCGTAGTTCGTCGTCACCATCGACGACGATCACAAAATCCCACGCGACCCTGGAAACAAACCCAGATCCAACCATAGGTACGTGAATCAAAATTTGACCATCAACGCGAAAATCTACAGAAAACACGAACAATAACCCCTCATCGCCAACGACCATCTCGTTGTCGTTGCACTCCGCCAAACCCACCATCGAAACCCACATCCATGAACTACATCTCCACCAAAAACTAATGAACTCGATCCATCCCTCATGTCGAAATCACCTTCAACAGCAAGCCGAACAAAAACCCACTGAAAAACCTAACTCGCTCGATTTCAAACAATTCAGACATTAGAAAAATTATTGAACGATTTTCCCAGCATCTACAACCTATAAACATGCTTCAATCAAAATTCAAGCTTCCATCATCATGTTGTTCATCGGCAAATCACCGAAGTTCCCAAAACGAACAAACCCAAATATCTCACTAATTACACAATTAAAAATTATGATACAAGCACTAAAATCATAATTTTCCAATTGTAATTCAATTATAAATTCAAAACTATAATTTGAAATCATAAATTTTTGCCCAAATTTGTTTTTCCACTGTAATTTGAAAAATATGAGTAACTCATTCATTTTAAAACCCTATAACTATTTTTAGATGATAAATTACGTGATTGCAAACAACTTTCATTTACAAATCAAAGTCCAGTTCATGTTCAAAATTAAGTTATTGAAATTATTAAAGGATTTGAAACTGTTTTAATAAACACAGTAACCATCCTTATTTTTACAGGCAATTCAATATACTCAATTCAACATGCATTCCAATTTAAAACAAATATTTCATATAACATCATGATATCATCACAAAATCAAGATGAAATCTAGAATCAAACTGTTTTTAAAATTCCATTTACTCACCTGAAATATAAGCCGAGCATGTTTCTATTTCCAGGCTCTTGAAATTTAAATCAAGAAAGAATGCTTTGAATTGCTGAAGAAAATCCTTTGCATGCCTTTAATTTGTTGATGATTGTAAACTTGCATGTTGAAATTGCAGGTTTTAAATTTGCTGAAACAGATCTTCATTTACATTTGCAGGTTGAAAGAGATATGAAGAACTTCAATTTGTTTTTGAAGATTGCAGATTTTCAATTTGTTTAGTTTCCATTTCAGATTTGAGAAATATTTCAAGTTGCCATTAATTTGCTTTTGAATTCATGGAGGAAGAAAATAATTTAAGAAGAAGAAAGAAGTTTGGAAATTAAAAGAGGAAAACAAGTTTTCTTTATGTTAAAATTTTCAAATAAAGGAAAAGGAAAGTCCACTTGTTATAAAATTAAACAAGTGTCTCAAGCATGATTCAAAAAGTTTACAGGTGTTATTAAGGGTGTTTATTATGTTTACACATGTCTTTGAATATTTTTAATTAATTTTTCATTTAATTTAAATGTAAATATAACTTACATATTTAATTTACTATATTAATAAATATTTACATATTTAAATATAAGTTTAATCCTTTAAAGAAATATTAGAAAACAAATTATAATACAAATATATTCTTATACATGTAATTTTAAAAATCTAAAACATTTATAGATGCATTTATAACTATTTTAAATTTAAACATTTTAAAAAGAAAGCAAAACAAAACTTTATTTGAATCCCCTTTTTATTATCATATTTAAAAATAAACAATTATCTGATATTTTTAAAACAATTGAATTAAACTTTAAATTAACTTTTGAAAAATATTAATTAAAATAAAGCTTTAAATTACAATATCAAACATATATAAATTATCAACAGATTATATTAAATTTCAAAACAACATCAAATTATAACATATACATACATATATATTACCAATTTGAAAATTCAATCTTTAATTTAAAACAAAAGATATTTCCATTCACAATATATATCAAATATATATATTACAAATAGAATAAAATTTCATTAGCTTTGAAGAATAAATCTTATCAATAAATGCCATATTAAAAATTTATTAACCTTTAAAAAGAATAAATTACCAATTAAAATTAAAATTGTAAAGAAAATTACCAAACCAATTAAATTATTAATACATATTGTTAAATTGATATTGCCCAAAATTTCGGGTCGTTACAATTTCATTGCTTCAAATCCCTTAAACCATCGTATTTTCCATTAAAAATAGCAATTCACGTCACATTATTTTTCAAAGTAATAATACTTTTGTTTTATGTCAAAATAAGAACTAAGATTACTGTAATGATCCGTAAACCAATTTATTACTACTTATCATAGAAATAATAATAATTTATCTTAAATTACTAAAGCTCTTTTTTATTTCTATTCATCTTAAAATAGTAATTATTTGATCCAAAAACACTTTTAGAAAACATTTTTTATTGTTATTATTCTTATTCAAAAAATATCATTTTATTTATTGTTCAAACAATAATCATAATATTTCATACCATAAGCACCATAAAATCAATCATTTTTATTAAATTTCATACATTAGTCACGGTAAAATTTATTAAATCATCTTTATTTACAAATATCATCAAAAATATATTAATTACCTTATTTATTATTAATTTATCTAATTTTTCTATTATTATCCATTTTATTTCATTTAATTATTTTCCAATTCTAAACAATAATTAATTATAATTAAAAACCAAAAATTACTACTGTTAACCAGACTTTTGGTCAACACCCCAAATAGTGCGCTCAATAGGAAAGATGAGGTTAGTTTGGTTGAAAGGTATGTCAACCTAGATAATAGCTCCAATGCTTTACTCTCATAATTGATATATTTGGACTTGAAGATTACAATGTAGGCGGAAGGTTTAATCTTTCAACCGGAAGGTTATTACCAGAGGCAGAATTGTTTCGAACCTTCGTGAAACTTTTCTCTATAGCTCTAATGAAGGTTAACCAAATTTTATCTTTTAAAGTTGTGCTCTAGTTATTCCGAAAGGTATGGATGATTGATTCCTTTTGCAACAAGGTAAGGAATGGAATCCTAGGCGATATGTGAAGACCCTTGATCTTGTCGAAGGTTTTATTTGCTCTTAGGAAGTTGAACTTGATCTAGCTGAAAGGTATTAGAACTAGGCCGGGATATGGGTATCCAAAAAATTCGATATCTGTCCGCATCCGTATCCATATTCGAAAATATGAAATATATCTGTTATCCGAAAAGCAGATACAGATATCCGAAAAGCTTTCTATAGTGGTATCCGTATCAGAAATATATCCGTCTGATTGTTTGACATGAAAATACATACATACATATATACACACACATATATAAATTTTTTAATTAAACTATTAGGGAAATGAATGGGCTTGAGAACAAATAGGGTTTGGGCCACACTTGTTTTATACCTACCAGTTACCAATTACACAGGCATTTCTCTCCGTAGTATACACGTATACCTAAATTACCTTTACCTAGAGTCTATGCACAACACATGCAACACACCACACACAAAACCCTAACATTTTACTGAAGCAAAAATTTCCAGCCGCCATCACTTCGTCTTCACGCAAATTGGAGATCGATCGATCTCTCGATTTGAAGCTCGTCCCTCGATTAGAAGCTCCATCTCTCGCGAGTTGCGGCGAGGCGGCGCCTATCAATCAATCGCTCGATTGAATCATGCTTTTTCTCTCAATTTGAATGATAGCTTGGAAATCTTAACTCGATATAATTTCTAAATTTAATTAGGTGATTTTGAAAACTGATTTGCAGTTAGTTGATCAAATACATCATCAAAGTATTTTATATAAACAAAGCATTTTACTATCTTGTAAATGTTTGTTGCTGGCAGCTTTGGTCAGTTTTATTTTACTTAAATTAATAATTAAAGTAAAGCTAAACAACACTTTGTTTTTCACTCATATAAGCTTTAAGTTAATGTTCAGGCTACATTTTTAACAAATATTGTGATTGTATAGTAAGTGCAAATATAGATACATGACTAAGCCTAACTAAACATGAAACTGTTCGTACGTAACGTGCTGTAAATTATTGCACAGTAAACCTAAATAGGAATGTTTGTATAAATAATTTAAATTTACTCAAAATTAGCTTCGCAAACCCAAAACTCGACAATATGTAGCTAATATCTAGTGTATTCAAATCCAAATCTAGTGTTCAGCACTTTAGACTTTAGAGCAGGGAAATATGGAATAAATATGTAAACATCGGTTTCTATTTTTTGTAAAGTAATCTAGTACTTTGAATAATGGAGGAAAGATAAATGTGTAAGATTTGATGTTAAAAATTTTCATTAACACTATAGATTAATGCATTCTAAAATAAATTCCAAAAGGTGGCGGCAAAGATACATTAGATTTGATACCTGAAACTGAAAGTACTTAAAGTTATGAATTCTTAGGCATCCCATTAATTATTGGGGAACATGTTGCATAACCTAATTAGGATGTAAATAAAGATTGACCTAGGCCTTAAGCCTCAGACATTTTCATTTTTCTTGCATGTAGGATTTAGGATGAATTCAATTTACAAATGACTTTGCATGTTTGAGTGATTTACTCAGATTAGCTTACCATTCACACTTATATTACCTTGTATGTATGTGCTATCCTTAGTTGCTTAGGTATTAAATGTAAGGATTAAATTAGGACTTTGAACTGTACATGTACTACATATTAAATGTAAGGATTCAATCTGTATACATTAGTTTGTACATGTACTACATATTTTATTTGCATGAGCATAACTGTTGTTTCATCAAAGTTCCGGCTTTTAAGGATTAAATTAGGACTTTGAACTGCTTTTTTTTATTGAACTGTTTTTTCATGTTGTAGATTGCAAAAATGTCAAATACGTCATCAAGCTGTAGTAGTAAGTCCATTCACCGTTCATCAATGAATAATGCTAACGTCAATGATAATATGGCTATTGTGCAAAAAACTCAAAATCCGGACAATAATTTGCAAATAATTCAAGATGTTTCAACAAATTCGGATAAAAATGAACCTGCAATGAAATCCTCAAAATCTGAAGTATGGAAAGATTTTGATAGAAAAATAGTATTGGAAGATGGTATTAGCCGTATTAAGGCCACGCGCAAACATTGTACTAGGGTATTTAATGGAGTCGCCTCTATGGGAACAACTCATTTAAAAAACCATATAAATTCTTGTCCGAAAAATGTTGATAGTAAGATGCTAGTAGGACAGTGAATAATGACTACTAAACATTCTCCAAATAAGCCTTTCAAATTATCAAGTTGGAAATTTGATCAAAATCGAACCCGAATGTGCTTTGCTCGTATGGTTGTTAAGCATGATTACCCATTTAATATGACCGAGCATGTCTATTTTCAAGAATATGTTAAAAGCATTAATCCAACGGTCAAAGTGTTTTCTAGAAATACAATTAAATGTGATGTTCTAAAACTTTTTATTGATATGAGAGAAAAATTACAAGATACGTTAGATTGTTTATCAGCTTGTGTTAGTCTTACTACGAATTTATGGACATCAGAACACCAAAATATAGGCTATTATTGCATAACATGTCATTATATTGACGATGATTGGAAATTACAAAAAAAATCGTTGCTTATCACGATTTGCCTCCTCCACACACCGGATTGGCACTTAGTGCTGCTATGAAGGAAAAAGTGTTGCATTGGAATATTGATAAAAAATTATTTGCACTTACAGTTGATAATGCTTCGAATAACGATGTTCTGATAAGATATTTTAAAGAATGGTTAGTTGGTAAAGGTGTTTTTCCTTTAGATGGTGTATTATTTCATATGCGTTGCTGCACATACATACTAAATTTGATTGTACAAGGCGGTTTAAAAATTGCGCATGGGCTTATTGAAAAAATAAGAGAAAGTGTCAATTTTACAAAATCATCACAGAGTAGAAAACAAAGTTGGGAAAATGCATTAGCACAGACTAGATTAAGTGGAAAAGGAGTTTGTTATGATGTTCCAACATGATGGAACTCGACGTATCTTATGCTTGAAGGTGCACTTCAACTGCGTCCTGCATTTGAGCGATTAGTTGATTTGACATATGATTATAAATCATTGCCATCAAGTGAAGAATGAGAGATTGGGAAAGAAATTAGTGAATGTTTGAGAGTTTTCTACAATGTTACCCTTAAATTTTCTAGTGTCAAGTATCCAATGGCTAATCTATATTTCTAAAGCGTGTGTGATGTTTATGAAAACATTATAAGTTGGGAGTTAAATAAACATGAGTATATTCAATCAATGGCACAAAAGATGAGAATTAAATTTGACAAGTATTAGAGCACTTGTAATCTAATGATGAGCCTTGGTATGGTTTTTTATCCTCGTTATAGGATGACTTACATTGAGTTTTTCTTTGGCTTGGTCTATGGAGAAAATTCACATATTCATGTTGGAAAAATAAATGCATCTTTAAAGGCTCTTTTTTCTTTATATGAAAAGGAAAGTACTTCATCCATGAATGCATCTACTAATTCTTCTTGTGATATTGTAGATTCATTTACTAATCTTCCTAGAAAGAGAACAAAAATTGATCTAAAATGGAGAAACTACATTGAGCAGAAAGTTGGAAGTTCACTAGGTTTAAAGACGGACTTGATAAATATTTGGAAGATGAATTGTTGCCAATGGGTGAGGATGAAGATAACTTTGATATTTTAATGTGGTGGAAAACTGATAGCCCCACTTTTCCCATTCTTGGAAAGATTTCTCATGACATCTTAGCAGTTCCGGTATCGACTGTAGCATCCAAATCGGCTTTTAGTAGCGGTGGAAGGTTGATTACCGAAAATAGATCTTTATTGTCTTCAGATATAGTAGAAGCATTGATGTGTATAAAAGATTGGTTACCATCTGATAATGGTTAGTTTTTTTAATTTGGTTAAATGCAATAATTATTTCATATAATTATTCAGATCTTCTTTTTATAGGAAATACTGTTGAGCTTGTGGACGATGCATCTGTTACGTGTAGTCTATATGTACACTTCACACATGGTATGATTATGTTTAATTGTTTTAAGTCCATACCCTTTATTGTCTATAAGTGCCATTGTACGTTGTTAATAAGCTCGCTGGTCCAAGCTCGTAAACAGCAAGCTTGAAAAAGCTTGTTGTTCCAAGAAACAGCAGCAAGCTAAGCTTGCTACTTGGAGCTGCAAGCATGGATTGCTTGCTTCTCCAATTTCGAAGTAGCAAGCAAGCATGATTAGCTGCTCCAAGCTTGGAGCAGCAAATCATGCTTCAGGAAAAATCATGTTTTCAGCCTACAACTGTACAAGTATTCTAGAAAAAAAAAATATTTTGCAACTTTCCAAATGCCTTTCTTCTTTTTCTTTAAATGAAATATGCATAATTTTTTAGAATACTAAAGAAAAATGTTGTAAGAAATACTGAAACATTGTTGAATTCGACATTTTGATCTTAAAGAGAGTGAAAGTCGTAGAGTTTTAGTCACGGTAATTAAGAAAGCATGCAATACTTTTCAACTATAATATTTGTTACTTATTTGATATGAAACTAGTCTTGCTCAATTCACATATATTTCACTTTCACAGCAATGTAGGACATTTCAAATAAATATATCACTTGCAAAGGTAATTGGCTTATTATTTACCAACTAATTCGACTATTAATATAGGTTAAGAATGGTTTAATTAATGTTTGGTATGGTGCAATGGTGCAAGAAGATGGACAAACACATAAAGACTAGTCATAATAGGCAATAGTCAGTAATACTTGACAGTGTACACATATAGCAATACAACAAGCAATAATTATTAACATTCAACATAATTACTAGTGTTTCTAAGAGAATTTAGACCAGGTAACAATTTATAACCACTGTTCATGCGATAAACTGAAACCATAACAACCAGACGCTCTAACAAACTGTAACGACCCGAAAATTTCGAACCCGAAAATTTCAGATAGTTAGGAAAGAAAGGAAAGAGATAGAAGAAAAAAAAGAACAGAAACACCAACATCTCACATTCGCAGCGGATAAAATATAATAACAAATAATAACAGTTATACAAAGGAAAACTGTACTTGTCAAATTTCACTTTAATACATCAGAGTTACACAAATATACAAACACTGGACAAATACAACCATGTCCCAGATAACTACAATATATCTAAGCGACACTCCATATGTTTCTACCATCCAGCTCACCTCCTGAGCTCCAGAACGTCCTTATCTAAAAATCTGTAATACTCGGTCTGACCCGAGCATTACACCAAAGTAACACCCGGGTCAGGCTGGAAACCAGTGTGAGTAAACCCATCTAACATGGAATACAAAATTATAAAATTTATATAAACCCGGGTAACTTGTATCAATTTACAACTTCACAAGTCGTTAAAGACATCACTTACATCACACATCAATTTCTAAGTACCAAAACTTAGATTAAATGGTCCAATTCACTTAAATCGTTACATTTCAGCCTATTGATTTCACATATCAATTTATAAAGAATTGAAGTGGTTTCGGGTATTTACTAATACCCGATTCCAGTCTCTTCGAATTCAATGCCATCTTAACCCACACTATTCAAGCGAAACACAATTCAACTTTACATACAAGATGTCAATTTTTACATAGCAATTCATGATCAATAGATAATCCACATTATCACTGTCTACCCAAAAATCATATCACAAAACATTTCATATCACATAGCATCACGATCACATACCAGGAATAACAAATAATCCAAGTCATTCAAATATCATTGCATCATCCATAAGCAAGATAAATTAGTCATACCATTTCAAATTAATTTAATTAACTGCCAATGAATTAAATTAATTACTTATTACTTATAAGTCTTGCTTATTTATAATTAATTAATTATCCCTTAATTATTCATCTTGATTAATCATCCTTAATTAATCATTCTTTAATACATTAAGTAATTTACCTTAAATTAATTTCAAAAGTTAATTATTCCTAACCACTTTACAGGAATTATCCTTAATTAATTATCTTATAATCACTTGCATTAATTAATTATCCTTTAATTAACCACACTCATTAATTATTTAACCCTTAATTAATTTCCTTAATTAATCAATCCTTTAATCAATTACGTTAAGTAATTAATCCTTAATTATTTCCCTTAAATAATTTACCTTTAATTATTTAATTATCCTTTAATTAATTATCCTTAATTAATTACATTAAGTGATTACTTATTGATCAATCAATCACAAATTATCAATTTGTTATCCTTAATTACTTTTATTAAGTAATTATTTTTAAGTAATTAATTACCTTTAATTACTTTCATTAATTAATTATCCATTTATTTATCATTTTGATTAATATCCATTAATTAACCAAGACCTTAATTAATTTAAGATAAACCATTATCTTAATTAATTACTTAATTATCATTATTAAATTCCATTTGATACACTTAAGAATAAAATAATCAATCTATTATATAATTATATTGAATCAAACAATTTAAAAACATCATATCTATATTTTACATTTTGAAACTTGTTCAATATTTAACTTTGAGACTTTGAAAACATTTAATTTACTTGAAACTTTCATTTCTATGCTTTAAGAATTTGTTAAACATTTACTTTGAGAAAATTAAATAATTTTCCTCTATGAACAACCCCCACTCGGCCCAAAACCAGGCCAACCTAATGCTTCCCCTTCTCTTAATTTTCCCAAAGATTTCCTTATTTACACTCCCTACTTCCCAACCTGGCCCAACCTGCCCGATACACTTCCCCTACCCTTCTTTACTTATTTCCAGCAACTCTCCCTTGTATTCCCTTCCCATATTCTTGTTCGAAAATCACCCAACTGTGCAAGATCGTGCACGTGCACACGATCGCCGACCCCTCCGACCTCATCGCCGATCCCTCCCACTGACCATCCACGACCCTACTGTCATGCTTAACCACCTAGACACGACCACGATTCCCTGACTCAAAAATCGAACACTCCACTCGGCCTGTAACCAACCATACCCGCCTAAAATCGTCTCACCGCGACGATCCCCTTCTCTTACTACCACCGAAACTTTCCTGGGCCCTCGCCAGCGTTTCCTCCTTCTAACCCTTTCGATGCGCACACCTGCAAACCCTCCGTGACGCCTCATTTTCAAGAAGACGAGACCTCCCAACTTCCCTTCTTAAACCCTAAACTCGAATCGTTCAGCCACCACCAGAGTTACTCGAGTTCCGCAACATTTTTCGAGAGATCGTCACCCTCTACCCCAACTCCACGACGAACGTCGTGTCCCCAAATCAGCCGTAACGCCGGTAAATGACAAATACCCAAACTTCGATCAACTTCTCTTATCTCAGTCAACATTTGACTAAAAATCGTCAAACCATTTTCAAAATTCACGATTTTCAAGGACGAACACCTTCATATAATCAGGTGATTAAATTAAAGTATTTAGATTTCTTCCATTATGGTTTTCTTTACTGTAAATAAAGCTTTACACCCTTTATACAAAAAGATATTCAAAAAAAATCCAAATTTTCTAGTAATCTACATCTAAAAGTAGATGAGTTTCCCTTTGAATCCGAAGACAAAATTCGACTAAGCGAGCAGATCTAAAAAATAAAATTCCTTTGAAATTAGAGTATCTGTTGTTTTTTTTATACCGAGCAATATTCCTGTACTTTTGAGTCCAAATGTTTTTAATCCATGTTTATCTCACCAATATAAGAATAACATGTCCTAATATATGAACACCTATCAATGTACAATAGTTTATCCAATTTCACAAACATTTTTGCATGCATACAAAGTTCCAGTTAAGTAAGAAGAGATAGGTTATACTCACTCGAAAAGAAAAAACAGAGAACTGGTTGAACTGGACTTGATTTGAGACTGCCTTGATTTGAATTATTGATCTAGCAATTTGTTTTGATCTGAAGCTTACATCTAGCTTGATGTTAGAGTTGGGTGTGATCTTACTTTGCTGTTGAAAAATTGAAAAAGTTTGATTTGCTTGCTGATGAAACATTTCACTTTTGTTGGAGTCTCGGGTTTGCTTGTTTTAGATAAATCCCAGGTTGAAGAAGATATTCAGGTTTGGTTTTGATCTTTGAAAATGAATTATAGGTTATTGAATTTGACAAGTTTTTAGTTTAAAGAATGAATTGATTTTCAGATTTGTTTTTGAGAAAATTTGCAGGCTTTTAATTTTACAGGCTGAAGTTCTTAGACTTAGGAATGAAAAGGATAGGAAAAAAATGAAAGTAGGAAAGCATATGTTTAACTAAGTGAAAAATGTGATTTATTTAAAATAAAAGAAAAATAAAATTATAAAGGACACTTGTTAAAACATTCAACATTTGTCATATAGTATTGTCTATTAGTTAACACATGTTAAAACCAAGCCTTTATAAATTTACATTTGTCACTCAAGTTGTTTTTATTTATTTTAAATGTAAATAAAAAGCTTTACTTTATAAATTCTTATTTAAATATATATATATATATAAATTTCTTTAAAGAAAATATAAAATCAAACCAATTATATATAAATAAAAGCATATACATATATTTTTTAAATCCAAATACTTTTAAATATCTATCTTTTGAATTTCAAAATTAAATTCAAATTCAAATTAGATTTAAAAATCAAATTTTAAAATCAAGTTATATACAAATATAACAACACATTCAATTTTGAGAATAACAATTCTATTTTCTTTAAAAATCTATTTATATTTATATATAGAAAAACAACATATTATTATTATTTGAAAATAACAATTTGTCAATTTAAAAATCCAAAATATGTTAAGATATATATATATATATATATATATATATATATATTGTTTGCACAAAAAATGGACAAACACCTCCAAGTCGTATTATTTAGTTGATTATATGTAATTTTCAATGATTTTAGATGAGTATGTAAATATGAGAAAAGTAGGGGCTGAAATGTAAAAGACACACAGATTTATAGTGGTTCGGCCAGAATGTGCCTACGTCCACTTTATATGTTATTATCCTCTTTCTTTCAGGTTACAAGTACAATGCGTTGTATACGAGTGTATGAAAGTAGTTTGAAAGTTCCTTCCTTGCTTGAGCTCTCAAACTTGTCTCCAAAAATTGTCCTCCATTGTTGTACCCCTGCCCCTCTATTTATAGAGTGAGGTAGGGGGCAGGGGTCTTGGAAGTATATAGCTGCAGGTGGGCTTGGGCTGAAGCAATCTGGACTGGCAGCTTTCTGGTTCGGCGAAGCTTGGTTCGGTGGTAGAGGAGAGGAGTGTGGTTCGGTGCCACCTTGGGTTTGATTCGGTGGTTACTTGGTTCGGTTGATGGTGAGTTCTCGTGGTTGGTTCGGCATGGGGTAGCAGGGAGTTGGTTCGGCATGGGGTAGCAGGGAGTTGGTTCGGCATGGGGTAGCAGGGAGTTGGTTCGGCATGGGGTAGCAGGGAGTTGGTTCGGTAGCTTATGCCGAATGAACTTGCGCATGTGAATGCCGAATGGGACTGTATGCTTGCATAGCCGAATGAACATGAGAGTATAAGGCCGAATGGACTTTGTATTTGGATTTTGAGTGGAACTCTGGGCTTACATACGCTTGCTGGTTGCTTCTTCTTAGCTTGATCGTGGTGGAGACGCGCTCGACATTGATATTCCAGTTTTGACCAAAAAACGGGATAACAAAGTAGAGGTTGCTCGCGAGCCCGGGTGAAACTGCGGCTTCTTGGTCTTGAGATCTTCTGGGTGAAAATCCGCCCAACATTTGCCCCCCAAAGTGGGGCACGTGCTTGCACGTGTCGCGCTTTGTTTCTCGTTGGTGGGAAGACTCGTCTTGTAATGTCATGGGCTGGATGTTTATATCTTGTGGATGTCCTGCAAAGAGATTTATAGTTTTAGTGTGGTTTCAAATAACGACCGTTCGGGGTCGAAATATTTGTGATCAAGTGAATTGCGCCGTTCGAGGCGAGTTAGTGTACCCCGAGGGGGTTATCGATGCCAGGTTCACGTTAGAGTGGTTCCCTGGATCGTTTGTCAAGGTGGTTTATCGCTAGCTCAGAGCATGCCTAGGGGTTGTTCTCGACCCCGTACATGTGTAAGTAGCTTAGCCATTTCATAATTATCAAATATCCATTTGACTGATGAGCTTAAAAAGGGATGTCAAAGTGTAAATTCTCATGACGATAGGGTTAATAGCCATTCAGAGCGTGCCTATGGACCGTTCGTGGTCGCGTGCACGTGTAAATGATTAATCCATGTTAGTGAGAGATTCACGACTTATCCATTGTTATCATATTTTTTATTTTATTAGTAAGCTCTTAGAGTTCGGCACTTATCTGAGTGAAGCGCCCTGCGTGCCCCCAGTTCCTGGTCTTGGACGGTAGATAGAGGGTTCCGTTCGGTTCTTGGTTGGTCCGGCTATTCTCATCCGGCTTCTGGTGGTCCGGTATCATTGGTCCGGTTGGGCGAGACATCTGGTTCGGTGGTTGTGAGTTTGCCTATATATAGAGGCCGTACCCCCCTTGTTTTTCTTTACCGAACAAGTAGAGCCGAATCACTCCATTGCCGAATCAAGTGTTTGCCGAACCAACCTTATACCGAACCAGGTATATACTTATTACCGAATACACACGTATGTCCTTGCTTCACCGAATGGGACTACTGCCTTGGAGCCGAATGAGATGAAAACCGAATGGGGTTGAAACCGAATGAACTTGGAAACCGAATGAACTTGGAAACCGAATGAACTTGGAAGCCGAATGAACATGGAAACCGAATGAAATTGTGAATGAAATTCCACACTTGCACGCACTTGTTTGTTTACTTTTCTATTTTCCTTGTTCTAATATTAGGTTTTTCTTGTGCTGCAGAAAATGTCTCGCAAAGCGGAAACACGATCAGACAGAAAGAAGTCTAGAGGCACAGGAGAGCCTTCTTCTTCCTCGCCCCCAGTCCAATCAGGATCCGGGCAACACCGACCTATTCCGAAGTCTCTAGTGGACGGATGTGGTCCACAGGAACTTTTGAACTCTCCCCCTGACTGCTTCCCAAGCTCCTTAAAGGAGGAGCAACTTGACGTTATATCCCGTTCCTTTGGGATAGACAGGGCTCTTATGTTGTATAATTTGATCCTCCCACATCAGTCCGTAGTCAAACAGAGGGACACGGCAGAAGAGAAGGCTGCCCAGCCTAAAGGTGGGGTGACAGCGAAGGGTGGCAAGAGGAAGCCCTTTGCACAACGTCCAGTCGTAGGAGGCAAGAAGCTCAAGGAGTCCGATGGCCCTTCTCCAAGTACTTGCCCGGATGTCCCGGAGGAGGAAGGTGTAGAAGAGGAGGAAGGAGGTGAAGTTGGAGAAGGGTCGGAGGGTGGAGGAGATGGCGATGGTCAGGGTGGTAGCGGTGTTGCTGCTCTAACCTCTGAGCAGGACCTCGAACTGGATGAGGCTCTCCGTCGGGCCTTCGGGGAGTCAGAGGGGGAGTCGGAAACAGAGAAGGAAACGGAGAAGGCAGAGGAAACCGGCAAAGCTGTGGTTAGCACTGACCCATCCTCTAAGGGTTCCTCAGCTAGGGTGACCCCGGCGATGCAAGGTGAACTTTTGTCTTCTGCCGATTCCATTTTCGATAGGGACTTAGAAATTTTTTACGGTTCACTTCCGTCCTGGAATGAGATCCAGGACTTATTGCAGTATCCCACTCCTCCGCCGGGTTTGTATAACAGATGTGTCTCCTCACTTTTCTTTCTTTTTAACTTAGCACATTTTTTGAATTGCGGATTATTGTATGTTCGTAACATTTGTTCTTTATTCCAGGGGCAGGCCAGGCGGGTAAAACGTCGGATGTTCGACACCGCCTTGAACAATTTAAGTCGAGGAGAGCTTCCGCGAAACCTTCTACTGATCGCACTGGGGACGTAGTCAAGTACCGCCCTCTTCTTGGGGTCATCGAAGAGGGCATTCAGAAAAGGAAGCGGAGCCGTTCCTTATTTGAGTCTTCTTCTGCTTCGCAGCTTCCTACTCTGTCTCCCCCTACTCAGCCTCCTCGTGATACTACGGAGGAGAGCACGGAGCCCTGCCCCCCTCCTCTTCCTTCCAAGAGTTCTACTGTCATTCATATAAGGCGTCCCGATGTGCCTCGCCCCGTGCCTCGTGACCCTTTTGCCGGCCATCCTGATTTAGACCCAAGTTTTCGGGACATTTCATTCGATGAGACCACGGGCGAGCACCTACTTCCCCGCAACCCCATGGTAAGAGTGCTGGACGAGGCCAAATCTTTAGATCTTGATTTACTTACTACACGGGTAGTCACCATGGGGGACGAGGCCAAGGCTAATATTGATCGGGTGGCCGAAGAGACTAAGAAGTTAATGGAGCATCATGCTCGATTGGTCAAGGCCGGGGAGGAGATTGGGAGTGCTAACATTCGGTTAAGGCTAAAGGTTGCCGATCAGGCCAAGCAGCTTGCCGACCAAGCCATCCAGATCTCCCAGCATGAGGAAGCTTCCCAGCGTCTGAAAGAGACCATGGAGAAGGCAAGTAGGGCGGAGTTACGGAAAATGGAGGTCACCTGCAGGGAGCGGATTAACATGGCTATTACAACGGTGGATGAGGTTCGAAATGCGGATCTCGAGCGGGTAGAGGAGTTGTCAGGGAGGCTCGAGGCTGCGGAGATGGCTCAGGCCGAGTTGAAGGAGGAGATGGAGGAGATGAGGAGGTCCCTCAAGTTGAAGGAAGAGGAAATGAGGAGGTCACTCCAGGCTGACTGCTTGAGATACCAATCAGAGAGGGACGTCGCCATCACCAAGTTGCAAGCTTCCGAGGCCCGGGTGAGGGAGTTTGAGGAAAACGAGGGGATGATGGATGAGATGTTGCAGGATATGTACTTCCACACTTGGAAGGAGGGCGGCCTGTCTTGGATGGACGATTACCCTCGGGTCATGGCCAAGGTGTATCTCCAGGCTTTAGAGGAGGCCAGGGTGAATGCGGGTAAGGAAGGCGGAGAGGCTTTCAACTTGAGTGCGGTTACTGCTCAGTTCTCAAAGGAGGAGCAAGCGGCGGTGAAGGAGGGGATGCGGCTACTCGCTGCAGAGGAAGCGGGCGTGCAGTTGGATGATGAGGATCAAGCGGCGGATGCTGGTGAGTTATTCTTTTCCCTTTCTTTTCTTTTCGTGTTTTCATAACTTGATCGTTCGTTTAATGAATTCCTCTTCTGATCTGGACAGGTGGGACTTCAGATCCACATGCTGGGGGCTCCGATCCTGCGGCTAAGTAGGCTGGGGGAGTTGGTGATGGAGTGTGGATGCATCTGCCATCTTTTTGTTTCTTTTTTATCACTGTTCATGTTAGTCTTTGATATGCAACTGTAATAAAATTATTTGCAAAGAATAACTTCGTGTGATCTTATAATATAAGCTGATTTTGTCATGTTTAAATGTTGTTGCTATCTTTATGTGCTGTGTGAGAAGTATAATTATGTATATGCCTGTGATTCCACTTGTGTTTGATGTTAAGTTTTTGCTTGAAATATAATTTCACGTTTTGCAATGTCAGTGTATGAATAAGTTATAGTTACGCATTTATGTACAAGAGAAGAGAGTACCGCCCTTTATGTTTTATTCGCAGGCGGTAGCTTTGAGTGTCTTGTGTAACTGTTCACGGGTATAGCAGAGCGCCCTGCTACCCAGCACGCAGGCTTAGAGCCTCATGAGTGAATGCTTCCTATTTGGTTTCCTGTACTTTAGAGTTTGTTATACAGGATAGGAGAAAAATATTTAAATGAAATGGAAATATAGTAAAAGTAAAACTTCCAGTCACGGAAGGCCGTCGATGTGCTTAAGTTCGTGGCAAACGGGTTTTGTAGTCACTTTCCCTAGCTGTGGGTCTTGGAGACATTTGTCACCCATCTTACGCCTCCGCGGGGAGTTTTCTTTTTTACCACAGCCGCACTTAAGACACATCGGAGCCGAGATCGCGCACGGTAACTACCCGAACCGTTATGGTCCGTAATCGTGGGTATTATTCGATTTACCGTGGCCGGCTAGCGTGGGTGCCGTTGGCCGTGAACTACCCCTGGCTGGCCACACCTTATGTTGGGGCTTAAAGTAGGTTCACGGTTACCGACGAGCCGAACGCCGTAATGAGCTGCCATCGGCTATAGTCGGCCTTTATGATGACTTATAATCGGCTCATTACAGTTGGCTTTGAGGGCAGGCGCGCAATGAGTTAACCCGCAGCAGAGGGATGCTGGAGCAAAAGAGTCTCATTGGCGAGTGCATAGAATCGTGGCGTACCTGTTAGGCCTAGTCTAGATGAGGCCGCGGTGCGTCTTGAGTGGAGATGCCATAGGATTTTGTTCAACAGAAAGGGATAAAACTTAACAAGTAGCCAAGACATAAAGGAACAAGTTAAAAAGAGACAAGATTTTTTAAAGTGGTTCGGCACGAAAATGCCTACGTCCACTGGTTCTCTTTGTTAATTCACTTCATATGGGCAGTACAAGTTAAGAAAAGTATCGACGGAGGTGTCGGATGTTCCATGCCCTCTGGAACACCTCTCCGTCCACTGTTGACAAAATGTAAGCTCCGTTGTGGAGATCTTTGTGAATTACATATGGTCCGTCCCAGATGGGGTCCAGTGCCCCGGGGCGCGGAAAGATTCGCCTGAGGACAAGATCTCCTTCTTGTAAGCTGCGATGCTTGACTTTGGAATTGTATAGTGCTGCCACTTTTTGTTTGTGAGCTGCTGCTTTGAGTGCTGCATCGTTTCTCCTTTCCTCAATCAGTTCCAAAGACATGAGGAGGAGTTCTTCGTTTTCTTCTGGGTTGTAGTGGATCCTACGGTGGGAAGGCACAATAGTCTCAACTGGGAGCATTGCCTCCGATCCATATGCCAAAGAGAAAGGAGTATGTCCCGTTGATGTTCTGAAAGATGTGCGGTATGCCCATAGTGCCGTAGGAAGTTCGTCCACCCAAGCGCCTTTTGACTTTTCAAGTTTCTTCTTGATTAGGGTTTTGAGAATTTTGTTGACAGCTTCAACTTGTCCGTTTGCCTGAGGGTAAGCTACTGATGAGAAGCTTTTATGAATTCCATGCTCTTGGCACCAGTCGGCAAATTCTTCGCTGTCAAATTGGAGTCCGTTGTCTGATACGATCTTGAGGGGGACTCCATACCTGCACAGAATGTTTTTGATCAAGAAGTTAATAATTTTTGCTGAAGATATTTTATTTAAAGGTTCCGCTTCCACCCATTTGGTGAAATAATCGACTGCCACTATAGCATATTTGGCTCCGCCTCGGCCCGTTGGCAGTTCGCCAATTAAGTCAATTCCCCATACAGCAAAGGGCCAAGGGCTGGTCATTTGAGTAATTTCGTTTGTGGGCAGTCGAGGGATCTTGGCGAACTTCTGACATCTGTCGCATTTCTTAACGAAGTCTAGGGTATCTTTGTTTAGTGTGGGCCAGTAATATCCATATCGGAGTATCTTTCTTGCCAAAGTCTGTCCTCCAGTGTGATCTCCGCATCCTCCCTGATGGATGTTTGTTAATATCTCCTTGGCTTCCCTTCCGGCGACGCATCTTAATAAGGGGCTAGAGAAGCCACGCCGGTAGAGGATGCCTTCTTGTATTGTGTAGTGGGGAATTTTTCTCAAGATCTTCTTGGCTTCGTCACGCCTGTCGGGTAGTATGCCATCTTGCAAATATTTCCGGATAGGAGTCATCCAGGTTCCTTCTTCGATTGCAGTTATCAGATTTACTTGTTCGAAACTTGGGGCTAGCTGCCTTGAGATTACTAGTGCTCCGGGAATGGTGCTGTCCTTCATACTAGCTTGCTTTGCAAGTTCATCTGCCTCTTGGTTTTCTTCTCGAGGAATGTGTTTGATTAGATAATGGTCCAATCGATCGAGCAGCAGTCTGGTTTTCTTTAGGTATGCTGTGAGCCGTTCTCCTCGAGTCTGGAATTCTCCTAGTACCTGGTTTACGATAAGCTGAGAATCACTATGAATACATAAGGAATTGATCCCAATTTCTAGGGCCAGTTCCAATCCCGCTATTACTGCTTCATATTCAGCATCGTTGTTAGTGGCCGTGAACTCCAATCTTAATGCATAGTACAACTTTCTTCCCCTGGGGGTGACGATCACAATACCTGCCCCCGAGCCTTGTTCGTTCGATGCTCCGTCTACAAAGAGGTTCCACTTGATGTTTTTTGCTACTTCGGATTGTTCCTTGCTTTCGTTGGTAGTGAATTCGGCAATGAAATCAGCCATGGCTTGTCCTTTGATAGCGGTGCGGGGATGGTAGGTGATATCATACTGACTTAGTTCGATGCACCATTTGAGGAGTCGCCCAGAAGTGTCAGGACGATGGAGCACTTGCCTTAGTGGTTGATCGGTTAGAACCCTGATGGAGTGAGACTGGAAGTAATGTCGCAGTTTCCGTGACGCGATCAATAAACAATATGCTAACTTCTCAAGTTTAGGATATCTGGCTTCTGCCCCCGTAAATCTCTTGCTTACAAAGTAAACCGGACGTTGTGTGCGGTCTTCTTCTCTTACCAAGGCGGCGCTTAGAGCATGAGATGATACAGCGAGGTATAGGTATAACACTTCACCTTCATTTGGAGTTGAGAGTACTGGTGGTCTCTGAAGGTGTTCGATTAGGTTGAGGAAGGCTTTTAAGCATTCGTCGGTCCACTCGAACCTCCCTTTGTCTTTCTTGAGTGCTTCGAAGAAAGGGACACACTTGTCAGTTGCCTTGGAAATGAATCTGCTTAGGGCGGCCACCTTTCCGTTTAGGCTCTGCATTTCTTTTCGAGTGGAAGGTATCCTTATTTCTTTTAAAGCTCGGATTTGTTCAGGGTTTGCTTCGATTCCTCTGGCGTGGACGATGAATCCTAAGAATTTTCCCGATGATACTCCGAAGGAGCACTTTAGAGGATTCAGCTTCATTCCATATCGGCGAAGTACCCGAAACATATCGTCCAGATGGCTTACATGGTCGTTGGCTTTCCTGGACTTCACCAACATGTCATCCACATATACTTCCATAGTACGCCCTATCAGTTCTGCGAACATTTTGTTGACGAGGCGTTGATAGGTAGCTCCAGCATTTTTGAGTCCAAAAGGCATGACTTTGTAACAATATAATCCGCGGTCGGTGATGAAGCTAGTGTGGTCCTGATCGGGAGCGTGCATGGGGATCTGGTTATATCCTGAGTATGCATCCATAAAAGATAGGAGTTCGTGCCCAGCTGTGCTGTCCACGAGTTGGTCAATTCGGGGAAGTGGGAAGCAGTCTTTCGGGCAAGCGTCATTCAGATTGGAGAAGTCAATACATGTTCGCCACTTTCCATTGGCCTTTTTTACTAGCACTGGGTTAGCGATCCATTCTGGGTAGATGGCTTCCCGTATGAAGTCATTAGCAAGTAGATTTTTTACTTCCTCATCAAGGGCTGCTGATCGCTCTGCCCCCATGCTCCTCTTTTTCTGCTTCACTGGTACCTTGGTGGGATCGATGTTCAACATGTGGCATGCTACGTCTGGGGAGATTCCTGTCATATCGGCATGGGTCCACGCAAATACATCTAAGTTGTGGCGGAGAAAGTCAATGAGTCGATCCTTCAATTCCGTTTTCAGCTGAGATCCGATTTTTAATAGTCTACTTGAATCATGCTCATCTACCGATACGAATTCCATAGCCTCTGCAGGCTCGGCGGTAGCCTCCTCCTCTTTATCCCTGGGGTCTAGTTCATTGAAGGGATCGCTTGTGTATCGAAGAGGAGGGGCTTTCTTTAGTTGCTATGCCTCCAAGCTTTTCATGCAGAGAGTAGTCTCTGCATCTTTTCCTTTATTCTTTCTGCGGTTATTGCGAAGTTCAGTTACGTAGCAGTCTCGGGCAGCACCTTGATCTCCTTCTACTTCTCCTACTCCGTTGTCTGTTGGAAATTTCATTTTCAGGCACCAGGGGGCTAATACAATCTGAAAGTCAGACAAGGCTGGTCTTCCCAAGAAGGCGTTGTAAGCCGAGTGGTTTTCTATTAGTACGAACGTTTGTTTTCGCACAACGGAGCGGGGATGACTTCCTATTTCGACGAAGAGGTCAAGTTGCCCGAGGGGTATTTTTGCATCTCCAGTGAAACCGTGCAGTGGTTTGTCACAGGGGGATACATCCTTCATTGATAACTTCATTTTGTCGAAAGCATGTTTGAACAGGATATTAACGGAGCTTCCTGTGTCTATTAGAATCCGAAAAACTTTAGCTGGACCGAACCAGGCAGAGATGACCATAGGATCCATATGTGGGTACTGTCTTCCTTCCAAATCACGCCTACTGAATATGATGTCGTCGTTTTCTTTTCGTTTCGGGTGGCGTTCCTCCGTAATGGAGTTAACATATCCTTCGGCATTTCTAAGCGACTTGCCGTACCTTTCCATCTCTGCCCAACTTCTGTCGGCAATGTGTGGTCCTCCTGAGATGGTAAGGACTACTATCTTCTCTTGACTAGAGCCACTGGTGTTGTGATTGTTGCGACTCCCTCCGCCTACTTCTGGGAGGGGTTGCTTTGAGTTCTCATTGGCAGGAGTTGGAGTCCTGTTCTGACTTTTCACATAACGTTCCAGTCTTCTTCTTCTAATGTGTTCTTCGATCAAGTCCCGAAGATGGTGGCATTCATTGGTGTCATGTCCGTGGGATTCGTGGAAGCGACAGAACTTTCCGGACTTGAGTGCGTTATCTGATTCTTTCTTGTGCGGGGGGCGCTTGTATCCGAGTTCGCCCTGAGTGGCTAGGTAGATGTTTTCGATTGTTTCATTCAAAGGAGTGTAGGAGTCAAATCTTGGCCCTGGTCGATATTGGCGCTTCTCACCCTTTCTGCCCCCAGCATTGTCTCTAGATTCATTTCTTCGAGCGTCCTTAGCTGCAGTGGGAACCTTGTCCTGAATTATCTTGCCTTGTTGCCCTGGCTGCCTCTCCGTAGCAGCGTCTTCAAGTCTCATATACTTTCCAGCTTCATGGAAGAAATCAGGCAAGGTAACTGGTTTTTCCTTAGTTAATCTTCTGGCAAACTTGGTGTCTGGATGCACACCACTACAGAGGGCCATTAGAGTGAGTTTTTCATCGGCATCTTGAACTGCTGCCGCTGCGGCGTTGAACCGTGTTAGATATTGTTGTAGCGTCTCTCCGGTTTTCTGTTTGACATTGGATAGAGAATAAGCATCCCTGGGTTGTTCCACATGGATGCGGAACTGGCTAATAAACCTTTCTTTTAACATCTCCCATGAGTTGATGGATCCTTGGGGTAGATGGCAGAACCAGGAGGTAGCTAGATCTGATAGGAATAGCGGAAAGCATTTACATAATACTCCTTCTGTTGCTCCACTCATGAGCATATGCTGGGTGTATCTCTGCAGGTGTACGATGGGGTCGGAAGTTCCTTTGTAAGGTTCCATGGTTGGCATTTTCCATTCCCGGGGAGTGATGGCAGTTTCGATATTTCGGGTAAAGGGACTGGTGACCCTAGCGCCTATTCCCCGGTCCCTTTGCTCCCGTTGGACACATTCTCTGAATAATCGTGCCATCCGCTCGTCAGAACTTGGAGCGGACAAAAATGAGCTCGGTTCTTCCCTGCGGGATCTATCTCGCCCAGATGACCTGTAGGGATGGTACAGTCTATCACCTCTAGCATTATCCAGTGGTTGTCTTTGGCTGCTTGGATGCACGCTAGGACCAGCTACAGTTGCCCCCTGCCTTGATCTTCCCCTGTGGGGTTCTGTTTCGAGCACATCCATGGGGTCAACTTCGGGCTGGGTTCTAGCTCGGCTCCGTTCAGCGGGGTTTCTATGATTAGGTGGCATGACTGGCTCAGCTACATCCGACCCTCGCCTGGTGCCTCCCCCGCTAGGTTCGGTTCCAAGGGCTTCCTCGAGTCGGAATTCGGGCTGAGTCCGGGCGCGGCCCCTATCATCGTTTTTCCTGTTGATAGCTTGTTCGAAGAGTGAAGACCTTTGTTGCCTCCGGGATCCTCCGGATTGGGATTCACCCCATGATTCAGTGTTGCGGTTGGACTCTTCAGCGTCCCTTAAGCGTGTCATGAGTTGGTCCACCAAAGTTTCTTGTTGGGATGTGAAGCGGTTAGTTACTTCAGCCACAACCCTGTCCAGATCTGCCCTAGTGATTGGTTGTTCCGTTGCGGGACCAGTTGGATTTTCCTGATTTTCATCTGGTACTGCTGTTGAAGTGGGCTGATCTGTGATTGCTGGATCTGGAAGGCTGCTAGTTGCGATGTTCTTTCCTTTGTTAACATCCCTTCTCTGTTTGGAAGGCATGATTTCTAAGCAACGAGTGATGTCGTTAGGAAAAAGGTTGAGTGGGAGAAGATGAAGCTTGAGTTCAGTTTCTCAGTGAAAGCACCAAAAATGTTTGCACAAAAAATGGACAAACACCTCCAAGTCGTATTATTTAGTTGATTATATGTAATTTTCAATGATTTTAGATGAGTATGTAAATATGAGAAAAGTAGGGGCTGAAATGTAAAAGACACACAGATTTATAGTGGTTCGGCCAGAATGTGCCTACGTCCACTTTATATGTTATTATCCTCTTTCTTTCAGGTTACAAGTACAATGCGTTGTATACGAGTGTATGAAAGTAGTTTGAAAGTTCCTTCCTTGCTTGAGCTCTCAAACTTGTCTCCAAAAATTGTCCTCCATTGTTGTACCCCTGCCCCTCTATTTATAGAGTGAGGTAGGGGGCAGGGGTCTTGGAAGTATATAGCTGCAGGTGGGCTTGGGCTGAAGCAATCTGGACTGGCAGCTTTCTGGTTCGGCGAAGCTTGGTTCGGTGGTAGAGGAGAGGAGTGTGGTTCGGTGCCACCTTGGGTTTGATTCGGTGGTTACTTGGTTCGGTTGATGGTGAGTTCTCGTGGTTGGTTCGGCATGGGGTAGCAGGGAGTTGGTTCGGCATGGGGTAGCAGGGAGTTGGTTCGGCATGGGGTAGCAGGGAGTTGGTTCGGCATGGGGTAGCAGGGAGTTGGTTCGGTAGCTTATGCCGAATGAACTTGCGCATGTGAATGCCGAATGGGACTGTATGCTTGCATAGCCGAATGAACATGAGAGTATAAGGCCGAATGGACTTTGTATTTGGATTTTGAGTGGAACTCTGGGCTTACATACGCTTGCTGGTTGCTTCTTCTTAGCTTGATCGTGGTGGAGACGCGCTCGACATTGATATTCCAGTTTTGACCAAAAAACGGGATAACAAAGTAGAGGTTGCTCGCGAGCCCGGGTGAAACTGCGGCTTCTTGGTCTTGAGATCTTCTGGGTGAAAATCCGCCCAACATATATATATATATCTTTCCTTTAAATTTCAAATTTAAATTCAAATTCAAATACGATTTAAAATCCAATTTGAAATCAACTCACACAAATATTTTTACTTATACAAACACAAATTCATTTGTTTGAAAATAATAATATTTCTATTTAAAATCTTCTTATATCCATATATATATATATATATATATATATAAACAACCATTATTATTTGTTTCAAAAGATAATTTATCAAATTTTTAGTAATTATGTTAGGGATTATCAAATATTTATTCAGAGATTTAAAATTCAATTTTTATTATATTTTCAAATTCACTTACATAACCGATATCTTTCATTATCAGATTTTTTTTTTTATTTGTCAATTGAATAAACCAGTTATTTATCCAGTTACCGGATGTCCAAAAATCAGGGTTATTACATTCCTACCCCCTTTGAATCTTTTCGTCCTCGAAAAGGAACGAAGCCAAAATTCATTAAAATGCTTGTTATCAAGAAAACTACTCTTTTACTTAGAATTTTTAAAGCACCTTTAAAATCTACATAATATTACAAAATAGTTTTATAAAAATACCTTTTATAACTCGATGTCTCAACAAGTCCGTCCTCGTTCTCACAGAAATTCAATCATACGTTGATCAGGCGTAAGACTGAAAATCTATAAGTACTTGGTAAACCCATTTTCAACATCCAGTGAAAATACTTGGAAAGTAATTTTATTGAAAATATAGAAAACAATTTTTGAAATAGAGGAAATATCTTTGGTGAGAATGCTATGGAAATCATCATCCCCATCCATGGTCGCAGTTACATTCCAGGGTTACGTTGCCATCGCAGCAAAAGTCCATGTGACTGTAGGCACTCCGCGCCCCTCGATTACGCCATGGAACCCACAACGGATCGCAGTTACATTCCATGGTTACGTTGCCATCGTAGCAAAAGTCCATATAACTGTAGGCATCAACTAGGCTTTCCAAATTCAATATTGATTTACCTAAAAATCAAAAGCCTTTCCAAATCCAAAGGTTCCCAAAACCTTTTTCCAAAATCCTCATAAGATCCTTTATATATATTCAGATATGTATAATTTTTTAAAACTTTGGATCATTTCAAACTTGTGTAAAACTCCTTTTATACTTCAAACACTTTCAAAATACTTTCCTTCTGGCAATAAATTCACAAAGGGAGATTTATCTTATATAATAAAAATATATACTTTGTTTATTTCAAATCAAATATTCAAATTTGATTTCTCAATAAAGTCACTTACCAAATTACTTACTTCCATAAAGTAAATTTCTACCATAGAAATATCCAATTTCTATTTAGTTCATCATATATTTCACAGAATATATTTTTACTCCAACAACCATTTTACAATTCTTATCCACAAATTCCCAATATCAATTTCATTCAAAACCGTACGATGTACACATATCATCCGTACGCTATACCAATCTGATCGCTCACTCGATCACACAATTTCACTTCCGAACTAGTATCGTCCACCTGATTTCCTAGTGCGCATTCAGATCTGGTTTCTTGATCTGAAACTGTCATTCTCCTTGCATAGTCTAACTATGATAGAGAATATCTAGAACCAATCAACAATCGATATCTAGGTTCGCCGTCGAAAACCGAGTGAAAAATCCCAACTCGGATCGATATAGCTATCTCGAAATTCTATGCCGAATCTGGATCAAATCACTACGCGAATAGAATAATATACGTACATCTTACGTATTTATCTTCATTGATTATTAGCCAAATAAATCTCCTTTTCTATTCACATTCACTTTAATTTCTATCCTCTTATTCACAATTGCTTAAATCCTTATTTGGATTATCACCTCAATTCTTATCTCAAATGGATGTTTAATCATAAACAGTTTGAACTCTGTCCAGCTTAAATTTAGAAAATAGTCTGAAAAATTAAAAAAAAGACAAGTAGTTTAAAAATAATTATTAGTTTGTAAAATAGCTGTAAAATAGTTAAGTAATTGTAGAATAGTTGGAAATAGTCAAATAACTATAGAAATTTTAAATAATTGCAAAATAGTTGTAAAATAGTAATTAATTTGTAAAATAGTTGAAAAATAGTAATTAGTTTATAAAACAGTTGCAAAATAGTTAAATAATTCCAAAAGTAGTTATAAAATAAGTATAAGATAGCTTTGGGTTTAATAAGAAAGGTTGTATATATAATAAATAGCTTGGAAAAATAGATTTATATTAAAACAATTTATTTTGAAAATAGTCCAGAGTCAAACTGTTCAATTCCCAATCTCCAATCCCATCAATTCAATTAAAATTTCCACTTCCATTTAAATTGACTCAATTCCAATTTAAATAACTTCAATTCCATTGAAATTGATTTATCCCTAATTCAAGTTGAATTAATTCTCAATTTCTTCCCAATTTCAAATCAAATTCCAGTTGAATTTTAAACATATCCAACCTTAATCACAATTCCAAATTATTCAAATCAATTTGGACTAATTTCAAATTGAACCCATTTCAATTTCGAATCGATTCCAGTTTGAATTAATCCTAATTCCCATTTGAATTTGGACTCATTCAACATCAATTTCATTTTAAAATTTCCATTTAAAATTTTAAACTTATACATCTTCAATCACAATTCCAATCAAATTCAATTTGAACTTATTTAATTTAATTCAAATTTCAAATTTAAACCATCCCGAATTATATAAGTTCGAGTTAAATTTTTAGATGTTGATTTAATCCTTTAAGTCAAAACAACTTATATCTTTAAACCATTTATTCTAAATCCAAATTCCATTTTAAACTTATTTCAAAGTTCAAATAATAATTCAATTCCTTTTTAAACAACTAAATATTTGAAATTCAATTTATCATCAAATTTCAATTTTGAAACCAAACCTTTGAAGTTTTATCTTAAACATTCAAATCTTAAATCCAAAATGATTCCATTTTATCTTAATAATGGATATATTACCACACTCCATTTCTTCATTCATTTAAACAAATTCAATTTCAGCTTAAAGACTATTAATAACAACAGGATCGTATCATTCAAATTATTTTGAAACATCCATCCATTTTCAATTTCCAGATCTCAAACCCATTTTGAGATCACACAAACTTCCAATTCAAATTAACCATTTAACTTTCCAAGTCAAATCCCAATTTCATCTTGAAATTTCCAATTCAGGTTGTTTGTTAAATTACTTAACTTTCTCAAAGTTAAATCCAATTTACTTAATCCGGCCAACCATACCCAATTTGAATTCCCTTTTCAAATTCTAAACTTCACATTAATAATATTACCACTTATAAGTTCAAAAACTTATCACTTTAGGTATCACATCTCATTCCAAATTTAAAACTCAACATTTAGAGTTTATTTCAAACCATCTTTGATATTATGTATATTTCTCATACATATTATTCCCTTTACACACCAAGTTATCCTTAAATTTTAAACCTTTGGTTTTAAATTCAAAACAAATTCCTATAAATTTTCAAATAGCTCTTGTTTGAATCAAGCTCTTTCATTCACTAATATTATTTATTATTTCTTTCAAACACTTGGAACGAATTCCTAAATTTTCTGGACTTAGATTTAATACTTCACCATTTAAACCCTTTTTCAATTTCAATTCATAAGTCATACTCACCTAAATGCATACTTCCTTAAACATTTTATTTTACTACATCATTAACAAACATTCCATCATTTTAGGAAAATAACCAAGGTTATTACAACTGGAAACCAATTCCTATTATCTTATTCTGAAAATTCTTCTTTGAATTCAAGATTTTAATTTCAGTTTGAATCCATTTCAAACTAATCTTTATTCAAATTTCAGTTTGGTTGTATCACTTAATTTAATTCCAATAATTTAACAACCAATTATCTTAATATTTATTAGAAAGATATATTGCTTTATATATCAAAATATAATCTTATATAAAATCATTTAAAATCCTTATATAAGAAAATAACAAGTACGCTCTCATATATATATACTCAACTCATCCTAGGGTACCATTGACACTATCCTTAATGAGTAATCCCACCAGAGCCATGGTTCTTGCTTAACCTTCAGCTATGATACCAAACGTGATAGTCTAGGCTTTTCAACCATCGACAGCTGCTCACTCGACTAGTAGGCTTTTCAACCATCCCAGCCCCGTCGTGGCTCACATTGGTACGTCGGGTTTGCTTTTACGGCCAGCCTCTCGACTGTAAGCACCTAGCAAACCAACCCTACAAGGCCTTATACTACCCCCGGGGACATGTAGGGGTAAGAGTCTCCCGTTCGCCACCTAACGCAAAGCGAGAACCCCCCATCATGCTGTACTAAAGCAAACCCGATCCCCTTCTCTTACTGCCATCAAAACTTGCCTGGGCCCTCGCCAGCGTTTCCTCCTTCTAGCCCTTTCGATGCGCACGCCTGCAAACCCTCCGTGACGCCTCATTTTCAAGAAGACGAGGCCTCCCAACTTCCCTTCTTAAACCCTAAACTCGAATCGTTCAGCCACCACCAGAGTTACTCAAGTTCCGCAATATTTTTCGAGAGAGCGTCACCCTCTACCCCAACTCCACGACGAACGTCGTGTTCCCAAATCGATCGTGCGCCGGTAAATGAAAAATGCCCAAACTTCGATCAACTTCTCTTATCTCACTCAACATTTGACAAAAAATCATCAAACCATTTTCAAAATTCACGATTTTCAAGGACGAACACCTTCATATAATCAGGTGATTAAATTAAAGTATTTAGATTTCTTCCATTATGGTTTTCTTTACTGTAAATATTACACCCTTTATACAAAAAGATAATCAAAAAAATCCAAATTTTCTAGTAATCTACATCTAAAAGTAGATGAGTTTCCCTTTGAATCCGAAGACTAAATTCGACTAAGCAAGCAGATCTAAAAAAAAATTTCCTTTGAAGTTACAGTATCTGCTGTTTTTTTATACTGAGCAATATTCCAGTACTTTTAAGTCTAAATGTTTTTAATCCATGTTTATCTCACCAATATAAGAATAACATGTCCTAATATATCAACACCTATCAATGTACAATAGTTTATCCAATTTCATAAACATTTTCGCATGCATACAAAGTTCCAGTTAAGTAAGAAGAGATAGGTTATACTCACCAGGCTTCGAAAAGAAAAAACAGAGAACAAGCTGAACTGGACTTGATTTGAGACAGCCTTGATTTGAATTTTTGATCTAGCAATTTGTTTTGATCTGAAGCTTACATTTAGCTTGATGTTAGAGTTGGGTCTGATCTTACTTTGCTGTTGAAAAATTGAAAAGGTTTGATTTGCTTGCTGATGAAACATTTCACTTTTGTTGGACTCTCAGGTTTGCTTGTTTTAGATAAATCCCAGGTTGAAGAAGATGTTCAGGTTTGGTTTTGTTCTTTGAAAATGAATTATAGGTTGTTGAATTTGACAAGTTTTTAGTTTGAAGAATGAATTGATTTTCAGATTTGTTTTTGAGAAAATTTGCAGGCTTTTAATTTTACAGGCTGAAGTTCTTAGCCTTAGGAATGAAAAGGATAGAAAAAAAATGAAAGTAGGAAAACATATGTTTAAATAAGTGAAAAATGTGATTTATTTAAAATAAAATTAAAATAAAATTATAAGGGACACTTGTTAAAACATTCAACATTTGTCATATAGTATTGTCTATTAGTTAACACATGTTAAAACCAAGCCTTTATAAATTTACATTTGTCACTCAAGTTTTATTTATTTATTTTAAATGTAAATAAAAAGCCTTTACTTTATAAATTCTTATTTAAATATATATATATATAATTCTTTAAAGAAAATATAAAATCAAACCAATTATATATAAATAAAAGCTTATACATATATTTTTTAAATCCAAATACTTTTAAATATCTATCTTTTGAATTTCAAAATTAAATTCAAATTCAAATTAGATTTAAAAATCAAATTTTAAAATCAAGTTAAATATATAAATATAACAACACATTCAATTTTGAGAATAACAATTCTATTTTCTTTAAAAATCTATTTATATTTATATATATAAAAACAACATATTATTATTATTTGAAAATAACAATTTGTAAACTTAAAAATCCAAAATATATTAAGACATATATCTTGCCTTTAAATTCCAAATTTAAATTCAAATTCACATATAATTTAAAATCCAATTTGAAATCAACTCACACAAATATTTTTTACTTAAAAAAAGACAGATTCAATTTGTTTGAAAATAATAATATTTCTATTTAAAATCTTCTTATATCCATATATATAAACAACCATTATTATTTGTTTCAAAAGATAATTTGTCCAATTTTTAGTAATTATGTTAGGAGATTATCAAATATTTATTCAGAGATTTAAAATCCAATTTTTATTATATTTTCAAATTCACTTACATAACCAGATATCTTTCAAAGTCAGAATTCTTTTTATCTGTCAATTGAATAAACCAGTTATTTATCCAGTTACCGGATGTCCAATAATTCGGGTTATTACATTATACCAAGTGTATCGACCCGCAAATCCTCACCCCTTGAGTCAACACTATTCTACATCAATCAACTCAAGTTGCATAGAAATACGAACCATTTGGGTTAAAGAAGAAGAGGTAGAAGAGGAGAAAACAGAAAACAACATCAGAATCTTACCATCGCAGCGGAATAAAATATAATAGATAATAACAGATCTTTACACAAAAGGAAACTATATCTGTTTATACATACATCACCAGAATACATCATCAGAGTTCAATAACATCAATAAGATACAACTGGATACACATCGAAATAATAATCAAGTACGGAAGTACGTATCGCCATCCAGCTCGTCTCCTGAGCTCCATAGCATCATATCCTATATGCTATAATACTCGGTCTGACACGAGCATTACGGTTAAATAATACCCGAGTCAGTCTGGAAAATCAGCGTGAGAAAACCACACTCAAATTGATTATTAAAGTTTCAAAATCATTTGAAAATCAGAAGCATCTCGTAAGACCACTCCACAAATAAACATGTCAGTTTTTTACCTTACGATAGCTAAAACATTTCTTATAAAATCCTATGATATTATAATAGTGTCTATATACAAATACTTATCAAAATAGCCGAAATTGTTACATTATTAAATTCCAACTACTAGCCACAGAGTGGGTAATACAAACAAAACTCGTAAAAGGCGCGTAGGGAGAATGGATTTCCAACTAATGACTAGGCACTAGGGTACCACTTGTCACGGTACGTGGACTAGATCATCGTACCGAGGATCACTCCCGACCCTCTGCAACACAAGACCGGGACTACCCCTTAATGTATAATCCCGAGTGAGATCAACCCATGGTTGGGATTAGCAACCGCACCACTAAGCCGAAATAAAAAGGGACATCTAGACAGGGATGACCTCACCCTAAATGGGTGCTACCCACCTAGCCTTGCTGCATAACCCTTGATTTTCAGTCATTCCCGGTTGATGAGGCTTGAGGCTAAGCATTACCTTTTAGATCGTTTCACTTAGAATGCTCATCGTCCACCTGACGATGTTCTGAAAGCATTCATCCATACAAGTCCGTCCCGGGTTCGAACGGAACCGAAGGCACTACTCCGACTACATCTATTTTGGAAACATCCTTAGGATTAGTAGCGACTAGCCCTTGCACTTCAATGCTCCACCTTCGAATCCAAACTCTTGTTTTCCACACGAAAACGTATAAACCGGATCGAAGTGGTTTTCGAGAAATAAATCCCGATCCCGGTCTCTTCGAAACGATCAACGCATTGACCAATATTGATAGTCGGTTATTTAACTATCAATTAATATTCACAAAAACCATCAACATAAATAATTTCTCCAAATTATTTATTTATCTCAAAATATCTTCGCAAGATATATTTCCACTTTTCAAACCCTTTTGAAAACAGTTTCAAACTATCTTCCTTTCTCAAAATAAATTTCCCAAGTATTTTCTATTTCCACTGAAATCACCAAGCACAAAACTTTAGATTTTTAAAATAATTTAAAAACACTTTATTGTAAAATATGCTTTAACGTTTAAATTTAGAGAAAACTACTTTAATACTTAATTAAAAATAATACTAGGAATATTTAAAATAAGGTTACTTTATAAAACATAAACTAGATTTTCTCATTTAAAACAAAATACTAAGTCACCTTTAAATAATTATTACGATAATAGATTTGAAAGATAATTTATTTAGAAATAATAAATTTTCTAAAATATGCTTTTTAAAACAACGTTAAAGCTTTTAACTTATATTTTAAAAAATTACTTTGAAAACGTACTTGGCTATCTAGGGAAATATACTTCTCTTCACATTCTCCTTTTTTAAAAAATCCAATTTCAAACACTTGAATCAATTTCCAAATTGATTTTCAATTTACTCCATTTATTCCAAAATCCATTCATTCAGATTTTATTCCTTAATTATGATTTAAAATACTTTTAGCTGAAAACACCAATTTTAGATTTCTCAAATTACTTCTTATCCCTTTCAATAAATTTTAAACTTTGAATTTTAAAATAAATGCTTTATTCTTTAAATAATAACACTGAAGTTTAAAATTCATTATCTTTCAATGCAAACATTTTCGCATGCATACAAAGTTCCAGTTAAGTAAGAAGAGATAGGTTATATTCACCAAGCTTCGAAAAGAAAAAACAGAGAACAGGTTGAACTGGACTTGATTTGAGACTGCCTTGATTTGAATTTTTGATCTAGCAATTTGTTTCGATTTGAAGCTTACATCTAGCTTGATGTTAGAGTTGGGTCTCATCTTACTTTGCTGTTGAAAACTTGAAAAAGTGCTTGCTGATGAAACATTTCACTTTTGTTGGAGTCTCAGGTTTGCTTGTTTTAGATAAATCCCAGGTTAAGGAAGATATTCAGGTTTGGTTTTGATCTTTGAAAATGAATTATAGGTTGTTGAATTTGACAAGTTTTTAGTTTGAAGAATGAATTGATTTTCATATTTGTTTTTGAGAAAATTTGCAGGCTTTTAATTTTACAGGCTGAAGTTCTTAGCCTTAGGATTGAAAAGGATAGAAAAACATTGAAAGTAGGAAAACATATGTTTAAATAAGTGAAAAATGTGATTTATTTAAAATAAAATAAAAATAAAATTATAAAGGACACTTGTTAAAACATTCAACATTTGTCATATAGTATTGTCTATTAGTTAACACATGTTAAAACCAAGCCTTAAATTTACATTTATCACTCTTTTTTTTTATTTATTTTAAATGTAAATAAAAAGCCTTTACTTTATAAATTCTTTTATATATATATATATATATATATATATATATTTAAAGAAAATATAAAATCAAAAAAATTATATATAAATAAAAGCTTATACGTATATTTTTTAAATCCAAATACTTTTAAATATCTATCTTTTGAATTTCAAAATTAAATTCAAAATAGATTTAAAAATCAAATTTTAAAATCAAGTTATATATATAAATATAACAACACATTCAATTTTGAGAATAACAATTCTATTTTCTTTAAAAATCTACTTACATATATAAAAACAACATATTCTTATTATTTGAAAATAACAATTTGTCAATTTAAAAATCCAAAATATATTAAGATATATATCTTTCCTTTAAATTCCGAATTTAAATTCAAATTCAAATACAATTTAAAATCCAATTTGAAATCAACTCACAAAAATATTTTTACTTAAACAAACACAGATTCAATTTGTTTGAAAATAATAATATTTCTATTTAAAATATTCTTATATCCACATATATATATAAACAACCATTATTATTTGTTTCAAAAGATAATTTGTCAAATTTTTAGTAATTATGTTAGGAGATTATCAAATATTTATTCAGAGATTTAAAATCCAATTTTTATTATATTTTCAAATTCACTTACATAACCAGATATCTTTCTTTACCAGAATTTTTTATATCCGTCAGTTGAATAAACCAGTTATTTATCCAGTTACCAGATGTCCAAAAATCCGGGTTATTACACAAACAACCGATCATAGATCAAACTTGCCATCTACTAATCAAATCATAAAAATGTTATTTAAATATTTTAATTTTGAATCTTAAAAATTACTAACTGTCAGAAGTTAGCTGGAGCCTGGTTTGATCAAAGACATTGACTGTCAGAAGTTAGCTGGTATATTCCTTCCAGAAATTTTATTACTAACTGAGTCTATTACAATTTACAAGGGTAAACTTTTGAAGCATCGACTACCTGCTACTTCGTGGAAAAATGGAAAAAGAATGCAATATATTAAATTATATGTGTGCTTTGCAGATGATTTTTGGTATTTGCTACAATTTATGACATGTATGATGTATTTGCCTTTATGATTTATGTTGTATTAGGTTATGACATGTATGATGTATTTTCTTTTATGACATGTATGATGTATTTGCTTTTATGATGTATTTGCTGTAATTTATGTATTTTCTTTTGTGATGAATTTGCTGCAATATATGTATTTGCTTTTATGATGAATTTGCTACATTTATATATTGTATTTGCTACAATTAATGCATTATACATTCTTGGATATGCATTTTGAAATTCAGATATGGATATTTTCGGATATTCGAAAATATCCGTATTCGTTGAGCCGGATACAAATATTTTCGGATATCTGAAAATATCTGTGGATACGGATACAGATATTCTTCAACTGGTATCCGCAATTATCGGATACGGATTCAGATATGGATTTTTATTTTTGGATACGGATTCAGATACAGCACTATCCGTATTCGATTGTATCCGTTGACAGGCCTAATTAGAACTCTAACTACCAGGTTGAACTTTATTTTTCCTACACTTATATTGTTCAGAGGGGTTTGAGTGGTCGGTTGATGACTGTGGAAGTTTGATTGCTGCTAGGATATAAGTATATACCAACTTTAGATGAAGCAACTCGATTACAATGCCAAAAACCCCGGAAGGTTGTTACTTATATTAGTCCAGATTGGCTTTTGGCCCTATCTATGGGCGGAAATAGAAAATTCAATATCTTTCTTTGCCAAAAATGATAGCTTTGATAAACTGATCTTCAGACTATTGGCCAGAACCTTTCAGGAGAATTGATCCTGCAAATTGGTATTACTACATCAAAAAGACAAGCAATCAATAAAACGGTTCACAAAATCAGAAAACTTCCTTTGCAATCCATCCTAAGGTTTTACTTTTATTGAATTTCCCAAATTAGATCCCCAATTAGGGTTACATAATTCTGATCAAGAAGTTACAAGATTTTCAAAAAATAAAAGGAAAAGTCCCCTTAAATTGGACCCTTTGGGTCCTATTTATAGACGCAGGTGGCATCCCATTGCCTTATGCCTTTATCTGGTACGGAAGGTTGACTTTGGTATGCAGTTATAAACCTTCCGGTCTTACCTGAAGATAGTTTTTTGTACACGGTTGTAGCCCTCTCAGTATTGTCGGAAGTTTCGTTGATTGTGTATCACCATGGTCTGCCGGATTGTGCCGAAAGGTTTTTTCTTTCACTTGTTTTCAAGCTACTATTGCCTTTACTGGATGGTCTATTATATGCATAGCGCATGAACCTTCCGATCCAGCGGAAGGTTTATAGCCTTTGTGAACCCTTTGGCCTTAGCGGAAGGTCGCTTTTTCCTGCCCAACTGCTGCCGAAAGTTGTATCTTCCCTGAGTGATGTCGGAAGGTTGTTTTCTGTTGACTTATAAACACTGCTCTTACCTAAACCTTCCGGTAACATCGGAAGGTGCATTGTAGGTGTATTATCTGGCCCAAAGCTTATTGCACTTTCGGAAAGGTTGGCGTGAGGCCATGTCTTTGTTTCTTCTTGTTTGCTTCCTCTGGAGGGTAAGCTCCTCCTGATCATTGTATTATGACACTATACTTTTCCTATAAAAGGTCTTGAGCTGCTTCATATTATTGACCGTATCCCTTCGATCTCTTCGGATGGTCTGACCCTGCCCTTTCCTTTCTTTCCTCTGTTTTAGGCCCTCATGGCTTAAGCGGAAGGTGAATTTTCTGAGTAACATTTGCTCCCGCTCCCCCGCGAAGGGAGGCACTTAACTTTCCAAGTCATCCTTTCTAAGAATCATGGAGTTTTGACTTCCTCTTCCTGCAAATATAAATTCCAAGTACAAATAAAGGAGCCCTTTTTAAACTATTTCATCTTCCTTGGAACAAGTAAGTCATTTTCAAACTTGATTTAAAACAAGGAGGTCATCTTCCTTCTAACGTAAGGTTTAGAACTACTCTTAACATCGAGTTAATGATATGATCTGGGATCCATCTAAACTCCATTATGGTTTTTAAAGCGTATTTTTTGCCCCTCCGAAAGAGCTTAAAGTTGTAGTGCTAAACCTTCCGATGGGATCGGAAAGTGTTCCAATTTTGACCTTTCCTTATTGTCGGTAGGTTTAAATGGCTTAACGCTTAATTCTTCCAACAACAAGCTTTCACTTGAATCAAAAGGTCCTAAACCTTCCGATTCCTTCCTAAGTAATAAGAATATTAATTCATCTCCAACTGTACAACGTAGCTCAAGAAATTCAACCAAACATTTAAATATTCATATATATATATATATATACATATACTACTTCATACTACACTTTTTCAAAATGATCTATCACATTAACATCCTAAAATTAAACATCGAAAGTGACCAAAAAATTGCAATTTTTTTTATATTGTACGCCCCCCCCCCCCCCCCCCGAGAAAAGGCATTATGTGTGGAGCAAAATCAATGGAGACAATGGGCTCAACCCATATTGGCTGATATGGAGAATAAGTTATTAAAGCTAGATTCTCTCCCGATACATCCCGGATGGCCAAATCCATCCAAAATGTGTTCGTAGCCAAGTCAAAAAGCAAAGAGCACATTGCTTTTATATGTGGGTTAGAAAAAATTGGTTGGGGGTGAGCAGCATTACTGGATTTCACACAAGAAACCTCTTCCGCTTCTTACGGAAGGTTTAAGATGCTCAAAGCAAAGCAACAGTAACAATGGGGTGCTTCCGCATTAATGGAATTAGGATGAATCTGATGGAGGTTAAAAGCAGCCATTGATTCTTTTCTCTTTTGTTTTGTTTGTTTTTTCAGAAGAGTTTTGGCTTATCAATATAAGCTTGCTTTCAAATTTTCTCTTAGGTCCACTTTATGTAAATCGGAGGGATGATCATAAATACACGATACATAAATATTTTTATGAATATACATTTCTCACTACGCATCTTGTATTGGCTAGTTTGTTTTACATTTCCTAAATTACCTGTCTCTTAACTTGAGATACCTTAAGAGATCCATGAAGCTAACATGCCCAATAGGGGAAAAACTTCTTCAAAAATGATTCAATATAGAGAATTGTAAAGTAAACGGTTCTTGTACTAATTTTCCACTTGGAACGTACATCTCAAAAATAAGAATTCAAAAGTTAATTTGGTACCACAAATCTTTAGAATCATAGTTGGTAGTCTTGTTTAGAGTGCCAATCTCATGATGTCTACTAGTTTCAAATGAATGTTTAGCCAAATCATGAGTATCTTAATATATGTGATATATTCTCCATACCCTAATGACACCATGTTTCATAACGTAATGTGGTTTATAGTATCGCAAATTCTATCTGTTTTGTTGCTTTTATTCACACTTTGTTTATTCTCGATTTAGACATTTCCTTTGAGGGTTGATGTGCTTCTTCTCTTTTCTCTTTAGTTCATGGCTTCTCTCTTGGCTGAATGAATCTAAATCCCTTGCTATTTCGAATTTTCTACAAAACATATGGCACATGGTATTAACAATTATTAGCATGAAAATGATAAGCAAACCTGAAAGGCGTCATTTTCCTAGAACAACAAACCATTGTGGCAATTATATATATATATATAATTAAATGGAATTCATTTAAATGTTAAGGCCTCATTTTTTTATGATGAGGGATGATCGTAGATTTAGCTCCTTTCACTTGCTCGGCATTCCTGGAAATAGTTAATTCTGAGTTGCACATAATTATTGAATTCTAACATTCATTTAGTAAAGACCCTTTAGAGACATTTATGGCAAGGATCTTGTCATGGTAGTTTTTGGATTTATCCCTCATTATTAAGGGAATTTGAGAACAAAAAGGCTTGAAGTATCCTTTAGGAGATCCTTTCGGCAGCAGCTCTTTTCGAAGAATACTCTTTGACTTGTGTCAAATTATTTGAGATGAGTAGGAGTCTAAAGATTTCACATCCAGATTAGGGCTTTCAATAATCAGTAGCCTTGGGATCCAAACCTTTTGGTATTATTGATGGACTTTTACCAGATCCCATCGGGCTTAGACTCGGGTATCAAGAAATATAAAAGTAATACGCAAACATTCTTTGATATATCAGTGTTATTTTACATGATGAACGGCATAAGGATGGAAACTTATATTTGCTAGTAAGAGGTTGAGGCCTCTAATCTGGAATAAACAGTGAAAGTCCAGAAAGCCGTACGTGGCAATTAAGTATTAGAGGTTCAAAATTCCTCGCATAACACTAGATGATTAATAGAACAACAGAAATTTATTCATATTTGTCAGTTAACAACGAAGGACTAGAGATTTATCCTAGTGATGAGCAATAAAAGTCGGAATTGTCATTCTTGATAATAAGTGATAGAAGACTAAAATGCTACTCTCAGAATCTTCATATTGGGAGGTCAGTATATCATTCTTCGACAATAAGTTATGAAAGACCAGAGTATTGCTTCTGGTAATAAGTATTAGAGGAATAGAAGCGTACGACCTAATAATGAGTGACAAAAAGCTAGTAAATCAATCCAACATCAATAATGGAAGTCTAATAAACCAATTTTAGTAATAAATAATTGTTGATCATAACATTAAATTCTTTGCTAACATTTGATAGTTG
The DNA here is from genome assembly GCA_030765085.1 of Allium cepa. NCBI lineage: Eukaryota > Viridiplantae > Streptophyta > Magnoliopsida > Asparagales > Amaryllidaceae > Allium > Allium cepa. Next base: position 691,011,036 of record CM060942.1, on the reverse strand, counting down.
TAGTTAAGAGATTATTTTTGACATTAATAATAGAAGTCCTAGAATCCGTATTCGGAATTTTACGATAGAAAACTAAGATACCATTTCTGACGGTTAACAGTAGAAGATCAGAATGCCATCCTTGGCAATTATTAGAAGACCAGACTTCCATTTCTCATAATTAATAATAGAAGACCAGAATACTATTTCCAACAATTAATGATAGAAGAACAGAATACCATTTCTGGTAACTCATAATAGAGGACCATAATACCATTTATGGTAATTCATAATAGTAGACCAGAATACCATTTGGCGGAGGTCAAAATTTTTTCTCTAACTCTGTTCATTGAATATGCCATCTTTAGGCTTCGAAGATATCTTGCATGCTTTTGCTTTCCTGGGCCCCAATTTTCTTTGTTCATTTGTTGTTTTCTTTTGGCCTATTTCAGGCGGGAACTCTTTTGTCCGATTTTGTGCTTATTTAAGCAGACCTATTTCAGGCTGTTAGTCATCTTTGATAATACCGACCTCTTTGGTGGTTGCTATTTTAAGTGATGCTAATTTCTGGCGGTGCATATTTCAGGCATGGACTTTTCTTAGTCCGTCGGACATATCATCCGGTTTCCAATGCGCTCGGTTAGCTTATTCTAAAGCAGGTCCCGAGGACTTAGCCGTCCTCCCTCCAGGAGGCACCTTAACTTGGCCATAGCATGACGCGACTAAGAGCTTGTTCGGTACCTTGGTCCGGCCATACCGTGGAGGGACCAAGGGATTACCCATCCTCCCTCCAGGAGGTGCCTTATCCCGACCATAGCATGACACAACTAAGGGCTTGTGCTGCTTTAACTTGGCCATTTCTGGTTTTGGCACGGATAAAGGCTTACGCCCTCCCTCTAGGACGTGCCTTGATCTAGCCATCTTGGCACGACCAAGGGATTTCTACCATCATTGGCATCCTACCTTTTTAGGTAGTCCAAGTTTAGGGAGAACTCTTCTCCCGATCATATAGAATTTTCTTATTTCGAAAATAGAGCTTTTATTTCATGGTTCGGTTAATCCCTTACAAACTCTTTTAGCTTCCCTTGTTATAGAAAGTGTATGACCATTTTCCTAAGTCCTTTACATTGGTTAGTATCATGTCCGTTCATGAGATGGAAATTGCAATATACTCCTTTGGGCCTTTTCTCAAAAGCCGGCCATTTCATTTAAGATGGCCAATAGTTTAGTTCCTCTTTGGTTTTAGTATATATGTCCTCGATTGACGTCTTAAGATTGTACTCTCCAAGAAGTATTTATTTTTGAGCCGTCCTTGACTGGCGTCCAAATCTTTTGTGGCTTGGTCCAAATATTTCTTCTTGAGGAATAGAATTCCTTTTCGTGCCTCGTTGGTTTTCTTCCAAAGGCTTTCCTTCCAATCTTGAGATCTCGGTTAGAAATTTTGTGGTGATTCTTATGTTTCCACCAAGCAGTTCTTTTACCCATCTTACTTCTTCAACCGTGAATTTTTCCAAATGCTCATAGCTTTCCTTGGGGTGATAGGCCTCAATTATGATCCTATTCCATTTGTTTGAGAAATTGTCATAATCCTTTATCGTTACTTTTTCAAAGATGGTTCCCTGGGAATATGATTGGATGGTTTTCCTCATTTTGTTAAAAACGTTGTCCCATGTGGAAGGGGTTCAAGCTCCATTTTTCTAGATCATAGGATTCTACCTTCTTTCCGTTTATAATTCTCAAAGCTTCGAGCTTTAACCTTTGTTCCTCATTTTGATTAGAATCTTTGTTTTCCACATAGGAAAACCTTGGGAGTTGGGGTTCAAAAGACCCTTGTTTGACCTCTTGAATCTTCTAGCCATGATTTATTTAGTGATAAATGACTTTGATATGAATCTAGTTCGATGAGAATCAGAGAATTGTAGTTTGAAGAAATCAAACAAGTCGGAGGTTCAGGACCTCCTTCTAGCGCCAAAAATTGTAGCCAGATTTTTGGTCAACACACCAAATAGTGCTTTCAATAGGAAAGAGGAGGCTGATTAGGTTGAAAGGCACGTTAACCTATATAATAGCTCCTATGTTGTACTCTCATAATTGATATATTTGGACTTGAAGATTACAAGGTAGGCAGAAGGTTTAGTCTTTCAATCGGAAGGCTATTTCTAGAGGTAGACTTGTTTCGAACCTTCGTGAAGCTTTTCTCTACAACTCTAATGAAGATTATCCAAAATTTATCTTATGCTCTAGTGATTCCAAAAGGTTTGGATGATTGATTCCTTTGGCAACAAGGTGAGGAATGGAATCCTGGGAGATATGTGAAGACCCTTGATCTTGTCGAAGGGGTAATTTACTCTTAGGAAGTTGAACTTGATCTTGCTAAAAGGTATTAGAGCTCTAACTACCGGGTTGAACTTTATTTTCTTACACTTATATTGTTCCGAGGGGTTTGAGTGGTCGGCTAATGACTGTGAAAGGTTTGATTGCTGCTAGGATATAAATATCTACCAACTTTAGATGAAGCAACTCGATTACAATGCCGAAAACCTCGAAAGATTATTGCTTATATTAATCTAGGTTGGCTATTGGCCCTATCGATGGGCGGAAATAGAAAATTCAATATCTTTCTTTCCTTGAAATGATAGCTTCGATCAATTGATCTTCAGACCTATCGGCCAGAACCTTTCGGGAGAATTGATCCTGCAAATTGGTATTACTATAGCAAAATGATAAGCAATCAATAAAACGGTTCACAAAATCTGAAAAATTCCCTTGCCATCCATCATAAGGTTTTACTTTTATTGAATTTTCCAAATTAAATCCCCAATTAGTGTTATAGAATTCCGATCAATACAAGATTCTCAAAAATTGAAAGGAAAAGTCCCCATAAACTAGACCCCTTGGGTCCTATTTATAGATGCGGGTGAAATACCATCAGCTATATGCCTTCATCTAATACGGAAGATTGCCTTTGGTATGCGGTTTAAACCTTCCGGCCTTACCTGGAGATAGTTTTTTGTACACGGTTGTAAGCCTCTCATTATCGTCGAAAGGTTCGTTGATTGCATATCACCATGGTCTACCGGATGCTGCCGAAAGGTTTTTCTTTCACTTGTTTTCAAGAAACTGTTGCATTTACCGAAAGGTCTGTTATATGCATAGCGCATGAACCTTTCGATCCACGGAAGGTTTATAGCCTTTGTGAACCCTTTGGCCTTAGCGGAAGGTCGCTTTTTCCTGCCCAACTGCCGTCGAAAGTTGTATCTTCCCAGGGTGATGGCGGAAGGTTGTTTTCTGTTAACTTATAAACACTGCTTTTACCTAAACCTTTCAGTAACATCAGAAGGTGCCTTGCAGGTGTATTATTTGGCATGAAAAGGTTGTTGCGCTTTTGGAAAGGTTAGCATGAGGCCACGTCTTTGTTTCTTCTTGTTTGCTTCCTCTGAAGGGTAAGCGCTTCCTGGTCATTGTAGTATGACACTTTACTTTTCCTATGAAAGGTCTTGAGCTGCTTCATATTATTGACTGCATCCCTTCGATCTCTGTTGATGGTCAGATCCTACTCCTTTCCTTTCTTTCTTCTATTTTAAGCCCTCATGACTTAAGCGAAAGGTGACTTTTCTGATTAACAAGTTCAATCAACAATAACTCTCCAACAAAGGCACAACACAACCAAAATGTCATCAATCCAAACAAATATCTAAGAAACACAACATATCAATAAATATGATTTTTCATCAATATTGTTTGCGTCAAAATTGACCACAAACACCCGATATCGTGAAAGCACCCGTTTATGAACACAAATCAGCAACAATCAATATAGAACTCAGATCTAAGCAATAACAATCACAATAATTCACAAATAACAATCACAAACACAGGATTTATAGTGGTTCGGCGATCTTGCCTACGTCCACTCTGAAGCTTATGTCTTTATTGATTCCCTTGATGATTCCAATCGATTACAGTGGATTACAATTGATGATAGTTTTAAAATCTGATTACAACAGCGATAATGAAGTATGGAATTAAATCCGGCAGAGTCTGGACGTTGAATCGCCAAAAGATCCCCTTTTCCGAAGGCTTCAGGGTGCTATTTATAGGCGTAGGAGGCCCAGATCTCGCTCAATCTTCGAGAGACTTTTTCTGGCACGTGAGTGGGCCCACGCGACCGACCCCACCAAGTTTCAACTCGATCTGAGATCGATACGAAGTCATTTTGTATCCATCAAAAAATGATCCAATCGAGCTCAAACTTGACAAAAACAATATTTACCTTGTATGGAAGCTACTGTGAAAATTTCATTGCATTTGGCCTCGTGGTTTGGGAGATATGACTGATTCGAGTTGATATGTTTCGGTTGGCTGTTTGGTTCGAACCCATCAGTTCGAACCGATACGTTCGAATCGACCTTGTCACGTGGTTCTTTGGTGACGTGGTGCGCACTCCTCGCATCGATCCAATTTTTTCTCCGAGTTGACCGCTTCGCATCCATGAATTTCGCCTCGTTCGTATCGTGTGCCATGACCCAGTTCGCATCGATGGATTCGAATCATGGATCGATATGAAGGAGATCGAGACAAACCAAGTGGATACGAACAGGGAAGATTTCATGGATACGAAGTAATGATCTGGCACTCTTGATGGATGCGAGGACGATCGATACGAAGCAGCGCTCGGGCACGAGACCGATCGATTCGAAGTAGGGTATGCCGATGGATACGAATGATGGATTCAAACTACTCGAACCTAATGGATACGAACGTGCTGAGTGGATGTCCATCTGATCGATTCGAAACTGATCGATTCGAACTGACCGATATCATGCCTGATCGGTTCGAACTCGATCAACTCGAAGCATATGCAAACCGATGGATTCGAACAAGACAAACAGTGATGGATACGAATCCTATGGGTTCGAAATGAGCATCTCCTCAACATTTTGATGGGTTCGAACAGCATACTTTGGCTAACTTGCATCGATCATATCTCGTCCATACGAACTCCAATTAACCTGAAATTTGGAACACTGGCTCTCATGACTTTTCCTGTCATGTCCTATTAATTGTAGCCTGATCCGGGCTCGGACAAAATTCATCGATATCCATGGTGAAGCAAAGTACAACCAATCTCTGAGACGAACTGTCTTTTGTTTTCGACCAATCTTTTGGTGTCACGGCTTTGCCAAAAAGCGGGATAACATTTGCCCCCCAAAATATGCCTTGCGGTAGGAAGGCGTGTTTTGTAATGCCATGAGCTGGATGTTCATATCCTGTTGATGTCCTGCAAAGGAATTTACGGTTTTATGTGACCTCAAATGACGACCATTCGGGATCGATATATTTGAGATGAAGTGCGACCGTTCATGGTCAAGCGCCTAACTTCAAATGGCGATCGTTCGGGATTGAGCCATTTGAGGTGAAGTGCGACCGTGCGCGGTCAAGTGGCGGACCTCAAATGACGACCGTTCGTGATCGAGCCATTTGTGGTGAGGTGAGTTGTGCCATTCGGGGCGAGTTGTGACCGTTCGAGGTCGGGTGCCGTTCGAGGCGAGTTGTGACCGTTCGAGGTCAGGTGCCGTTCGAGGCGAGTTGTGACCGTTCGCGGTCGGGTGCCGTTCGAGGCGAGAAAGTGTGCCCAGGAGGGCTTGGTATTATCGATGCCAGGGTCACGTTCGGGTGAGTTCCAGGATCGTTTGTCAGGGCGGTTTATCGCCATCTCAGAGCATGCCTAAGGACCGTTCGCGACCCCGTACATGTGTGAGTAGCTTAGCCATTTCAGAATCATCAGAACCAAATATCTATTCAACAGATGAGTTTTAAAATAGAAATGTCCAAACAAACCAAGTCTAAATGTCCAAATCAAAATGAAACAAAAGCAAAGCAAGGATGTCAAGTGTAAGTTCCCACTACGAAACGGTCAATGATCATTCAGAGCATGTCTGGGGATCGTTCGCGATCTCATACATGTGTTAAATGATTTAATTGTGTTAGCGGGAAGCTTACGACTTGTTCATCATTATTTCAGTCGATCAATGGATAACCAAACGGTGCCTTGATTCAGGGTCGCCTCTAGCTGATGTAGACGGTGGTTGCTCTGGTTCCACCACTGGAGTTCGCCTCCTCACATACTGAAGGAGCATACCGTTCCTGATATGCCCTTCCACCTCGTTCTTCAGATGCCTACAATCGTTAGTGTTATGACCGTTCATATCATGAAATACACAAAACTTATCTGATTTTCTTTCGTCAGAAGTTGGATCCCTTCGCATCGGTCTACGATACGGAACCTGATCTTTGGTATCCTGATAAATTCGTTCCAGACTCTCATTCAGCTCAGAGTAAGTGGTGAATCGCGGCTCCCTCCGTTGCCGCTTTGACCTATCCGCGTCATTCTCAGTCTTTCATTTTCCTTTATCCCTGCCTGAGTCCTTTTCGATAGGCTTTTTGTCTTTAAGCACATAAACTTCTATTTCCTCTCCTTCTTCTCTTTCTGCATTCGCATCCTCTAATCGTAAAAACTTTTCTGCCTCGTCGTAGAATTCCCCTAGATCCACAGGTGGATCTTTAGTCAATGAATTTTTGAACTCTGTGCCGTCGGCTACTACGGACACAGCTACCATTACCACCATAGATGGATCTGCTCGATCCACCGAAGCTACTGCTGCATTGAATCGCGTTAGATAACTCCTCAAGGTTTCTCCGGCTTTCTGCTTTAGGGTTGCCAAAGTCATCACATTCTTGGGTCTTGTAATCTGAACCCTGAATTGCCTCATAAATCTTTCAGTTAAATCATTCCATGTTCCGATAGATCCACTCTCTAGTTGTCTAAACCATAACGCTGCAATATCCACCAAGTACAATGGAAAGCACCGGGCCATAACCTCCTCTGATGCCCCCAGCACTTCCATATGCCTCATATACTTCGTCAGATGAACCGTGGGGTCCGTTCCCCCGTTATACATATCCAACGATGGTAACTTGAAATCCGGTGGGTTCCTAGCTCGTCTGATTGCTCGAGTAAAAAGGACTCCTATTAACATTCTCCAAATCTTTGTTTACCAAACTGCCTCTCATAGCTCTTCTAACCATCTCTGCCAATCTGTCATTGTCTCTGAGATGCAATCTTCGTTCGTCGCTTTCAACCTGCCCCCCGAGTTCACGAGGGAACTCTGGGATCTTCCTCCTTGACTGGGCGTTCACTCCTCTGCTACTCCCGGGTTGCGCAGATGCTCCTCTCTCTCTCTCTCCGAGATTGGATCAACATTCTCCATGCGCGTGCCTCCTAATCCCGGTGCTACGCCGGATGGTCCTGCTCCGTTCTGAACTCCATCAGCTTCTCTATTCTATGCTCCAAGTTGTCCTATCTGTTGAAATAAACTCTGGATCAACTCCTCTTGTTTCTTCATCATTGTTTCCATCTCGTCCCTAGTGATGAAGATCGACGCTTGATTCGCTCTTGAGGAAGCCTCTTGACTCCCTTGATGTTCACTTCGCTCTGGCCTTGGCCTTCTGCTCGATTGTCTCGTCATAATTTCTCAAATCTGAACTTTCAAACTTTCTGAATCAACTTCTAATTGGTAGAACTCCTGAATTAGCCTTCTCAGTGGAAGCACCAAAATGTTTGCGTCAAAACTGACCACAAACACCCGATATCGTGAAAGCACCCGTTTATGAACACAAATCAGCAACAATCAATATAGAACTCAGATCTAAGCAATAACAATCACAATAATTCACAAATAACAATCACAAACACAGGATTTATAGTGGTTCGGCGATCTTGCCTACGTCCACTCTGAAGCTTATGTCTTTATTGATTCCCTTGATGATTCCAATCGATTACAGCGGATTACAATTGATGATAGCTTTCAAATCTGATTACAACAGCGATAATGAAGTATGGAATTAAATCCGGCAGAGTCTGGAAGTTGAACCGCCAAAAGATCCCCTTTTCTGAAGGCTTCAAGGTGCTATTTATAGGCTAGGAGGCCCATATCTCGCTCAAACTTCGGGAGACTTTTTCTGGCACGTGAGTGGGCCCACGCGACCGACCCCACCAAGTTTCAACTCGATCTGAGATCGATACGAAGTCATTTCGTATCCATCAAAAAATGATCCAATCGAGCTCAAACTTGACAGGAACAATCTTTACCTTGTATGGAAGCTACTGTGAAAATTTCATTGCATTTGGCCTCGTGGTTTTGGAGATATGATCGATTCGAGTTGATATGTTTCGGTTGGCTGTTTGGTTCGAACCCATCAGTTCGAACCGATACGTTCGAATCGAACTTGTCACGTGGTTCTTTGGTGACGTGGCGCGCACTCCTCGCATCGATCCTATTTTTTCTCCGAGTTGACCGCTTCGCATCCATGAATTTCGCCTCGTTCGTATCGTGTGCCACGACCCAGCTCGCATCGATGGATTCGAATCATGGATCTATACGAAGGGGATCGAGAAGAACCAAGTGGATACGAACAGGGCAGATTTCATGGATACGAAGTAATGATCTGGCACTCTTGATGGATGCGAGGACGATCGATACGAAGCAGCGCTCGGGCATGAGACCGATCGATTCGAAGTAGGGTATGCCGATGGATACGAATGATGGATTCGAACTGCTCGAACTCAATGGATACGAACGTGTTGAGTGGACGTCCATCTAATCGATTCGAAACCGATCGATTCGAATTGACCGGTATCATGCCTGATCGGTTCGAACTCGATCGACTCGAAGCATATGCAAACCGATGGATTCGAACAAGACAAACAGTGATGGATATGAATCCTATTGGTTCGACATGAGCATCTCCTCAACTTTTTGATTGGTTCGAACATCATACTTTGGCTAACTTGCATCGATCATATCTCGTTCATACGAACTCCAATTAACCTGAAATTTGGAACACTGGCTCTCATGACTTTGCCTGTCATGTCCTATCAATTGTAGCCTGATCCGGGCTCGTACAAAATTCATCGCTATCCATGGTGAAGCAAAGTACAACCAATCTCTAAGACGAACTGTCTTTTGTTTTCGACCAATCTTTTAGTATCACGGCTTTGCCAAAAAGCGGGATAACATTTGCCCCCCAAAATATGCCTTGCGGTGGGAAGGCGTGTTTTGTAATGCCATGAGCTGGATGTTCATATCCTGTTGATGTCCTGCAAAGGAATTTACAGTTTTATGTGAACTCAAATGACGACCGTTCTAGATCGAGATATTTGAGATGAAAAAATGGCCAAGTGAGAAATATTTATATGAGGCCATAGAAGAACCGAGACGATTCGCCTCCCAGTAAAACTTGACCGATCGCAACCAGTCAAAACACCATCGGTTCGAAAGCTCCGTTCGAATCCATTTGCCCGAGGCCTTATCGATGCGAAGTTACCCTCACACTTCATCGATACGAAGTATACAACTAACGCTGTACAGAGGACATTGAGCGCCATCCATGCGAAGCGCACAGTGGGCACATCGACTCGAAGCCCCTGTTCACATCAACAAATTCACAACTCCATCACAACCTATCGATACAAACGATGATTTCATATCCATCAATACCTATGGATACGAACGACGATTTCGTATCCATCCTTTCTCATCGGTACGAATGGGTGATTCGTACTCATCCACGCCATCGATACGAATGTCGATTTCGTACCCGTCATAGCATAAGCATACTTCATCAATACGAATATTGATCTCGAATCCATCGATGCTCATACCCATCGATTCGAAATATTACGTTCGTGCAACACAAAGTCGATTCCTTCAACCTTCTATATCGGTTCAGGAGAGGATCGATACGAAGGGACTTTTCAAAACAACCATCAAGCGTCGTCTCAACTCAAATTTCCAAATCGATTCAGGAGAGAATCGATACAAAATTCAACAACAAACAAAACCGACAACGACTCGTGGACGCACGACGTTAACAAGGGTCGAACTAACATATATGCATATATGTCAGACTAACATTCGATTTTAAACATTCACAGGGATCGAATACTCATCTGGTTACGATTACAACAACCAGCAGCCAGGCACTATTCTGCAGCAATCAATCATACCAAAGCAAGGTTACAACCTTCGACAAAAGAGCAATGATTGTTAAGAGAGAAATCGCAGCTTTTCAAAGCACGTCATGTTCCACAAGACGTACTTTGGGGGGCAAATGCTATCCCGCTTTTTGGCAAAGCCGTGATACCAAAAGATCGATTGAAAACAGAGGACAGTTCGTCCCAAAGATTGGTCATACTATGCTTCACTATGGATATCGCTGGATTTTTTCCGAGTCCAGATTGGGCTACAATTGATAGGACATGACAAGAAAGTTCATAGAAGTCAGCATCTCAAATTCCAAGTCAATCCGATTTCGTACGCTCGAGTTATGATCGATTCAATTTTAAGGGAAAGGCCTCAGTTTCGTATCCATCCTCACGCTCCAATTCGAATCGATCTCATTCGTATCGATCGAGTTCGAATCCATCGGGATGCCTCAGTTCGACTTGATCACGTTCGAATCCATCGGCTTCCCCTGCTTCGTATCCATCATGGAAGTCCCTCGCATCCATCTGTCTCAAGTTCATCAGGTGACTTCGTATCCATGGAGAAGCTACAAGGCTCGTATCCATCAAAGGAGTGATGTTCGAGTCCATCAGTAACATCAACCTTCGAATCCATAACACTTAAAACGGTCGAAAGGAAGATAGCCTCGCCTCCATCTAGTTCGAATCCACCAAACTCGCGGTAGTTCGAATCCACGGGAACACTTCTCTTCGAATCCATTAAGTTCGTATCAATGGACTTCACACCCATCAACAATTGCAATTCGTATCCATGAATGCGGCACCATTCGAATCCATCGAGTCAACTAGCCTTGGTGACGTGTCATCCATCGATTCGAATGCGCAGAGATACATGGAGACGAAGCGGTCAACTCGGAGCCAAATCCGGATCAAGGCGAAGTGTGCGCTCCACGTCAACACGAAGGCGCGTGCCATCCTCGGTTCGAAGCAATTGATTCGAACGAATCGATTCGAACCAAACAGCCGACGAAGAAGCATATTTCGTATCGACCATATCTATCTGATTTTCTTTCGTCAGAAGTTGGATCCCTTCGCATCGGTCTACGATACGGAACCTGCTCTTTGGTATCCTGATAAATTCGTTCCAGACTCTCATTCAGCTCAGAGTAAGTGGTGAATCGCGGCTCCCTCCATTGCCACTTTGACTTGTCCCCGTCATTCTCAGTCTTTCGTTTTCCTTTATCCCTGCCTGAGTCCTTTTCGAGAGGCTTTTTGTCTTTAAGCATATAAACTTCTATTCCCTCTCCTTCTTCTCTTTCTGCATTCGCATCCTCTAATCATAAAAAATTTTCTGCCTCGTCGTAGAATTCCCCTAGATCCACAGGTGGATCTTTAGTCAATGAATTTTTGAACTCTGTGCCGTCGGCTACTCCGGACACAGCTGCCATTACCACCATAGATGGATCTGCTCGATCCACCGAAGCTGCTGCTGCATTGAATCGCGTTAGATAACTCCTCAAGGTTTCTCCGGCTTTCTGCTTTAGGGTTGCCAAAGTCATCACATTCTTGGGTCTTGTAATGTGAACCCTGAATTGTCTCATAAATCTTTCAGTTAAATCATTCCATGTTCCGATAGATCCACTCTCTAGTTGTCTAAACCATAACGCTGCAATATCTGCCAAGTACAATGGAAAGCACCGGGCCATAACCTCCTCTGATGCCACCGGCACTTCCATATGCCTCATATACTTCGTCCGATGAACCGTGGGGTCCGTTCCCCCGTTATACATATCCAACGATGGTAACTTGAAATCCGGTGGGTTCCTAGCTCGTCTGATTGCAAGAGTAAAAAGGACTCCTATTAACATTCTCCAAATCTTTGTTTACCAAACCGCCTCTCATAGCTCTTCTAACCATCTCTGCCAATCTGTCATTGTCTCCGAGATGCAATCTTCGTTCGTCGCTTTCAACCTGCCCCCCGAGTTCACGAGGGAACTCTGGGATCTGCCCCCTTGACTGGGCGTTCACTCCTCTGCTACTCCCGGGTTGCGCAGATGCTCCTCTCTCTCTCTCTCTCCGAGATTGGATCAACATTCTCCATGCGCGTGCCTCCTAATCCCGGTGCTACGCCGGATGGTCCTGCTCCGTTCTGAACTCCATCAGCTTCTCTATTATGTGCTCCAAGTTGTCCCATCTGTTGAAATAAACTCTGGATCAACTCCTCTTGTTTCTTCATTATTGTCTCCATCTCGTCCCTAGTGATGAAGATCGACGCTTGATTCGCTCCTGAGGAAGCCTCTTGACTCGCTTGATGTTCACTTCGCTCTGGCCTTGGCCTTCTGCTCGATTGTCTCGTCATAATTTCTCAAATATGAACTTTCAAACTTTCTGAATCAACTTCTAATTGGTAGAACTCCTGAATTAGCCTTCTCAGTGGAAGCACCAAAATGTTTGCGTCAAAATTGACCACAAACACCCGATATCGTGAAAGCACCCGTTTATGAACACAAATCAGCAACAATCAATATAGAACTCAGATCTAAACAATAACAATCACAATAATTCACAAATAACAATCACAAACACAGGATTTATAGTGGTTCGGCGATCTTGCCATGTCCACTCTGAAGCTTATGTCTTTATTGATTCCCTTGATGATTCCAATCGATTACAATGGATTACAATTGATGATAGCTTTCAAATCTGATTACAACAGCGATAATGAAGTATGGAATTAAATCCGGCAGAGTCTGGACGTTGAATCGCCAAAAGATCCCCTTTTCTGAAGGCTTCAGGGTGCTATTTATAGGCGTAGGAGGCCCAGATCTCGCTCAAACTTCGGGAGACTTTTTCTGGCACGTGAGTGGGCCCACGCGACCGACCCCACCAAGTTTCAACTCGATCTGAGATCGATACGAAGTCATTTCGTATCCATCAAAAATTGATCCAATCGATCTCAAACTTGACAGGAACAATCTTTACCTTGTATGGAAGCTACTGTGAAAATTTCATTGCATTTGGCCTCGTGGTTTGGGAGATATGATCGATTCGAGTTGATATGTTTCGGTTGGCTGTTTGGTTCGAACCCATCAGTTCGAACCGATACATTCGAATCGACCTTGTCACGTGGTTCTTTGGTGACGTGGCGTGCACTCCTCGCATCGATCCTATTTTTTCTCCGAGTTGACCGCTTCGCATCCATGAATTTCGCCTCGTTCGTATCGTGTGCCACGACCCAGTTCGCATCGATGGATTCGAATCATGGATCGATACGAAGGGGATCGAGACGAACCAAGTGGATACGAACAGGGCAGATTTCATGGATACGAAGTAATGATCTGGCACTCTTGATGGATGCGAGGACAATCGATACGAAGCAGCGCTCGGGCACGAGACCGATCGATTCGAAATAGGGTATGCCGATGGATACGAATGACGGATTCGAACTACTCGAACTCAATGGATACGAACATGCTGAGTGGATGTCCATCTGATCGATTCGAAACTGATCGATTCGAACTGACCGATATCATGCCTGATCGGTTCGAACACGATCGACTTGAAGCATATGCAAACTGATGGATTCGAACAAGACAAACAGTGATGGATACGAATCCTATGGGTTCGAGATGAGCATCTCCTCAACTTTTTGATGGGTTCGATCAACATACTTTGGCTAACTTGCATCGATCATATCTCGTTCATACGAACTCCAATTAACCTGAAATTTGGAACACTGGCTCTCATGACTTTGTCTGCCATGTCCCATCAATTGTAGCCTGATTTGGGCTCAGACAAAATTCATCGATATCCATGGTGAAGCAAAGTACAACCAATCTCTGAGACGAACTGTCTTTTGTTTTCGACCAATCTTTTGGTGTCACGGCTTTGCCAAAAAGTGGGATAACAAATATATATATATATATATATATATATATATATAATATTCTAAAATTCAGTTAATTAAATTAAATAATTCATATCAAGTCACCAACCGTCTTCAAACTTAGCAAACCCAGTGCCAAATCATTTAAAACTCCATCATGGGTCCAATGGAAGAAATTGCGCATGAATCACAATTCGTATGCAAAAGATATAGTGGTTAGAAAATATACGACGTTGTAAAATAAAATAAGATAAAATATATGCCACGTATACTCTACCATATCGTATACCGCCTTCCCCCGCTCCCTCTTCCACGCCGCGTTCCAACCAAGTCCACTTCAAACCTCCATGATCGCACGCTAGCCAAAGCCACCTTCGATACTTCTAAGACCACCACCATGACGCGATCCACCACCAACCCACTTGGACCCATCGCCTCAAGTCTGTCGCCACTAATACCTTTACCGCAGCATTGATTTCCAGCATTTCCCCTTCAATTTCTAACGAAATAGACCATCTACACGACGATCCAACCATTTAGATTTGCTCTATTCGATGTCCTCTACCTCGCAATGCCATTCGACCGTCCTATGTCCACTATCTAATCATTGATTCTGAAACCCAAAAACGAACGCTCATGGATAAATGGCCAATTTTCGGTCAACCAGAGCCTCAGATGGAAAAATGAATTTCAAATGCCTCTTCACCTCATTAAGAGCTTCGAACCCATATATAATTCAATAGTGTTTGGATGAATATTATATTTTTAATCACTTTTAATGAATTTACTAATCATCATTAGATAGTAAGTAGAGTGATTTCAAGAAGGTTTTTTAGGCTTAAGGAAAAAGTTGAAGAAAAATTTAGTTTTAGAGACAAGAAGTTTGTTTTTTAGGCCGATGGACACTTTCTAATGTAATCACAGAATGATCGTTGTAGCTATAATTTTCTGTTTACACTAAAAAGCGTCTTTCAGACTATAAAGCAAACTTGTTGTCCTTGTGGTTAAATTATTTTGCAGCTTCTTTCTTGTGCCTATTTTCCTGTTTCAGGAACATGGAAGAAAACTAAAGGTAGAGGTGATGGCTAGAGATTTTTAAGCTCATATATATAGTTGTTAGGTTCATTTATGCACTATGTATCCATTTTGGCCCAAAACAACTATGTATGCTATTTGAACACTTTAATGCTTCTATTTCACAAATCATAACTCTAAATATATTAAATTTATATATCAAATTGATCGGCTTGGAAATACCTTCGTAACTTTTATAAATACGATGCCAAATTAAAAGTGAAATATGAATTAGTCGCCTTTAAATGTATTTCACCTTTAATTTGGTCATAATCTTCTTAAGCATTTATCATCGTATTTCACATAGATTTATTTGATCGTTATGAAAACTTGTTTATAATCATTATAAGTAGTAAATAAACATTATATTTGGACCTAAATAGATTGAAATAATAAAAAGGTTGTAATATTACTTTTTTATGCGAAGAAATTTGATTAATAATTTCTCTTCCATTGAAAATTGAAAACTTGAATTTGCTTTTGACCCACTCCTTTTCTCATTTGATAATGGCAAACAAGCTTAAGTTATTTTTGTTTTTGTTTGTGTAAATGTAAATAAAGAGATTAAATGTTTTAATGGACATAAAGGTTATTGTCATGAACTTTGGACTAAAACCCCTTGCTAATCTATTTGTCCATTAACCTCTTATTACACTCAAACCGGCACCATTCGGTTGAGTAAAAATGCATTATGGTCGAAAAGCATCACTTTAAATTTTATTTTCGATTCATAGAATTTCATTTCATTACATGTTAATTAACTAACCGATAACTAACTTAAATATACATCAAATATCATTAACCAAGGATGTGGCTGAGGCATGGGCCGATGAGGTTGAAGATGCCACCACCGAGGATGCTGCACATGGCAAAGGTGGCGTTGTTGGAAGCCTCGTTGTTGGTCGTCGCCTAGTAGGCCAAAGAGGCCGTTGAAGTACAAGACGGTGCAATAAATGAAAGTCATCGCAATGAGGATTATTTGTATCAGGGGTGAGATGTAGTAATACCACTTGGAAGAAGGCAGAGTGGTGGGAGACTGCAATTTGGATGACACATCAGTTTCTTATTTGAATTCGACACATTTTGAAATTTTTGCGAAGAGGGAGGAGATGTTTTGCATTAGCATCGAGAAGAAGAGTGCAATGTATAAACTTTTATTTTGTACCGTTTTTGATGTTTTTTTAAAAGAGGAAGTGAAAATATGGGTTGTTGCAAGTGGAGGTTGACTTTTAGTTAGAAGATGGTGGTGATAATTATCGGGTAAGTCGAGGATAGAGTTGTGTGGAATTGATTTGAAGGTTAGGTCTTGAAGCATTTGAAACATGTTGTTCATAAAAACAAGGAGTTTCAAAATGGACGATTGGTGAATGACGAAGTCTACTTTTGTGGTTTCATTTATTTATGGGGTCATGGAAGAAATGATAGCGAAGTGAGGATAATGGTAAAGCACTAAGATGACAGTAATTTAGCTGTAGCGTAAGCGAGAAAATAAAAAAGTTGGAATCCTCTATCCTTAGAGGTCATGTGATCCCTTTAAATCACCGCCTTCCATTTGGTAAAAATAAAATCAACTATTTTGAGTTATTGATAAAACGGATGATGGAGACAAGGAGAGGACAAGAGACACGATAGACATCGCAATGTGATCAGCAACAAATTTGCATATTTCGCAATAGTTTAAAGCATATGGTTAGCTGCCAAACTGGAGGATTATTTATCAGCATGACTTGCTTGAATGTTTTACTAAGTGGATCACAGTGTAGTATTAGGCTGCTTTGAGTCATAAGTTTAAGATGGTGCAACATCAAATATTAAATGGACGTTGCAAAACTGTCAAATACAAATATTAAAAGGATGTCTATTTCATGTTCATTGAAAAATTAACATGGATAACATCATTGCATACTCAAATACAAGTAGACATGTCAATGGACACCCGAAAAATCCGAAATCCGTTCGGATCCGTATTAAAAAAAAGGATGTCATCCGATATCCGAAAAACGGATGCGAATATCCGATATCCGAAAAGAAAATCAGATGAGCATGCGAATATGGGCATATCCGTATCCAAAAAACATCCGTCCGACCAAAAAATAATTATCATAAAAATTATAATTATGTTATAATATATGTAAATATAAAAGTGAATATGCTTTTGTGTTTTTCTATTTAGTCTCACATCATGAGATATGTTCCATCTCATGCTCCAAGGCTTATATATAAAGGAGCCTATGTAATGTAATTGCATTAATCAATCTTATGTAACTGATATCAGTCTGAATAGCATTTTCTCCTCTTTTCTAGTGGATTCTGCTTTCTTTATTTTATAACACGTTATCAGCACGAAGCTCTTATAAATCTTCTAAATGGTAAGCTATCTTTCTGATCTAATTGATCAAATCTTTCAGATCTCATTCTATTAATTTTTTTCTTTCTTTTAGATCTCATTGTATCATTGATCTAGTTATTCGGATCTGATTATATTTGTACATCTTAATTTTCGTCCATGTATTTCAGATCTTGTTTTGTTGTATCTTATTTTTTTCTTCTAATTTTTCAGATCTCTTGTAGATCTTAATATCATGTTCAAATGATATATTTTTTAGATCTGTAGATTTTAATCATCAAATCTCTTATTAATTTTTATAAATGCATATCCATTTTTTGTGATAATTTTGAATTTGATCTGAAACTAAAATTGTTTCATAGACTAAAATGTAATTTCAGACCTTATTCTGTTAGTATTCTTTTTAGATCTTATCCATCATATATCTAATTTTCCAGATTTCATTATATATATATATATATATATATATATATATATATCTTATAGATCTTGCTCTATTAATATTATCATTTTAGATCTCATTTTACCGTAGATCTAAACTTTTAGATCTCATTCCGTTGTTTGGTAAAAATAAAAAGGGGGGCATTCATTTTGAATTTTTTTTGTTTGGATTTCGGTTTGAATAAGAAGTATAGAAATGATTTTGCTACATGATTTATATTTCTAGAAGAAATATTTTATTGTTTCTTAGAGAAACAAATATAAGGATAATACGTGTCTAGAAGATCGTATTAAGTTTATATGAAAGAATAAAAACCTAAAGTTAATTTATGCGAAGGTGAAAGATTAAAGTTTTCATAAGCTGAAATAAAGCCTTGAAGAAAATAAGCGAGCAATTCCAGAAGAAATAGTATGTTGATATGTCCAAAAGACATAACATAAAAACAATATGTTGGAATAACATTACAAATGTAGTAAATACTATTTCCTCTAAGAGAAATAATATTATGATTTTTATGTTCGAATACAATTATGAAGAGTCTTCTTATTTCATAATGTTTATCTAATATTGGAGATCTGAAGTTCTCAAATAAAATTTATGCATATAAATTTGTATTCCTAAAAAATGGATTATTTATCAAAACTCTATAAATTTGAGATGTGAAGCGTTGAATTATTAGAAAAGCTAATTTAGATTATGGTAAATTCTAACCACGTTTGCAATCAAAGCTGAAGTTTGATAATGAAAATCAAGTTGTACCATTTATGATCTAAAGTACTAAACAAAGACTTTACTTTGAAGTAAAATTGGAACCTAAAGTTCTAAAAATATTTGCCAATAGTATTAACTACTAAACCGAATAAATGTATAAAAATTTGTTCACTCCACAAGTGGTGATAATAAAAAAATCTCCAGAAGAGATTTTCATATTTAGTAATGATAAAATGTCTCGAGAAGAGATTTTTTTGATATATTTGGTGTTTTTATTAAACCAATTAATACATAAAAATATATCAACTCTCCCGCTCTCTTTCTTTTTAATAGAAAATAAGGTATTCTAACAGGAAGTTTATTTCCTAATTTTTTTTCCTTCTTCCATTCATCCAATCATGCCTTTCAAAAGGTAAAATATGTAATAGATCAAGTTTCTTTTCTTTGGCTTATCAAGTAAGTATTTTGGATTCTTCATAAAATGAATGTTAATATTATACACCCATTAATTCTGTTATATTATCTTTCCTCTTTCAGCAAAGAGGTATTCCAATGTTTATAATTTCATATGCTTAATCTTTTACCTATTATTGTAATGTCACAAGAATATACTTATTGATTGTTATCAATAGCTGTAACTCATACAATATACTTTTTAGTTGTCAAGTCAAACTATTTTGTTTTTCATGATATTATTCATACACTGTGTGATGTACAAATTTTCTCTCTATGTACTCACAATATGTAAGTAGCCACATATATTAATTCGTATATTAATCTGTAGCAATTAATAAATCTATAAATAAACTTAATTGATTAATGAGAATGGTCCATCAAAGATGCGTATGAATACTTCATACATTTATTCTTCTTTTATATCTCTTATTGTTGACAAGGATCATAATGTACATACATGGTATATATTTGTGTTTCTCACTATTCCATATGTTATGAATTAATAAATGGTATTTAATACTACCTATTCATATTTTTTAATCTGCTTATATTATGAAAGTAAACATAATAAAGTCAACACAATCTTTGATTATAATTCACCCCTTCTCTACCAATCAATCCATATAAAGGCCTTTCCATATTTTAAGGGCAGTTTTGCATTTTCAAGGAAACTAATGAATGCAATTAATGAGATTAGATCTAGACCAGAAGGATGTAAATAAGAAATTATAGTCACTTTTTATAGATTATATTTGGTTGTCTTTTGCTATTTTGCAGTGATGTTTTTTTTCCTTTCACTGCAACTACTATCAAATATGGGTTCTTATTTTATGAAATGCATTGATTATATACCCATAAACAATATTCTGATGCTTATGCATTTTTATTTCCACTTATAGTTGGTAATATGATAAACATAGCCAAGATTGAATTTAAAGCTTTGGACTTATTAGAAGATAACTTTTTGTCATAATTATTGGATGTTGACATCCAATTACAATCTCGTTGCTTAGAAAATGCCATAAAAATGACGATCCAATATGATAAAACAATGGCTCTTATATTTTTAAGGTGTCATATCCATGACAAACTTAAAATAAAATATTTAACTAAAAAAAGATCATCTTTACCTATGGAACTCCCTGAAGGAGCGTTATGAGCACCAAAATATGGTCACACTTCTAAACGCTGGACATGGGTGGTTGAACTTGAAGTTTCAAGTCTTTAAATCTGTTAGGAAATACAATTCCTCTATATTTAGAATTACTTCTAAACTGAAATTATGTGAAAGGATTGTCTAGTAATACTAACCTGAAGTTAGATCATATCTTCGAAGTTGATGACGGAAACTTCATTAATGATGAAAATCTAAGTGCAATAATAAATGATATGGTTGAATTGATCAATAGTAGTAGCCTGAAGTCTGCTATGTGGATTTTATTTTATTTCAGTTCAACAAATCAGTTGGAAGTTGGTCCTTGTATGTTTTTCCTTTCATAATTAAAAATAATATACCGATAATGTTGGCTTTAATCAGCAGTCTATTTTAAATTTTTGGAAAGTACTAGCATTTATTTATGCTTATAAATTTTAATGGTTGACTAACTATATTGTCTTTAATTCTTATGATATGGACCATCAATATTTGAGTGATAATATATGCCTACTAGACAGTGCAACTACTCATATGATTTTGAAAAACCAGAAGTTTTTCTCTGAACTATCTGAAAATATTTTAGCTAAAAATTTCAACCATACCAAATTTGCTGTTATAATTGAAGGGTCTGGAAGAGTCCATATAGTATTACCAAATGGTACATATATCTTAATTCAAAATACATTATACTCATGCAAATTTAAAAGAAATTTGCTGAGTTTTGAGGATATATAAATGAATAGCTACCATATTGGAACTATAATGAAAACGTCAAAGAATATCTTTGCGTTATTTCTAAAATTGAAAGCCAGAAGCTTATTTTAGAAAATTTAGTATAATTTCAACTGGATTATATTTCATGAAAATTGGGCATAACTGAATCTCATATTTAAAAATGAGCCAGAAGCTCACAAATATCACTTGAATGCATCTTATCAATTGATAAAAGAATTATCCCCTTATCATTAATATGTATGGTGTATTTGCTAGTAGCAATATGATAATGGATCAAAATGAGAATCCAAAGATAATTATTATTTAATGTGACAATGTTTGTCAACATTGAGTGGGAGGATAAAGCGATACAAGTTCATTTTGATCTTCAGTGTTAAATATTTGTTAAAATATACAATGATGCAAAATATTAAGTAACTTGAATAAATTATCAATAATATCCCGGTAGACTTTCTCCAATATAGATTTGAATCCTTGAAGGATCAAAACGTGTAAACCACATCTGAAATATGGTACAAAAGTCAGTTTGAAATAACTTTGGAGTAAGTAATAAAGATGTCAAATAAAAGAGATGAGTGTTCTTGAAGAAACACTTAAGAGTGCTCTTGAAGAGACTAATGACATGATTGTCAAATTACCCTAGAAGTGGTTTAGGTACCTAAAACATGATAATCAAAGAGATCTCAATAAATCATGTCTAGAACCAACAAGAAATAATTATTGATGATAAATTTGTAAATAATAAAGCGATTATGTTTATAAATAAATTAAGGATCTTTACTTAGGGGAAAACATGACCGGCCATCATGAATCCTTCACTAATAGAGAAATATGGACATGTAGTCCGTAAAGTAGCAAAAGTACTTGAAATGCTTAATATACCCCGAAGGTATAAATATGGTTTAAATCATATTAAATGATGAAAGTATACAAATTCTTAAAGAATATAAATAACTTTGGTGGTTATAAAGAAGGCAAAGAACGAGAAGCATAGATTACAACCTACTTTTAAGTATTGTTGTAATGAAAATTTTGACATAATTCATGATGAGTAGATTACTTCCTATTTTTAAGTATCGTTGTTGTATGATCGATTTCACCCTAGAGGGGGGTGAATAGGGTGATGATATTAATTATAAAAATTAATTGCGGAAGCTTATTGTTTGCACAAAAAATGGACAAACACCTCCAAGTCGTATTATTTAGTTGATTATATGTAATTTTCAATGATTTTAGATGAGTATGTAAATATGAGAAAAGTAGGGGCTGAAATGTAAAAGACACACAGATTTATAGTGGTTCGGCCAGAATGTGCCTACGTCCACTTTATATGTTATTATCCTCTTTCTTTCAGGTTACAAGTACAATGCTTTGTATACAAGTGTATGAAAGTAGTTTGAAAGTTCCTTCCTTGCTTGAGCTCTCAAACTTGTCTGCCATTGTTGTACCCCTGCCCCTCTATTTATAGAGTGAGGTAGGGGGCAGGGGTCTTGGATGTATATAGCTGCCAGCGGGCCTGGGCTGAAGCAATCTGGCCTGGTAGTCCTCTGGTTCGGCGGAGCTTCATTCGGTCGTGCATGGAGATGAAGTGGAGAGGCTTTGGTTCGGCGTGATGGTAGAGAGTAGTGGTTGGTCCGGTGTTGGTTTGGACCGGCATGGTGTAGGAGGTGTGGACCGGTATTGGGAGTTGGTTCGGCGGTCACCTGGACCGGTAGTTGCTCGGAGCGGTAGCAGGACTTTTAGCTTTGCCGAATGGAGTGGAGGCCGGATGTGGTTGTACATGTTTGGTCCGGTGGTAGTGTTATGCCGAATGTCCTTGGGTTTGGAAGGCCGAATGAGCCTATGCCGAATGAGCCTCTGTATTTGGTATGCCGAATGATTCTCTGGTATAGGGAACGCCGAATGCACTTGTGCCAAAGGGGATGCCGAATGATTCTTGAGTACCATAGTATGTGGAGATGATGAAGATGCTCGCTGGTCTCGAACGTGCATGGAACCTGACGCTCCTTGGTCTCGAGGCCTTCTGGGCGAGAATTCGCCCAACATTTGCCCCCCAAAGTGGGGCACGTGCTTGCACGTGTCGCGCTTTGTTTCTCGTAGGTGGGAAGACTTGTCTTGTAATGTCATGGGCTGGATGTTTATATCCTATTGATGTCTTGCGAAGGAATTCATAGTTTTAGTGTGAATTCAAATAACGACCGTTTGGGGTCGAAATATTTGTGATCAAGTGAATTGCGCCGTTCGAGGCGAGTTAGTGTACCCCGAGGGGGTTATCGATGCCAGGTTCACGTTAGAGTGGTTCCCTGGATCGTTTGTCAAGGTGGTTTATCGCTAGCTCAGAGCATGCCTAGGGGTTGTTCTCGACCCCGTACATGTGTAAGTAGCTTAGCCATTTCATAATTATCAAATATCCATTTGACTGATGAGCTTAAAAAGGGATGACGATAGGGTTAATAGCCATTCAGAGCGTGCCTATGGACCGTTCGTGGTCGCGTGCACGTGTAAATGATTAATCCATGTTAGTGAGAGATTCACGACTTATCCATTGTTATCATATTTTTTATTTTATTAGTAAGCTCTTAGAGTTCGGCACTTATCTGAGTGAAGCGCCCTGCGTGCCCCCAGTTCCTGGTCTTGGACGGTAGATAGAGGGTTCCGTTCGGTTCTTGGTTGGTCCGGCTATTCTCATCCGGCTTCTGGTGGTCCGGTATCATTGGTCCGGTTGGGCGAGACATCTGGTTCGGTGGTTGTGAGTTTGCCTATATATAGAGGCCGTACCCCCCTTGTTTTTCTTTACCGAACGAGTAGAGCCGAATCACTCCATTGCCGAATCAAGTGTTTGCCGAACCAACCTTATACCGAACCAGGTATATACTTATTACCGAATACACACGTATGTCCTTGCTTCACCGAATGGGACTACTGCCTTGGAGCCGAATGAGATGAAAACCGAATGGGGTTGAAACCGAATGAACTTGGAAACCGAATGAACTTGGAAACCGAATGAACTTGGAAGCCGAATGAACATGGAAACCGAATGAACTTGTGATCTGGAAGACTTCAGCTTGCGAATGAAATTCCACACTTGCACGCACTTGTTTGTTTACTTTTCTATTTTCCTTGTTCTAATATTAGGTTTTTCTTGTGCTGCAGAAAATGTCTCGCAAAGCGGAAACACGATCAGACAGAAAGAAGTCTAGAGGCACAGGAGAGCCTTCTTCTTCCTCGCCCCCAGTCCAATCAGGATCCGGGCAACACCGACCTATTCCGAAGTCTCTAGTGGACGGATGTGGTCCACAGGAACTTTTGAACTCTCCCCCTGACTGCTTCCCAAGCTCCTTAAAGGAGGAGCAACTTGACGTTATATCCCGTTCCTTTGGGATAGACAGGGCTCTTATGTTGTTACCGGGGGAAGGGGTCATGCCATATGATCCCCCTGAGGGGTACTTCGCTTATAGCCGGTACCATTGCATGTGCGGGGCTATTCCTCCAATCAACGCCTGGATACTAAGCTTCGTCACTTATCTGAAGGTGGCTCCATTCCAGCTTCAGCCCAACTCTTATGCCATTCTGGTATGCTTATATGCTATCTTCCAGAAGAGATATGGGCGCGCCCCCTCCAACCGGGAAATACGATATCTGTACAATCTGAGGGGGTACAGGAAGGGGTCCCCATATATTAGCTTGGAGTCAGCCGTTTCCTTCAAGCCTGTTTTGGATTTATACTCGAAGTATAGCATGTTCAAGAAGGAATGGTTCTTTGTCAGGGATGACTCCGTCTCTATTCGCCGATTTACCTCCGGATGTAAGTAAAAACTCTACTCATAATTCCTGTCTTGGCTGTAATTCACTCTCTTATGCGCTTTTATTTCTTGCTAGCGACAGGTGGTTTTGCGGTTGTGGAAGATGATCGCTTGGTTCGGATGGCAGCAGAAATTGAAGCTATTTCCGGGAGAGACAGATCGGCTGCTTATCTGATTAGGAATGCCAGGCTCTTGTCGTATAATTTGATCCTCCCACATCAGTCCGTAGTCAAACAGAGGGACACGGCAGAAGAGAAGGCTGCCCAGCCTAAAGGTGGGGTGACAGCGAAGGGTGGCAAGAGGAAGCCCTTTGCACAACGTCCAGTCGTAGGAGGCAAGAAGCTCAAGGAGTCCGATGGCCCTTCTCCAAGTACTTGCCCGGATGTCCCGGAGGAGGAAGGTGTAGAAGAGGAGGAAGGAGGTGAAGTTGGAGAAGGGTCGGAGGGTGGAGGAGATGGCGATGGTCAGGGTGGTAGCGGTGTTGCTGCTCTAACCTCTGAGCAGGACCTCGAACTGGATGAGGCTCTCCGTCGGGCCTTCGGGGAGTCAGAGGGGGAGTCGGAAACAGAGAAGGAAACGGAGAAGGCAGAGGAAACCGGCAAAGCTGTGGTTAGCACTGACCCATCCTCTAAGGGTTCCTCAGCTAGGGTGACCCCGGCGATGCAAGGTGAACTTTTGTCTTCTGCCGATTCCATTTTCGATAGGGACTTAGAAATTTTTTACGGTTCACTTCCGTCCTGGAATGAGATCCAGGACTTATTGCAGTATCCCACTCCTCCGCCGGGTTTGTATAACAGATGTGTCTCCTCACTTTTCTTTCTTTTTAACTTAGCACATTTTTTGAATTGCGGATTATTGTATGTTCGTAACACTTGTTCTTTATTCCAGGGGCAGGCCAGGCGGGTAAAACGTCGGATGTTCGACACCGCCTTGAACAATTTAAGTCGAGGAGAGCTTCCGCGAAACCTTCTACTGATCGCACTGGGGTCGTAGTCAAGTACCGCCCTCTTCTTGGGGTCATCGAAGAGGGCATTCAGAAAAGGAAGCGGAGCCGTTCCTTATTTGAGTCTTCTTCTGCTTCGCAGCTTCCTACTCTGTCTCCCCCTACTCAGCCTCCTCGTGATACTACGGAGGAGAGCACGGAGCCCTGCCCCCCTCCTCCTCCTTCCAAGAGTTCTACTGTCATTCATATAAGGCGTCCCGATGTGCCTCGCCTCGTGCCTCGTGACCCTTTTGCCGGCCATCCTGATTTAGACCCAAGCTCTCAAGACATTTCATTTGATGAGGCCACGGGCGAGCACCTTCTTCCCCGCAACCCCATGGTAAGAGTGCTGGATGAGGCCAAGTCCCTAGATCTTGATCTGCTTACTACCCGAGTAGTTACTATGGGGGACGAGGCCAAGGCTAATATTGATCGGGTGGCCGAAGAGACTAAGAAGTTAATGGAGCATCATGCTCGATTGGTCAAGGCCGGGGAGGAGATTGGGAGTGCTAACATTCGGTTAAGGCTAAAGGTTGCCGATCAGGCCAAGCAGCTTGCCGACCAAGCCATCCAGATCTCCCAGCATGAGGAAGCTTCCCAGCGTCTGAAAGAGACCATGGAGAAGGCAAGTAGGGCGGAGTTACGGAAAATGGAGGTCACCTGCAGGGAGCGGATTAACATGGCTATTACAACGGTGGATGAGGTTCGAAATGCGGATCTCGAGCGGGTAGAGGAGTTGTCCGGGAGGCTCGAGGCTGCGGAGATGGCCCAGGCCGAGTTGAAGGAGGAGATGGAGGAGATGAGGAGGTCCCTCAAGTTGAAGGAAGAGGAAATGAGGAGGTCACTCCAGGCTGACTGCTTGAGATACCAATCAGAGAGGGACGTCGCCATCACCAAGTTGCAAGCTTCCGAGGCCCGGGTGAGGGAGTTTGAGGAAAACGAGGGGATGATGGATGAGATGTTGCAGGATATGTACTTCCACACTTGGAAGGAGGGCGGCTTGTCTTGGATGGACGATTACCCTCGGGTCATGGCCAAGGTGTATCTCCAGGCTTTAGAGGAGGCCAGGGTGAATGCGGGTAAGGAAGGCGGAGAGGCTTTCAACTTGAGTGCGGTTACTGCTCAGTTCTCAAAGGAGGAGCAAGCGGCGGTGAAGGAGGGGATGCGGCTACTCGCTGCAGAGGAAGCGGGCGTGCAGTTGGATGATGAGGATCAAGCGGCGGATGCTGGTGAGTTATTCTTTTCCCTTTCTTTTCTTTTCGTGTTTTCATAACTTGATCGTTCGTTTAATGAATTCCTCTTCTGATCTGGACAGGTGGGACTTCAGATCCACATGCTGGGGGCTCCGATCCTGCGGCTAAGTAGGCTGGGGGAGTTGGTGATGGAGTGTGGATGCATCTGCCATCTTTTTGTTTCTTTTTTATCACTGTTCATGTTAGTCTTTGATATGCAACTGTAATAAAATTATTTGCAAAGAATAACTTCGTGTGATCTTATAATATAAGCTGATTTTGTCATGTTTAAATGTTGTTGCTATCTTTATGTGCTGTGTGAGAAGTATAATTATGTATATGCCTGTGATTCCACTTGTGTTTGATGTTAAGTTTTTGCTTGAAATATAATTTCACGTTTTGCAATGTCAGTGTATGAATAAGTTATAGTTACGCATTTATGTACAAGAGAAGAGAGTACCGCCCTTTATGTTTTATTCGCAGGCGGTAGCTTTGAGTGTCTTGTGTAACTGTTCACGGGTATAGCAGAGCGCCCTGCTACCCAGCACGCAGGCTTAGAGCCTCATGAGTGAATGCTTCCTATTTGGTTTCCTGTACTTTAGAGTTTGTTATACAGGATAGGAGAAAAATATTTAAATGAAATGGAAATATAGTAAAAGTAAAACTTCCAGTCACGGAAGGCCGTCGATGTGCTTAAGTTCGTGGCAAACGGGTTTTGTAGTCACTTTCCCTAGCTGTGGGTCTTGGAGACATTTGTCACCCATCTTACGCCTCCGCGGGGAGTTTTCTTTTTTACCACAGCCGCACTTAAGACACATCGGAGCCGAGATCGCGCACGGTAACTACCCGAACCGTTATGGTCCGTAATCGTGGGTATTATTCGATTTACCGTGGCCGGCTAGCGTGGGTGCCGTTGGCCGTGAACTACCCCTGGCTGGCCACACCTTATGTTGGGGCTTAAAGTAGGTTCACGGTTACCGACGAGCCGAACGCCGTAATGAGCTGCCATCGGCTATAGTCGGCCTTTATGATGACTTATAATCGGCTCATTACAGTTGGCTTTGAGGGCAGGCGCGCAATGAGTTAACCCGCAGCAGAGGGATGCTGGAGCAAAAGAGTCTCATTGGCGAGTGCATAGAATCGTGGCGTACCTGTTAGGCCTAGTCTAGATGAGGCCGCGGTGCGTCTTGAGTGGAGATGCCATAGGATTTTGTTCAACAGAAAGGGATAAAACTTAACAAGTAGCCAAGACATAAAGGAACAAGTTAAAAAGAGACAAGATTTTTTAAAGTGGTTCGGCACGAAAATGCCTACGTCCACTGGTTCTCTTTGTTAATTCACTTCATATGGGCAGTACAAGTTAAGAAAAGTATCGACGGAGGTGTCGGATGTTCCATGCCCTCTGGAACACCTCTCCGTCCACTGTTGACAAAATGTAAGCTCCGTTGTGGAGATCTTTGTGAATTACATATGGTCCGTCCCAGATGGGGTCCAGTGCCCCGGGGCGCGGAAAGATTCGCCTGAGGACAAGATCTCCTTCTTGTAAGCTGCGATGCTTGACTTTGGAATTGTATAGTGCTGCCACTTTTTGTTTGTGAGCTGCTGCTTTGAGTGCTGCATCGTTTCTCCTTTCCTCAATCAGTTCCAAAGACATGAGGAGGAGTTCTTCGTTTTCTTCTGGGTTGTAGTGGATCCTACGGTGGGAAGGCACAATAGTCTCAACTGGGAGCATTGCCTCCGATCCATATGCCAAAGAGAAAGGAGTATGTCCCGTTGATGTTCTGAAAGATGTGCGGTATGCCCATAGTGCCGTAGGAAGTTCGTCCACCCAAGCGCCTTTTGACTTTTCAAGTTTCTTCTTGATTAGGGTTTTGAGAATTTTGTTGACAGCTTCAACTTGTCCGTTTGCCTGAGGGTAAGCTACTGATGAGAAGCTTTTATGAATTCCATGCTCTTGGCACCAGTCGGCAAATTCTTCGCTGTCAAATTGGAGTCCGTTGTCTGATACGATCTTGAGGGGGACTCCATACCTGCACAGAATGTTTTTGATCAAGAAGTTAATAATTTTTGCTGAAGATATTTTATTTAAAGGTTCCGCTTCCACCCATTTGGTGAAATAATCGACTGCCACTATAGCATATTTGGCTCCGCCTCGGCCCGTTGGCAGTTCGCCAATTAAGTCAATTCCCCATACAGCAAAGGGCCAAGGGCTGGTCATTTGAGTAATTTCGTTTGTGGGCAGTCGAGGGATCTTGGCGAACTTCTGACATCTGTCGCATTTCTTAACGAAGTCTAGGGTATCTTTGTTTAGTGTGGGCCAGTAATATCCATATCGGAGTATCTTTCTTGCCAAAGTCTGTCCTCCAGTGTGATCTCCGCATCCTCCCTGATGGATGTTTGTTAATATCTCCTTGGCTTCCCTTCCGGCGACGCATCTTAATAAGGGGCTAGAGAAGCCACGCCGGTAGAGGATGCCTTCTTGTATTGTGTAGTGGGGAACTTTTCTCAAGATCTTCTTGGCTTCGTCACGCCTGTCGGGTAGTATGCCATCTTGCAAATATTTCCGGATAGGAGTCATCCAGGTTCCTTCTTCGATTGCAGTTATCAGATTTACTTGTTCGAAACTTGGGGCTAGCTGCCTTGAGATTACTAGTGCTCCGGGAATGGTGCTGTCCTTCATACTAGCTTGCTTTGCAAGTTCATCTGCCTCTTGGTTTTCTTCTCGAGGAATGTGTTTGATTAGATAATGGTCCAATCGATCGAGCAGCAGTCTGGTTTTCTTTAGGTATGCTGTGAGCCGTTCTCCTCGAGTCTGGAATTCTCCTAGTACCTGGTTTACGATAAGCTGAGAATCACTATGAATACATAAGGAATTGATCCCAATTTCTAGGGCCAGTTCCAATCCCGCTATTACTGCTTCATATTCAGCATCGTTGTTAGTGGCCGTGAACTCCAATCTTAATGCATAGTACAACTTTCTTCCCCTGGGGGTGACGATCACAATACCTGCCCCCGAGCCTTGTTCGTTCGATGCTCCGTCTACAAAGAGGTTCCACTTGATGTTTTTTGCTACTTCGGATTGTTCCTTGCTTTCGTTGGTAGTGAATTCGGCAATGAAATCAGCCATGGCTTGTCCTTTGATAGCGGTGCGGGGATGGTAGGTGATATCATACTGACTTAGTTCGATGCACCATTTGAGGAGTCGCCCAGAAGTGTCAGGACGATGGAGCACTTGCCTTAGTGGTTGATCGGTTAGAACCCTGATGGAGTGAGACTGGAAGTAATGTCGCAGTTTCCGTGACGCGATCAATAAACAATATGCTAACTTCTCAAGTTTAGGATATCTGGCTTCTGCCCCCGTAAATCTCTTGCTTACAAAGTAAACCGGACGTTGTGTGCGGTCTTCTTCTCTTACCAAGGCGGCGCTTAGAGCATGAGATGATACAGCGAGGTATAGGTATAACACTTCACCTTCATTTGGAGTTGAGAGTACTGGTGGTCTCTGAAGGTGTTCGATTAGGTTGAGGAAGGCTTTTAAGCATTCGTCGGTCCACTCGAACCTCCCTTTGTCTTTCTTGAGTGCTTCGAAGAAAGGGACACACTTGTCAGTTGCCTTGGAAATGAATCTGCTTAGGGCGGCCACCTTTCCGTTTAGGCTCTGCATTTCTTTTCGAGTGGAAGGTATCCTTATTTCTTTTAAAGCTCGGATTTGTTCAGGGTTTGCTTCGATTCCTCTGGCGTGGACGATGAATCCTAAGAATTTTCCCGATGATACTCCGAAGGAGCACTTTAGAGGATTCAGCTTCATTCCATATCGGCGAAGTACCCGAAACATATCGTCCAGATGGCTTACATGGTCGTTGGCTTTCCTGGACTTCACCAACATGTCATCCACATATACTTCCATAGTACATCCTATCAGTTCTGCGAACATTTTGTTGACGAGGCGTTGATAGGTAGCTCCAGCATTTTTGAGTCCAAAAGGCATGACTTTGTAACAATATAATCCGCGGTCGGTGATGAAGCTAGTGTGGTCCTGATCGGGAGCGTGCATGGGGATCTGGTTATATCCTGAGTATGCATCCATAAAAGATAGGAGTTCGTGCCCAGCTGTGCTGTCCACGAGTTGGTCAATTCGGGGAAGTGGGAAGCAGTCTTTCGGGCAAGCGTCATTCAGATTGGAGAAGTCAATACATGTTCGCCACTTTCCATTGGCCTTTTTTACTAGCACTGGGTTAGCGATCCATTCTGGGTAGATGGCTTCCCGTATGAAGTCATTAGCAAGTAGATTTTTTACTTCCTCATCAAGGGCTGCTGATCGCTCTGCCCCCATGCTCCTCTTTTTCTGCTTCACTGGTACCTTGGTGGGATCGATGTTCAACATGTGGCATGCTACGTCTGGGGAGATTCCTGTCATATCGGCATGGGTCCACGCAAATACATCTAAGTTGTGGCGGAGAAAGTCAATGAGTCGATCCTTCAATTCCGTTTTCAGCTGAGATCCGATTTTTAATAGTCTACTTGAATCATGCTTATCTACCGATACGAATTCCATAGCCTCTGCAGGCTCGGCGGTAGCCTCCTCCTCTTTATCCCTGGGGTCTAGTTCATTGAAGGGATCGCTTGTGTATCGAAGAGGAGGGGCTTTCTTTAGTTGCTATGCCTCCAAGCTTTTCATGCAGAGAGTAGTCTCTGCATCTTTTCCTTTATTCTTTCTGCGGTTATTGCGAAGTTCAGTTACGTAGCAGTCTCGGGCAGCACCTTGATCTCCTTCTACTTCTCCTACTCCGTTGTCTGTTGGAAATTTCATTTTCAGGCACCAGGGGGCTAATACAATCTGAAAGTCAGACAAGGCTGGTCTTCCCAAGAAAGCGTTGTAAGCCGAGTGGTTTTCTATTAGTACGAACGTTTGTTTTCGCACAACGGAGCGGGGATGACTTCCTATTTCGACGAAGAGGTCAAGTTGCCCGAGGGGCATTTTTGCATCTCCAGTGAAACCGTGCAGTGGTTTGTCACAGGGGGATACATCCTTCATTGATAACTTCATTTTGTCGAAAGCATGTTTGAACAGGATATTAACGGAGCTTCCTGTGTCTATTAGAATCCGAAAAACTTTAGCTGGACCGAACCAGGCAGAGATGACCATAGGATCCATATGTGGGTACTGTCTTCCTTCCAAATCACGCCTACTGAATATGATGTCGTCGTTTTCTTTTCGTTTCGGGTGGCGTTCCTCCGTAATGGAGTTAACATATCCTTCGGCATTTCTAAGCGACTTGCCGTACCTTTCCATCTCTGCCCAACTTCTGTCGGCAATGTGTGGTCCTCCTGAGATGGTAAGGACTACTATCTTCTCTTGACTAGAGCCACTGGTGTTGTGATTGTTGCGACTCCCTCCGCCTACTTCTGGGAGGGGTTGCTTTGAGTTCTCATTGGCAGGAGTTGGAGTCCTGTTCTGACTTTTCACATAACGTTCCAGTCTTCTTCTTCTAATGTGTTCTTCGATCAAGTCCCGAAGATGGTGGCATTCATTGGTGTCATGTCCGTGGGATTCGTGGAAGCGACAGAACTTTCCGGACTTGAGTGCGTTATCTGATTCTTTCTTGTGCGGGGGGCGCTTGTATCCGAGTTCGCCCTGAGTGGCTAGGTAGATGTTTTCGATTGTTTCATTCAAAGGAGTGTAGGAGTCAAATCTTGGCCCTGGTCGATATTGGCGCTTCTCACCCTTTCTGCCCCCAGCATTGTCTCTAGATTCATTTCTTCGAGCGTCCTTAGCTGCAGTGGGAACCTTGTCCTGAATTATCTTGCCTTGTTGCCCTGGCTGCCTCTCCGTAGCAGCGTCTTCAAGTCTCATATACTTTCCAGCTTCATGGAAGAAATCAGGCAAGGTAACTGGTTTTTCCTTAGTTAATCTTCTGGCAAACTTGGTGTCTGGATGCACACCACTACAGAGGGCCATTAGAGTGAGTTTTTCATCGGCATCTTGAACTGCTGCCGCTGCGGCGTTGAACCGTGTTAGATATTGTTGTAGCGTCTCTCCGGTTTTCTGTTTGACATTGGATAGAGAATAAGCATCCCTGGGTTGTTCCACATGGATGCGGAACTGGCTAATAAACCTTTCTTTTAACATCTCCCATGAGTTGATGGATCCTTGGGGTAGATGGCAGAACCAGGAGGTAGCTAGATCTGATAGGAATAGCGGAAAGCATTTACATAATACTCCTTCTGTTGCTCCACTCATGAGCATATGCTGGGTGTATCTCTGCAGGTGTACGATGGGGTCGGAAGTTCCTTTGTAAGGTTCCATGGTTGGCATTTTCCATTCCCGGGGAGTGATGGCAGTTTCGATATTTCGGGTAAAGGGACTGGTGACCCTAGCGCCTATTCCCCGGTCCCTTTGCTCCCGTTGGACACATTCTCTGAATAATCGTGCCATCCGCTCGTCAGAACTTGGAGCGGACAAAAATGAGCTCGGTTCTTCCCTGCGGGATCTATCTCGCCCAGATGACCTGTAGGGATGGTACAGTCTATTACCTCTAGCATTATCCAGTGGTTGTCTTTGGCTGCTTGGATGCACGCTAGGACCAGCTACAGTTGCCCCCTGCCTTGATCTTCCCCTGTGGGGTTCTGTTTCGAGCACATCCATGGGGTCAACTTCGGGCTGGGTTCTAGCTCGGCTCCGTTCAGCGGGGTTTCTATGATTAGGTGGCATGACTGGCTCAGCTACATCCGACCCTCGCCTGGTGCCTCCCCCGCTAGGTTCGGTTCCAAGGGCTTCCTCGAGTCGGAATTCGGGCTGAGTCCGGGCGCGGCCCCTATCATCGTTTTTCCTGTTGATAGCTTGTTCGAAGAGTGAAGACCTTTGTTGCCTCCGGGATCCTCCGGATTGGGATTCACCCCATGATTCAGTGTTGCGGTTGGACTCTTCAGCGTCCCTTAAGCGTGTCATGAGTTGGTCCACCAAAGTTTCTTGTTGGGATGTGAAGCGGTTAGTTACTTCAGCCACAACCCTGTCCAGATCTGCCCTAGTGATTGGTTGTTCCGTTGCGGGACCAGTTGGATTTTCCTGATTTTCATCTGGTACTGCTGTTGAAGTGGGCTGATCTGTGATTGCTGGATCTGGAAGGCTGCTAGTTGCGATGTTCTTTCCTTTGTTAACATCCCTTCTCTGTTTGGAAGGCATGATTTCTAAGCAACGAGTGATGTCGTTAGGAAAAAGGTTGAGTGGGAGAAGATGAAGTTTGAGTTCAGTTCTCAGTGAAAGCACCAAAAATGTTTGCACAAAAAATGGACAAACACCTCCAAGTCGTATTATTTAGTTGATTATATGTAATTTTCAATGATTTTAGATGAGTATGTAAATATGAGAAAAGTAGGGGCTGAAATGTAAAAGACACACAGATTTATAGTGGTTCGGCCAGAATGTGCCTACGTCCACTTTATATGTTATTATCCTCTTTCTTTCAGGTTACAAGTACAATGCTTTGTATACAAGTGTATGAAAGTAGTTTGAAAGTTCCTTCCTTGCTTGAGCTCTCAAACTTGTCTGCCATTGTTGTACCCCTGCCCCTCTATTTATAGAGTGAGGTAGGGGGCAGGGGTCTTGGATGTATATAGCTGCCAGCGGGCCTGGGCTGAAGCAATCTGGCCTGGTAGTCCTCTGGTTCGGCGGAGCTTCATTCGGTCGTGCATGGAGATGAAGTGGAGAGGCTTTGGTTCGGCGTGATGGTAGAGAGTAGTGGTTGGTCCGGTGTTGGTTTGGACCGGCATGGTGTAGGAGGTGTGGACCGGTATTGGGAGTTGGTTCGGCGGTCACCTGGACCGGTAGTTGCTCGGAGCGGTAGCAGGACTTTTAGCTTTGCCGAATGGAGTGGAGGCCGGATGTGGTTGTACATGTTTGGTCCGGTGGTAGTGTTATGCCGAATGTCCTTGGGTTTGGAAGGCCGAATGAGCCTATGCCGAATGAGCCTCTGTATTTGGTATGCCGAATGATTCTCTGGTATAGGGAACGCCGAATGCACTTGTGCCAAAGGGGATGCCGAATGATTCTTGAGTACCATAGTATGTGGAGATGATGAAGATGCTCGCTGGTCTCGAACGTGCATGGAACCTGACGCTCCTTGGTCTCGAGGCCTTCTGGGCGAGAATTCGCCCAACACTTATAAAATAATTTCAACACAGATCACAGATTAATAACAGCACAGAAAAATAGCAGAATATAAAATGCAGAAATAGAACGACACAGAATTTACCCATCTTCGGCAAAACCTTACCTACGTGCTGCCCCCAAGGTTTCTACTAGAAATTAGATAGTCAGACGCTTAC
Organism: Allium cepa; assembly: GCA_030765085.1. Lineage (NCBI taxonomy): Eukaryota > Viridiplantae > Streptophyta > Magnoliopsida > Asparagales > Amaryllidaceae > Allium > Allium cepa. Next base: position 690,975,881 of record CM060942.1, on the reverse strand, counting down.
ACACGTAAACTTGCAACACCCGCTATCGACTAAACCTAACTCTACGCTCAAAACCCTGCCACAACTCAGCCACCGAGTTGTGAATTCTCAAACTATGCCACGTAGTTTGTCCCCTAATCGCACGACTAGAAATTTAAACGATTTAAAAATAAAATACAATTAAAAAACAATTTAAAAATTAAAATAACCCTAATTTTAAAATAAAAGCCCTTTGTAAAATAGCCGACCCTTTTACTCTTCTTATATTTTTGAGTTCGGCCCATTGTTTTTTTGAGATAGCGGCGGCTCTCTTCTCGTCTTTGCAAATTAGGGATTCGTCCCTTCGATCCAAATTAGGGTTTCGCGAAGTGCCTGACTTATGTTGATCGATTGCGTGGGTAATTGCGTGTAATACTTGATCGATCGTTTTCCTTGTTGCTCACTTCGGCTGCTTCGTTGATCGAGTTCTTTCCTTGCTTCGGAATGTAATTTATGCTTTTTGTGCTTTAGTGTTTTCGTACTTGAACTCGATGGATGAAATTACCGATGATGATTTGTTTATATATGAGTTCGATCTCCTTGAATTGCGTTCGTCTGATTTGTTCAATATCATGCTTTCGGCCATTCGATTTTTGTTGAACGTTAATGATTTGATCGACTTAATCAAATTCGTATATTTGATGCTTGCTCCTCATGGTATTGATGTTTAACTCGGTCAATTATTTTGGCCACCACGATTTCGAAATTGACCTGTTCATTGCAATCAGTTGTTCATGGCTTCAACTTTTTTCTGTAACTTGAATTCGTCAATTGATTTCGTGATTCATGATTTTGTATTATCTTCGGCCTTGACTTATACTTCATTTAGCTGGACTTGTGATGTTGCTCTGTCTTTGTGCATTTCACTGTGTTCATTTGAGTGCCGAGTCTTTGAGCATTGTTGTGAGTAGTTTGTAGTTGCTGTTGGCTTTGGTTTTCACTGTCCACATGTCACTGGTCTTGATACTTGTACTACCTGGTCTGGTTCTCTTGTGGCTTTGTTCATCATTGTGTATTGACTGAGTCTTGTGGATGCTGTCTTGATTTGTTACTGCTGTGTCTCTGATGTTGTACACCGTCATGTACACTTGTGTTCATTCTTGTGACATTGGTGCATTGTCTGTTACATGAAACTGTAATGTGAATGTTGCATTGAGTCTGGACATGGGTATTTGCAGTTTTGTTTTTTTGGTCTTGGATTTGTGGTATTTGCATTTGAACTGTAGCATGGTCGTGGTTTTGCTTCATGATAGTCTACATGCTTCTCTTGTATACTTCACTTGATCTATACATTTGAGTCTGCACTGTTTCATGTGTGCTCAATATCACTTGATGTTGGTCGAGTACAATTGATTGTGTATGTTTCATTTTGGATCTGTTGGTCATGTCACTCCATTCACTTCATGTTGCCTTGACACTGCATATACTCTCTGAGTTGCTCTGGCCCTGTTGCATACATGTTGCTTGATATGTTGTGGTCTTCGCTAGTATCACTGGTGCATGTGCTTATGTATTTAGAGTTGAGGCTTGCTTGCATTGTCCACTTCGATATATGTTTGAACTGGCTGAGCTTTGTTGTATTACCGTATTTCTGTTGCAGCCACATTGTCACTGTCCACTGCCCTTTTTCATATTGATCGAGCACTTTGACTTGAGACTGAGTTGAATCCAGCTTAAGTTCGGATTTGACCTTGTGCTGAGAGTTGTGACATTTATTTTATCGCACCTGAGTTGAATCCGATAATTTGGGTTTGACCTGTGCTCACCTGTCCCTGTAAATTTATTAAGTGTATATATATGGTGTGCACGACCTTGTGGCATATACAGTGATACACTGTGTATGTCACAAGCTGTTCGTGTATGATGAATTTGAAAATTAAATGATGACGAACAACCCAAATAACCGAGGCAAATATTATTTTCAAAATCACATTTTATTTTGCACTACAAAAATATTTCCTTTTCAATTTTACTACGTTAGTGAATATTTTTGCAGATTGCTCAGATGCTGGATTCTAACTGGAATGGAGTTGAAGATAAATACGAGTGTGAGTGATATGTAGTGAGGAATTTATGTAAATATGAAATTGTGATGTATTGTAATCAAAATTGTATATGTATAGTGAGAGCTTGAATTTGTACTATTCAAAATTGTAATAAATATTTGTTTGAATAAAATTTCTGTTTGAATTCAAATTCTGTGTTATTTAATTTTATTCGGCAAATATTTATTTAATCTATGAAAAATAAAATAGTACATTAACAAATACATTTAAACGAATGTACATATGTTTATTATCATCAAACAAAAATCATATAAGCGCATATTCAACAGTTGTAATGAAACTCTTAATATCCATTGAAGTGATAGTTGCGATATGCAAATACTTGTTAAAGTATACAAATTTCTGAAGAATATATATAACTTTTGTAGTTATAAAGAATGCAAAAGACATGAAATGTAGATTACAAATTTCTTCTAAGTATTGTTGTAATGGAAATCTTGATATACTTCAAGATGAGTAGATTATTTCCTGCTTTCTAGTAATGTTGTAACGAAAATTTTAATATTCATGAAAGATGTATAGTTGCAATGCGCAAAACTAATTTGAAGCACAAAAATGAAAGCACATGAAGTGTTTTTCATAAAAGTAGCATACAAAATGAATAAAATGCAAACCATATTTGAAAGAAACAATCTTAGAAAATTTGATTGTATCGAAGAAAACTATTAATAAATTATATTATTAATGAGATTCATATTTATAGATCCAGAAGTATCTATAACTAATTTGAGTTATGGAAAGACGAATATGAATTCAGAGGAAAATTTTAAATCAGGGGGAGCATCATAAGTATTTTGTAATGCACTCTTTTTCCCTAACTAAGATTTTTCCCACTGAGTTTTTATTAGTAAAGTTTTAATGAGGCATTATCATGATCCAGAAGTATCAACTCCCCTGTAACATTTGAAAATAAGTTACAATGTACTCTTTTCCCTTATTTAAGATTTTTTCCACTGGTTTTTTTTACTAAGGTTTTAACGAGGCATTGTCTTGATCTTGAAGAATAAAACGTCTTTTCAATAAATAACATCTCACATATGTTATTTAAGTTAAATTGTATTTTTATCCCTGACTAAGGTTTTTCCCATCGGGTATTTTTATCCTTGACTAAGGTTTTTCCCATCGGGTTTTCCTTTGCAAGGTTTTTAATGAAGTATTATATTGATACAGAAGTATCAAACTCTAATTGATTCTATAAATAATTGAAATATCTCATACTATATTGTATTTTTTTTACTTCACTAAGATTATCCCATGGGGGTTTTCTTAGTAAGGTTTTAACGAGGCATTAGTTTGATCCAGAAGTATCAAACTTCATTTGAAGAAATGAGAAAATAAGATATGTCATTGTACTCTTTTTTTTTCCTTCACTAAGATTTTTTCCAATGGATTTTTCTTAGTAAGGGTTTTAATGAGTCATTATATTGATCCTGAAATATCAAACTCTTAGAAGGAATATCATTGTATGACATCTATGATTTCAAGTTGCATTATTTTCTTCGTTCAAGATTTTTCCATTAGGTTTTCCTAATAGAGGTTTTTAATGAGGCAACAGATAATATTCATTACGACTGAATGGATATATGAAAGAAAGATAATAATGAGGGAGAGCAACTCATGGATGTTTCAAAAGGAACAATTTCTAGCTACAATATGAGCATCAAAGATTTTGAAGACGCATATTCAAGGGGAGGTGTTATAATATATGTAAATATAAAAGTGAATATGTTTTTGTGTTTTTCTATTTAGTCTCACATCATGAGATATGTTTCATCTCATGTTCCAAGACCTATATATAAAGGAGTCTATGTAATGTAATTGCATTAATCAATCTTATGTAACTGATATCAATCTGAATAGCATTTTCTCTTTTCTAGTGGCTTCTGTTTCTTTATTTTATAACAAATTATTACCGATTTATTATTTAATGATGAACTTAAAATATACTTAGAAATGAATTGTTCCACTTTGATAGTATTATAGTGTGCATATTGTCATTTGAGAAAGCGGTTGTTTTAAATAAAAAATATTAGTATAATAAAAATCTTATTCAATTTCGAATGCAGATATATCAGATATTTTCGAATATCCGGAAATATCCGCTTTTTATTTTTGAATGCAGATATTTTCGAACATCCGAAAAATGTCCACGAATGCGGATACGGATGTTAATTCTCAAATATCCACGGATATCGAATGCGGATACAGCCATATCCACATCCCTTTGCATCCGTTGACAGCTCTAAATACAAGAGTATCAAAATCCACCTTATTCATATTTTTAACATCAACAAGAAACAAAAACAATGTTCAAGCAGCAGGAATAACAACACGTTTGAACTACATGCATCTTTTTGAAACAAGATACAAATATAACATAAGAGATTAACATAGCACAACTTCAACATGAAGCAACCGTATGTTTTTTTTTCAGCTTTTAAAGGTAAAAGTATTGCAGCAACAAAAGTTAATTAACATAGCAGAACTACATGCATCTGTTAATTAGTACTACCGTATGTTTTTTTTTCAGCTTTTAAAGGTAAAAGTATTGCAGCAACAAAAGGCAAGGCCAAATCCCTTACGGTTTACACAAAAAGATTTCAAAGAAGTTAACTTTCTTCTTCATCATCATACCGCAAACTTGTTTATAACAACATGCTTCAGTCTTCAACTTTCAAGGCCGGACGAAGGTGTGCCTTTGTTTTCCCCCACTGGACTACTAAAAAACAACCTCTTTCTCCTTCTCTCTGCTAGCAAGAAAGTACACATATTATTGCCAAACACAAGGAGCTGGAAAGGAAAAAAGAATGAACTAAGGTACTTTAAGATTCTAGTAGGTTTGTTTTTGTTCATAAAGCTGAGATGCTAAGATATAGACAAAAAATAAAATCTTCGCTTCTTTATATGCATACAAATGATAAATATTATTTATAGCAACCATGCAAAGCTCATGAGAGTGGAGTGCAATAAATCAGACTTCTCAAACCAATTTCCATAACCTCCTGTGCATGTTATATTACCATATGTCAAAAGAATATACAGAGACTTATGCGTTTGAGAGCAAGGGCGGCGGACTTCCTAAATGGTGGACTCGGCTGTGCTGTAGCCCCCGAAATCTGAGTTTCATTAAAATGAAAATACTGAGCCATGCTTAAACATCTTTGTATATCTATATGCCTTGAGTATGTCTACCTAAGGCATATCAGATTTGGATCTCATAAACGGCTACATATTGATATGTTAATATTTGAACCCCAAAAAAAAAGCACCTTTGAGAAATTGTTGTTTAAACCTTTAAATCACAAAAACATTTTAATCTGTTAAGATACAGTATGCATATGCATATATATATATATATATATATATATATATATATATATATATATAGCATAATGCTCAAAATTTGTTAAATCTACCGATCTATGAAAGCTCTGGCTCTGGCTTTCCACTTATAGCAAATTCAAGATGCCTAGGGAATAAAGTTGCTCTATATATAACAGGGAGGACAAAACTAAAATGGTTTTTTTGCTCTTTCCTCTTATAATCATAGTTAGCTACATTTCAAAACATGCAAAAAATAAATAATAAATAAATAAATAAAGGTAACTGTAAGAATGGAATTAGAGGGTGGATCTAGGGATGGGCTCAGCATGATTAAAAATTATAAGTAGAAAACTATAAATATAAATGAGGTGAAAGTGAAATAGTAAAAGATTGATGAAAAAGAATACATGCCAAAAGTTGGAATGAAAAGACAATATAGCAGTCGTGATTTGAGAGAAACTGGTAAAGAAAGAAAGATGTGGTGGCTCAGAAGAAGATCAAAGTAATCAAGGTTTCAAGATGGGTCAGCTTTTACCATTGCTTATCATTAATAGTCCAAACGAATTCTATTTTACCAAATATAACCTTAAGAATACCAAAAGGGTAAGCATGATCTTTTAAAAGAATAATAAAAATACACTTTGATGGAGTACATTCATTCATTTCATAATGTAAAAAAATCGACTCAATAACCATGAGAAAGTCTTGGGTCAGCCCTTGTTTAAATAAGTATAAACATCTGTATGTAAAATACATCATGTTTTGACTTGTTTAATTAATATAATTCCAAGCTTCTACTGAGAAATTTTATAACTACAAACCTTTTTTATGCACACTAAATAGCATTATCCTGTGCAAAATAATATTAGAATTTCATAGATGTTACCTGGCAATGTTTTTGGGACGTTACCTGGCAATGTTTTTGTATCATCCAAACTAACATTTGAATCATCTTTTGCATTGCAACCAGATTTAGCCTTTTCAGTTTCATGCGTGTTGCTTCCACTACCATCATTCTTCTCGCTTTGCATGAAAGTAGGAGCCAATTCATACTCATTTGTCTTCATTGATTGATTCCCAGATCTTGACCTCGGAATTTTTCTGACTACACATTTCTTTCTTCTCTTTTGAGGTGGGGCAATCTCTTTTATATTGTTATCCAATGTAGCAATTTTTTCATCCCCATGCTTACCAGTAGCCTCGCTGGTTGTTTCTTTCAAAGAGATGGCTAAACCAAGTATAAATCTGTCCTTGGGAATTTGAGAAGCTGGTTCATTTGAAAACAGTGTAGGCGGATCATTTCCTGTGGAGTTTTCCTTGATGTGTTCATGTTCCAGCATCTTATCAGTAGTAGTTGTATGACATTTTAGCAGATCAGCTGACGATACATTAGTCTCCTGCATGCCGGAATCCAAATCACTTGATGTATTGTTGAGCGGTTTGGCTGGAGATGACACCTCTATAACCATTCCTTTTCCTTTATGCTTATCATCAACATTAGCTTGTAGTGATAATTCAACATGCTGTACAGTACTAGGTTGAGAGCTTTCCTTGATGGAAGCCGCTGTTCCAGATTCATTTCCAAAGTCATTACTGTTGCTAATTGTTTCTTTCACAATACTCTCTTTAGGTTGATTGTCTGCTCGAGTATCGTTAATCTTATGCAACGAATCTTCAACTAAAGGCTTAGCAGAAAGTTCTTTGTTTCTTGATTTTTTCTTTTTTCTTTTATGTTTGGGATCAGTAGAATCTTTCACTGTAGTGTTAGCGTCAAGCTGAACTGGAGCTCCATGGATGCGATTACGATTCGCAACCTCGTCTGTTTCAGGCAGTATCTTCTCCATATGAGTATCAATGTCTATTTTGATCTGAATTTTCTGTGAAGCGTCGTCAGCTACTTTGCTCATTGAGCTATCACCGTGTTCAACTGCAAATTCAGAATCAATGCCTAAATGTAAGTTCTCATTCCTAAATTTTCACATGCTGTACTCTTTTACTTGAGGTACTTTAGCAGTGATCATACTTATGTACTGTTAACTAGCTTGGTCTATGGAGGAGGCACTTCCACAAACTATTCATGGATGATATAAATTATCTTATAATTTATATATTACACACATGATTTCATCTCAAATTTTGCTATTAGTCACATCTAGTCAACAACATGATTACTACTTAAACTATTTGTTCTACTTGATTCGAGTAGTAGAAATTGTTGTTTTCAATTTCTTTATTTCTTACGATTTGAATCCTGAGTTGTATAGTTTCCTAACACTTCCAATATGATTCTCAAATTTCGATTCAGAACTTATCACGAACCCAACTGAGAAAGAAATCATTTGATCCATAATGAGATAAAAAAAATACCAAAATGTTTGTTTAAAGCTACACTTCAAACATGATTTATTTAATTTTTCCTCTAAAACAAAATAAAAATAAAAGTTTAGGGCCCGTTTTGGTTGAAAACTAGTTTTGTGTTTTGCGTTTTCAATAATGTATTTCATGATGCATGGGAGACGAGAATAAAGTAGAATACGATCAATTTGGAAAATGGTCTTCAGTTTTTAATGTATAAAATTGAAAATGCTTTTTTTCCTGGTTTTTGCCATTTGGAAAATAAATAAAACTATCGTCTTCCTTCTCCTTCTCTCATTTGTTGCAATGACTAGGATCTCTTCTTTCTCTCTTGCGTCATTTGAAAAACATACTGAAACACAAAACGCAAAACCAAACACCCCTTTACCTTTTCAGATCCATATATTATTTCATAACCTAGATAGAGCAAAGTTTCTAGCACGTATCATTTGAAATACACGTTACAATATGTTCTCTTTGAAACTAAAATTTGCAACTTGCATTCATTTTCAATTTTAAATTTCAGCTTTATAACTTACGATTTGAATCCCATTTTGGAAACCTAGATAGAAATTTTAACATTACGTAGTGCATAAATTTATTCCTATGTACATTGGAGTTACATATACATCCAATTATTAATGGATTTTGATACTCCTATGTAACTTCAATTTAAAATGTAAATTTGGAAATAGCTTTCACATATTTGACCTTTATATGTAATGCAATATGTCAAACTTTAATGCTTATGTGTCAATATCACATATGAACTTTGGTTTTGAACACCATATATGCAAGTGTAGTCCTAATTCGTACATGTAACATAGAGTAGAACCAAATTTTACTTCAATCAATGTATGTTATCAAAATTCAAAGCATTGCCTTTCTTCATAAAGAGTTAAAGGTAAGCACATCGAGTAGATCTATCTATTGTATCATGGAGAAAGCATTTAAATCCCTTGATTGGACTAAAAAATTAATCATATCAAACCATGACTTGATCTCCGTAGTTATCAATTAAGAGTAGAGCAATCCTGTTGTGAATAAACTAGTCTTTTGAAAAGAAAAGAACTTATATGCTTCGGACTTCGAAACATTACTACATGACCAACTTTAGAAACTTTTTGCCTAATACTGTATGACTAGTAAAACATCCAATGGAAGCTTGTGTTTTCTATCATTGTTTCTTTTTTCGGTTTTGACGTTTCTTTTTTATGCATACAAAATTTCATTTACAGCGTCATTATTACATCTCATGTACACTTCTGTACTGTTCTAAGAATTAAAAATACATTAACTATTTAAAGGTTCTATAAGAAGTTCGTATACAATTAATTAAACAAACTAATCAATATATGAGCATACCGTAATGAGAAAGTGTGTTAGAGGCAAATAATTTACATACAGATCATTCCAAGTGAAGTCAATGTTATTCATGTAATCAGTTTTAAAAATAATAATTCGAACAACACTTAGTGTAACAACTTTGTAGCTTCCACGCCAAAGTCTAAGCCGTTGCTACATGATTATAATTCTTTCAAATGCAACTAAAACAAACAAGAAACATATGTATGAATTATTATGATTAGCTAACATAATTAATTAGATAAAGACTCCTATTATTCAGAGTTTTAAATCTACTTCATCTCGTCCGAGATTTCACCCTGAGATTCACCTTTTGCATTGGACGAGACAATTTCAAATGTGATTTTCAATTGTTTGACACCCATATCGCCCGAGATCTTAAAATCTCAACTCCAGATATAGACCAAGATGTTAATCAGGGATTTTCTATGAAACCCAAGATTTGCTATGAAATTCAAGATTTAAAAGCTTGTTATTATTTCAGTATGTTGTCATGATAACATAATTTGATTAACCATATGGCATGCTGCATTTGACAAATATACTAGAATGTTGGCACATAGAATATAGGGAAATCATTAATTTAAATGTTTGACTGCTTATATCATAATATGGCACCTTTAATTTCGTAAACAATAAACAAAAAAATTTCTTGAGTAGAGCCTTATAGATGAAAGACGAACGCCATAATCAAATTGCATTATATTACCACAAATAAACTTCATTTCGTAATTATGATTATAAGTAAAAATGTTATGAAACTGATCGTGAGAAATAAAGAACTTCCGCAAATCGTTATAGTATGATAGACTATATTTAGATCTAATACATCTTCACTTACCATAACTATATTTAAATCCCTTTATACAAAGCGAAAAGCAGAATATGAGTTACTGTGCTACAATTTATTGCATACTCCAATTTCTTAATGACGCACTTTGATTAGGCATTACTGTTGACGTTTATTATCACAATGTGGACAATGGACTCCTTTTCCAACCAGAGTGGAATTTCAAATAGTTATACCACCTTTTGGTCAAGGCTGGAAGGATGGATATCAGGATAGAAGATCGATTGGAAACAAGGTTATGATGCATGTCGACCGAGTTTGACCGAGCTCCTATTGAGGTGAAATTGCTAGAAAATGAAAAGCAAGGCTAGAAAAGACTATGTTTCAAATTTCAGGTCAATTGGAGTTCGTATACTCGAGATATGGATGAATCAATATTTGAAGGAACTGATTTCGTATCGGAGATTTCGTATCGATACATTTCGTATCGGAGATTTCGTATTGATAGAAGTGGATTCGGCTACTTTGGATCGACATGTTCGTATCGATCAGGATGGGCTCAGGCTACGGATTTCGTGTCGATCCATACATATCGATTGGATGGCGAAGTATGTCGATGCATTTCGTATCGATCAGGGCTGGGATCGATACGAAGGATGAAGCGTAGTAGCATACTTCAAGTCGATACTGTTCGTATCGATCAACATTGGGTACTTCGAGTCGATGCGAAGGAGGGTTGGTCGATGGATACGAATAGAGGCATAGTTGATGAATACGAAGAAGACCGAAAACGTTAACAGATGGATGGTAGCACATATACGAACTGCGAGTGGTAATGGATACGTAGGGCATAGCATTCGATCGATGCGAAGGAGTCGTGTTCGTAGCGATCGTGTTCGTATCGATCGATACGAAGAAAGTAGTCATAGCGGCGCGAAAGGTCGATCTTCGAGACACGTCATCGATGCCAACTTGTCCGATTCGAAGAAAACCGAAAACATTAACAGATGGATGGTAGCACATGGATACGAATTGCGAGTGGTAATGGATACGAAAGGCATAGCATTCGATCGATGGGAAGGAGTCGTGTTCGTAGCGATTGTGTTCGTATCGATCGATACGAAGAAAGTAGTCATAGCGACGCGAAAGGTCGATCTTCCTTGGATCTTCGAGACACGTCATCGATGCCAACTTGTCCGATTCGAAGAGAGGAGAGTATGGAGACGAAGTGATGGATGCGAACGCAACAGCCAACCGATGGACACGAACTTGCATCGATCATATCTCACAATCTACAAGTCTAAATGATATGAAATTTTCACAGAAGCTTACGTACAACCTAAAGAATGTTCCTGCCAAATTTCGATTCGAATTTATCAAATCTTGATCGATACGAAATTTGTTCGTATCGATCACGGATCAAGCCGAAATCGCCAGGGATCGATCACTTAGGCCCACTCACGTGCCAGAAGAAATCTTCCAAGATCTGAGCAAGATATTTGCATCCTACACCTATAAATAGCACCTCAAAGCCTACAGAAAAAGGATCTTTTGGCTATCTGACGTCCAGACTCTGCCGGAAACATCTTTGCACTACAAGGTTGCTGTTGTACTCGAATTTTATCACTGTAATCCGCTGTAATCATTTATAACCAACGAGGAAAGTGAATAAAAGATTAACTTTTGAAGTGGACGTAGGCCGAAGATAGCCGAACCACTATAAATGATGTGTCTCTGTCTATTTCTTTCTGTTTTAAGTTATTGCTCTTCATTTTTCAGTCTCCATGTTACCTGAATCTGTGATCTGTGTCCATATACTGGTGCTTTCACGACATTTGGAATTTGTGACCAATTTTGGTGCAAACACAGACAATCGTTATAAGGCACATGACATTATGCATGGGTATGTTTTATCTGTTAACAACAAACATCATGCACATGTCATATTGCATGTGTAACTACTAATAAAAATGACAAGTATCATTTACATGCAATCATTATCCATGCACTAAATAACAAATGCAACATGGTAATTTCTAATAAAAAGACATTTGTCATGATAATGTTAATTCATACATATTTATTTATGCTAATTTAACATGATAATGCAGATCCACATATTGTGGAACATATAGAATTCTAACCGGGGAAGATGGATTTTACTCACTATCAATATATGGCATGGGTAAAGTAACGATTAGGAAGAATCCTTCGTTTGTTTAGTACCAAAGATGGAAATTATGTGCCCATGCATATAGATAAGACTCTAGAAAGCAATAATACAGGAGATCTTAACTTTTTGAACCATCAAAATCCAACAAGATACTAATATTGATACTCAAATATTAGAAAATTAGCCTAATTTATAAGATTGGCATACAAGAACTTGGAGTTCTCAAATCAGTTTCTATGCCCACTTGTGTATACTATATTTTCTTATGTTAAAGAAATTAGATTGTATGTTTTGAGTGGTTATGGATAAACTTTTATTTGTGCATCTATTTGTCATCTATTTTGTGCACATCCTAATTTGACTTGCATTTTATACTTCCAAGCCTCTTACTTGGAAAAGAATTCACCTAAGCATCTATATTTATACACACGCCAATCGTATTATCTTATGCAAAAAAAATTAGAATTTCTTAAGAGATACCTGGTGACGTTATAGTATTATTCAAATCGACAATAGAATCATCTTTTGTACCGATACCAGAATTAACCTTTTCAGGATTACGCCTATTGCTTCCACTACCATTGTCATTACTGTTGTAATGCTTATCATCAACATTAGCTTTTACTGATGATTCAACATGTTGTACAGTACTAGGTCGAGAGCTTTCCTTGATGGAAGCTGCTATTCCAGATTCATTTCCAAAGTCATTACGGATGCTAATTGCTTCTTTTACAGTACTATGATTTTCTGCTCTAGTATCATTGACCTTGTGCACTGAATCTTCAACTAGAGGGTTAGCAGAAAGCTCTTCGTTTCTTGATACTTTCTTTTTCCGTTTTCTTTTATGCTTGAGATCACTAAGATCTTTTGTTGCAGTGTTAGTGCCAAACTGAACTGGAGCTTCATGGATGTAGGAATTACTGCACTTGTTATTGCAGATGCTAACAGTTTCTTTTAACAAAATCTCCTCCGGTGGATTCTTTGATAGAGTACGGTTGATCTTTTGCAATGAATCATCCACTGAAGTGTTTTCATTGCTTGATACTTCATTTTTCTTAATCCTTCTGGGCTTAAAGTATCTAGAATCTTTCAATGAAGCATCAAACTGCACCTTTTCTTTCATTTTTGCATTTGAAGCCCCATCACTACTTTTACAATTTAAATGCTCAAGTTTTTCAAGTTGTCCATCGTGCATACGAGCATCAGTATTCGTTTTGACTTGATCTGAGCTTTTACTAGTAGATGACACACACACAATATCTACCTGAAAACGTTTGGCACCCTCCACTCTTTGGAAAAAACAATTGAGAATCATGGAATCTGATAAATGATAGAAGAATTCTCCAACCTTCGCCTACGTACATAATACAAAAACTTATCAGTCTTAAAGAACATAATAACTAATGACGACATAATCAAACACAGTGTTGCACTGTAATTTAATAAAACCAGTGACATGTAGGAATCCATAAATGCCAGTTTAAATAATAATAACAAAACAACATCAACAATAATGGTAAAATGTATAAGGCAAGCACTACACTGAGGTATACTCTTTAAATAAAGATATAGTTACAACACTAATATGATAACATAAACCAAGGAAAAGTACTACTAAACATATAAATGGAAAATCATTGAAAGTCCCTTTATTGAACATTTAGTTAGATGAAATGATGAGGCTGGGCACAGCTGGTATAATAGAGTGTGAACTAAAGCATATTTGAAATGCTTTGTCAAAGGGGTATACGGTTGAGCTGATTGGTTAATGCAAGCACTGAAGAAGGTAAAATGCTGAGGCATAACTTGACTGAATTGCATGACATGAAGTGATGATTTAAGGTGTGCATGACTGTAGTGTGCCCTGATTTTTGAATGTTACGAATAGACTTGAACCGAGAGGCAAATATGTGGCCATAACTTAATATACGAGAAGATACCATTGTTGAAATGAGGATAGCTACTATTCCGGCAGCAAAGACAGGTATCAGTGCACTGAAGCAAGTATCACTGCATGCTGCGATGGCTGTAAACAAATCCACATGCTACTGATGACGAGAAGCTATTATCACTGCTCCGAGACATGGAGCAGCTTACTGGATGGACTGGAACATGGTGAAAATGGAGGAATTGATGCTCTGATTTAAAGCAAGGAGGTGCATATTTTGCCAGAACCTACTATAACAACAAGACTTAGAAGCTATAGAAATGCCTTAACATGGAATGGAGGAAAAGCGGAGGACTTGATGCTGAGGAAACTGAGATCCAAGGCTCAACTAAGAAGATATTTGACGGAACATAGGTAGCTTGCATATGATGACTTGCCATCGACAAATGGATGCGAAGTCTGAGGTGCCAGAATGTATAAAACTGCCACATATTTGGCTAGACTTGCGTGGACTTAAGTGACAGAGTGTTTTGCTGAAAATGGAATTGCATATGAGAACTGCAGTTGAAACTGCGGGCATCTCTGAAACTAAAGCGGGTTGCAGAGAGTAGGATACGTGTTAAGAGCAAAGGTGGCATAACTGAGAGGGCCTATGAAAGACCACTGTATGATTTTGAAGCTTCAACTTCTACAATTTATGTTTGGACACTGTTATATATTTCGACCATAAAATAAGCATTCATTAAGTTATTTGGATATATATCTTCTTTTTATTAGAGTAAATAAAAAAAGGAAATGGCTTCACAGTTAGCTGTACGCTTTTCAACTTTAGAAATTTTGGAGGTGAGCTGCTTTGGAATTGACAATGAGTCGGATACTATGATTACTGGATGTGTATGACTGAAAATAATGAGGATACATGGAAGAAAGATTAGCAAGTTAAGACTTAAAAACACCTTGATACAAATGGTTACCTCAGAGCCATTATTATAAATAGCTATATATCAGGTGGACAAGAGGTACAATCTTTCTGAAAATAATTTCGTTTTTTTTCTAGAGATGTCAATAGTATGTATGTTATGGGCTAGCTTAAAACTTGAGAAGAATTTGTTACTTCTAACCCTTCTTTCATCCTTTTTATGTCCTGTAAATGGTTGACATAGATGCATGCAAGATTTTTGACTCATCAATTATCAAATCAGTAAATATCACCCTTTCAGATTATTTTTTCTTTTATATAACAAAATCTCTTAGCGTGTCATATATTAAACAAAGCATATACATAGGCCGTATGCGTGAGAAAGCATGTTAATTTGTTACAGTTTTAATTTGACTTTTATAATAGCGCTTATGGTAACACATTGGTACCCTGCTATGTACTTCAGTTAGTTAAAGAAATGCAGAGTAATATATTTGATGAAGAGAAAGCTTCTTTTGTTAATACAGAATATATTACAACGAAATGTATGCAATGCATTATATATGTTACATATTGGGCTTAATACAAAAGAGCCCATGATCCAAAATAAACAAGACAAGTAATAGCAGCCATTGGATCTGATGAGTGGCTGAGATGATGCTAATGAATATCCTCGGATTGCTATTCTGTTGACAGAGAGAAAACACACTTTACTACTTTACTTTTTACTTCCCCCCTCAAACCCGATTAGATTAGGGTATGTGAGAAAAAGAAAATTATGGCGGCTGATCTTAGCGCGAAAGAGATTCAGCAATCCATGGTAGAAGAACGTGGATCTGACTTCATTCTGGTATGAAGATAGCTCTTTGCGATCTCTGGCATTGATTAGCAGTGTCGACGTTGAGTTCACCTCTAAGTCTTATGAAATTGAGCCTTGTCAAGGGTTTAGTAAGTATATCTGCCTTTCGGTGTATAGATGGTATGTATCTGACCCTTAACTTCTCCTTAATTACTTGTTCTCTTATGAAGTAGAGCTCCAGTTTTATATGTTTTGTCTTTGAATGGAGAACTGGATTGGACGATAGAGAAATAGTACACACATTATCACACCAAATTGTTGCCTTTTTGTTTGGTGTAATGTTAAGTTCGTTCAGAAGAGATTCTATCCACATAACTTCCGCTGCTGCACTTGTCACACACCTAAATTCAGCCTCTGTGCTGGATCTTGACACGGTGCTTTGCTTCTTTGCACTCTATAAAATTGAGTTTTTTCCTAAATAGATGCAGTAGCCTGATGTAGATTTACGATTATCAGTGTCTGTACCCCAATCAGCATCAGCATATGCATTGATGTTTAGTGACTGACTTGATTTTAGGATGAGCCCATGATTAATTGTCCTTTTGAGATATCTGAGTATTCTTTTTATTGTTTTTCAATGATTTGTCTAGACGATTTTGCATGTACTGACTGACTTTGTTGACACTAAACGATATATCTGGCCTTGTTATAGTTACATATTGAAGTGCACCAACTATACTCCTGTATTGCTTTGCATTTTGAATTGCTTCCTCTTATATTTTGATAGTTGATGATTTGTGATCATAGGAGTTGTTAGCTTTGTCCATTTTAACTCTTGATAATATATCTGCAATGTATTTTCTTTGATTGAGATGCATCTCTGATGTTCCATATCTTTGAACTTCAATTTCCAAAAAATAATTCAGATCACCTAGATCTTTAACTGAAAATTCTGAATTGAGCATTGCGGTAACTTTCTTAATTTCAGATTCACTACTTCCTGTAATAATAAAATCATCAACATAGATTATGATATAAGTGGTAGCAATATCATTAATTTTAGTAAATATGGAGTTTTTTGATTTTAGAGGTTTGTAGTCAAGCTTCACAAGTGTTGACTTGATTTTGTCAAACTAGACTCTTGGTGCTTGCTTTAAACCATAGATGGCCTTGTTGAGTTTGCACACCATTTCTGTCTGATTTGTGAGTGAATCCTTCTGGTTGCTTCATAAATACTTCTTCCTGTAACACACCATTCAAAAAAGCATTATTCACATCTAATTGCTTGATGCTCCAATTTCTATTTAAAGCAATGATTCGTATGATTCTAATAGATGATGGTTTCACAACAGGGGAGAATGTTTCAGAAAAATCAAACCCATGCTGTTGTGAATACCCATTTGCAACCAACCTTGCTTTATATTTAGAAATTGAACCATCAGCATTTTTCTTTAGTTTGAATGTCCACCTACATCCAACAATGTTTATGTTTTCTGGTTTTTTAACAAGAACCCAAGTTCCTTTGTTAACTAGAACATTATATTCCTCTTGCATAGCAGCTCTCCATTTATCACTTTGAGCAGCTTCTATGTAAGAGGATGGTTCATTTTGATTTGTAGTGATGTTGATAATTTTTGGTTTATGTAAACCACATTTTGCTCTAGTTAGCATTGGATGAATATTAACATTATTTCTGACTGTGATGTCTGAATTGTTATCAGAACTATTGCAAGCCACAGTATCATTGCTGGCAACTTGATTATCATTTTGGCTGCTGATCTTCTATCTTTGAATACTTTGACCATTGCTATCATCTTCCCAATCATCTTGCTCTTGACCTGGCTTCCTAGTGGGCATGGTGAGTTGAGAGTTGGTGCTTGTGCCTTTAATTTCAGTGTTGCTATATGGATATACTTGTTCATTAAATCTTACATGTTTGGAAATGTATATATTTCCTTTGTTGTCTAGGCATCTATATCCCTTCTGATTATTACAATATCCTAAGAAGGTGCATGATTTAGATCTAAAATCTAATTTGTGAGTATTATAGGGTCTTAAGCAAGGGAAGCATTGACAACCAAAGACTTTTAGATGTTTATAATCTGGTTTGACCTTAGTTAGCACTTCTTGTGGACATTTAAATTTGAGATTTTTTGCTGGCAGTAAGTTTATTAAATGCACAGCAGTATTAAATGCTTCTGGCCAAAATTTTAAAGGCATAGAAGCTTGTGCTAGCAAGGTTAGACCAGTTTCGACAATATGTCTATGCTTTCTTTCAATGATCTCAGTTTGCTCTGAAGTATATGGACATGTAATCCTATGATTAATCCCATTTTTCTCAAAGAAAGTTTTTAGTGGTAGGAATTCCTTTCCACCATCAGCTTGAAAAGTGCATACATGATTACCAGTCATATTTTCAACCTTGTTAATAAACTGAATAACTATATTACTAGCTTCTGACTTAGTTTTTAGCATATAAATCCATACAGACCTTGAGTAAGCATCTATAAAGGATATATAATATTTGTAACCATGGTCTGAACTAATAGGAGCTGGGCCCCATAGATCACTAGCAACTAATTCAAAGGGTTTTGTGTAGCAAATGTGTGAATCTGGAAATGCAAGTTTATGACTTTTTATCAATTGGCAAGAGGTACATATATATGAATCAGAAATGTTACTAAAGGGAATGTTATTATTATTCATAACATGCTTTACAATTTCTGCACTGGGGTGTCCCAGTTTATAGTGCCATAAATCGAATACATTGTTATTCATAATATTCATTACACAAGTTTCCCCTTGTTTTCAGAAACTTTTGAGTTACAGAAATCAAATTTGTACAACCCATTGTTTTCTTTACCCTGCAAAATGATTTCTTGAGTCAGTATACCATTAACTATGCAATAATTAGGGTAGAATTCAAAGAAGACATTGTTATCTTTTGCAAATTGAGAAACACTCATTAAATTCTTTTTAATTGAAGGAACCCTCAATAAATTTCTTAGGAATAATTTCTTAGGTCCGTTTATACTTGCATTTCCAGTATGTGTAATATGAACAGCTTTGTCATTACCAACAAAGAGATTTTGTGTACCTTTGTATTCTTTTTTCTCAAGTTTAAGTTGCTGAGATTGTTGGTCACATGGTTGGTTGCTCCAGAGTCTGGATACCAATATTCATTACTGACATCATCTGCTGTAGCAATTTCAGTAGCTAGTATTGTTAATGTAGCTAGTATTTTGTATAGTGTGCTAATTAGAACTAGCACTATATTCGGTTTTACATTGTACAAAATGCTGGTTGTATTTAGCATTGTTAATTTTCTTTCCATGTTTGTACCTTAGCCCAAAAATGAAATTTGTTGTCTATCAGTCTATTTTTCTTTTTTATTTGTCCTTATGTCTATTTTCCACTAATTTAAATCGCTAACCATCTACATGTTTCTTCAACAACATGTATCCAAGATAAATCAAATTCAATTAATCAATGAATTCTTATCTTTACAAAGTATGAACTTCAATAAATTCCAAACCTTTAACAAATATAGACATTAACAGACCATCAACCGTCCGTGTGCAAAGCACGGTCTCTATGTTTATAGTAAATAAACAAATAATTATAAAAGGTGAATAAGAAAGAAAAGAAGTATCCGAATAGAATGTATCCAAATAGAATATAATGATTTACATATATTTTTACCTTTACTGCCATAACAGAAATTTCGCCAAATCCAGGAAAACAGTTAGCATGCTCGCTTACTATTCTTCCTGTCAATTGAAAAGGAAGTTATCGTACAATTTAGTATGAACGTAATCGTTTGAGCAACTGAGTAAACAAAATTTTAAAAAGCCAAATCTGAAGCCAACCGACCTTATAAAGGACGGATAAAACAAAGACCCGACAAAATAAAAAGTTTCAAAGGAAAAAGAAAACTGTTGAAAAAAAAAATGCTACGCGGCCATGATACCTTTAAGTTGAGCAATAGATTGATGACCGTCAATCGTAAAAGAGAAATGAGTGTCGAGATCGGTATCGATGAACAGTGGAAGAAGAGAGGAAGAAGAAGTAGCCATTACGCTTCACATCAGTGCATAAAATCAAAATTCAATAGAGTGGTATTGGCCGTACTATGCAGCGCAGCTTTCCATACACGAAAATTAAATGCTGCCCACTTTACACTCTCCGCTTTCCTCCTCGAAAATCTCAACAGTCATTGTATAAGAAAACTTACCACAGCAATCTTTTACCCGTTGCTTCTGTTTAGGTCGCATCACAGATGCTGGATCCCCGAGTTTTGGTCATTCGGTTCAACTTTTGAAATTGAATGGTTATTGCCGTCACATGCATCGTGCATCGGACCCGTCCGGCACAAATGGCCAACTCAACGGCTAAGTGACGACCCAAAATTTTAAGCAATATCAATTTAATAATATTTGATAATAATTAAATTAATTTGATCATTTTATCTTACAAATTGACAAGTTAAAATTATTTTAAAGGTTAATAGTAATAATTTGTTAATATCTATCAACATTTTTCTAACAAAATAAAATAGGTAAGTTTAATTCTTTTGAAACTAATGATTTGAAAATATTTATTGTAGCAATTTAAGATTGGTAAGATTTATTTTTCCAAAAGTTAATCAGAATATTTTCTATTTATAATATATATATTGATATATTGTAAATAGAAAGTTTTTAATGTAATAAAAGCTTTATATTCAAATTGTGATCTATTCAAATTTTGTGGCTCCAGTCAAATGCTGCTTCTGTCCTAACGCGTTTTTGGAAATGGTTATGTGTGCCTATCACCTGCGTTGCTTAATGGGTGTAAAATGAACGTTACGGAAAACGTAACGACTGTACTCCAAATTTTACTCTTACTTTGGACATCATCCATGCATATAAATGGAAAAAACGTGTTGTATATATATGTGTTGACAAGATTTTTAGTCAACTTAGGGATAATAGTTTGAGAGGGTTTTAGCAAATGCTTTTATATATATATATATATATATATATATATATATATATATATATATATATATATATACATACATACATATATATACATATATGTATGTATATATATATGTATGTATGTATGTATATATATATATATATATATATATATATGTATGTATGTATATATATGTATATATGTATATATATGTATATATATATACACATACATACTAAAACCATGGTTTAAATGATTACGAGAGTAATAAGCAATGCAATCAAATTAAATGACACACGATATAAAGTGGGTTGATTTTAGTAAATATTTATATCCTTTATGGTTAATGATTTTACTTCTTTGAGTTTCTCAGTTACAAAAGATAATTATAATAGTTTTTACAAGAGCTTTAAGCTGGCAAATATATCTTATGAAAATAGAAATTTCAATCCTTGCAGAGGTACATAGGATCTGTTATTTATATATGAAGAGAATCTGAAAATAAAAGCAAGAATGAAACCTGGATTTTTATCTGGAAAATTCAATCAACGTGCAAGTTCTTCATCAATGCAAACAAGCAACTCAGTAATCAACAAGCAATTCAGGAAACATTAACATGCAAATCTGAAAATACAGCAGATTAAATTTCATCATGCAGATTGAAGTTTTAGAGCCTGGAAACAGTTCTGTTTTCTGCATTATAAAGGTGAGTAAATGATTTTTAAAAAAACAGTTTAATTCCTGTTTCAAGCTGTTGTTGTGATGAATATTATGTTGTTAATGGAATACTTGAATTTAATTGAATTGCATGTTTGAGTAATGGTTTGAATGCCTGTATAGTTAAAAAAAATGTTACTGTGTTTATAAAACAGTTTCAAATTCTATAATAAATTCAATAACTTGATTTTAGATTTGAATTGGACTTTGATTTGTAAATGGAAGTTATTTGTAATCGAGTAATCTATTATTTAAAAATAGTTATAGGATTTTAAAATGAATGATTTGCTCATATTTTCAAATTACAGTAGAAAAATAAATTGGATCAAAAATTTATCAAAACAATTTTAAGTTTTGATTATAATTTAATTTGTGATGTTAAATTATGAATTTTAATGGTTGAATCACGATTTTTAAAATAGTAATTTGTGTGAATTCGTGGTTTGACTGATTTGGGTAAAATGATCAATTCACGGCGACCGGCGGCATATGGGATGTCGTGGTTGAGCTTGAAGGTGGAAGAGGTGTCGATGATCGTAGGAAAATTGCTTAGGGTTTTTTTTATCGATCGTGTTGGCCAGAATTGATCGGAGTAGGGTTTTATGCCCTGAGTTTGACGTCGCGGTTCTTATGAAATTTGTGGTGTTGAGGTGTGATCGGAATCCATCGCGAGGTGAGCCGTAGGCGTAGGTGATCGGGGTGGTGCTTTGGCAAGAACGGCGTGGTATTTAGGGGTCTATCGTTGGAGACAAGGCTGTTGCTGGTGAAGTTCGTTGCTGTAGTCTGGGTTTCAGAGAGTCAAATATTGATTCTCGATCGCAACTTGATTTTTGGGCTTTGCGTAGTGATGTAGTGGTCGTGGATGACTCGTCAAGGCCGCGGCGATGATCGTTGGTGATCGGAGGATTGGTGCATGATGCACAGGCGTGATGATGTTTCAATGGATATTGGGTTTGGGGAAGGAGGATGGAGGCTCGAAGTACTCTTCGTGTACCTGTTGTTTTGACTCGAAGTAAGTTAAGGTTTGGGATACTCGGGGGTTTTACTTGATTAACCGAGATCCACGCGAGTTTTTCTATGGGTTGCTCGAGTTTATCGAGCATGTTTTAGTATGGGTACAGGAAGTTTTAAAAAAATTTAAAAATGTTAAAAGTAATGTTTTTAAAAGGTTTTGAAACAAATAAAATATGATTTTGTAAATCATTCAAGTTTTAAAACCAAAGTAAAACAGGTTTTTATTTTATAAAACCAATTTGTTCAAAGTTAAGTTTTAAATAAGATTTATATATATTTAAATAGAAAAGTTTATAAAATAAATAAGTGAAATTTTTAATAATAAAGTTGTATTGAATTTTATTTAATAACTTTGGAAAGTTTAAGATTTAAAAGTTTATTTGAATATTAAAATTATTGATTTCTAATATATTTTTATTTTAAATAAAGTTTAATTATTAAGAATTTGGTAATTTATTTATAATAAAGATTATCTTAAGTAATTTAGAATTTTTATTTAATTTAAGATAAATAAATTTATGAAAATAATTAAGATAATTCAATTTTTGTTAATAATCAAAGTGTTATTGGTTAATATTAATAACCTAATTAAGATAATGTTTTCTTAATTAAGAATCTTTATAATATAAGAAGTTAAGAATCATTTAATTAAATTTAAATGATTAATTAAATAATTAATTAAGTAATTAATTGTGATTAATTAAAAATAATCACTTTGGAGTTAATTAAGTATAATTACTGGGTGAAGTAATCAAGTGATTAATTACTGGAGGTAATTAAGTAAAGGATAATTACTTTATGGGAGTAATTAAGTGGATGCGATTAAGGGTTAATCACTTGTGTTATTAATTAAAGGATTAATTAATATAAGTAATTAAAGGTTTAAATTATTTAATTAATGGTTAATTAATAAAAGGATTAAGAGTATTTAATAATGTGATTAATTACTTGTTAAAATAATTAAATTAAAACGAATTTAATTAATGAAGTATCATTAATTAATGAAAAAATAATTAATTAATCGTTAATTAATAATTAAAGGATAATTAATTTATAATTAAGTTTTGATTACTCAATGTAATTAAAAGTAATTAATCAAATGTGATTAATTAAAAATAATTAATTAAATGTGATTAATTAAAAGTAGTTAATCAAGAGTGTTTAATTATAAATAAATAATCGGGTGTGATTAATTAAAGGGTAATTAAGGAATAATTATCAGAATAATTAAAGAGTAATTAATCAAGTGTGATTAATTTAAAAGGGTAATTAAGAGATAATTACTTAATATAATTAAGAAGTAATTAATCAGGATGATTAATTAAATTTGTAATCAAGGAATAATTACTTAAAGTAATTAAGTAATAATTAATCAAGGGAGATTAATTCAAAGTGGATAATTGAGTGATGTTAGTTAATTAATTTGAAATTAATTAATGAATATGTAAGCTGAATTGGTGATAATCCAAGTGATTAAGTAAGGAATTAATTTAATTAAGGATTAATTAAATTAATTAAGTTGGATCAAACCTTGTGTATGGATGATTAATGATTGGTTGGTAGTATCATTAGATGAGTTAATGATATTGGATGATATCGTATGTCATTGGTTGATAAGTGATGATTTGAATGTGATATATCTGAGATGTGATATATATATATATGATGCTTTGTATGGATGAATATGATAATAGTGGACTATCTATCTGTGTAATGTGAATCATCCATTTATGTTAAGTGATATTCTAAATATCTACTATTTAAACCCTTAAGTACAACTTGGACATTAAAATGGCGTTTGGATTCGGTGAGACCGGGATCGGGTTTCCATATTTGGATATCCGAAAACCACATCGATCCAAAATAAACGTTAGGTCGTGAATCCAAGTGGAGTGCAAGTGAAGACTCGAGGTGTAAGAACTATTCGTCAGTATAAGTCTGGGGGTGATTTCGTGATGAGTTTGACGAAAATAGTACTCACAGGTTTGAGATGGTGATTCAGAGTGCAAGGGCTATGGTCGTTGACTTTGAGGGTGATTCCAAAATGAGTGCAACGAGATAGTGCCTTCGGTTCCGTTCGAACCCGGAATAGGCTTGTATGGATTGAATGCTTTCAGAACATCGTCAGGTGGACGATGAGCATTCTAAGATAGATGTGTCCTATAAAGATAATCGCAGCCTCAAACCTCATCAACCAGGAATGGCTAAAACAGGGGAGGTGCAGCAAGGTTAAGTGGGTCATGCCCAAGTAGGACGAGATTTACCCATGTCTAGATGTCCCTTTTTATTTTGGCTTTATGGGCGGTTGGATCTGCAGCCAACTACGGGGTGGTCTTGTTCGGGACTGTTCAATAAGGAATGGTCCCGACCTTGTGTTGCAGGGGATCGGGAGTGGTCCTCGATACGGTGATCTAGGCCACATACTGTGACAGGCGGTACCCCAGTAGCCCTGCCATTGATGGAAACCCATTCTTCCTACGAGACCCTACGGTTTTGTTTGTATTACCCACTTTTGTGGCTAGTAGCTGGAATTTAACGAATGTAATAATTTCGGCTATTTCATATTTACTTGAATACCCTAGACACTATTATAATATCACCGGATTTCCTATCAAATGTTTTGGTTAGCGTAAGGTAAAAACTTTTCCATGTTTATGTGTGGGAAGTCTTACGTGATACCTTTTCTTTCCAAAGGATTTTCTAAAGTTAAGAAACTTTAAACCATTTACTCACACCAGACCCCTGTCTGACCCGAGTGTTTATTTTCTGTTTTATTAAACTCTTGGGTGCTCATATTATGTATGAGTAGTCAAGTGATTCGGGTTATCCTTGACGAATTCTGGAGGAGCTTTGGAGCAGGAGGCTTCAGCGTGTAGATATATATATAGATTTTCCGCTGTGTGTGGTATTCTATATAGTTGTTCTTGTTCTGTATATTAGACAAAAATGTTACAACTGTCTGAATTGAGATGTATAGTTGTGTACTCTGATGTATATGATGCTATATATATGTTATATATTATATTTCATTCGTTCCGCTGTGAGATTCTGATGTGTTGTTGTTCTTTCTTCTCTTTCTTTTCTTCTTCTATCTCTTTCTTTCTTAATTAGTGATGCGACTTTCTGGTATTAGAAAGTCGGGTCGCTGTAGTTGATATTAGAGCATTAGGTTGAGTGAATACCTAGGCTCTAGAGTGGTATCTATCTTGAGAGAGCGTACTTGTAATATATATATATATATATATATATATATATATATATATATATATATATATATCTACCTAATCTGTTGGGTTATCTGTTCGGATTTTCCAACATAGGTTATAAAGGTAGTTGAGGTAGGAGTGTGTGGAACACGACTACCACTATTGGAAGAGGGTCGTATGTTGTGGTTGGAGGTGTATCTGTCGAGATTGTAGACCTAATACCGTCTCGAATAAGCTTTGTAGATTGGTGAAAGGATTTTATTGATCCCAAAGGAAGTATTTTCAAGAATTGGAGTATATTCTTGGAGTGTGAGGTTGATTTGCTCTCAAGTGAGCGGGATTTCCAAGAGTTGAATTTGTCAGCTAAACAGGAGCAGGTGATGGTATCTTGATAGCTTCAGGAAGGGATAGTTGTGTGATGGGATGCAGTATCCATAGATGGTTCTAAAGATGTTCTTTTGGAGCAAGATTTTGATGGTATTGAAGGAACAGTGATGTCTACTGCAGTGAAGGTTCGGATGTTTAGGGATCTTTTGGATCTCAAGTAAGGGTGTCTTATCTATATTGAAGTATGAGGCTAAGGTCGACGAGTTAACTCATTTCGGACATGGTCTCACTGTTTTTCCTTAAGAAGAATGAGTGGTTGGTGGTTGGTTTAGAGCCAAGTTTCTTGAGAAGATGTCTACTCGTCTCAAAGATCTTTTAGTGGAATTGGGTGATAGTTTTGTGTTTCGGGAAGCTTTTAGTTAAGGATGATCTTTTGGCATAGAAGTAGCATTGAAGTGAAGTTTGGAAGCAGCAGCGTGGACCCGTTTCTTAGATGATCCTGAAATCTTTGGAATTCTACTATCGGCAGACCAGGCAGATAGTGAAGGCTTATCCATTTCTTCGGGAGGCTCAACAGAGCAGAATATTGTTGAAAGTGATCTATCAATTTTTCTGGTAGATAAGCCATTCTTGAAGATTTATCTCGATTAGGAAAAACTGTTCTAGTTGGTGAAGATAGTTCTTTGGAATCTGAACTGAGTAAGATCGCGAAAGTGACTTGCGATTAGTTTGGGAATCTTTGAGTAATTTTTGGTTTAGGGAATTGAGGCATCTCATATGGAGGTAAAAGCTATGGAAGTAATCAGAGATTTTTCCAGATGTTTTTGGAGGAAATCAGAAGTTTACCCGAATCGGAGATTGAGTTTCTTATCGACTTGGATTTCCAGGAGCGATATTGATGGTTCAACCTAGTAGAGGGATGACTCTTAGAGCAAGAAGAAGTTGGTGAGGCAACTCAGGATTCTTTGGAGAGGGATTGACCATCCAGTTCTAGCTGAAATTCTGCTAGGATGTTTTGACCAAGTGGAGTGAGTCGGATGAACAGTGTATGGAGAAAGTTTGTGCTTGAGTTCTTCGATAGCATACTCACCTACTCTAGATCAGAGTTGTGCAGCAGAAGCGAGATAGCAGTTATTTTAGAATGGGAGCAACCGAGAGTTGCAGTTCCTTGGATTAAAGGATTTCTACAGGAAATTCATGTATGAAGGAATTTTCAGGATTTGGAAGGTAAGGTTGTCAAGTGCAACTGTCTGGCAATTCCAGTTAAAGAGATGTAG
This sequence comes from Allium cepa, assembly GCA_030765085.1. NCBI lineage: Eukaryota > Viridiplantae > Streptophyta > Magnoliopsida > Asparagales > Amaryllidaceae > Allium > Allium cepa. The sequence continues at coordinate 690,948,681 of CM060942.1, read as the reverse complement.
TTCTAAAATTCACTAATACTTGTGGAATAGAGTTGTGTTTTGGATTTCAGCAAATTTTTGAGAGATCTATTTTGTTGAGTAGGACCTGGAAATTTGGTTTGATTTTGGTCCAATTGTTCATGAAGCAGCAAGGGTTAAACTAATCAGGAAGGATGATGGTGACTGAGGATCATCTGAAGAGTTATGCAGTTAGAATTGAGGAGATTTGGATATTGTTTTAGTTTTATCCTATCAAAAGAGATAAGACTGGGTAAAACTAGGAGGCTAGTTCCGAAAGTATTTTGAGATTTTCCTGTGTTCTCTAGAGATTAGATTTTGATCTACAGGATTGAATTGCCAGTTTGGATAGCTGGAATTCATTGTATTTCACATACCTCTAAGGAATATGTATATGATTCTTCGAGTGATAGAATTAGCAGTTCAGAAGGATCTGGCAGTTGAGCTGGTCTTGATTTTAGTCTGATATCTTGTTCAGATTTGTAGGATCAGATGAGAGGGAGTTCTTGGTTATAGTAGTGTAGTTACTTAAGATTCTATAGAGCGAGTATTCCAGTATAGGTACCTGGAAACTCTTGATAATATTAGGAAGTTCTATTCAGAATTTTGTCTGGATAGATAAAATTGTTTGTTTGAATTGGTTGCTATGATTAATAGTGTTTGATTGCTGATTTAAATTTAAAAACTTTTGCTGGCTTATTAAATTATCTTTGCTTTTAAATTTCAGGGACGTAATTCTTTTAAGAGGGGAGGAATGTGACGACCCGGAATTTTAAGCAATACCAATTTAATAATCTTTGATAATAATTAAATTAATTTGATCATTTTATCTTATAAATTGACAAGTTAAAATTATTTTAAAGGTTAATAGTAATAATTTGTTAATATCTATCAACATTTTTCCTAACAAAATAAAATAGGTAAGTTTAGTTCTTTTTGAAACTAATGATTTGGAAATATTTATTTTAGCAATTTAAGATTGGTAAGATTTATTTTTCCAAAAGTTAATCAGAATATTTTCTATTTATAATATATATATTGATATATTGTAAATAGGAAATTTTTAATGTAATAAAAGCTTTATATTCAAATTGTGATATATATATATATATATTGGTTTGGATTATGTTTCAAAATTTAATACAGTAATTTTCAAATCTAATGTTAAAATGATTTTCCATTTGAAATGTATATATATATATTTGTGTATATATATTAGAAATAGGAAAAATATTGATTTGAATTTAATAAGTGTTTTCAAACTTTAATATATATATAATTTGTAATTTGTAATTTTAATTTGTCAGAATACTTTTGAAAATAATATTTGAGATTTAAATTTTAATACAAAGTTAATTTCTTATTTAATATATATATATAGTTTGTACCAAAATTGGGCACAACACTCTTTGGAAGTCTTTTGAAGAGATAATAAATGAAGAATATGAATTGAAAATGAGGATTATCTAACAAAAACTCCAAATAACAGTAAAATAAAGACAAAGGCAAGCGATTTATAGTGGTTCGGCTCGTTGCCTACGTCCACTGTGAACTTTTAGCAATTTTATTGATTCTCTTTCAACGTTTACAAGCGATTACAGCAAGCAACATCAAGTTACAACTGAAAATTCGAAATCAGCAGCAAGTATATGATGTAGGATGAAGATCTCGATCCGGCAGAGTCTGGGCGCTTGAGAATCGGAAAAAGATCCATCTTTCTGTTGGCTCTGGGGCTCTATTTATAGGCGTAGGATGCTGATATTTCGCTGAAAACTCGGGAGACTTCTTCTGGTACGTGAGGGGGCCCACGCGCCCGGTTTCAGGAAATTTGGGCCCACTCTGGCATCGATTCGAACTCCATTCGAATCGATCATGAATTCATCCAATCGAGGTGAAAATTGGTGTGGACATTCTTCAACACGAATCCAAGCTCCTGTGAAAATTTCGTGGCATTTGGATCAGTAGATTGAGAGATATGATGGGTTCGAGATGACGTTCTTCGAGTGCCTGTTTGGTTCGAAACCATCCCTTCGAATCGATGGTTTCGAATCGATGGCGGCACGTGTCTTCATGTTGACGTGGAGCGCATACTTCGCTTCGATCCGGGTTTTGCTCCGAGTTGACTGTTTCGACTCCATATATCTCGGCGCATTCGAACCGATGAAAGACACGTCATCATGGTTAGTTGACCCAGTGGGTTCGAACGAAGCTTCACAGGTGGGTTCGAACAAGGCTTCACGGATGGGTTCGAAGAAGGCTCCTTTGATGGGTTCGAACAACTGATGCTTGATGGATTCGAACTTGCGTTCCTCTGATGGATACAAGCTTTGTGACTTCTTCATGGATACGAGGTCCATCGATACGAACCCGATGGATTCGAAGGTGATGGAGTCGAACCTGAGGCGCTTTGATGGGTTCGAAGCCGATCGATACGAAGGTGATCGGTTCGAACGATTGATCAGTGATGGGTTCGAAACCTTGGTCTTCCCCTTCAAATTGAATCGATCATAACTCGAGCGTATGAACTCGGATTGACTTGAAATTTGAGATGCTGACTTCTATGATCTTTCTTGTCGTGTCCTATCAATTGTAGCTCAATCTGGACTCGGACAAAATTCAGCGATATCCATAGCGAAACGAAGTATGACCAATCTCTGATACGAACTGTCCTTCGTTTTCGATCGATCTTTTGGTATCGCGGCTTTGCCAAAAAGCGGGATAACATTTTGCCCCCCAAAGTACGTCTTGTGGGAACATGACGTGCTTTGAATGGTTCCAATTTCTCTCTGAACAATCATTGCTCTCCTTTTTGTTGAGACTCGTACCCTGTATTGCTGTAACCTTGCGTTGATATGATTAATTGCTGTATAATAGCGCTTAGCCGTTTGCTGTTGCATTTGTAACAAGATGAGTACTCGATTCTTGTAAATGTTTAAAATCGAATGTTAGCTCAACACATATGCACATATGTGCGTTTGACCCTTGTTAACGTCGTGCATCCACGAGTCATTATCAGTTTGGTTTGCTATTGAATTTCGTATCGATTCTCTCCTGAACCGACTTGGAAATTCGATTTGAGACAACGCGTGATGGTTGTTTTGAAAGGTCCCTTCGTATCGATCCTCTCCTGAACCGATATAGAAGGTCGAAGGAAAGGACTTTGGGTTGCACGAACGTAATACTTTTGAACCGATGCGTTTGAGCATCGATGGATTCGAAATCTACATTTATATGGATGGAGTACGCTTATGTTATGATGGGTACGAAACTGACATTCTAACCGATGGCTCGGACGAGTATGAAACGTCCATTCGTACCGATGAAGTGTGAGGGTAACTTCGAATCGATGGGGTCTTAGGCTGATGGATTCGAAGGTTGACCTCGAACCGATACGATAATTGACCGGTTGTGACCGGTTGAGTTAACTGGGATGCGAAACGGCCCGGTCACTTCCTAGGCTTCATATAAATAGCAGGGGGTCTCACTTTTTTCACTTTTTACTTTTTTACTCTTGCCTTGCGTTTACTGTGTTCTGCATCGTTTCGAAGTTTCAGAGAAGAAAACACCGTGTCACATCACCGAATCAATCAAGATTCAAGTCTTCAATTCCTCGAATCCATCATCCAAACTAGGTAATTAGCCTCGAATCCAAACGGCAAAGCTATTTCGAACCTACCTCTTCTTCATCGATTGGCCACTCTGGTGATTGGTAAAACTAGATCTGGTTTGGGAGAGCTTCGAATCGATTCGTGGACTCGAGTTCGAATCGATTATGGCGGCGTCATTTTTCCCTTGGATTTCGCATCGATCCCTGGAATGACTTTATGGGGGGTGATGCAGTTCGCATCGATTGACTATCTTTGATGGGTCCATTCGAATCGATGGATTCGAATCCATCAACTATCGGTTCGAAGTTCTTGACTTTACATCGATACGGAGGGTATCGATTCGAACGCGGTCGATGTTAAGTTGAGGGTTTCCTTATCGGTTCGAACCAGTTAACCAAGGATTGATTTGAAGTCATCCTTCAATGATCGATTCGAATATGACACCTGATCATCGATTCGAAGCGCGCCTTTTTGCATCGATTCGAAGTGATGTTAGGATGGGTTCGAATGAGTCCCCTGTGATCGGTTCGAACCTTCTATGATGGATAGCAAAATTTGACATTTTCTAAGCATAATTCCGACGAGCTTCATCCTTGCATATCTGGACTTGATAATTAAACTGCATACTTGACCACCTTTCGAAGCTCGTCGATGGAACCATAACAACTTCTATCCACATCAAATTCCATCATACAAACGGTTTAGTGATGACGGTCAGCGATGACGGTCATTACTACTGGGTCTCATAGCTTTGTCGTTTGCATATTTCCTTTAATTCTGCGATATTTATTCAAGTAATGCATGGCATTGTACAACATACATTCATACACTTTACACTGGGGAACGCACGGGTCCTTTGTAGTCTAACGATGGTTTCTCATGAGTTAGCTAGTCATGGAACCTTCAAGTTTGCAACAGCAGGAGGTTCAATGCACAGTTACTCCGAGACTAGAGGTTACAGATATTGAACCTGAGATCATCGGTCAGGCCCTGGACGAATTTCCCAATGCGTCTTTCATTGCCAATCCGTCGGATTCCGTTCAATCCAATATTTCTGAAGATATGATGGAGAGAATATGCTTAAGGCATGGTGTGTCACTGGACGACGTGTTATTGCCGGGGTCGAATGATAGACCACACAATCCGCCGGAGGGATATACAGCATTTAACCGCCACGCGTATGCAGCCGGGACGCTTCCTCCATTCAACGAGTATATAAGGGAAGTGTTGTCTTTTTTGAGGATCGCTCCATCTCAACTACACCCGAACGGATATGCTTCCGTGAACAGTTTATTCATCGTCTTCATGGAGTATCTGCATAGACCACCGATCCCGACCGAGATCAGATATCTATTTAATTTCAAAACCCGAGGTGATTACCCTTCCTTCACGTTCCTGGAAGCAGTGAGGAATTGCCAAGTGGTAACTGGATCCTGGACCAGATTGAGTTACTACAGGACGGAATGGTTCTATGTCAGATGTCCTCCGGGGTTTGCCCGGCGATGGTTATTCAGACGTGAGTGTAGCCGAGTTATCAAGTAATTACTAAGGCAATTGCGGTCAAAGTGAAACTTATGTTTTTTGTTTTTTTTACAGCAACGATTCAGCGACCTGAGGGCGAACACTTTAAGGAGGTGGTGCGAGTACTTCGAGAAGTCCCGAGTGAAGATAGGGATATCGAGTCGCTTTTGACCGACAGGAATCTCCGGACTTACGGGTTGATTGAACGAGGGCAGAGCATAAAGTTTGACGGGGCATTAAGGACCATCTCGAAGAAGCGAGTCAAGCACAAGAAGCCCAAAGTTATTATAGCCGAGGAGGCTGATTCTGAAAGAACCCATACCGATGATGAGCCGCTGACCGAGCCTATGGATGTAGTTCAGGATGTCGCGGAGCAGAGAAAAGGCAAGGCAGCCGTCGTCACGTCAACCAAGAAGGGGAGATGGAAATCGGTTGTCATGGCCCGATCCTCTCCCGGAGTTAGAATTTTGGAGATGCCTCCTCCGAGAACTGAAAGTCTTTATGAAGGGCTCGCCGATATTCCAATTCCGAACGATGTGTCCCTGCAGCATGATGCCGGATTGGAAGAACATTCAGAAACTTTAGTTTTGAGCGAGTCTTTTCCCACTGGTGTGGTAGACACATCCGGTTGGTCCGGGGGTTGCACATTCATACATATTTCACAACACTGCATAAACTTTGACTGTAAACTACCTGTTTCGAAAGGTGATTAATTCTATTTTATTTTGCTCTGTAGATACTATGTCTAGGCGAGGTTCAATGTTAGGGAGTCTCCGACATGCCCGTAAGTTTTCATATCATGATTCGCGCAGACGAGAAGGGGACAGAGATTACGACCAGGGACGCTCTGGGTATTCTGGTCAAGAGAGATATGATACAGATAGAGGCTATAAGCGTCGATCGCGATCGCGCACTCCTCCTCCTTCCAGAGATCCCATACAACCTCCTGCTCATGTCTCTCGTCCCTCTGAATCTTCACATCACATGTCGCCCTCTCAATCTTCTAGGCATGAATCCTGCCATTCTAGGAGCGAAACTATTACTGGTGCCGTTACAGAACAGCCCCCCGTGGAAATTTCAGGGGAAGGAGCAATCAAGCTTGCTCAGCTAAAGAGAGATTTTCCAAACATCTGCTTCGACAACTATATCTTTCCTCCACATTTAAAGAAGATCCCGGAGGAAGCTGAGCAGTTAGTACATGACTACGTACACGATTTTTATGCTCAGTACAAAGCGTGGTCGAAAGCGGCTGACAAAGCGTCGGCATTGGCCTTTGAGCGTGGGGCTACCATCGAGAGGTTGCAGGCCGAGTTAGCTCAAAAGAGCCGTATTATTGAGGTGCTGAACACTTAAGCCGAATCTTCTCGGAAATCTGAGATGAAGGCTATCAAAAAAGCCGACGAAGCCCAGGCAACGATGGATAGGATGAAATGTGAGCATTACGCCACAGTAGAGGATATGGGCCATCGAAACACCCTGGTCACTGCCGAGAGGGACGCAGCCCCGAAGGAGTTAAACGAGCTTAAGTCCAAATTTGCCGAAATCGCCAGGGATAGGGATGATGCGAATAACGCAGCCCAGGAGGCGTGTGAACAAGCCGTGATTCTCCGGACTGAACGGGATGCTGTAGTAGCCAAGATCCAGGCAGTAGAGACGGAGGTTGAGGAGAAAGTTCAACAAGCGGAGGCCAGGCTGGAGGCCGATATTGAAGATTTGCTCATCACTTACAATGCCAATGTGTTGAGACATAGAAATCTATCCTGGCTCCAAGATTACCCGGTACACCTCTGCATCGCTTGGGGTCGATTGGTTGAGGAAGAAGAGGAAGCGCATCCGGATGAATCGGTCGACCGATTTGAACTTGAAAACCGGTTGCTGACAGATGATGAGAAGAAGATCCTCCATGATGCTATTATTGCTCATGAGAAGGAGATGATTGGTGGTCGATCTCTGGAGGTTGGAGAGGGATCAGGTGCTGAGCATCACACCACTGTTACTAAAATCACCGCTCCACCTTCGTTAGAGCCTGTATCTGTGGTTGGTTCACAATCTGTTCCTGCTTATGACCCAGAACAGCCGCGGTTATCTCCCATTCGGGAGCACGTCTCTGAGGCCGTCCAACCGTCAACAAGTCAAACTGAGGAAGGTACTTTGAACATATCTCAAGTGTGTTTCTATTAAAACGTTTGTTTTGAAGTGATTGCTTATATCTCCTTCTCCTCTTTGCTCGGTAACCGAAACTACTCCGGCATCTTCGGCTCAGGAGTCTATTCAAGGGCAAAAAGCCATCACCACTGAAACGACTGTCGTGACGACGACAGTGTCTACTGAGATGGCGCAGGGGAGATCCTTATCTCTTGACGAACAAATGGTGAGTGAGCTGCTTGGCCAACAGGGTGACCCTTTTACAGACTTGCCATTTATCATCAGTGATCTTCCGCCGACCTCTAGTTTTGTGACGCAGACCACGGCTGCCCCCAGCCAGGCCCAACCAGCCCGAGACGAGGAAATCTTAGCCGAGATCAATGCCGAAATAGAGGCTGGGGGGAAAAGTGGTAGTATTGGTGGCAGCACGGCGGCGCATAGCCCAGCACCTTTAAGGGTAATATCATCAGGCGGCATTATCACACCTTCGGTCGCGGACCCAGTCCCTCCTACTCCTCCGGTGGAAAGCCTTCACGTGGATTCGAGCTCTGAGGAGGATATTGACATTATGCCCCCAGCCGAAGAGCATCCACCGGAGAGGAAGCGCTCCAAACGAAGGATCTTTGTCTCCAGCGAGTCCGAAGACGAACCGTTGATAAGGAGATCCAAAAGGAAGAAGTAGATGTGCCGTTTAAGCAGATTTTTTGGTAGATAGGTCGTGTATAGATGCAGGTTCGGCCCTTGCAAGTAGGAATTCTTTTTTGGAAGAACTTATTTTCATGTAAGTCTTTGTCTCTAGTTGGTTGAAATAAAATTCAGTTTCTTTGTTTCAATTCTCGTTTTATTTGTGCTTAAGCATTTGCAGTGTTTAGCTTCTAGTCCGGTGTACTTGTGGTGTTCCTACCGTCAAGTAGAGTTTGCTTTATTTGCCAAGTCTGAAAATCCTGGTCATATGTTGTTATCGATGAATAAGTTGGACTTTGGACATTGTGTCACTTTGGTTAGTGATTAACACTTAGCTTTTTTGGCCCCTAGTCTCGGGGAATAACATTTGTGTTTCAGTAGTTGATCGCATTTATTGCAAATCTTTAGCACATGTCCACATTCTGGGGACTTAGGATAATTTGAAATCTTCATCCAAGCAGGACCAACTTGAGCGTATATAACCAGTGGGTCGATTGTGGGGGCTTCGACTGTATCGGCATCTCGACTTCTAAACACGATGTCGTCGGTCATCGTCTTCTGTTGTTTAGCCGGAGCCCCGTCTTCAGAATTGCTACAACACTCGAAGTCCGCATGCCTGATCGAACTGGCATACGACTCCATTTCCCCCCAGCTTCTGTCTGCCGGATGGGGACCTCCACTTATTGTATTGATAACCAACCCCCCGCCCGTACGAGCGGGTTCACCCTGCCTTTCCTGATTCTGCGTACGATTTTGATTGGATGGGCCCGCCCCACCAGACTGCGGCGCCCGAACAAACTGATCCAACTTTCTCTCTCTGATCAACTTTTCAATGAGGTCTTGCAAATGTCTACACTCATTGGTGTTATGCCCATAACTTTCATGAAACCTACAGAATTTTCCTGTTTGAATCTACCTCTCCGACGAAGGCTTCGGAGCAGGCTTCTTGTATTGCATAGTATTACAAGTCTATACGTATACGTTTTCCAACGACGTGTTAAGTGGTGTATAACTGTCAAACATTGCGGCCCTACGCCTCGGACCACGATTCTGGTCTTGCTTCTTGCTCCGGTTATCGCCTTGTCTTGGTTGTTGAGTCTGTTTATTTTGAATATTCAGCTGGACTTTTCCTGAACTTTCGCCAGACTGTTTAACTACAACATTACTCTGAATCCCTTCACTGTCGGGCCTTGTATCATCCTGCTTTCTAGACTGTTTCACATCCTCTCGCCTTAAGAATTGAGCGGCTTTGGAATAGAAACGGTCCAACGATGCAGGAGGCTTTCCAGCCAACCAATTTCCAAACTCGGAATCAGGGTCGATTCCTTTAGTCAAAGCCATGAAGATAGAATTATCATTGGGGTTGGTGATCTCTGCGCATGCAGCATTGAACCTCTCCAAATATCGTCTAAGTGTCTCTCCGGGAGCTTGAGTAACACTTGATAAGGTATTAACATCTTTAGGTCTGGCAATATGCATACGAAACTGCTCAACAAATTTGGTTGCTAACTGATCAAATGAAGAAATAGATCTCGGTGGTAGTCGTGTAAACCACATTGTCGCAATTCCCCCTAAGGAAATGGGAAAACTACAGCATTTTACTGCGTCATCAGCTCTCGCAGCAGTCATCGACCATTCGTATTTCAAAATATGTTGATTTGGGTCGGAATTCCCTTCATACATGGGCAGGGTTGGCATCCTGAATCGCCGAGGAGGTTCAGCATATAATATGTCATCGGTGAACGGAGTATGACTTCAGGAGATTCCCCAATCGTCATTTGTTAAGCCCTGACTCTCGCGAATCATTTGGCGTACCATGGCTGAGAGGTCCGGCGTTGCTACATTCTGAGGGTGGTGAGCCAAAGTGTGGTCGGGTTCCACAGTGCGAGATGGGATCGGGCGCTGTCGACAATCCGTATCTCGCCTCCTTGGCACGATGTCTTCCGGGACATATAGCTCTGGTGCTCGTTCCTATTGGTGGTAATTCTGATTGGAGTGATTTCGGGTATCAACTCCTATGTCAACCGCAGTGGTGGCGGCATGGTTATCCGCAGTATGTTGCGGAACAGCGCCGCCTCGGGATGAGGGCCCTGTATGAAAACTAGCGGATGGGCCGACTCTCATCTGTCCCACGGTCAATGCTGGCTGGTGGTCAACGGCCTGTGCATAATTTCCCTCTAACCTGGGACGGGTGGATCTGTGATTGTAGTCGGATGAAGCAGAACTCTCCGTGGAGGAACGAGACGCATGACCCCTCCTGGATCTTCTACGCCCTTGGTGATCTAGTTGGTTGGCTAACTCAGTGTTAACGCGCAACAGCTCGGCTAGCTGTTGCCGACTTTGAGTTAGTTCTGGGAGCAACGTCTGAAACTCTTGCCTGGTAACCGGACCCGATGGGTCGGAATGCCCGGTATCATCTTGGTTAGGTGGAGGTAGTTGCGCGGGATTTTGTCCATCCCAACCTTCTTGACCAGCTGTAGATGTGGTTCTTGTGCTAACTATTTTAAATAGTGAACTCCTTCCCTAGACTTTGGCAAATCTGAATAGAACGGAAGGAATCTGAAAGTGAAATCTGGATCTCTCCCTTAGATTTATGCAATTCGGTATCGGCGACAGATCCAAGGAGCAGGAGAAAAACTGGGTTTTCTCGGTGGAAGCACCAAAGTGTTTGTACCAAAATTGGGCACAACACTCTTCGGAAGTCTTTTGAAGAGATAATAAATGAAGAATATGAATTGAAAATGAGGATTATCTAACAAAAACTCCAAATAACAGTAAAATAAAGACAAAGGCAAGCGATTTATAGTGGTTCGGCTCGTTGCCTACGTCCACTATGAAGTTTTAACAATTTTATTGATTCTCTTTCAACGTTTACAAGCGATTACAGCAAGCAACAGCAAGTTACAACTGAAAATTTGAAATCAGCAGCAAGTTTATGATGTAGGATGAAGATCTCGATCCGGCAGAGTCTGGGCGCTTGAGAATCGAAAAAAGATCCCTCTTTCTGTTGGCTCTGGGGCTCTATTTATAGGCGTAGGATGCTGATATTTCGCTGAAAACTTGGGAGACTTCTTCTGGCACGTGAGGGGGCCCACGCGCCCGATTTCAGGAAATTTGGGCCCACTCTGGCATCGATTCGAACTCCATTCGAATCGATCATGAATTCATCCAATCGAGGTGAAAATTGGTGTGGACATTCTTCAACACGAATCCAAGCTCCTGTGAAAATTTCGTGGCATTTGGATCAGTAGATTGAGAGATATGATGGGTTCGAGATGACGTTCTTCGAGTGCCTGTTTGGTTCGAAACCATCCCTTCGAATCGATGGTTTCGAATCGATGGCGGCACGTGTTTTCATGTTGACGTGGAGCGCATACTTCGCTTCGATCCGGGTTTTGCTCCGAGTTGACTGTTTCGACTCCATATATCTCGGCGCATTCGAACCGATGAAAGACACGTCATCATGGTTAGTTGACCCAGTGGGTTCGAACGAAGCTTCACAGGTGGGTTCGAACAAGGCTTCACGGATGGGTTCGAAGAAGGCTCCTTTGATGGGTTCGAACAACTGATGCTTGATGGATTCAAACTTGCGTTCCTCTGATGGATACGAGCTTTGTGACTTCTTCATGGATACGAGGTCCATCGATACGAACCCGATGGATTCGAAGGTGATGGAGTCGAACCCGAGGCGCTTTGATGGGTTCAAAGCCGATCGATACGAAGGTGATCGGCTCGAACGATTGATCAGTGATGGGTTCGAAACCTAGGTCTTCCCCTTCAAATTGAATCGATCATAACTCGAGCGTATGAACTCGGATTGACTTGAAATTTGAGATGCTGACTTCTATGATCTTTCTTGTCGTGTCCTATCAATTGTAGCTCAATCTGGACTCGGATAAAATTCAGCGATATCCATAGCGAAACGAAGTATGACCAATCTCTGATACGAACTGTCCTTCGTTTTCGATCGATCTTTTGGTATCGCGGCTTTGCCAAAAAGCGGGATAACATATATATTTTAAGCTTTTGTTTTAAATAAGAATTAATTTGAAGTTCACTTTCAATTGTTTTCAATATTCTTTCATTTTAATTTTATCATAAGATAGATTGTTTTAAATTTTTTATATAAAGAGTTAAACTAAATTTCTCAAATTTATAAACATATGTTATATGATTTGATCAAAATATAAGTTATTTGAATTCACATGAATATTTATTAAAAGATAAGAACATAAATATTACATAATTACATTCATTAAATTATAAAAAGGGAAGGTAATATTTGTAAATTATTAATAAAACATTAGAAAATAGCTTTTGTAAATATTAATTAAACATTAAAACACTTGTAAACTTTTAATGTATGTTAAAAGACATTTGTAACTTGTGTGCATATGTGTAAGATCATTAGAGCATTAAAATGACAAGTGTCATTCTCTTGATTTATTAAGTTTAAAATTAAATTGTAAAATAAAAGAGGAGTTTTATTTTCAGCTAAGAATTCCTTTGTTCTCTTCAACAAAAATGAATACAAATGCGAAACAAAGATCAGAGAAAAAAAATTTAAGAACCGAAAAACTGTAAAAAAAAATCTGAAATTAAAAGCAAGAATGAAACCTGGATTTTTATCTGGAAAATTCAATCAACATGCAAGTTCTTCATCAATGCAAACAAGCAATTCAGGAAACATTAACATGCAAATCTGGAAATACAGCAGATTAAATTTCATCATGCAGATTGAAATTTTAAAGCCTGGAAACAGTTCTGTCTTCTGCATTATAAAGGTGAGTAAATGATTTTTTTTTTAAAAACAGTTTAATTCCTGTTTCAACCTGTTATTATGATGAATATTATGTTGTTAATGGAATACTTGAATTTAATTGAATTGCATGTTTGAGTAATGGTTTGAATGCCTGTATAGTTAAAAAAATGTTACTATGTTTACAAAACAGTTTCAAATTCTATAATAAATTCAATAACTTGATTTTGGATTTGAATTGAACTTTGATTTGTAAATGGAAGTTGTTTGTAATCAAGTAATCTATTATTTAAAAATAGTTATAGGATTTTAAAATGAATGATTTGCTCATATTTTTCAAATTACAGTAGAAAAATAAATTGGGTCAAAAATTTATCAGAACAATTTTAAGTTTTGATTCCATAATTTAATTCGTGATGTTTAATTATGAATTTTAATGGTTGAATCACGATTTTTAGAATAGTAATTTGTGTGAATTCGTGGTTTGGCTGATTTGGGAAATGATCAATTCACGGCGACCGGCGGCATATGGGACGTCGTGGTTGAGCTTGAAGGTGGAAGAGGTGTCGATGATCGTAGGAAAATTGCTTAGGGATTTTTTTATCGATCGTGTTGGCCAGAATTGATCGGAGTAGGGTTTTATCCCCCGAGTTTGACGTCGCGGTACTTATGAAATTTGTGGTGTTGAGGTGTGATCAAAATCCATCGCGAGGTGAGCTGTAGGCGTAGGTGATCAGGGTGGTGCTTTGGCAAGAACGACGTGGTATTTAGGGGTTTATCGTCGGAGACAAGGCTGTTGCTGGTGAAGTTCGTTGCCGCGGTTTGGGTTTCAGAGAGTCAGATATTGATTATCGATCGCAAATTGATTTTAGGGCTTTGCGTAGTGATGTAGTGGTCGTTGATGACTCGTCAAGGCCGCGACAATGATTGTTGGTGATCGGAGGATTGGTGCATGATGCACAGACGTGATGATGTTTCAGTGGATATTGAGTTTTGGGGAAGGAGGATGGAGGCTCGAAGTACTCTTCGGGTACCTGTTGTTTTGACTCGAAGTAAGTTAAGGTTTGGCATACTCAGGGTTTTTACTTGATTACCCAAGATCCACGCGAGTTTTTCTGTGGGTTGCTCGAGTTTGTCGAGCATGTTTTAGTTTGGGTACAGGAAGTTTTAAAAAGTTTTAAAAATGTTAACAGTAATGTTTTCAAAAGGTTTTGAAACAAATAAAATATGATTTTGTAAATCATTCAAGTTTTAAAACCAAAGTAAAGCAAGTTTTTATTTTATAAAACCAATTTGTTCAAAGTTAAGTTTTAAATAAGTTATATATATATTTAAATAGAAAAGTTTTTAAAATAAATAAGTGGGATTTTTAATAATAAAGTTGTATTGAATTTTATTTAATAACTTTGGAAAGTTTAAGATTTAAAAGTTTATTTGAATATTTAAATTATTGATTTCTAATATATTTTTATTTTAAATAAAGTTTAATAATTAAGAATTTGGTAATTTATTTATAATAAAGATTATCTTAAGTAATTTTGAATTTTGATTTAATTTAAGATAAATAAATTTGTGAAATAATTAAGATAATTCAATTTTTGTTAATAATCAAAGTGTTACTGGTTAATATTAATAACCTAATTAAGATAATGTTTTCTTAATTAAGAATCTTTATAATATAAGAAGTTAAGAGTCATTTAATTAAATTTAAATGATTAATTAAATAATTAATAAAGTAATTAATTTGTGATTAATTAAAAATAATCACTTTGGAGTTAATTGAGTATAATTACTGGGTGAAGTAATTAAGTGATTAATTACTAGAGGTAATTAAGTAAAGGATAATTAGTTTATGGGAGTAATTAAGTGGATGTGATTAAGGGTTAATCACTTGTGTTATTAATTAAAGGATTAATTAATATAAGTAATTAAAGGTTTAAATTATTTAATTCATGGTCAATTAATAAAAGGATTAAGAGTATTTAATAATGCGATTAGTTACTTGTTAAAGTAATTAAATTAAAGGAAATTTAATTAATGAAAATAATTAATTAATCGTTAATTGATAATTAAAGGATAATTAATTTATAATTAAGTTTTGATTACTCAATGTAATTAAAAGTAATTAATCAAATGTGATTAATTAAAAATAATTAATTAAATGTGATTAATTAAAAGCAGCTAATCAAGAGTGTTTAATTATAAATAATTAATCAGGTGTGATTAATTAAAGGGTAATTAAGGAATAATTATCAGAATAATTAAAGAGTAATTAATCAAGTGTGATTAATTTAAAAGGGTAATTAAGAGATAATTACTTGATATAATTAAGAAGTAATTAATCAGGATGATTAATTAAATTTGTAATCAAGGAATAATTACTTAAAGTAATTAAGTAATAATTAATCAAGGGAGATTAATTCAAAGTGGATAATTAAGTGATGTTAGTTAATTAATTTGAAATTAATTAATGAATATGTAAGCTGAATTGATGATAATCCAAGTGATTAAGTAAGGAATTAATTTAATTAAGGATTAATTAAATTAAGTAAGTTGGATCAAACCTTGTGTATGGATGATTAATGATTGGTTGATAAGTATCATTGGATGAGTTAATAATATTGGATGATATCGTATGTCATTGGTTGATATGTGATGATTTGAATGTGATATATCTGAGATGTGACATATATGCTGCTTTGTATGGATGAATGTGATAATAATGGATTATCTATATGTGTAATGTGAATCATCCATTTATGTTAAGTGATATTCTAAATATCTACCGTTTAAACCCTTAAGTACTACTTGGACATTAAAATGGCGTTTGGATTCGGTGAGACCGGGATCGGATTTCCATATTTGGATATCCGAAAACCACATCGATCCAAAATAAACGTTAGGTCGTGAATCCAAGTGGAGTGCAAGTGAAGACTCGAGGTGTAAGAACTATTTGTCAGTATAACTCTGGGGGTTATTCCATGATGAGTTTGACGGAAATAGTGCTTACAGGTTCGAGATGGTGATTCAGAGTGCAAGGGCTATGGTCGTTGACTCTGAGGGTGATTCCAAAATGAGTGCAACGAGATAGTGCCTTCGGTTCCGTTCGAACCCGGAACAGACTTGTATGGATCGAATGCTTTCAGAACATCGTCAGGTGGACGATGAGCATTCTAAGATAGACGTGTCCTATAAAGGTAATCGCAGCCTCAATCCTCATCAACCGGGAATGACTAAAATAGGGAAGGTGCAGCAAGGTTAAGTGGGTCATGCCCAAGTAGGAAGAGATTTACCCATGTCTAGATGTCCCTTTTTATTTCGGCTTTGTGGGCGGTTGGATCTGCAGTCAACTGCGAGGTGGTCTTGTTCGGGACTATTCAATAAGGAATGGTCCCGGCCTTGTGTTGCAGGGGATCGGGAGTGGTCCTCGGTACGGTGATTTAGGCCACGTACTGTGACGGGCGGTACCCCAGTAGCCCTGCCATTGATGGAAACCCATTCTTCCTACGAGACCCTACGGTTTTATTTGTATTACCCACTTTTGTGGCTAGTAGCTGGAATTTAATGAATGTAACAATTTCGGTTGTTTCATATTTACTTGAAAACCCTAGACTCTATTATAATATCATCGGATTTCCTATCAAATGTTTTGGTTAGCGTAAGGTAAAAACTTTTCCATGTTTATGTGTGGGAAGTCTTACGTGATACCTTTTCTTTCCAAAGGATTTTCTAAAGTTAAGAAACTTTAAACCGTTTACTCACACCAAACCCCTGTCTGACCCGAGTGTTTATTTTCTGTTTTTATTAAACTCTTGGGTGCTCATATTATGTATGAGTAGTCAAGTGATTTAGGTTATCCTTGACGAATTCTGGAGGAGCTTTGGAGCAGGAGGCTTCAGCATGTAGATATATAGATAGAGTTTCCGATGTGTGTGGTATTCTGTATAGTTGTTCTTGTTTTGTATATTAGACAGAAATGTTATAACTGTCTAAATTGAGATGTATAGTTGTGTACTCTGATGTATATGATGCTATATATATGTTATATATTATATTTCATTCGTTCCGCTGTGAGATTCTGATGTGTTGTTGTTCTTTCTTCTCTTTCTTTTCTTCTTCTATCTCTTTCTTTCTTAATTAGTGATGCGACTTTCTGGTGTTAGAAAGTCGGTTCGCTACAATTCTATCCTCTTTTCTTTCTACCCACCAACATCAATCTAAAATTTAATAAAATATTCCGCAAAAGGCAACCAAGTATTGAAGTAATTTTGCTACACTTATCTCCATCTCATTTTCGTTAATTTTCCCTAGTTTTTTTTAATTTATTTTTTATGTTTTTATTTAGAAAATGATCGAAACTGTTAGAAAATTTTCCAACGAAATCGTAAGAATTGATCCAAAAAGGCTACGTAATTACGTTGCGTCGTTGATGCTTACAAAGCGTCTGAAAACAACAAAAAGTGCATCCATAAGAAAGTTGCAATGGCATTGAGTGAGACTTTGATGACTATTTCGGAGTTTGTATAACAAAATGGACTCGGGATGGGATCCAACGAGGGAAACGGTTAGCGGAAGCGAGCAATGGTGAGCCGATCATGTGAAGGTAAGTTTGTCCTTTTTTTATTTGTTTACGAAGTACTAAGTTTTGTTTTTATTTTCTTTTGCTTTTAAGGAGTTCGGCACCACACTTCTGGAGTATGAACAACGACTAATAGCTCATACGACATTGCTATAATAGAGTTTCCAAGGTACTATTGCAATCGGAGAGGGCACATTCACACCTTGTATCAGAGAAGAACAAGCCGATAGGGTGTGTTCTCCTCCTTTAGAACAAACCACAAACACATTATTTGATGCAACATGAGGAATTGATGGGTTTTGTACTCCACTTGAAGACCTCAACACGCAACATTTACAACAGCCTACACAAAGTTGCGGCAGAGGTTCATCTTCCAAAGTTCATAATAGAAGAAGGCGAACATAGAATAACGAGAATATAAATATGATTAACGATATGATATCTCAAAAAAATCTGAAGAATCTCGTTCTAAAACAGATAGCCCCTTTCCTAATCCTAGTCCGCCTTCTTATCCTAATGCATTCCTATATACTACTCCCTCTGCTAATACTCGTCCAAATGTATCATCTGCTTGTCCGTCTACGACCTTCAAGGATGTCATTGATCATGCGAAGAAGTTTGAAGAAATTCAACTTTCTGAAGTAGTGGAACAAGAAAGCTTTTTGATTGTTTGAAAGATGACGACGTCCGAAATTAGCTATATTGAAGATAGAACGCTTGCATCACAATCAAATACTAGCAGTATATGATGGCATATCCACCTGCTTACCCACCCCGCCTACCCATCATGTTATTGACCACTCGGCTAGTTGTATTTCTAGTTTTATTTGTATTTTCATTTTAATTTTTGATGATTAATGAAAGCTGTCTTTTTTAATTATATTATTTAATTACTAATTAGAAAATAATTAAACAAAAATACAATAACAAAGATAATTATTTATAACAAAATAATTAAAATACACTTTTTCAAATGCCTCTTCCATAACACAAGAATGCATTCCCCTTTTGTGAAACATTTTCTTTTCATGCCCCTTTCGTGTACCAAAAAAATGTGCTCATATTAGAAATATCAAGAGTCGTTTTACGCAACATGAAATCTTTATAGCTATTTTTAACTAAACCAAAAAAATGTGAGTAATGATTGAAAAGCATGTAAGGTCTTCACATCTATTATACGTCATTTGAATCAAGCGACTGAAAGTCTATGCGGATTGAGTAATATGATTATATCTACTAAGTAAAACTTATATCAAACTGATAGTGTAAAAATTGTGATAAGTAAAGTGCATTGGGGATTTTTATACTGGTGTGAACTTCCAGTTCTACGTCCAGTGGCAAACTCCTAATTTAACTAACAAATGACATCATTTACCTAGAGGAATATGTATTACAAATTGCCTGAGCCGTCGAACAGGACTTCGTGCCTAAAGATCTCCAACAAGACTTCAACTATTACAAATAGTTGAGTTTGTGACTTTATGTGCTTTTTAAACAACTAAACGAGCCAACATGAACACCATTTCAATAATCTTCTTCTTGATGGATAATGTGTGTCCGTGAAGGAAATACGACCTTTGGCAAAGAAAAAAATGACCGTCTTTCAATCTTTATTTCTCTACCTCGTTTTCCATGAAGTGCTCGTGAACTCAAATTTCGATAACTTTCCAAATCTGAAACGTTGTAATTTGATTGTACTTGTGCAAAACTATTTGAAATAAAATTAAAAGTGAACATAGACAATGAATTGTGGCCGAATCGCTCTAAAATTTCGTTTGTTTAAGCATTTAATTTTTTAACTCTATTCATCTTGTTTTTGATTGGGGTGTTGTATCACTACACCAAATCAGTCATTTTGAAACACTTATTTTTTTAGATTTTATAACAATTATTATTGTTACAAAATAACAACAATTATCTTCGTTGGTACAGTTTTGTAACGGTTATAATTGTTATAGTATTTTTTGATGGTGTAATTAAGATGAGATAATTGGGGTAAACATGTAATTTTGGTAACCTCCTCATTTCTAACGCATCAATGTTCATTTCCTCATCTAAATCTAGGGTTTAATCTTTCACATCGAAAATAAAAATCCAAAACCAGCTACACGCCATAGCTTCCATTACCATCGTCCACAATAGAAATCAAAATCAACCATGCCATCACCATAAAACTCCTTCTACCCTAAATATGCCACGCATCGTTGCCCATTAAACCCTAAAATCAGCCCTCTAATCTCTTACCTGGGCCCACTGTCATGTACACTTGTGTTCATGCTTGTGACATTGGTGCATTGTCTGTTACATGAAACTGTAATGTGAATGTTGCATTGAGTCTGGACATGGGTATTTGCAGTTTTGTTTTTCTGGTCTTGGATTTGTGGTATTTGCATTTGAACTGTAGCATGGTCGTGGTTTTGCTTCATGATAGTCTACAGGCTTCTCTTGTATACTTCACTTGATCTATACATTTGAGTCTGCACTGTTTCATGTGTGCTCAATATCACTTGATGTTGGTCGAGTACAATTGATTGTGGTATGTTTCGTGTGTGCTCAATATCACTTGATGTTGGTCATGTCACAAATGAAAGCACATGAAGTGTTTTTCATAAAAGTAGCATACAAAATGAATAAATTGCAAACCATATTTGAAAGAAACAATCTTAGAAAATTTGATTGTATCGAAGAAAACTATTAATAAATTATATTATTAATGAGATTCATATTTATAGATCTAGAAGTATCTATAACCAATTTGAGTTATTGAAAGACGAATATGAATTCAGAGGAAAATTTTAAATCAGGGGGAGCATCATAAGTATTTTGTAATGCACTCTTTTTCCCTAACTAAGATTTTTCCCACTGAGTTTTTATTAGTAAAGTTTTAATGAGGCATTATCATGATCCAGAAGTATCAACTCCCCTGTAACATTTGAAAATAAGTTACAATGTACTCTTTTCCCTTATTTAAGATTTTTTCCACTGGTTTTTTTACTAAGGTTTTAACGAGGCATTGTCTTGATCTTGAAGAATAAAACGTCTTTTCAATAAATAACATCTCACATATTTTATTTAAGTTAAATTGTATTTTTATCCCTGACTAAGGTTTTTCCCATCGGGTATTTTTATCCTTGACTAAGGTTTTTCCCATCGGGTTTTCCTTTGCAAGGTTTTTAATGAAGTATTATATTGATCCAGAAGTATCAAACTCTAATTGATTCTATAAATAATTGAAATATCTCATACTATACTGTATTTTTTTTACTTCACTAAGATTATCCCATGGGGGTTTTCTTAGTAAGGTTTTAACGAGGCATTAGTTTGATCCAGAAGTATCAAACTTCATTTGAAGAAATGAGAAAATAAGATATGTCATTGTACTCTTTTTTTTTCCTTCACTAAGATTTTTTCCAATGGATTTTTCTTAGTAAGGGTTTTAATGAGGCATTATATTGATCCCGAAATATCAAACTCTTAGAAGGAATATCATTGTATGACATCTATGATTTCAAGTTGCATTATTTTCTTCGTTCAAGATTTTTTCATTATGTTTTCCTAATAGAGGTTTTTAATGAGGCAACAGACAATATTCATTACGACTGAATGAATATATGAAAACAAGATAATAATGAGGGAGAGCAACTCATGGATGTTTCAAAAGGAACAATTTCTAGCTACAATATGAGCATCAAAGATTTTGAAGACGCGTATTCAAGGGGAGGTGTTCTAATATATGTAAATATAAAAGTGAATATGTTTTTGTGTTTTTCTATTTAGTCCCACATCATGGGATATGTTTCATCTCATGCTCCAAGACCTATATATAAAGGAGTCTATGTAATGTAATTGCATTAATCAATGTTATGTAACTGATATCAATCTGAATAGCATTTTCTCTTTTCTAGTGGCTTCTGTTTCTTTATTTTATAACAAATTATTACCGATTTATTATTTAATGATGAACTTAAAATATACTTAGAAAAGAATTGTTCCACCTTGATAGTATTATAGTGTGCATATTGTCATTTGAGAAAGCGGTTGTTTTAATTAAAAAATATTAGTATAATAAAAATCTCATTCAATTTCGAATGCGGATATATCAGATATTTTCGAATATCCGAAAATATCCGCTTTTTATTTTCGAATGCAGATATTTTCGAACATCCGAAAAATGTCCACGAATGCGGATACGGATGTTAATTCTCAAATATCCACGGATATCGGATGCGGATACAGCCATATCCACATCCCTTTGCATCCGTTGACAGCTCTAAATACAAGAGTATCAAAATCCACCTTATTCATATTTTTAACATCAACAAGTAACAAAAACAATGTTCAAGCAGCTGGAATAACAACACATTTGAAGTACATGCATCTTTTTGAAACAAGATACAAATATAACATAAGAGATTAACATAGCACGACTTCAACATGAAGCAACCGTATGTTTTTTTTTCAGCTTTTAAAGGTAAAAGTATTGCGGCAACAAAAGTTAATTAACATAGCAGAACTACATGCATCTGTTAATTAGTACTACCGTATGTTTTTTTTTCAGCTTTTAAAGGTAAAAGTATAGCAGCAACAAAAGGCAAGGCCAAATCCCTTACGGTTTACGCAAAAAGATTTCAAAGAAGTTATCTTTCTTCTTCATCAGTCTTCAACTTTCAAGGCCGGACGAAGGTGTGCCTTTGTTTTCCCCCACTGGACTACTAAAAAACAACCTCTTTCTCCTTTTCTCTGCTAGCAAGAAAGTACACATATTATTGCCAAACACAAGGAGCTGGAAAGGAAAAAAGAATGAACTAAGGTACTTACGATTCTAGTAGGTTTGTTTTTGTTCATAAAGCTGAGATGCTAAGATATAGACAAAAAATAAAATCTCCCCTTCTTTATATGCATACAAATGATAAATATTATTTATAGCAACCATGCAAAGCTCATGAGAGTGGAGTACAATAAATCAGACTTCTCAAACCAATTTCCATAACCTCCTGTGCATGTTATATTACCGTATGTCAAAAGAATATACAGAGAATTATGCGTTTGAGAGCAAGGGCGGCGGACTTCCTAAATGGTGGACTCGGCTGTGCTGTAGCCCCCGAAATCTGAGTTTCATTAAAATGAAAATACTGAACCATGCTTAAACATCTTTGTATATCTATATGCCTTGAGTATGTCTACTTAAGGCATATCAGATTTGGATCTCATAAACGGCTACATATTGATATGTTAATATTTGGAACCCCAAAAAAAAAGCACCTTTGAGAAATTGTTGTTCAAACCTTTAAATCACAAAAACATTTTAATCTGTTAAGATACAGTGACCTTTTAAAGTAAAGGCAATGCTCAGTACTGCTACTTATATCCATCAATGTATGCATATATATATATATAGCATATTGCTCAAAATTTGTTAAATCTACCGATCTATGAAAGCTTTGGCTCTGGCTTTCCACTTATAGCAAATTCAAGATGCCTAGGGAATAAAGTTGCTCTATATACAACAGGGAGGACAAAACTAAAATGGTTTTTTTGCTCTTTCCTCTTATAATCATAGTTAGCTACATTTCAAAACATGCAAAAAATAAATAATAAATAAATAAATAAAGGTAACTGTAAGAATGGAATTAGAGGGTGGATCTAGGGATGGGCTCAGCATGATTAAAAATTATAAGTAGAAAACTATAAATATAAACGAGGTGAAAGTGAAATAGTAAAAGATTGATGAAAAAGAATACATGCCAAAAGTTGGAATGAAAAGACAATATAGCAGTCGTGATTTAAGAGAGAGAAACTGGTAAAGAAAGAAAGATGTGGTGGCTCAGAAGACGATCAAAGTAATCAAGGTTTCAAGATGGGTCAGCTTTTACCATTGCTTATCATTAATAGTCCAAACGAATTCTATTTTACCAAATATAACCTTAAGAATACCAAAAGGGTAAGCATGATCTTTTAAAAGAATAATAAAAATACACTTTGATGGAGTACATTCATTTCATAATGTAAAAAAATCGACTCAATAACCATGAGAAAGTCTTGGTAATTATACATAGGCAGATTTGAACCTACAATATGTAGCTACAATAATATATTTTACCACGACTACTTTTACACTACTGCCATCATTTCCACAAAATATTTGCAAATTTTTCAAATAAAAATATAACCCACCCATGATGAATTCTTGGGTCAGCCCTTGTTTAAATAAGTATAAACATCTGTATGTAAAATACATCATGTTTTGACTTGTTTAATTAATATAATTCCAAGCTTCTACTGAGAAATTTTATAACTACAAACCTTTTTTATGCACACTAAATAGCATTATCCTGTGCAAAATAATATTAGAATTTCATAGACGTTACCTGGCAATGTTTTTGGGATGTTATCTGGCAATGTTTTTGTATCATCCAAACTAACATTTGAATCATCTTTTGCATCGCAACCAGATATAGCCTTTTCAGTTTCATGCGTGTTGCTTCCACTACCATCATTCTTCTCGCTTTGCATGAAAGTAGGAGCCAATTCATCCTCATTTGTCTTCATTGATTGATTCCCAGATCTTGACCTCGGAATTTTTCTGACTACACATTTCTTTCTTCTCTTTTGAGGTGGGGCAATCTCTTTTATATTGTTATCCAATGTAGCAATTTTTTCATCCCCATGCTTACCAGTAGCCTCGCTGGTTGTTTCTTTCAAAGAGATGGCTAAACCAAGTATAAATCTGTCCTTGGGAATTTGAGAAGCTGGTTCATTTGAAAACAGTGTAGGCGGATCATTTCCTGTGGAGTTTTCCTTGATGTGTTCATGTTCCAGCATCTTATCAGTAGTAGTTGTATGACATTTTAGCAGATCAGCTGACGATACATTAGTCTCATGCATGCCGGAATCCAAATCACTTGATGTATTGTTGAGCGGTTTGGCTGGAGATGACACCTCTATAACCATTCCTTTTCCTTTATGCTTATCATCAACATTAGCTTGTAGTAATAATTCAACATGCTGTACAGTACTAGGTTGAGAGCTTTCCTTGATGGAAGCCGCTGTTCCAGATTCATTTCCAAAGTCATTACTGTTGATAATTGTTTCTTTCACAATACTCTCTTTAGGTTGATTGTCTGCTCGAGTATCGTTAATCTTATGCAATGAATCTTCAACTAAAGGCTTAGCAGAAAGTTCTTTGTTTCTTGATTTTTTCTTTTTTCTTTTATGTTTGGGATCAGTAGAATCTTTCACTGTAGTGTTAGCGTCAAGCTGAACTGGAGCTCCATGGATGCGATTACGATTCGCAACCTCGTCTGTTTCAGGCAGTATCTTCTCCATATGAGTATCAATGTCTATTTTGATCTGAATTTTCTGTGAAGCGTCGTCAGCTACTTTGCTCATTGAGCTATCACCGTGTTCAACTGCAAATTCAGAATCAATGCCTAAATGTAAGTTCTCATTCCTAAATTTTCACATGCTGTACTCTTTTACTTGAGGTACTTTAGCAGTGATCATACTTATGTACTGTTAACTAGCTTGGTCTATGGAGGAGGCACTTCCACAAACTATTCATGGATGATATAAATTATCTTATAATTTATATATTACACACATGGTTTCATCTCAAATTTTGCTATTAGTCACATCTAGTCAACAACATGATTACTACTTAAACTATTTGTTCTACTTGATTCGAGCAGTAGAAATTGTTGTTTTCAATTTCTTTATTTCTTACGATTTGAATCCTGAGTTGTATAGTTTCCTAACACTTCCAATATGATTCTCAAATTTCGATTCAGAACTTATCATGAACCCAACTGAGAAAGAAATCATTTGATCCATAATGAGATTAAAAAAAACCAAAATGTTTGTTTAAAGCTACACTTCAAACATGATTTATTTAATTTTTCCTCTAAAACAAAATAAAAATAAAAGTTTAGGGTCCGTTTTGGTTGAAAACTAGTTTTGTGTTTTGCGTTTTCAATAATGTATTTCATAATGCAATAGACGAGAATAAAGTAGAATACGATCAATTTGGAAAATGGTTTTCAGTTTTTAATGTATAAAATTGAAAATGCTTTTTTTCCTGGTTTTCGCCATTTGGAAAATAAATAAATAAAACTATCGTCTTCCTTCTCCTTCTCTCATTTGTTGCAATGACTAGGATCTCTTCTTTCTCTCTCGCGTCATTTGAAAAACATACTGAAACACAAAACGCAAAACCAAACACCCCTTTACCTTTTCAGATCCATATATTATTTCATAACCTAGATAGAGCAAAGTTTCTAGCACGTATCATTTGAAATACACGTTACAATATGATCTCTTTGAAACTAAAATTTGCAACTTGCATTCATTTTCAATTTTAAATTTCAGCTTTATAACTTACGATTTGAATCCCATTTTGGAAACCTAGATAGAAACTTTAACATTACGTAGTGCATAAATTTATTCCTATGTACATTGGAGTTACATATACATCCAAGTATTAATGGATTTTGATACTCCTATGCAACTTCAATTAAAATGTAAATTTGGAAATAGCTTTCACATATTTGACCTTTATATGTAATGCAATATGTCAAACTTTAATGCTTATGTGTCAATATCACATATGAACTTTGGTTTTGAACACCATATATGCAAGTGTAGTCCTAATTCGTACATGTAACATAGAGTAGAACCAAAATTTACTTCAATCAATGTATGTTATCAAAATTCAAAGCATTGCCTTTCTTCATAAAGAGTTGAAGGTAAGCACATTGAGTAGATCTATCTATTGTATCATGGAGAAAGCATTTAAATGCCTTGATTGGACTAAAAGTTTAATCATATCAAACCATGACTTGATCTCCGTAGTTATCAACTAAGAGTAGAGCAATCCTGTTGTGAATAAACTAGTCTTTTGAAAAGAAAAGAACTTATATGCTTCGGACTTCGAAACATTACTACATGACCAACTTTAGAAACTTTTTGCCTAATACTGTATGACTAGTAAAACAACCAATGAAAGCTTGTGTTTTCTATCATTGTTTCTTTTTTGGGTTTTGACGTTTCTTTTTTATGCATACAAAATTTCATTTACAACGTCATTATTACATCTCATGTACACTTCCGTACTGTTCTAAGAATTAAAAATACATTAACTATTTAAAGGTTCTATAAGAAGTTCGTATACAATTAATTAAACAAACTAATCGATATATGAGCATACCGTAATGAGAAAGTGTGTTAGAGGCAAATAATTTACATACAGATCATTCCAAGTGAAGTCAATGTTATACATGTAATCAGTTTTAAAAATAATATTTTGAACAACACTTAGTGTAACAACTTTGTAGCTTCCACGCCAAAGTCTAAGCCGTTGCTACATGATTATAATTCTTTCCAAATGCAACTAAAACAAACAAGAAACATATGTATGAATTATTATGATTAGCTAACATAATTAATTAGATAAAGACTCCTATTATTCAGAGTTTTAAATCTACTTCATCTCGTCCGAGATTTCACCCCGAGATTCACCTTTTGCATTGGACGAGACAATTTCAAATGTGATTTTCAATTGTTTGACACCCATATCGCCTGAGATCTTAAAATCTCAACTCCAGATATAGACCAAGATGTTAATCAGGGATTTTCTATGAAACCCGAGATTTGCTATGAAATTCAAGATTTAAAAGCTTGTTATTATTTCAGTATGTTGTCATGATAACATAATTTGATTAACCATATGGCATGCTGCATTTGACAAATATACTAGAATGTTGGCACATAGAATATAGGGAAATCATTAATTTAAATGTTTGACTGCTTATATCATAATATGGCACCTTTAATTTCGTAAACAATAAACAAAAAAAATTCTTGAGTAGAGCCTTATAGATGAAAGACGAACGCCGTAATCAAATTGCATTATATTACCACAAATAAACTTCATTTCGTAATTATGATTATAAGTAAAAATGTTATGAAACTGATCGTGAGAAATAAAGAACTTCCGCAAATCGTTATAGTATGGTAGACTATATTTAGATCTAATACATCTTCACTTACCATAGACTATGTTTAAATCCCTTTATACAAAGCGAAAAGAAGAATACGAGTTACTGTGCTACAATTTATTGCATACTCCAATTTCTTAATGACGCGCTTTGATTAGGCATTACTGTTGACGTTTATTATCACAATGTGGACAATGGACTCCTTTTCCAACCAAAGTGGAATTTCAGATAGTTATACCAACTTTTGGTCAAGGCTGGAACGGATGGATATCAGGATAGAAGATCGATTGGAAACAAGGTTATGATGCATGTCGATCGAGTTTGACCGAGCTCCTATCGAGGTGAAATTGCCAGAAAATGAAAAGCAAGGCTAGAAAAGACTTTGTTTCAAATTTCAGGTCAATCGGAGTTCGTATGCTCGAGATATGGATGAATCAATATTGGAAGTAACTGATTTCGTATCGGAGATTTCGTATCAATACATTTCGTATCGGAGATTTCATATTGATAGAAGTGGATTCGGCTACTTTGGATCGACGTGTTCGTATCGATCAGGATGGGCTCAGGCTACGGATTTCGTGTCGATCCATACATATCGATTGGATGGCGAAGTATGTCGATGCATTTCGTATCGATCAGGGCTGTGATCGATACGAAGGATGAAGCGTAGTAGCATACTTCAAGTCGATACCGTTCGTATCGATCAACATTGGGTACTTCGAGTCGATGCGAAGGAGGGTTGGTCGATGGATACGAATAGAGGCAAAGTTGATGAATACGAAGAAGACCGAAAACGTTAACAGATGGATGGTATGCTAGTGATACGAACTGCGAGTGGTAATGGATACGAAGGGCATAGCATTCGATCGATGCGAAGGAGTCGTGTTCGTAGCGATCGTGTTCGTAGCGATCGATACGAAGAAAGTAGTCAGTCATAGCGGCGCGAAAGATCGATCTTCCTTGGATCTTCGAGACACGTCATCGATGCCAACTTGTCCGATTCGAAGAAAACCGAAAACGTTAACAGATGGACGGTAGCACATGGATACGAACTACGAGTGGTAATGGATACGAAAGGCATAGCATTCGATCGATGCGAAGGAGTCGTGTTCGTAGCGATCGTGTTCGTATCGATCGATACGAAGAAAGTAGTCATAGCGGCGCGGAAGGTCGATCTTCCTTGGATCTTCGAGACACGTCGTCGATGCCAACTTGTCCGATTCGAAGAGAGGAGAGCATGGAGACGAAGTGATGGATGCGAACGCGACAGCCAACCGATGGACACGAACTTGCATCGATCATATCTCACAATATACAAATCTAAATGCTATGAAATTTTCACAGAAGCTTACGTACAACCTAAAGAATGTTCCTGTCAAATTTCGATTCGAATTTATCAAATCTTGATCAATACGAAATTTGTTCGTATCGATCACGGATCGAGCCGAAATCGCCAGGGATCGATCACGTATGTCCACTCACGTGCCAGAAGAAATCTTCCAAGATCTGAACAAGATATTTGCATCCTACACCTATAAATAGCACCTCAAAGCCTACAGAAAAAGTATCTTTTAGCTATCTGACGTCCAGACTCTGCCGGAAACATCTTTGCACTACAAGGTTGCTGTTGTACTCGAATTTTATCACTGTAATCCGCTGTAATCATTTATAACCAGCGAGGAAAGTCAATAAAAGATTAACTTTTGAAGTGGACATAGGCCGATGATAGCCGAACCACTATAAATGATGTGTCTCTGTCTATTTCTTTCCGTTTTAAGTTATTGCTCTTCATTTTTCAGTCTCCATGTTACCTGAATCTGTGATCTGTGTCCATATACTGGTGCTTTCACGACATTTGGAATTTGTGACCAATTTTGGCGCAAACACAGACAATCGTTATAAGGCACATGACATTATGCATGGGTATGTTTTATCTGTTAACAACAAACATCATGCACATGTCATATTGCATGTGTAACTACTTATAAAAATAACAAGTATCATTTACATGCAATCATTATCCATGCACTAAATAACAAATGCAACATGGTAATTTCTAATAAAAGACATTTGTCATGATAATGTTAATTCACACATATTTATTTATGCTAATTTAACATGATAATGCAGAGCCACATATTGTGGAACATATAGAATTCTAACCGGGGAAAATGGATTTTACTCACTATCAATATATGGCATGGGTAAAGTAACGATTAGGAAGAATCCTTCGTTTGTTTAGTACCAAAGATGGAAATTATGTGCCCATGCATATAGATAAGACTCTAGAAAGCAATAACACAGGAGATCTTAACTTTTTGAACCATCAAAATCCAACAAGATACTAATGCTGATACTCAAATATTAGAAAATTAGCCTAATTTATAAGATTGGCATACAAAAACTTGGAGTTCTCAAATCAGTTTCTATGCCCACTTGTGTATACTATATTTTCTTATGTTAAAGAAATTAGATTGTATGTTTTGAGTGGTTATGGATAAACTTTTATTTGTGCATCTATTTGTCATCTATTTTGTGCACATCCTAATTTGACTTTCATTTTATACTTCCAAGCCTCTTACTTGGAAAAGAATTCACCTAAGCATCTATATTTATACACACACCAATCGTATTATCTTATGCAAAAAAAATTAGAATTTCTTAAGAGATACCTGGTGACGTTATAGTATTATTCAAATCGACAATAGAATCATCTTTTGTACCGATACCAGAATTAACCTTTTCAGGATTACGCCTATTGCTTCCACTACCATTGTCATTACTGTTGTAATGCTTATCATCAACATTAGCTTTTACTGATGATTCAACATGTTGTACAGTACTAGGTCGAGAGCTTTCCTTGATGGAAGCTGCTATTCCAGATTCATTTCCAAAGTCATTGCGGATGCTAATTGCTTCTTTTACAGTACTATGATTTTCTGCTCTAGTATCATTGACCTTGTGCACTGAATCTTCAACTAGAGGGTTAGCAGAAAGCTCTTCGTTTCTTGATACTTTCTTTTTCCGTTTTCTTTTATGCTTGAGATCACTAAGATCTTTTGTTGCAGTGTTAGTGCCAAGCTGAACTGGAGCTTCTTGGATGTAGGAATTACTGCACTTGCTATTGCAGATGCTAACAGTTTCTTTTAACAAAATCTCCTCCGGTGGATTCTTTGATAGAGTACGGTTGATTTTTTGCAATGAATCATCCGCTGAAGTGTTTCCATTGTTTGATACTTCATTTTTCTTAATCCTTCTGGGCTTAAAATATCTAGAATCTTTCAATGAAGCATCAAACTGCACCTTTTCTTTCATTTTTGCATTTGAAGCCCCATCACTACTTTTACAATTTAAATGCTCAAGTTTTTCAAGTTGTCCATCGTGCATACGAGCATCAGTATTCGTTTTGACTTGATCTGAGCTTTTACTAGTAGATGACACACACACAATATCTACCTGAAAACGTTTGGCACCCTCTACTCTTTGGAAAAAACAATTGAGAATCATGGAATCTGATAAATGATAGAAGAATTCTCCAACCTTCGCCTACGTACATAATACAAAAACTTATCAGTCTTAAAGAACATAATAACTAATGACGACATAATCAAACACAGTGTTGCTCTGTAATTTAATAAAACCAGTGACATGTAGGAATCCATAAATGCCAGTTTAAATAATAATAACAAAACAACATCAACAATAATGGTAAAATGTATAAGGCAAGCACTACACTGAGGTATACTCTTTTAAATAAAGAGTACCAAACAAAGATATTGAGTGCTCCGATAAGCACAACAATTAACATAGGTGCATTACTTGACATGTTATGAGTATCTACTGTGCGAGTCTAGTATTTAAACCTAAAAACAGGATCAAAACATTGCTAACGTGGAAGGACAATTTTCCAGCATTTCAAAATAATTAACTATCGTTCACTAGCTTAACTTTTAGCAACATGAACATTCTTCCTCATTCCACTATCGTTGTCCTCATGCCTAAATTGGAAACCACCGCATTAATGTCTAGAGGATATCAATTCGGTTCTCCAACTTATTCCGGTTTCTTTGCCTCTAATAGTCGATTAAAACAAATTCTAATTAAACATCTGGATTGGATTTACTGACCAGTTTGATTCTGTGATTC
Organism: Allium cepa; assembly: GCA_030765085.1. NCBI lineage: Eukaryota > Viridiplantae > Streptophyta > Magnoliopsida > Asparagales > Amaryllidaceae > Allium > Allium cepa. The sequence goes on along the minus strand of CM060942.1, from coordinate 690,917,250 downwards.
ATTGCATTTCAGTGTTGAATCAAATCACGTGCACTATTTTTGTATCGATGGCACACCCATAAAGAGTGTTGTATGGTGGAGACCATACAATGCATCATCCAAGAATTTCGATGGTAATTTTTAATTCTAATATTCTCTGACTGATGATTGTTCAATTTATTACAGTTGTGAACTCTTTCATTTTGGAATCTAATATATAGGATAGAATAGCAAATAATCTATCGAATTTGAGCCACGATTTACATAATAAGTTAAACATACGATTTAATACTGTTTTAGTTTATTTCTTATGTTCTATTCGTTTCGATAAAGTAAAATAAAAAATCTACTTGGAATTTGAGGCTAAGAATGGAATATGTTTGTGCACAACTGTAAAGCACTGAAAGAGGGATTATCGGACAGAGATACCATTCTAAAGCATACAGCCTAACAGCCATTAAGTGTCCTTTCATTCAATTTCATTTCCTCAACATGTTTGCTGGTTCATAAAGCAAGTAAAAAAAAATTAAATAAGTATTTCATGCTGCTTGACATATACTTGTGAATACTGTTTTGCATGTAAAATTACTACATACTTTTATAGTTGTAGATAAAAATTCGGCGGCAAGAAAAACGTTGAAGCAAATGAGACAAGTAGGATATCGGTGCACTTAGTGCTCATTTGAAGGAGCTCATGCCTGGGCTTACATCCAAAGATATTCATTAATATGTATAATTCCTTTACAACGTCAGAAAACATTGCAAGTAAGTTTTCTATGTACAGGATTCTAAACATTATTTGACGTCAACACTATAATATCGATGCCTATACTACATTGCATAACGTTGTAAGCAAGTTTTGTTTATAAGGGATTTTGGACCATTATTTGACTTCAACGTTAATATCGTGCATCCCTTTTTACCAGCTTAATTCCGTTATTATGCTATAGGAGAACAGTTAAGGAAAAGCAAACTAAAATGTTGCACAATTTAGCTAAAATATTAGAATAATTTCCAATCAACCAACTTCTGCATATGAATTTTCTTTCCTAATTGTATTACTCATATGAAAATTTCTATCATAGTGCTATTAACAACTTCTATCCTTTTTTCCTTCTGTTTTGCTTTCACCTCAGAAAATATTATATTAGACCAACTGTTGTTGATCCATATTTCAAAAAGCTGGGTATTATGAAGTTAATACATAATTTTAGATTTCTACGATTTATTTCAACACTGAGTTTTGACAAAGTTATTGTTAAAAAAATAGAGTTAAAAAGCTATATATATACACACACACACACATACATACACACACACACACACACACACACACACACATATATATATATATATATATATATATATAATTTTTGACAAACTTTATGCGTACTAAATAAGTGCTAAATATGAGTTTTGTCTTCTTCCTAGAAAAATATATATTGATAAATAAGAACTAGATTGTATTTTGCTGATACATTTACAAATTTTAATACGAATTGAATTAAGTAACCAAAAGTAACTAAAATTTCTAACACAAATGCATGTTACGTAGCTTTGGTACATTTCTCGTGATTGTTTTGACATCTATAATATGTTTCCATCCTTGGAACTTTTATTTTTATTTTACTATTATTATTGTATCTATAGACTTCTTGACACAATTTAGTTAATAAATCCGCTCTGTGGTGCTAGTACCGTTTGAAGACAAAAGAACATGAAGCATCAGCCGAAGAAAACTGCTTCTTTTAGGTACTATTAAATCCTTCTTTTTGCCAACTGTTAGATATATTAGTTGTTTGTCATCTGAACTTATTTACTTTATATATGCACTTATGCATATAGCTTACTTCAGTTTCAATTACATCACACTTTGTTCATAAGAGGTGAATCCAAAACCATTCATGTTACATCAAGACTAGACAGAGCAAAATGCTTCTTTGAGAGATCTTGAATATAAAATGGAAGCGATTGTGATGAATTACTACCTGTTAACACTGAAGATCGAGTGTCTTTGCAAATCAATGCCCAAAGGTTTCCAGGCTAACTAAAGAGAATTTCATGTTTGTGGAGGTGTTTTGAGACGATGAAGGATCTAAGTCCGCAGGGGTGTTTCCTATTGTGCTCCTTTTTCCTTTGAAATTTTACTCATTCAACCTACATATAGGCATATTCAGTGTTCATTGGAGTTGAGTCGTTAATTTGTGCAGTAGACAGCATGTGTTTACTAAGAATTCTTTTTGACTTGATAGGATAAGCGTACTGAATATCAAATACAAACAATTTAACCATTATATGATTTTATTAGTGAAAGAGTGATCCCCAAGTTGAGGAGAACTTCCATATTATTTATTAATACGAGCGTTACGGTACACGCTTCGCACATGAATTTTTTTCACGTTTAACAATTTAAAAGAAAATGATTTGCATAAATATTTAGTTATATTTTTGCGTTGATATCGTGTAGTTATTTTTAATTTTTATTTCTAAGTTGCAACAGCTATATTTTTATTAGTTTAAATTTTTATTTCTATTATTAACTAATGAAAAACGAATTTGTAAATAAAGTTTACTTGTTAGATCCTATTTCTAGGTGATATTAGGATTTTGTAATGTTTGTAGAGGGGCTTTATAAATTGGTAAATAAAGTTTATTTGTTAGATCATATTTTTAAGTGATATTAACATTTAGTAATATATGTAGAGGGGCATTTTCCGCAGTTCACGCTGACAAATAAAAGTGTGACATCAAATGTAATACAACTATTATTAAAGAAGATAAAGGCAAAAACTACCAATAAGACTGGTAGTTGATGATACATAAGCAAAAATATGTTAGAAGTCAAGTTTACTCAATACTGAAACATATAAGTGTATCATCAAAATGACGATCAACACAAAAGCGTGACAGCTAACAATAAATATAACTAAACTATAGTTAAAACACTAATATGATAGCATAAACCAAGGAAAAGTGCTACTAAACATATAAATGGAAAACCATTGAAAGTCCCTTTATTGAACATTTAGTTAGATGAAATGATGAGGCTGGGCACAGCTAGTATAATAGAGTGTGAACTAAAGCATATTTGAAATGCTTTGTCAAAGGGGTATACGGTTGAGCTGATTGGTTAATGCAAGCACTGAAGAAGGTAAAATGCTGAGGCATAACTTGACTGAATTGCATGACATGAAGTGATGATTTAAGGTGTGCATGACTGTAGTGTGCCCTGATTTTTGAATGTTACGAATAGACTTCAACCGAGAGGCAAATATGTGGCCATAACTAAATATACGAGAAGATACCATTGTTGAAATGAGGATAGCTACTATTCCGGCAGCAAAGACAGGTATCAGTGCACTGAAGAAAGTATCAATCCATGCTGCAATGGCTGTAAACAAATCCCCATGCTACTGATGACGAGAAGCTATTATCACTGCTCTGAGACATGGAGTAGCTTACTGGATGGACTGGAACATGGTGAAAATGGAGGAATTGATGCTCTGATTTAAAGCAAGGAGGTGCATATTTTGCCAGGACCTACTATAACAACAAGACTTAGAAGCTATAGAAATGCCTTAACATGGAATGGAGGAAAAGCGGAGGACTTGATGCTGAGGAAACTGAGATCCAAGGCTCAACTAAGAAGATATTTGACGGAACATAGGTAGCTTGCGTATGATGACTTGCCATCGACAAATGGATGCGAAGTCTGAGGTGCCAGAATGTATAAAACTGCAACATATTTGGCTAGACTTGCGTGGACTTAAGTGCCAGAGTGTTTTGCTGAAACTGGAGTTGCATATGAGAACTGCAGTTGAAACTGCGGGCATCTCTGAAACTGAAGCGGGTTGCAGAGAGTAGGATACGTGTTAAGAGCAAAGGTGGCATAACTGAGAGGGCCTATGAAAGACCATTGTATGATTTTGAAGCTTCAACTTCTACAATTTATGTTTAGACACTGTTATATATTTCAACCATAAAATAAGCATTCATTAAGTTATTTGGATATACATCTTCTTTTTATTAGAGTAAATAAAAAAGGAAATGGCTTCATAGTTAGCTGTACGCTTTTGAACTTTAGAAATTTTGGAGGTGAGCTGCTTTGGAATTGACAATGAGTCAGATACTATGATTACTGGATGTGTATGACTGAAAATAATGAGGATACATGGAAGAAAGATTAGCGAGTTAAGACTTAAAACACCTTGATACAAATGGTTACCTCAGAGCCATTATCATAAAAAGCTATATATCAGGTGGACAAGAGGTACAATCTTTCTGAAAATAATTTCGTTTTTTTTCTAGAGATGTCAATAGTATGTATGTTATGGGCTAGCTTAAAACTTGAGAAGAATTTGTTACTTCTAACCCTTCTTTCATCTTTTTTATGTCCTGTAAATGGTTGACATAGATGCATGCAAGATTTTTGACTCATCAATTATCAAATCAGTAAATATCACCCTTTCAGATTATTTTTTCTTTTATATAACAAAATCTCTTAGCGTGTCATATATTAAACAAAGCATATACATAGGCCGTATGCGTGAGAAAGCATGTTAATTTGTTACGGTTTTAATTTGACTTTTATAATAGCGCTTATGGTTACACATTGGTACCCTGCTATGTACTTCAGTTAGTTAAAGAAATGCAGAGTAATATATTTGATGAAGAGAAAGCTTCTTTTGTTAATACAGAATATATTACAACGAAATGTATGCAATGCATTATATATGTTACATATTGGGCTTAATACAAAAGAGCCCATGATCCAAAATAAACAAGACAAGTAATAGCAGCCATTGGATCTGATGAGTGGTTGAGATGATGCTAATGAATATCCTCGGATTGCTATTCTGTTGACAGAGAGAAAACACACTTTACTACTTTACTTTTTACTTCCCCCCTCAAACCCGATTAGGTTAGGGTATGTGAGAAAAAGAAAAATATGGCGGCTGATCTTAGCGCGAAAGAGATTCAGCAATACATGGTAGAAGAACGTGGATCTGACTTCATTCTGGTATGAAGATAGCTCTTTGCGATCTCTGGCATTGATTAGCAGTGTCGATGTTGAGTTCATCTCTGAGTCTTGTGAAATTGAGCCTTGTCAAAGGTTTAGTAAGTATATCTGCCTTTTGGTGTATAGATGGTATGTATCCGACCCTTAACTTCTCCTTAATTACTTGTTCTCTTATGAAGTAGAGGTCCAGTTCTATATGTTTTGTCTTTGAATGGAGAACTGGATTGAACGATAGAGAAATAGTACTCACATTATCACACCAAATTGTTGCCTTTTTGTTTGGTGTAATGTTAAGTTCGTTCAGAAGAGATTCTATCCACATAACTTCCGCTGCTGCACTTGCCACACACCTAAATTCAGCCTCTGTGCTGGATCTTGACACGGTGCTTTGCTTTTTTGCACTCTATGAAATTGGGTTTTTTTCTAAATAGAAGTAGTAGCCTGATGTAGATTTGCGATCATCAGTGTCTGTACCCCAATCAGCATCAGCATATGCATTGATGTTTAGTGACTGACTTGATTTTAGGATGAGCCCATGATTAATTGTCCCTTTGAAATATCTGAGTATTCTTTTTACTGTTTTCCAATGATTGTCTAGACGATTTTGCATGTACTGACTGACTTTGTTGACACTAAACGATATATTTGGCCTTGTTATAGTTACATATTGAAGTGCACCAACTATACTCCTGTATTGCTTTGCATTTTGAATTGCTTCCCCCTTATATTTTGATAGTTGATGATTTGTGATCATAGGAGTTGGTAGTGCATTAGCTTTGTCCATTTTAGCTCTTGATAACATATCTGCAATGTATTTTCTTTGATTGAAATGCATCTCTGATGTTCCATATCTTTGAACTTCAATTTCCAGAAAATAATTCAGATCACCTAGATCTTTAACAGAAAATTCTGAATTGAGCATTGCGGTAACTTTCTTAATTTCAGATTCACTACTTCCTGTAATAATAAAATCATCAACATAGATTATGATATAAGTGGTAGCAATATCATTAATTTTAGTAAATATGGAGTTGTTTGATTTTAGAGGTTTGTAGTCAAGCTTCACAAGTGTTGACTTGATTTTGTCAAACTAGACTCTTGGTGCTTGCTTTAAACCATAGATGACCTTGTTGAGTTTGCACACCATTTCTCTGTCTGATTTGTGAGTGAATCCTTCTGGTTGCTCCATAAATACTTCTTCCTGTAACACACCATTCAAAAAAGCATTATTCACATCTAATTGTTTGATGCTCCAATTTCTATTTAAAGCAATGATTAGTATGATTCTAATAGATGATGGTTTCACAACAGGGGAGAATGTTTCAGAAAAATCAAACCCATGCTGTTGTGAATACCCCTTTGCAACAAACCTTGCTTTATAATTAGAAATTGAACCATCAGCATTTTTCTTTAGTTTGAATGTCCACCTACATCCAACAATGTTATTGTTTTCTGGTTTTTTAACAAGAACCCAAGTTCCTTTGTTAACTAGAGCATTATATTCCTCTTGCATAGCAGCTCTCCATTTATCACTTCGAGCAGCTTCTATGTAAGAGGATGGTTCATCTTGATTTGTAGTGATGTTGATAATTTTTGGTTTATGTATACCACATTTTGCTCTAGTTAGCATTGGATAAATATTAACATTATTTCTGACTGTGATGTCTGAATTGTTATCAGAACTATTGCAAGCCACAGTATCATTGCTGGCAACTTGATTATCATTTTGGCTGCTGATCTTCTGTCTTTGAATACTTTGACCATTGCTATCAGCTTCCCAATCATCTTGCTCTTGACCTGGCTTCCTAGTGGGCATGGTGAGTTGAGAGTTGGTGCTTGTGCCTTTAATTTCAGTGTTGCTATATGGATATACTTGTTCATTAAATCTTACATGTTTGGAAATGTATATATTTCCTTTGTTGTCTAGGCATCTATATCCCTTCTTATTATTACAATATCCTAAGAAGGTGCATGATTTAGATCTAAAATCTAATTTGTGAGTATTATAGGGCCTTAAGCAAGGGAAACATTGACAACCAAAGACTTTTAGATGTTTATAATCTGGTTTGACCTTAGTTAGCACTTCTTGTGGACATTTAAATTTGAGATTTTTTGCTGGCAGTAAGTTTATTAAATGCACAGCAGTATTAAATGCTTCTGGCCAAAATTTTAAAGGCATAAAAGCTTGTGCTAGCAAGGTTAGACCAGTTTCGACAATATGTCTATGTTTTCTTTCAATGATCTCAGTTTGCTCTGAAGTATATGGACATGTAGTCCTATGATTAATCCCCTTTTTCTCAAAGAAGGTTTTTAGTGGTAGGAATTCCTTTCCACCATCAGTTTGAAAAGTGCATACATGATTACGAGTCATATTTTCAACCTTGTTAATAAACTGAAAAACTATATTACTAGCTTCTGACTTAGTTTTTAGCATATAAATCCATACAGACCTTGAGTAAGCATCTATAAAGGATATATAATATTTGTAACCATAGTCTGAACTAATAGGAGCTGGGCCCCATAGATCACTAGCAACTAATTCAAAGAGTTTTGTGTAGCAAGTGTGTGAATATGGAAATGCAAGTTTATGACTTTTTCTCAATTGGCAAGAGGTACATATATATGAATCAGAAATGTTACTAAAGGGAATGTTATTATTATTCATAACATGCTTTACAATTTCTGCACTGGGGTGTCCCAGTTTATAGTGCCATAAATCGAATACATTGTCATTCATAATATTCATTACACAAGTGTTCCCCTTGTTTTCAGAAACTTTTGAGTTACAGAAATCAAATTTGTACAACCCATTGATTTCTTTACCCTGCAAAATGATTTCTTGAGTCAGTATATCTTTAACTATGCAATAATAAGGGTAGAATTCAAAGAAGACATTGTTATCTTTTGCAAATTGGAAAACACTCATTAAATTCTTTTTAATTGAAGGAACCCTCAATAAATTTCTTAGGAATAATTTCTTAGGTCCATTTATACTTGCATTTCCAGTATGTGTAATATGAACAGTTTTTCCATTACCAACAAAGAGGTTTTGTGTACCTTTGTAGTCTTTGTTTTCCAAGTTTAAGTTGCTGAGATTGTTGGTCACATGGTTGGTTGCTCCAGAGTCTGGATACCAATATTCATTACTGACATCATCTGCTGTAGCAATTTCAGTGTTAAGGATCTCTGCTTGACTGTTATTGTTGCCCTTGGGCATATTAATTGTATTGATATTAGCATTGCTATTTTGTTGTGAGGGAGTATAATCCTTGTTGAATCTGAAATAGCATTTATTTGCACCATGTCCATATCTCTCCCAAATTTGACACCTTATTTTATTGTTGACATTGCTTCTGCCACCTCTCCTATAGGGGTGGGCATTTAACCGAGTTAACCGACCTAACCGACTTAACCGATCTTAACCGAACCGCTTTAACCGACAAAATCGGTTAACCGAAGTTTCGGTTAACACGACCAAAGTCGGGTCGGTTAACGGTTAACCACATTTTATACAACGGTTAACCGTTAACCGAAGAGTTTTTAATCAACAGCCCACTCGCAAATCCAATGCCCACAACCCGAACCCGACCCATTCTTAACCCTATCCTAATTTGTACCTTTTGCAGCCGCTATTCGCATTTCACAAGAATCTCGTTCAACCTCAGATCTACAAAATTTGACTCCCCTGCTAACCAAGAATCCAAATACAAACCGATCATCTGACGCCTTTGCCTTCATTCATTACTATCTGGATCATCGATTCGAGCAATGGTGAATTCTAGCATGTGAGTGTGATTTATTTTTTGTAGTTTTAGTTATTATCTATTTTATTTAATTTTGTCTGAGTGTTTAATTCGTGTATATTCATATCAGATTATTGAGTGTATAATTTATCTGTTTACTTCAGTTTAATTGCTAATTTACTATTTAGTTCAGATATAAGAATTTCTCTAGTATTCTTATCTTTTTTTGTAGTGATAGGTGATGGTTGTTGTTATGATTGGATTTGATATTCCTTAAGAATTACGTTTAGGTGTTGTGTGTGATTCATGTGTATCTTTTCAAAAATTCAATGGAAATTCACTTTTTTGCTCTCAGAAACATGCACACATGTATATTCTTATACTCGTTCATATTTTATTGATGTGTCAATTGACTATACAGTTTATTTCTATGGTAATGTTGGTTAGTTTCTATTGATATATAATGATCATGTTATTCAAAGTCAAACCATTTATGCATTCATTCAAAATTTGTGTGCAAAAAATGTAGCACATGTTATGACCTACAAACTAACTAATGCTTCTCTCGTTCTCAATTGATTACTCAAATGTAGTCCATCTATTAGTTAAAAAAAACTAACACTTGGAAATTATGATTCATCTCTAATTTTCGAACTTAATAATAGTCAAAAAAATCTTCTAAAATAAAGTTTCCCAAAACACATATTTCGAACTTAACGACGGCAAAGAATATGACTTATTCATCGCAGATTTTGTCCAAGCTTCAATAAGTTAATCTTTGATTGATTGATTTGCATTATTGTAAACATATGCATTATCTCTAAATAGAGCTCTTGTAAATTAATTAGAAGTATGAAGTGAAGAGTGAAGAAAGTAACCTGCTTGTCCACATGCAGAAGCACAAATATATGCATGTAGCTGCGAGAGGGTTCAGTTTAAAATAGTTTAAGTTATATGAATTAATTTGAGTATGTCTTCGCATTTGATTTTGTATCATCTCTAAATAGTTTAATCATTGTATGATTTTATGAGCCTTGCACACAACCGGCATATTCCATTGGTTACTACAAAAATGGGATCAACTTATTTGCTGATAATTTGGTGGATATATATAAGATGCGCTACTCGTATTATTTGTCCAAATGGCGAGTTTAATCAAATTAACATTCTTATTGGCTGACAATTTATTAAAGTGCTTTTATATGATATTTTACCGTTTCAGCCACAATTTATTAAAAGTGCTTCTATATCTATGCTGACATGATTTCAAATTGTCAGTCATAATGGTTTTGGACAACCCATTTCATCCACATTTCATATATACCGTTGTATTCGCATTAAACAATGCAGCCAGTGAGCCACTAGCTCAGTTCATGTTTATTTACAGTAATATGCTTATATAGTTCTATAAATTTGCATTTTGCAGTGGAAAATGGATGGACTTGACGCTCACTAGCTCAGGGGCTCAATCTCCAAACCATTTATATTAATGCATTGTCAAACTGAATGTAATTGTATGTTGTTGTATATTTTGTTGTCTATTGTGAACTTAGTTTAGTTTAGTTGTGAACTAAGGTTATGTATGTAATTGAATGGTGGACTATTGTAAACTTTGTTTATGTTGTGCTCTGCTCTTTGCTATGCTACTGATAGCAGTTCGGTTTATGTATGTTGAAATATATACGGTTAACCGTTGGGTTTAAACGGTTAACCATGCAACAGTTAACTGTTTGGTTCGAATGATTAACCGAACCGCTAAATTTGACCGGTTAACCACGGTTAAATTTAACCAGTTCGGTCGGTATGGTCGACCGATCTTAACCGACGAACGGTTAACCGAACCGTTGTTTTTCACTGGTTAACCGTCCAAATTAATCAATCGGTTTGGTTAACCGACCGTGCCCACCCCTACTCTCCTACCTCTGTTGGATGATCCTCCTCTCTGGTAGCCATTGAACTGCCATCTCCCTTGTCCTTGTTTGCCTTTGTTGTAAGTATAATTGACTGATATATCTGAGCTTACCGTTTTGGCATGTTCAATTCTTCCTTCATGTGATAAGAGAGTGGAGTAAACAAACTGTAGTGAAGGAGTTGGTCCCATGGTAGAGATAATTGCCATAACAGCTTCATATTCACTGTTTAGACCACTGATTATGTATAATACATGTTCAGAATCAGGGACTTTGTGCCATGTTGAAGCCAACTGGTCACATAAATTTTTAACCTTGAGCAGATATTCATTCATAGTCATTTCATTTTTCTTGATGCTTTGTAATTGTCTTCTATGATGCATGATTCTTGCAGATGACTGAGATGTGAAATTTCTTTCAATTGTTGTCCATACTTCTTGTGCAGTTTTGCAACCTGTAAGTTGTGGTAGAATAGATGCACTTATGGATGACATCATCCATGCACATACAAGGTTGTCTTGCCTCTGATGTGTTGTGTATTCTTGATTTGGTACCAATTTGTCTTCGCTGTCTTTGACAAACTTTGGTGGTGTAATTTTCGTACCAAGAATATAATCCTCTAATCCATAACCTCTAATTGATGTCTCTACTTGTAATTTCCAGAGCAGGAAATTGGATTCATCAAGTTGAATTGAGAGCAGTTGACTCTGTGGCTTGACAGTGGCCTTCATCAGATCATTAATTGGATCTGATTGAGTTTGGGTGAGAGATTCTCTTATGTTGGACATCTGCGGGCTTGTAGGATCACCTAGATTCATGTTGATTGACGAGAAATGTCAGGTATAAGGATTCTTGCCTTGAAAATCTTGAATTGAGAATAAGAGAAGAAGCTGTGCAGTTGAATCTTGATGTTCTTGAGTTCAACTGAAGTTTTTTCTTGATTTTCTTGATCGGTATTCAATGGATTTGAATTCTTTATGCCACCAAGCTTTCAGTGGTAATCAGAGGCAGCCAGAGTGGTGAACTGGCGAGACACTGATTTCCAGTGATAGCAACAACTCTCAAATGAGAAGATGTTGAATCTTTGATGAGAGGAGTCCAAGTGATGACACTTTTCTGATGGACGTTAATCTCAGATCGAGCAGGTGCAGTTAGCACACAAAACTGCTCTGATACCAAGTTAAAGAAATGCAGAGTAATATATTTGATGAAGAGAAAGCTTCTTTTGTTAATACAGAATATATTACAACCAAATGTATGCAATGCATTATATATGTTACATATTGGGCTTAATACAAAAGAGCCCATGATCCAAAATAAACAAGACAAGTAATAGCAGCCCTTGGATCTGATGAGTGGCTGAGATGATGCTAATGAATATCCTCGGATTGCTATTCTGTTGACAGAGAGAAAACACACTTTACTACTTTACTTTTTACTCAGTTATCATAGGTTTTTTAGCCTGTCATACCTATCAAACTCTTTGAAGCTTTTGTGTTATTAGACAATGATGTTTTAGCCAGCCTACCTATCAAACTCCTATGATTTATAAAGAAATATTCTCATCCTTTATTTTACCAAGTTGAATGTCAATTTCTCAACGTTCGATCTAATTATCTCCGTATTCAAATAACTGATGTACATGCTAAACTCACATCATACAACAAATTTCAAAACATGGACTCATGGTGATACTAGTTTTATTCGGTGGACAAATATCTCAACCGTTTTTACTAAATTTTCCTACCAACCGAGACTTTGTATACTATTACCATTTCATATCTAGAGAATGCACTTTAGTGTCTCCCTTGCTATATTTCTCTTCAATATATGTTTGTACCATTAGTTTTTGCACTAAATGTCCACCTAATCCACCTTGATGTACCATTGTTCTTTAAAAAAAATGTTTAATTCATTTAAAGACCAAATAAATTCAACGTATCATCTGGGCAATCAAATATGGCTAGTAATAATCGTAAATAGCTGAACACCTTTTTTACCCTCATTCAATGGAAAAAATTATACCCTGCAAAAGTATAGCGAACATAATTCAAATTAACGGGCCATCCTAACCGAATTATGTCTACGAAATTATAAGAAAATTTTCATCAAACAATATAAAATTGAGAACCAAGATTGGAATCATGCTAAACGAAGATAAATACATTATTATACTCATAGACCAACAACTAAAATGACATAATTTAAATTGCAAACTTAAATTCTGATATCAAATCAATTTGTTAGCCTCAATAAATAATTTAAAGAGCTAATTAGGCACAAGGACAAACTTTGGAAAAAAATTAGACGGAAGGTCACTAATTTTCATTTTTGGGCTGAAGCACGAATTTTGAAAGAAAATTAGGCTGAAGGACAATGCTAAATATAGCTAGTATTTTGTATAGTGTGCTAATTAGAAGTAGCACTATATTCGGTTTTACATTGTACAAAATGTTGGTTGTATTTAGCATTGTTAATTTTCTTTCCATGTTTGTACCTTAGCCCAAAAATGAAATTTGTTGTCTATCAGTCTATTTTTCTTTTTTATTTGTCCTTATGTCTATTTTCCACTAATTTAAATCGCTAACCATCTACATGTTTCTTCAACAACATGTATCCAAGATAAATCAAATTCAATTAATCAATGAATTCTTATCTTTACAAAGTATGAACTTCAATAAATTCCAAACCTTTAACAAATATAGACATTAACAGACCATCAACCGTCCGTGTGCAAAGCACGGCCTCTATGTTTATAGTAAATAAACAAATAATTATAAAAGGTGAATAAGAAAGAAAAGAAGTATCCGAATAGAATGTATCCAAATAGAATATAATGATTTACATATATTTTTACCTTTACTGCCATAACAGAAATTTCGCCAAATCCAGGAAAACAGTTAGCATGCTCGCTTACTATTCTTCCTGTCAATTGAAAAGGAAGTTATCGTACAATTTAGTATGAACGTAATCGTTTGAGCAACTGAGTAAACAAAATTTTAAAAAGCCAAATCTGAAGCCAACCGACCTTATAAAGGACGGATAAAACAAAGACCCGACAAAATAAAAAGTTTCAAAGGAAAAAGAAAACTGTTGAAAAAAAAAATGCTACGCGGCCATGATACCTTTAAGTTGAGCAATAGATTGATGACCGTCAATCGTAAAAGAGAAATGAGTGTCGAGATCGGTATCGATGAACAGTGGAAGAAGAGAGGAAGAAGAAGTAGCCATTACGCTTCACATCAGTGCATAAAATCAAAATTCAATAGAGTGGTATTGGCCGTACTATGCAGCGCAGCTTTCCATACACGAAAATTAAATGCTGCCCACTTTACACTCTCCGCTTTCCTCCTCGAAAATCTCAACAGTCATTGTATAAGAAAACTTACCACAGCAATCTTTTACCCGTTGCTTCTGTTTAGGTCGCATCACAGATGCTGGATCCCCGAGTTTTGGTCATTCGGTTCAACTTTTGAAATTGAATGGTTATTGCCGTCACATGCATCGTGCATCGGACCCGTCCGGCACAAATGGCCAACTCAACGGCTAAGTGACGACCCAAAATTTTAAGCAATATCAATTTAATAATATTTGATAATAATTAAATTAATTTGATCATTTTATCTTACAAATTGACAAGTTAAAATTATTTTAAAGGTTAATAGTAATAATTTGTTAATATCTATCAACATTTTTCTAACAAAATAAAATAGGTAAGTTTAATTCTTTTGAAACTAATGATTTGAAAATATTTATTGTAGCAATTTAAGATTGGTAAGATTTATTTTTCCAAAAGTTAATCAGAATATTTTCTATTTATAATATATATATTGATATATTGTAAATAGAAAGTTTTTAATGTAATAAAAGCTTTATATTCAAATTGTGATCTATTCAAATTTTGTGGCTCCAGTCAAATGCTGCTTCTGTCCTAACGCGTTTTTGGAAATGGTTATGTGTGCCTATCACCTGCGTTGCTTAATGGGTGTAAAACGAACGTTACGGAAAACGTAACGACTGTACTCCAAATTTTACTCTTACTTTGGACATCATCCATGCATATAAATGGAAAAAACGTGTTGTATATATATGTGTTGACAAGATTTTTAGTCAACTTAGGGATAATAGTTTGAGAGGGTTTTAGCAAATGCTTATATATATATATATATATATATATATATATATATATATATATAAACACACACACACACACACTAAAACCATAGTTTAAATGATTACGAGAGTAATAAGCAATGCAATCAAATTAAAAGCTTTATATTCAAATTGTGATCTATTCAAATTTTGTGGCTCCAGTCAAATGCTGCTTCTGTCCTAACGCGTTTTTGGAAATGGTTATGTGTGTCTATCACCTGCGCTGCTTAATGGGTGTAAAATGAACGTTACGGAAAACGTAACGACTGTACTCCAAATTTTACTCTTACTTTGGACATCATCCATGCATATAAATGGAAAAAACGTGTTGTATATATATGTGTTGACAAGATTTTTAGTCAACTTAGGGATAATAGTTTGAGAGGGTTTTAGCAAATGCTTATATATATATATATATATATATATATATATATATATAAACACACACACACACACACTAAAACCATGGTTTAAATGATTACGAGAGTAATAAGCAATGCAATCAAATTAAATGACACACGATATAAAGTGGGTTGATTTTAGTAAATATTTATATCCTTTATGGTTAATGATTTTACTTCTTTGAGTTTCTCAGTTACAAAAGATAATTATAATAGTTTTTACAAGAGCTTTAAGCTGGCAAATATATCTTATGAAAATAGAAATTTCAATCCTTGCAGAGGTACATAGGATCCGTTATTTATATATGAAGAGAATCTGAAAATAAAAGCAAGAATGAAACCTGGATTTTTATCTGGAAAATTCAATCAACATGCAAGTTCTTCATCAATGCAAACATGCAACTCAGTAATCAACAAGCAATTCAGGAAACATTAACATGCAAATCTGAAAATACAGCAGATTAAATTTCATCATGCAGATTGAAGTTTTAGAGCCTGGAAACAGTTCTGTTTTCTGCATTATAAAGGTGAGTAAATGATTTTTTAAAAAAACAGTTTAATTCCTGTTTCAAGCTGTTGTTGTGATGAATATTATGTTGTTAATGGAATACTTGAATTTAATTGAATTGCATGTTTGAGTAATGGTTTGAATACCTGTATAGTTAAAAAAAATGTTACTGTGTTTATAAAACAGTTTCAAATTCTATAATAAATTCAATAACTTGATTTTAGATTTGAATTGGACTTTGATTTGTAAATGGAAGTTATTTGTAATCAATTAATCTATTATTTAAAAATAGTTATAGGATTTTAAAATGAATGATTTGCTCATATTTTCAAATTACAGTAGAAAAATAAATTGGATCAAAAATTTATCAAAACAATTTTAAGTTTTGATTACATAATTTAATTTGTGATGTTAAATTATGAATTTTAATGGTTGAATCACGATTTTTAAAATAGTAATTTGTGTGAATTCGTGGTTTGACTGATTTGGGTAAAATGATCAATTCACGGCGACCGGCGGCGTATGGGACGTCGTGGTTGAGCTTGAAGGTGGAAGAGGTGTCGATGATCGTAGGAAAATTGCTTAGGGATTTTTTTATCGATCGTGTTGGCCAGAATTGATCGGAGTAGGGTTTTATGCCCTGAGTTTGACGTCGCGGTTCTTATGAAATTTGTGGTGTTGAGGTGTGATCGGAATCCATCGCGAGGTGAGCTGTAGGCGTAGGTGATCGGGGTGGTGCTTTGGCAAGAACGGCGTGGTATTTAGGGGTCTATCGTTGGAGACAAGGCTGTTGCTGGTGAAGTTCGTTGCTGCAGTCTGGGTTTCAGAGAGTCAAATATTGATTCTCGATCGCAACTTGATTTTTGGGCTTTGCGTAGTGATGTAGTGGTCGTGGATGACTCGTCAAGGCCGCGGCGATGATCGTTGGTGATCGGAGGATTGGTGCATGATGCACAGGCGTGATGATGTTTCAATGGATATTGGGTTTTGGGGAAGGAGGATGGAGGCTCGAAGTACTCTTCGTGTACCTGTTGTTTTGACTCGAAGTAAGTTAAGGTTTGGGATACTCGGTGTTTTTACTTGATTACCCGAGATCCACGCGAGTTTCTCTATGGGTTGCTCGAGTTTGTCGAGCATGTTTCAGTTTGGGTACAGGAAGTTTTAAAAATGTTAACAGTAATGTTTTTAAAAGGTTTTGAAACAAATAAAATATGATTTTGTAAATCATTCAAGTTTTAAAACCAAAGTAAAACAAGTTTTTATTTTATAAAACCAATTTGTTCAAAGTTAAGTTTTAAATAGGTTTTATATATATTTAAATAGAAAAGTTTATAAAATAAGTGGAATTTTTAATAATAAAGTTGTATTGAATTTTATTTAATAACTTTGGAAAGTTTAAGATTTAAAAGTTTATTTGAATATTTAAATTATTGATTTCTAATATATTTTTATTTGAAATAAAGTTTAATAATTAATAATTTGGTAATTTATTTATAATAAAGATTTTCTTAAGTAATTTAGAATTTTGATTTAATTTAAGATAAATAAATTTGTGAAAATAATTAGGATAATTCAATTTTTGTTAATAATCAAAGTGTTATTGGTTAATATTAATAACCTAATTAAGATAATGTTTTCTTAATTAAGAATCTTTATAATATAAGAAGTTAAGAATCATTTAATTAAATTTAAACGATTAATTGATTAATTAAGTAATTAATTTGTGATTAATTAAAAATAATCACTTTGGAGTTAAATAAGTATAATTGTTGGGTGAAGCAATTAAGTGATTAGTTACTGGAGGTAATTAAGTAAAGGATAATTACTTTATGGGAGTAATTAAGTGGACGTGATTAATGGTTAATCACTTGTGTTATTAATTAAAGGATTAATTAATATAAGTAATTAAAGGTTTAAATTATTTAATTAATGGTTAATTAATAAAAGGATTAAGAGTATTTAATAATGTGATTAATTACTTGTTAAAATAGTTAAATTAAAGGAAATTTAATTAATGAAGTAATCATTAATTAATGAAAATAATTAATTAATCGTTAATTAATAATTAAAGGATAATTAATTTATAATTAAGTTTTGATTACTCAATGTAATTAAAAGTAATTAATCAAATGTGATTAATTAAAAATAATTAATTAAACGTGATTAATTAAAAACAGTTAATCAAGAGTGTTTAATTATAAATAATTAATCAATTGTGATTACTTAAAGGGTCATTAAGGAATAATTATCAGAATAATTAAAGAGTAATTAATCAAGTGTGATTAATTTAAAAGGGTAATTAAGAGACAATTACTTGATATAATTAAGAAGTAATTAATCAGGATGATTAATTAAATTTGTAATCAAGGAATAATTACTTAATGTAACGACCCATGATTTTTAGTAATTAAAAATTTAATATTTAATTAATTTTAAATGTTAATAAGTGAAATTTATAAGTCAAATAAATTTAATTTGAATTATTGGATTTAATTGAATAATTAAATCGATAATTTAATATGTTAAATTATGGAAATAATTGAAAATTGAGTTAAATATGATTGAAAATGATTTGTAAAATTTTATTTTATCATATTGAAGTTAGAACGATATTTTAGAACTTTTAAAATTGAATTAAAAGTTTATTTGTGAAAATTGAATATTTTAATATTAAAATCAACTAGTGAAAATAGTCAATTTTTGGACAGTATCAGAATTGAACGAAACCAGTTCCATTGGATCCGTAATAGTTAGTTATTATCGGATTTCAATTTTCGTGTCAATCGGAGCTATCGTTTGATCGTGGCAGCTCGAAACGCATCGAGTTATTTTTAATAATATTAATTTGGCGAGTTAAAATAGCCATTTTTCAAAAAGTCTCGGATTTCGACGAAACCAGTTTCATCGGATCCGTAATGTGATATTATTGTAAGGTTTCAAATTTCAAGTCAATTGGATTTACCGTTTGTCCGGTACAAATTAAAACGCCTAGAAAATCGCTTAAATCGGTTTAATTTAAATTGAGCGTTTATTGCCATAACTCGCACAGATGTCCGAATTAGCTTTCGAAACCTATTCCATTGTGTCCGGAACGCGGGGTAAACCCTAGAAACGCTGGTTACGGCGCGTAAATCGGAGTTTGGAATTTCCGGATGAATAGTGTTCGTTCGAAACTCTATAAATAGCCCACCATTCTAAAAAAAAAAAAAAAAAATTCTAAACCTAACCCTAATCTAACGCAGCCGCCACCAACATAATCAAAGGCCGAAAACTTCCACACTTCATCCCTTGATTTCTTCCAATCCACTAACAATTAGAGAAAACTTCCAACTAGAAAGATGTAGAGCATGGTGAGGCGAACATATCCAACGGTGGAGATGGGTTTTGGAGCGACGTGGTGGCCAGAAAATGAGTGGAAAGGGGGCCGGTTGCGCACGCAAAACGAGGAGCAGGAGGCAGCCGAGCTTGCTTGTTCTTAGGCCGAGCATGGAGGGGAGTGAGGCGCACGTGTTCATGCTTCCTGATCGAATTACCGTCGAGCGTTGGGGGATCAAAATCGAACCCTAGTTAGGGCTAGAAGGGTTCATGCGCACGGTGATTATCTGGAGCACGCGCGTACATTTCTGGAAAGGAGGGAGAAGGTGCGTTCTACGGTCAGGATGATGGAGGCAGTGGATCCAAGGGTTGAGATTAGTGTAGGTTTAAAATTATATAATTTTAGTTGTAAATTTTATATAAAAATCGTGTAACTTCAAATATTCATATCTTTTTCATACGAGGTCGAAAACGCGCGAAACCAGTTGTGTTGGAATCGCATCGACGAGCACTACGCGATGAAATTGGATTGAAGTCGTTTGGAGTTAGTGAGAATTTTGGGAAAAATTAAACGTCTGTTTAATTTTATTCGAAATAAATCGCTAAAACGGAATTTGAAATCAAGGTGAGAACTTCTCACTCAATCGAATTAGTTTCGATTTTATTTTAAATAGTTAGATTTAAAATATTTGAATGCATGTTTGAATGATGATTGTTATCTATTGATTGTTAAAATAGACATTATGCGCCGTTAGTAAGCGGATGTTATTTATTAAAAACATATACCGCGAATATTTCATAAACAGTGAAATTGGTATTATATATAATAGCAATATATATATATATTGGCATATGTATATATTGGAGTTATTGATTTCCCGCATTTATTTGTTTAGCGGATGAGACCCTATT
Source organism: Allium cepa (assembly GCA_030765085.1). NCBI lineage: Eukaryota > Viridiplantae > Streptophyta > Magnoliopsida > Asparagales > Amaryllidaceae > Allium > Allium cepa. The sequence goes on along the minus strand of CM060942.1, from coordinate 690,897,310 downwards.
GCGCCGTCTATTAAGCGGATAATATTTTAAATCACATATACCGCGATAATTTCGTACTGGAGCGAAATTGGCATTGTGCTAATGTTTTTGGATGCAGGAAAACAGGTTGGAGGGATCCAACAGGATTCCTCAACAGTATTTATTTGATTTTGAATATTTTGATATTCGTTGATTATCATATCGATATATGATATCGTTGTAGTCGTGATTGACTATTTGGTGTGTAGCATCATTGAACCAAATTTTGAGATTTTAAAATGATTTTAAAGTGATCTTTGAAAATATAAAATATTTTTGGAACCGATCCATTTTAAATAAATAAACGTTATAATTTTTAAAGTTATAAAAATTATGATTTTGAGAAATACGGTTAAAGATTGATTTTTGAGAAATATGGATTAATGTCTTTATAAAATAGTTAAATTGGGATTTTAGAATTTATTGTGAAAAGTTTAAATATAGGATTTATAAAATTTAATTATTTTATGAATCAAAATGGTGAAATAATAAAGGAGATTAAAGATGTTTTAAAGAATAATATAAATTGACTTATATTAAGAGATTTATAAATGGATATTTATAAATTGAAATATTGACATTATAAAATGAGTTTTTATAAGTATTTGAATGAAGTGAAAATGAATTTTGTAAATGAATGGAATTCATAAAATTAAAAATGGTGAAGTTATAAATGAAATTTATAAATAGTAAGATTTATAAATTTTATAAAGTTATTAAAAGAATAGTTTTGAATAAATAATTGAAGCTTATAAGTTATAGGATTTATAATTATGAAGTTCAAAAGAATGATTTCTTGTAAACAAATGAATTATAAGTGTTTAACTTATAATATGAATTTTAGTAGATAATTGAGTTACAAATCGAATAAATTAATAAAGGAATTTATAAAAGGAAGTTGTTATAAAATAAATAGAAATGGAGTTTATAAACGTTGTTTTATAAATTCGCAAACGACTTATTTTGATAAGAAAATTGTTGAAACCTATTAATGGAGTTATATTCACGTTTTTGACTGTGAATAATCCTTTGAAATAAAATGAATAAAAGGATGAAATTTGTTAAACGTAGTATATTCACGTTTTTGAATAGTGAATAATATGTTAAAGAAAATGTTTAGAATGTGATATTTTAAATAGAATTAAAACGATCTAACGATGTTTTAAATGTGTTGAGATTCGAAACCATAGATTTCAACATTTATTGTTGAAATAGACGCTTTCGAGAAATAGAAGGAAATAGTGGACTATAACACTGTTGTTATAGTAAATGATTTCCGAAAGGAAATGTTTTGTATAGTATTGGGATTTATATATCTATTTTAATTTCAAATCCCTATACTAGTGATTTTGGGACGTCGTAACGATGTTTTACGCAACATTCGTTTTGGCCCAAATAAATATGTTTAAGAGAATGTTTTCCTTAAAGAATGAAATATATACTTAATTTCGATTTAAGTATATTGAATATTTTCTAAGTATTGAAAATAAATAATATAAAGTGAATTACTTATGAATAAATAAGTATGGAAATGTTTTCTAATATTTCATTGAATAAGTTGAGAATTTATCTTTTTGAAGATAAATTGAAAATGAATAATTAAAATCATATATTCATAGATATTGTGAAATATAAATTCACTATGGAATTTATAAAAGAAAGTGGGATTGGTTTAGAAAAATAAATATTGATTTATTTTTGAAGTGTGAAAATTATATATCTTGTAAAGATATTTTGGAAAATAAATAATTTGGAAAATTATTTGGAAACTGGTGATGTGTGCATATCCATTGATAGTTCAATAACCGACTATCAATATTTCCCTTTGAATGGGTATTTGTTGTGATTTGTTTGAATTTGAATGCCACACTTATTTTTGAATAAGCGCTCACTATTCGGGTTAACCGGGAAAGGACCATGGGGTCGTATAACCCATTCCGAATATGTGATACGTCGTTATAAATTGCATTGAAGATCGGTGTTGAAGACCCGGTATTTGCAAGAGCGATAGGATGACCTGTCGATTGACTCTGCACTGAGTTGCTCCGGTATTGAGTTCTCCCTAAGTGATGGGAAATCCGATCAGGATTGTGAATATCCGGATTGCAAGGACTTCTTTGTAAGTGCCTTCGGTTTTGTTCGAGCCCGGAACAGACTTGTATGGATAGTATGCCTGACATTACAAGTTGAGATATAAAGCCGATTTCATTCAAATATATTTCTGTTGGTGGCGGAAAATTTATTCTTTTAGCTTAACACCCTTCTCTGAGACGTACGAGCTCAGAGGTTATGTAGTTGAATGTTATCAGCGATATATTCCCATTTTGGTAATGTGACATGCTGAGTGTTGCTGTGAATGATCATTGTGTTGATTATTTGTGATAAGATCGTTTATTTGATCGTCTATCTTAGTGATCATTTCTATGATCATTTGTTGACCCAAAGCATGGCTTTTGTATAAAGTATGTTTTTGTGGACGTGACTTCGTCGAGCCTCACACCCCGTAAATGGTCAAAACAGGAAAGAAGCAGCAAGGTTATGAGGGGTAGCGCCCTTTAGGATGTGTGCATTTCCTTCTGGAAAAGGGTGGTATCATGGTATGGAGCCCAGATACTTACTCATGTTGAAAACACTTTGTTATGATTGTGTGAATTGATTACGAGCGCTCGGTGAAAAGGTCCCAAAGGACCGGGGGATGGCATATTCGGTCAGTTGTTACTCAGTTAGGGGTAATCCGGCCTTGTGTTGGTAGAGATCCGGTTTGGTTCTCGGGGATGTCCATCCAGAGGCATTCTCACGTGGCAATGGGAAGTTCCTTGGCCTGATCATTCGTTGGAAATCCAAAGAAACAATACGAGACTTGTACGGTTTTAGTTGTATAACCTGCCATGGAATGTGGCGGTAACCTGCTATTGAACATGGTAGCTATAGTAGGCATAAGTGCGGAATGTCTATGCTGGCTAAGATTTATATTCTACTTTCGAAATAAAATTTCTCTACATTATGCACTAGTAATAATATCAAATGTTCTTTTAAATGCGTATCAAGCATCTTTGACTATCATAAGGAGAAATCTCCTCCGATTCTGCGTTTGCATTGTGTGTGTGTGCGGGAGGCCTTATGGTAGTCTCATTTTTAAAAGCATTTCGAATTGACTTTAAAAATATTCATCTATTTTGTTTTCAAAGATAAATAAACTGTTTTGAGTTCTCACACCAGTCACATGACTGACTCGGAGTTTATTGTTTTCCTTCCTAAACTCTGGGTGCCCACCAATTTCCACACGGGCAGTCAAGAGTTAAGGTTTATCAGGATATTCAGGAGTTGCTGGAGGCAAGATGGATGGCATGGCGTATTACTAGTTACATAGTATTTCTTTTTCCGCTGCACTGTTAGATGTTGTTGTTGTTGTACACTCTGATGATATGATGTAATGAAATGTAAAGTATGTGATGTAATAACTGATATAGTTCTTTGTTTAAAGATTATTGATTTATTATTATATGTTGTTCCGCTGCGAATTGTGAGATTCTGTTGTTGTTCAGTTATTGTTCCGTTCTATTTTCTTTCTGTTCTATTTTCTGTTTTCTTTTCTCTATATTTTCTATCTTCTCTCTCTTTCTCTCTTCTTCTCTCTCTTTCTTTCTTCTTAAACCCATAACTATTCGGTTTTTCGGCAACGAAAAATCTCGAAAACGTTACACTTAAAGTAATTAAGTAATAATTAATCAAGGGAGATTAATTCAAAGTGGATAATTAAGTGATGTTAGTTAATTAATTTGAAATTAATTAATGAATATGTAAGCTGAATTGATGATAATCCAAGTGATTAAGGAAGGAATTAATTTAATTAAGGATTAATTAAATTAATTAAGTTGGATCAAACCTTGTGTATGGATGATTAATGATTGGTTGATAGTATCATTGGATGAGTTAATGATATTGGATGATATCGTATGTCATTGGTTGATATGTGATGATTTGAATGTGATATATCTGAGATGTGATATATATGCTGCTTTGTATGGACGAATGTGATAATAGTGGATTATCTATCTGTGTAATGTGAACCATCCATTTATGTTAAGTGATTTTCTAAATATCTACTATTTAAACCCTTAAGTACAACTTGGACATTAAAATGGCGTTTGGATTCGGTGAGACCGTGATCGGGTTTCCATATTTGGATATCCGAAAACCACATTAATGCTTCTATTTCACAAATCATAACTCTAAATATATTAAATTTATAGATCAAACTGATCGGCTTGGAAATACCTTCGCAACTTTTATAAATACGATGCCAAATTAAACGTGAAATATGAATTAGTCACCTTTAAATGTATTTCACTTTTAATTTGGTCATAATCTTCTTAAGCATTTATCATTGTATTTCACATAGATTCATTTGATCGTTATGAAAACTTGTTTATAATCATTATAAGTACTAAATAAACATTATATTTGGACCTAAATAGATTGAAATAATAAAAAGGTTGTAATATTACTTGTTTATGCGAAGAAATTTGATTAATACTTTCTCTTCCATTGAAAATTGAAAACTTGAATTTTCTTTTGACCCACTCCTTTTCTCATTTGATAATGGCAAACAACCTTAAGTTATTTTTGTTTTTGTTTGTGTAAATGTAAATAAAGATATTAAATGTTTTAATGGATATAAAGGTTATTGTCATGAACTTTGGACTAGAACCCCTTGTTAATCTATTTGTTCATTAACCTCTTATTACACTCAAACCGGCACCATTCGGTTGAGTAAAAATGCATTATGGTCGAAAAGCATCACTTTAAATTTTATTTTCGATTCATAGAATTTCATTTCATTACATGTTAATTAATTAACCGATAAATAATTTAAATATACATCAAATATCATTAACCAAGGATGTGGCTGAGGCGTGGGCCGATGAGGTTGAAGATACCACCACCGAGGATACTGCACATGGCAAAGGTGGCGTTGTTGGAAGCCTCGTTGTTGGTCGTCGCCTAGTAGGCCAAAGAGGTCGTTGAAGTACAAGACGGTGCAATAAATGAAAGCCATCGCAATGAGGATTATTCGTATCAGGGGTGAGATGTAGTAATACCACTTGGAAGAAGGCACAGTAGTGGGAGACTGCAATTTGGATGACGCATTGGTTTCTTATTTGAATTCGTCACATTTTGAAACTTTTGCGAAGAGGGAGGAGATGCTTTGCATTAGCATCGAAAAGAAGAGTGCAATGTATGAACTTTTATTTTGTACCGTTTTTGATGTTTTTTTAAAAGAGGAAGTGAAAATATGGGTAGTTGCAAGTGGAGGTTGACTTTTAGTTAGAAGATGGTGGTGATAATCATCGGGGAAGTCGAGGATAGAGTTGTGTGGAATTGATTTGAAGGTTAGGTCTTGAAGCATTTGAAACATGTTGTTCATAAAAACAAGGAGTTTGAAAATGGACGATTTGTGAATGACGAAGTCTACTTTTGTGGTTTCATTTATTTATGGGGTCATGGAAGAAATGACAGCGAAGTGAGGATAATGGTAAAGCACCAAGATGACAGTAATTTAGCTGTAGCGTAAGCGAGAAAATAAAAAAGTTGGAATCCTCTATCCTTAGAGGTCATGTGATCTCTTTAAATCACCGCCTTCCATTTGGTAAAAATAAAATCAACTATTTTGAGTTATTGATAAAACGGATGATGGAGACAAGGAGAGGACAAGAGACATGATAGACGTCGCAATGTGATCAGCAACAAATTTGCATATTTCGCCATAGTTTAAAGCATATGGTTAGTTGCCAAACTGGAGGATTATTTATCAGCATGACTTGCTTGAATGTTTTACTAAGTGGATCACAGTGTAGTATTAGGCTGCTTTGAGTCATAAGTTTAAGATGGTGCAACGTCTAATATTAAATGGACGTTGCAAAACTGTCAAATACAAATATTAAAAGGATGTCTATTTCATGTTCATTGAAAAATTAACATGGATGACATCATTGCATACTCAAATACAAGTAGACATGTCAATGGACACCCGAAAAATCCGAAATCCGTTCGGATTCGTATTCAAAAAAAAATGATGTCATCCGATATCCGAAAAAGGATGCGAATATCCGATATCCGAAAAGAAAATCAGATGAGCATGCGGATATGGGCATATCCGTATCCAAAAAACATCCGTCCGACCAAAAAATAATTATCATAAAAATTATAATTATGTTATAATATATGTAAATATAAAAGTGAATACGCTTTTGTGTTTTTCTATTTAGTCTCACATCATGAGATATGTTCCATCTCATGCTCCAAGGCTTATATGTAAAGGAGCCTATGTAATGTAATTGCATTAATCAATCTTATGTAACTGATATCAGTCTGAATAGCGTTTTCTCCTCTTTTCTAGTGGATTCTGCTTTCTTCATTTTATAACACGTTATCAGCACGAAGCTCTTATAAATCTTCTAAACGGTAAGCTATCTTTCTGATCTAATTGATCAAATCTTTCAGATCTCATTCTATTAATTTCTTTCTTTCTTTTAGATCTCATTGTATCATTGATCTAATTATTCGGATCTGATTATATTTGTACATCTTATTTTTTGTCCATATATTTCAGATCTTGTCTTGTTGTATCTTATTTTTTCTTCTAATTTTTCAGATCTCTTGTAGATCTTAATATCATGTTCAAATGATATATTTTTTAGATCTGTAGATTTTAATCATCAAATCTCTTATTAATTTTTATAAATGCATATCCATTTTTTGTGATAATTTTGAATTTGATCTGAAACTAAAATTGTTTCATAGACTAAAATGTAATTTCAGACCTTATTCTATTAGTATTCTTTTTAGATCTTATCCATCATATATCTAATTTTCCAGATTTCATTATATATATATATATATATATATATCTTATAGATCTTGCTCTATTAATATTATCATTTTAGATCTCATTTTACCGTAGATCTAAACTTTTAGATCTCATTCCGTTGTTTGGTAAAAATAAAAAGGGGGGCATTCATTTTGAATTTTTTTTGTTTGGATTTCGGTTTGAATAAGAAGTATAGAAATGATTTTGCTACATGATTTATATTTCCGGAAGAAATATTTTATTGTTTCTTAGAGAAACAAATATAAGGATAATACGTGTCTTGAAGATCGTATTAAGTTTATATGAAAGAATAAAAACCTAAAGTTCATTTATGCGAAGGTGAAAGATTAAAATTTTCATAAGCTGAAATAAAACCTTGAAGAAAATAAGCGAGCAATTCCAGAAGAAATAGTATGTTGATATGTCCAAAAGACATAACATAAAAAAAATATGTTGGAATAACATTACAAATGTAGTAAATACTATTTCCTCCAAGAGAAATAGTATTATGATTTTTATGTTCGAATACAATTATGAAGAGTCTTCTTATTTCACAATGTTTATCTAATATTGGAGACCTGAAGTTCTCAAATAAAATTTATTCATATAAATTTGTATTCCTAAAAAAGGGATTATTTATCAAAACTCTATAAATTTGAGATGTGAAGCGTTGAATTATTAGAAAAGCTAATTTAGATTATGGTAAATTCTAGTCAAGTTTGCAATCAAAGCTGAAGTTTGATAATGAAAATCAAGTTGTGCCATTTATGATCTAAAGTACTAAACAAAGACTTTACTTTGAAGTAAAATTGGAACCTGAAGTACTAAAAATATTTGCCAATAGTATTAACTACTAAACCGAATAAATGTATAAAAATTTGTTCGCTCCAGAAGTGGTGATAATAAAAAAAATCTCCAGAAGAGATTTGCATATTTAGTAATGATAAAATGTCTCGAGAAGAGATTTGTTGATATATTTGGTGTTTTTATTAAACCAATTAATACATAGAAATATATCTACTCTCCCACTCTCTTTCTTTTTAATATAAAATAAGGTATTCTAACAGGAAGTTTATTTCCTAATTTTTTTTCCTTCTTCCATTCATCCAATCATGCCTTTCAAAAGGTAAAATATGTAATAGATCAAGTTTCTTTTCTTTGGCTTATCAAGTAAGTATTTTGGATTCTTCATAAAATGAATGTTAATATTATACACCCATTAATTCTGTTATATTATCTTTCCTCTTTCAGCAAAGAGGTATTCCAATGTTTATAATTTCATATGCTTAATCTTTTACCTATTATTGTAATGTCACAAGAATATACTTATTGATTGTTATCAATAGCTGTAACTCATACAATATACTTTTTAGTTGTCAAGTCAAACTATTTCGTTTTTCATGATATTATTCATACACCGTGTGATGTACAAATTTTCTCTCTATGTACTCATAATATGTAAGTAGCCACATATATTAATTCGTATATTAATCTGTAGCAATTAATAAATCTATAAATAAACTTAATTGATTAATGAGAATGGTCCATCAAAGATGCGTATGAATACTTCATACATTTATTATTCTTTTATATCTCTTATTGTTGACAAGGATCATAATGTACATACATGGTATATATTTGTGTTTCTCACCATTCCATATGTTATGAATTAATAAATGGTATTTAATACTACCTATTAATATTTTTAAATCTGCTTATATTATGAAAGTAAACATAATAAAGTCAATACAATCTTTGATTATAATTCACCTCTGCTCTACCAATCAATCCATATAAAGGCATTTCCATATTTTAAAGGTAGTTTTGCATTTTCAAGGAAACTAATGAATGCAATTAATGAGATTAGATCTAGACCAGAAGGATGTAAATAAGAAATTATAGTCACTTTTTATAGATTATATTTGGTTGTCTTTTGCTATTTTGCAGTAATGTATTTTTTCCTTTCACTGCAACTACTATCAGATATGGGTTCTTATTTTATGAAATGCATTGATTATATACCCATAAACAATATTCTGATGCTTATGCATTTTTATTTCCACTTATAGTTGGTAATATGATAAACATAGCCAAGATTGAATTTAAAGCTTTGGACTTATTAGAAGATAACTTTTTGTCATAATTATTGGATGTTGACATCCAATTACAATCTCGTTACTTAGAAAACGCCATAAAAATGACGATCCAATATGATAAAACAATGGCTCTTATATTTTTAAGGTATCATATCCATGACAAACTTAAAATAAAATATTTAACTAAAAAAAGATCATCTTTACCTATGGAACTCCCTGAAGGAGCGTTATGACCATCAAAATATGGTCACACTTGTAAACGCTAGACATGAGTGGTTGAACTTGAAGTTTCAAGTCTTTAAATCTGTTAGGAAATACAATTCCTCTATATTTAGAATTACTTCTAAACTGAAATTATGTGAACGGATTGTCTAGTAATACTAACCTGAAGTTAGATCATATCTTCGAAGTTGATGACGGAAACTTCATTAATGATGAAAATCTAAGTGCAATAATAAATGATATGGTTGAATTGATCAATAGTAGCAGCCCGAAGTCTGCTATGTGGATTTTATTTTATTTCAGTTCAATAAATCAGTTGGAAGTTGGTGCTTGTATGTTTTTCCTTTCATAATTAATTGAAATAATATACCGATAATGTTGGCTTTAATCAGTAGTCTATTTTAAATTTTTGGAAAGTACTAGCATTTATTTATGCTTATAAATTTTAATGGTTGACTAACTATATTGTCTTTAATTCTTATGATATGGACCATCAATATTTGAGCGATAATATATGCCTACTAGATAGTGCAACTACTTATATGATTTTGAAAAACCAAAAGTTTTTCTCTGAACTATCTGAAAATATTTTAGCTAAAAATTTCAACCATACCAAATTTGCTGCTATAATTGAAGGGTCCGGAAGAGCCCATATAGTATTACCAAATGGTACATATATCTTAATTCAAAATACATTATACTCAAGCAAATTTAAAAGAAATTTCCTGAGTTTTGAGGATATATAAATGAATAGCTACCATATTGGAACTATAATGAAAACGTCAAAGAATATCTTTGCGTTATTTCTAAAATTAAAAGCCAGAAGCTTATTTTAGAAAATTAGGTATAATTCAACTGGATTATATTTCATGAAAATTGGGCATAATTGAATCTCATATTTAAACATGAGCCAGAAGCTCACAAAAATCACTTGAATGCATCTTATCAATTGATAAAAGAATTATCCTCTTATCATTAATATGTATGGTGTATTTGTTAGTAGCAATATGATAATGGATCAAAATGAGAATCCAAAGATAATTATTATTTAATGTGACAATGTTTGTCAACATTGAGTGGGAGGATAAAGCGATACAAGTTCATTTTGATCTTCAGTGTTAAATATTTGTTAAAATATACAATGACGCAAAATATTAAGTAACTTGAATAAATTATCAATAATATCCCCGTAGACTTTCTCCAATATAGATTTGAATCCTTGAAGGATCAAAATGTGTAAACCACATCTGAAATATGGTACAAAAGTCGGGTTGAAATAACTTTGGAGTAAGTAATTAAGATGTTAAATAAAAGAGATGAGTGTTCTTGAAGAAACACTTAAGAGTGCTCTTGAAGAGACTAATGACATGATTGTCAAATTACCCTAGAAGTGGTTTAGGTACCTAAAACATGATAATCAAAGAGATCTCAATAAATCATGTCTAGAACCGACAATAAATAATTATTGATGATAAATTTGTAACTAATAAAGCGATTATGTTTATAAATAAATTAAGGATCTTTACTTAGGGGAAAACATGACCGACCATCATGAATCCTTCACTAATAGAGAAATATGGACATGTAGTCCGTAAAGTAGCAAAAGTACTTGAAATGCTTAATATACCCCGAAGGTATAAATATGGTTTAAATCATATTAAATGATGAAAGTATACAAATTCCTGAAGAATATAAATAAGTGGTGGTTATAAAGAAGGCAAAGAACGAGAAGCATAGATTACAACCTACTTTTAAGTATTGTTGTAATGAAAATCTTGACATAATTCATGATGAGTAGATTACTTTCTATTTTTAAGTATCGTTGTTGTAGGATCGATTTCACCCTAGAGGGGGGGTGAATAGGGTGATGATATTGATTATAAAAATTAATTGCGGAAGCTTATAAAATAATTTCAACACAGATCACAGATTAATAGCAGCACAGAAAAATAGCAGAATATAAAATGCAGAAATAGAACGACACAGAATTTACCCAGCTTCGGCAAAACCCTGCCTACGTGCTGCCCTCAAGGTTTCTACTAGAAATTAGATAGTCAGACGCTTACACACGTAAACTCGCGACACCCGCTATCGACTAAATCTAACTCTACGCTCAAAACCCTGCCACAACTCAGCCGCTGAGTTGCGAATTCTCAAACTACGCCACGTAGTTTGTCCCCTAGTCACACGACTAGAAATTTAAACGGTTTAAAAATAAAATACAATTAAAAAACAATTTAAAAATTAAAATAACCCTAATTTTAAAATAAAAGCCCTTTATAAAATAGCCGACCCTTTTTCTCTTCTTATATTTTTGAGTTCGGCCCATTGTTTTTTTGAGATAGCGGCGGCTCTCTTCTCGTCTTTGCAAATTAGGGCTTCGTCCCTTCGATCCAAATTAGGGTTTCGCGAAGTGCCTGACTTATGTTGATCGATTGCGTGGGTAATCGCGTGTAATCCTTGATCGATCGTTTTCCTTGTTGCTCACTTCGGCTGCTTCGTTGATCGAGTTCTTTCCTTGCTTCAGTATGTAATTTATGTTTTTTTGTGCTTTAGTGTTTTCGTACTTGAACTCGATGGATGAAATTACCGATGATGATTTGTTTATATACGAGTTCGATCTCCTTGAATTGCATTCGTCTGATTTGTTCAATATCATGCTTTAGGCCATTCGATTTTGTTGAACGTTAGTGATTTGATTGACTTAATCAAATTCGTATATTTGATGCTTGCTCCTCATGGTATTGATGTTTAACTCGGTCAATTATTTTGGCCACCACGGTTTCGAAATTGACCTGTTCATTGCAATCAGTTGTTCACGGCTTCAACTTTTTTCTGTAACTTGAATTCGTCAATTGATTTCGTGATTCATGATTTTGTATTATTTTCGGCCTTGACTTATACTTCATTTAGCTGGACTTGTGATGTTGCTCTGTCTTTGTGCATTTCACTGTGTTCATTTGAGTGCCGAGTCTTTGAGCATTGTTGTGAGTAGTTTGTATTATTAATGAGATTCATATTTATAGATCCAGAAGTATTTATAACCAATTTGAGTTATCGAAAGACGAATATGAATTCAGAGGAAAATTTTAAATCAGGGGGAGGATCATAAGTATTTTATAATGCACTCTTTTTCCCTAACTAAGATTTTTCCCACTGGGCTTTTATTAGTAAAGTTTTATTGAGGCATTATCATGATACAGAAGTATCAACTCCCCTGTAACATTTGAAAATAAGTTACAATGTACTCTTTTCCCTTATTTAAGATTTTTTCCATTGGGTTTTTTACTAAGGTTTTAACGAGACAGTGTCTTGATCTTGAAGAATCAAACGTCTTTTCAAGAAATAACATCTCAAATATGTTATTTAAGTTAAATTGTATTTTTATCCTTGACTAAGGTTTTTCCCATCGGGTATTTTTATCCTTGACTAAGGTTTTTCCTATCGGGTTTTCCTTTGTAAGATTTTTAATGAAGTATTATATTGATCCAGAAGTATCAAACTCTATTTGATTCTATAAATTACTGAAATATCTCATACTATATTGTATTTTTTTTTACTTCACTAAGATTTTCCCATGGGGGTTTTCTTAGTAAGGTTTTAATGAGGCATTAGTTTGATCCAGAAGTATCAAACTTTATTTGAAGAAATGAGAAAATAAGATATGTCATTGTACTTTTTTTTTTCCTTCACTAAGATTTTTTTTCAATGGATTTTTCTTAGTAAGGATTTTAATGAGGCATTATATTGATCCCGAAGCATCAAACTCTTAGAAGGAATATCATTGTATGATATCTATGATTTCAAGTTGCATTATTTTCTTCGTTCAAGGTTTTTCCATTAGGTTTTCCTAATAGAGGTTTTTAATGAGGCAACAGACAATATTCATTACGACTGAATGGATATATGAAAGCAAGATAATAATGAGGGAGAGCAACTCATGGACGTTTCAAAAGGAACAATTTCTAACTATAATATGAGCATCAAAGATTTTGAAGGCGCATATTCAAGGGGAAGTATTATAATATATGTAAATATAAAAGTGAATATGTTTTTGTGTTTTTCCATCATGGGATATGTTCCATCTCATGCTCCAAGGCCTATATATAAAAGAGTCTATGTAATGTAATTGCATTAATCAATCTTATGCAACTGATATCAATCTAAATAGCATTTTCTCTTTTCTAGTGGCTTCTGTTTCTTTATTTTATAACAAATTATTACCGATTTATTATTTAATGATGAACTTAAAATATACTTAGAAATGAATTGTTCCACCTTAAAAAACTGATTAGTATTATATTGTGCATATTGTCATTTGAGAAAGTGGTTGTTTTAATTAAAAAATATTAGTATAATAAAAATCTTATTCAATTTCGAATGCAGATATATCAGATATTTTCGAATATCCGAAAATATCCGCTTCTTATTTTCGAATGCAGATATTTTCGAACATCCGAAAAATATCCACGGATGCGGATACGGATGTTAATTCTCAAATATCCACGGATATCGGATGCGGATACAGCCATATCCACATCCCTTTGCATCCGCTGACAGCTCTAAATACAAGAGTATCAAAATCCACCTTATTCATATTTTTAACATCAACAAGAAACAAAAACAATGTTCAAGCAGCAGGAATAACAACACGTTTGAACTACATGCATCTTTTTGAAACAAGATACAAATATAACATAAGAGATTACCATAGCATAACTTCAACATGAAGCAACTACCATCTGTTAATTAGTACTACCATATGTTTTTTTTTCCAGCTTTTAAAGGTAAAAGTATTGCAGCAACAAAAGGCAAGGCCAAATCCCTTACGGTTTACACAAAAAGATTTCAAAGAAGTTAACTTTCTTCTTCATCATCATACCGCAAACTTGTTTATAACAACATGCTTCAGTCTTCAACTTTCAAGGCCGGACGAAGGTGTGCCTTTGTTTTCCCCCACTGGACTACTAAAAAACAACCTCTTTCTCCTTTTCTCTGCTAACAAGAAAGTACACATATTATTGCCAAACACAAGGAGCTGGAAAGGAAAAAAGAATGAACTAAGGTACTTAAGATCCTAGTAGGTTTGTTTTTGCTCATAAAGCTGAGATGCTAAGATATTGACAAAAAATAAAATCTCCCCTTCTTTATATGCATACAAATGATAAATATTATTTATAGCAACCATGCAAAGCTCATGAGAGTGGAGTACAATAAATCAGACTTCTCAAACCAATTTCCATAACCTCCTGTGCATGTTATATTACCGTATGTCAAAAGAATATACAGAGAATTATGCGTTTGAGAGCAAGGGCGGCGGACTTCCTAAATGGTGGACTCGGCTGTGCTGTAGCCCCCGAAATCTGAGTTTCATTAAAATGAAAATACTGAGCCATGCTTAAACATCTTTGTATATCTATATGCCTTGAGTATGTCTACTTAAGGCATATCAGATTTGGATCTCATAATCAGCTACATATTGATATGTTAATATTTGGAACCCCAAAAAAAAAAGCACCTTTGAGAAATTGTTGTTCAAACCTTTAAATCACAAAAACATTTTAATCTGTTAAGATACAGTGACCTTTTAAAGTAAAGGCAATGCTCAGTACTGCTACTTATATCCATCAATGTATGCATATATATATAGCATATTGCTCAAAATTTGTTAAATCTACCGATCTATGAAAGCTTTGGCTCTGGCTTTCCACTTATAGCAAATTCAAGATGCCTAGGGAATAAAGTTGCTCTATATACAACAGGGAGGACAAAACTAAAATGGTTTTTTTGCTCTTTCCTCTTATAATCATAGTTAGCTACATTTCAAAACATGCAAAAAATAAATAATAAATAAATAAATAAAGGTAACTGTAAGAATGGAATTAGAGGGTGGATCTAGGGATGGGCTCAGCATGATTAAAAATTATAAGTAGAAAACTATAAATATAAACGAGGTGAAAGTGAAATAGTAAAAGATTGATGAAAAAGAATACATGCCAAAAGTTGGAATGAAAAGACAATATAGCAGTCGTGATTTAAGAGAGAGAAACTGGTAAAGAAAGAAAGATGTGGTGGCTCAGAAGACGATCAAAGTAATCAAGGTTTCAAGATGGGTCAGCTTTTACCATTGCTTATCATTAATAGTCCAAACGAATTCTATTTTACCAAATATAACCTTAAGAATACCAAAAGGGTAAGCATGATCTTTTAAAAGAATAATAAAAATACACTTTGATGGAGTACATTCATTTCATAATGTAAAAAAATCGACTCAATAACCATGAAAAAGTCTTGGTAATTATACATAGGCAGATTTGAACCTACAATATGTAGCTACAATAATATATTTTACCACGACTACTTTTACACTACTGCCATCATTTCCACAAAATACTTGCAAATTTTTCAAATAAAAATATAACCCACCCATGATGAATTCTTGGGTCAGCCCTTGTTTAAATAAGTATAAACATCTGTATGTAAAATACATCATGTTTTGACTTGTTTAATTAATATAATTCCAAGCTTCTACTGAGAAATTTTATAACTACAAACCTTTTTTATGCACACTAAATAGCATTATCCTGTGCAAAATAATACTAGAATTTCATAGACGTTACCTGGCAATGTTTTTGGGACGTTATCTGGCAATGTTTTTGTATCATCCAAACTAACATTTGAATCATCTTTTGCATTGCAACCAGATTTAGCCTTTTCAGTTTCATGCGTGTTGCTTCCACTACCATCGTTCTTCTCGCTTTGCATGAAAGTAGGAGCCAATTCATCCTCATTTGTCTTCATTGATTGATTCCCAGATCTTGACCTCGGAATTTTTCTGACTACACATTTCTTTCTTCTCTTTTGAGGTGGGGCAATCTCTTTTATATTGTTATCCAATGTAGCAATTTTTTCATCCCCATGCTTACCAGTAGCCTCGCTGGTTGTTTCTTTCAAAGAGATGGCTAAACCAAGTATAAATCTGTCCTTGGGAATTTGAGAAGCTGGTTCATTTGAAAACTGTGTAGGCAGATCATTTCCTGTGGAGTTTTCCTTGATGTGTTCATGTTCCAGCATCTTATCAGTAGTAGTTGTATGACATTTTAGCAGATCAGCTGACGATACATTAGTCTCATGCATGCCGGAATCCAAATTACTTGATGTATTGTTGAGCGGTTTGGCTGGAGATGACATCTCTATAACCATTCCTTTTCCTTTATGCTTATCATCAACATTAGCTTGTAGTAATAATTCAACATGCTGTACAGTACTAGGTTGAGAGCTTTCCTTGATGGAAGCCGCTGTTCCAGATTCATTTCCAAAGTCATTACTGTTGATAATTGTTTCTTTCACAATACTCTCTTTAGGTTGATTGTCTGCTCGAGTATCGTTAATCTTATGCAATGAATCTTCAACTAAAGGCTTAGCAGAAAGTTCTTTGTTTCTTGATTTTTTCTTTTTTCTTTTATGTTTGGGATCAGTAGAATCTTTCACTGTAGTGTTAGCGTCAAGCTGAACTGGAGCTCCATGGATGCTATTACGATTCGCAACCTCGTCTGTTTCAGGCAGTATCTTCTCCATATGAGTATCAATGTCTATTTTGATCTGAATTTTCTGTGAAGCGTCGTCAGCTACTTTGCTCATTGAGCT
Organism: Allium cepa; assembly: GCA_030765085.1. Taxonomy (NCBI): domain Eukaryota; kingdom Viridiplantae; phylum Streptophyta; class Magnoliopsida; order Asparagales; family Amaryllidaceae; genus Allium; species Allium cepa. Next base: position 690,880,456 of record CM060942.1, on the reverse strand, counting down.
ATCACCGTGTTCAACTGCAAATTCAGAATCAATGCCTAAATGTAAGTTCTCATTCCTAAATTTTCACATGCTGTACTCTTTTACTTGAGGTACTTTAGCAGTGATCATACTTATGTACTGTTAACTAGCTTGGTCTATGGAGGAGGCACTTCCACAAACTATTCATGGATGATATAAATTATCTTATAATTTATATATTACACACATGATTTCATCTCAAATTTTGCTATTAGTCACATCTAGTCAACAACATGATTACTACTTAAACTATTTGTTCTACTTGATTCGAGCAGTAGAAATTGTTGTTTTCAATTTCTTTATTTCTTACGATTTGAATCCTGAGTTGTATAGTTTCCTAACACTTCCAATATGATTCTCAAATTTCGATTCAGAATTTATCACGAACCCAACTGAGAAAGAAATTATTTGATCCATAATGAGATAAAAAAAATACCAAAATGTTTGTTTAAAGCTACACAAAATACCAAAATGTTTGTTTAAAGCTACACTTCAAACATGATTTATTTAATTTTTCCTCTAAAACAAAATAAAAATAAAAATTTAGGGCCCGTTTTGGTTGAAAACTAGTTTTGTGTTTTCAATAATGTATTTCATGATGCATGGGAGACGAGAATAAAGTAGAATACGATCAATTTGGAAAATGGTTTTCAGTTTTTAATGTACAAAATTGAAAATGCTTTTTTTCCTGGTTTTCGCCATTTGGAAAATATAAAAAAAAAAAACTATCGTCTTCCTTCTCCTTCTCTCATTTGTTGCAATGACTAGGATCTCTTCTTTCTCTCTCGCGTCATTTGAAAAACATACTGAAACACAAAACGCAAAACTTGTTCTCAAGTCAAACACCCCTTTACCTTTTCAGATCCATATATTATTTCATAACCTAGATAGAGCAAAGTTTCTAGCACGTATCATTTGAAATACACGTTACAATATTGATCTCTTTGAAACTAAAATTTGCAACTTGCATTCATTTTAAATTTTAAATTTCAGCTTTATAACTTACGATTTGAATCCCATTTTGGAAACCTAGATAGAAATTTTAACATTACGTAGTGCATAAATTTATTCCTATGTACATTGGAGTTGAATATACATCCAAGTATTAATGGATTTTGATACTCCTATGTAGCTTCAATTAAAATGTAAATTTGGAAATAGCTTTCACATATTTGACCTTTATATGTAATGCAATATGTCAAACTTTAATGCTTATGTGTCAATATCACATATGAACTTTGGTTTTGAACACCATATATGCAAGTGTAGTCCTAATTCCTACATGTAACATAGAGTAGAACCAAAATTTACTTCAATCAATGTATGTTATCAAAATTCAAAGCATTGCCTTTCTTCATAAAGAGTTAAAGGTAAGCACATTGAGTAGATCTATCCATTGTATCATGGAGAAAGCATTTAAATGCCTTGATTGGACTAAAAATTTAATCATATCAAACCATGACTTGATCTCCGTAGTTATCAATTAAGAGTAGAGCAATCCTGTTGTGAATAAACTAGTCTTTTGAAAAGAAAAGAACTTACATGCTTCGGACTTCGAAACATTACTATATGACCAACTTTAAAAACTTTTTGCCTAATACTGTATAACTAGTAAAACATCCAATGAAAGCTTGTGTTTTCTATCATTGTTTCTTTTTTGGGTTTTGACGTTTCTTTTTTATGCATAGAAAATTTCATTTACAGCGTCATTATTACATCTCATGTACACTTCTGTACTGTTCTAAGAATTAAAAATACATTAACTATTTAAAGGTTCTATAAGAAGTTCGTATACAATTAATTAAACAAACTAATCAATATATGAGCATACCGTAATGAGAAAGTGTGTTAGAGGCAAATAATTTACATACAGATCATTCCAAGTGAAGTCAATGTTATTCATGTAATCAGTTTTAAAAATAATAATTTGAACAACACTTAGTGTAACAACGTTGTAGCTTCCACGCCAAAGTCTAAGCCGTTGCTACATGATTATAATTCTTTCAAATGCAACTAAAACAAACAAGAAACATGTTTGAATTATTATGATTAGCTAACATAATTAATTAGATAAAGACTCCTATTATTCAGAGTTTTAAATCTACTTCGTCTCATCCGAGATTTCACCCCGAGATTCACCTTTTGCATTGGACGAGACAATTTCAAATGTGATTTTCAATTGTTTGACACCCATATCGCCCGAGATCTTAAAATCTCAACTCCAGATATAGACCAAGATGTTAATCAGGGATTTTCTATGAAACCCGAGATTTGCTATGAAATTCAAGATTTAAAAGCTTGTTATTATTTCAGTATGTTGTCATGATAACATAATTTGATTAACCATATGGCATGCTGCATTTGACAAATATACTAGAATGTTGGCACATAGAATATAGGGAAATCATTAATTTAAATGTTTGACTGCTTATATCATAATATGGCACCTTTAATTTCGTAAACAATAAACAAAAAAAATTCTTGAGTAGAGCCTTATAGATGAAAGACGAACGCCGTAATCAAATTGCATTATATTACCACAAATAAACTTCATTTCGTAATTATGATTATAAGTAAAAATGTTCTGAAACTGAACGTGAGAAATAAAGAACTTCCGCAAATCGTTATAGTATGATAGACTATATTTAGATCTAATACATCTTCACTTACCATAGACTATATTTAAATCCCTTTATACAAAGCGAAAAGAAGAAGAGTAAAAAGAAGAATATGAGTTACTGTGCTACAATTTATTGCGTACTCCAATTTCTTAAAGACGCACTTTGATTAGGCATTACTGTTGACGTTTATTATCACAATGTGGACAATGGACTCCTTTTCCAACCAGAGTGGAATTTCAGATAGTTATACCACCTTTTGGTCAAGGCTGTAACGGATGAATATCAAGATAGAAGATCGATTGAAAACAATGTTATGATGGATGTCGACCGAGTTTGACCGAGCTCCTATCGAGGTGAAATTGCGAGAAAATGAAAAGCAAGGCTAGAAAAGACTATGTTTCAAATTTCAGGTCAATCGGAGTTCGTATGCTCGAGATATGGATGAATCAATATTGGAAGGAACTGATTTCGTATCGAAGATTTCGTATTGATACATTTCGTATCGGAGATTTCATATTGATAGAAGTGGATTCAGCTACTTTGGATCGACGTGTTCGTATCGATCAGGATGGGCTCAGGCTACGGATTTCGTGTCGATCCATACATATCGATTGGATGGCGAAGTATGTCGATGCATTTCGTATCGATCAAGGCTGGGATCGATACGAAGGATGAAGCGTAGTAGCATACTTCGAGTCTGTTCGTATCGTTCAACATTGGGTACTTCGAGTCGATGCGAAGGAGGGTTGGTCGATGGATACGAATAGAAGCATAGTTGATGAATACGAAGAAGACCGAAAACGTTAACATATGGATGGTAGCACATGGATACGAACTGCGGGTGGTAATGGATACGAAGGGCATAGCATTCGATTGATGCGATGGAGTCGTGTTCGTAGCAATCGTGTTCGTAACGATCGATACGAAGAAAGTAGTCATAGCGGCGCGAAAGGTCGATCTTCCTTGGATCTTCGAGACACGTCATCGATGCCAACTTGTCCGATTCGAAGAGAGGAGAGTATGGAGATGAAGTGATGGATGCGAACGCGACAGCCAACCGATGGACACGAACTTGTATCGATCATATCTCACAATCTACAAGTCTAAATGCTATGAAATTTTCACAGAAGCTTACGTACAACCTAAAGAATGTTCCTGCTAAATTTCGATTCGAATTTATCAAATCTTGATCGATACGAAATTTGTTCGTATCGATCACGGATCGAGCCGAAATCGCCAAGGATCGATCAAAGTAGGCCCACTCACGTGTCAGAAGAAGTCTTCCAAGATCTGAGCAAGACATTTGCATCCTACACCTATAAATAGCACCTAGAGCCTACAGAAAAAGGATCTTTTGGCTATCTGACGTCCAGACTCTGTCGGAAACATCTTTGCACTACAAGGTTGTAGTTGTACTCGAATTTTATCACTGTAATCCGCTGTAATCATTTATAACCAGCGAGGAAAGTCAATAAAAGATTAACTTTTAAAGTGGACGTAGGCCGAAGATAGTCGAACCACTATAAATGATGTGTCTCTGTCTATTTCTTTCCGTTTTAAGTTATTACTCTTCATTTTTCAGTCTCCATGTTACCTGAATTTGTGATCTATGTCCATATACTGGTGCTTTCACGACATTTGAGATCTGTGACCAATTTTGGCGCAAACACAGACAATCGTTATAAGTAGGGCTGTCGATTTCTAGCACGACCCAAAACACGACTCGAAGATGACACGAAAATTAGCGGGTTTGGGTGACACGATAACACGGACGGGTCAATTTTGGGTCAACCCACCATAACCCGTTTAATAAACGGGTGGGTTTCGGGTTGACCCGTGAACCCGATTTTGACCCGCCAAACCCGTTTATTATAAACTTTTTTTCTTTTCAATTTGGGCCGGGTTCGTCACTTTCATCTCGTGTTTGTCCATTATCTGATAAATGTTAATTATCATTTCCTTTTCCTCACACCACAGCGCACAATTCACAAGTCACAAGCGGCCGGCTAGGGTTTCTCATTTCTCCTTCGTTCTCATTTTTCATTTCCACATCTCCCCCCTAATCGATCGCACGGCCTCGTCTCCACTTCGTCCCCTCATAATCGATCGCACGGCCTCGTGTCCACTTCGTCCTCCCATAATCGATCGCACGGTCCGTCTCTACTTCGTCCGCCCATAATCACTAGATCCAGGTCCGAGTACTACTTCACCATCCATCCTTCCAAGGTAGACATGTTTGCTCTTTTTATATCTTGTAAATTGAAAAATTATATCTCGTCTTAAATTTTTGTTGGCACACAGGTGCTCTTATTATGTTATTGTTGAAAATTTCTTGGGGTTTTCAAATTGCTTTGTTGTAATTGTGGTTGTCAACTCACTATCACAAACATATGCTTGATGGTCCTGTTTATTTTTCTATGTTGTTTCATAAACCTGAATATATGAATTACATCCACTCTCTTGAAGGCTCATTACTCTAATATTTGTTGTGTTATGGACTAAGGGAATACATCAAACAACTATAACAGCCTTTGGTAGCTTACATACAATTTACTACCTACTGTTGGCAGGATATAATTGCAACTGGAGGGTTAGATACAAATGCAGTGCTTTTTGACAGGGAAGTAGGACAAATCTTCTCAGGCTTTTAGCATACCGAGAAGCTTTGCTGAAGTGAAATGAATATTATGGGAATTGACTTTTTCGTTTTATTTATTTGGATAGCTAGGTGATGAACTGATGATGCAGATTGATCTTTAGTACATTTTGTATGTGGTTGTTTTTAGTTTTTTGATGGTTGACAAGTGAATTTTAACTGTATCTTGATGAGTGATGACCATGTTCCATTTTTTGAACTTTTTGAACCATAGAAATCATGGAAAATAGTCCTTGCTTGCATCTGACTTGCTTGCATTTTAGTCCTTGCATTCATGGAAAATAGTCCTTGCTTGCATTCTTAATTACCATGTTCCATTTTAACTGTATCATCTATCAGTCAAAAATTCATTTGTTATAACACTGTAATAGTTAGACAATTTTCAAGAAAAGAAAAAATCGAAATAGTTACTTGGTGAAAAAAGCTGCCCTGAATTTTTAGCAGTACATAAAGTATGATGATAAGTGTATTAAAACCAAGTTTGCAAATGCATGTGAAAACTGGAAAGTGCCAGTATAATTAATTCTGATTTCAGAACAATCGAATGACATTCATTCTGCTTTAAAAAAGAATATATATAGTGGCGTGGTTTGACTAATGCTACCAGATTAGGATTTTCAAATGTTGGTACATTATAACTTCGTCAATGAATCACTAGTGATGGATTTTCTTTTTCTTTAATTTCGCAGAAAGGAGATGGACCCTTTTACACCAAGTAATGAGAGTGGAGAACAAATTGGAGTTGCCAATATGCAAGCATTGGAAATAGACGACATAGAAATAAAAAATGCAAAAGCTGTTGGTAAGAGACGTAGGAAGCTTACTTCTGAGGTATGGACTAAATTTGAAATTATTCCCTTGGAAAATGATGGAAAGCAAAGAGCTAAGTGTATGAAATGTGGTGCTATTTATTTATGTGATAGTACTTATGGCACCGGAAACCTAAAACGTCATATTAAAACTTGTTCCAAAACTACTGATCGTGATCTAGGTCAATTGCTTGTAAGTCAGACCGACGGCTCTATTATACCAAGGTCTTCTAGATTTGATCCGGATAAGTTTAGAGAATTATTGGTAATGTCAATATTGATGCATGATTTGTCATTTCAATTTGTTGAGTATGCTGGAATTAGACAATTATTTTCTTATGTTTGTGTGGATGTTAAGTTGATTTCTAGAAATACCGCTAGAGCTGATGTGATGAAAATGTACCAAAAGGAAAAAATGAAACTTAAAGAAATGTTAGTTTCAATTCCAGGGCGAATTTGTTTGACTTCTGGCTTATGAACTTCTATAGCAACTGATGGGTATATTTGTTTGACTGCTCATTTTGTCGATTCTAATTGAATACTTTAAAAAAGAGTGTTAAATTTTAGTTTCATGCCTCCTCCACATACCGGAGTTGCTATGTCAGAAATTTTTTATAATTTGTTGACTAATTGGGGCATTGACAAAAAAATATTTTCCATTACCTTAGACAATGCTAGTGCAAATGATGTATTTGTTAATTTGCTGAAGGAGCAGCTTTTGTTAAGGGAGTCTTTAGTGATGGATGGTGATTTTTTTGACATTAGATGTTGTGCTCATATTCTTAATCTTATAGTGCAAGATGAGCTAAAAGAAGTTGATATATGTGTGTCTAAAATTAGAGAGAGCATTAAATATGTAAGAGGTTCACAAGCAAGGAAACAAAAAAATTTAAAGTGCATATCTCATGTTTCTTTGGAGTGTAAAAAAGGTTTACGTCAAGATGTTCCTACTAGATGGAATTCCACATTTCTCATGCTTGAGAGTGCTCTTTATTATCAGCGTGCTTTCCGCCATTTACAATTGAGTGATTCTAACTATAAGCACACTCTTTCTCAATCTAAATGGGTGAAAGTGACAAATTTGTAAGTTTTTGAAGGTTTTTTATGATGTGACTTGTCTTTTTTCTGGCTCCAAATATCCTACTACAAATCTGTATTTTCCTCAAGTATTTGTTGTTCAAGACACTTTGCAAAGAGCTAAGGCTGATGGCGATAGTTTTATGAGTAAGATTGCATGTGGTATGATTGGAAAATTTGAGAAGTATTGGAAGACATACAGTCTTATTCTCTCGATTGCGGTTATTCTAGATCCTAGATATAAGATTCAGTTTGTGTAGTTTTCATATAAGAGGCTTTATGGTGGTGGTTCTGTACAAATGAACAAAGTTCGTGAAACGTTGTTTGCTCTTTTTGATATTTACATGCAAATATATGGTAAAAAAACAGATACCGTTTTTAATAGTCAGAATCAATCTTCTAGTAGTCAGAGTCAATCTTCTTCTGGTGATATCTTAGTTTCTAAAGAATGTTTGGATGTTATGAAGGTAAACTTTATATAACGACGCATTAAAGCATACAATTTTTCCTCTTTACACTTTTTAGTATTTCAGCTCAAAAAAGTCAATTGGAATTGTACTTGGATGAGCCAAAGTTGGATAGGAAGACAAATTTGGATATTCTTGACTATTGGAAAGCTAATCAGTTTAGATTTCGAGAATTGTCTATTATGGCTCGTGATGTGCTATCCATTCCTATATCTACGGTTGCATCAGAAGCATCATTTAGTGTAGATGATCGAGTTCTTGATCAATACCGAACTGCACTTAAGCCCGAAGTTGTTGAGGCAATCAGATGTACACGAGATTGGATATTTGGAGGTGTAGGTTAACTTTCTTACTCTATTTTGTATTTTCTATTGCATAAAATTTGATTTGATAAAAATTTAATAACTTGACAGGTACTAAAACTTTGCCACCTAATCTTGAAGAGTTAACGGAGGTCATTAGCAATTTAGAAATCAGCGGTACCCTCTCTCAAACCGCTAAGTGTTCCTCTAACAATAAACAAATGGATATATGATTATGAACACATATGTTTAACAGTATAAGACGTACGTATTACTTGATTTATTAAACTTCATATTTTATAATTATAGAATTTGTTTCATTTTTAGTTGTAGTAGTTTCAAAACTTTAGTTGTTTCAAAACATTAGTTGTTTCAAAACTTTCATTTCTACACAGATCTTTATTTACTAAGTTATATTACAGAAGTGAAAACTGAAACCTTAACCTTTTCTGTATCCAATTCTGACATAAAAATTATACCCTCAGGTTCCCTTAGTATGTTTGATAAGATAATATGCCTTTGTTTTACTATAACTGTGCTTTTAGTTGAGTACTCGGCTACTCACTTTGTATAAACTATAAACCGTGTCTTTACATATACTAAACAGTGTCTGCTAGCTCTGTATATGTAAAGAGTATAAACTGTTTTGTTACTTTGTATATGTAAAGAGTAAAGACACGGTTTAGTATTTACTATATACATGCATAGAAGATAAGCTGTAATATTCTCTTCAGTCACACACTACTTGACTTCTAAAAACTCACATATGATCAGAACACAATGATAAGTTTGTATTTCCAAAAGAACTGATAATTATTTTTTTTTCAAAGAACTGACGATTATTATTCTTCTTTGAATATATTTTTCAATTTTCATTTTATATCATTCTTTAACCCGATAAAAATAGATAACAATATAAGAGGTTATCAAGGAGCATTTTGCCAATGTCATTAAGTTTCTCATATATGTTTACTTTTTTTTCTAAAATATAAGTGATAACAAATAGATACCTATTACTAAATCATGCAATCATCTATTAAATTTTCTTGTGCACAACCTAGTCTGATAGTGCCTTAATCAATCATAATATTTTATTTTATTTTGCGCATGGGTAGTAAAATAAAATAAAGTAAAATTTTATTTTAATGCATATGCCAAATTAGCAGAAAGTCATGTTTCCAACATTCATAGCATTTGGGACTATGGATTTGTTGGTGATATGCTAACAGGTTAAACTTAGAAGATCACTGCAGTAGCTTTGTAAAACTTATATTGTTATCACCAAAATTTGAAATTACCTTTACTGGTATATGTAAAGAGTAAAGACACAGTAACTGTTGATAAATCGTTTAAAAATGATGGGCTTATTTCTTTTTTGTTCCTTTGTTGTAAATGCAGGTCTGTTGGTGTTGCTGAGAAGAAGAAAGGATAAACCTTAATTCAGTAGTTTTCTTTAATTTATATCGGATGTGTTTTGTTTGTAGGATTATGAGTTATGACAGTTGCTTGCTTGTGTTCATGTTTCATTTAAGAGCGCCTTGATTTATTGCACTATGTTGTATTGTTTTTGTTTACTACCCTTGTAAGTCGTAATGTGTTTGCTGAATTCTTTTTTTGTTGTTGTTTAATAGGTTGTTTGGTATTTGATTTGAAGTTTATCAATATAAATTATAAAGCAGTAGTATATAGTCTTACACATTTGAATGTTGGTTTGTCATAACAATTCTGTCACCGTTTGATTTGCTTTCCAGAAAAATAGTATACTTTGAAGTTTGGCTTCTTATATATGCCTGACTGTCTGTTACATTAAAAGTTTGGTCATGCATGTTGTTATATTGATATATGGTCACACACTCTTTTCATGTTGTTTCGAAATTTGCACACGCACACTGCCTGCTATTTCATTTTGTTCTGATGCTTTGAAAACTGCATATTGCCCAGTTGTTTCAAAATACAAGAGTTAAACGGGTTGACCTATTTAAACCCGACACGACCCGTTTAGTTAAACAGGTTACATGGGTCGTGTCGGGTCAACCCGTTTATAAACGGGTCGGGTTCGGGTTCAAAAAATATGACCCGTTTAATAAACGGGTTGACCCGACCCGTTTAAAAATTAACCCGAACCCGATTTGACCCGACCCGAACCCGACCCATTGACAGCCCTAGTTATAAGGCACATGACATTATGCATGGGTATGTTTTATCTGTAAACAACAAACATCATGCACATGTCATATTGCATGTGTAACTACTTATAAAAATGACAAGTATCATTTACATGCAATCATTATCCATGCACTAAATAACAAATGCAACATGGTAATTTCTAATAAAAGACATTTGTCATGATAATGTTAATTCACACATATTTATTTATGCTAATTTAACATGATAATGCAGAGCCACATATTGTGGAACATATAGAATTCTAACCGGGGAAAATGGATTTTACTCGCTATCAATATATGGCATGGGTGAAGTAACAATTAGGAAGAATCCTTCGTTTGTTTAGTACCAAAGATGGAAATTATGTGCCCATGCATATAGGTAAGACTCTAGAAAGCAATAATACAGGAGATCTTAACTTTTTGAACCATCAAAATCCAACAAGATACTAATATTGATACTCAAATATTAGAAAATTAGCCTAATTTATAAGATTGGCATACAAGAACTTGGAGTTCTCAAATCAGTTTCTATGCCCACTTGTGTATACTATATTTTCTTATGTTAAAGAAATTAGATTGTATGTTTTGCGTGGTTATGGATAAACTTTTATTTGTGCATCTATTTGTCACCTATTTTGTGCACATCCTAATTTGACTTGCATTTTATACTTCCAAGCCTCTTACTTGGAAAAGAATTCACCTAAGCATCTATATTTATACACACACCAATTGTATTATCTTATGCAAAAAAAAATTAGAATTTCTTAAGAGATACCTGGTGACGTTATAGTATTATTCAAATCGACAATAGAATCATCTTTTGTACCGCTACCAGAATTAACCTTTTCAGGATTACGCCTATTGCTTCCACTACCATTGTCATTACTGTTGTAATGCTTATCATCAACATTAGCTTTTACTGATGATTCAACATGTTGTACAGTACTAGGTCGAGAGCTTTCCTTGATGGAAGCTGCTATTCCAGCTTCATTTCCAAAGTCATTACGGATGCTAATTGCTTCTTTTACAGTACTATGATTTTCTGCTCTAGTATCATTGACCTTGTGCACTGAATCTTCAACTAGAGGGTTAGCAGAAAGCTCTTCGTTTCTTGATACTTTCTTTTTCCGTTTCCTTTTATGCTTGAGATCACTAAGATCTTTTGTTGCAGTGTTAGTGCCAAGCTGAACTGGAGCTTCATGGATGTAGGAATTACTGCACTTGTTATTGCAGATGCTAACAGTTTCTTTTAACAAAATCTCTTCCGGTGGATTCTCTGGTAGAGTACGGTTGATTTTTTGCAATGAATCATCCACTGAAGTGTTTTCATTGCTTGATACTTCATTTTTCTTAATCCTTCTGGGCTTAAAATATCTAGAATCTTTCAATGAAGCATCAAACTGCACCTTTTCTTTCATTTTTGCATTTGAAGCCCCATCACTAATTTTACAATTTAAATGCTCAAGTTTTTCAAGTTGTCCATCGTGCATACGAGCATCAGTATTCGTTTTGATTTGATCTGAGCTTTTACTAGTAGATGACACACACACAATATCTACCTGAAAACGTTTGGCACCCTCCACTCTTTGGAAAAAACAATTGAGAATCATGGAATCTGATAAATGATAGAAGAATTCTCCAACCTTCGCCTACGTACATAATACAAAAACTTATCAGCCTTAAAGAACATAATAACTAATGACGACATAATCAAACACAGTGTTACTCTGTAATTTAATAAAACCAGTGACGTGTAGGAATCCATAAATGCCAGTTTAAATAATAATAACAAAACAACATCAACAATAATGGTAAAATGTATAAGGCAAGCACAACACTGAGGTATACTCTTTTAAATAAAGAGTACCTAACAAAGATATTGAGTGCTCTGATAAGCACAACAATTAACATAGGTGCATTACTTGACATGTTATGAGTATCTACTGTGCGAGTCTAGTATTTAAACCAAAAAACAGGATCAAAACATTGCTAACGTGGAAGGACAATTTTCCAGCATTTCAAAATAATTAACTATCGTTCACTAGCTTAATTTTAGCAACATGAACATTCTTCCTCATTCCACTATCGTTGTCCTCATGCCTAAATTGGAAACCACCGCACTAATGTCTAGAGGATATCAATTCGATTCTCCAACTTATTCCGGTTTCTTTGCCTCTAACAGTCGATTAAAACAAATCCTAATTAAACATCTAGATTGGATTTACTGACCAGTTTGATTCTGTGATTCATTGCATTTCAGTGTTGAATCAAATCCCGTGCACTATTTTTGTATCGATGGCATACCCATAAAGAGTGTTGTATGGTGGAGACCATACAATGCATCATCCAAGAATTTCGATGGTAATTTTTCATTCTAATATTCTCTGACTGATGATTGTTCAATTTATTACAGTTGTGAAGTCTTTCATTTTGGAATCTAATATATAGGATAGAATAGCAAATAATCTATCGAATTTGAGCCACGATTTACACAATAAGTTAAACATACGATTTAATACTGTTTTAGTTTATTTCTTAAGTTCTATTCATTTCGATAAAGTAAAATAAAAAATAAAAAATCTAACTTGGAATTTGAGGCTAAGAATGGAATATGTTTGTGCACAACTGTAAAGCACTGAAAGAGGGATTATCGGACAGAGATACCATTCTAAAGCATACAGCCTAACAGCCATTAAGTGTCCTTTCATTCAATTTCATTTCCTCAACATGTTTGCTGGTTCATAAAGCAAGTAAAAAAAATTAAATAAGTATTTCATGCTGCTTGACATATACTTGTGAATACTGTTTTGCATGTAAAATTACTACCTACTTTTATAGTTGTAGATAAAAATTCGGCGGCAAGAAAAACGTTGAAGCAAATGAGACAAGTAGGATATCGGTGCACTTAGTGCTCATTTGAAGGAGCTCATGCCTGGGCTTACATCCAAAGATATTCATTAATATGTATAATTCCTTTACAACGTCAGATAACATTGCAAGTAAGTTTTCTATGTACAGGATTCTAAACATTATTTGACGTCAGCACTATAATTTCGATGCCTATACTACATTGCATAACGTTGTAAGCAAGTTTTGTTTATAAGGGATTTTGGACCATTATTTGACTTCAACGTTAATATCGTGCATCCCTTTTTACCAGCTTAATTCCGTTATTATGCTATAGGAGAACAGTTAAGGAAAAGCAAACTAAAATGCTGCACAATTTAGCTAAAATATTACAATAATTTCCAATCAACCAACTTCTGCATATGAATTTTCATTCCTAATTGTATTACTCATATGAAAATTTCTATCATAGTGCTATTAACAACTTCTATCCTTTTTTCCTTCTGTTTTGCTTTCACCTCAGAAAATATTATATTAGACCAACTGTTGTTGATCCATATTTCAAAAAGCTGGGTATTATGAAGTTAATACATAATTTTAGATTTCTACGATTTATTTCAACACTGAGTTTTGACAAAGTTATTGTTAAAAAAATAGAGTTAAAACGCTATATATACATACCTACATACATACATACATACATGCATATATATATAATTTTTGACAAACTTTATGCGTACTAAATAAGTGCTAAATATGAGTTTTGTCTTCTTCCTAGAAAAATATATATTGATAAATAAGAACTAGATTGTATTTTGCTGAAACATTTATTTACAAATTTTAATACGAATTAAATTAAGTAACCAAAAGTAACTAAAATTTCTAACACAAATGCTTGTTACGTAGCTTTGGTACATTTCTCGTGATTGTTTTGACATCTATAATATGTTTCCATCCTTGGAATTTTTATTTTTATTTTACTATTATTATTGTATCTATAGACTTCTTGACACAATTTAGTTACTAAATCCGCTCTGTGGTGCTAGTACCGTTTGAAGACAAAAGAACATGAAGCATCAGCTGAAGGAAACTGCTTCTTTTAGGTACTATTAAATGCTTCTTTTTGCCAACTGTTAGATATGTTAGTTGTTTGTCATCTGAATTTATCTACTTTATATATATATGCACTTATGCATATAGATTACTTCAGTTTCAGTTACATCACACTTTGATCATAAGAGGTGAATCCAAAACCATTCATGTTACAACAAGACTAGACAGAGCAAAATGCTTCTTTGAGAGATCTTGAATATAAAATGGAAGCGATTGTGATGAATTACTACCTGTTAACACTGAAGATTGAGTGTCTTTGCAAATCAATACCCAAAGGTTTCCAGGCTAACTAAAGAGAATTTCATGTTTGTGGAGGTGTTTTGAGACGATGAAGGATCTAAGTCCGCAGGGGTATTTCCTATCGTGCTCCTTTTTCCTTTGAAATTTTACTCATTCAACCTACATATAGGCATATTCAGTGTTCTTTGGAGTTGAGTCATTAATTTGTGCAGTTGACAGCATGTGTTTACTAAGAATTCTTTTTGACTTGATAGGATAAGCGTACTGAATATCAAATACAAACAATTTAACCACTATATGATTTTATTAGTGAAAGAGTGATCCCCAAGTTGAGGAGAACCTCCATATTATTTATTAATACGAGCGTTACGGCACACGCTTCGCACATGAATTTTTTTCACATTTAACAATTTAAGAGAAAATGATTTGCATAAATATTTAGTTATATTTTTGCGTTGATATCGTGTAGTTATATTTAATTTTTATTTCTAATTTTTATTTCTAAGTTGCAACAGCTATATTTTTATTAGTTTAAATTTTTACTTCTATTATTAACTAATGAAAAACGAATTTGTAAATAAAGTTTACTTGTTAGATCCTATTTCTAGGTGATATTAGGATTTTGTAATGATTGTATAGGGGCTTTATAAATTGATAAATAAAGTTTATTTGTTAGATCCTATTTTTAAGTGATATTAACATTTGGTAATATATGTATAGAGGCATTTTCCGCAGTTCACGCTGACAAATAAAAGTGTGACATCAAATGTAATACAACTATTATTAAAGAAGATAAAGGCAAAAACTACCAATAAGACTGGTAGTTGATGATACATAAGCAAAAATATGTTAGAAGTCAAGTTTACTCAATACTGAAACATATAAGTGTATCATCAAAATGACGATCAACACAAAAGCGTGACAGCTAACAATAAATATAACTAAACTATAGTTACAACACTAATATGATAGCATAAACTAAGGAAAAGTACTACTAAACATATAAATGGAAAACCATTGAAAGTCCCTTTATTGAACATATAGTTAGATGAAATGATGAGGCTGGGCACAGCTGGTATAATAGAGTGTGAACTAAAGCATATTTGAAATGCTTTGTCAAAGGAGTATATGGTTGAGCTGATTGGTTAATGCAAGCACTGAAGAAGGTAAAATGCTGAGGCATAACTTGACTGAATTGCATGACATGAAGTGATGATTTAAGGTGTGCATGACTGTAGTGTGCCCTGATTTTTGAATGTTACAAATAGACTTGAACCGAGAGGCAAATATGTGGCCAAAACTAAATATATGAGAAGATACCATTGTTGAAATGAGGATAGCTACTATTCCGGCAGCAAAGACAGGTATCACTGCACTGAAGCAAGTACCACTGCATGCTGCGATGGCTGTAAACAAATCCCCATGCTACTGATGACGAGAAGCTATTATCACTGCTCTGAGACATGGAGTAGCTTACCGGATGGACTGGAACATGGTGAAAATGGAGGAATTGATGCTCTGATTTAAAGCAAGGAGGTGGATATTTTGCCAGGACCTACTATAACAACAAGACTTAGAAGCTATAGAAATGCCTTAACATGGAATGGAGGAAAAGCGGAGGACTTGATGCTGAGGAAACTGAGATCCAAGGCTCAACTAAGAAGATATTTGACGGAACATAGGTAGCTTGCATATGATGACTTGCCATCGACAAATGGATGCGAAGTCTGAGGTGCCAGAATGTATAAAACTGCCACATATTTGGCTAGACTTGCGTGGACTTAAGTGCCAGAGTGTTTTGCTGAAACTGGAGTTGCATATGAGAACTGCAGTTGAAACTGCGGGCATCTCTGAAACTGAAGCGGGTTGCAGAGAGTAGGATACGTGTTAAGAGCAAAGGTGGCATAACTGAGAGGGCCTATGAAAGACCACTGTATGATTTTGAAGCTTCAACTTCTACAATTTATGTTTAGACACTGTTATATATTTCAACCATAAAATAAGCATTCATTAAGTTATTTGGATATATATCTTCTTTTTATTAGAGTAAATAAAAAGAGGAAATGGCTTCACAGTTAGCTGTACGCTTTTCAACTTTAGAAATTTTGGAGGTGAGCTGCTTTGGAATTGACAATGAGTCGGATACTATGATTACTGGATGTGTATGACTGAAAATAATGGGGATACATGGAAGAAAGATTAGCGAGTTAAGACTTAAAACACCTTGATACAAATGGTTACCTCAGAGCCATTATTACAAATAGCTCTATATCAGGTGGACAAGAGGCACAATCTTTCTGAAAATAATTTCGTTTTTTTTTCTAGAGATGTCAATAGTATGTATGTTATGGGCTAGCTTAAACTTGAGAAGAATTTGTTACTTCTAACCCTTCTTTCATCCTTTTTATGTCCTGTAAATGGTTGACATAGATGCATGCAAGATTTTTGACTCATCAATTATCAAATCAATAAATATCACCCTTTCAGATTATTTTTTCTTTTATATAACAAAATCTCTTAGCGTGTCATATATTAAACAAAGCATATATATAGGCCGTATGCGTGAGAAAGCATGTTAATTTGTTACAGTTTTAATTTGACTTTTATAATAGCGCTTATGGTTACACATTGGTACCCTGCTATGTACTTCAGTTATCATAGGTTTTTTAGCCTGTCATACCTATCAAACTCTTTATGAAGCTTTTGTGTTATTAGACAATGATGTTTTAGCCAGCCTACCTATCAAACTCCTATGATTTATAAAGAAATATTCTCATCCTTTATTTTACTAAGTTGAATGTCAATTTCTCAACGTTCGATCTAATTATCTCCGTATTCAAATAACTGATGTACATGCTAAACTCACATCATACAACAAATTTCAAAACATGGACTCATAGTGATACTAGTTTTATTCGGTGGACAAATATCTCAACCGTTTTTACTAAGTTTTCCTACCAACCGAGACTTTGTATACTATTACCATTTCATATCTACAGAATGCACTTTAATGTCTCCCTTGCTATATTTCTCTTCAATATATGTTTGTACCGTTAGTTTTTGCACTAAATGTCCACCTAATCCACCTTGATGTACCATTGTTCTTTAAAAAAAATGCTTAATTCATTTAAAGACCAAATAAATTCAACGTATCATCTGGGCAATCAAATATGGCTAGTAATAATCGTAAATAGCTGAACACCTTTTTTACCCTCATTCAATGGAAAAAATTATACCCTGCAAAAGTATAGCGAACATAATTCAAATTAACGGGCCATCCTAACCGAATTATGTCTACGAAATTATAAGAATATTTTCATCAAACAATATAAAATTGAGAACCAAGATTGGAATCATGCTAAACGAAGATAAATACATTATTATACTCATAGACCAACATTTAAAATGACATAATTTAAATTGCTAACTTAAATTCTGCATCTCAAATCAATTTGTTAGCCTCAATAAATAATTTAAAGAGCTAATTAGGCACAAGGACAAATTTTGGAAAAAAAATTAAGCTGAAGGACACTAATTTTCATTTTTGGGCTGAAGCACAAATTTTGAAAAAAAATTAAAATGAATGACAATGCTAAATATAGCTAGCATTTTGTATAGTGCGCTAATTAGAACTAGCACTATATTCGGTTTTACATTGTATAAAATGCTAGTTGTATTTAGCATTGTCCTTCGGACTAATTTTCTTCCAATGTTTGTCCTTCAGCCCAAAGATGAAATTTGTTGCCCATCAGCCTTTTTTTTTAATTTGTCCTTATGTCTATTTGTCTATTTTCCACTAATTTAAATCGTTAACCATCTACCTGTTTCTTCAACAACATGTATCCAAGATAAATCACATTCAACTATCAATGAATTCTTATCTTTACAAAGTATGAACTTCACTAATTTCCAAACCTTTAACAAATATAGACATTAACAAACCATCAACCGTCCGTGTGCAAAGCACGGTCTCTATGTTTATAGTAAATAAACAAATAATTATAAAAGGTGAATAGGAAAGAAAAGAAGTATCCGAATAGAATGTATCCAAATAGAATATAATGATTTACATATGTTTTTACCTTTACTGCCATAACAGAAATTTCGCCAAATCCAGGAAAACAGTTAGCATGCTCGCTTACTATTCTTCCTGTCAATTGTAAAGGAAGTTATCGTACAATTTAGTATGAACGTAATCGTTTGAGCAACTGAGTAAACAAAATTTGAAAAAGTCAAATCTGAAGCCAACCGACCTTATATAGGACGGATAAAACAAAGACCCGACAAAATAAAAAGTTTCAAAGGAAAAAGAGAACTGTTGAAAAAACAAATGCTACGCAGTCATGATACCTTTAAGTTGAGCAATAGATTGATGACCGTCAATCGTAAAAGAGAAATGAGTGTCGAGATCGGTATCGATGAACAGTGGAAGAAGAGAGGAAGAAGAAGTAGCCATTACGCTTCACATCAGTGCATAAAATCAAAATTCAATAGAGTGGTATTAGCCGTACTATGCAGCGCAGCTTTCCATACACGAAAATTAAATGCTGCCCACTTTACACTCTCCGCTTTCCTCCTCGAAAATCTCAACAGTCATTGTATAAGAAAACTACCACAGCAATCTTTTACCCGTTGCTTCTGTTTAGGTCGCATCACAGATGCTCGATCCCCGTGTTTTGGTCATTCGGTTCAACTTTTGAAATTGATGGTCATTGTTGTCACATGCATCGGAACCGTCCGGCACAAACGGCTAACTCAACGGCTAATTCTATCCTCTTTTCTTTCCACCCACCAACATCAATCTAAAATTTAATAAAATATTCCGCAAAAGGCAACCAAGTATTGACGTAATTTTGCTACACTTATCTCCACTTCATTTCCGTTAATTTTCCCTAGTTTTTTTTATTTCTTTTTATTTTTTTAGTTAGAAAATGATCGAAACTGTCTAGAAAATTTTCCAACGAAATCGTAAGAATTGATCCAAAAAGGCTACGTAATTACATTGCGTCGTTGATGCTTACAAAGCGTCTGAAAACAAAAAAAAGTGCATCCATAAGAAAGTTGCAATGGCATTGAGTGAGACTTTGATGACTATTTCAGAGTTTGTATAACAAAATGGACTCAGGATGGGATCCAACGAGGGGAACGGTTAGCAGAAGCGAGCAATGGTGAGCCGATCATGTGAATGTAAGTTTGTTCTTTTTTTATTTGTTTACGAAGTACTAAGTTTTGTTTTTATTTTCTTTTGCTTTTAAGGAGTTCGGCACCACACTTCTGGAGTATGAACAACGACTAATAGCTCATACGACGTTGCTATAATAGAGTTTCCAAGGTACTATTGCAATCGGAGAGGGCACATTCACACCTTGTATCAGAAAAGAACAAGCCGATAGGGTGTGTTCTCCTCCTTTAGAACAAACCACAAACACATTATTTGATGCAACATGAGGAATTGATGGGTTTTGTGCTCCACTTGAAGACTTCGACACGCAACCTTCACAACAGCCTACACAAAGTTGCGGCAGAGGTTCATCTTCCAAAGTTCATAATAGAAGAAGGCGAACATAGAATAACGAGAATATAAATATGATTAACGATATGATATCTCAAAAAAATCTGAAGAAATCTCGTTCTAAAACAGATAGCCCCTTCCCTAATCCTAGTCCGTCTTCTTATCCTAATGCATTCCTATATACTACTCCCTCTGCTAATACTCGTCCAAATGAATCATCTGCTTGTCCGTCTACGACCTTTAAGGATGTCATTGATCATGCGAAGAAGTTTGAAGAAATTCAACTTTCTGAAGTAGTGGAACAAGAAAGCTTTTTTATCGTTTGAAAGATGACGACGTTCGAAATTAGCTACATTGAAGATAGAACGTTTGCATCACAATCAAATACTAGCAGTATATGATGGCATGTCCACCTGCTTATCCACCCCGCCTACCCATCATGTTACCGACCACTCGACTAGTTGTATTTCTAGTTTTATTTGTATTTTTATTTTAATTTCTGATAATTAATGAAAGTTGTCTTTTTTAATTATATTATTTAATTACTAATTAGAAAATAATTAAACAAAAATACAATAACAAAGATAATTATTTATAATAAAATAATTAAAATACACTTTTTCAAATGCCTCTTCCATAACACAAGAATGCATTCCCCTTTTATGAACCATTTTCTTTTCATGCCCCTTTCATGTACTAAACAAATGTGCTCATATTAGAAATATCAAGAGTCGTTTTACGCAACATGAAATCTTTATAGCTATTTTTAACTAAACCAAAAAAATGCGAGTAATGATTGAAAAGAATGTAAGGTCTTCACATCTATTATACGTCATTTGAATCAAGCGACTGAAAGTCTATACGGATTGAGTAATATGATTATATCTACTAAGTAAAACTTATATCAAACTGATAGTATAAAAATTGTGATAAGTAAAGTGCATTGGGGATTTTTATACTGGTTTGAATTTCCAGTTCTACGTCCAGTGGCAGACTCCTAATTTAACTAACAAATGTCATCATTTAACCCAGAGGAATATGTATTACAAATCGCCTGAGCTGTTGAACATGACTTCGTGTTTGAAGATCTCCAACAAGACTTCAACTATTACAAATAGTTGAGTTTGTGACTTTGTGTTCTCTTTAAACAACTGAATGAGCCAACATGAACACCATTTCTATAATCTTCTTCTTGATGGATAATGTGTGTCCGTGAAGAAAACACGACCTTTGGCAAAGAAAAAAACGACCTTCTTTCAATCTTTATTTCTCTACCTCGTTTTTCCATGAAGTGCTCGTGAACTCAAATTTCGATATATAGCTTTCCAAATCTGAAACGTTGTAATTTGATTGTACTTGTGCAAAACTATTTGAAATAAAATTAAAAGTGAACATAGACAATGAATTGTGGCCGAATCGCTCTAAAATTTCGTTTGTTTAAGCGTTTAATTTTTTAACTCTATTCATCTTGGTTTTGATTGGGGTGCTACACTAAATCAGTCATTTTGAAACACTTATTTTTTAGATTTTATCAAACCGACCGTTACGGTGGTTTGCTTACTGTCGCTTGCCAAAATCAATTTTTCTGAAGTCAAAAAAACGTGGATCTTGTCTCGCAGCGGTTTCCTTAAAAACGTGGATCTTGTCTCATCGCGGTTTTCCTAAAAGCGTGGATCTTGTCTCATCGCGGTTTCACTAAACTTTCTCCTTTTATTTCGCGCATCAAAGATTCCAAATTCAAATCTATTATGATTTTCACATTCTAAAATTTCAATTTCAAATCGACAAATTTGAATACTTTGATTAAAATCAATTTTTCTGAAGCCAAAAAAACGTGGATCTTGTCTCATCGCGGTTTTCCTAAAAACGTGGATCTTGTCTCATCGCGGTTTCTCTAAACTTCCTCGTTTTATTTCGCACATTAAAGATTCCAAATTCAAATCTATTATGATTTTCAAATTCTAAAATTTCAATTTCAAATCGACAATTTTGAATGCTTTGATTAATATTTAAATTTGAAATTCATATTTTCAGATTCAAATCTCAATTTATTCTTTTCCAACATATTATCACTTAATGTTTAAGTAATATTAACAAAAATTTTAAATGTATATTTCTTATCAAAGTTATAAAATCGAACGGTCGGTTTCTCCACCGTTATGCGGTTATACTAGTAACAGCTATTATTGTTACAAAACAACAACAATTATCTTCGTTGGTACAGTTTTGTAACGGTTATAATTGTTATAATATTTTTTGATGGTGTAATTAAGATGAGATAATTGGGGTAAACATGTAATTTTGGTAACCTCCTCATTTCTAACGCATCAATGTTCATTAACTCATCAAAATGTAGGGTTTAATCTTTCACATCGAAAATCAAAATCCAAAACCAGCTACACGCCATAGCTTCCACTACCATCGTCCACAGTAGAAATCAAAATCAACCATGCCATCACCATAAAACTCCTTCTACTCTAAATATGCCACACATCGTTGCCCATTAAACCCTAAAATCAGCCCTCTAATCTCTTACCTAGGCCCACTGTATCCCTATAACTTCACCCAACACTGCCACCTTACCCTGATCCCAACCCCACAGCATGCTCGTGGAGCAATGGTCCAGCCTCATCATGGATGACACATTTGAATCCAAACTTCTCTCAAACTTAGGTCGAGATCCAGATGATTTTGTGGTGGGGGAGACGTACAACATGTTTTCAGCGATGGAGTGAAGGAGCAGTTGAGTGCGACAGGGATCAAAGAGGTGATTTTTTATTTTAAAACTATTTTCTAGTAAATTACTTATTAATTTCTCTACCTTCCCTCGACAAATTAGTCGATGCATGCTATAGTTTAGCCAGTATTCATAGTTTGCAATATCAATAGCATTTTTGTAAATAAACATACATACTCATACTTTTCAATAAATATTCAAGTCAGACGTGTTTTCAAACTTTTGATTGATATTTACATTTACAATTGCAAGGTAGCGCTACATAAATAATAACTACGTGAAAGGATGAAGATTGCATAGATATAATTGGTTTTAGGTGGTAACACATAACAAAAAAAATAAAGGGACAAATTTATTATTAAGAACAAAAAGATGAGATATCACATTATTCAGAGCCGGGATATCTATAATGGTTATAACATTGTATAGAAAATGACTGCTAATACTCATGTTAATTTATAATGTTAGTGGCATGCAAGGAGCACGGTGTTATAACGAAGAAATACCAAAAAATGATAATCATCAAGACATGCAGTTAAATAGTATCATCGCAGTCAATGTGAAACGTGCATAGGGAACAATTGAAAGTTGTTGAACAATTGAAAGTTGTTGAACAATTGCATCCTTAAATATATAATTAATAAACAGAACTGTATGAATAGGTAGGTAAACAGAACAGTGGGAAAGAAGCATGTTAAAATGGCTATCAAACCAAAAGGCTAAAGTATTGTACAATGTAATAGTGTCATGTATAAAAACAACAGCTAAAACGAATAGCTTTAAGCCACAAATAAGCTGGTATTGCTGGCAATGGTTCAAAGCTTTCAAGTAGTATCTCCAGCACCGTTAAATACAATAGGCTAGTTAAAGTCGCGGTTTATGTTCATGTCCATGCCTTAAATATTGCAAGGTTGGGCAAAGGTCAGAAAAAACGCTGATACAAATAAGGGTGTAGGTAAGATTATAATTTGGTGGATATGGATTTTTATATATTTTTTGTTATTCCTTTGTTTATTTACAGTTTGGAAAACATTGATATGGAGTTGGCATATTATGATGACAGTGCATCAAACATCAAGGAAATTGTGTCACATATGCTATAGTAACAACAATCACCTAGGTTTTTTTTTCTGTCTGTTCATGGACAACAACAAAAGGACGTTGCTAGTGATTATTTCTAAGGAGTAAGCACATAATCACATAACATAATTTATAACTATCAAAAGCTGCATGCAATATAGAAAACATAAATTTGTCATATCAGAAGAAAACTATCTAAGTTTCTATGTGAATATCACATTTTTTTTAAGATTCAAGTTCATATAACATTTTTCCTATAAACATCATAATGCCTTTGAACTTGTAAGTTTGAACATTTTGACATGGGTGTGCTAAGTGCACAGAAAACTTAATATAGAAGGTTTATAGCGGTTAGTGGTTGAGTTACTATTTATTTATCACATGACCATAACCGTTAATAGAAAAATAACGTAACAATCCCATTTTCGATAAATAGACATCTACACATAAGTTTCGTATATTGCATAATAGCAACATATAATCAGCAATTTTTTTTAAAGAAAAGTTTTATTATATTTATGTTCCCATTTATCGTCGAATAAACCTTTAACGATGAATATATGATTACAGTTTCAATACGCATAAAGCATAAACTTGGTGCATTAATAGTTACAATTGCATATTATTTAAAGTTCATAAAGTCTTTCTTCTATGTAATCAATACTTTCACCGTGATCTCTTATTTTAAATCTAAGAATTGAGTCTAATTTTTCATTACAGTATTTATATTACGTACAACTGTTCCATTTTTGTATGAAGAGGAAAACGACCATTACTTATCTTATATATTGTACGTTTTTAAGAACTTGGCACTTCTCCACGCGAATGTCAGCCTAAGAAAATTGTTTGTCCTATATTTTACTTTATGCTTTGTACTTGACTTCTCTATGTTGAACATGTACCTTGAAAACTATTTATGAATTTATAATTAAAGTTTTCCAAAATATTTGCTTGATTAGATTGCTTGCTAAATATAATACCAAAAATCATTGATTCAGTTTGGTACCCATCATTTCATATACTTTCGAATGGGTTTTCTATAAACATTGATAATTTGATATGAAATTAAATTTGCAGCAGAGAACTTTCAAATTAAAAGCAAAACAAAATAGTGGATAGAAAATAGGTGCAATCCAGACATTACCCAAGTAAGGTCATAGTTCATAAGAAGTAAGAACTAAGACATAAATGTTGTACTAGTATTTCTTCATTTACAAAACATCATCTATTAACTTCTCATAATTTATTGATGGCATAATTCACATTACTATCCTATATGATGTTTTAATTTCATAATTATATGAAATGAGAAATTTGTATAAACTGGAACATTTTGGATTAATGGTAATATACCAAATGAGTAAATTGTTATTTAAAATTAAATAAAAATAGGAACCCACATTAGTGTTTGTAATTCAATCATTGATTTGCTTAAAGCATATGGGTTGCTGTAGGTATTCAAAAATCTATTATAGAGAAATGATAAAATAGATGTTCAAAAGTTTATGCATCATATTCTTGCTAAATGAGAGGCCATCATATAATATATATATATAGTATCCTAATAGAACTTTCAATAGAGCTTAATACTGTTTCAGTATTTAATGAAAACTCAAAACTAGTTATCCTAGATCTTTGATACGAATATACATCATTATACAGCAGTAAATAATAGTATTTAATGAGACAAAATACATTTATAAAATCTCATTTAAGCCCAACCTTTAATGTTTGACATTGAAACTTACTCCATAATTGTAGCAATTGATTATGGGTTATTTTTGGAACACTTAAGCTACATTGTTAATATATTGTTAATATTTTTACTATATATAGTGTCTAATAATTGTGAATGAATCTTCATGAATATAAATCTATCTTTTTATAAATTGTACTGGTTTACAGAATTGAGAGGGAAATTCAAAAAACATTGTTGGTGGATTTCCAATTTTACTATTTATTTGTATTAGCAGGTATATTTGATTTTAAGTTTGAATGTTGATCCATGATTAAGTGCAGCTGCTAATTCATTTATCAGTATTCATGTTCTATGAGCATTGTATCTTTAACAAATAGAACAAAAGAATGAATAATATTCTTTGCATTTTTTCCATTCTTCAAGGGTTTTAAACTATCATAAACAATTAAATTCAGGCACGACCATTTCCCCTATTGTACATAAGTTAAAGAGCAATAATAATTACATGCTACTCAAGAAATAGAACCACCAGCGAAGCTACATTTGGATGGTAAGGATCGACCATACATGTTGTAGGTTTGAATTTAAGAAATATTTTGAATATACCATCAAAGAATATAAATTTTCACTGATTGTTTAGACTTCGTATATCGAGTGGTGAAAATGGCAGTGTTAAAAGATTGGTAGATTGGTGAATTTTCTTTTTTCCTTACCAATTATTTATACTAAATTCATCCACTAAAACATTATGTAAATTCATACCGCTAAAATTAAGACAATAATTATAGTATACTATTGATAATTGTCACTAAAATGTTATGAAGATTTATGCCGCACTAAATCTCTTTTATATACGGTATTTTGGTGGAAAATATATGGTAATAATCATCAACATTAATGCATTATTATCACACTAAAAAAACATAATTAATAAATATTAGGATTGCCAGCAAAATTATGAAAACTTGCTTAAACTAAAATTTGCACAAACCGAGAGCTTTTCTATGATGAATTCTTAGAGCAACACAAATAATATTATCCATACGTTGGGAGGATCTTACAGTTTCTATGTGAAAATTTGGTATGCAGTATGTTTTCCATACACAATTTTTATACCAAAATATATTAACAAACAATTTAGGTGTTTTGAACCTATGATTGCAACTTTTTTAACAGATACAAAATTTATAAACTATTAATATCTTTGAAAGCTTACTACAAGATTGGATTTTTATGTAGTTGATATTTTTCACTGATAAACTGAAAAAACTGTTAATATTTTCACTCATAAACTATTACTAATTTAGTTAAAATTACATAAAATGTTAATGTTTTTTATTAGAAATGGTTGGTGCTCATCTAATCTTTATGTCCTATGCAATTCTTAATAAGGATTGTTCTTGATTGAAGCATCTATATATAACCAATTGGTTGTATTCACAGAAACAAACCATGGATTCTTTTTTTAAAACGTTCTTCATAATCACAATTGTGGCACTGTCATCGAGTACTTCAGTGGGTACATCTAAATAAATGCCTGCGATATTTGTTTTTGGAGATTCAATGGTTGATGTTGGAAACAATAATAATTATAGTGCTCCAATGCGTGTTAATTACCCACACAATGGCATCTATTTTCCTTGTATTGTCCCTTCAGGAAGATTCATCAATAGATATAATACCATTGATTATATAGGTGATTTCCGGTTTTTCTCTTTATTTACACCTTCCTGGCATAAAAAGAAATATTATGTGTAACCAATCAACTTATAGAAGTAAGGGAAAGAACATTTAGCTAGGCGATACGCTGATCATTCTATTGCTGTTCCTTGTTGTTATGTTTTCATTATTCATATCTTTACTGTTAGTAAAGGAAACATAAATCATATATATAGGATGCACCGGTCTTCGTCATTTCAACCTTTGTTGAAGTTACATAAATACTCTAAAATTTCATATCGTGTCTATCAGCATCTTTACATCTCGAATGCATGCAATTCGTGTTCAATAAACCCGCTATATATTATTTGTCCATGAATTGTTGGTTACAGCCAAGCTTATCGGATACAAACAAAGCCCTCTTGCATATCTCTCTATTACATATGGAAAACAAATGTTACAAAGAGTGAACTTTGCTTCGGGTGGTACAGGGTTTCTTGATACAACTGTAAACAAAATATGCATATTATTCTTGATCATAAACTATTTCAATAATTTTATATGCTATTTCTAATGCAATGGATAATTGTTAGTTGCGATAATTCATATTGCAAGATAGCAATTTAATTCACCTGCATTTCTATATTTCCATATTTTAATGTGCATATAATAGCCGTTAGCTAAGAGTTGGCACAATTTGTGCTGGCTAAGAAGTAATTTAAATATCAATTATTATTTGGAAGAATTTGAACACTGGTGAGCTGTTTGTAGAATAAAAGCATTTATATTTCTCTTCGAAATATTGAGTATGGATGACTTTCGAAAAAGAAGAGGATTGTATTTTTCATCTCATCAAATAATTCTATATTCAACGAATAAAACAAGTAGAGGAACACTATGTGTATATAGTCATGATGGAGAAAATGGCGTCAAAGTTCAAGTTATACTCGAACACAAATTTATCTTATGCCCTATTTATTAGGACAAA
Organism: Allium cepa; assembly: GCA_030765085.1. NCBI lineage: Eukaryota > Viridiplantae > Streptophyta > Magnoliopsida > Asparagales > Amaryllidaceae > Allium > Allium cepa. The sequence continues at coordinate 690,852,463 of CM060942.1, read as the reverse complement.
ATTAGCCTATACTGTTTTACTTTTTTTTATAGCAAATTTAACTTCTGTGGAATACGAGAATGTGATCAATATCAATAGCATTTATCAGGAACACATTTATCCTATGCCGTATGCATTAAACTTTTGTTTAGAATTTTTTTAATAGCAACAATAACTTCTCCACAATATTTGTTTAGCTATAATAATTAAATAGATAACTTACCGGTTTTAAAGGCATACCTAGTGAACCTGCAATCATGTAACGACCCGTAAATTTTCGATAATTATAATAGTTAATTTAATAAGATTTCGTGATTTAATGTTAGAAATTTTTTTGTAATTCATTTGGAATAATAATAACTGGAATGAATTGCAACAATAATTATCCAAGTAATGAAAAATAAATGCTACTTAGTAAATGCCTTTGAAATCAAAAGTTGAATAGGATAATAAATGTTGAATTCATTGAGTATAATAGAGTAATTGATTAATAAGTAAAATCTATTTAAAATCAAATATTGAATATTGAACAGGTAAATTGTTTAAATTAAATATTTAAAACTTATTGAATAATTGAATAACTGTAAAATGAAAATAGTGTTCTAAATTGTGAATTGGTTTTAAAAGTTGATTCTCATAAGTCAAATTTCGATATTTTAAAAGATAATGAATTATTGGATAATCGAAATTGTTTAAATTTAATATTTGGAATTTATTGAATAAATTAATAATGGGAATTGAATAACCGTATAATGGAAATGGTTGTTCTATAAATTCTAATTCATTTCAAAAGTTAAATTTATAAGCTCGTTGAATATTTTGAAAGATAGTGATTTAAGAATAATCAAATTGTTTAAATTTAATATTACAGATGTTTGAATAATTAAATTCCGAATTTGATATGATCAATTTGATATTGAAATTTAATATACGAAAATAGAGTGAATAATTGAAATTTGATTTAATATGATTCAGATTGGTTTCCAAAGTGAATATAAGTTATATTGGGATTATAATGGAGTTAATAAGATTTTAAATTTGGAATTTATTGAATAATTGAATAACGGGTTTAATATGATTAAAAATGATTTGTAAAATTTTATTTTATCATATTAAAGTTTGAATGATGTTGTAGAACTTTTAAGATCGAATTAAAAGTAAATTTGTGAAAATTGAATATTTTAATATTTAATTGACGAGTTAAAATAGTCATTTTTCAAACAGTCTCAGAATTGGACGAAACTAGATCCATTGGATCCGTAATAGTTTGTTATTACCGGATTTCTATTTTCGTAGCAATCGGAGTTTTCATTTGACCGTGGCAGCTCGAAACGCATCGAAATTGTTTTAATATTAATTTGGTGAGTTAAAATAGTCATTTTTCAAACAGTCTCGGATTTCGACGAAACTAGTTTCATCGGATCCGTAATGTTTTATTATTGTATAGTTTCAAATTTCGTGTCAATTGGATTTACCGTTTGTCCGGGGAAAGCCAAAACGCCTAGAAATTCGTTTAAATCGGTTTAATTTAAAATCGATCGTTTATTTCCATAACTCTCACATACGATTGAATTAGCCTCCGAAACACGTTCCATTGTGTTCGGAACGTAGGGTAAACCTTAGAAACGCTTGCCGGCACGCTTCGTTTGGAGTTCGTCTGAAATGTCGAAAAAAAATTAAAATAATTTGTATGCGTCTATATACGCGTTTACAACAGAAACCCTAGCCGTTACATTCACAGCCGCCACGTTATAAGCCAATGGCCGAAATGCTCCTAGGTTCTTCCTTGTTTTTCTCTCTATCCACACATTTTTAGCCAAATGTTCCAACTAGGAAATCAAAGAACTCGTCGACCTCTGTAACTTCAACGGTCGAGATCGAGTATGGAGCTGTGATTCAACGGCAATTGGGGCTAGAACCATGGCCGTTCGGCCTCGTTTGGCGCGTCGTAGGGAGGGCCGAGTTCCTCCATCTTGCAGCCGAAGGTAGAGAGTGGGTTGGCGTGTTGAATGGCATCTCTTGATCGTTGCTTAGTTCGTCGGGGTGGTCGCAAATTTTAACCCTAATTGGAGATGGTGGGTTTGGTTTCACGTGAATAACCTGGAGCATACGTGCGTGAGGAAGAAGATGAGCACGGCCTTATTTGCTTGATGGAATCAACGGCCCAGATTGCTGAAGGTTTGAAAATTAAATAAAAGTTGTAAATTTTGTATATAATAATTTGTACGATCTTTAAACGGCTATAACTTGTTGATACGAGGTCGGATTGTGACGAAACAAAGTGCGTTGGGATCGTATCATCGAGCACTACGCGATGGAATTGGATTGGAGCCGTTTGGAGCTAGAGAAAATTTCGGGTAAAATTAAACGCTCGTTTAATTTTATTCGAAATAAAACGCTGAAACTGCATTGAAATCAAGGTGAGTGTTTTATAACGCTCACAACGTACTGAATATCTTTATGCTAGTTAAATTTGACATTATGAAGTGTTATGAATTTTATTTGTCGTTGTTTGATAAATTTATTTTTCATATAGATTGTCCTTTGAATTAACCGTTGAAAATTAAATTGACCGTTAAAATTGAAATTGAAATTGAATTGCGATAAAATTACCTGACATTGATAACTGTGAAATTGCTATGAATTGTATTGTCTATTGGATGATTTATTTCGATGGATGCTATTGGTTGATATTTAAATGTTTGGATGTTTATTGCTTATATATAACCTGTTATGCATACATATGACACTATGATTGATTTAAGTGATATATATTCATCCCTGACATTTAATTGAAATAAATAATTACTTGGCTATAGGATGGAAAATTATATACGGACACCGAATTGGCTAAATTAATAATTTTTAAAATCGTCGATTTGAAATTTATTTAAATGTTTCGATTCAAAAGTTATAAATAGAAATAAATTTATAGAAATTGAATTTATCGGAAAATTGAGTTTGGAATGTTGAAATAAATTTTGGTTAAAAGAAATTGTTAAATAATATAAGTCGAGACTTTGAAATTTAAAAATGGGGATTTGATTGAATTTCGAAAATTGATTTGTTTAAAGATTTAACCTTAATTCGAGCTTTGGATATTACCAAGTAAAAGTGATATAAAAATGATATTTTGAAGTCGAGCTTGGAATTGAATCATATTTGAAATTTGGATTTAAACTCGAAAATTGATGGATAATTTTGTTCAGTGTTATAAATGGATATTTTGAAAAACCAAGCTCTAAATCGATATAAACTGAAATTGAATTAATTGAAAGTGAATATAAAATTGAATAAATTTGAAGTCAAAGTTTGACGTTGATTAAATCGAAATCGAATCGATAGAAGAGAAATTGAAATTGTTTTGAATTGGAAAGTTATAAATCGAAATGGTTTGGGTTTGAAGCTATTTTATTTGTTTTCCAAATAACTCAGTTATATAAACCATTTTGAATACTTAAACTATTTTAATCTATTTTTAATTTAATTAACCCAATTTAAATTATTTAAAACTAATTTATTTATTTCAAATTCATTTTAAGATTTTAAGTATTTTTAACTATTTTAATTATTTAAACTATTTTTTAAACCACTTAAAACCATTTTCTAAAATTTCAAATAGGTAAATAAGGTGAAATGTTTATGTTTAAATCTTGAATGTAAATACGAATTGGTTTAAATGAAGTTGCAACCTAAATTGAAATTCGAAATGATTTGGAAATCGAAATGAGACATTGATGCGAAAAATGATTTTTGAAACGGAATCTTACATTTGAACAGATTCGATGATATTTGAAATGGATTTGATTTTTTGAAGTGAATGTGATATTTTGATATCAATTATGAATTGACTTGAAATGTAAAAGAGCCACTGGTGTAATAATACGTAGTTATTAAAGAGACCGGGATCAGATATGGACATACTCTCTGTCAATACCGAAAACCACTTTAATAACTATTATACGCGGAGTGTTGATCCAGAATGAAGTGGATGGTTTGGTGAACGCGTTGACTGAAGAAAGAGAACGATTATTGGATGACCCCTGACATGACTAAAACAGGAGCCGCGCCGGGCCATTGAGGTTCGCCACCTCTAGCGGACACACTTCTTCGATACCATATCTATTACATTTGTGATGCGATTTGGGTGCACCCCTTGATTTGGGAGTGTTGTTTCGCGGTGTTGGGGTAGCTGCTGGCTATGCTCAACACCAGTCCGGATCACGCAACTACTAGTATCCTAGTTGGTATCGCCTCATGTACCTTGTCATACCGATTATCCTATTCGCGACCACTACGTTATGTTTTGTGTTATACCTATGGGGTACCCTCTGATAACCACCAGTTTACGGTGGGGCTTACGGTGCTGTATAGACTATGGCATTATAAAAATGTGTTAAGGGGGATTATGGTAACGCCTTAACGCTATTTTGATACTTTATATTACTGATAGGCATTATCTACTTAGCGTACATTACTACATAGTAGATAGTTTAACGGATCCTTAAGAGATGGAAAATCCCATAACATCTCTTAAATTATTGCACGCACATTGACACTGGATAAGAGATGTCAAACCCCGTAAACATCTTTGACGCCGTTACACTCATGTTTATTTACGATTGATTTAACTTACATGAGGATATTTTAGTCCTGACTCGAGTGTTTTGTCTTTTCATTACGCTCGGGTCAGACCTGAGTTTTTCAGCTTATTGAAGATCTATTCTGGAGGACGAAGACGAAGATTTGGTATACTATTACTATTATTATCTTTGCATCATGTTGTCTGCTGCATTATTTTATTGTTCTATTGTATATGTATAACTTGGATAAATGTTGTATAAATAATTGTCAAAGTATAATAAACAGCTTCATGAACTGTTTATTTGACTATTATATTTTATCGTTCCGCTGCGAGATTCTGTGTTGTTTCATTTCCTTTATTTCTCTTTCTTTTCTTTTCTTTTCTTATTTACCCCAATAACTATCTGCCCTTTTGAATGGTTTGGAATCGACATGTGTATTTGATCGTCGATTTAAATTGTCCAAAAAGGCGGGTCGTTACAAATCATTAGTGCTGATTGCACAAAGAATATGATGTATCCCGAATATGATCCCTATAGTTACATGAGAAGATGAAGAGAGAATGTCCAAAAAAAATACGGAAGAAGTAGTTCTTTGAAACTTCAAAGATAACATAAGGTACAATAACTACAATTCACTCATACAACTTTTTGATTGCCTGCTATCTTCGCTGAGAAATCGTTTAATGCCATATTTGCTTGAATTGCAAAAGTAGGCTTTTACAATGAACTAGAAATAAATTATTATATTATTTCCACTAATGAACTATGTATGGAAGGATGGGAATAAAAATATTTAATGGGTGAAGTAATATCAATTTTTTTTGGTAGAAGGTTGGGAATAAATTTGTGCTATGCACTTAAGAATAATAAACTATAAAGTATCATTTTTGCTACTTGATTTGTAATGAACTGTTGTTAATGTGTTTTTCACGACTAATATATTTCTAGCCTTGGTTTTATTTCTTTAAAAAATGCAGTCAATTTGACATTTCTAAGTTAATCAAATTACACTTTAGTATATGAGCCATCAAAAGAAATTTCACCATTGATTTCAAACATAGTATTGAATGATGCGAATGGATCAAATAGGTATAAAATTTTGTTAAAATGACCTTATAGTAATTAAATCATATGTACAAAAAATTTGTGGCCCCTAACTTTTTGGATAGAATGATTACACAGTTTGATTAGGTGAAAATTAAACGAGTTGGGTCAATAGGAATTAAATTAGTTGGTTAATTCTGTGTTTTTAATCTTTTCCACTTAATTATAGCTTCGTTAGTTTATTTTGTTTCAAGGTAATTTGAACCATAAATCATTCTTTTTGTCATGACATGTACTGAGAGTACTATGTTAAACCACAACAATTCATTCTGAGACTTTGGATAAACTGAGCCCTAAAGCTCAGTTTCAACCAAGCAAAATGCTTAGTTTTTATTATTAGATTCGATGCGATTTGATCTTCATGTACAATGAAACTTTCCTTCCGTCTTTTTGATAAACCGAGCATGGTTTTTGAATATGCAGGCTTTAATAGAAGCCGCAGAAGAAAAGCAAAAATCAGAATTTGAGTGTTAATGGTAATGAATGAGTAATAAGTTTTGAACTAGTAAAATTTAAAGTTATCATCCAATGAACTTTTGGTATAAAGTATTTTGTATGTTTGATGTTTGTCTTGAAATTTTATGATACGTTGGTTTTGAAATTTTGTTACTATAAATTTAAATTTGTGTTGTTGAATGAAATAACATATGATAGTATAAATGTTGAAAGTTATGTTTTGCAACACTTGTAAGTGTTACCGATCAAAATGGTTACTATTTACCATAGTTATAACCATAGGCTAATGATGGTCGGTAGATATATTACTTTTCAATGGTTATAACCGTTGGGAATACGAAATTTCTCAACGGTTATAACTTTGGAAAATTCCATAATTTACCAACGGTTAGAATCGTTAGTAAATATGTTGTAGATTTTGTCATGTACCTATTTATAACGGTTACAAATTTGATTTCTAACAGTTATAACCGTGATAAAATGACAATTCTGGTGTTGTGTATCATTTTTGGCACAACATTTTTGATGCTTTTGTTGTAAAATAAGATTCTCAGGAGTAGATCTAGCTTTTAACTTTGAATTTGACGTATCTAAAAGGTAAATCTGAAGGTTGTTCATTGTGGATCTGAAGTTACTACGATTTTAAAGGATAATCTACTTGAAGATCTGATAGGAAATGGATCCAAGGAATGATGCTATGAAATCTGGAGCTATTGTTGAAGAAGATCATGAAGGATCTCGATATGCTAAATGATAAATTACTCAATCTGTGTCGGCTCCACCATCATCATCATCCAAGCCGACTGTCATGACAAGAGCCCAAATGGAGAGGAAGATGATGGATATAAATACAAGAATGTTAGAGTAGCAAAAGATTCAAACGGTTCCGATGAGAGCGATGCAAAAGAAACTACTGGCTTCTGCTTAGCCCTAGCAGACGACCGAGTCACGAAGGTAATGGAAATATAAAAGGAATCATCATTTTCTAACTCTAGCAAAGAAAGCTTGTCTTTGACTAAAAAGAATAGAAGAGATGGAAAACGACCAATGCAGAGACGGGTTAGGGCAACATAGAAGATGTAAGCAAAAATGCTTATCAAGCAAGAGCTCGAAATGTCGGTGTCGAAAGGTCCCCACATATCGGTACCAATATAGTGGTTGAGGCAGTAGACTTATATGATAGTGAAGCAGAGTTGTAGGACAGTGGTGCTAATGAAGGGAGGTTACTAGTGCAAAGAGTGGTAGATTTCAAACGAATAGCGTTCAGATGAATATCGTTGAACTAACTAGGAGAGTTGCAATCCGAGGAGACATCGACAGAGTGGGTATAGATGAATGGCTTCCCAGAGGCAGGGGATCCTATACGTCTTTTAACAAACCGAGAGCGTTACAGAGTAAAACACATGATGCCCTTCCCGATGATCGTCATCCTGCCGCCCAAAATAGTAATGATATGGTAAAGAGATTGCTAAAATGAGAAGGAACATAGGCGTAACGACGAGTGGCGTTCATCGCCGGATCGAACCCTATTCATTGAAAACATTTTCCATGACATGCATCCGGAGAAGTTCATGATGCCAACTATGTCATCTTACGATGGACCACTGATCCGAGGCAACATCTATTACGGTACGGATAGCATATGGATAGTGTTCGTGTTACAGATGGTGTAAGATGTAGTGCTTTCCTATATTCATGGACGGTGTTAATTAGATTTTTAGCTAACCTCAAAAGTGTGATCAAGGGGCGACATTAATAAATGATTGGTTGCTAATGTCATTGTTATTAAACGTAAAATGAACAGATATAAGTACACAAAAAAGTAAAAAAATCAAGAGGTTAGATTGGTTCAATCAAAGATGATCTACGTCATTATGAGAAATTTGTTATTTCATCACTTCTATTACAACTATCTAGATTACAATAAATAATGACTAGAATATAAATACTTGAAAGCTGGTGCTGTTCAACCATTATAAGAAGGCAAGACTTGGTCCATTTATAGTTGTTGAAGTTAATGCTTGAACGGTTAAGATTCTCCTAAATAAGCTCATGAACTGCTCTAGGGCACTGATGGAGGTACATAGTTAATGCGCATGCTAGCTAGGATGCCTAATGGCTTGCATGGTGCAGATGAAGGTAGTTGGGGAGTCGTACATTGGGCATGCGTGAAGTGTGGAAGGCGGCATGGGATAAAGGAGTGGTTGTAGTAGAAATATTTAGGTAGCAACAAAGGACGTGAAGGGGTTACTGATGGTGGTTTTGTTAGGTGAATAGTTCCCGTTGATATTATTCTTTTCAAAGGAGCAGTACATGTGAAGCTCCTTTAGGCAGAGGCATTTCAATGCATGCAGACATGGTTGAATGCTGCTAAAGGAGCTTCTAGGCATTGGCGGACTAGATTGAGTAAGGGAAAGGGAATCGTCAGGGCAATCTACAGAGTGGGAGGACTTGCCGATGGTAGAGAATCCCTCCACAAGGCAACGTGTTCTGACTGCATCATCTGGTGCTTGCGGGGGAACAATTGTTTAGGCCCCTTACCGGTGTAAACAAGGTGCTCCTTGAGAGAGCCTTGCCGGCCTAGGTCGGTCAGTGAAACCAAGTGGGCTAGCCATATGATGGGCGAGTGCAGTGCACATTGAGGTTGCTAATATTTGGGTCAGGATGGGTAAAGTGCTGGACCACTGTAGTATGCAAGCTAAAATAGGAACAGCTGACTATGTGGGTCAGTTGGACCGCGTGGGCCGGTTCGACTCACTATTGCAAGAGCAACATTTTGTCCCCCAAGTCCGGACCCATACGTAGGTGCGTGCTTTCATTCATGCATTTAATATCATATTAAATGTTGTAACACAGGTCGTAAGTCACTAGTGGAAACGATATATTTCCCCATATGCCACATAGGTAAGATGCTCTTCGATGTGGTGATTTGGATTATGCAATGATGATACCTAGACTGCTTAAATTACCCCATAGGTGATAGACCTAACAACCACATTGTTTTCCTCCACCTATATATTCACTTCTTCTTTCCATTTATATTTTTGTTGAGTTTCTAAGCATCTTCGCCATTAACAATATTCGAAGCTTTTCATTTTCGTTTGCAAACTCGATCTTCCTCTTCAAGCTTAATATACCATCAATAAGCGATTTTTCTCAACTTTGATCCATGCGTTTTCCATATTGTTTCTTTTAGTTGGATATTGTTTTTCAAAAGAAATTCGAAATGTTTTTTTTATTGGATTTTGCTGCTAGTTATTCCTTGTTTTACATGTTATTGTATTGCATTTATAAGATTAATTTACCATTGCCGCAGAAAACATTACATCGATGAACTTCCCTTATGATTTCCCACTATATGTAGCATTCGATGATCGTCGTCACATGCTCAACAGTGTCTGTCTGATGTCGAATACTGTAAAGAACAACGTAGGGCCTTAGGTGCCAATATTGTTGAACTGCCCCAATTTGCATTTAGAAGTAGGAAGATTGCACACCGAGTATGAACCTATGGATAAAGTTAGGTGGCAAGCTGGTAGGGATGCGAGCCACAATGCCCATTATAGGTTATAGCAAGAGTGTACGTTCCAGGGGACAATTGATTGCCCACTCTAATTGTGAGGAATAAGCTTGGCCCCGAGCTCAGTTAGATTACTTTCTTGATATGTGGGGCAGTTCAGTAATCTAGGTGGTTTGCTATCGATTATAACTGGCTGAAGTTGCTTCCACTCGTGGTTAATAGCCTCTCCCATCAGGGACTTCTAAGATCCACGTGGATCGGACTAATCTCGTCCATTTTTGGCTGACTTTAGCTGCGATAACATCGTTCCTCTCTGCTCTCTGATCACGGATCGAGCTAACCATCCCTCGGTAGGTTATTTCTCTTGGATTCTTGCTTATATGAACGGGTGACTCTTCCTCTTCACCCTTGTTACATTGGGTTACTAAATGTGCATTAGATGGCGCTAGGGCAGTTGGCACCAAATAGTTATAAGCTTCTGGCCGGGCTCTTCACGCTATGATTTAAACATTTTAGTGTCTGACCCTATCTTAATCAGGTTGATTTTCAAGCTCTAGTGACAGGCCAAATCAACATACCTTTAATCCTTCAATATATGGTAACAATTTTGCAAAGAATACACCCTAGCTACAATAAAAACAAAAGCATATGCAGGAAAAATATATACCCTTGCAGTAAGAAACAACCTACTTCAGCTTGTTTGAACGGAACCAAAATAATGTCAATTTATTAATAAGTGGACAGAGTAGTTAGTACATATTAGAATTTACAAAACATAATACATGAAATAGTAAAGAAAGGAAAAAAAATACAGCATATCATACACACATTGATCTGAAATGAAAACATATCACGAAGCTATGATATTTTTCGCAATGTAATGCCAGGAGGGTTGCAGTTCAATGAGAATTATCGAGATAACATGATATATGATAGCATTATACTAGTCTCTTTGTTAACAGGTTTGGGCCTATATTTAGTTTCTTCAGCCCATTGCTTATACTGAAAAATGTATAAAAGCAAGAGCTGAGAATGTATCAGTTATGAAATACAATATCAAACTCGGTAATTGCAAATAATTTATAGAATCCGCAATATCAAAATCTTCATTTTTATCATAAATCTTTCATGGTATCAGAGCCAAAGCTTAACAGCAATCGAAATCAAAACTACCATGCCATTATCTTCTCAGATTTAACATCATCATTGAGATAGGCTGTAGATTTTCTTGTCATCGGCGAATTCAAGATTCTCATCATCTAACTTTTGCATTTGCGGGCCTACTTGGGTCTGTGTCAAGGCCAATCAAGAAAGCTGCTATTCTTATCGCTGTCAAGACTCATCTATGCCTCGCCAAGAAGCCACTACTAGCCTGTACATCACCCAGTGTCTTATGGCTGCATTAGATTATTCAATATTTGAATTTCATGCAATCGATCCATCACTACACTATTGCATTTCTTGCAATCAGATTCATCACTGCACTGTTGATCTGCTACAATGTTTGAAGGAGAGTCATCACCCACATCAACAACAAGAACAATAGAAACATCTCAAAAATCTACAAAACAAGATATCATCAAAACACTGATTAGGCCACAATGTCAAATTATCAATGTACAACTTGATGAAACAAATTTCCTTCTTTGGAAATTTCAGATAGAAACTGCTATTGGAGGGTATGGTTTGGAAGAATATGTTCTTGGCACCCTAATCACACTACTAAGATATGTGGCTGATAAGGATGACAAATTTATAATCAATCAAGAATACACTTCACATCAAAGACAAGAAAGCCTGGTGAGTTCTTGGCTATTATCTACCATAAGTTCAAATCCTTTGCCACAGTTGATCGGGTGTAAAAGTGCTAATGAAATTTAGTCAGCAATTCAACAAGTGTTTAATGCACAATGTGCTGCAAAAGTCATGTTTTATAAAAGACAGCTGCAAAACTTAAAGAAGGAGAATCAACTAATGAGAGGTTATTTGTTAAAGATTAAAATGCTATGTGATCAATTAGAGTCAACAGGTCACAAAAATTTAGATTATGAACAAATACTGTCAATATTAAATGGCCTGGATGAAGATTATGAATCTGTGGTGGCAGTAATCTCATCAAAAGAAACAACACCTACCATTTAATATGTGCATTCCATATTACTTGCTCATGAAGGCAGGATAGAGCAAAAGAAACCCTTGATTTTAGATCTTTCAGCCAACTTTGTCGATAACAATAAATTCAGAAATCAAGAAAAATTACAATGCCAAGAATCAATCAACCAGTCAAAGAGGTAGTTACTCAAGCAGATTCAGAGGTAGAGGCGGAAGGTACAATAATAATAACCGAATTAGATGTTAGGTTTGTGAAAGACAAAGACACTCAGCAAAAAAATGCTACTTCAGATTTGACTCGACCTATACACCATCACAGCAGATCAATGCAAGAAACTACCAACCAAATGTCAACATGATCCAACAAGACAACAAAAAACAATTAGAAAGTTCAAACAGTGATGTTTCCAAGATTGAAGACATAAATGATGAAATATGATATCCTGGCTCTGAAACTTCAAATCATGTGACAAACAATCTGAACAACTTAAAATTGGGTAATAAGGAGTACAAAGGTACACAATTTATGCATATGGATGATGGAAAATCAATTAAAATTACATACACTAGAAATGCAAGTTTCATAGGTAAAAGAAAGTTATATCTCAATAACTTATTGAGAGTTCCCTTAGTAAGGAAAAATTTATTGAGTGTGTCACAATTTGCTCAAGAAAAAAATGTCTTTTTTGAATTTTAGCCAAAGTATTGTTTAGTTAGAGATATCCTAACAAAAGAAATTTTATTGCAGGGTAAGGAATTTAAAGGACCGTACACATTCAATACAGAAAACTCAAGGTGTTTAGACTTAAAGAAAATTATAGTGATATTTCAGAGTTAAAACAAAGTGATGACTTTAAAGAGTTTGATAGATGACATTACAAATTAGGTCATCTAAATATAAAGATTGTAAAACGTGTGTTGAATAATAATGAAATTTCTTTTAAAGATGCATCAATACATTATGTATGCACTTATTACCAAATGGGAAAAAGTCATAAACTTGCATTTTCAGACTCACAAACAAAATACAGCAAACCCTTAGTGTTAGTTGCTACTGACCTATTGGGCCTAGCACCAATCAACACTGATTATAGGTATAAATACTATATTTCATTCATTGATGCTTACTCTAGATATGTATGGATTTATTTTTAAAATCCATATCTGATGCTTGCAATGCAGTGATACAAATTATAACTCTTGTTGAAAAACAAATAGGCAATCAAATAAAAATCTTACAAACTAATGGTGGAATAGAATATCAACCCCTTAAGGATTTTTTACAAAAATGGGAATACTACACAGAACAACATGTCCATATACATCTGAACAAAATGGGATAATTAAAAGAAAACATAGACAAACGGTAGAAACCGTGCTTACTTTACTTGCTCGAGCATCTCTGCTACTTAAGTTTTGGCCATATACTTTTTCTACAATTGTCTATTTAATCAATAGACTACCCACCAAAGTTCTAAAACTCAAGAACCCTACGGAAATGTTATATGGTGTCAAACATGACTATCAAAGTTTAAAAGTTTTTAGATGTCCATGTTTTCCTTACTTGATACCCTACAATGCACAGAAGATAAATTTGAGGTCATCCCCATGTACATCCTTAAGGTATGTATTCAGCAAGAAAGGGTATAAATGCCTTGACAACAATGGAAGAATTTATATATCTAGACAAGTTGTCTTTAATGAAAAAATATTTCCCTTTAGCAACTTAAGTATAAAAACTACACAAAAGGTATACAATCCAAAGTTATCACCTGAGAAACTTGAGGCATTAAGACAACCTCAGAAAGAGATTACCCAGGATGACAATACATCCCCAAGAGATGAGTCAGAAGGTGATCAACATGAGTCCCATTAGCTACACACTCAGTTATCATATCAAGATGCTGGCATGCAGTCCAGCTTACATCAATCATAAGATGATTCTCAATCATCTAATGATGATGGTCATACAACAGCCAGTCGTGAGAACCAACATCAAGCTCAACAGTCTGTACCTGAACATCTAGACAACACATGATAACTAGAGCAAAAAATGGAATATTCAAGCCAAAAACTTACAATGCAATCATGGAGACCATCAAACCAACTAACTTCCATGAAGTAATAAAGAATGCTAAATGGACTGCAACAATGAAGGAGGAGTATGATGCTTTAATTAATAACAAAATTTGGACACTGGTCTCACCACCAACAAACAAGAACATTGTTGGATGCAAATGGACTTACAAAATAAAGAGAAATTATGATGATTCAATCTCTAAGTATAAGGCATAATTAGTTGCAAAAGGCTACTCACAATAGAGTGGATTTGATTTTAATGAAACTTTTTCATCAGCTGTGAAGCCTACAACTATAAGAATAATTATGACCATTTCCTTATACAGAGGTTGGAACATTAAGAAAATAGATGTGAATAATGCATTTTTAAATGATGCTTTGCAGGAGGAGGTCTATGTGGAGCAGCCTCAGGGGTCTGAACAGAAAAACAAGGAAGCTATGGTGTGCAAATTAAATAAAGCCAGTTATGGACTTAAGCAGGCACCTAGAGTCTAGTTTGAAAGGCTCAAAACAACACCGTCAACTTTGGCTACACATCAACAAAATTTGATAACTCTTTATTTACTAAATTCAATAAGCTTGATATCAATTTTGTCCTAATATATGTTGATGATTTTCTTGTTGCAGGCAGCAGTGACATAGAGATTAACAAGCTCGCTTAACATATAAATAAAGAATTCTCAATCAAAGATCTTTGCTGTCTTAACTACATTCTGGGAATTGAAGTGAAAAAAGTGTCAAACAGCAAAACTTTCTTAAGTCAAGAGAAGTACATTTCAGAACTATTAATCAAGATAAAAATGGACAAGGCAAATTCACTTTCAACTCCTATGGCAAGCAACATACACTTATCCAAACATAAAGGTAAAGCAATTTCAAATGATAGACAATACAAAAGCATAGTGGGTGCATTGCAGTATGCTACAATTACCAGACCAGACATTACATATAGTGTAAACAAAGTAAGCCAATATATGCAACGTCCCCTAAATGAACACTGAAAGGCTGTCAAAAGAATCCTGAGATATTTGAAAGGGACAACAAAACATGATTTGATACTTGAATCAAGAAAAATCATTAACATCAATGGGTATGCTGATGCAGACTGGGCAACTAATCCTAATAAAGATCTACATCAGGATATTGCATATTTTTAGGTAAAAAATCCAGTTTCATGGTGCATAAAAAAACAACCAACAATGTCCAGGTTGAGTATAGAGGTCGAGTACAAAATTGTGGCCAATGCTACTGCCGAAATAGTATGGATTGAATCACTATTAAGTAAACTTCACATCAATACAAGCAACAAAGCTACAACATGGTGTAATAACATAAGCACAGTCCTACTCAGTGCTAATCCAGTTCTACATTCTAGAACTAAGCATATGGAACTAGATCTTTACTCTGTCAGAGAGCTAGTTACACCCCGAAAACTAAATGTCAGACACATACCTACTACTTACTAGACTATAGATCTATTGACCAAGCCATTGTCGAAGAGGAACTTCATTGTGTTCAAATAGAGACTGAATATGGATGAAATCAATGCTTTCAGTCTAACTGAAACGTAAGCAGATAAGTTAATTATATCATGACTTCAACTACTCAGATCCGCCACAAAAACCATGGACATCCAACAGATCCATCCAACCATATCTGAATCCAGATGTAGCCGGGTAAAGATGAATGAAATCATGTCGATTATCTTGCTTATCATGCCCTCAACTTCTCAGATCTATAAGAAGGGAAAAGCGAAATAGAACAGACTAACTCTAAATCGAAGTCTCAAAGCACATCAGAAGTCTCGAGACTTCACTCTATTGCAACAAGGCGGAGAGAGGCGCTATATATTAACATTAGCGAGGCAAGCTCCTGGAACGCTTCCCGTTCAGCCTATCCTATTAAGTCGACTACTTCGCTTAAAACCGGTATTCTCGGTTTACTTGCTTTAAGAATATGTTTCTCAGCAGGAGTTAGATCTTCCACAACACCACATGACAAATCTATGTTTAAAGGATGTAGATCTGTCGTCTCTCCACTGAATGGATGCAAATTACCTCACTTTGATGTAAATTTGTTGAAGAAATTTAATGGCGACAGAGAGCCAAGAATGTATCAGTTACGAAATACAACATCAAATTCTTCGATTGCAACTATTTTTATAAAATCTGCAATATCAAAATCTTCATTTCTATCATAATCTTTCATAGTTAGATGTAGTGATTGTAGATTGAGCAGTTCAAACCAACTTCTTACGATGTTTGTCAGGATGCTTGATGTGTTTAATTCATAGCACATTGAAACTTCTTCCACATCGTGGTTGAAAGAAAATTATGAGTTAGTTTACATATAATATATACCACCAAGTTATATACCACCGTGTTAGAGGACTACTATTGGCAGTATAAATCGAAAGAGAAGTTATTTAAAAAATAAGCAGTAGTGTTATAGGGTGAAAGTTGTATGAAAACGAAAAATCTATGGAGAGAGGTTGTGGATATTACTTCAATGATAATTCATCTTCATCCTCCCTTTCATCTACTTGTTATTGGAGATCATGTATCAAGTTTAACTTTGCTAACATTGATGTTGTCATCGTGGTAAAAATAGGTTTGGTTAGAACAAGAAAATTGTCAGTGTTATACGTCTAGTATACCAAAACAGAGACTAATCATTAATAAATTTGTCTCACAAGTTTCTAACTTAGATTTCCACTGCTTTGGAATCTGTATTAGTTATTTTAACAATAAGTATGTTGTAAATAATTACAACAACAAACTAACAACTATAGTAATAATTACTATAACAATAGATCAAACGTTATACTATTTAAAGAAATAGTATAACGTAGAAACGATATATATATATACACACACACACACACACACACACACACACACACATACATGTTTGCACCAAAAATGGTCACAAACCCCAATATCGTGAAAGCACCCGTATATGAATACAAATCAGCAATATTCAACACAAATCTCAGATCTAAGCAATATCAAGCACAGTAATTCAGCAATAACAATCAGAAACACAGGATTTATAGTGGTTCGGCGATCTTGCCTACGTCCACTCTGAAGCTTATGATTTTATTGATTCACTTGATGATTTCAATCCGTTACAGCGGATTACAGCAGGTTATCGCTCAGATGTTTGAATACAACGGTGATAAAATGATGTAGAATTGAATCTGGCAGAGTCTGGACGTTCAATGGCCGAAAGATCCCTTTTCTGTAGGCTTCAGGGGGCTATTTATAGGCGTAGGAGGCTGAGATCGCGCTCAAACTTCGGAAGACTTTTTCTATCACGTGAGTGGGCCCACGCGACCGACCCCACCAAGTTTCGACTCGATCTGCGATCGATACGAAATGATTTCGTATCCATCAAAAATTGATCCAATCGAGTTGAAACTTGGCAGGAACAATCTTTACCTTGTATGGAAGATGCTGTGAAAATTTCATAGCATTTGGACTTGTGGTTTGGGAGATATGATCGATACGAGTTGGAGTTTCTGGGTTGGCTGTTCGCTTCGAGTCGATCACTTCGATTCCATGTCTTCGAATCGATGGATGCACGTGCCTTCGAGATGACATGGCGCGCACATATCGCATCGATCCGCCTTTTGCTCCGAGTTGACCGCTTCGCACCCATGAACTTCGCCTCATTTGTATCGAGAGACGTTGCCTTGTTCAAGTCGGTAACCACTGCATAATTCGAATCCACCAATGATATGTACTTCGTATCGATTCGCAGTATGCTCACTTCGTATCGATGGGTTGGATACGAAGATGAGAACGTCCGATGGATACGAAATCAAGGCTTCGCGATGGATTCGACCAAGCGCCTTTTTTATGGAATCGATACAAACTAAGGTTTATGGATGGTGCATCGTTGGATGCGAAGCGGTGTGGGTTGATCGATGCGAACGTCATCGATTCGAACCTGGTGGATACGAATCTGATGGATTCGAATAGACCAATGCATGATTTCTTGATGGATGCGAACGACGGATTCGAACTGCTCTAAACTCAATGGATACAAACATACTGAGGCGATGCCAGCCCGATGGATTCGAAATGGACATCTCCTCAACTATTTGATGGATACGAACATCGTATTTTAGCTAACTTGCATCGATCATATCTCGTTCATACGAACTCCGATTAACCTGAAATTTGAAACACTGGCTTTTATGATCTTGCTTGTCATGTCTGGTCAATTGTGGCCCGATCCGGACTCGGACAAAATTCATCGATATCCATAGCGAAGCAATGTATAACCAATCTTTGAGACGAACTGTCTTTTGTTTCTGATCGATCTTTTGGTATCACGGCTTTGCCAAAAAGCAGGATAACATTTGCCCCCTAAAACATGCCTTGCGATAGGAAGGTGTGTTTTGTAATGCTATAAGTTGGATGTTCATATCCTGTCAACAACCTGCAAAGAACTCGATAGTTTCATATGATCTCGGATGACGATCGTTCGGGATCGTGTTCCATTTGAGGTGAATCGGGACCGCTCGCGGTCGATGCCGTTCGTGGAAAAGGATGGAATGGGACCTTTCGCGGTCGATGCCGTTCGCGGCAAATGATGAGATGGGACCGTTCGCGGTCGGATGTCGTTCGCGGTAGATGAAGAAACGGGACCGTTCGCGGTCGGATGCCGTTCGCGGCAAATGGAGAAACAGGACCGTTCGCGGTCTGATGCCGTTCGCGGCAAATGGTGATACGGGACCGTTCGCGGTCGGATGTCGTTCGTGGCGGATGATGCAATGGGACCGTTCACGGTCGGATGCCGTTCGTGGCGCACTGTGACCGTTCGAGGTCAGGTGCCGTTTGAGGCAGAGTGTGATCGTTCGCGGTCGAATGTCATATAAGGTGAGTTGCGACCATTCGCGGTCGGGTGCCGCACGAGGCAGAATGTGATCGTTCGCGATCAGATATCATACTAAGTGAACCGTGACCGTTCGAGGTTGGGTGCCGTTCGAGGCAAATTGTGATCGTTCGCGATCGTGTGCCGTTCAAGGCGAATTGTGACCGTTCGAGGTCGGGTGCCATTCGAGGCGAATTGGTGTGCCTGGGGGGGACTTAGTATTATCGATGTCAGTTTTCACGTTCGGGGGAGTTTCTGATTCAAAGACTTTGGCGGTTCATCGCCATACAAGAGGTGCTCATGGACCGCTCGCGATCCAACGGGCATATAAGTAAATTCTTTCACAGAATTGCAAATATTAAAATAATGATCATACGAACTCCACTGCAAAAATGTCCAAACAAACAAAGTCTAAATGTCCAAATCAAAATCAAATCAAAAGAAAGATGAGGATGTCGAAGCGTAAACTCTTACTATGGTGTGGTCAGTAATCATTCAGAGCATGCCTATGGATCGTGCACGATCTCATACATGTGTAAATGATTTAACCGTGTTAGTGAGAGGTTTACGACTTGTTCATTGTTATTTCAATCAATCAATCAATCAATTGATAACCAAACGTTGTCCCGGTTCAGGGTCACCTCTAGCTGATGTAGACAGTGGTCGCTCTGGCTCCACCCTTGGAGCTCGCCTCCTCACATACTGAAGTAGCATACCGTTCCTGATATGCCCTTCGACCACATCCTTCAGATGTCTACAATCATTAGTGTTATGACCGTTCAGTTCATGGAATAAGCAATATTTATCTGATTTCCTCTCGTCGGCAGTTGGATCCCTTCGCATTGGTCTACGGTATGGAACCTGCTCTCTGGTATCCTGATAGATTCGCTCTAAATTCTCATTCAGCTCTGAGTATGTGGTGAATCTTGGTTCCTTTCGCGGTCGCATTGATCTGTTATAGTTATTCTCAGCCTTCCATTTTCCCTTGCTAGTTTCTGTACCTTTCTCAGGGGGATTTCCATTTTGACCGCATAAACATTAATTTCTTCTGATTCTTCTCTTTCTGCACTTGCATCTTCCAATTGCAAAATCTTTTCTGCCTCGTGATAGAATTCTCCTAGATCCATAGGTGGATCTTTAGTCAATGATTTTTTGAACTCTGTGCCATCAGCTATTCCGGACACAGCTGCCATCATAACCATAGATGGATCTAGTCGATCCACCGATGTTGCTGCCGCGTTGAATCGCGTCAGAAAACTCCTCAAAGACTCCCCGGCTTTCTGCTTCAAAATTGCCAAACTTATCACATTCTTGGGTCTTGCAATGTTAACCCTAAATTGCCTCATGAATCTCTCAGTTAAATCTGCCCATGTTCCTATGGAGCTACTCTCCAGCTGCCTAAACCATAACGCTGCGATATCCGTCAGATATAATGGAAAGCACCGGGCCATAACTTTCTGTGATGCCCCCAGCACTTCCATATGCCTCATGTACACTGTCAGATGGACCGCGGGGTCCGTCCTCCCATCATACATCTCCACTGATGGCAACTTGAACTCTGGTGGGTTCCTAGCCATCCTAATTGCAGGAGAAAAAGGGACTCCTGTTCACGTCTTCAAGATCTCTGTTCACTAATCCGCCTCTCATGGCTCGCCTGACCATCTCCGCCAATCTATCATTATCTCCAAGATGCAATCCTCGTTCATCGCTGTCGACCTGCCCCCCGAGTCCATGAGAGCCTTTTGGAATCTGCCCCCCGGCTGAGCGTTCATCCCTCTACTACCTCCAGTTTGCTCAGATGCTCCTATCTCTCTCTCTGGGATTGGATCAACATGCTCCAAGTGTGTGCCCCCTAATCCAGGTGCTACGCCGGATGGTCCTGCTCCGTTCTGGACTCCATCTGCTCCTCGGTTCTGCGCTCCAAGTTGCCCAATCTATTGAAACAAGATCTGGATCAACTCTTCTTGCCTCTTCATCATCGTCTCCATCTCATCCCTGGTGATGAAGATCGACGCCTGATTCGCTCCTGAGGAAGCCTCTTGATTTCCTTCGTGTTCACTTCTCTCTGGCCTCTGCATTCTACTTGTTTGTCTTGTCATAGCTCCTTAGATCTGAATTCTTAAATCTTTAAATTCAACTTCTCCTGAATCAGCCTTCTCAGTGAAACCACCAAAATGTTTGCACCAAAAATGGTCACAAACCCCAATATCGTGAAAGCACCCGTATATGAATACAAATCAGCAATATTCAACACAAATCTCATATCTAAGCAATATCAAGCACAGTAATTCACCAATAACAATCAGAAACACAGAATTTATAGTGGTTCGGCGATCTTGCCTACGTCCACTCTGAAGCTTATGATTTTATTGATTCACTTGATGATTTCAATCCGTTACAGCGGATTACAGTAGGTTATCGCTCTGATGTTTGAATACAACAGTGATAAAATGATGTAGAATTGAATCCGGCAGAGTTTGGACGTTCAATGGCCGAAAGATCCCTTTTCTGTAGGCTTCAGGGGGCTATTTATAGGCGTAGGAGGCTGAGATCACGCTCAAACTTTGGAAGACTTTTTCTGGCACGTGAGTGGGCCCACGCGACCGACCCCACCAAGTTTCGACTCGATCTGCGATCGATACGAAACGATTTCATATCCATCAAAAATTGATCCAATCGAGCTGAAACTTGGCAGGAACAATCTTTACCTTGTATGGAAGATGCTATGAAAATTTCATAGCATTTTCACTTGTGGTTTGGGAGATATGATCGATACGAGTTGGAGTTTCTGGGTTGGCTGTTCGCTTCGAGTCGATCACTTCGATTCCATGCCTTCGAATCGATGGATGCACGTGCCTTCGAGACGACGTGGCGTGCACATCTCGCATCGATCCGCCTTTTGCTCCGAGTTGACCGCTTCACACCATAACTTCGCCTCGTTTGTATCGAGAGACGTTGCCTTGTTCGAGTCGGTAACCACCGCATAGTTCGAATCCACCAATGATATGTACTTCGTATTGATTCGCAGTATGCTCACTTCGTATCGATGGGTTGGATACGAAGGTGAGAACGTCCGATGGATACGAAATCAAGGCTTCGCGATGGATTCGACCAAGCGCCTTTTTTATGGAATCGATACGAACTAAGGTTTATGGATGGTGCATCGATGGATGCGAAGCGGTGTGGGTTGATCGATGCGAACGTCATCGATTCGAACCTGGTGGATACGAATCTGATGGATTCGAATAGACCAATGCATGATTTCCTGATGGATGCAAACGATGGATTCGAACTGCTCTAATCTCAATGGATACGAACATACTGAGGCGATGCCAGCCCGATGGATACGAACCCGATGGATTCGAAATGGACATCTCCTCAACTATTTGATGGATACAAACAGCGTATTTTAGCTAACTTGCATCGATCATATCTCGTCATACGAACTCCGATTAACCTGAAATTTGAAACACTGGCTTTTATGATCTTTCTTGTCATGGCCCGATCCGGACTCGGACAAAATTCATCGATATCCATAGCGAAGCAATGTATAACCAATTTTTGAGACGAACTGTCTTTTGTTTCCGATCAATCTTTTGGTATCACGGCTTTGCCAAAAAGCGGGATAACAATATATATATATATATATATATATATATAAAATAAACCTAACCGGTTGAAGAAGGAAATTCCGTCCGAGGCTTGTCGTAACAATTTCCTTAAGACTTTATTTAAAGTCTCCCAAGATACAACAGACGTAATCTACACGAGATTGTAATGGGTATGTCAACTCTGTGATTTTTGTATAGAGCAGTAGAGAAGAAGAAATAGAATAAATTAGAATTGGAATAGTATAAGAATGTGATCAGTATTCTCTTCTATTTATAATTTCATTCGCACCCTATCGAACAGTCGCATCCGCCTGACGGGTTGCACTCGTTGCCTTTCATTGCTGCTGTTCATTAATGGGCCGCACCCGTTCGCTATTTGTTCTGCATTCACACCCGCTGCTGCCATAAGTCGCACCCGCTCGCGTCTAATGGGTTGCACGCGCTTCCGTCTGCTAATGGATGCATCTGTTCGTCAAAAAATCCACGCCCGCTTCAGAAGTCGCACCTCCTCAGTCAATCCGCGTCGCTTCTAAATAGATTCGCACTTGTTCGTATAGCCTGCAACTATTAGAAAACCCGGCCCGGTTTTGCAGTAAAAATAGGATAATTTATACCCAAACCCGAGCCCGAGCCTGGCCCGGTCAGATGGACGGCGGCGGCGCGCGCGCATGTGTGGTGGTGATGCGTGATCTCTCTCCTCACAATGAAGCAAACATTTGGATGCCCCAAAGCCCCAACCCCTTCATTGCAAAGCTATTAATATACGAGAATAGCTTTGCAATTTTGGCGATGTAGGACTATGTTGTTTTCATTCATTTTAGTATTAGGAATTCCAGCAATCCCCACATGAATGATAATATACATATCCCCCACACAAAGAGAAATATCAAAGAGTACATATGGAATAATGCTTTATCGTGGATAAGTAGATATTTCACTTTGAACTTTCCCTAGTTAAAACTTATCGGATCTACTTGGCTAATCAGTGAATTATTTCATCTTGAACCGTCGACCGTTATTATATATCCAGACAATAAGCTTTACGAAGCGTTGATTCCCTTCTCATCCAATCTCTTTATTGTGTTCATTTTGGTCCTGAATAATTTTTGGTTCTGCGAGTGTTTATAGAAAATATATGCCTTTAATATTCTCATAGAGCCGACCTAGCTCACACTAGCATAAGTGATCGCAACTATTAAGAGTATCCTACATATACCCCACTTGATATTTTCAAGATATGGTCATCATTAAAAAACATAGTTTTAACCTTTAAATACTTCTGTAGGCATGCATTTATATTGTGCACCATAGGAATGGAGTTAGACTATGTCTAGGCAAATGCATTACGTCTTGAGTTACCCAGAACTTGTTTTCCTATTGGTCCTAGTCCGTGGGATCTCCGGTCGCTAGGATAGGTTTCCGTATAAGATAACTCTTGGTTTAGGATTTTAAACCCATTCCCCTCGATGCACAGTAAATTTTCTCTCTTGATAAACCTTTAATAAATGGATCCGCTAGGTTATCATTTGTTCTCACATAATCTATGGAAATAGTTCCATTTGAGAGTAATTGTCTAACTGTGTTATGGCATCAACGAATATGTCGTGACTTTCCATCATACACAAAGTTTTGCGCTCTACTTAGCGCAGCTTAGTTATCACGGTGTATGCATATGGCCGGTACAGGTTTGGGCCAAAAAGTGCATATCTTCTAAAAAGTGACGAAGCCATTCCGCTTCTTTGTCTGTTTTATCTAAAGCGATGAACTCTGATTCCATAGTGGACCGAGCTATGCATGTTTGTTTAGTTGATTTCCATGAAACCGCTGCTCCTGCTAAGGTAAATACTTAACCACTTGTTGATTTTGATTCCTCTGAATCAGCAATCCAGTTTGCATCATTATATCCTTCTAAGACCGCAGGATATTTTCCATAATGTAAGGAATAATTTATGGTATTTTTTAAATATTAAAATTTGGATATTTTTTAAACTTGTATTAACTAAATATAAATTTTAAATAAAATCTTTAAATTAAAATTTAAAAATCAAAGTTATTAAATCAAAACATACTTTACAATTTTAGAAAATAATTTAAAATCGACCAACGGTGTCCGTATATAATTTTCTATGCTGCGGCAAGTGATCAGTTAATTCTAATTCTAATTTTAATTTCAGGGATGGATATATATCATTTCAATCCAAATCAGGTGACATAGGTATATATCATTTCAACCTATTTCTTAGTTTATTTAATTTTAGATTTATTTGATGCCCGTAACTTCCAGGGTGAATAACAGGAATAAATCAACATAAAACATCTAAGGTGAATAACAAGAATAGATCAACATAAAACATCAAGGGTGAATAACAGGAATAGATCAGCATAAACAAACAACCAAACATCCAACATATCAATTATTAGGCATCCATCACAATCAACATCCAAAACAGTCACATATCATAACAAATTACTAGCTATAAATTCTCGGGTGTTTAACTAGCAAATAAATTCCAATTTCAATTTAAATGTCAATTTCAATTTCAATTTAACTATCAAATTAAATTACACTATCGACGCAATTCAATATAAACGTCAATTTTAAACCATCAAACAATAATCAATAAATTTAATCACTTCATGATTTCATTTTAACGAGCATCAAAATATTTTAGTATTTCACGAGTGATTTGAACACTCACCATTGATTTTTAGTTGAATTAAAATCCAAAAGAACGCCCAAATTTGAATAGTATCCAAATTTAACCAAACCAGTTCCTTGTTGTTCGGAATTTCTATATGATCCCAACAGAAGAAACCGTGCATCAAACGGAGCTCGTATGAAAAAGTTATGACAGTTAGAAGTTGTAAATTTTAAAATTTAAATTAAAGATAATAGAAGGAGAAAAATCGTAAAAATCACCATCTCCTATACTCAACCCACGCAATCGAACCACTCAACATCAACAATCGCCACCAAAATCTCCTTGCCACACGCATCTACAGCAAGCTTCGCCCAAATCGACGTCCACCACATGCACGCCACCACCGGTCGCCCCCACTGACCTAGCACCGCCTCCTCCGGTCGAGCCTGGATGCTCCATCACCATCTGGCTTCAAGTACAATTTCTGGCGAATTTTCCGACGATCTCGACAACCCAACCGCATAGATAAACTTGCCCCAGCCTCCTCTATGCACCAGTGCCTCCCGATTGTCAAACCCTAAGATGGACGGCCGAAACTATTTCGCCCAATCTGACAAACGGAGCCTCCAATCGAAAAATGAATTGTAGCAATAGATTACATTCATTGAGAGCTTCGCGATGATATATAATTCAATAGGGTTTGAGGAGTTTGAATTTTCGATTTGATTTGGAATTGGGAATTTAAAATTTTGATGTCAGCCATTAGGAAGAAGGAGATGAGAATAGAAATTTTACATATAGACAATGAGAATAGAAAGCAGCTAGGGTTTCAGGAAATATCTATTTATATAGATAGAGATGGATAAGAATGGGTGAAGTATATCGAATGGATCGAAGCGATAACAAAGGCCCAAAAAGCCCGTTTCGTTCCCGAAACGAAAGTAGGTCGTTCCATATATCGAAATATAGGGTTTTGATATTTTTAAACTCAATGGTACTAGTTTCAAACGCTAATTCTATTGCATGTAGAAGTTAGCTTTTAAAATTAGATTATATTCATTAATTCCTTTAATTGATTTCAACGCATTTCGAGCTCGCATGGTCATTCGATAAGTCCGATCGCTACGAAACTTGAAATCCTACAATAATTCGCTATTACGCATCCGATGAAACTAGTTTCAATGAAATCCGAGATAGTGCCAAAAAATCCTAATTTTACACGTTAATTAAATTAATTATTAATTTAAAATCAATTTAATCACTTTAAATTCTAAATTAAGAGTTAACAATTTTCATCATTTCTAACTACACAGAAATTGATAATCTTTTACAATATAGTTTTTCATGTTAAACCTAAGATTTAAATATTACATTAATTTCAGCATTCAATTACAAATGTAATAAAATCCTAGTTTATAATAATTTAAATTCCAACAATTTCTTTTACTTTGGTTTACATTCTTATTATTTAATCATCAATTATCTTATGAATATAATTAACATTAGTTTACATTTTATTGCATTCATATTCTGCAGTTATCATCTTAATACATATTAACTGCAATATTTAATTACATTAAATTTCAGATAATTTCCAAATAAATTTCAAAACTGATTAAATAACAAGATGATAATAAATCAATTATTATACATTAATAATTCACATTTATTAACTTATTGTTTACAAACAAGGATTATAAATTTACGTACAAATAATTGATTTCACATTCTATACCAAAACTCATTAAATAAAATAACATACAATTTCACTATTAGTACAACCTTGAATTTAGTACTTATTGACTTACAATTATTTCCAAATTAAGCTATACAATTACATTCCAAATTAACATTACCCTTACAATTGATTAAGATTACATTAAATAGTTGTCAATTTCATTCAATCAACATTGTTGAATCATATTCTAATGGTTTTTCCCACTTATGGATCATAAATTTTAATTTTTCACAACATTAAATTACAAAATCGTATTAAATTTAATATTTTTAATTATCTAAAATACGGGTCATTATAATATTGGTCTAGTCCATAAGCCAATTTTCCTTTGGTATCACCTTACATGCTTGGCAATAAAGTCAATTAATGATGCATTACTTCCCCTTTTGAATTTAAACGCCATTGTTCATGCTTATGCACTATCTCATTCGCTTATGCACTATTCATATTCCCTTCACCTCAACATTATCATTTAGTTCACCTCCTAGATTAATTTCCTCATTCTTAAAGCCTTCAACACCTTCACTAAAAAAATTGCTCCCGTCTCCATTATCTTTTCAAACCCCATCACCTGTAGAAAGCCCCTCACCACCCTGCACCTACATATATAAATAATTTTTTTTTCCAATGCCTGCATGTGCCGAATCCCATCACACTTCGCCCACAATCTCTTCATCAACCTGTGCCCACACCTACCCTCCGCCGACCTGGCCGAAGAACCCCATTTCCCCTCCTCCTCCAACCTTGGCCTAGCCTCTGTTCAAAACTGCCACGTCAGCCTACCACCATCCAAGATGCCAAGATCCCTAAGTCCAAAGTCTAGAACTTGGACCCCCACCTCAACTACCCGAGACCTCCCACCCTATCCATCGCCGCATCACCAGACCACAGTCACCTCTCTTTGTCGAATGTTCATCACCACCAGCCTGCCACATCTCCATCAGAATTCTTTTAGTTGATCCATAGCCGTTTCTAGTGTTTGTGTCCATAGAGTGTTAGAACGAGAGTTAGAGCGTTCGTGTGTTAAGATCCTGAATCGTAGCATTGTCGACGTGGTGCGATATTCAGTCTCAGTGATCAAAGGTGTGTGTATTAACTCACAAAATACTATCAATCCTTTTGCAAGTTGAATCAACATCATATTATGATAAATTATTTTGTTTTGGTGTTTGTGAATTTAAGTTGACATTAAAATTGATTATCATTGCTAGTAGAACACCTTGATATGCGATAGTTGACGATTATTATGATATATGTCCGAATTAAGTTGATTTTTGATTGTATGTGTAGGCCTATAAGTTGATTATAATTGATGATATGACGAATATATATATATATATATATATATATATGTTTGACCATTGATTATACCTGATAACACCTTGTTGAATTATTGAAGTTGTATTGATTTTCGCATGGATCAACTGCAAATTGAAAGGATATAAAAAACTTAGACATCTTATATTGATATGTGGAAAATATTATAATAGATAATTTTATCGTTTTGGCTCAAGATGCGATTTTGATAAATTTTGCTATTTTTTTCCTTATTTTGAAATTTCTCATGCATATATGTATTTAATTCTAAAATTTTGATATGTTAAAATAAATGATGTTTTGAATAGTATAGTCTAAAATTTGGTCGTAAGTTTGCATGCAGATTTTTAAGAATAAATTATTTAATTAAATACGAACAAATGGACATTTTGAAAAATAGTGTTATTTTAGCTTGAATTTTTTTATAACTTCATATTAGTAAAAGAAAATATTCTGTAAAGAAACCTATACCAAATTCTATCATGTAGTATTTCCTATATTTTATTCTTTGAAAATAATAGGATTACTGAAAATTTGGAATTTTGTAAAAACGTTATTTTGACCTGAAACCTTTTCTGTAGAACCTGCATATTATTTGGAGAATATATTTAATAAAGAAACCTATATTTATTTCAACCATCTAATAATTATTATAATTCACCTTTGGAATTATCTATTTGGAAATTTGGGAAAATTATTAAATCAATTTGGAAAAATCTGAAACTTTATTTAAAATTCTGAAATATTGTTTTAAGAACTTTAAAATCTAATTTGGAATTTTGATGCAAATTTTTTGTCTTTTATAATTTAGTAAGTATAAAAATTAATGTATTTTGACTATGAAAACTATTATCCTGCTTCTTGGCAAGGCCGAGATAACAAGGCACTGGTTTAAAACCAAGGGTTGTTCGTCCTGTATATTGAGCACACACAGGTTCGCTATGGATGTCGATGAATTTTGTCCGAATCCGGATGAGGCTAGAATCAGCAAGACATGACAAACTAAGCCATGGAAGCCAGCATCCCAAATTTCAAGTCACTCTGAGTCCATGCGCTCAAGTTATGATCGATGCAAGTTGAAGGAAAAAGCCACATTTTCATATCCATCGGAAAGATTAACTTCGTATCGATAGGGTTCGTATCCATCATCACACCTCGATTCATATCCATCAAGAAGCCTAAGTTCAACTCGATATCACTCGAATCCATCAGGAAGCCTCGGCTAAACTCAATCTCGTACGAATCCATCGGCAGAGCATGCATTTCGTATCAATCGGCTCAATCCTACTTCGTATCCATCAAGTATCTACTGGGCTCGTATCCATCGAGGAAAGTCCTGTTCGTAACCATCAGTCTCCATTGGTTCGTATCCATCAATGTTATTGCTGTTCGAGTCCATCCAGTTATCATTACATTCGTATCCATCAACACAAATTAGATAACGGCCTTCGATGCAAGCGAGGCGAGATTCATGGCGTCGAAATGGTTAAGTCGGAGCTAAAAGGGGATCGATGCGAGGAATGCGCGCCGCGTCATCATAGAGGCACGTGCATCATCGATTCGTAGTGGATCGATTCGAATTGATGGATTCGAACCAAACAGCCAATGAAAAACTCAAGCTCATATCGATCATAACTTAAGATCCACTTATCCAAATGCTTTGAAATTTTCACAGAAGCTTACACACAAGCAAAGGAATGTTCCTGCCAAGTTTCAGCTCAATTAGACCAATCCTTGATCGATACGAAATCGCTTCGTATCGATCACAGATCGAGTCGAAACTTGGTGGGATCGATCGCATGGGCCCACTCACGTGCCAGAAGGAGTCTCCGGAAGTTTGAGCGAGATATCAGCCTCCTACGCCTATAAATAGCCCCTGAAGCCTATAGAAAAAGGATCTTTTGATTCTCAAGCACCCAGACTCTGCCGGACCGAGATTTGCATCCTACCCTTGCTGTTGAATTCGAATTCCAAGCTGTACTTTACTGTTGTTTGCTGTAATCGCTTGTAATCGTTGAAAGAGAATCAATAAAATCCCAACAACTTCATAGTGGACGTAGGCAACACGCCGAACCACTCTAAAACTGCGTGTTTGTGCAATTGTGTTATTGTTTACTAGAGTTTTTGTTAGATAATCTTCATTTTACATTTATATTCTTCGCTTCTATATCTTCAAAAACTTACGAAGAGTGTTGTGTCCATTTTTGGTACAAACACTTTGGTGCTTTCACTGAGAAAACCCAGATTTTCTCCTGCTCGTTGGATCTATTGTCGATACCGGTTTGCATAAATCGAAGAGAAAGATCCAGATTTCTAATCCAAATTCCTTCCAACCTGTTTAGATTTGCATAAAGTCCAGGAAAGGATCTCATTCATTGCCATGGTTAGCAGAAGGACCACCTCCAACACTATCGATCAAGAAGACCGGGATAGACAGAACCCCGCGCAAGTACCTCCGTCTAACCAAGACGCTACCGAACCCTCGAAACCATTAGGTCCGGTTACCCGACAAGAGTTCCAGTTGCGGCTTCAGGAGCTGAACCAGAGTCGGCAACAACTAACAGAGCAGTTACGCGCCAATGCCGAGCTGACCAGCCAGTTGAATCGCCAGAAGCAGAGGAGATCTAGGAGAGATCATGCTTCTCACTCCTCCATCGAATGTTCTTCCTCTTCTGATTATCATCGTCGATCTCCACGACCCCGGCTGGATGGGAGTCACATACAAATTGCTGGATATTAACGGGAAATGACCGTTGGACAGCTGAGAGTTGGTCCATCGGCCAGTTTCCAGACCGGACCCTCCTCACGAAGGGGTACCGCTCCTCATTACACCACAGACTACCGCACTACGACCGCCGCGGTTGAACCAGGGGTCGATGCCCGAAATCAGTCGAACCTGGACAGTCGTCAGCATGGGCACACTCCTGAACCATACGTCCTAGAGGACTATGAGCCAAGAAGGCGAGACGTGGACAGCATCCGGTCCAACCTCATAATGTGGAACCTAATCACACTTTGGCTCGAACCGCACAGAACATACAAATGCCGGATCTTCCGACCATGATAAGTTAGATTATCCGTGAGAGCCAGGGTCTCACGAATGATGACCGGGGAATCTCTCGAAGTCACACTTCTTTTACAAACGATATACTTACTGCTGAACCCCCTCGGCGATCCAGGATGCCGACTCTACCCATGTACGAAGGAAACTCCGACCCCAACCAACATATTCTGAAATATGAATGGTCGATGAGCGCTGCTAGAGATGACGATGCAGTGAAGTGCCGTAGTTTTCCCATTTCCTTGGGGGGCATCGCTACCATTGGTTTATCCGACTGCCACCATGATCCATTTCCTCCTTTGACCAATTGGCCAATAAATTTGTTGAGCAATTCTGCATGCACGTCGCAAGGCCAAAAGATGTCAACACTCTATCTAGTGTCACCCAAGCTCCCGAAGAAACACTCAGACGCTACTTAGAGAGATTCCATGCTGCGTGTGCATAATTCAGCAAGCCGAACGATAACTCCATCCTTATAGTGTTGACTAAGGGGATTGACCTTGACTCTGAATTCGACAACTGGCTCGCCGTGAAACCACCTGCATCATTGGACCATTTCTATGCCAAGGTGGCTCAATTCCTGAGAAGGGAAGATGCGAAATAGTCTAGGAAGCAAGATGATGCAGGGCCAAGTGCGGAAGGGATCCAAAGCAATTTTGTGGTCAAATAGTCTGGTGAGAGCTCCGGAAAAGTTCAGTTGAACATTCAAAACAAACAAACTCAGTGGAGGGAGAACGTGAATCAAAATAGAAATCGAGATCAGATCCGTGGCCCACAGCGCAAGAATCCTATGTTTGACAACTACACTCCTTTGAATACATCGCTGGAGAACTTGTATTTACAAACCTGTAATACAATTCAATACAAAAAACCTGCACCAAAACCGTCGTCAGTAAGGCAAATCCAGACGGGAAATTTTTGCAGGTTCCATGAAAGCTATGGTCACAATACGAATGAATGTCGTCATTTGCAGGATCTCGTGGAAAAGTTGATTAGAGAAAGGAAGCTGAAACAGTTTGTGCGGGCGTCGTAGCCTGGAGGAGCGGGCCCATCAAATTAGAATAATAAGCCCGATTAGCCGAGACAGGAGGACTCCGCCCGTACCGGCCGGAGATTAGTGATAAACGCCATTTGTGGCGGACCCACTTTGTCAAGGGCCTGAAACGATGAGGATCTTCGCTACTGTTACACATGACAGGCTTTATTTATTCAGTCTATAAATACTTTGCAGTTTGTCTTTGCATTCTAAAGTTTGAATTTGTAATAAGGCACTGACTTTGCCATGTTTTTCCATTCCAGCAATAAATTACCATCTCTTCAAGCTAGAGCTGTGACTCACCGAATGCGACATTCAATTATCACGACGCACGAAGAGCTAAGTTCTATCGTACGATGTAATTTATTCAAATAGCGAGTGACTGTGATACGACCGACCACTCACTAAGTGAAATCTCAGCTCGGGGGCAAGTCGTCACATTAAAGGCTGAACTGGACCGACACACGACAGTCCTATAACCAACTCCAAATTCCCGGAGTGCGAGTTGGAGTATAAACATCAACTCTAGGTTCCCGGAGTGCGAACCGGAGTATAAACACGAACTCCAAATTCCCAGAGTGCGAATTGGAGTATAAACATCAACTCTTGGTTCTTAGAGTGCGAACCAGAGTATAAACACCAGCTCCAAATTCCTAGAGTGCGAATTGGAGTATACACATCAACTCTAGGTTCCCGAAGTGCGAACCGGAGTATAAACACTAAGTCCAAATTCCCAGAGTGCGAATTGGAGTATAAACATCAACTCTAGGTTCCCAGAGTGGGAGCCGGAGTATAAACACCAGCTCCAAATTCCCAGAGTGCGAATTGGAGTATAAACATCAACTCTAGGTTCCCAGAGTGCGAACCGGAGTATAAACACCAGCTCCAAATTCCCAGAGTGCGAATTGGAGTATAAACATCAAATCTAGGTTCCCAGAGTACGAACTGGAGTATAAACACCAACTTCAAATTCCCAGAGTGTGAATTGGAGTATAAACATCAATTCCAGGTTCTCGGAGTCCAAACCGAAATATAAATGCTAACTCCAAATTCCTAGGGTGTGAATTGGAGTATAAATACCAAGTCAAAGTTCCCAGAGTGCGGACATGTGCTTGAAAAATTTGACATGCGCGACTGATCGCCTAAATACAAGTGCTGATCCTCAGAGTGTGGATGAGACTATTTATAAATAAACAAGCGTGATTCAACCGCTCAATTCTCACTTATTTTTAGCATCGGTCCGACGACACAAAACCCGAAGGGACAGAAACAATTTGCAATCGCTAGCCAATCTTTATAACTCATTCCCTGGACTGGGGGCAAAGCTTAAGTGTTAACAGTTGACTGAAATAGTACAACGACCAAGTCTGACTCGATCCCCAGTTATGACTTGTGATCACGATTTTCAGACTTGGCAAATAAAACAAACTCGACTCGAAGGCTGAGACTCCACAAGTACACTGAACTGAAATTCAAATACTGCAATACTTAAGCATAAAAGAAATGAAAGTTGAAGCCAAGAAAATAAATTTCATTTCAACTAAATTGTATGTGAAGATTCATATACAAGTTATTCCAAAAAAATTCTACTAGCATGGGGCCGAGCCTGCATCTATACACGACCTATGAAAGAAAAAAAGTACATTCCTAACTGCCAAAAATGCACCAGAGGGGGGCTTATCTACTTTTTCTTCTTCAACCTTCACTTCGATGCGGAACTGTTGGAACCGCTAACAGTTCTTCACTTTGAGCCCTTACCCTTCGACGGATCATCCTCTGACGAAGGCATGATATCGACGTCCTCCTCCGAACTTGAACTTAAATGAATACCCTCTTCGGGAGGAGTCGGATCTACAACCGGGGGCGGAATGGACATGCTAGTATCGACGAGTGTGCCCCCAGGAGATATCACCCTAAGTGGAGTTGGGCCAACCGTCGTCGTCACAATCCCAGAACTACCGCCATGTGCTGCTGCCTCCATCTCAGCATTAATCTCAGCCAATATCTCTGCTTCTCGAATAGCACGAGCTTCGCTGGGGACAGCAGTGAACTGTGTTGAGGCGCTAGAAGCAGGCGGAAGCCCACCAAGGACGAATGGTAAGTCCACAAAAAGGTCACTATGTCGGCTTGCTCATCAAAGGAAATTGAGCTCCCCTGTGTCACCTCAATTGGCACGGCCGCAGTCGTGGTAATCGCCTCAGTAATAATGGCCTTCTACACTTGATATGATTCTTGGATTGTAAGAGGCATTGTCAATGTAACTTCGATCAGTGGACAAGGAAGAAAAGAAGTTGTTAGAACACACTTCAAAAACGAGCCCTTTATTTTAAATACACATGAAATTTTTTCAGAGTACCTTCCTTAGTTCGGCTTGCGGTCGGTTGAACAGCTTCGGATGAATGCTCCTTAATAGGAGATAGGCCTGGTTGTTCAGGGTCATAGGCCGGGACGGGCTGGGGCTCGATCACTTGAGTGGGCTCAGATAGAGATGAAGTAACAATCTCGGAACTTGTAGCATGATGCTCATCTCTGGAACCTTCCCCAATTTCTAAGTGTTGGGTGCCCAGTCTCTCTCTCGCATGAGAGATCATAGAATCATGGAGAACCTTCTTTTTATCTTCGCTCAATATGCGGTTCTCCAGCTCAAATTCGTCGAGGGCACCATCCAATAGCACCGCCTTCTCTTCTTCGACCAGCAAATTCCAGGTGTTGTATAGATGTGTAGAGTAATCGTCGAGCCATGCCAAGTTCCTATGTCTCAGTACGTTGGCATTGTAAGTGACGAGAAGCTCCTCTATGTCCGCCTCAAGCCTGGTCTCTGCTTGTCGAACCTTCTCATCAACTCCGGCCTCCACCTCGCGAACCTTTTCCACGGCCGCATCTCTCTCCCTCCGGAGCACCACCGCTTGATCGCACGCTTCCTGTGCGGAAACATTAGCAGCGTCTCTCTCTTTCATGATTTCCAAGACTTTGGCCTTAATCTCGTTTAGCTCTTTTAGGGCTGCATCCCTCTCAGCGGTTGCGATGGTGTTTCGGTGGCCCATGTCCTCCACCGTAGCGTAGTGCTCCTGTTTTATCCTATCCGTCGCCGCCTGGGCCTCGTCGGCTTTCTTAAGAGCCTTAATCTCAGACTTGCGAGAAGGCTCGGCCTCACTATTGAGCGCTTGAATAATTCAATCTTTCTGGCCGAGTTCTTTATCCAGCTTTTCAATCATGACTGCGCGGTCCAAGGCCACCTTCGATGCTTTCTTCACGGTTTTCGACCACTCCTGATACTGGAAGAATATATCCGTGACATAATCATGCACAGTATGTTCGGCTGACGTCGGAATCCTTTTCAAGCATGGGGGAAAGACGAACCCGTCAAAACAAATATCAGGAAAATCCTTTCTCAGCTGAGCAAGCCTAATCGCTCCTTCCCCAGTGGGCTCGACAAGGGCCTGTACAGTAGTTGAAGGGTCTACCACTTTAGTTTGGCGATGAGAGTCGGACCGTGAAGAGTGGGAAGACGGCTTGTGCCGTGAAGTTTCTAAAGGCCTCGAAACATGAACCGGAGGCGGTGCGGGAGCTCTGGGAG
This sequence comes from Allium cepa, assembly GCA_030765085.1. Lineage (NCBI taxonomy): Eukaryota > Viridiplantae > Streptophyta > Magnoliopsida > Asparagales > Amaryllidaceae > Allium > Allium cepa. The sequence continues at coordinate 690,816,764 of CM060942.1, read as the reverse complement.
GGGGCGTGCGAGATCAGGATCGGCGTACATATCCCCTATCCCTATTAGACCGCTCTTGGCTGGAATAGCCTTGATCGTGATCCTTATCTCCTTCCCTCCTATGCGATTCGTAGTATGACGAAGACCTGCGTTTGCTGCATAGACTACCGAGCATTGAGCCTCGACCGGACATGGTATCTGCAAAGCAAAACAGAAACGAAGTTAATAATCTTTCGAAAAAAGGCAGCTTACGGTCAGAAATCGTGTAGTGCCGTGAAGTGTGAATGTATGTGCAACCCCCCGACCAACCGAATGTGTCAACCACGCTAGTGGGTAGAGATTCGCTTAAAACTAAGGTGTGTTGGAGTTCATCCAATCCGGCATCATGTTGCATGGACACGTCGTCCGGAATTGGAAGATCGGCAAGCCCTTCGTAAAGATTTTTTGTCCTTAGGGGAGACATCTTCGAATTTCTAATTCCGGTGGCGGGCCGGGACATGATCACAGATTTCCATCTCCCCTTTTTGGATGGCTTGAAAATGGCTGCCTTGCTTTTCTCTTTTCTTTAGCATCATGGGCTGCATCCGCAGGTTCGCCCAACGGTTCCTTGTCAGTAGGGGTTCTTTCAGAGTCAGCCTCTTTAACTATAACAACTCTAGGCTTTTTACGCTTAACTCGCTCCCTCGAGATAGTTCTCAATGCACCGTCGAGCCTTATACTTTATCTTCGCTCAATTAGCCCGAGAATTCTGAGATTCCTATCCGTCAGGACCAAGTCAATATTCCTATCTTCGCTTGGGACCTCTTGAAGAACCCGAACTATCTCCTTGTAATATCCGCCTTCGGGTCGCGGAATTATCGCTGCAAAGAAAAAGAGATATGAGTTGGCTTTCATTTACAACTGTCTTGCCAACCGCTCGAGAAGATAGCAGTACTCACGTCTAAATAGCCATCGCCTGACAAATCCTGGAGGCATCTGGCATAGAACCACTCCTTCTTGAAGTAGCTCAGCTTGGTCCAAGACCTTGTAATTATTTGACAATTTCTCACGGCCTCTAGAAATGTGAAAGATGGACTGTCTGTCCGACTCTTGAAGTTGAGCAAGTATCTTATCTCAGTCAGTCGGGGTGGTAAATAGACCATAAATGCAATGAACAAGCTATTCAGTAAAGCATATCCATTTAGGTGTAGCTGAGATGGGGCAATCCCTATAAAAGACAACACTTCTCTTATATACTGATTGAACGGGGGAGCGTCCCAGCTGCGCATGCATGTCGATTGAATGCAGTATACCCCTCTGGTGGATTGTGTGGTTTGTCATTTGGTCCCGGCAATAGCACGTCATCCATCGACAAACCGTGCCTTAGGCATATTCTCCCTAGCATATCTTCCGAAATGTTGGACGGAACAGAGTCTGGCGGATTATTGATAAGAGATGCGTCTGGTGCCTCGTCCAGGGCTGGATCGATAATTTCGACCTCAATCTCCGGTATTTCAAGCATGGGAGGAATTGAACTCTGAGTTTCCTGTGGCTGCGAGCTTGGAGTTTCCATAACTAGCTAACTGACGAGAAACCATCATTAGACGACAAAGAGCCCATGTGTTCCTCCAGTGTAAAGTGTGTGTTGTGCAATGCAGTGCTGTGCTTGAATAAATTTTGCAGAGTTAGAGAAAATTTGCAAACGACAGAACTTCGAAGTCCAGTTGGAATGACCGTCATCGCTGACCGTGACAACCGTACCATCCAGAGGTTGGCAATCGATTCGAGTTAAAGTTCTTTATCACGTTGTTAAGTTTTAGTTCCATCGACGAGCTTCGAAAGGATAGTCAAGTATGCGGTTTAACAGTTAAGTCCAGACATGTAAGGATGAAGCTCGTCGGAATCATGCTATCAAGTGCTCAAAATTTCGTATCCGTCAAGGGAAGAGTTCGAATCGATCGTGGAGAGCTTATTCGAATCCATCAGTATCCAAGTTCGTATCGATCAACGGGGGCATACTTCGAAATGATCGTCAACACTTGGGTTCGTATCGATCAACGTCAGTAACTTCGCATCGATCCTTGGTGTTTAGGTTCGTATCAGTCAAGAAAGTCTCGGCTTCGCATCGATCACGTTCGAGTCGATATTTTTGGTATCGATCGTGAGAGTTTATTTCGCATCGATATGAAGCCAAGAGTTTCGCACCAATCACTCGCTTATTTTTCGCATCGATCATTATAGATCGACACGATTTACCACCATTTCGACCGGTATAAACTACGTCATTTATCTAATAAAATTCATGGGGTCGATGCGAACTCCAAGAAAAAGCGTTATCGCCTTTTATCGATTCGAACACAGGCCCCCTAGATCGACACGGAGTACAGATCGAGCCATTCTCATTTTATTTTTTCTACACTCCTTCTTCTCCAATTATCAGGGGCATCGCCATCGCCATCCTCGACCAAGCCCCGACCCATATCTGACCTCAAAGATTGCCAGAATTGATAATCGGCCAAGATGGGATGGATCTAAGATTCAAACTTTGTCGTTTGGATGCAGTCATAGTTGATTAATTACCTAATTTAAAACTGGAATTCAAAGAATTAAAATGTCAAATTTGATCAAGTCGAAGGCAAGGCACAATTCTCCTTTTACCAAGCAGTTGGATCGATACGAGAGTAGAAGGCAGCAGCAAAAAGTAAAAAGTGAAAAAATGGCCGAGTCCATGAGTATTTATATGGACCCAAGGAGAAACAGGGGCGATTCTCCTCCCGGTCCACATGACAGGTCACTACAGGCCAACCCCTAGGTCGAGTCGAACGGCCAGTTCGAATCCATCGGCCAAAACTCCTATCGATTCGAAATGAACAATAGGGTCCATCGATACGAAGTGCGTAATGAAGTCATGCAGAAGGCTTTTGGTCCCATCGGTGCGAAACCTTCATTCGAATCGATGATTTTGGAACACCAACCGCGGTCCATCGATACGAACTAGCTGGACGAATCCAACAGCACAATGCTTCATTGATATGAAGGGCATCAAAGGGACCTGCTGAAGCTCGAGGAAACCATCGATATGAACATTAATTCATATCCATCGGCGCTCACGTTCGTCGATATGAAATGACACTTCGTATCGACGCGAGAGAAACTTTTTCAAACTTCTATATCAATCCAGGAGAGGATCGGTACGAAGGAACACCCAAAGACGACCATCAAGCGTTGTTGCAACTCGAATTACGCATCGGTTCAGAAGAGGATCGATACGGAATTCGACGCAAGAAAACTGACAATGACTCGTGAACGTGCAACGTTAACGAGAACCAGGTTAACATATATGCATATATGCCGAGCTAATATGCAATTTTCAACATTCACAGGAATTGGATGTTCATCAAATAACGATTACGACAAAACAGCGATAGCTGTTCATAATGAAGACTGCAGCTTTTCAAAGCACGTCATGTTATCACAAGACGTACTTTGGGGGGCAAATGTTATCCCGTCTTCTGGCAAGGCTGAGATAACAAGGCACTGGTTTAAAACCAAGGGTTTTTCATCCAGTATATTGAGCACACATAGGTTTGCTATGGATGTCGATGAATTTTGTCCAAATCCGGATCAGGCTAGAATTAGCAAGACATGACAAACTAAGCCATGGAAACCAGCATCCCAAAATTCAAGTCACTCCGAGTCCATACGCTCAAGTTATGATCGATGCAAGTTGAAGGAAAAAGACACATTTGTCATATCCATTGGAAAGATTAACTTCGTATCGATAGGGTTCATATCCATCATCACACCTCAATTCGTATCCATCAAGAAGCCTAAGTTCGACTCGATATCACTCGAATCCATCAGGAAGCCTCGGCTAAACTCAATCTCGTACGAATCCATCAGCAGAGCATGCATTTAGTATCAATCGGTTGAAGCCTACTTCGCATCCATCAAGTATCTGCTGGGCTCGTATCCATCGAGGAAAGTCCTGTTCGTAACCATCAGTCTCCATTGGTTCGTATCCATCATGTTATTGCGGTTCGAGTCCATCGAGTTATCATTACATTCGTATCCATCAACACGAATTAGATAACGGCCTTCGACGCAAACGAGGCGAGATTCATGGAGTCGAAACGGTCAACTCGGAGCAAAAAGGGGATCGATGCGAGGAATGCGCGTCGCGTCATCACAGAGGCACGTGCGTCATCGATTCGAAGTGGATCGATTCGAATTGATGGATTCGAACCAAACAACCAACGAAAAACTCAAGCTCGTATCGATCATAACTCAAGATCCACTTATCCAAATGCTATGAAATCTTCACAGAAGCTTACACACTAGCCAAGGAATGTTCCTTCCAAGTTTCAGCTTAATTAGACCAATTCTTGATCGATACGAAATCACTTTGTATCGATCACAGATCGAGTCGAAACTTGGTGGGATCGATCGCGTGGGCCCACTCATGTGCTAGAAGGAGTCTCCCGAAGTTTGAGCGAGATATCAGCCTCCTACGCCCATAAATAGCCCCCTGAAGCCTATAGAAAAAGGATCTTTTGATTCTCAAGCGCCCAGATTCTGCCGGACCGAGATTTGCATCCTACCCTTGGTGTTGACTTCGAATTCCAAGCTGTACTTTACTGTTGTTCACTGTAATCGCTTGTAATCATTGAAAGAGAATCAATAAAATCCTAAATACTTCATAGTGGACGTAGGCAACACGCCGAACCACTCTAAAACTGCGTGTCTGTGCATTTGTGTTATTGTATACTGGAGTTTTTGTTAGATAATCTTCATTTTACATTTATATTCTTTGCTTTTTTCTCTTCAAAAACTTCCGAACAGTGTTGTGCCCATTTTTGGTACATACAAAAAGTAATATGTATTTCTTGAAATTTCTAAAGCTTGTTCTGTGAATTCCTGAAGTAAAATCATGGACTTTTTATGTTGAAATATTATTGAGATTCTTAATAGATTATACTGTAAAAAAGACAAAATGGACAAATCGACATACTTTTATATATTGAACGATTAGTTATTAAAGAGACCGGGGCCGGACATTGACATACTCTCTGTCAATACCGGAACCACTTTAATAACTATGTATGCAGTGGATGTTATCTAGGATGTAGAGATTGAATGGGTGAACAATTACTGGAATGAAGTAAGAGAACGATAATGGATGACCGATACTTGTGTCAATTTAAAATGACTAAAATAGGAGCCTAAGTCTGGCCATAGGTTAGCTACCTTTAGTAGACATCTTTCCCTTATATAACTTTCTTGATTTTGAACTCAGCTGGTGCACCTTTAATTTTATATTGATAGAGATGGTCGGCCGTTAGGGGTTACGACCAGCCAAAAAGGGTAAACTTATAGAATCCTACCTTGGGCATTGCCTGAAGTGCCTTGTCATCTGATTATCCCTAAAAGAGCCCACTACGGTTTGTTTTGTATTGTATCTATATGGTAATCACTAATAGCTACTAACGTTACTGGTGGTGTTACAGGACCTGTATAAAATACATGCTTAAATTTGTGTTAAGGGGGATATGGATAACGCCTTAACGCTATTTTAATATTTACCTTACTGATTGACATTACATATATAGTGTATCTTAGTACGTATAAATAGTATAACGGATCCTTAGGAAATGAAAACTTCATAACATCTACTAAGTCATTTTTCACTGTGCACTTGACTTTGAATTAACTTGCATAAGAATTTGTTGTTCCGACTCAAATGTATTTTTTACGTTATTCTCGGATCATTCTGCGTATTTCAGTGTTTTGGAGACTATTATTTTATCGAGCTGAAGATGGATTTGAATACTTCAGTAATTTCACTATATTCTGTTGTTTTTTAAGTAAACCTTTGTGTTCCGCCAATCTTTAAACTCTGTTGTAAACTTTATTAGTAGCTTTATGAACTGCTAATGTATCTACTTTATTTCGACCGCATTGCTTTGTTAAATGTATAACTTTGATTTTATTGTAAATTAAAATAAAATATATATTGTAAAATAGCTTTATTAATTGTTTATGTATTTATTATATTTTGTCATTTCCACTATGAGATTATGTGCATTGTTCTCTTCTATCTTTTGTTCTCTTCTCTTCTTATATTCTTATTGCAAAATCCATTGATAATCTGTCTTTTGGACTGTTTGAGTTAGACTTTTGTGTTTATTGTCGACTTAAATTACCCAAAATGACGGTCGTCACAGTTGGTATCAGAGTTTTGGTTGAACGGACACTTAAGCCCATTGGGGTAAACTCATTAAGATATAAAGTAATGGAATGCCTTATTATGAGTTGAGAGTATATTATGAGATAAAATTTGAGTATATTATAAATCTTAATTTTATGATTAAAACCAATTAAATATGTTTTCAACATCTTTTAGTTTAGACCTATTTAAAATAACTAATTTAATAAATCCATGTATTTTTTTTTTACTTTAAAGCTTGGTAAAATGTTTTTGAATGCATTTGGTTTTCTAATATCATTATTGTAAGATATTATTTTAAAACCTCCTTGAAAAGTTTCTAAGTTAAGAAATCTTTGCATAATATTGTAAGAATATTTGAACCATATATAAGTTTATTTTGAAAACAAGTTTGAATAAAAAGATGATATAAATTATAAGTAAATACTTAAAGAGTTGTATAGTAACGCTTGAATAGTATTAATTTTGAAAGTCCTTGTATTTTGAATTTGGGAAACTTAGTTTAATATAACGATTTATGGAAGTACTTATACTTTGATTTGGAGTATTATCCATTTTAAATTGCAACATGGAATATAAATTTGAAAAAGAAAATGGTTTTATCATAACATAAGTTTTATACACATCTGTTTTAATCCCATTAAAATATATCTTTAAGTAAATTGTCTTTGCTTAGTAATTTATGAATGTACTTTTGTCTTTAATAAAAATTATTCGGAAGTTAAAAATAAGTATAAATACAATTGAGAATAAATGAAAAGAAATTTGGAGATAAGATTGTTTTATTAACATTTTGTTAATACCACTTACCTTTTATTAATTATTGATTCTAAATGAAATATTTTGGGTATATAGTTATATCTTTAATGAAAAATGATATTTTCAAAGGACATTTAAGAGTAAAGAATAAATTGGGAAAAAGTTTGTTTAATAAACGACTATTTGTGAAATAGTTTTCACAAAGGATATTTTATAGTGTTTAATAAATAAATTACAAAGGATTTGTAAAGTATTTATCAATTAAATTTAAGTATGTTATACGTAGGAAATTTATATAGATATGATTTATGAAATAAAAATTTATAATCAAAAGAATTTTATTATAAAAAAATTATATGGAACAAAAATTTAAAAACTTTGTTCGTATGAAATTTATGTAATGAAGATTAGATAAAAAGTTTTTTAAAATTTTAAGTAAAGATATTTATCTTGGTATAAAATTTTAAAGATTTTGTTTTATGATTTTTAGAAAGAAAGTATTCCTAATTTAAAATGGGTTTTGCCAATAAATTGAAATATGAAAATATTTGTTGTAATAATAATTTCATTTTATAAGTTTAGTTTTAATTTTATTTCTTAGATACAATATTTATGAAAATATTAATTTCATTTTATGTATAATATTTATGAAAATATTAATTCCATTTTATGTATAATATTTATGAAAATATTAATTCCATTTTATGAAGGATATAGAGTTATTTGTTTATAAAAGATAAATGATTTTAAGAAATATATATAAAATTTCATTTATGAAGTTTTATAAAATTTTGAAAATATGATCTATAAAGCATGGTTTATGAAACATGGCATGGAAAATATATTTTGATATAATGTGTTTTAGCTACACAAAATTTTGATATAAGTTATGTTAATTCTTAGATGTAGGATGAATAATTTAAAACCATATTTTAAATATTTTAAATTGAACGACAAGATTTTAGTAAACATTATCTTATTAAGACCTTGTCTTTTTTACGTTTAAACTGTATAAACTATTAGATGCTATTAGGCTTTTATCTGAAAAAAAGTTAAGGTTAAGATTGAATAAGTAAGTTATCCTATAGGGTAAGTGCTCTAAGTAGGACTTGAATTATTTTTCGCACGATCGTCCTTGATCTACAGTTCGAATATAGGGTTTCTAGGTGATTCACACCAGTTTGGACTAGGCATTTTCACTAAATTCTCAATGGCAGGTACTTGAGACAAATTCTTGAGTTAACACGAATGTTTTTATCTTGTTTACAACTATGTAAAGAATGCAATGGTATCAAATCAAGCAACTGAATCAATGGCTGCATTAGAGAAGTTAAAGTGATATACACTAGTTGGATAAGAAATGTTCTATTTGAGCAAGTGACCATATCGAATATTGCAAAGGAATAATTCATGCACATCGTATGACATAAGAAAATTTAATGGGTGTTACCTTGGTAAAGATTAGGGAATAATTTTCAATTTTGTTCTAAGATAGCTTAGTTAATTTTCAAAGTAATAACCAAAACCTGATGACCATAATGGTACACTAGAAGGTTACTCTATCTTTGAAACTCTAGAAGGTTGTGAACATGAGAAAACATTAAGTTTTGATAGTCATTAGATATCTTAAATAATGTTGAATGTTGGTTTGCTTCTTTGTTTTTTGTTAGTGATGCAATTCAAAGTCGTTATGTTCTAAGAAAACGAGACTGAACATTTTCGTTTTGAATATAAGTATAATTTTATAAAAGTGAAAAATTGAATTTTAAACAAATTTTTTACAATAGTTAAATAGCAATAGTAGTGTGATAACCCAGATTTTGGGACATCTCTTAGTTGGATAATTAACAGGATTAAAAAGTTTTAAAATATAAATTTGTAATTTGAACAAATAAAATTCTGATAAATGTCTGAATATTCCGGAATTTTAGGCAAATAGATATGAAATAATTTCTTTTATAAATCATTTATTTCAATCTAAATTATTTCTTTTTCCAAAACGAATAAAATAATTATTAATTTGTTATATTTATAAAAGTAGATTTTTTAATAGAATTTGGATTTGAAATTAAATTGAAAATATCTTAAGAATAAATTGGGATTAAAACTCTATATTTCGAATGAATAAAATTTGTTTTCTAATTTTACTACAAAAATATATATAAGGAAATGTATATAATATGAGTTATCTAAATATCTATTATCTAAAAAGTATAATAGTTAAAACAAGAATTAAATAAAAAAATTATATTTCCTTTTGATCTTTATTTATATATATATAAAATAGTTTGAAATTATATAGGTATTTGAAATATAAAACATTTAAACATATGTATATATAAAATTTAGTAATTAATGAAATGAAAAGGGTGAAAACATAAAATTGATATTTTTTACATTTATCAATCAATAAGAACATGTATTTAACAAGTGTAAGAATTTTAGAAATATGACTTAACATTTGTAAGTTAAAATTTGTATGCATTAAACATGTGTTAGCTTAGATTAACAAGTGGCATATTTCTTTAAAATTTAAAATAAATAATAAAAGAGAAAAAAGGGGTTGTTCAAGAACATTTTCATATTCATTCCTCAATCTCTTTTTCTTTCACCTTTCACTTTCAAAATCAAGAAGCTATAAAAACCAAATTTGAAAACAGAAAGTAAAAAGAAAAAGAAATCAGAGAAATGGAATCAACTACACTCCAAACTACAACCTAAAACAACTTCAATTTGAACAACTACAACTTCATTTGTTCAAGGCTTCAAATGTGAAAACAATAGAAATCTGATGGAAATCAAAGTAAAAGATCAGTTTAAAATCTCATAACCTGAATCAAAGCAAGCCAGATTAACCTGAAAATCCAAACAAAAGTCAGGATCAAAATTCAACTATGCAAAGACTCAAAGCAAGGTCAAATTTCCAGTTTCAAAGAATCAGCAATCTCCTGTTTTGAATCATTCCAGGCATCCACTGTTGACAGTGAGTAAACTACTTTATCAAAATGACTCAAATTTGTTTTTATTTTGTTATTTATGCATGTTGTTTGAAATAGTGTTGTGATATATATGATGCTTGCATGTTTGTGAAATATGAACTGATAGGTGTGCATTGCTGTATATATAGATACAGAGTTATGTTCCAGGTTTTTACAGAGTTCAATTTTGAAAAAAATTCAAATTTCCCTTCTCTGATTTTCTTTAGGCTATGAGTTGTAAAGAAAATATTTTTTTTATCAGGATATTGATTTTAAGAATATTTTCAAAATTTAACAGTTGATAGTCTTAGTAAGAGAGGAGAAGTGCAGTAAAATTTAAATTATATCAATTTTTCAAATCGAACGAATTCTGGTTTCATGGTTAAAGTTTGAATTGCTATCAACATTTAGGATTTTTATTAGCAAAATCACGATTTTTAAGTAAGCATTTCGAGTGGGACTGTTTGTTGATTAACGAAAGGGTTTCGAGTGAATTCTGAGGATCAGAAGAACTAGGGTGGTCAGGGTTCACGGCGGAGGTAGTTCGTGGGTCGGTGGTGGTGGGAAAAATGGCCTGAGGGTTGAACGATCATCGTAGCGGCGACGTGATGGAGTGGTAGGGTTTAAGGACCTAGTTGGGGTTGACGATGTTCGTAAGTTTATCGCGACGACTATGTAGCATCGGACTAGATAACGGAATGTTGAATCGATGCTTGGGTGTGGGATGAAGCTCTGGTGAGGTCGGCAAGGGTGCTGGTGGTATGGGGCGACAACTAGGGAGGTTCTTTTGTTTGGAATTGTTTCTAGATGTCGTTTGAATGCTCGATTTTCGTTCTACTAGTATTATCGGTGATCTGAGTGATCGAATGTGACGACCAGGTGGTCGACGACTCGTCAGGGTTAAGAAGGATGGTCAGAGAAGCGTGAGTTTGCCGTACATGTGCACGTGTGCACGATTGAGTTTGGGGATTGAATGTTGTTTTGGGAGACAAGTGTTTCTCGAGTTTGGATCGAGAAGGATGTGTGTTTGACTCGAAGTCAAGGGCGGTGAGGTTGCTCGTGTGTGTATCGTGAGTGCTCGAGTATAAGTTCAAGTATTTGAGTGCTGTCTCGTATCTTGTTCAGGTTATCGTTCTTTGGCTAGAAGGGTTAGGATCCAAGTTTTTAAAATTAAGAAAACCTGATTATCAGATTATAATGTTTGAAGTAAGAAAAGGGTTTAGACAAGTTTTTAAGTCTATTTAAATGGATAAGTTTCAAAGGTAGTGTACCGAGATTTAAAGCAGAGCAAAATTTTAAATCAATTTTTGAAAGTATATCAAGTGAAAATAAAATGTTAAAGTGATTTCAAAAGAAGATAGAGAAGACTATCAAACCGGTTTCAAGATGTAAATTTTTACGTCAAATGTTCTAAAATTTATTATTTTGATTTGAACAACTTATTATTTGGCTAATTTTTAATTTGATCTTTAAGTCATTGCCAATGTAATTTAAATAAGTAATTAAGAAGAATGATTTGGATAAATGGTTTATCTTAGAAAATAATAATAATAATTAAGGTCTTGAGTAATTAAGGATCATTTATCAACAAAATTAATCATGACATGATTAATGTATTAATTAAAGATGAGTAATTATTGGAAGTGATTAATTCGAGGTAAATTAATTAAGGAAACTAATGAAAGAATGATTAATTAATAATTAATTAATTAATTAATTAATGTGATTAATTAAGAGAAAATTAAGTAATTAAGGATAATTACTTAAGCTGTTTAGTTTGGAATAATTAATTAATTAATTAATGTAATAATAAATGGTTTGTAATTAATATTAATAAAGCAAGGTTAGGTAATAAATTTATTGGACATAAATTAATTGTGTGATTTATTAACCTTGCTTATGGATGATTGAATAATATTGAATGCCTTGGATTATTTGTTTTCCCTGGTATGTGAGTGTGATGCTGTGTGATATGAAATGTTTTGTAATATGAGAGGTTAGTTGAATAGTGATAACGTGATTATCCATGATGAATTGCTATGTGAAAGTGACATCATATTTTTAAGATTAAACTGTATCCAATTGATTAACTTGGGTTAAGATGGTATTGAATTCGAAGAGACCGGAGTTGGGTATTAGTAAATACTCGAAACCACTTTGATTCTTTATAAATTGATATGCGGAATCAATAGGCTGAAATAAAATGATTTAAGTGAATTAGACCATTTAATCTAAGTATGGTACTTAGAAATTGGTGAGTGAAATAAATGATGTCGATAACAATTTGTGAAGTTGTAATTGATATAAGTTACCCGGGTTATATATAAATTGTATGCTATTTTAAATTTATGTTAGATGGGTTTACTCACGCTGGTTTCCAGCCTGACTCGGGTGTTACTTTGATGTAATGCTCGGGTCAGACCGAGTATTACAGATTTTCAGGTAAGGACGTTATGGAGCTCAGGAGGCGAGCTGGATGGCAGGAACGTATGGAGCGTACCCGCTGTATATATTATAGTTTATCTTAGACATGTTATTTTACACTGTCCAATGTTGTATAATGCTGTAACTCTGATGTAATAAAATATAATTGACTGATACAGTTTTCCTTTGTATAAGAATTATTATTTGATATTATATATTATCCGCTGCGAATGTGAGAATCTGTGTTTTATCTCTTTTCTTCTTTTTCCTAACTATCTGGAATTTTCAAGATCGAAAATTCCGGGTCGTTACATTTGGTATCAGAGCTGAAGGTTAAGCGAGAATCTTGGCTCTGGTGAGATTACTCATTAAGGATAGGGTCAATGGTACCCTAGAATGAGTTAAGTGTGTGTGTGTATATATATATATATGAGAGCGTACTTGTTATTTTCTTATATAAAGATTTTAAATGATTTTATAAGAATATATTTTGATATATATAGCAATATTTCTTTCTAATAAATATTAAGGCAATTGGTTGTTAAATTATTGGAATTAAATTAAGTGGTAATAGAAATACAACCAAATTGAAATTAAATCAAAGATAAGTTTGAAATGGATTCAAAATGAAATTAAATCTTGAAGTTGGGGAAGAATTTCAAAATAAGATGAATTAGAATTGGTTTCAAACCAGAGAAATAGAATGGTTATTGTGTTTAATAATGGGATGATTGTTTTCCAATAAATAATAAAATGTTTTAAGGAAGTAACCATTTAAAGAGAGTAACTTGTAAATTTGAAAGGATGTAAATTAAAGTGGGTTTCAAATTGTGAAGTTCTGAATTCTAAATTTAAACATTTGAATTGGTTTCAAAATGTTAAAGGAAATAATATTATTCAAACTATTTTGAATATGATCTTATTTTAAAATAAGAGATGTTATTTAATATATTTGAATGAAAGGGTCCTATTTCAAATAAGGGTTGTTTGAAATTTTAAAGGAATTTGTTAGAATTTAAAACCAAAGGTGGTTTAAAATTTAAAAGTAACCAGGTGTGTAAAGGAAATGAACTCTAAGGTTGAGATTTGAATTTTCTTTGGAATGTGATGTGAAACCCAAAGTGAAGTAGGTTTTAAACTTAAGTGGGAAGGATATTAATCTGAAGTTTAAAATTTGAATGGGAATTCAAATTGTGTAAATTAGACTGGATTAAATAAATTGAATTTAACTTGGAAGAAGTTAAATAAGTTTGAATGATCAACTTGATTTGGAAATTTTAAGATGAAATTAAGATTTAACTTGGGAAGTTAAATGGTTCATTGGAATCGAGGGTTTGAGTGATCTCAAATTGGGGTTGGGATCCGAAAATTGGAAATGGATGGATGCTTTAAAATAATTGGATGATATTACCCTATTGTTATTATTAATCTTTAAACTGTGAATTGGATTTGTTTAAAGAAATGGGGTATGGTAATATATCCATTATTAAGGTAAAGTGGAATCATTTTGGACTTAAGATTTGAATGTTAAGATAAAACTTCAAAGGTTTGGTTTCAAAATTGAAATTTGGTGATAAATTGAATTCCAAAGATTTAATTGTTTAAAAAGGAATTGAATTATTATTTGAACTTTGAAATAGGTTAAAAATGAAATTTGGATTTAGAATTAAATAAGTTAAAGATATAAGTTGATTTATTTAAAGGATTAAATTAACATTTAAAATTTAACTCGAATCTATAATTCGAAATGGTTTAAAGTTGAGATTTAAATTGAATTAGTTCAAATTGAATATGATTTGAATTAATTGGAATTGTGATTGAAAATGGATAAGTTCAAATTCAAATGGGAATTGAGATTAATTCAAATCTGAAATTGAAATGGGTTCAATTTGAAATTAGTCCAAATTAATTTGAATAATTTGGAATTGTGATTAACGTTGAATAGGTTTAAAATTCAACTGGAATTTGATTTGGAAATGGGAAAGAAATTGAGAATTAATTCAACTTGAACTGGGATAAATCAATTTCAAGGGAAATTGAAGTTATTCAAAATTTAAATTGAATCAATTCAAATGGAAGTGTAAATTTAAATTGAATTGATGGGAATGGAGGTTGGGAATTGAACAGTTTGACTCTGGATTATTTTCAAAATAAATTGTTTTAATATAAATCTATTTTTTCCAAACTATTTACTATACAACTTATCTTTTAAAACCTAAAACTATCTTATACTTGTTTTACAAATATTTTTGGAGTTATTTAACTATTTTGCAACTGTTTTATAAACTAATTACTATTTTTCAACTCTTTTACAAATTAATTACTATTTTACAACTATTTTGCAATTATTTAAAATTTCTATAATTATTTATCTATTTTCCAACTATTTTACAATTTCTTAACTATTTTACAGTTATTTTGCAAACTAATAATTATTTTTCAACTACTTATCTATTTTAATTTTTCAAACTATTTTCTAAATTAAACTAGACAGAGTTTGAACTTTTTATGATTAAATACCCAATTGAGATAAGAATTGAGGTGATAATCCAAATGGAGATTGAGGCAATGGTGAATAAATAAATAAGAACCTAAGTGAATGTGAATAGATAGGAGGAATTGATTTAGCTAATAATCAATAGAGATAAATACATAGGATGTACGTATATCATTCTATTCGCATAGTGATTTGATCCAGATTCGAGCACAGAATTTCGAGATAGTTATATTGATCCGAGTTGGGATTTTTCACTCGATTTTCGACGGCGAACCTGGATATGGATTATTGATTGGTTCTAGATATTGTCTATCATAGCTATAGCTATGCAAGGAGAATGACGGTTTCTGATCAAGAAACCAGATCTGAGCCCGCACTACGAAGTCGGGTGGACAGTACTAGTTCGGAAGTGAAATTATGTGATCGAGGGGCCGATCAGATTGGTATTGCATACGGATGATATGTGTACATCGTACGGGTTTGAATGAAATTGATACTGGGAATTTGTGGATAAGAAATATGAAATGGTTTTTGAAATGAAAGGTATATTTTGTGAAATATACGATGAAGTAAAGTGGAAATTGGATATTCCTATGGTAAAAATTTACTTTATGGAAGTAAGTAATTTGGTAAGTGACTTTATAGAGTAATCAAATTTGAATATTTGATTTAGAACAAACAAATTTATATATCATTGTTATATAAAATCTCCCCTTGTTGAATCTATTGCCAGAAGGAAAGGATTTTTTTGAAAGTTTTTAAAGTTTGAAAAAGGAATTTATACAAGTTTGAAGTGATCCAAAGATTTTTAAAATTATATATATATATATATATATATATATATATATATATATAAAAAGGTTCTTATGAGAATGATTTTGAGAAAAGGTTTTTGGAACCTTTGGATTTGGAAAGGCTTTTTGATTTTTGGGTAAAATCAATATTGGAATTTGAAAGCCTAATTTGAGAATTACCGATTTTGGGATAATCGATTTTGAGAAAGGAGATTTTGATGAAATTCATACTAGGTGTATGATTTGGAAGATACTATATGTGTATAGTATAAAGTGTTTTAAAAATGGCTCTGGGGAAAAAGGTGCTCCCTTGAAATGAATTTCTCAGGAGTACCATAGGTTGGTACTACCTTGAGCCTCTAAGGGGGAGCTTCTAAAGTTTATCCTGTGAGGAGTCTGGAAAAACTAGTTCCCGAGGATTATTGGGTAGCGAAAGTCGGGGGCGCTGATGCCTATAGAGGCATTTGGGTTGTGCTGTGATGACAGTGTAACTCGATGTCGCTGCGATCTACTGTGTGGACCATAGTGGAAATCGTGTGGTGGTGAGTGTCAACAGTCTGCCTTGATTTTGCCAGGAAGGCAACGTAACATCCGTAGACTGCGATCTATGGTCGAGTGGAGTGGAGAAGTTTCATTCTTTTGGCAGCGAAATTCGAGGGCGCCGAGGCCTACAGTTATATGGGTTTTTGCTATGATGGCAACGTAACCCCAGTTGTAGCTGCGATCTGTAGCGGGTTCCATGGTGTAATCGAGGGGCTCAGAGGCCTACAATTATCTATGGATTTTGTCGGGATGGCAACGTAACCATCGGGTTAACTGCGACCATGGATGGAGGTGATGATTTCCAGAGCATTCTCACAGAGAATATTTCCTCTATATTCAAAAGTATTTTCTATATTTTCAATAAAATTATTTTCTAAAGTATTTTCACTGGGTGTTGAAAATGGGTCTGCTAAGTACTTATGGATCTTCAGTCCTACGCCTGATCAACGTATGACCGAATTTCTGTGAGAACAAAGACGGACTTGTGGAAACATCGAGTTATAAAAGTAAATTATTTTGGAAATATTATACAGATTTTAAATGTTTTAAAAATGATCAAAAGTGATTTAACTAATATTAAGTATTTTAATAAATTCTGGTTTCGTTCCTTTTCGAGGACGAAAAGACTCAAAGGGGGAAGAAATGCAATAACCCAGATTTTTGGACATCCGTTAATTGGATAATTAGCAGGATTAAAAAGTTTTAAAATACAAATTTGTAATTTAAACAAATAAAATTCGGATAAATGTCTGAATATTCCGGAATTTTAGGCAAATAGATATGAAATAATTTCTTTTGTAAATCATTTATTTTAATATAAAATTATTTTTTTCCAAAACAAATAAAATAATTATTAATTTGTTATATTTATAAAAGTGGATTTTTAAATAGAATTTGGATTTGAAATTCAATTGAAAATATCTTAAGAATAAATTGGAATTAAAACTCTATATTTGGAATGAATAAAATTTGTTTTCTAATTTTAATATAAATATATATAAGGAAATGTATATAATACGAGTTATATAAATATCTATTATCTAAAAAGTATAATAGTTAAAATAAGAATTAAATAAAAAAATTATATTTCCTTCTAAAGCTTTATATATATAAATAAAAATAGTTTGAAATTATATAGGTATTTGAAATATAAAACATTTAAACATATGTATATGTAAAATTTAGTAATTTATGAAATGAAAAGGGTGAAAACATAAAATTGATATTTTTTACATTTATCAATCAATAAGAACATGTATTTAACAAGTGTAAGAATTTTAGAAATATGACTTAACATTTGTAAGTTAAAATTTGTATGCATTAAACATGTGTTAGCTTAGATTAACAAGTGGCATATTTCTTTAAAATTTGAAATAAATAATAAAAGAGAAAAAAGGGCTGTTCAAGAACATTTTCATATTCATTCCTCAATCTCTTTTTCTTTCACCTTTCATTTTCAAAATCAAGAAGCTGTAAAAACCAAATTTGAAAACAGAAAGTAAAAAGAAAAAGAAATCAGAGAAATGGAATCAACTACACTTCAAACTACAGGCTAAAACAACTTCAATCTGAACAACTACAATTTCAATTGTTCAAGGCTTCAAATGTGAAAACAATAGAAATCTGATGGAAATCAAAGTAAAAGATCAGTATAAAATCTCATAACCTGAATCAAAGCAAGCCAGATCAACATGAAAATCCAAACAAAAGTCAGGATCAAAATTCAACTATGCAAAGACTCAAAGCAAGGTCAAATTTCCAGTTTCAAAGAATCAGCAATCTCCTATTTTGAATCATTCCACTTATCCTCTATTGACAGTGAGTAAACTACTTTATCAAAATGGCTCAAATCTATTTTTATTTTGTTGTTTATTTTGTTGTTTGAAATAGTGTTGTGATATATATGATGCTTGCATGTTTGTGAAATATGAACTGATAGGTGTGCATTGCTGTATATATAGATACAGAGTTATGTTCCAGGTTTTTACAGAGTTCAATTTTGAAAAAAATTCAAATTTCCCTTCTCTGATTTTCTTTAGGCTATGAGTTGTAAACAAAATATGTTTTTTTATCAGAATATCGATTTTAAAAATATTTTCAAAATTTAACAGTTGATAGTCTTAGTAAGAGAGGAGAAGTGCAGTAAAATTTAAATTATATCAATTTTTCAAATCGAACGAATTCTGGTTTCATGGTTAAAGTCTGAATTGTTATCAACATTTAGGATTTTTAGTAGCAAAATCATGATTTTTAAGCAAGCATTTCGAGTGGGACTGTTTGTTGATCAGTGAATGGGTTTCGAGTGAATTCTGAGGATCAGAAGAACTAGGGTGGTCAGGGTTCACGGCGGAGGTAGTTCGTGGGTCGGTGGCGGCATGAAAAATGGCCTGAGGGTTGAACGATCATCGTAGCGACAACGTGATGGAGTGGTAGGGTTTAAGGACCTAGTTTGGGTTGACGATGTTCGTATGTTTATCGCGACGACTATGTAGCATCGGACTAGATAACGGAATGTTGAATCGATGCTTGGGTGTGGGATGAAGCTCTGGTGAGGTCGGTAAGTGTGCTGGTGGTATGGGGCGACGACTGGGGAGGTTCTTCTATTTGGAATTGGTTCCAGATGTCGTTTGAATGCTCGATTTTCGTTCTATTAGTATTATCAGTGATCTGAGTGATCGAATGTGACGACCAGGTGGTCGACGACTCGTTAGGGTTAAGAAGGATGGTCGGAGAAGCGTGAGTTTGTCGTACATGTGCACGATTGAGTTTGGGGATTGTTGTTTTGGAAGCCAAGGGCGGTGAGGTTGCTCGTGTGTGTATCGTGAGTGCTCGAGTATAAGTTCAAGTATTTGAGTGCTGTCTTGTGTCTTGTTCAGGTTATCGTTCTTTGGCTAGAAGGGTTAGGATCCAAGTTTCTAAAATTAAGAAAACCTGATTATCAGATTATAATGTGTGAAGCAAGAAAAGGGTTTAGACAAGTTTTTAAGTCTATTTAAATGGATAAGTTTCAAAGGTAGTGTACTGAGATTTAAAGCAGAGCAAAATTTTAAATCAAATTTTGAAAGTATATCAAGTGAAAATAAAATGTTAAAGTGATTTCAAAAGAAGATAGAGAAGATTATCAAACAGGTTTCAAGATGTAAATTTTTAGGTCAAATGTTCTAAAATTTACTATTTTGATTTGAATAACTTAATATTTGGCTAATTTTTAATTAGATCTTTAAGTCGTTGCCAATGTAATTTAAATAAGTAATTAAGAAGAATGATTTGGATAAATGGTTTATCTTAGAAAATAATAATAATAATTAAGGTCTTGAGTAATTAAGGATCAGTTATCAACAAAATTAATTATGATATGATTAATGTAATAATTAAAGATGAGTAATTATTGGAAGTGATTAATTCGAGGTAAATTAATTAAGGAAATTAATTAAAGAATAATTAATTAAGAATTAATTAATTAATTAATTAATGTGATTAATTAAGAGATAATTAAGTAATTAAGGATAAATACTTGTGCTGTTTAGTTTGGAATAATTAATTAATTTCATTAATTAATTAATGTAATAACAAATGGTTTGTAATTAATATTAATAAAGCAAGGTTAGGTATTAAATTTATTGGAAATAAATTAATTGTGTGATTTATTAACCTTGCTTATGGATGATTGAATAATATTGAATGCCTTGGATTATTTGTTATCCCTGGTATGTGATTGTGATGCTGTGTGATATGAAATGTTTTTGTAATATGAGAGGTTGGTTTGAACAGTGATAATGTGATTATCCATGATGAATTGCTATGTTAAAGTGACATCATATTTTTAAGATTGAACTGTATCCACTTGATTAACTTGGGTTAAGATGGTATTGAATTCGAAGAGACCGGAGTTGGGTATTAGTAAATACCCGAAACCACTTCGATTCTTTATAAATTGATATGCGGAATCAATAGGCTGAAATAAAATGATTTAAGTGACTTATACCATTTAATCTAAGTATGGTACTTAGAAATTGGTGAGTTAAATAAATGATGTCGATAAAAATTTATGAAGTTGTAATTGATATAAGTTACCCGGGTTATATATAAATTGTATGCTATTTGAAATTTATGTTAGATGGGTTTATTCACGCTGGTTTCCAGCCTGACCCGGGTGTTACTTTGATGTAATGCTCGGGTCAGACCGAGTATTACAGATTTTCAGGTAAGAATGTTATGGAGCTCAGGAGGGGAGCTGGATGGCAGGAACGTATGGAGCGTATCCGCTGTATATTTTATAGTTTATCTTGGACATGTTATTTTACACTGTCCAGCGTTGTGTAATGTTGTAACTCCAATGTAATAAAATATAATTGACCGATTCCCTTTGTATAAGAATTATTATTTGATATTATATATTATCCGCTGCGAATGTGAGAATCTGTGTTTTACCTCTTTTCTTCTTTTTCCTAACTATCTGGAATTTTCGGGATCGAAAATTCTGGGTCGTTACAAGTAGGCGGTACAAAACTGATTTTAACGCCAAACTTAAAATTAAAATAAATTAAAGTTGTATGATTAAGTTGTATTTAAATAAGTTTAACGCAAAAATTTAGTTTGTGTATTTTGAAAAAATCTATTATGTTTCAAATCTAAATTCAAACTGGTTAATAGTTTAGAGAAGAATATTATTTTTATGTAGAAGTATTTTATAAAATTTTCCGATTAAATTTTTTAATGTTAATTTCATTAAATCCTAATTTTTTTAGCTCCGTTTAGGTTGATTTGAAGCTTATTTTTATGTTTTCGACAACGTATTTAGCGACAACAGTAAAATTTTGACGCGAATGTTAAAATAAAAAATTCTGTGTGTCATCAAGTCCGTATCCGAGCTTTGAGAAAACTGGTGTTTTTATTTTTATGTTTGGGTACCCGGTGTGTGGTGTAGAGTAGTTTGAACTATAGATTCAGGGCACGCTATAATCTGAAATAAGGCCCGTACATAATTATCTGTGTATGTTTGAATGGGTAGAAAATAGAAATTGGTTTAACCCTTCAGCCAATTTTCTTTTGGTATCACCTTACACGTCAACCATAATGTGAATTAATGATGCATTACTTCTCATTTTGAATTGAAACAACACTGTTCATGCTTATACACTATCACAATCATTTTTACACTTTTCATATTCCTTCATCTCCGCATTTTCATTTAGTTCACCTGCTAAATTCATTTCCTCATTTTTAAAACCTGCTGCTAGATTCATTTCCTCATTTTGAAAACCTTCAACATCTTCATTAAAACAATTGCTTCTGCCTCCATTGTCTTTTCAAACTCCATCACATGCCGAAGCCCCTCAACACCTTGTGCATGTATATATGTAAATAGAAAACCAATAATTTTTCCAAAGCCTACATGTGCCGACCTCGTCACCCTTCGCCCACCATCTCTTCATCAACCAGTGCCCACATCTACCTACCACTGACTCAGCTGAAGAACCCCACTACTCCTCCACCTCCATCCTTGGCATAGCCTCAGTTCAAAATCGCCACGCCATCCTGCCACCCTAGATGCCAAGCTACCTTATGCCCAAAACCCGCAACCCAAATGCCCACCTCCACTGCCTGAGACTTGCCACCCTATCCATCATCGCATCACAAAAACTCAGTTACCTCCCTCTACCAAATATTCATCACCGCCCGCCTGCCACATCTCAATCAGAATTCTTTTAGTTGATCCGCTGCCGTTTCAAGTGTTCATGTTTGTAGGGTGTTAGATCTGAAGTTATAGCGTTATCCAAAATCGTAGCATTGTCCGTGTCATGCGATATTCAGTCTCAGCGTTCAAAGGTCAGTGTTTTAACTCACGAAATACTATCAATTCTATTGCAAGTTGAATCAACATTATATTATGATAATTCATTTTGCTTTGGTGTATGTGGATTTGAATTGACATTAAAATTGAATATCATTGCTAGTTGAACACCATGATATGCGATAGTTGATGATTGTTGTGATATATGTTTGACTTAAGCTGATTTAAATTTCTATTACATGTATAGGCCTATAAATTGGTAATAATTGATGATATGGTGATTATTTATTTGTTTGACCACTGATTATACCTAATGCCGCCTTGTTGAATTATTGAAGTTGTATTGATTATCATACCGATCAATTAAACATTGATTGGTGATATTACAACCCTTAAACATCTTATACTGATATATGGAAAATGTTAGAATAGGCAATTTTATTACTTTGGCTCAAAATATGGTTTTTACAAATTTTACTCTTTTTCCCTTATTGAAAATTTCTCATGCATGTATGCATTTATTTCTAAAATTTTGAAATGTTAAATTAAATGATATTTTGAATAGCATAGTCTAAAGTTTGGCCATAAGTTTACGTCTAGAGATTAACTTATTTAACTAAATACGAAAAAATAGGCATTTTGAAAAATAGTGTTATGTTAGCTTGATTTTTTTTAACTCCATCTGAATAAAAAAATATTATGTAAAGAAACCTATACCAAATTTTATAGTCTGTTATTTTCTATATTTTATTCTTTGAAAAATTGGATTATTAAAATTTCAAAATTTTGTAAAAACATTTTTTTGACCTGAAATCTTTTATATAGAACCTGCATATTATTTGGAGAATATTTAATAAAGAATCCTATATTTATTTCGGCCATCTAATAATTTTTATAATTTAACGTTTGAAAGTACCGTTTGGAAATTAGGAAAAATTATTGAATCGATTTGGAAAAATATGAAAATATACTTGAAATTCCGTGTAACATCCCTTATCCGGATGCCCGAATATAAGTGCTATAGATGCTGCAGTCATCCAGAGTATTGACTTCCAGTGACCAGATACAGTAATGTTAATGGTATCCATAATATTAGAAGCACATGAATATTAAAAAACCATTACGAACTAAAACAACTTTTCTGATCACATTTCAAAACAATATTTTATATTCAAATTACATAATCCTATAATGCTTTCCAGGTTCAGATAAAATATAATTATTTCAAAATACGTCAAGTGCGACATATGAAGATGCTCCCCTGGATGACCAGAGTACTATATAGACATAACTGTCTTAAATACAACACAATGGATTCAAACTAAATAAAACAACAACTCCTAAATAGCTATCCATCAGCCACCTGCTTGTCTCCAGAAGCTTTATTCGTGGACGTACTAAATCCTGTGAACCTCAACCCGCAGTCTACTCAAATCAATTTTGAGCACCCGAGAGTTTAAGGGGAAAAATGATCTTCGAGTCAGACGTAAAGCCTGGTGTGAATAGTACTATACATCTCGGTTATCCGAGATTAAGCGAGACCACGCCACTTAGCGGAACGGATTTCCCGCACTAATATCCTTTAGAACATATCTTTTGCAAACCTTTATCCTACAACCAAAACTTGTTAAAACGGTAAAGCAATATCATGTAAACTTATATGTCAGGTAAAAAAATGAACTATCAGTTCAAACACTATAGTTTTGTTTGGCTAACTACTAACTTTTGGCTAACTCGGGCCTACTAGACAATATAATCTAACACCTGTTAGACACTCCTCTTGTAGACGGTCTATCCTTAAATATCTATCAAATACTCCTCTTCTAGACGGTCAGTCCTTAAGTTAACATCTCCCAGGGTCACCTGATCCAAATGGTTTTACGGGCTTACCAGTAACCTATCTGTATACAAACATATTCCCTTATGTACGTAATCATAATTGTAGTCTTACCTATGACAAAGCCCTACATACTGGGATTTTGGACTAAATTAGCCAGGGCTAGTAGCTACTGTATAAGGGGCCACCCTCCCATTTGGTATTCTAATCTCTAAGTCATTTTACTTAGGGTAATCTCCCCAAAATTTTCCTCGAAAACCTTTTCATCACAAATTGATTTAAAACCTTTAAATCAAACTTAAATAAGGAAGATTTATACTCTATGCTTTACTCAAAATCACCTTGCCATGTTATATATACTTTACTCAAATCTTTGTTAATGAAAACATTTAAACCATTGAAAGTACCCCTTTCGAATCCATTGAAAGTACCCCTTTCGAAACCAAGTAAAACCCTTCTTCCTTTTGAAACCATTCATAATCTTCCTTTCGTAAACACTGAAAAATCATTCCTCTGAAAGCATTAAAACCTTAGACATCCTATCGTTAAAACCTTTAAATACTGCCTTTCGAATACATTGGAAAACCTATCCTTTCAAACCTTTCAAAACCATTGGGGAACACCCATCGAAACCATTCTTTAAAAGCTTTAGAAAGCATAAAACAGTAATCCTTTTGAAAGCCTTCGGCTTCAAGTAAAACATGTGGAACATGTAGGATCGATTTCACCCTAGAGGGGGGGTGAATAGGGTGATAGTGTAAATTATAAAAATTAATCGCAGAAGCTTATCAATTAATTTCAATTCAGATCACAGAATAGCAGCATAGATATCGCAGAATATAAATAACAGAATAAAACAGAACAACACAGAATTTACCCAGCTTCGGCAAAAACCTGCCTACGTGCTGCCCCCAAGGTTTCTACTAGAAATTAGATAGTCCCTCGCTTACACACGTAAACTCGCTATACCCGCTATTGACTAATCTAACTCTACGCTCAAAACCCTGACCACAACTCAACCACCGAGTTGCGAATTCCCAAACTACACACCGTAGTTTGTCCCCTAGTCACACGACTAGAAAATTAAAAACGGTTTAAAAGAAAATACAAATTAAAAATAATTTAAAACCAAAGTAACCCTTATTTAAAAATTTAAACCCTAAAATAAAAAGTAAGCCCAAATTAATAAATCACAGGCCGGCCCCTTATTCACTTCTTCAATGTTATTGCGGCCCGTTCCCTTTTAATTGATGCCGGCACTTGTTTCTTCGTTCGTTCTTCTTCCTTTAAAAATTAGGGCTATTGGTATGGTTGAGGTCGCCGACTCCAGTAGCTTCGACCGAGATAAATATAATTCTGTTCCTTGCGTTCGTCGATCGATTTGTCTTTTTGAGTTTCTGTCGGCTACTTCAACTCGATCAAGTTCGAATTATAATTGGTATGTTAATTTTTTGCTATTTGCTTTTCCTAGTTTTGGCTTGCTTGAACTTGATCGAATAATTTGCCGATGATGATTGGGCTTATATAGGATTTGAAATCCTATTTTTGCGTTCGTATATTCGTGTTTGAATTTGTCAATTTACTTTACATCTGCCGTATGATTATGATCTAATGTTGTGATTCATTTTTGACTTATTCAAATTCGTATAACTGATGCTCGATCCCCACGGCTTTGAATTGCCGTGCTCATCACGGTATTGATTTGTGACTTGGTCAATTTTTCATACTAACTTGAATTGTGTTGATTTTCTTTGACCATGTTGATTTCGTGAAATATTTACTGCTGGCTTTGCTTCAGTATGCTTTGATTCAAACCAGACTTTTGTTGACTTGATCACAACTGATATTAGCTTGTGAATTTCTGATGGACTTATTAGTTCGACCCTTGTGTTCTTCATATCTTCATTTGATCAGTGTGTTTGAGTCTGCATTTGCATACTTGCATTTGAGTTGTTGCTCTCTGTACTTGTAGTTGCACTTCGAGTTGAATATGTTGGCACTGGAACTAGCTTGTATCTGGACTTGTTGTATTCATTCATACTGTGTATTACATTGTTGTAGTTTCCTTTCCATGAGTCACTTATGCTCGGGCTCACTGTACGCTGAAGCATTCTGGTTTGATTACTTGTGGTCTTTGACATGTTATCTGAATTGTGCTTGGTAGTCTTGTATGGTTTTCTTCTGGTTTGTTCACTGCAGTTTCATTACTACTTCTCTGATGCATTTGGAATTGGTCTGTTGCACTTTGGTCTTACATTTGTGCATATTGTCTCGAGTACATGTATTCTTGGCTCTGGTTATTTCATATTCATATGAGCATTTGTCTGCATTGAGTGTTTGTTGCAGTATCTTGTGGTTGCTATGCCTTGTTTACCATGTTGTTGCATCGTATTGTTTATCTCTCTTTTTTGATATGCATTGATGCAGTTTCCATTCATGTTGCCTCTGTACATATATATAGGCCATTTAATTGATGCTGCAGTCTTTGGTGATGCTTCACCTGTTATGTCTGCTCTGAACTTTAGATCATGTTGCCTTCGTGTTGTTGTTTGCTTCATGTACCTTACTGCTTTGAACTTCTGGTTGGTTTGGCCTGGACTTCACTGTTATTTGATTGCCGAGTTGTTTGCATTCACTTCATTACTTCAGTCGTGTATTGCTTTCACCTCTGGCCTGTTGTAGTTTGCATATCACCTTGTTGCAGTTAATGGTTGCTGTGTTGGCTTGATCATGGCCTTTGCACTTTGTAGCTGCCGTGTGCATGCAGTTTTGTAGGCTTGGAGTCTTTGTTCATTGATGATTTTGGTCGTTGCATTTTGATTCAGTCTTGTTTCATGTTGGCTTGAGTCTGGGCATGTGTACTCTCGACCATTTTATTGCATTCGAATTTATTTTTGAATTTGCACCTGTGTTGAATCCAGTTTCACAACTCGGGTTTGACCTTGTGCTCGTATCGTGATTTTCAATGTTATTGCACGTGAGTTGAACCCGGTTTTTCATTTGGGTTTGACCTGTGCGTACCTGTCCCTGTAAAACAATCAAGTGTATATATCGGCGAGCACGGCCTTGTGGCATATACAGTAATACACCGTGTATGTCACAAGTTGTTCGTGTATGATGAATTCAAATTTAAATTATGACGAACAACCCAAATAACTGAGGCAAATCATATATTCAAAAATTATCTTTTATTTTTGAATTGCAAAAATATTTCTTTTTCAATTTTACTGCGTTAGTTTATATTTTTGCAGATTGCTCAGATGCTGGATTCAAATTGGAATGTAGTTGAAGATAAATACGAGTGTGAGTGATATGTTGTGAGGTGCTGATGTAAAATAGTGATGTAATTGAATTTGTATCAAAGTTGTATAGTGAATAGTGAGAGCTTGAATTTGTATACTATTCAAAATTGTAATAAATATTTGTTTGAATAAAATATTCGTTTGAATTCAAATTCCGTGTTATTTATTTTATTCAGCAAATATTTATTTAATCTGTGAAAAATAAAATAGTATATTATCAAATACATTTAAACGAATGTATATATGTTTATTATCATCAAACAAAAATCATATAAGCGCATATTCAACAATCTCCCCCTTTTGATGATAACAAACATATATTTAAATTTTGAATATGTTAAATGTATTTGATCATTGATATATCCTAATTGCTCCCCCTATTTAAATGCTTCCTCTCTATACGATGCTCCCCCTACATATATGCATACAAATAAAAATATGCAAATGATCCTAGATGCAAATAGAAAATTATTTGACCTTTGCTTGATTTTATTTGACAAAATCTTAAACTTTCTCTCCCCCTTTTGTTATTAGCAAAAGAATAGTAGTGTTAGAGAAAATAGAGATAAAGTAAATGATATCAATCCAACATTAAAACTCAATTGAATATAAATATTAAATTTCAATAAAAAATCAAACAAAAATCATAAATATTTTGTTAGGCGCATATTCCACTTTTAGAATGATGGAAATGATGTCATCATATAAAACCATACAGTTGTGTCTATTTGTGGTATATTTATATCAGGAATTTGAATATCTACTAACCATGCATAACCGTTAGGACTTTTAAATGAGATTAGTAGTATTCCAATTTTATTTTTAAAAAAAAAATGAATTCAAGTATCTTCAAACCACGCATAACCGTGAGGACTTTTAAATGGGATTAGAATCAACTTGTTTATTTTAAGAAAAAAAATCAACTTTTGATATGCGTTCCATACATGCATAACCATAAGGACTTTTAAATGAGCATGGAAGCACATAACAAATTCCAAGTAATTCACCCATGCATAACCGTGAGGATTTTTAAATGAGAGTGAATACTTTGGTATTTATTTATTATTATTATTACCCCTTTTTTTTAAAAAAAAATGTGAAAATGAAAAATGAACGATTCCTGTTTAAAGTACCACATATCGACAAACTATATGATGAGTGATGGTCGTTAGAAATATGATAGATATAGAGATGGTCATGGAATTTTTACCAACAAAAAGTTTTATAACTCTTGTTTAAATTTCTAAAGAAATTTTCTAATTATACTTTCTCGAGTTATAATATATAATCAATATCAACACTCATCACTTTTTCAATCACTATTTTTCTTTTCGATAATCATTTGGGAGTCAGATTAGTCATAATAGTCATTTAAAATCAAATTCAAAAATAATTATGAAATTAATTTTTCAAAAATGAATAATATGAAAATATGGTCAAAAATGATTTTCTCCAGGGGGTTTTTAAAAGAAAATTTTCTGCTATTTGAAAAATATTTGAAATGAAAAATATGCAGATATTTTCTTTGAAAAACGATGCAGTTACTAAATGTCTCAACAAAAAAATCACGTTTCACTAGTAATTTTTCTATCAACTAGATTACCAGTGTAATCTGCATCTGAATTTCTCTTTCACTCAAAAATTATCATCAATTGAATTTTATAGACCAAAACATGAAGAGTGCACCAAAAATTTCAAATTCAATTTCAACAACAATTTAAATGACATTCTTTTGAATTTGAAATGAAGCCGTGTAAATAATCAGAAAACCATGAATAAAGAGTTAGCTGTATTATAACCAAATGTATCATCATTCAACAAAACACTATTTTTAATCCAAACTGATGTATAAGAAGTAATTCAAAGAATCTAGAGAATTTTATAGTGTTTTTGGCATAAGAATATAATTGGCCAACTATTTTGAATAAGTCAAAGTCAAAATCACCATCTTTTCATCATCTCAATACTGGCTGATTTTAATTCAGAATACGGTGCAGAATATCACATTTAATATATCGTTTAAAACATACCATTACCTATTTTACCTTTACGATATTTTTCGTTATTGTCCATTGTGATTCTGTCACCTTTGTACTAGGCTAAGGAACTTTGCTTTGTCGTCCGTTGCGTTTCTGGAACAGCCAAAAAATCCAGAGAACACTATTGTTGTTCCTTAGCCTGCCACCACACCTACACGGGAAAAGATTTATGTGACCTATTTGTTTTTATAGGTCCATGATTGTTAGTGGCAAAATATTTAGAACGATAATTTTGTGGAGACCCAAAACTATTTATAATTGTTCCCTTCGGCACCCAAATTTGTTTAACTTTGAGAGATTTTATATTCGTGCCTTTTGGAACCCAAATTGGTATAGTTTTCACATGTTTGAGTCTATACCAACAATTATTGTGATCGTGTCCAAATTTTCTACAAATTGTGCACATAGAATTAACTTGATTAATATTGCTTGCAACAATTTTTGAATTATTATATCCAAGTCCTTGTCTAACCGTATTAACAGTTTGCTTTCCTAATAGCATATTCAACGATTTTTCACTTTTTGAAAATTTATCTAAAGTCGTTGATAATTGTTGGACTTGTGATTTGAGAGATTCATTTTCATTTAACAACTGTGTGCACTTTTTAATAGAATTCTCTCTCCTAGTATTTTCATTCTCCTTTAAAATCAGAATTTCATTTTCAAGCGATTTTATTTTAATTTCTGATTTTTTAATTTCTTCATCAAATGTTGGACACTTATCACACTTAGGGATCCTACTTTGTTAGGTTTTAACTAATTGATCAAGTTGTTTATTACATTCTATCAAAGTATCCTTTTGAGATTCAAGTTTGGCGTATTTTCCCCTAAGTCGTTCAAAACAACCGTTTACTTCATGAAAATATATAAGCAACTCAGAATGGGTAAGTTTTGATACCTCACTTGGCTCGTCATCGTCACTGTCAGTTGTATCACCTTGAAGACACAATTCTGCCTTTTCGCTTTCACTGCCAGTGCTT
Source organism: Allium cepa (assembly GCA_030765085.1). NCBI lineage: Eukaryota > Viridiplantae > Streptophyta > Magnoliopsida > Asparagales > Amaryllidaceae > Allium > Allium cepa. The sequence goes on along the minus strand of CM060942.1, from coordinate 690,786,633 downwards.
TGATCATTCTCGTCTATTTCATCCCAAGTGGCTGCAAAACTTTTCTTTTTCTGATTCTTTCCATGGCTGGATTTAATTTGTGGACAATCGGGCTTGATATGGCCGGGTTTGTTGCAATTATAACAAATAAACTTTTGTTCTTCTGAGTAGTCTAGTGCTTTGGCTATTCTGCTTTTTGCTTTTTGATTTCGAGCTGAATTTCCATGTTTTTGATTCCATTTTTTGAATTTTCTTATTAACAGCTCCAATTCTGCTGCTCCATCATCTTCATCGTTATCATCATCACTTTCGGTTGTTCCTTTGAGAGCTATTGATTTCTTTTGAGTGTCACCTCCTTCACGCTCTTCTTTGAATTTCATTTCTAGCTCATAAGTGGTGAGATTTCCGATGAGTTCCTCAACTTTAAGTTGTTTTAAATCTTTCGGTTCTTGTATGGCTGTTACTTTTGCTTCAAAGCTTCGTGGAAGGACTCTGAGGATTTTCCGGACTATTTCTAATTCGGTGTATGTTTTTCCGTGTATACGATATTGGAGAGTCGTCCGTACATCTCTTTGACATTTTCTTCCTTCGCCATTTTGAAGTTCTCGTATTCGATGCTTAACATTGCAAGGTGAGATTCTTTGACTTGAGATGTTCCTTCGTGAGTCACTTCTAGTATGTGCCATATTTCCTGCGCAGTTAGACAATGTGAGACACGATTAAATTCAAATTGATCCAATGAACAGATAATAGAATTCATAGCTTTGGCATTAGTATTTTGTAATTTATTTTCTAGTTCTGTCCATTGTTCCTTTGGTTTCTCTATTTCCTGATTATCTACAGTTATAGTTGGTATTCTATAACCTGTCTCAACAATATTCCAAGCGTCAATGGTTTTCAGAAAAATTTGCATTCTATTTTTCCAATAAGCATATTCACCATTGAACATTGGTGGTCTAACTATGGATTGACCTTCTGCAAAAGCATTATTCTAAGAAGCCATTTTAAAAATTCAAATTTTTAAAACAAAAACCGATTTTTTTTTGAAACACGAATTTTTTAAAAAAAATTGATTTTTGAAACACGAATTTTTAAAACAAAATTTGGTTTTTGTAAAATCAAATTTTTAAAACAAAAACGGCTTTTGTTCCTAGCTCTGATACCACTTGTAGGATCGATTTCACCCTAGAGGGGGGGTGAATAGGGTGATAGTGTAAATTATAAAAATTAATCGCAGAAGCTTATCAATTAATTTCAATTCAGATAACAGAATAGCAGCACAGATATCGCAGAATATAAATAACAGAATAAAACATAACAACACAGAATTTACCCAGCTTCGGCAAAAACCTGCCTACGTGCTTCCCCCAAGGTTTCTACTAGAAATTAGATAGTCCCTCGCTTACACACGTAAACTCGCTATACCCGCTATTGACTAATCTAACTCTACGCTCAAAACCCTGACCACAACTCAACCACCGAGTTGCGAATTCCCAAACTACACACCGTAGTTTGTCCCCTAGTCACACGACTAGAAAATTAAAAACGGTTTAAAAGAAAATACAAATTAAAAATAATTTAAAACCAAAATAACCCTTATTTAAAAATTTAAACCCTAAAATAAAAAGTAAGCCCAAATTAATAAATCACAGGCCGGCCCCTTATTCACTTCTTCAATGTTATTGCGGCCCGTTCCCTTTTAATTGATGCCGGCACTTGTTTCTTCGTTCGTTCTTCTTCCTTTAAAAATTAGGGCTTTTGGTATGGTTGAGGTCGCCGACTCCAGTAGCTTCGACCGAGATAAATATAATTCTGTTCCTTGCGTTCGTCGATCGATTTGTCTTTTTGAGTTTCTGTCGGCTACTTCAACTCGATCAAGTTCGAATTATAATTGGTATGTTAATTTTTTGCTATTTGCTTTTCCTAGTTTTCGCTTGCTTGAACTTGATCGAATAATTTGCCGATGATGATTGGGCTTATATAGGATTTGAAATCCTATTTTTGCGTTCGTATATTCGTGTTTGAATTTGTCAATTTACTTTACCTCTGCCGTATGATTATGATCTAATGTTGTGATTCATTTTTGACTTATTCAAATTCGTATAACTGATGCTCGATCCCCACGGCTTTGAATTGCCGTGCTCATCACGGTATTGATTTGTGACTTGGTCAATTTTTCATACTAACTTGAATTGTGTTGATTTTCTTTGACCATGTTGATTTCGTGAAATATTTACTGCTGGCTTTGCTTCAGTATGCTTTGATTCAAACCAGACTTTTGTTGACTTGATCACAACTGATATTAGCTTGTGAATTTCTGATGGACTTATTAGTTCGACCCTTGTGTTCTTCATATCTTCATTTGATCAGTGTGTTTGAGTCTGCATTTGCATACTTGCATTTGAGTTGTTGCTCTCTGTCTTGTAGTTGCACTTCGAGTTGAATATGTTGGCACTGGAACTAGCTTGTATCTGGACTTGTTGTATTCATTCATACTGTGTATTACATTGTTGTAGTTTCCTTTCCATGAGTCACTTATGCTCGGGCTCACTGTACGCTGAAGCATTCTGGTTTGATTACTTGTGGTCTTTGACATGTTATCTGAATTGTGCTTGGTAGTCTTGTATGGTTTTCTTCTGGTTTATTCACTGCAGTTTCATTACTACTTCTCTGATGCATATGGAATTGGTCTGTTGCACTTTGGTCTTACATTTGTGCATATTGTCTCGAGTACATGTATTCTTGGCTCTGGTTATTTCATATTCATATGAGCATTTGTCTGCATTGAGTGTTTGTTGCAGTATCTTGTGGTTGCTATGCCTTGTTTACCATGTTGTTGCATTGTATTGTTTGTCTCTCTTTTTTGATATGCATTGATGCAGTTTCCATTCATGTTGCCTCTGTACATATATATAGGTCGTTTAATTGATGCTGCAGTCTTTGGTGATGCTTCACCTGTTATGTCTGCTCTGAACTTTAGATCATGTTGCCTTCGTGTTGTTGTTTGCTTCATGTACCTTACTACTTTGAACTTCTGGTTGGTTTGGCCTGGACTATACTGTTATTTGATTGCCGAGTTGTTTGCATTCACTTCATCACTTCAGTCGTGTATTGCTTTCACCTCTGGCCTGTTGTAGTTTGCATATCACCTTGTTGCAGTTAATGGTTGCTGTGTTGGCATGATCATGGCCTTTGCACTTTGTAGCTGCCGTGTGCATGCAGTTTTGTAGGCTTGGAGTCTTTGTTCATTGATGATTTTGGTCGTTGCATTTTGATTCAGTCTTGTTTCATGTTGGCTTGAGTCTGGGCATGTGTACTCCCGACCATTTTATTGCATTCAAATTTATTTTTGAATTTGCACCTGTGTTGAATCCAGTTTCACAACTCGGGTTTGACCTTGTGCTCGTGTCGTGATTTTCAATGTTATTGCACGTGAGTTGAACCCGGTTTTTCATTTGGGTTTGACCTGTGCGTACCTGTCCCTGTAAAACAATCAAGTGTATATATCGGCGAGCACGGCCTTGTGGCATGTACAGTAATACACTGTGTATGTCACAAGTTGTTCGTGTATGATGAATTCAAATTTAAATTATGATGAACAACCCAAATAACTGAGGCAAATCATATATTCAAAAATTATCTTTTATTTTTGAATTGCAAAAATATTTCTTTTTCAATTTTACTGCGTTAGTTTATATTTTTGCAGATTGCTCAGATGCTGGATTCAAACTGGAATGCAGTTGAAGATAAATACGAGTGTGAGTGATATGTAGTGAGGTGCTGATGTAAAATAGTGATGTAATTGAATTTGTATCAAAGTTGTATAGTGAATAGTGAGAGCTTGAATTTGTATACTATTCAAAATTGTAATAAATATTTGTTTGAATAAAATATTCGTTTGAATTCAAATTCCATGTTATTTATTTTATTCAGCAAATATTTATTTAATCTGTGAAAAATAAAATAGTATATTATCAAATACATTTAAACGAATGTATATATGTTTATTATCATCAAACAAAAACCATATAAGCGCATATTCAACAGAACATCCTTTCAAAACCATTGAAAACCATTTCTATCAAAACCTTTGGGTTTTACCTTCAATAGAGCAAAAGGGTCTTAAAGAATTAATTCGAAAAGCACTCTTTCGAAAGCATCTTTTGAAAGCATTTCCTAAGAAAAGAAGCGATGGTGCCAAAACCAAAATTCTGAAAGCATTGGAGAAGTGGTTAAGTTTCAAAAATAAAGTATACCTTCCAAAACCATTGACGTCGAAAGGTAGAAAAGCGACAGCTAGGGGCTTCGACACCATTTGAAAGCATTTACTTAAAACAAAAGGCACAACCCATTTGAAACTTTTCCTTTAAAACATTTGAATCAGCCGAAAGCAAACCAAGTCGAAAGAATATCCTTTGAAAGCAAAGCAGGCGCATTTTCATTTAAAAGCAAAGACATGATTTGACCCCTTCGGAACATGCGGTCTCGACCTAATGCCTTCCATCTTAGTCCAATTCACTTTATACCAAGTTATTGATACTATGCGCATTAGTTTCGATGGCATGGAGGTGGCAGTACTTGGTCGGAAACCATGTGTCGAAAGTGGCGAAACATGCTAAAAGCATGTAAAAACTGATTTTTACTTTAGAAAGAATTTCTTTTCAACTAACCTATTGGTTGCTAATTTTCTTTTCTAAAATTGCTACCAATATTTTAAATAAACAATTTATTTTATTTACAAAATATCCCTTCTCCTTTTATAAATTTATAAAACATTTAAGTCCCATACCTTAAATAATTTTATATATTCATCAAAACACTTAGGAAAATTCTACAAAAATTCCGTAAAATCATCTTTAATATGTTTTATAACATATAATAATTTCAGACCCAAAACACAAATAATTTTGCTGTAGATTATTTTAAACCCAAATAAACATTTTCTTCACAAGAAAATTAATATAAAATCCACATTAATTTCGAATATTATGAAAATTGAAACCCATTTATAAAATATTATTTGTGATCTAAATCTAAAATCGCAAGGAATTTTAGTGTCATTAAATGAGGTTTTCACGTTAAAACATATCAAAAAACCTATATGAATAAGCATAAATAATCAACAAGCATATATAAACATTTAACCATTCAAAACATGGCATAACCTTGTAAATAAGTTTGGATTCACCATAAAACCGAAAACACTTAAGAAAAATGTGATTAGTCATTATTCACCTTAGCTTTGAGATTAAGGATTTGAGATTGGATCTTGATTAAGGGTCTTAAGCTTTTCCTCTTGAAGCCATCTCTTTGCTTTTCTTAATTGTGGGCTTAAGTTTATATTTTTTTTTGAATTATGAGTGAACATAAGAATGAGGGCTTACGGGCTTTAGGGTATTATAATGTATCTATTCCTTTATTGCACCTTGTCCATTTGGCCTTAACATTTTAATTCTTTAGTTCATTGTTTACATGGCACGGCTACCCCTTATTAATCACAAATCACAATCCCCTAGTCACCATAGTATCTTATTTTATTTAATTTAGCTAATTAAATGTCCTAAATAATGTTACTAAAAATACAAGGTGTTACATTCCAAAAAAATGTTTTAAGAATTATTAAATTTAATTTGAAATTTTAATGTAAATTTTTAGGGTTTTGTAGTTTAATTAGCATAAAATTTAGTGTATTTTGACCATGAAAATTAATAGATATTTATGAAAAATTTTGAAACTTTTTCTGTGAGCTCTTGAAGTAAAATGGAGGACTTTGTGATGAAATCTTTGTGAGATTCTTAGTAGATATACTGCAAAAAAATCAAAACAGACAAATTGACCTACTTTTATATATTAAACGATTAATTATTAAAGAGACCGGGGCCAGATATTGGCATACTCTTTGTCAATATCGAAACCACTTTAAAAACTGTATACGCAGTGGATGTTTTTCAGGATGTAGAGGTTGAACTAGCTAATGATTACTAGTATGAAGTAAGGGAACGATGATGGATGACCCGACACTTGTGTCAATTCGGAATGACTAAAACAGGAGCCTAAATCTGGCCAAGAGATTAGCTACCTTTAACGGACATCTTTCCCTTATATTACTATCTTGATTTTGAACATGATTGGTGCACCTTTGATATTGGATTTATGGATGTGGTTGGCTATTAGGGTTTATGACTAGCCAAAAAATGTGATCTAGTAGAATCCTACCTTAGGCATTGCCTGAAGTGCCTTATCATATACTTATCTCTAAATGAAACCACGATAATTTTGTTTTGTATTGTACCTATAGGGGACCTACCGACAGCTACCGACGTTACCGGTGGTGTTACAGGACCTGCATAGACTACATGCTTAAAAATTTATTAAGGGGGATATTGTTGAATCATGAGTTTTGATTCATGACAAAAAGCTTAAACGATCAGTGATGAGCCAACATGATCAAGCAACGAAAAGCGAATGAGATATGCTAGCTATTAAACTACAAAGGAGATGAGTTTTAAATCTAAGTATAGTATGATTACTTACTGAAGTTTTAGTTTTAGATATGGTTTATAATTGTTAAAGTCTATCCTCAAGTAGTTTGCACATGCTTAAAGTTGTTTTAAGATTCAAATTTTTTAAAATTGTGTGCAAACTGTGCACTGACAACTAGGTCAGTCGACTAACCGAAAACAACCAGTCGACGACCATGTTCAGTACATAGATATGCACTGTTTTACACCATCTTTGAATATTCAGTAGACTGGTCGATTTTGCTCATTCGACTGACCGACTCCAACGACTATTTTTCTTGGAAAGACACTTCTACTTGCGAAGAGTTTCGTTCCAAATTGAAGAGATATGGTTGCACCTTTTGATTGAAACTCTTTGTGAATAGTTGTAACTATTTGTTCACTACATAAACACGTTAGAATTACTTCTCAAATTACTGATTTATCTCTGCAATCTACAAGCAATCACAATTTGAATATCATGTACCCACAATTGAATATTCTACTTAGTCAAGCACACAAAAATTAGATGCTACTGCAAATGCTAAAGCTATGAATATGTTGATTTGCGCCTTGGACAAGAATGAGTTTAATCGTTTTAGCATGTGCAATACTGCATATGAATTATGGAGAGCACTGAAAATAACTCATAAAGGTACAAACAAGGTTAAAAAAGCAAGATATCTATGCAAGAATCAATTTCAAAATTTTAGAGTGAAAGAAAATGAGTCCATTAATGATATTTATTCCAAATTCCAAAATATTTATCATTCATTATTAGGACTAAGAGAATTTTTTTCTGATTTTGATATAGTATCAATTATCCTAAACTCTTTACGGATGAATGGGAAAGAAAGGTCTTAGCCATTGAAGAAGCAAACGATCTTTCCACTATCCAGAAGAGTTAATAGAAAATCTAATGTCATATGAAGTGAATTTGCAGGCAAAGAAAGTTCAAGCACAGGATAAGAAGAATCTAGCATTTCAAGCAGAAAAGGATGATTCAGATACAGATGAAGAGGATATACCACTTATTGCAAAAAAATTCAATTTTTTTTTGAAATTCAAAAGGAATAACAAGTTCAGGAGTTACAAAAATAGCTCTAACAATAATAGCAGTAAACCATCATTCTCTGTCATGGAATGCTATAAATGTCATAAAAAGGTTCATGTGAAGAAAGATTGTCCAGAGAAAAAGAAAAATAAAGTCAAGAAGGACAAATTCAAGAAGAAAGCATTTTCAGTAACATGGGTTGATTCAGATTCTTCATCATCATTAGATAGTGACAGTGACATAGAGCAAGTAAATGTTTCCTTTGTGGATCCAAGTAATGATGTAAGTGATTTAAGCTTTGAAGGTCTGGTTGAAATTAATTCAGAACTAGTAGACATAGTAAAACAAATTAAAAAGCAATATAAAGAGTTACAAGGAAAACTGAATAGATCCGAATTAGAAGTTAACATGCTAAGAGATGAAAAGAAAATTCTAGAAGAAGGACTTGAAATGACTCAAGAATCTAATACTAATTTAACATCTCAACTTTCTATGATAAATCAGGAATTAGAAATTCAGAAAAATAAAAATGATGATTTATCAGTAGAGATTAATGATTTAAAATCTAACACTAAAGTATTAGAGTTAGAAAATTCTAGTCTCTAAACCTTAGAAGATATTAATAAAAATATTTTTAACTTCAATAAAGGATGAGAGAATCTTTCTACAATAATAGAAAATTCTCAGTCTACTTCAAATAAAATGGGACTGGGATATAAGAAAATTGAAAATCCAAAGAAATTTGAAAAGTTTAAAAATAAGATTAAAAACAAAATTAAGAAAGATACTAAGAAGATAGTTTCTAAAGATATCAAAACTATTAAGATATGGATTGCTAAATCAAATAAAAATTTAATTAGGAATAAACATATCAAAACATTTATGGAAACTGATCATAAAAATAAAGATTATATCTATAAAGGGAATTTTGAATTCTCTTGGGTTTGGTTTTCTCAGACCTAACTTTTAGGACCCTAAAAGAAAAGTGGGTACCAACTTAATCTTTATATTTTTACAGGCATCACTTAAAAAGAGAGGAAAATGGATTTTAGACAGTGGTTGCTCAAAACACATGACTGGTAATAAGGGCATTTTAACTAACGTTGTCTACTCAAACGGAGGGTCGGTCACTTTTGGAGATAAGTCAAAAGGTTATGTCATCGGCAAAGGTGATGTAAGCAATAACTGTATCTCTAACTTACCTCTCATTTCTGATGTTTTATTAATTAAAAACTTAAAACATAATTTATTAAGCATCGGTCAATTATGTGATAAAGGTTTTAATATATCTTTTTCAGAAAATAAATGCAATATTTCTCATAAAAATCAAAATTTAATTTTTGAAGGTATAAGATAAAAATATTTATATTTTAAATATGAATGTAAATCGTAACATAAACATGTGTTTAGTAGCTACAGAAAATGATTCCTGGCTATGACACAAAAGATTTTGTCATATAAATATTAGTACTATTAATAAAATAGCTAAAAATAAACTTGTCAAAGGACTACCTGATATGAAATTCAAAGTTGATAATATTTGTGATGCATGTCAGTTTGGAAAATTAACAAAATCTTCTTTTAAATCTAAGAAAATCATATCTACAACACAACCACTTGAACTATTACATATGGACCTCTTTGGACATACTCAAGTTCAATCTATTAATCATAATAGATATGCATTTGGTATTGTAGATGATATTTCAAGATATACATGGACTATTTTCATGAAACATAAAAGTGATACTTTTGAAAATTTTAAAATTTTTGTTCAAAGAATTCAAAATATAAAGAATTTAAAAGTTGAAAATATTAGAAGTGATCATGGAGGTGAATTTTAGAATGAAGCTTTTTGTAACGACTTGGCTTCCTACGCCCAGGAAGACATATCGTTCTTAAAGAAAGAAAGGGGCAAGAAAATAGAAAAGATAGAGAAGAAAGAACAACAACATCAGAATCTCACAGCGGAATGAACAAATTATATTAATCACATAAGTATTTACATAATATACAACATCAATCATAGTTACACAGATAATACATCACATACTAGACAGTTATAGACACCTGTCTAGTTATACAACTCAATACACAATACAACACAGAGATACCAATATAGCGGAACTCTATATCTACAAACGCTGAAGCCTCCTGCTCCATTGCTCCTCCAAAATTCGTTGAAGCCAACCTGAATCCCTTGGCTACTCGTAAAAATTTGAGTACCCGAGAGTTTAAGGAAAACAGAAAATAAACTCCGGGTCAGACATGGGTCTGGTGTGAGTAACAGGTTAAAGTTGCTTAATTTTGAAATCCCTTTGAAACAAAAGGTATCACGTAAGACTTCGCACACATAAACATGGAAAAGTTTTTACCTTACGCTAACCAAAACATTTGATAGGAAATTCAGTGATATTATAATAGGTCTAGGGTTTTCAAGTAAATAGAAAATGACCGAAATTGTTCCATTCATTAAATTCCAGCTACTAGCCACAAAAGTGGGTAATACAATCAAAACCGTTGGCACTTATTGGATTTTGGATTCCATACAATGGCAGGGCTACTGGGGTACCGCCCGTCACAGTACGTGGCCTAGATCAACGTACCGAGGATCACTCCCGACCCCCTGCAACACAAGGCCGGAACCATTCCTTACTGAACAGTCCCGAACAAGACCCCGTAGTTGGTTGCAGACCAACTGCCCACACAGCCGAATAAAAAGGGACATCTAGACAGGGGTATACCTCGTCCTGCTTGGGCATGACCCACCTAACCTTGCTGCACCTCCCCTGTTTTAGCCATTCTCGGTTGATGAGGCTTGAGGCTGCGATTACCTTTAATCAGAACACATCACTTAGAATGCTCATCGTTCACCTGACGATGTTCTGAAAGCATTCAATCCATACCAGTTCGTTCCGGGTTCGAACGAAACCGAAGGCATCATCTCGTTACACTCGTTTTGGAATCACCCTCAGAGTTAACGACGACAACCCTTGCACTCCAAATCTTCATCTTCACTTCAGATTCACGACCTATCGTTAATTTGGATCGATGTGGTTTTCGGATGTCGAAATATGGAAATCCGATCCCGGTCTCATCGAAATCCAAAACGTATCTTTTAAGGCCAAGTTGTCTATTTAGTCTTAACAGTCAATTCAATATTATCAATATACACGCAGATAGATAATTCACATCTCATAATATTATCATCATAAATAGATAATTAATATCATCATCCAAACAGATAATTAAATATTATCATACTTAAACCATACATCCATATCACATAGATATTACTCATCTCACATCTGAGACCACAATCAATCAATGAAATATCAATATCATCCATAAGCAATGATTTATGAATCACAATCTATAATTAATTTAAAATGAATTAAATCAACTACTTCTATCTTTAATTAATTTAAAATAAATTAAATCAATTATTCATTCCATAAATCCTGCTCCTACAACCATTAATTAATTATAAATCAAATTAATTAATCATTCTCTAATTTCGATAAGTAATTTAGTCTTTAATTAATTTCTCAATTGTATTATTCTAAATCATTCATAGCAATTAACATTTAGTTACTTCCTTATTAATTATTCCTTAATTAAACAATTCTTAATTACATCATTAATTATATTAATTAATGACCTCTAATTTATATTAAATTACTTTATTTAAATTAATTACATTGAGTGATTAATCTTTAATTGAACACAATTATTAATCACCCTTGATTAATAACAAACCAGTAATTAACTACCCTTAATTACTTATTAACAAATTAATCATCCCATGATTAGTTATTCCCATAAATTAATCCTTTGATTAATTACAAAAGAAATTACCCAAATTACTTCATTTACAAATCATCCTGTATTATTTACATCAAGTAATTTTCATCTAATTACTTTCCTTAAGTAATTATGCTCCATTAATTACACTAAATAATTTTACTTTCAATTAATCAAATGACTATCTTAAATTAATTAAATTAACTTAATTTAATCGTATCATCAGTTACTTATGTATTCCAATCAATCATCTTTGATTTAAATAACTTTTGCTACATTCCAGTAGTTTCCTTTATTTATTTACAGAGATTAATCTTTGAATAAATCCATTAATTAATTACATTTAGATAGATTTTTACAATTCAATTACCTTGTTGATATATTATTCCCAAATTAATCAATTTCTAATTTCATCATTTATTATATTAAGAATACTAATCTTCAAATCACATATATTAACCCTCTTGATTAATAACATACGGTAATTAACCGTCCTTAATTAATTAGTCCTCAATAACAAGCTTAATTAATCCCTTTATTAGTTTCAAGTAATTATACTCCAATTACTTCCATTAACAACATCATCCAATTAATTACATCCAGTAATTATCCATTAATTTCTTCTCTAAGTAATTACACTTCCAAAATATCACATGATTAATCCAAATTAATTAAACTAAATTAATTAACTCAAATTAAATCAATTTACTCAATTAATAAGTAATTAATTTCTTAATTACTTTCCAAATAAATAGTTACATTTAAACCATTAAAATGATTGTTATTAAATTAATTAATCTAATTAATTATAATAAAAAATCAATCACATTGATTAATTATAAAATAATCTAGTTAATGATCTTCATTAACACTTATTTAATTATTTTCTTATATTAATCATTATTAATTATAAGTTTGATTAACCACTAAATAAAAATCTAATCTACGGTTCTTAATTACATATTAACTACTTAATTCATTGTTTACTTTGATTAATACATTTAAACTTATAATTACTAATTTAATTAATATCAATCATTAATTATTCATACTTAATTAACTTAAAGGTTAATGAATAAAAACTCTAAATCTTCGTTAAAGTAAACTATTCTTATTATTGATTAAATTTGCACTTTCAATATGTTTTAAAAACATTTATTTCAAATTACTTCCTAAATAAATTCCGATTTATCCTTAATAAAGTTTACAACTAATTTTTCAAAACCCTTTTAAACTCACATGTTTAATAGTATATTTTGACACTTAAAACTTATTTAAATCAATTTAAATTATAAAACTTTATTTTATTTCTAACATCTAGAATTTCAAATTTAAGTTCTGGTTTTCAATTTTGGAGTTAACTTTGTTTAAATCTTTCCTTAACAATTTAAATTTCATTTGAATTCAACTCTGTTTGAATACACTTAAATATTAAACACTTTTAAGTTATTAAAATAACTTAAATTATGAAACTTTATTATTTCCAACTCTGTTTCAAAACTAACTTGAATTCACTATTAAACTTTGGTTTAAAACTTGGTTAAACTTTGATTTTAATTTTAAAATTAAAATTTTAAAAATTGTAATTGTTACAGGTTTCACTCTGAACATAATTAACCGGCCTCCCGCATTACTTCGACCAAAACGTGAAGTTTCCCGAGAAAAACAACAACCTGCTTCGAGTTTCCCCCACGCACGCGAAATCGAATTCGAGAAAAAAAACAAAACCTGGAAATACACGACCCCCCAACACCACAAACCTGTCAACCCCACTTGCTCAACGCTCTAACCACCGGATCGCCAGCGCCTCCGGCCGTAGTCCCGTCCGCCTCTCCTCTATCAAACCCCACAAGCTCGTGCCACTCGATCGCCTGTACTGGCCGTGGTGATCAATACTCTATGCACAGTAAAAATTAGGTTTAAAAAACTTTAAACCTACGCCGCCGCTTCCATGACCCACTGCACCGCCACCCACCATTTTTCCCTGACCCACGGTAGACTTCTCCACCACCAGACAAAAACCCGACCCTTCTTGTCTACTAGATCACCCACGACAACTCGAAAAGCCCAAAACAGATAAACACAAACCTCTCTCAAACCGTACCACTGAAAATTATGATTCAACCCTTAAAAATCATATTATTGTTCACTGATTCATCTTGCATACCTGAATTCGAAAATTAAAAGGTTCGAATTTTGATTTATCTGGAGTTGTGCTCAAGCATCTGGCTTTCCAGGATGCTACTAAGTTATTTTAGTTTGAACATATTTTTAAAATTCAGTTCAATGTCAAACAAACAATATCTGTTTTAACTCTAGTTCCAAATTTCAAGTAGATTTGGTAGGAATGATTTTTGAAAGCAAAGTTTGTTTTAGAATTCAAAATAGTGAATACATGTAACAGCCTGCACACACCACAACATCCTACAAGCATAGGCAGAGGATTCAATATATATATATATATATATATATATATATAGATATATACACATACTATCCACAGGCATATATACAACAAATTCATTTCTTAAATTCTTTTTTTTTATAAAAATAAAGTTACTCACAGGTAAAAAGAACAGAGCCTTCAAATGGACACAGGTTTGAAAATTCTCAGGCTGAACTCTTCATCTTGATCCACTGTTGGATTGCATCTTGATTTATGTTCAAGTAGAGCTTTGTTTTAGTTTGAAATAGGTTTTACTTCAGATTCTAGTTTGTATGAACGAATTAGAAAGGGAAAGACTGAGGTATAAATAAAGGAAAGAAGACAGGGATATAAAACAAAGATTTGTACTGGGTACATTATACTTTATACAAAACAGTGTATATTATTGTACAAGACTGTGTATACTTTGTACCATATCAGAGAATAATTTTCCTTGCTTGGCGGCTGATATAAGAAATATTGTAGCTAGCATTTAATGCTTGTTTTGTTATTATTTTGTGAAGTTCTATATTTAGCTTTATAATCTATAAATTTATCCTATATGTTTACTTCTTATTTTAACTTATTACATACAGTCTTGCTCCAGAATGTATCATATTTTCTTGTTTTATATTTTTGAAATGTAAATGAATGTTATTTTAACAAGTTGTTTAAATATTTATAGTGTATTCATTTTATAATGTACGAATTATGAAATTTATCTTATGTATATTTTGTTTTATTTCTATGTTTAACTTATTACTTAAAACCTTATATTCCTATATGTACATTCTTATTTTATTTATATTATAAAACACATTTATCAATTTGAAATGATTTATAAAAGAAATTATCTTTTTATTATAAACTGCTTATTTTATAATATATATTAAAGTATCGTTTGACAAAATTGTATTAAAACCCACATATATTTTAAATCATATTTTTTTATCAAGCTATACTAAAAAGAAAACAAAACAAATCTTTTTGTTAATAAATTTAAATCTAAACTTAAGCTAAAATAAGTTTTAAACTATTTAAACATTTATCTTATATATTTAAAACCCTATATTTATTTATTAATTAGCTTTGAAAAGTTTATATTAAATAAATCATAATTTCCAATTCACTAAAATGTATATTAGAATTTGAAACATAATTTATTAGTTAAATTTTAAAACAAAGCTTCCGTATTTACAATATATACAAATATAAATACAAAACAAACAATTAGTTTAAAGGATAAAATTCACAAATTAGATATTTATCAAAAGCAAAGTATCAATTCAGGTCTTATTAACAAAGATATGTCAAGTCAATTTAATATTTAAATACAGATTATTAAATTGATATTGCTCAAATTTTCCGGGTTGTCACATTCCTCCCCCCTTAAAAGAATTTCGTCCCCAAAATTTAAAAGCAAAGGTAATTTAGTAATCTATTTAAGATTTAATTTTAAATCACAGTCATATATCAATCATATGCTAACAACCATCCCAACCAATCCACTCAATCAACAAAGCTAACCATCTAGAAAAAATTCTGGATAGAGTTTCCTATAGCTTTCCAAGTATAATAACGGAATACTCAATCTATAGAATCCAAACAATCTATACTACTAAGCTACAGAGCTCCTACTCATCTAGATCTACAAATCTACACAGATATCAGACTATAGACGAGTCTGACTCAACAACCGAAACTCCCCGAACTGCTGGTTCCAAAACTAGAGATGGATCTTACACGTACTCCCTCAGAGATACGTGGAACACAACGAATCCCAGCTATCCAAACTAGCAATTTACTCCAGAAGATCAAACATCTAACCTTACCAAAACATAGAGAAAATCCAAAACACCTCGGAGCTAGCTTCCCAGACTTACCAAATTATATAGCTCCTTTGAATTAGAGAAAATTCATCCAAATTAAATCTACGACTTCGAAATCCAAATTCCTCCATCTCTTATCCACCAAATTCTTCTGATGATCCAGAGCTGCCTTCATCCCTACTGATCAAACCCAACCCTCCTGATGCTTCTGAGGCAAACTGAACCAAGAACAATCCAGAAGAATGATCTTCTCAAAATCAACCCAAAATCAAGAACACAACCTTTACTATCATCAGTAGAAAACAACCTCTCCTTTCCAGAAAAGAAAAACAGATGCACTTCCAACTGCTTCCGCTGCACAACTCTGATATGATGAAAATGCTGATGATGCACATAAGCATAAACGGGACAACACATTACAAAAATATGGTTCACAGATCCACAATAAAACTCAGAAGTTCCTCCAAAACCTGAGCTGCTTTACCAAATCCTCTCTCTTGAAACCATTCTACTACTAGGCTGAACTATCGGTACCACTTCTGGAATTCAGTCGATACCAAACTCAACTCCGGATGCAAGGGCAACCCGATGGCCTCTTCAAAGATATCCAGAAAAAGATTTTTGATAAAACAAGAGAATGCCCAACTATCGCAAGTCACTTTTGCGATCAACCCAAGCTAATATCCAAAGAAAACTGTTCTCTCCTAACCAATCTGAACAGCTTAAGCTTTTCTAGCCAATCCATTGAAGAAATGGATCCACAAAACTGCCTCTGAACTTCACCTCTAAAGAACTGCTGACAGATGACCTCCTCGCACTACAACAAAAAGTGTCTTTCATAGCGGCATATAGCCGCTATTAATCACAACCATAGCGGTTTGATAAGCGCTGTATATCGACATGTTTTAAAAAACCGTCGAATACTTATAACACAAAATATGCCGCTATGGTTGAGCTTAGTTTTATAACGCAAATTCGCCACTATGGTACGTTAGTTCAATAGCTCATTATAGCCGCTATAATACAGCTAAATCTCAACGGAACTAGAAATCTTTATAACACCATTTTGCCGCTATAAAATATTTATTCAATAGCTCATTGTAGCCGCTATAATACAGCTAAATCTCAACGGAATTGAAAATCTTTATAACACCATTTTGCCGCTATAAAATGGTGTTATAATAATAGCAATGCCTATATATTACATTTTAATAATAGCAATCAAACTAAATATTCATAAACGAATAAAGATTATAATCAACAAATATAACACAAGAGCATGCTCAGAAAGAAATGTGATATATTTTTCATTACAGTGTACAAACATTAAAGCAAGTACAAGCATTATAATCAACAAATATAACACAAGAGCATGCTCAGAAAGAAATGTGATATATTTCAGAAAAAAATGTGCAAGTGCACTGTGCACAATACTGTGTTCACTGTTTTTCACTCCCCTCTTACAACATCACCGAACTCCTTCACAACAGTTCAAAACCTTCATCTACACCTTCAAAACAAGCAGACAACCATACTCTCAACTCACTGTTAATTACTGCCTTCACAAATTTTCATCACCAAACTCCTAGTTCCTCCTCCACAAATTGCAACTAACATTTCCACCTCACTGCATTCATCTCGATCAACTGTCATCATGCACTTCCCTACAACAAACAACTTACATCTAGCAAGCAACTGAAAAACAAACATCCCACTGTCATTTAAACCATCTACTGTCACACGACCAGCAAGCATCTCCCCTGCCTCAAAACAATTGCAACTGCCTTCTACTTCGAACATCAATTGCTCACCTTTGTTTTGCTCCCCAACTACTACACACTGCAATATAACATTTGCACTTTAGTGAGACAATATCATAACCAAACTGCTCCACCATTTTATCTACTCGTTACCATAATCAACAACTCCACCCATCTAACTCGTTCACCGTAATCATCTCCAAAACTATAAACCTCCCACTGTCTTCCCCTTTTCACATCTACACAACCTATCCAACATAACCATCACAGCCACCAATTTACATCATCAACAAACATTCCCACCGAATCACTGCCTGCCATTCACCATATCACATTCACAACTCAACAACTCAAACACTTTCCACTCACCTTCATTAAACATCCACACAACTACAACATGCAACTTCACATCACTACCTACCACCATCACAAACTATTTCATCACCTTCAAAACTGCTCCACGACAACAGACTCCGAGTGAAAACTGCAAGCTCAATCTTCAGCCACCAATCACCACAAACCAGCAGCTTCCTCAACCTCTTCACATTACATACAAACTTCAGTGCTGCTTTGTCAACATACACACAACAACCTCTTCATAAACAACTTCAGTACCTCAACATCATCACTCCATACAACCATCTTCCTTCATCACTCATCACTTCACAAAAGAAACTACATGATCAACATCACCCCTTCACATTCATTCATATCACTGAACGGTGACTATTCATCTCTGACACTCATTTCCCGATAAATCCATTAACTTGCATTTATTATTTGTTCTTGAATTTGCAGTCTGTAAGTTGAAAAAAGAAAAAAATAATGAAGTTGCTAATCATTAAAAAATAGAAACACACAATAAAAATCAAGTACCATAAATGTTTTCACCACATCCATAGGCGTAATAGGAGCTGTAGTCTCAACCATCTCAATAACTACTTGCGATTCAGGCCATGCAACCTTCTTACCAATCCTGAATAATTACCTATAATAGCCCATCTGGAGTTTGACAACCCATACACAGTATAATCCATGCTAGCTCGGAGAAACCTATAGACAATAGGTCATAGTTTGATGGTATCTAACATGCTTAAATGCATGCAATACTTATAACCATATAGTAAATATTAGATCCACTTATAATCATCATAGAAGAAACCCATTCTTTAAGGAAGGTGCAATGCTTAACTCCTACTCCAACGTCTATCCCTGAAGGAAAATATAAGAAAATTTGAGTAGTCGAACAAAATTATGGAATTTTATTGTATAATGATAATTCAACTTTAAATCCTTGATATTTTTGAGAGAAAAAGTAATACTTATATGCATTATAAACTTATCAATGAAAATGAGTTGCAACATTAAAATTCAAGTAAATATTGATCTCATTAGAACATTACTCAAGCATTTCATAAGATTTTTGACACGTTATTAATATAAGAAAGTATTACATTTATTGTCAATCAACCAGCTTGTTATGTTCGTTTATAGTCCGTACTGGTATTGATACAACACAGAACTTTTAGAGTCACAATGATACACAATTGAAGTTAAGAATACATAGGATGTACATATCATTTTAAGCTACACAAAATGAATACAAATAACAATAAGGAGTTTGTATATACGCTGCTTACGTGTGTTGGAAGCGAAAGAGGCATTTGGAGCATCGAAGGAGCTTCTCTGTGAACCCAATATCGCCACACAGAGAACGTACAATGTCTGTGTTTCCCATTGAATAGAGAAAGAAACAGCAAGAAGGGAAAAATAACAACAGGAAAGAGATGTGAAGTGATACTAAAATGAAAACAATGTCTGCAAGTATATCATGCTAAATGGAACATTTTAGATTTATTCAATATTTGCAGTAAGCTTAGAGGGAAAGAAAGAGAGAGAAGCGTGAAAGCAATAAGGGTGAGGTTAAAGGCAAACTCTGTCTTGAGACTATATAAACACACCTGCAAACTACACGTATGTAAATATGGAGATTGAAACCATTCTCTTCCTATATGAAGAATATAATTCTACTGTATTATGTCAATGTTCGGTAGAGAATGGAATTAATGTTAGATAAGAAATAGTGAAATGGTACATAACAATCAGGGAGAAAAAAGGCCTACAATTTTGCATTGTGTTGTGCATATTTTTGAGTAGTTGGACGACATCAATTTGAAAATGACAAATTTTGTCCGATACACACAAAACATAGGAACACAGATAATAAAACATCATCGATCTATTCTTTCTAAATAAAAAAACAAGAATGGAGTATAAATTAATGAAAAATGGGACCATTTTGTGAATGTAGTATACATGAGTATTAATTTGCGTGTGACTGTACACATTGCCCAGTCCTTGTTTGTTCACAAACTAGGAAGACACATATGTTGTTCTGCAGCAGTACATAAGTACTGTAGTTGGCAAATACAGTTCTGAAAACAAAGTCACACATCCTAGTCCATTTCATTGTTACTTTCTCAATCACGCACCCTTAAATCATTAGCCGTCAAAGGTCAATCAGTTTATGCACAAAATTTAATGTAATACGAGAGCTTTTTCCTTCTAGAAAATAGTTAGGAGTTGTGTATGACATGAGATCCTATGTATTCATACATAATCTATAGTAATTGCTATATATCATATCTACCATTTATATAAGGTGCTTGTCGAGGGTAAACAATGTTATTTCTTAAGCTGACATCTTGCTAAGTTGATAGCTACATACTGCCTTAGCACACAATTCCAAAATAAAGAGAATCGTCGGTATAATTCCCCTACGAGATTTTCGAGAAAAAGTGACTATATAATTATGATGAATATATGAGCTTATATGATTTTCCAACTCCGTGATAAGAATCGGAACATACACAGACAAACACACTTAAAAGGGATATTATTAAAGTGAAAGGGTAAATTGTTGGATATTTGACATGACTAATACTAATTTTGATGATCTTAACAAGATAGGATATGCCTTTCAAAGCGGAGTAATATAGAATTGTTTTGGGTTAGCGTGAGACAGCAATATTTGCAAATAAGGGAACCGTTACTTTTACAAAAGCTTCAACAACACTTTATATTCAGGTAATCACATCATCTCATTCTCAATAGAAAAAGAAAAGGAAAGAAGGATATATATATATATATATATATATATATATATATATATATATATATCCTTCATGTACATGTCTCCCTTTCCTTGCACTCATGTATAAACTTTTCTCGTTTCGAGAAAACTTGTCTAGATAGTAAGATATTTGTCTTCTTCCCAAAAGCAGTCTTAGTACTTATTCTTAAGAGTAGTGTTCATTGCATTTACAATAAAATTTACCTGATTTTTTTAAAGTAATGAAACATCGATTATTTAATCCGTTTTCCAAGGAAACCATTTCCGAAGTAAGCTCCAGATCACACTATATTGAGTTCCTCTGTTCAACTTTAGTGTTTTCTTTAAAGAGAGAATCTTTTGCAATACACCTACAAAAAACATGGTCAAATAAAATTAGTATTCATATACATTAGATTGTTGAGATTAAAAAAAGGGAAAATTTCATTCTCATTTAAGCACCTGCTCCTAAATCTTAAAAGATACCACCCCCTCTTCCAACCTAAGCAATGAACAATAGATTGTATAATATTAAGTAGTGCTTGAATCAAATATTCTGTAACCCGTTCGTCTAAAAGCATACAAAAAGTGCATCATCCCCTCAGTTAGGCCCTCTACCGGTTTGGCTATAGTCTGCAGCTTGTTTTACCTGCCTACGTTCACTCAACTTTGCAAAGGCAACCATTTCGACACCTTGGCCACTTATAGCACTTAACTCACCTGCCGGTCAAAGGCAGTTATTTCTACGATCACCTTTTTCAGATGCACTTTAGTTTTCTTTAAACTCTTATTTCATTGCCATTCACTTGGATTTTTTAGCACCTTCCATCTCTGTGTTGCTGCCCATTTTTTCTTCAAGCGCCTGGCATATTTCAATTTTAAGATGCAAGGTAGCTACTACCGTTGTTTTTTACAACCGCTGCAACTTACACTTTTATTACCTAAGCTACTGCACCAAGCCTTACTGTGACATGCAAGCCTTACATGTGACCCTCTTCAACACTCTAGTGCCTTGCTGTCGCACATACATTCTCAAGTCTGCAGCTTAGCATTAATTGTTATAAGAGATTGCAACTAAATTGGAGCACTGAGTGTGACACCTCCTTTTGCAATTGGTTTGAATGAATGCGATTTATAAAAAATAGCAGCTTGATTAGTTCATCTAAGAATAAAATATATATTAAATATAAAAAAGAAAAGGTAAACTCATGCACAGAGTGTGCCACCTCCTTTTGCATGCCGTCCATTATAGTCATAATCATGGCTCCTGCTGGTACATTTTCTTTAAAAGCCCATGCTTGATCAAATGCAGCTTGACCAATGCTGTTACCCATGACAAATATAACAAGGCCTAGATTTAACAAGAGTAAGAGGAAGGCAATAAATGATTTTTGAATATGCATAAACGCTTAACTTTAAAAACTGTTGCAGAACCCTCTTAATGACCTTTACCTCACAAATTGAAATGCCATTGTTAGAAAGGTAAAGTCAGTTGCGGATACTAACGGCTAGTTTGACATGATTTGACTAGACAGTGGCTGCATAAGCCTTATCATTAGTAAGGTTTAAATAGAATAATTTTGAAGTCCTTAGTCGTAGAAGAAAGAATTACTAGAAAAGGATCAATGAGTTATTAGATATGGATCAAAGAAGTTATATCATAAATTTTAGCGACTATATAGAAGCTATATCCTTTTTCTTGTTTTACCATTCGTATATTTCAGTTATATATTTCAAAATTTATTCCTGACCATTTTCAGAATATTGGTTCATGTAGTATTCTAAGAAGTGTTTTTAGCAGTCACTTTGGTATCTAGAAATTTTAATTTCCCAGCAAAGAGAAGACTCTACAAAATTCTAAAGTTGCCTTTGTTTGTAATGAACCTTTGACCGTTCCATTTGGCTAGCTTCAAGCATTACCTATTCACACCAAAAAAATTATAGTTATTGAGTGTTTTTACAATGTAACAAGTACTAAGTAGTTCAGCAAGTATAAAAGTCAATTTAGTAATGGGGTAGGACCGATCCTATTCAAATAGAAGTCTTGTGCACTGGGTAAACTTTTGAATGATCATAAAACAGTTTAATTTAAAAAACTAGATCTATTTAATAATATTTTGAATTTAAGATATGTGAAGAAAGTATTTAAAACCCCTTTGGATAAATTGTGATACAACTATCCCAAACAACAATAGAATAATGAAATGAAATTAAAATATTTTTCTAAGGTAACAAGCAAAGGCCAAACCTATTGCATTACTGGCAAAATCTATGAATCAAACCAGCAACCACAACAGTCGGAGCCTTCAAGTGCAATTTTCACACCTTATGCCTTCAATGATACTTCTATGCCTCAGACAAACGTCGCGGCTCTTGGCCTGACAGTGAATAAATACTGAAGCAGCTCCTCCTCTCTTTAGTGAGTTGTTCCCCAGCTTTCTTGTCTTCTATTCTTCATACATTTTTTTATCATCCGCAACTTCATTAATGCTATTATTTATTTTGAGTGTGGTTTTTGGAGGATTATGAGGAGCGAGTTCAGAATATGAAAAGGAAGATGAATACAGAAGAAGCGTGGATGGAATATAAGGACCAAAATCACACAACCTTGATAAATTCACTTTTCTCCTTAATGATTTCAGTCTTCCTTCTTTATTTTGTGGCCATGAAAATTAGAGTTAGGATTGAGAGAAAACAATAGCAGTATAATTAATTTTGGAAATTTTGGCTTGGAATTAGGGCCGGAGAAAAGGTTTTGGGATTACGGGTTTCGGTTTGCAGAGATTGTGGTTGGGAAGCAGGTAGCAGCGGATGATAATGGAGAAGAATTTACATTTTAGGATTAGAGGAAAAAAATTGAGGAAGAGAGAGCAAAATGAGCGGAATG
The DNA here is from genome assembly GCA_030765085.1 of Allium cepa. Taxonomy (NCBI): domain Eukaryota; kingdom Viridiplantae; phylum Streptophyta; class Magnoliopsida; order Asparagales; family Amaryllidaceae; genus Allium; species Allium cepa. The sequence continues at coordinate 690,763,283 of CM060942.1, read as the reverse complement.
GGAAAAATTTTGAGGAAGAGAGAGCAAAATGAGCGGAATGGGAAAAATTTGAGGAAGATTAGCGGCCATGAAAATATAATCGAATTGAATTTTGAGGTACCCGCTTTCATTCCGTTACACAGGCAATCCCGCTATTTGGAAAGCAAATTAAACTAAATAATAACACTATGAAATAATGCGTTATCTATCGCCGTTATAAAAAATAACATTTCTTGCAGTGTCGTGTGTCGGTAGAACAATCTGAGCTGCAACACTGCTACTGATGCCAAAAACTTCTTAATCCAAAACTCCTCGAAAACTCGGGCCTCAAAGCCAAACACAACATTCAGCTGAAATCAGCCTCAACACCAAAGCAGACACACTTCCTTATCCAAAGATCCTTGAGAACTTCTTCGGAAACAATCCATTGCTACTGCATCTCAACACACAACTACTACTTCTTGAGTTACCAAGATAATATTTCTAGCTTCTACTCAAATGACAAAAATCCAAATTCTACTCATCCAAACTTGTACTACAGAAATGTACTCCAAATCTTAACAGGTTTCCTCCAGAGATTTGGTGAAATCCTTACACCACAAATTCACTCGAGACGGTATTAGGTCTACAGTCTCGTCAGATACACTTCCAACCACTGGTAGTCACCACTACCCTATCTACCCTTATACTTATATTGGAAAACCCGAACAGGTAACCCAACAAATAGATAGAAATGAATATATATGTATTCATATATATATATATATATATATATATATATATATAAATCAAAATTACAAATACGTTCTCTCAAGAAAGAAATCACTCAAGAGCCTAGGTATTCACTCAACCTAGCGCTCTGATACCATTGTAACGACCCGGCTTCCTGTCAACTAGATCACCTACGACAACTCGAAAAGCCCAAAACAGATAAACACAAACCTCTCTCAAACCATACCACTGAAAATTATGATTCAACCCTTAAAAATCATATTATTGTTCACTGATTCATCTTGCATACCTAAATTCGAAAATTAAAAGGTTCGAATTTTGATTTATTTGGAGTTGTGCTCAAGCATCTGGCTTTCCAGAGATGCTACTAAGTTATTTTAGTTTGAACATATTTTTAAAATTCAGTTCAATGTCAAACAAACAATATCTGTTTTAACTCTAGTTCCAAATTTCAAGTAGATTGGGTAGGAATGATTTTTGAAAGCAAAGTTTGTTTTAGAATTCAAAATAGTGAATACATGTAACAGCCTGCACACACCACAACATCCTACAGGCATAGGCAGAGGATTCAATATATATATAGATATATACACATACTGTCCACAGGCATATATACAACAAATTCATTTCTTAAATTCTTTTTTTATAAAAATAAAGTTACTCACAGGTAAAAAGAACAGAGCCTTCAAATGGACACAGGTTTGAAAATTCTCAGGCTGAACTCTTCATCTTGATCCTCTGTTGGATTGCATCTTGATTTATGTTCAAGTAGAATTTTGTTTTAGTTTGAAATAGGTTTTACTTCAGATTCTAGTTTGTATGAACGAATTAGAAAGGGAAAGACTGAGGAATAAATAAAGGAAAGAAGACAGGGATATAAAACAAAGATTAGTACAGGGTACATTATACTTTATACAAAACAGTGTATATTAGTACAAGACTGTGTATACTTTGTACCATATCAGAGAATAATTTTCCTTGCTTGGCGGCTGATATAAGAAATATTGTAGCTAGCATTTAATGCTTGTCTTATTATTATTTTGTGAAGTTCTATATTTAGCTTTATAATCTATAAATTTATCCTATATGTTTACTTCTTATTTTAAATTATTACATACAGTCTTGCTCAAGAATGTATTATATTTTCTTGTTTTATATTTTTGAAATGTAAATGAATGTTATTTTAACAAGTTTTTTAAATATTTATAGTGTATTCATTTTATAATGTACGAATTACGAAATTTATCTTATGTATATTTTGTTTTATTTCTATGTTTAACTTATTACTTAAAACCTTTTATTCCTATATGTACATTCTTACTTTATTTATATTATAAAACACATTTATCAATTTGAAATGATTTATAAAAGAAATTATCTTTTTATTATAAACTGCTTATTTTATAATATATATTAAAGTATCGTTTGACAAATTGTATTAAAACCCACATATATTTTAAATCATATTTTTTATCAAGCTATACTAAAAAGAAAACAAAACAAATCTTTTTGTTAATAAATTTAAATCTAAACTTAAGCTAAAATAAGTTTTAAACTATTTAAACATTTATCTTATGTATTTAAAACCCTATATTTATTTATTAATTAGCTTTGAAAAGTTTATATTAAATAAATCATAATTTCCAATTCACTAAAATGTATATTCGAATTTGAAACATAATTTATTAGTTAAATTTTAAAACAAAGCTTCCCTATTTACGATATATACAAATATATACATATATAAATAGAAAACAAACAATTAGTTTAAAGGATAAAATTCACAAATTAGATATTTATTAAAAGCAAAGAATCAATTCAGATCTTATTAACAAAGATATGTCAAGTCAATTTAATATTTAAATACAGATTATTAAATTGATATTGCTCAAATTTTCCTGGTTGTCACACTTTTGAACATTTTTGTAACAAGAAAGGTATTAATCATAATTTTTCTTTTCCTAGAATACCACAACAAAACAGATTGTGGAAAGGAAAAACAAAACATTACAGGAATGTGCAAGTACTTTATTAAATGGAAGCACTCTACCAAAACATTTCTAGGCAGAAGCTGTTGCAACTTCTTATTATATTTGAATCGTGTTCTATTCGATCATCAACAAAACACACCCCATATGAACTTTCAAATGGTAGAAAACCTAATATCTTATTTCAAAGTATTTGGTTCAAAATATTTTATACTTAACACTAAAGATCAGCTTGGAAAATTCGATCCAAATTCCGATGAAGGAATATTCATAGGATATTCGGAGAGAAGCAAAGCTTATCGAGTTTTTAATATAAGAACTAAAGTAATCGAAGAAACTTTTCATGTTTCATTCGATGAAAGTTTCAAAATTTCTTCTAATAATAAAAACTTGGAAGATAATTCTAATAAAATCATAACAATTTTTTTAGAAGATGATGATATTATTTTTCAAGATAATAACATTTATAATACTAGAGAAGATGAAAACATTGTTTATAATGAAAATATTGTAAGATCTCCTCCAAGAATTCTTAGAGATCACCCTGTTCAAAATATAATTGGACAAGTAAATTCAAATGTAAGAACAAGACATCAATCAAATCAAATGGGTCATGTAGCTTTTCTCTCTAATATATAACCTAAAAATATGAAGGAAGCCTCCACTGATGACTATTGGATTATAGCTATGCAGGAAGAGCTAAACCAATTTGAAAGAAATGAAGTTTGAAACTTAGTTCCTAGACCAAGTGTCAATCAATCATTGGTACAAAATGGGTTTTCAAAAACAAAGCTAATGAACTAGGTAATATAACTAGAAACAAATCTAGATTAGTAGCATAAGGATATAATCAAGAAGATGGAATAGACAACGAGGAAACGTTTGTTCCTATCGCAAAATTAGAAGCTATACGTATTCTACTGGCCTTTGCATGTTTTCACAAACTTTAAATTATATCAAATGGATGTTAAAAATGCTTTTCTAAATGGATATATAAAAGAAAATGTTCATGTTGAACAATCTCCTCTTTTCGCTCATGAAATTTTTTTGTATCATGTTTATAAACTTAAGAAAGCCTTATACGGTCTGAAACAGGCACCCCGTGCTTGATACGACCGACTTAAGAGCTATCTAATAAACTCTGATTTTGAAATTGGGAAGGTTGATGAAACTTTATTTATTAAGAAAACTAATCAAGATATTTTAATTATAGAAATATATGTTGATGATATTATATTCAGATTAACTAATGAATAACAATGTCGGGAATTTTCGACTATCATGTCAAATGAATTTGAAATGTCACATATGGGAGAATTATGATATTTTCTTGGATTACAAATTACACAATTACAAAATGATATTTTTATTAATCAAGAAAAATATTGTAATAATCTAAATGATTTGGTATGGAAAATACTTCTACCAAACCAACTCTTATGAGTACAACTATACATCTTGATAGAGATGAAGATGGTAAGAGTGTCGACCAAAAACGATATCGTAGTATGATTGGATCATTACTTTACTTAACCACTAGTCGACCTGATATAATGATGAATGTTTGTTTATGTGCTCGATTTCAAGCAAGACCTAAAGAATCATGATGTGCACGTAAATGTGTATATTTTTACCACCATATTTATTCTATTTAAATTAAATAAATGATCATATTGGGTACTTTAATATGTTTTAACCAAAATCCATATAGTTTCAAATTGTCACATATCCATCTTCATATAGAGGCAAAACGGTCATTTCTATGCATATATATATCATTGAGAAAAATTAATTGAAAATTTATATATATTTGTGTAGGAATTTGATCTCAAATAGGAGTGGTTTCATGAAGACACATGTATGCATAAAATGAATACAAAGGAATGAAGATGGAAATAATTTAAAGTGAAGAACATGGAGGCCCCCACCTACCCACCTACCTTAATATACAAATTAGAGGCTAATGCACATGCTTATGAAATTAATGGCTTTATGTACACTTAAATGATGATTAGTAGAAGTTAATGATTACTTGGCCTCCACACTTTCTCAAGAGTAATTTGGTCATTTCCCAAATTATGGATTAGGATTTCATGCTTGTATAAATAACCCATTATGTTCATGTAACCTATTCTTCCTTAGTTTCTCTTAGTTTTAATTTAGGCTCAAAAATAAATCAAGCTCTCTTCTTTCTTTTCATGGCTACTTAGCCATTTATTTCTTCTTTTCATGTAACTTTTTTACGCAATTTAATACATGTTCTTTTCCTTTTCTAGTTTATTTCCTTTCATGTTGTAGTGTAAATTTACATTCATGCAAAATAGAATAGCTCTACTTCTTGTTAATTAGCTCTCTTTTTCATTAAGCTTTCATTTTCCTTTCATTTTGCTTTCATGTTGTTAGCTACATTTGTTAGTCAAATGAAAAATATGAGAGGCTAAACCCCTTCAATTTAGGGGTAGTGAAGCTCTTTAATTTTGTAGCTTCAACTATTTGTTAATTTATGCTCTCTTTTTGTGCATAATGATGATGAAAGAAATGGTTTACTAGTTGTTTTGCTTTGAATTTAATAGCCTATATTGTTGACACCAAATAAGCTATGATTAAACAGTCACTAACACTAATTGCCTCTTCATCAAAATATGATTATGGATAAAGAAAATGATTTGAAATTCAAATTTGATGGTCTATATTTCTAATCAATAGTTAAAAGGCCATACTTAAATAGATTTCATTTTCATTTTCATTGTCAAGTTTTATGAAAGTTGGTAAGTGGTTTAAGGGGTGTATTATAGTTTGATGGCTTATGTTGGCTAATCAATAGCACAAATATGCCAAACTTATGATAAGCACATTAAATAAAGCACTACTGACCATAAAAGAGAGATCATGATTTCATGTATTGAACTACATGATCTAGAGAGTAGATTTATTCTCTAAATTGTCACTTAACTCTTATATTTGTTTCTCTTTTCTTTTAGTTAGTTAGTTAATCCTCTAATTCTCTAGCTTAACTTTACATCGACTTTGATTTAATTTGATTGAATAGAAATTTAAAATCATAAATTCCCTACGGATCGACTCGTATTTACCACGTACTACAAGTGTACGCCTTGCGCTTGCAGTTATTTTTATCATAAAATTCGTTAGGCTATTTTCTAGTTCATAGACATTTAGCCGTCCAAACAAGTTTTGGATGCCGTTGCCAGAGAATTTGATTTGATTTTAATTTTCTGCTCTTTGAATTATTTTAATTTTTGTGTGTGTTTGCATTTTATAAAAAAAATTGTTTACATTTGTTTATGTGCTTCTTGTTGTTGTCTAGTTGTTTTTCATTGCATTTTCATTTTAAAAAATAAAAATAAAATTACACAACATAAATTGAAAAAGGAAAAAAAAATTACATTGCTATTTCTTTTCACATTTTTACATTTACAATTTTCTTTTCTTTACATATACAAAAAACCATAAGTTTACATTTCATTGTTCTATTTTTTTCTTCCTTTCTGTCCCTTTCTTGTCCCTGACCGTAAGCAACCTAACATCACCACTGTTTTGGCCATCTTCTACCTCTTCACAATCAACGCTTACTTGCCTTCTCCATTGCAAAACAATCCATCATCCCATTGCTTTCTGCCCAACCATAACATACTCACCATACTTACCATACTCAAACATTTCAAACCACACTGCCTGTCAAGTGCCAGTAACCAACTCTTCATATAACTGCAGCCCACATACTTGTCATAACACAGCCTCATCATCCATACCATCCACTTTTTACTGTGCCAAACACTGTTTCTTGAACCATCAACTTCAAACACAAATAATTCACATACCAAACTTCACCTGCAACACATTTCATTCAGAGTCTCAAATGTTCACCCTGTCACTTACCATCATCATCCATCTGCATAGAACAAGAACACTGCACTACAAACTACACCAGAAAATTCATCCCTACAACATCTCACTGCACCTTGCATTCATATTCCATCACCTCTGCTAACCTCCTTCATATTCCCTTAACTTATTGCACATCCCCTTTTCAACACATAACCAGCATTACCCACATCATAAAATTGAACTACCTCAACATTCCAATCCCCCACAATCGCCAAATCGAAATAACCATCCTCGGCTAAAACACACTCCACAACCAATCATTTCCACCATACCTTATGCAGTACAGCAGCAGCCACTGTCTACAATTGCTGTGCCTTCCCGAACACCCTTAACCTGACACTGCTTGCTCCTTATCATCCCTGTCAAACTGCCACTAGTTCACCTACAACCACCTCCCAAACTCGCGAACCACCGAGTTACCACTCCATCACTCCAAAACAATTCCCATCCAACTAGTGTACTTCACCCCTTGACTGTGTGCCTCACCATCAATACAAATCACCTCCCCTGCCTGCCTTCCACTACTACACTTCGGCTACCTAATAAACTAGAACCCATCGCAACTGTCGAACCACAACCACAATACCAACCTTCCATCTACAATCATCACTACCCTTGCCTTACACTTCCCTGCAAACCATCTCAAAAAAACTACTCACGACCACAGACTTGCAACCAATTATCAACCCCACAAACCACCCCGCAATCGACACAAACTGCTTCGAACATCACCGTGCTTCCTCGACCACCGAACACCTGAACCCAATCGCTCAATCCCCTCAATTCCACCAACAATCACCCTATCGTGTAACCACAATCGAATCCCCTCCTCCAGCAAGAACCGCGACCAAACCTCTGCCGTTCAACATCCTCCTACACCACTGCAACTCAATAAGCTTCCATACAAACCCTTGCCACTGTCACCAAACTGCACTGTAAGAAATCGAACAACCACTTTTGCCGATGCCCAACAATTCCTCATCGAACAACCTCAAACTTCGTCACTAACAATCACCTGCAATCGAATTTCATCCCAATCACCCCCACGAACCCGCATCTAAAACAATCATCTCTGCTCTCAACTGCAGTCGTGACCCACATAAACAACTCTGCCTCCTGCAATCGAAACTCATCTACAAACCACCATAATTCTTCAATTCACACTCGCGACCTCCCCTGCATATGAATTCGTAGCCGTAACCCCAAAATTGTCGATTTTGCTTCTGAATTTAAGTGGGAAATATCTGATTTGAAGTGTGAAACGAGAAGGTGATTTTTGCGGTGCCTGTTTTGCATTTAAAAAAAAGTGGGGTTTTCGTTTGTTTAGCGGGTCGGGTTGTAATTTTCATGGGTGGTCCATTTTTTAAGTGAACTCCTTTTTTTTCTTCCTTATGTTTTGTTTTAGTTTTAGTTTTAGTTTTGTTTAAACCCTAAAAAAAAGTTTCTTAATTTGTTTTGTTTACCTTGTTGTTGGTTTTGTTTCATCCTTTTTTTAAAGGTTTGTTTTGTTTTAATTTGTTTTTAAGGTCCATCCTTATATTTCAAAAAGAAACCACTATATATACATCTTGTTTTATTTTCGGATTGTAGAAGCAGATAATAAATAATCATTCGAGTGCTTCACCTTTGCTTGCTAAAAATAACTTGGTAGCCTGCTTATATTTTTTTGGCTGCTTTTAACCCCCATCTATTGTTTTGCATTGTTGTGTGTTTGCATTTTAAAAAAATTTCAAAAAAAATCCATTTGTAGTTGCATTGTTAATACATGTTTAATTTCTGCTTTGCATTTCATCCTAGATTTTGATTAATAATAACGATTAGACATCGATAAATTTTAATTGAATTTTGACAATTTGTCTTCTTTGAACAATTTAATTTCTTTGTATCTAGGCTACGGCAGAGGAATAACCATTTATAAATATCACGGTGATTCGTAAATATTATAGTGGTTGTTACTCTGAAGGTACTTAAAACTTTGGCTGCATTGCTACGGTGATTCGTGGTGCACCGATAACCCCTGCCCGTTACTTGGCTGAGAACTATCTTGTTGATTTAAGACGAAGTGTGATTATACAATTTGGGTTAACTTAAGATAAATAATTTTTAATTTGGCCCTTGCATTCACTTAGTTGAATTAGTTCATGCATATTTAAAAAAAAACAAAAAATCCAAAATCCAAAACTTAATTTTTTTTAAAAATATTTCTTAACTTAGTTTTTTTTCTTTTCCTTTGAAAATTTTCAAATCAAAATTCCAAAAAAAAAATTAGTTTTAGAAAATCAAAAATCCAAAATCAGAAAAAAATAATGTATAAAATCTTTTCAAAAAAAATTGAAAAAATATCAGTTTTCCATTTTCAAAAATAAATTCTATCCGTAAATATTTTTCCTTTATAAAAAAACAAAAACATTCTTGAAAATGTCCGAGTTTCCCCACTCACTTGAATTTTACAATAGTTGTGAAAATCAATATAATCCATATGATTTCACTCCAAATTCACATGGATATTTTAATGGCAACTATTCTTTAAACAATTTGAATTTTGAACAACAAAGTTTTCAAAACGATGAGCAGCCCTCAACTCTTGAAAATAGCATTTCAACTTTATTTGAATTCTCTACACAACAAAGTCAAAGTATAAATGATTTGTATAATTTGTGTTTGTTTAATAACTCGAGTCAAGGATTTCAAAATTTGAATCTAATTCAAAATTCAAAATTCAAACGATTTCGAGAATAACCATGCCAATTCAATTTTGAATTCCAAAATGAATTTCAAAATCAAAACAAAAATGTGATCCATTTTTCAAATAATTTTGGCAATGGGAATAATCTCGACTACAATGCGATGGAAATTTTTTGTTCACAACAAATCCAAATTAAAAATTCTCAAGTTAATAACTACAAATTGGATTTTGTTGAACAAATGAACGGAATTTATGATGATCGCACGGATTCGTTGTTTGAAACATATATGAAACAACGTGAAAAACAAAACCAAATCCCAACGTTTGATGAGTCAAGTGATAATCCATCTTTTACCACAATTGACGATTTTTAAACAACAACTTTTGAAACTAAAAATGATGATCTTAATTAAGTTATTGAAAACACTGTAATTGAGTTGGATTTCAATTCTTTTGAGGACGTGGAACCAAATTTAAAATTCGACCTTCCTTTTCTCGTTTTTAAAATTCTGAATACAACTTTGGATTTTGAACTTGAGATACGCAATAAAGTTGTTGATAATCCAACAAAGGAAGAAGAATTTAATGAACATGAATTTTTTGGAGTTTTGATGACGAGTTGTTAAATTCCGACGGGAAAGATTTAAATCACCACTTTGATTTTGAAATCAATAATTTTGAAGAATTTTTCAATGACAAACTTGAATTTCAATTTGGTGAAAATAAACTTGAATTTCAACCAATCGTTATATCTACCCCAAAAATTAGCGAAAATAAAACAACTTGTACGATTTCTAATAAAACGACATTCGTTTTTCCAAATCGACATTCAACTTCGACATCTTTTATGATTTTTTTTCCGTGCTTGAGCTATTTCTTGCATACTTGATGAGACAAATGAATTGGTCTTTAGAAGACCGTTTCATTTACTTTTTGATGATATACTTTCTGATCTCGCAAAAATATCGTTCACCTTCATGTAAATATAGGTCATCATTTTTTTAAATCTTTTTTTGCTCTCCTTCTGCTTGGGTTGACTGTGGGTCACAATCAAAATCAAGTAAGGGTGGAGACTCAACTTCATTTTTGATTTTTAGTGATTTATTTTTACTTTTTCTTTGCAAATAAAAAATCTCAAAAAAAAAACAATTTTATTTAAGCATTTTTGATTTATTTTTAAAGAAATATTATAGGATAAATATATGGTTTTGGCTTATTAAATTGAAAATTTTGAAAGTTTATTTGCCTTAACAAAAATAAAAATGAAGTTTGATTACAAACAATAATGGTTTAACTAGTATATAGGAAGATCCATACGTGTCAATTGTAAAATACATCCTAATTAAAAATCTTCATTTTAAAAAGTGGTTGATTTAAAGTAAATGATATAACATTTTTTTTGTCTTCTAATTAAGTGGTGCCAAGATGATTTTGCAAAACTCTCCCTTTCCAAAAAAAAATCAAAAAAAATATACAAAGAAAAACACATAAAAAACAAAACATTTGTATATATGTAAATATTTTCTATTAACACCTACGGTCGACAGGTGTACAGACTTGTGTTTACACTCGCCATGCTCTGTACCTTTCTCATGTGAGCCCGAAAGGCAGTGCACGATCGGTATATCTAGCCTCAGTTTATCCGAGCTAGGTGTATTTATAAAAAAAAATTGTTTTAATAATGCCTACAGTCAATAGGTGTTCACACTCGTGTATTCACTCGCTATGCTTTGTATTCGCCTCATATAAGTCCGCAAGGCAGTGCATGAGTAATATATCTGGCCTCAGTTTATTTGAGTTAGGCATATGTAAATATTGTAAATATCAATAAAAATTTTAAAAAAAATAAGAGAGTGTAAGCAAATGAAATCCAATCACTATTTTAACTTATTTAATTTTACTTGTCATTAAAAAGAAATGAATATACCATCTTAATAAACTTTGATAATCAACTAATGATCCATTTTATAGTTACACTTTGTTATTAACCGAAACAATAAGTTAAACTATAGCCTATTTGTAATGATAACTTTGTTTTTTTGGAAACTTTGATGAGTAAATGACTAAAACATCAAGATAATGACCAAAACCTATATTTAACTTATTTGTGTCAATTTAAAAGTAAATCTTTCATTTATAAATATTTTCAAAAATTCGCATTCATATCTTTGTAAATAGATATTGCATTTTGTAAATATTTTCATCCTGCATTTGGATTTTGTGGGTAGTATCCGCTGAAAACCCTCAAGAGACAACACTCGTCCTACCGGGGACATCCCAAGGTTTAACGGCTTGTTGCATACGCTCAATGCAATCGTACTTCCTACGAAAAAGAATTTATCTTAGTATTTTTTCTTCTTTATTCGAGGACGAATAAAAAGATAAGTGTGGGGGTATTTGATTTGTAGATAAATGTGTATATTTTTACCACCATATTTATTCTATTGAAATTAAATAAATGATCATATTGGGTATTTTAATATGTTTTAACCAAAATCTATATTAATTCCAAATTGTCGCGTATCCATCTTCATATAGGGGAAAAACTATCATTCGTGCATATATTTCTTTGAGAAAAATTAATTTGAAATTCATATATATTTGTGTAGGAATTTGATCTCAAATAGGAGTGATTTCATGACGACACATGCATGCACAAAATGAATACAAAGGAATGAAGATGGAAATAATTCAAAGTGAAGAACATGAGGGACCCCACCTACCCACCTACCTTAATGTACAAATTAGAGGCTACTGCACATGCTTATGGAATTAATGGCTTCATGTATACTTAAATGATAATTAGTAGAAGCTAATGATTACTTGGTCTTCACACTTTCTCAAGGGTAGTTTGGTCATTCCCCAAATTATGTATTAGAATTTCATGCTTGTATAAATAACCCATTATGTTCAGTAACCTCTTCTTCCTTAGTCTCTCTTAGTTTTAGTTTAGGCTCAAAAATAAATTAAGCCCTCTTCTTTCTTTTCATGGCTACTTAGCCATTTATTTCTTCTTTTCATGCAACTTTTTTTTGCAATTTAATACATGTTCTTTTCCAGTTCTTGTTTATTTCCTTTCATGTTGTAGTGAAGATTTACATTCACGCAAAGTAGAATAGCTCTAATTCTTTTTAATTAGTTCTCTTTTTCATTAAGCTTTCATTTTCCTTTCATTTTGTTTTCATGTCGTTAGCTACATTTGTTAATCAAATGACAAATATGAGAGGTTAAACCCCTTCAATTTAGGGCTAATGAAGCTATCTAATTATGTAGCTTCAACTATTTGTTAATTCATGCTCTCTTTTTGTGCTTAATGGTGATGATTTAAATGGTTTACTAGTTGTTTTTGCTTTGAATTTGATAGTCTATATTGTTGACACCAAATAGGCTATGCTTAAACAATCACTGACACTAATTGCGTCTTCATCAAAATATGATTATGGAAAAAGAAAGTGATTTGAAATTCAAATTTGATGATCTATATTTCTAATCAATAGTTAATTGGCCATACTTAAAATAGATTTCATTTTTATTTTCATTGTCAAGTTTCATGAAAGTTATATGTGGTTTAAGGAGTGTGTTATAGTTTGATGGCTTATGCTGGCTAACCAATAACACAAATATACCATACTTATGATAAGCACATCAATTAAAACACTAATGACCATAAAAGAGAGATCATGATTTCATGTCTTGAACTACATGATCTAGAGAGTGGATTTATTCTCTAAATTATCACTTAACTCTTATATTTGCTTCTCTTTTCTTTTAGTTAGTTAGTTAATTCTCTAATTCTCTATCTTAATTTTCCATCGACTTTGGTTTAATTTGATTGAATAGAAATTTAAAATCATTAATTCCTCATGGATCGACCCGTATTCGCCACGTACTACAAGTGTACGCCATGCGCTTGTGGTTATTTTTATTATAAAATTCGTTCATCTATTTTCTAGTTCATAAACATTTATCCGTCCGAACAAATCACATATGCGAGTAGTAAAACTTATAATTCGTTATCTTAGCAAGACCAAGGATTTCAGACTATTTTATCTGAAAGAATGTCCTTTCGAATTAGTATCCTATAATGATGCTGATTTTGGAGGAAGTCGAATAGATATAAAAAGTACAAGTGGAACTTGTCATTTCATGGGACGGTCCTTAATATCTTGGTTTAGCAAGAAACAAAACTGCACTTCACCATCGACATATGTAGCAGAATATATATTTGCAACTTTAGCATGTGCAAGTCGTCTACATGCAACAAACACTACAAGATTTTGATATTAAATTAAATAAATCTATAATATACCGTGATAACACAAGTGAAATAAATTTATCTAAAATCCTATCAATCACTCACGAACTAAGCATATTGACATTCGTCATCATTTTCTTCGTGATAATATTGAAAAGGATATAGTGAATTTAGAATTTGTAAATTCTGAAAATCAGTTAGCTGATATTTTCACTAAAACACTCAATGAAAATAATTTTATAAAACTGAGAAGATACCTAGGTATAATTTCTTTAAAAGAATTATAGTATTTAAATTTCTATAAAGATTTAATTTTTTTTCGTTGCTAGTATTTGAACTTAGCACCTCTAGATTGGAAGTCCTATGTCTTTACCATTTCTCTACTTGTTATTTCACAACTATTTCTATAATACACTTATTTTATATTTTATTTTCAGTTGTTTAAAGTTTTTTTTACAACCATGCAAAATTCTGTTTATTCTAATCCTCACATTATTTACTGGTTGTCTCTTGTCAAACCAATAAATTCCCTTATTTTTAGAATACCTACTTTATATAAATTTAAGGGGTTGTTTATTTATTTTCTCTCCACATTAATTGTTTTAAATATTAATCATGTCTTCCCGAAACAACCCCCAAAATGATTCTGCTTATTCTTCTGTTAATTTTTTAACAGCATCCTCTGATTCTTCTAGTTTGCCCACACCTACATCATGTTATGAACCCACTAGACCATCCAACTATCATACTGGTTATACTCCAGAAAAGAAGAAGGCACGTCGTTTCTTATTCTTTGGTTCTCCATTAAAAAAACAAAAGATTGATGATATACATCATTATCAACGGGAATCAATAGCAATACAAGGAGAAATGTATTACGAAGAAAAGCTTAATTCAAAACGACTTAGCTTTTTGGAGCAACTTGGGTGGACATTCTACAGGACATCTATATCTGATGTTCGTCAACCCACAAAGTCTTCCTATTGGAATCCATGGGATTAGTAACCACAACCTCCTCCTGTGTCCCCAAATTCATGAGAATGAGGAAATCACTGGTTTCCATTAAAACCATATAAAGAAAAGACTTAAGTTGAACCAGAAGATTGCAAGATCCGCATTCATCCACTTCTCCTTCATCTACATGATTTTTTTTATTTTTTTTATTATTTCAATTTAATTTGTATGCATTAGTTGATTAATATATTGAATATATTTTTTCATACAAAAAGACTGATAATGCTGCAAAAGAGCATTCAGTCGACTGAACGAATTAGGTCAGTCGACTGAACTTGGAAACATAAAGTTTCGAGAGATTGATTAGTCAACCGACCATATACGACCAGTCGACCGAATGATTAATCTGAACCTATTAACTTCTGTTTCACCTACTTTATACCCATATAACCTATCTTCTTCACCTTTACTCCTCACTTTTACTTTCTACCATCAAAATTTCAAAACCCCAGCCCTTCAAATTTTCAAAATCCTTTACTCAATTATTCATTCAAATGGCTCCAAGACAACCAAAACGCTCTAGAAAAGCTTCATCCTCATTCTCTGAATCTATTGACACCCAAATAGCTCAATGGATTTATGATGCCACGACTATTCAAAGATGGAATAAGATGATGGAAGCTCGCTTTCTAGAAGGATCATTTGTCGTATTTCCTGACTTCTTTGCATATAGAATTCAAGATCTTGCTAGAAAAAGTCGTCAAGAATCTCTCCTTGACTACAACCGGAAAAATCTCAAGATAGATCATACAATTGTAAAACTCTTTTACGCTAACAAGAATTTGGATCATCAAAATCCAAGAAATCATGACAACTGCTTATGGAGTTTAGTTTGTGGACAACAAGTCTTCTTGTCGTTAGATAGAATTGGACACATTCTTCATACACCAACAAATGGTATTCCACTAGAAGATTTGAATGTTACTTTAGGAGAACGAGATGAAGTAAGTCATAGATTTCTGGAGGACGACATGACAGATTTAAAATCTACCGCCTTACGCCCTACAGCTTGAATTATGCATCGAGCCTTAATGCGCACTATTCTTCCTCGTACCGGTTCTTATGAGCTTGTATACCGAGAGAATTATAGGGATTTATATGCAATTTGGGGTGATGTTCAATTTAATTGGCCTAAGCTTATTCTTGACGAATTCTTATCCTTCAACCAAGGACGAATGAACATAATTTATAACGGCGAGTATATTATGCGTCTTCTTATGAACCTACAAATTCCTGTTCCAGAATCTGATACTTCCACTGTTAAAACTCTAAATAGACGCACAATTAGTCTGATGAAATTGCCTCCGAGACAGCTCATTATCATGTCATTCCAAGATTGGCAATCAAGGCCTCACAAAACAAGCTGCTACTACATAACAACGGAGAGATGAATTCACATCGTAACCCTATCCCAAAGTACCCGAGAGTCCATTGATCTAATTGCACGTAATCAAGTAATTTTTGATTCTCGCATTAAGAATCTCGACAAGAAGATTGACAAGAATTTTGACAAGATCGAAAGCTTTTTTTGGATTCTATGGGATGCAATCTCTTGTTCCTCCGCGACCACTGTAGAACCTTCACATTGTGATTCGGGAAAACGTCCGGCAACTCATTTTACTTGGTCTACATCCGAAGAATATACAAGTTCTGACACCGGTGGAAATAGTGGTGGCAGAAAATATGCGGAAAGTTATTTACGAGGCAAAGAACCAGTGCAAGAGGAAGAAGAAACAGATTCTGACTCTGATGAGTGATGATTGTAATTCTTGATGGTGGTAGTAAGTTATTTTTTTTAAATTCAAAACATTCTAGTATAATTTATTTTTTATGGGCTTGTATAAATAGCTCGATAGAATTTTGAACAATATGTTCGTTTGTGAATGTTATGCTGTTAGTTCATAATGATAATATTATTGTTTATTTCCTTTTTATCGATGACATGGGGAATTTGTATGACTAACCATTTTTTGCAGGATTAGATATGTCGCCAGATATTCAAGGGGAGATATATATAACTTCCGTTATATAATTCTTAATATATAGCATCATCTAAAACAGGTTGCCATCAATCAAAAAGAGGGATAATGTTGAATCATGAGTTTTGATTCATGACAAAAAGCTTAAACGATCAGTGATGAGACTATATGATCAAGCGACAAAAAGAGAATGGGATATGCTAGCTATTAAACTACAAAGGAAGATGAGACTACAAATCTAAGTATAGTATGATTATTTACTGAAGTTTTTGTCTTAGATGTGATTTATAATTGTTAAAATCTATCCTCAAGTAGTTTACACATACTCAAAGTTGTTTTAAGATTCAAATATTTTAAAAATATATGCAAACTGTGCACTGACAACCAGGTCAGTCGACTGACCAAAAACAACCAGTCGATTGATCATGTTCAGTACACAGATATGCACTATTTTACACCATCTTTGAATATTCAGTAGACTAGTCGATTTTGCTCAGTCGACTGACCGACTCCAACGACTATTTGTCCTGAAAAAGCACTTCTAATTGCGAAGTGTTTCGATCCAAATTGAAGAGATATGGTTGCACCTTTTGATTGAAACTCTTTGTGAATAGTTGTAACTATTTGTTCACTATATAAACACGTTAGAATTACTTCTCAAATTACTGATTTTTATTTTGATTTCTTGCTATATTCTCTACTTTTTATCTCTGCAATCTACAAGAAACCACAATCTATATATTGCTTGATTCTCTGAATTAATTAATATATTCTTTGATTCTAAGCAATATCTTCCTTTTATATCTTCACACACACAATATTTACTTGGGGACTTGATTATAGGAAGGGCGTACTGTTAAAGACATATCAGTGTTTTTCAAAACACAATTGTCAACTAATTACTTATACCAGTAAAAGTCCTGTTCGGTTGTTCAGGCGGTAAAAGTCCTCTTTCAGCTGTTTGAGGTGGAAAAATCCTATTCGGCTACTCAGGTGTTGTATACCTATTCCTCCGGGTTAAGTGATCGGATATTGGTTTTAATTCCAGAATGTAGTCTTGGGCTGGACGTAGAACGGGAAGTTCGAACCAGTATAAAAAGTTCTGGTGTGCTTATTTCATTTACTTTATTACTATTATCTTTTATCTAGTTTACATTTCCGCACTAATATAATATTCCATATTACACGATACTAAGTGTTATCTAGCCACACAGCTTACACACTTTCAGATATGGGTAATGCCTTGATGCTATTTTAATATTTACCTTTCTGATAGACATTACATATATAGTGTATCTTAGTACATATAGATAGTTTAATGGATCCTTAGGAAATGGAAATCCCAAAACATCTCCTAAGTTAATTTTCATTGTATACCCGACTTTGAATTGTCTTACATAAGAATTTGTAGTTATGAATCGAGTGTATTATTTTCATTATGCTTGGGTCAGCCTGAGTACTTAAGTGTTTTAGAGACTATTATTTTATGGAGTCGAAGATGGATTTAAATACTTTAGTTATTTCACTACATTATGTTGTTTTTAATTTGTAAACTTTTGTGTTCCACCATGCTATTTATCTTTAAACTCCGAAATAAACTTTATCAGTAGCTTCATCAACTACTAATGTATCTATTTTATTTCCACTACATTGTTTTGTTAAATGTAGTACTCTTATTTTACTGTAAAAGAAAATCAAATGCGTATTGTAAAACTGCTTTATGAACAATTTATGTAATTATTATAACACAAATATGTGTTGTAACACAAATTTATGTAATTATTATAACACAAATATTTGCAATTGAATTAGATTTATGTAATGCACATTTATGTAATGCACAATTTATGTAATGTAATGTAATGTAATTAGAAACTGATGGGAGTCACCCACTTGTTCTCCTCAGTTTCCTAAAGTGTGGACTCAAATAGGTACTGTTCCCGATATTGCTTTGTGTTCTGATATTGAGTCCCTTGAATTACTACCCACTGGACTCGGGTTAAGACAAATACCTAATTTTATTCTATTATGCTTGGCTTTGCCTAATGCCCTATTGGTACTGCCTTTATTTCATTATCTACTTTGGTGCTTGTAAGTTTGGCTAACTAATCAACAAACAAGTTGTTTTCGCATGGAATTTGTTCTATGCTAAACTATTCGAACTACTCTAGCAATTTCTTAGAAATTTACACATTTTTGGCCAAAGTTGGTTCCTTTTCTTTGTAATTTCCCTGCATTTGGTTCACAACTAAATGAGAATTACTGTGAATGTTAATATGGGTAAACTTTATTACTTGGTCCATTTCAGGCATATGTGGAGAGCTTTATATTCAACAACGTTGTTGGTTGCTTTGGATCCTAGCTGCACCGCTCGATGCATCTTCTACTTATCTAGAGTGATCAGTACATACTTAATTCCTACCCTCTATACATTTGGTGCTCCATCTACAAATAGTTGCCAGAACTGAGGGGCTGAGGCTTTTTTCTCTAGTTGAGGTTCGGCTGGTAGCGTGCATTATACGATGAATTCTACCAGTGCTCGACCTTCGATTTCCTTTTAAGGACACTACATGATGTCGTATTAACTGACCTTCATTCCCTATTTCAGTAAGCGGCATGATATTTCTGGCTTCTGCAATATCTGCCTTATTGGTTTGTTTTTGAGGACTTTAATGGGATGTGCTTGGAAGTAGGGCTGCAACATCCTTTTTGTAAGGAGCAGGTTGTAAGCTAGCTTTTCGATGACTAAGTTGTTCAGCTTGGCTCCTTATAGCTGCTTAATTGTGAAGTATATGGGCTTTTGGGTCACTTCATCCTCTTGTATTACTGCAGAACTAATAGCTTTATTAGTTAAAGCTTAATAAACATACAAGTCCTCACTCGTTACCGATTTAGATAGTATGAGAGTGTTGGCCAAATGATCCTTTAGGTTTTGGAATATGGCTTTGCATTCCTCTATCCATTTGAAAATTTTCATTTTCTTTACTTGGTCGAAGAAGGGGATGCACTTGTCTGTTCCTTTAACTATGAATCAATTCAGTGCTGCCACTCTGCCATTTAAGCTCATTAGATCCTTCGATTTTTCTAAGATCCCCTTTTCTTAGGGCTTCAATCTTCTCTTGGTTTGTTTCAATGCCACATGCACTATGTACCTCAGGAACTTCCGTGATTAAATAGCAAAGGTGCATTTTAAAGGATTTATCTTCATATTGTACTTCCTCAGGACTTTCAAACGTTCGCTCTAGGTCTTGATTGTAACTCGATGCTATCTTTGACTTAACCAACATATTATCAACATATACTTCGATATTCTTTCCGGTCTACTCTGAGAACATCATGTTGACCAGCCTTTGGTAGGTTGCTCCGACATTTTTAAGTCCAAACAACATGATCTTATAGTAGTGCAATCCTTTGTTTGTAATGAAACTGGTATGCTCTTTGTCTGGTTTAAACATAACTATCTAATTGTATCTTGAATATGTGTCCATGAACAAGAGCAGTTCATGTCCACTGGCTGCATCCACTAGTTGATCTATCCTTAGCAAGGGAAAGCTGCCTTTTGGTTAGGATTCGTTAAGGTTAGTATAGTCAATGCAAGTTATGCCCTGGTCATCTCATATATCTGCCCATGGAGATGAGTGAGGGGAGTTTTGTAGTGAGGTTTAATTCCTTTTAACCCTTCGGAGGTGGGTGATATCCCTTTGCCCCCTTTTCTTATCATGGTTGGGGGCAGAAGCCTTTTGAGATTGTGTTGTAGATATTGCTTGCTTCATTCAAATGTAACCACTTGCTCTTTCATAGGAATCCTTCATGCCGTGACATGATTTTTACTATTTTTATCCCACGTGGTAGTATCTCTCCTGATTTTGGCGTAAACCACCATCGGTAATACTCCATAATATCTTACTTCTATCATGAGAGCCTCAGACCTAAAACATTTTATACAGTAGCATAGGCTTTTATTCTCGCCCTGCACACACGACATCATATTCATGTCCGGAGATGCTTCTTTCCCTAAATCAAATTACCTTAGAAAATCGGCAAATAGCTGTTGCCAGGATTAGACCTCCCTTGGTCCAATCCTCCTAAACTACTTAGAGGCAGCACCTGCTAGGTAAAGTGAGAAGAGTTTAAACCTAGCCACCCTTCCTACTTCTAGAATGTATATGTAAAATTCAAATGTGCAAAGATGATCATCAGGATTTATGGTCCCATCAAAATTGTCGTTCGATGAGGCTTTGAAGTTGTCAGGGAAGTCTACTTCAATGATAGTTTCACTGAATGGGGAAAATCCTTCTTTCGAAATTTGAACCTAGTACTTTATTTGGTAGAGTTTAGCTAAATGCTCCACTTGTGCTTTTAGCTGGTGAACTTTGTCGTCCCTGGGATCTAACTTAGATGAGTTATCATCCTAAAACGAGATGGCATCTTCATCTCCAAGAGTAGATTGAGTTTATTTCTTCAATCAAAAAGGGTTGATATTGGCTGAATTTGATTTGATTTGTAGACTGGCCTTGATCTTGTTTTTAGCTTGATATCAGATTTTAGGCCATCTTACCATTCTCATCTCTGGGAGTGCTTTTATCATTCCCTCGTTGAATAGCTAATGCAACAGGTGAACAATCGCAGTGAGCTATGGACTATGGAGGTGAGGATGGTCTAGGAGTAACATATTGGACATTTTTTCTCCAGCCCTTCCATGAGTTGGTTAATTTAGTGTGTGAAGGACTGAAATGCAGCCAAGATAGGGTCTACGAGGCTTCATTCGAAGCTTCCGCTTCAGTTTGGGCTGTAGAACTTATGAGCGACTTGTTCCTAGTTTTCAAAGATAAGTGTAAACGTTCTTGTGGAGGAGTGGTGGAACCAGTCGGATTCATGGTACATGGATGGGAATATAAGTAAAGTTTACTAGAAGTAGAAAACTAGGAACAATGTTTCGGTCCCTCCTTCTAGCACCAAAATATTGGTGTGAATTTTCATTTCACAATACCAAAAATGAACGTGAAGTAACTTTAATGCTAATTACTTCAGTGCTTAAGAACCAACAAATTTGGATGATGCTAAATTTGCCTTTAGTTAGCAATTACATTGTTAGCTTATATAATTATAAAGTTGCACTTTAACTATTTATTAAAATGTCAAGTCAACCTAATACTTAATTCAAGTAAAAATAGGACAAAATCTAACATTGGAATCTAGGTGAAAATAAACAAAAGTGCATAAAAGTAAAATATACATAGAATTTACATGGTTAAGATGTTAAGGAATCCTATGTTCATGAGGAAATGTCAATTTCTCCTTTATATGTTTCGGTATAGATTTTAATGGCAGTGGGTACAATGCTTTTACTCTCTCAACCATAAAACAACAAATTAGGAATATGACCCCTTTGTCACTACAGTGTTTTTTTTCTATTTATAGTATAGCGATGCACATGGATTAGCGTAATCCTTCTTCCTCCATTCTATTTCCTCCTTTGGATCGTGTAATGTGTCATCCATCTTTATTGTCTATTTGATGTATGTGAATTGCTGGCATGAATTTAGTAGGAAATCATAAGTTAAGCTATTAAATTATGAGCATTGGTGGGAGGTTTGAAATTAAAGCGGGAGCATATGAAATTGAAGCAGGATTGAATTCAAATGGGTTATGCATTTCTGGTCTGCACCCCTCATTTTATATAGGATGAGCTATGCTGTCTGATGTGCTTCACGTGAGCTATTCTACTTTTGGATGATTAAATCTATTTGGGTCGTGGGGATTAACCTGTAGGACTTTCATACGGGTCTGCATTTGCCCCGAACTGCTCTCAGTGCGGGGATGCATAAGCTACCAGGATCAGATGCTTATCCTTTTGTCGTTAGCTTAGCAAGTGTAGATCTGTGGTGGAACGATGTTTGGGTACTCGTATGCACATCCTTTGGATGCTTTAGATTTCTTATGGTACTGCTCAAAGAGCCCTTCGTGATCGTAAGGCAGATCTTTACTCAAAAGTGTTAGCAATGAGCAAGCTTTTTAGAATGATAATAGGGCCTATTGGGTTCTTTGGTTGCAAAGCAGCTTCCTTTTATTTTCCTTCTCTTTTTGCTTCTATATTTGTTATGCCTTGATGGCCGCGTGTTTCTCTATTTCCCCATTTTGGTTGTGGTACTCCTATTTTGATGGCGGTGCATTTATTTATTAGCTTGGCTTTTATGTGGACTGTAGTGCTATTTCATCTTTTATTTTATAAATGGGGGTGTTGCATCCCTATAACCCTTGTTATATTAGGCCTATTATCCTTATACATGATATGCAAGCACAACACATCCCCATTTGTATAGAGATTTTCAGGGGGATGTGTTGTACATTGACATCATTAGTGTAGCTTTTGGTTTGGCAGCGCAATATGTTTGTTTTGTTGTCACTTCTGCACTGTGTTCTAGTTCTTTTTATCTGACTGCATACCTGGCAGCCATTTTTAGGTATAGTTCCAAGACTATGCTTAAACGATTGGGCACAGTATTCTCTTGATTTTGTCTTAGTCTTTGCTTCCTCTTCTTGTACCTTAACTTTATCGTGAGAGCAGTCTTCTTTTATTTTGGTGCCAGCATCATCTTGCCTTTCATAGGGTTTGAAAAATACTGGTATAGTAGTTATCACCATCAAAAGAGGGGAGATTATTAACACCATAGATATTGATAATGATGAGAACAACTATATAAATACCAAGAATAGGATAATTGAGTTGAAGACTGATAAGTAAAAAGACTAGAGTTCATGATTTAGAGAAGATCAAGATATTTGAAGACTCATGAGTTTAAAGTTGAAGACACGAAGGGTTCAATACTATAGATCACATAAAATAAACATTAAAATAATTTTTCAAAGTCCTTGGATAGCAACCATTTATTCTTTGAATACTTTCTTACCAAATTATTAACTTTGTATATATTATATTAAAATATAATTTTTCTATATTTTATAAATAGTTTTATATATTAAAAGTACTTAAAAACTTTGTTTGAATTTTTTCTTCAAATAAATAGAATTTTATAAACACTTTAATAGAATTTTTTTTTAAAATTAACATGGATATGTCGACATAGGCTACCTAAGTATGTCAACACATAGAATGTTGGGAGATGCCTTTTGACTTTTGAATATTTATGATATTGGTTGCATCGCTTCGTGATTAGATACATCCCTTCATATACTATATGAAGTGGATTGGAAAACGAATTTTATTAACTATTTTCTCGACTTTCTTCTTACTCTAAATTCTCATCATATATTTCATAAAATCCTCTTTTTATACCCTTCGAATTCATTTAAATTCAGTCTCTTTTTTACTACATTCTTCTCTACGATCTACTTATAGATTTGAAAGTATTCTCTCGTTAATTCAAAGATCAAAGTGCTATCAAAAGGGCTGTAGGATATTCTATATCCAAAGTAAAACTGTTTGTATTTGAAATCAAAAACTCTCTACCATTATTTTTCTAGGTGTGCTTGTTGCACATTCAAATCAAGTGGATGTGCTTGTTGCCCGTTCAAATCAAGTCGGTGCGCTAATAGCCCGGTCAAATCAAGTGGTTGGTCTTGTTGCTTGATTAAATCATGGAGTCAACCCTGAACTCGTAAATCAGGTAGGTGTATCTCATTTCCTTTAAATCGAGACTGTATTCTATTTTGCTCGCTTCCTGTTTAAAGTAGGCATTGAAAAATAAATCTATACATACACTGTAAAATACTAGACATAGGATTGGTTAATTCAAACTAGTATAAAAACTCATTATGTTATCTCTCTTACTTTTATTGCATATATATATATATATATCTATGCTTGTCTGTTAATATATGTCTACGATTGATTATCCGTGTTTGAATTTAAATCTTGAAAAAAGTTAGAAAATTTCCATATAAGTTATAAAACACTAATTACCCCCCTTTTTATTGTTAAATTAGCCTTAAGATCCATTGACACTACTAATACATCGTATCCCACAATATATGCAAGTCTACTTTGTGTAATTAAATTAATGATGATATTATTTTTAATTTAATTGCTGTACCGAATTGGGAATTGTACAGGAATTGCAGTAGTTAACACTAAATAATATGACACCCTGAGTAAGTAATAGGCAAATTACCTAAATACATATAAAACTAATTAATTTAATTATTTGTACCAAAATTGGGCACAACACTCTTCGGAAGTGTTTGAAGAGATAAAATGAAGAAAATAAATGTAAAAAGAGGATTATCTAACAAACACTCCAAATTAAAATCAAAAGTAGCAGAGAAACATGAGATTTAGAGTGGTTCAGCGTGTTGCCTACGTTCACTATGAAATGGTTGTTCTTTATTAGATTTTGCTTGCTGGTTACAGCGGATTACAACAGAGAATTCGATTACAATAGTGAATTTTGAATACAACAATGATTCCGGCAGAGTCTGGAAGTCGACGAGCCAAAAAGTTCCTTTTCCATAGGTCTTAAGTTGCTATTTATAGGCGTAGGCTGCAAGTATCTCACTCAAATCTCCGAAGAACCATTCTCCAACGTGGGCGGGCCCACATGATCGATCCCAAGCCATCTGCACTCGGTCCGTGATCGATATGAATGAATTTCGTATCGATCAAGATTTGATCCAATCGAGTCGAAATTGAGTATGAACATTCTTTAGGTTGTACGTAAGCTCCTGTGAAAATTTGGTGGCATTTGGACTTGTAGATTGAGAGTTATGATCGATGAAAACTTGTTTTTTCTTTAGGTTGTTGAATTCACATCAATGCCCTTCGTATCGATCAGTTCGTATCGCTTTGTGGGAATGTGCTTGCAAGTTGACGTGGTGCTAACTCCTCGGATCGATCCAGTTTTCCTATCGAGTTGACTGCTTCCCCTTCGTATCCATCGAGCGCTATGTCCTTCAAATCGATGCTGACGTTTATCCTTCATATCGATAGTTTGAGGCTTTTTTCATATCGATGCTTGTAGGTCATTTCATTTCGCCAGTGTGTTGCTACTTCGTATCGATCGTTTCATATCGATCGCTTTTAATGGTGTGTTTCGTATCGATCAATGGCCGATCCATATGAACTGAGTTGATGGAGGGACCGGTACGAAGCATGTATAAACGAGATCGATGCGAAGTGTTGTTTGTTGATGGATACAAAATGGAGAAAATATGATCGATACGAAATGACAACTCTCCATGGATATGAAGTAGTCTGGCTTTGATGGACACGAAGAGATGTAGTGGCTGATGGATACGAACCAATTGAGTTTTGTTTTTATTGATATGAATTCTCATCAATACGAACAAGGTTCATCTGATGGATTCGAACCAGATCAATATGAAGGGAGATCTTCTCTGGTTATTTGATGGATACGAACAACTGTTAACGTTAATGCTCGATGGATGCGAAGTGCATGGATACAAAATTAGCATGCTTTTTACGAAGCTTGATCGATCCATAACTCGAGCATACGAACTCCAATTGACTTGAAATTTGAAATGTTGGCTTCCACAACTTTGATTGTTGTATCATAACAATTGTAGCTTGATCTAAACTCGGATAAAAATTTGTCGATATCCCTAGTGAGTCTGCATATAACCGATCTTCGGGATGAACTGTCTTTGGTTTCCAGTAAATTCTTTTATATCACAGCGTTGCCAAAAGGCGAGATAACATTTGCCCCCAAAAGTACGTCTTGTGAGGACATGACGTGCTTTGAAAAGCTAAATCTTCATTCTAAAAAGTACCATCTTACTTGTTAAACAGTTGTTGTCTACTCGTTGAAAGTTGTGACCTTTGATTGATCAATAGAAGCATAAATCATGAACTGTTGACTGCCAATATTTGTACCATGTACCGTTGTAACTGAGTGTTGTATCATAGTGATCTGTCATTTATTGTTGCAATCGTCACTGGACGAGTATTCAATTCCTGTGAATTTTAAAGATTGGATGTTAGTCCATTATACATGAATGTACATTAGCCTGACTCCCATTAACGTTCGTACGTTCACGAGTCGTTGCTAGTTTTTTAGCTTTTTTTTTAGATCGAATTTCATATCAATCCTCTCCTATATCGATGTGAAATTCGAGTTGTAACAACGATAATGGTTGCTTTGGTTCATATTTTCGTGTCGATGCTCTCCTGATCGATCTAAGATATTAGAATGCATGCTTTGTATCGATGATCATCGATACGAAATGGATCACCCTTGGAAATGCATCATATCGATGGATACATAGCCTTGGGTCTTCAACTTGATGGATACGAAATAGGCATTCCATATTGATGGAGTTGAATGGTTTAGATATAATTTTGTAGTGATTTTCGTATCGATGGTTATCGATTCAAAATTAGCCGGTTTCACAAAGTTTCTTCATATCGGTAGATTCGAATTTCTATGGTCTTTAAAGTGATGGACACGAACTTGTCATTCCCCACCGATAGCTGTTTGATGGATGCGAACAGATTAATCAATCTTCATAGCAATGTTCGTGCTTCGTACCGATAGCTGGATGGTTGCGAACAAGTGTTGCCTTAACTAGGTGGTTCATGGACATGAATAGCTCTCTTCAAATCGATTAGAGGAGAAACCTGTTTTAACCGGTCGAAACGACTGGGAGATGAATCGTTTCCTTTTCTTGGTTTTGCACCCATATAAATACATGATTTTGTACTTAGAATTTTTTTAATTTTTCACTTTTCTACCTTGTCTTCGTATCGCTTCAAGTTGAAGGAAATTAAAACCGCCTTTGCTTTCGAATCAAACCAGAGTAAAAGAAAAACAAGAACCGCCTTCGTCCCAAATTGAATAACCCCTCATTTCTTCGAACTAATTACTTCGATTAGGTAATTGATTAATAAATTCACATTAAAATGATGAGACTTATGTTCTAATGCCATTCCTCCAAGGCTCACGATCAATTCTGGTTGTGAGGAGACCAGAGGTGAGATAGAGCAATGTCGAGGAAGGAGGAGATGGAGCTTGGGTCGATTTGGAGAAGAAGAAGTCTAGGAGCCATCGTATGGATGATGGGCGAATGGCGAGTTCGTATCGATTCAGATGGAACACGACTTCGTAGCGGTTGACAGAACTGTCTCGTATCGATGGAGAGTTAACATTCGCATCGATAGATTGTTGACCAATACTTGTAATGATTCAGAGTGATTGATACGTATTCTTAGATTGGCGATCGATATGAAAGACCCATTGTCGGTCGACACGAAATGGAGACTATCGATCGATATGAAATGAGGAATAATGATCGTTACAAAATGAGGAATATTGACCGATACGAAATAATTTTGGGTAATCGATACGAACGGGCGTACCATGATCGATATAAATTGCCGTTTTTTGACCGATACAAATTACAATCCTAGTGGTCGACCCGAGTCCAAACTTCGATGAATACAAAATTCTTATGCACTTGAATATTTTACCTCGACGAGCTTCTGCCCTGCATATCTGGACTTAACCTTTTTCATTGCATACTTGATTATCATTTGAACCTCATCGATGTAAGCGTAACTTAAAATTTTTTTAACAAATTTTAACTTGTACCGATCACCGAAGCCTGGATGTCACGGTTGTGACGATCAGCGATGACGGTCATTTCAATTGGATTTCGAAGTATTATCGTTTGAACACATCTTTTCTTTTATTCTGTAGAACCTTTTAATTGTTATATAGAACTGCACAACACATCCACACACTTCACACTAGGGAACACACGGGCTTATTATCATCTAATGATGGTTTTTGATAAGTTGATTAGTTATGGAATCCACAAGTTCTCAACAGCAGGAGACCCGAAGTTCATCTCTTCCAATAATAGAGTTGCCGGCCATCGCGACCTAGGTCATCGATCTAGCGTCGGACGAGTTTCCAGGAGCAACTTTTATTGCAAACCAACAAGACTCTATGCCATCCAACATCTCCGAAGATATGTTGGGATGGATATGCCTAAGACACGGTTTTCCGTTGGACGACGTCTTTTTACCGGGGCCGAACGGTAAACCACATGCTCCCCCGGAAGGGTTTACTGCTTCCAACAGGCATTCATGCACAACCAGGACACTTCCTCCATTCAGTCAATATATTAGAGAAGTGCTAGCTTTCTTTGGAATCGCCCCATCACAGTTACATACAAATGGATACGCTTTGCTAAATAGTATATTCATTATATTCGTGGAGTATCTTTTCCGACCCCCGATCCCGAACGAAATCAGATACCTATTTAATTTTAAGAGTTAGAGAGATAATCCTTCATTCACATTCCTAGAGGCAGTTATGAACTATCAAGTGGTGACGGGCTCTTGGACCAGGCTCAGCTATTTTAAAACAGAATGGTTCTATGTCCGATGCCCTCTAGGATTCGCCAGTCGATGGTTAGCCAGACGTAAGTGTCACAGTTTTCTTTGGTAATTCATGAATTTATTGTAATCGATGTTGAACCTCATATCTTCTTTCCTTTTACAGCCGTAATTCCACGACCTAAAGGCGCACATTTCAAAGAAATAGTAAGGGTCCTTCAAGAAGTGTCAATTGAAATAAGAGATATAGACTCAACGCTAACAGACAAAAACTTAAGGATCGCTGGGCTAATTGAGCGAAATCAAAGCATTAGGCTTAAAGGAACGCGGAGGGCAGTTTCGGTGAAACGAGCTAAACGTAGAGCACCCGGGATCGTGATAACCGAAGAGGGTGAGGAAGAAAATACGTCTACCAATGATGAACTCGTAGCCGGGCCTTTTGATATCTTTCAAAGTTTTGAGGGAAGAAGAAAAGGCAAGGCTGTAGTGCACAAGCGTCACAAATCTTCGAGACGGAAATCCGTAATCGTGTCTTTGCCTATTCCCGGTATTAGAATTTTGGAGGCTCCTCCCTTGCAAGCGGAGAACCTTTTCGAAGGGCTTGCCGATATCCCAATCTTGGATTATGTGTCACTTCAACATGACGCCATATTGGAGTAGCTTCAAAGTGCTTTAGACTTAAGAGAGTCTCTTCCCACAAGCGTGGCCAACATTTTCGGTTGGTCAGGGGGTTGCACATGCATATACACTTCACGTCACTACACGATTTCCGATCACAAGATACTTACTTCAGGAGATTACTAACTCTTGTTCTTCTTTCTTCTTTATAGGTACAATGACTAGAAGAGATTCTATGTTGGGAAGTCTCCGCTCTACATGACAATCATTTAGCTCCTACTATGAGTCTCGTAGGAGGGAGGCTGAAAGAGACCACGATCGCGGTTACTCTAGTTAGAAACGTTACGAGAGGGAGAAGGATAGAGATTATAGACATAGATCATGATCGTGTTCTCCTCCTCGAGCCCCCACACAACCCTCAGGCCATGGAAAACAACCAGTAGGGCCTCCTCGCCAAAAATCAACTTCTTAAACCTCTAGGCTTGAATCACAACGTCGTAGACATGAGGCTGAAACTCCCACTATAGCTAAACAAGCTATCATTGAGCCCACCGAGGAAGGGGCTATTAGAATTTCTCAGCCGAAGAAAGATTTTCCAAATATATGCTTTGACGGCCACATCTTCCCCGCTCAATTAAAGAAAATTCCTTCGGAAGAAAAAAATACACTGCATGATTACATTCATGACATCTTTACCCAGTACAAGGAGTGGGTGTAAGCTACAGAAAAAGCATCGAAGGTGACATTTGAGCAGGCTAATACCATTGAGAAATTAGAAGCCGAGCTTGCTCAAATGGACCAGTTTATTCAAGTGCTTAACGATGAGGTCGAATCCTCTCGAAAATCAGAAATTGAGGCCACCTAGAAGGCCGACGAGGCGAACCTAGCAATGGAGAGGATGCGACAAACTCATTTTGCCTTGGTGGAGGAGATGGGCCATCGAAACACCACTATCACAGCCGAATGGGACGTTGCTTTGAAAGGACTTAACAAGCTCAAAGCCAAATTTTCCAAAATCATCAAGGGGAGGGATGATGCAAATAGTTCAGCCCAAGAGGCATGTGAACAGGCCGTAGTGCTTCATGGCGAATGAGATGCGGCGACGGCTAAGGTCTGGGAGGTGGAGACTGAGGTCTAGGAGAAAGTCCAAATGGAGGAGTCCAGGCTAGAGTCTGACATTGAAGATCTCCTCATTACTTATAATGGTAACGTCTTGAAGCATAGGAACTTGCCTGGCTTGATAATTATTGGACACATCTATACAATGCTTGGGGCTGGTTAATGGGAGATGAAAAGGCTGCCCTCGGGGTGAATCGGTTGATGAATTCAACCTTGAGAACCGAGTGCTGAATGAAGATGAACAGAAAGTTCTCCATGATGCCATGATTTCATATGAAAATGAGAAGCTTGGCGCTCAGTTCTCGGAGGTCGGAGAAGGTTCTGGTGTCGAGCATCGCGATACAAGTCTCGAAACTCTTGTGTCGACTCAGCTTGAATCGACTTCTGCGGTTGATTTCTCAATCCGTTCCTGCTTATAACCCAGATCAGCCGCAGTTATCTCAAGCTAGCGAGCAAATTTCTGAGGCCGTACAGCCGCCAACGAGTCGAACAAAGGAAGGTACCCTAAACATTTCATATGCATGTTCACGATTGAGAGCTTCGCTTGAAATATTTAATAACAGTTTTCCTTTGCCTCTTTCCAATGATCGGAGCCACATCAGTCGTGCCTCCTGCAACTCAAAAGTCGCATCATGCGCAGGAGGCTATTACTATGGAAGCGACCATGACATCCGCCATTGCACCTATAGATGATGTACAAGGGAGCACACTTTCATTCGATGAACAGATGATGGAGCAACTTCTCAGTCATCATAGTGACCCTTTCTCTGACTTGCCGTTTTTCATGAGTTGAGTAGCGCTAGTGACTAGTTCCTCAGTTCCAACTGCAAGCATTTCCGACGATGCACAAATACTTCATGAGGAAGAAATTATAGTCGAGATTAACGTAGAAATGGAAGCAGCCGCCCGAACCAGCAGCTTTGGAGGTGGAACGGCGGGCCTCGGTCCAGCCCTGTTACAAATGATATCTCCTAGTGGCACCGTTGTCGACACCAGCGTGCTTATTCCCCCTCTTGTAGTGGACCCAACCCCTCCGACTCCTCCTGCTTGAAGTATTCCCATACACATGAGTTCGAAGGAGGAAATCGATATAATGCCCCCTAAAGGAGATCAGCCTCAGAAAGGAAACGACTCAAAGAGGAAAATAATTGGCAGCTCTAGCGGGTTTGCACCGAAGAAGAAATCAAGAAAAAAGAAAGGGTAGATATGCTTCTTCTCCTCATTTTTGGTAGACAGATAGGAATATGCATTTTTTTTCTTTTATAGGCCGTCTATTGATTTAGTTCGGCTCCTGCTAGTAGGACTTTTGGCATACTTATGTACTTAGCCCTTTTCTTCCAAAGAATGATTGGAATAAAGTTTCATTTTGCATTCTGTTCAACTTGCGTTAATTTACTTAAATGTTTCAGCATTTGAACTTTTGTCCAACACACTTGTGAAGATTCGATCTTCCGATTGGGTTTGTGTTTATTTGTCAAGTCCTAAAGTCATGGATACGAGTCATGGTCAGTCATTATACTGAACTCTGGTGCTGCACTGCTTCATTCAGTGGTCGACACTCAAGTTTTGCCCCCAATTTCAAAGATGAGTTGTAAAATTTGGTTAGCGATTACATTTCGCCTCCAATACTTCGAGCTTCACGTCGTTGAATTGATGCTGAAAGAAGCGAAGGTCGTGTGGTCGAATGAAACTCGCTCATTTATTGATGATCACATCCGCACTCCGGGGATTTTCATTTGTGTGTCAGTGGTCGATCACGCCTGTTTAAGTTTTAAGTATGTGTCTACGCTCCGGGGACTTAAATTATTTTATGGGTGGTCAGTCACACCCAAATTATGTTTGTACTCTGACCATAGTCTAGGGACTCAGAGTTGTGTTATGGATGACCGATTCGTATCTAATTTGTGATTTAACTCTAATCCTCTCTTTGGGGACCTAAAGTTAGTCGATGCTTATACTCCAGTCAACGCTTTAGGGACTTGAATGTTTTATACTCCAGTTCTCACTATGGGAATATAGAGTTAGTGTTTATACTCCAATTCGCACTCTGAGAATTTAGAGTTGATGTTTATACTCCAATTCGCACTTTAGGAATTTGGAGTTGATGTTTATACTCCAATTCACACTCTGGGAATTTGGAGTTGATGTTTATACTCCAATTCACACTTTAGGAATTTGGAGTTGGCCGATAGACGGTCAGTCACGTCTAGTTAGGCATTTGAATTTCGTTCGCACTTCAGGAACGATGGATTTATCAAGATTATGGACGATTGATTCACATCCACCTTGAGTTAATAAGTGAGGTCGTTAGATGAACGGATCCATCCTCCTCAAACTTGGTTTGGATACGGGCGAGGTCGTTAGGTGGTCGAATCCACCCTCCTCGAAACCGCATTTGTAAATTTATACTCTAGTTCGCACTCTGGGAACCTTGAGTTAGTTAGAGGATTGTCGTGCATCAATCCTATTTAGTCTTTAGTGTGATGGCTTGCCCCCGAGCTCGGGTTTCACTTAGTGAGTAACCGGTCATATCACAGTTACTCCCTATTTGAGTAAACCCCACCTTCGGGTGGAATTTAGCTCTCCGTGCATAGTGATAGTTATATGACGCATTCAATATATCACAGCTCTGGATCAAAGAGATTGCACTTTATTGCTGAAATAAGAAAATATGAAAAATTCAATTGCCTTATTACAAATTCAAATTTCAAAATGTAGAAACAAATTGCGGATGAAAAATAGACTAAATAAATAAAGCCTGTCATGTGTAGTAGCGACGAAGACTCTCGCTGTTCCAGGCTCTTAGCAAATAAGACTGTCAACGAACTTAAACGTGCCATCTCCGAGCTTTTGTTCAACCACATACGACCCTTTCCACGTTGGTTTCATATGAAAAAGAATCGGATAGATTCTTTTTAGGACGAGATCGTTGAGTTTGAAGGTTCGGGGTCGGACCTTGGCATTGTATAATCGGGCGACTCGACTTCGGTATGCGGCTACCCTCAAGTCAGCCTCTTCTCGCTTCTCATCCAATAAATCCATGGATTCGACAAGTAATATGGCATTTGTCTTCGGATCACAGTAAGTCACACGATGAGAAGGTACTTCCATCTCGACTGGAATAATGGATTCTGAACCATAAAAAAAGAGAACGGAGTGTGGCCGGTCGTGGACTTGTGGGTTGTTTGATAAGCCCATAAAGCCATAGAAAGCTCATCGACCTATTTGCCCCCAGCCTTTTCCAATCGCCTCTTCAAAATAGACTTCATAACTTTATTAACAGCTTAAACCTGTCCATTTGCTTGAGGGTGTGCAACTGCAGAGAATTTCTTTTAAATGTGGAATCTTTGACAGAAATCCTTGAACTCAACGTTGTCGAATTGGGTTCTGTTATCAGTGATAATGGTATGCGGGAGACCAAATCGACAGATAATGTTGTGTACCACGAAGTTGATCACTTTCTTCATTGTGATTGTAGAAAAGGGTTCAGCTTCAACCCACTTGGTAAATTAATCAATTGTGACGATGGCGTACTTCGCACCACCTTTGGCCATAGGTAGAGAACCAATAATATCAATAACCCAAACTGCAAACGGCCATGGACCGACCATCTAGGTTATTTCGATAAGAGGGGCTCTGGGAATCTGAGCGTGTTTTTGACATCAGTCACATTTTCTAGTGTAGCCCGATGCATCATGATTCACTGTCGGCCAATAGTATCCATATCCGAGTACTTTCTTAGCTAAAGCTTGCCCTTCGATGTGATCACCACATTCTCCTTCGTGTACATCATGTAACACTCGATTAATTTCATCATAAGCGATACATCGGAGTAAAGGAACAAAGTATCCTCTTCTATACATGACTCCATTCTGAGTAGTGAACCGTGAAGCTTTTCGAAGAATCTGTCTTTTTTCACTCCTATGCTCTGGCATTGTTCCACGCTCGAGATAATTTCCGAACGGAGTCATCCATGACTCCCTATCAGGAACGATCTCAAATATCCAATCTGTTTCAATCTGGTAAATGCTTGGGGAAGATAATGTTTCCATAGGAATGAGTCCCATTTGTTGTGCTTCACCTGTGCTGGCTAGTTTTTCCAATGAATCAGCTTTTTGATTGCACTCTCGAGGGATGCAGTAGATAGCATAATAATCGAACTGATTCAGCATCTCCTGGACCCGAGCTAGGTAAGCAGCCAGTCTTTGGTCCTTGACCTGGTATTCCCCCCGAACTTGACACACGGCCAGTTGCGAATCGTAATAAATCTCCACAGCAATGGCTTTTAAATCTTGGGCAATTCTCAATCTTGCAAGTAGGGCTTCATACTCAGCTTCGTTGTTGGTCGCACTAAAATCAAACTTCAATGCATAACATATAGATCGACCATTAGGAGTTTCAAGTACAACCCCAGCACCTGAGCAACGGTCATTTGAGGCACCATCGGTATGCAGCTTCCAGATATATTTGGGAGATTCACTGGTTTCAAGCAAGTCCTCTGGGATGGTAAATTCTGCTATGAAATCTGCTAGGACTTGTCCTTGAATGGCTCGCCTTAGAGTGTAGGCAATATCAAACTGACTTAACACAATATTCCACTTGTGTAACCTACCAAACGTCTCAGGCCGCGTAAGGACCTGTGGTAACGGCTGATCGATGTAAACAGTGATAGGATGAGCCTGGAAATATTGAAGGAAATTCCTTGAGGCAATAACAAGACAATAAGCCAACTTTTCTAGCTTCGGATAATTTCTCTCAGCTCCGGTTAGTCATTTACAATACAGTAGACTAGTTTTTGTACTCGGTCTTCTTCCCGAATTAAGGCAGCACTGATCGCACTTTCTGATACCGTCAAGTAAAGGTACAATTTCTCGTGATCGATAGGCTTTGACAAAATAGGCGGTGTGTAGAGGTGCTGAATTAGTTCTCGGAATGCGCCCTCACATTCCATGGTCCATTCAAAGTTCTGTTTTCCTTTTCGGATCAAATCGAATAAGGGGATGCATTTGTCAGTGGATTTTGAAATGAACCTGCTCAGTGCTGCTACTTTCCCGTTGATGCTTTGGACTTGCTTTATGGTTCTTGGAGTCTCAAGATTTCCAATCGCCCAGATCTTTTTGGGATTGGCTTCAATTCCTCGAGCGTTGATGATAAACCCAACGCGACCCCAAAGTGACATTTCAACGGATTGAGTTTCATTCTGTATTCTCGGAGGATAATAAACATTGACTCCAGGTCTTTAATATGATCAGTGGAGAATTGTGATTTCACTAGCATGTCGTCCATGTATACCTCCATGGTTTTCCCAATTTGGTTGGCGAACATCCGATTAACTAATCGTTGGTAAGTTGCACCGGCAATCTTGAGTCCAAAAGGCATAAGTTTGTAGCAATAGAGTCCCAGATCGGTCACGAAACTTGTATGCTCCTGGCCGGGCAAGTGCATGCGTATCTGATTTTAGCCTAAATACGCGTCCATGAAGGATAGGAGTTCATGTCCAGCCGACACACGTTCTCCATTTTCCATTTGGCTTTCGGACGAGTACAGGATTGGATACCCATTCCAGATGTAATGCATCTGGAATAAATCCATTCGATTTAAGCTTATCTACCTCTTCCTTAAGGGCGGCACATCTCTCTGGACCCATACCATGCCTTTTTTGTTTGACCAGGACGTACCGCTAGTCAGTATTTAATGTATGGCTCGTGAGGTCTAGGGAGATTCCACACATGTTAGAATGTTTCCACTAAAACATGTCGAGGTTTACTCGAAGAAATTCAACCAATTCCTCTTGCATTTGTTGGCTTAACTGAGATCCAATCTTTATCATTCTAGAATCGTCCCTATCGTTAATCGGGACATTGATCGTCAGTTCGATCGGAGAAGCTCGACTGTCTTTATTTTCATCCTCACTTTCATTATCTCTTGGGTCAAGATCTCTTTGGAATTGGTGGGGTGCTCGAGCCTGGGCCCAGGCACCAATTATGAATTTTCAACCAAACGAACGCAGAGAGACTCCTCTACACCCTTTCCTTTTTCTCTTCGCTGCGCATCTCACAGTTCAGCAACATAACAGGCTTGTCCAACAGCCTAATCTCCTTGAATGACTCCAACTCCATGATCGGTGGGGAACTTTAGAGTCAAACACCATGGGGCAATGGCAACCTAAACTCAGCTGGGGCTGGTCGGCCCAAGAAAGCATTGTACGGCGAGTTGATGTCCAACACAACAAATTGCAACATCCAGACTCTCCGGCGTTCTCCAGTTTCTAACTCCACTAGCAATTCCACCAATCCAGTGGGTATGGTTGCACTCCCGTTGATGCCATGAATATGGGACTGGCAAGGCCTCAAATCTTTAGCCTCCATCTTCATCTGGTCATAGGCTCGCTTAAACAATATATTCACAGAACTTCCACTGTTGACTAAGATCCTCTTCATCCAAGCAGGACCTTCTTGAGCTGATATGACAAGTGGATCAATGGTAGGGGCTTCGACCTTGTCAGCATCTCTATCTCGGAACATGATGTCGTCAGTCACCATTTTCAGTTGTTTGCTGGAGCCCATCTTCCAAACTATTACAACACTCGAAGTCCACATGTCCAGTAGAAGTAGCATATGACTCCATTTCCTTCCAGATTCGGTCTGATGAATAAGGACCACCGCCAACAGTATTTATCACTAGCGGGTTCCTTCTGTCTTGCCTGATTCAGTACATGATTTTGATTTGATGGGCCCGCACCTCCAGACTGCGGAGCCCATGCAAACTACTCTAACTTCCTTTCTCTTGTCAACTTTTCAATGAGATCCTATAAGTGACGGCACTCACTCGGGTTATGGCCGTAGCTATCGTGGAATCTACAAAACTTTCCCATCTGAATTTTTTCTCTAATGATGGTTTTGGGGCAGGTTTCTTATATTGAATGGTATTAAAAGTCTGTAGGTACACATTCTCTAGCAACGTATTCAAAGTAGTATAATTATCAAACATGGGAGCCTTAAGTCGTAGACCACGATTCTAATCCCGTTTCTTATTTTGATCTTCATTACCTCTCTGTTGATTCTGTTTATTTTGTATATTCAACTGCACTTTTTCGAAACTCTCCCCGTATTGTTTAACAGCTAGATTACTCTGGATTCCTTCGACATTGGGTCCTGTGTTATCCTTTTTCCTAGACTATTTCGCATCCTCCCTTCTCAAGAATTAGGCTTCCTTGGAATAGAAACGGTCCAATGACGCAGGAGGTTTTCCGACCAGCCCGTTGCCAATTCTGAATCAGGATCAATCCCCTTAGTTAGTGCCATCAGAATAGAGTTACCATTGGGATTGCTAATCTCAGCACACACAGCATGAAATCTCTCTAGATAACGTCTGAGTGACACTGGACAAAATGTTAACATCCTTCATTCTCGTTACATGCATCCGGAACTGCCCAACAAACTTTATCGCCAACTAATCAAAACACAAGATAGATCGAGGTGGCAGACGGGTAAACCACATGGTAGCTATGCCCACAAGACAGATCGGAAAATCCGACATTTAACCGCATCTTCAGCTCGTGCAGCATTCATTAACCATTC
Source organism: Allium cepa (assembly GCA_030765085.1). Taxonomy (NCBI): domain Eukaryota; kingdom Viridiplantae; phylum Streptophyta; class Magnoliopsida; order Asparagales; family Amaryllidaceae; genus Allium; species Allium cepa. The sequence goes on along the minus strand of CM060942.1, from coordinate 690,725,111 downwards.
GTACTTCAAAATATGCTGATTAGGATCTGAGCACCCTTCATAGACGGGTAGAGTTGGCATCCTAAATCGCCGAGGTGGTTCAGCATAGAGTATGTCATCAGTGAAAGGGGTATGACTTCGAGAGATACCCAGTCGTCATTAGTGAGACCCTGACTTTCACGGATCATTTAGTGTATCATCGTTGGTATATTTGGCATTTGCGCATTTTGTGCGTGTTGAGACAAGGTATAGTCGGGTTCCACAATGCGAGGCTGGGCCAGACGCAGTCGACGGTCCAAGTCAAGCCTCCTTGGTTCTAAGTCTTCAGGTATATAAGGTTCGAGAGTATGATGACTTTGGATCGGATTTGTCCAGTTTTAGGCATCAATTCCTGGATTAGTAGCAGTGGCGGTAGTGCGGTTGTCTGTAACATGATATGGAATAGTACCTCCTTGGGAGGAGGGTCTAGTTTGATGGCTGGTGGACGGGCCAACTCTTGGTTGCCTAAGGCTGAGTGCGTGCTAATGTCCAGTAGCTTGGGTATGACTCTAATCAAGTCGTGGGAGCGTGGATATGTGATGATAGTCTGAAGAAGCTGAACTCTTAGTAGATGAACAAGAAGTTTGATCCCTCCTGGACCTCCTATGCCTTTGGCGATTCAGCTGATTGGTCAATTCTGCGTTGGCATGCAACTGTTGAGTAAGTTGTTGTCGGCTCTGTGTCAGCTCTTGCATTAGCATCTGAAACTCTTCCCTGGTGACAGGGCCTTGCGGATCTGATGGTCCGACATCATTCTGATCAGTCGGAGGTAGTGGCACACGATTCTGTCGATCCTATCCTTCTCAACCTGCAGCAGTAGAAGTGGTCCTTGTGTTTACTATGATGAATAGGTAAGCTCTTTCCTAGACTTGATGCACATCTAAATAGGATGGAAGAACTTTTAACTTGAGATCTGTAACTTCACCTTATATTCATGTAATCCGATATCGATAGTAGATCCAATAAGCAGGTGTTATCCCATTTTTTGGACAAAACTGGAATATCAATGTCGTATGCGTCAACACTCGGAGTCCCAAATTCATTCGGCATTCTAGAGCTCATTCGGTCATTCGGCATAACTCATTCGGTATGCTCATTCGGCAAGATTCATACTCATTCGGCGTGCTCATTCGGCATTCCCATCTCCCTTGGTTCATCCGGCATCCCAATGCAAGAGCTCGTTCGGCACTCCCGAGTATGTAAGTTCATTCGGTATTTCACAAGTACTGCCGGTCCAAACCCACGTCCATGCTAACACCGGACCATGCTACCACCAAGCCAACAACTACCGAACCAACTCAAACCGGACCACCATCACCGAACCAATGCACCGCCGAACCAACCAAACTCCCACCGGACCGTCTCCATGCTCCTACCACCGATCCAACATAAGGATGGCATACCGAATGAAGGCTCGCCGAACCAAAGTTGCCAGTCCAGATGGCTTCAGCCCAGGCCCACCAGCAGCTATATACTTCCAAGACCCCTGCCCCCAGCCTCACTCTATAAATAGAGGGGCAGGGGTACAACAATGGCAGAGAAGTTTGAGAGCTCAAACCTGGAAGGAACTTTCAAACAACTTTCATACACTTGTACTACAAGCTTTGTACTTGTAATCGGATTGGAAAAGGAGAATAACATATAAAGTGGACGTAGGCACACTTTGGCCGAACCACTATAAATCTGTGTGTCTTTTACAGTTTAGCCCCTACTTTTTACGTATTTGCATACACCACCTAAATCAATACGAACAACATAAAATCAACTAATTCATACGACTTGGAGTTGTTTGTTCATCTTTTGTGCAAACATATTTGGGTTATTTGCTGAGATCTGTAATTTGTGTTTGAATATCGCTGAATTATATTCATACACTGGTGCTTTCACGACTTTGGGTGTTTGCGGCCATTTTTTACGCAAACATTTTGGTGCTTTCACTGAGAAGAACCAGCTCCCACTACATCGGATAGAAGTTTGGATTTGGAAGACAATGACTAGGCAAAACAGTAGAAGGCTAAGGGCTGAGAGAAGCCAACAAGGAGGAAGTCAACAAGCATCCTCCGGAGGTGAGGAAGGACCGGCTTCGATCTACATAACCCGGGATGAAATGGAAGCCATAACAAATTCACTGCAAGAGAGGTTGCTGAAAAGTCAACAGGAAATGATGCAAACTTTCTTGGAGCAAATGAGAGCTGCAGGAATGCAGAATTTAGGAACAGCTACAACGGCTATGGATGCAGGACAAGAAGCTAGGGTTATGGAACCCAATGAAGGACAAGATACGGAGCCAGGTGGCAATCAACAAGGGCTTGGGGGCAGGCCCACAGGATTCAACACAGGAGAACCTTTGGAAGGAGTTCAACAGGCTAGAACCAACGTTGCTGCTAACGAGCCACACGAAGAGTATGTACCGGAGTTCCCTCGGGGGCAACCCCCGACAGACAACGATGGATTGGTAGATATAATCAGGAAGACTGTGCGAGGTGGTTTGACCAACGGAGACTTGGAAGGAGTAAACAGGAGTCCGTTCACTCGGGAAATAAGGATGGCTCAGAACCCACCTAAGTTCAAGCTACCTAGCGTGGAGGTATACAATGGCAAGGAAGACCCTACGGATCACTTGATGAGATACACTAGACACATGGAGGTGCTGGGGGCATCAGAGGAGGTGATGGCCCGATGCTTCCCTTTGTACTTGACGGACTTAGCTGCGATGTGGTTCAGGCAGCTGGAAGAAGGATCTATCGGGACTTGGAGGGAATTGGTGGAAAGGTTTCTGGGACAGTTTCGGGTTCATGTCAAGAGACCGAAGAACGTGATGACATTGACATCGGTAAGGCAAAGGATGGATGAATCGCTTAGAGCTTTTCTAACTCGATTCAGTGCCGCAGTTGCTTCGGTGGATCGGCCCGATCCATCGATGGTTTTAATGGCAGCAGTATCAGGAGTCAGGGAGAACTCGGATTTCAAGGTATCTCTGATACGAGATCCCCCACGGAATCTCGACGAATTCTTTCATGAGGCAGAAAGGTTCCTTCGACAAGAAGATGCGAGTACGGATTTAAAATTGAAAAAGGTTAATGCAGTTGAAGGGGGAGGACCATCCAGCAATGGTTCGGATAAAAACAAAGGAAAAAGGAAGTTGGACGATGATTCTGGAAATGCTAGGAAGCAATGGAAGGATCCAAAGTTTTCCACATACACAGGATTGAACGAAACACTGGAACGGATATACCTGGATACTCGAAATCGCCTTCACTACCGGAGGCCGGCTAGGAGAGAACCAACAGAACGGGAAAGGACATCAGGAAGGCACTGCCTCTTCCATGATTTGGATGGACACGACACCAACAGCTGCAGGCACTTAAAGGACATAATTGAGGAACATGTAAGAAGTGGACAACTGCCGCAATATGTTGGACCTCGGAATGCAACGGCGAGGCAGGAGCAACCGCCGCCTACCTCAAGCTACGATGGTGGGAGGCCCAGGAATGATGGTCGGTTGATCGTCCCTTGACCAGGTTAATATGAAATAAGTAGCAAACTATTGGCAAGCAACCAAGTCATTTACACATGTACGGGGACGGAGATAGCCCCTAGGCATGCTCTGAATGATAATAAACTGCGATGCTATGGTTTGTGAAATTTATCTTTCGCTTTTGGATTGGACACTGCTTTTCTTTTTGGTTTTCGGTTTTGGAGCTTGGATTGAGCTCCTGGTTTTTCTTGCTTTTTGATTTGGATTTTCCTTTGGACAATTGTTTTCGGTTTTGGATGTTAGTTTGGATTTCTGTTTTTATGGTTTTGGATTTGGATTTTGGATTTGGATTCTGGATTTGGATTTTGGATTTGGATTCTGGATTTGGATTTTGGATTTGGATTCTCGATTTGGATTTTGGACTTGAATTTTGAGTTGGATTTTAATTGGATTTTTATCTGACTTTTGATAAACGGTCGTCGGGTATGGATTATGCCTGGCAAGGGGTGAGTCGCTTTGCCCGAACGTGGTAAATTGACTCATTCAGGTCGTCGAGTATGGACTATGCTCGGCAAGGGTCCGGAGTGACCAGGATTCGGCCTAGGACTTAGGCCCTATATTATCAATCGTTATTTTCAGGTCGTCGAGTATGGACTATGCTCGGCAAGGGTCCGGAGAGACCAGGATTCGGCTTAGGACTTAAGCCATGGCATTGTACAACATCCAGGGACACTGGACCAAGGTCGTCAAGTGTGGATTACGCTTGGCAAGAACCCGGAGAGGTTAGCTCAACGTCCAGGGACACTGGACCAAGGTCGTCAAGTGTGGATTACGCTTGGCAAGAACCCGGAGAGGTTAGCTCAACGTCCAGGGACACTGGACCAAGGTCGTCAAGTGTGGATTACGCTTGGCAAGAACCCGGAGAGGTTAGCTCAACGTCCAGGGACACTGGACCAAGGTCGTCAAGTGTGGATTACGCATGGCAAGAACCCGGAGAGGTTAGCTAAACGTCCAGGGACAGTGGATCAAGGTCGTCAAGTGTGGATTACGCTTGGCAAGAACCCGGAGAGGTTAGCTCAACGTCCAGGGACACTGGACCAAGATCGTCAAGTATGGATTACGCATGGCAAGAAACCGGAGAGGTTAGCTCAACATCCAGGGACACTGGATCACGACCGTCAGGTGTGGATTGCGCTTGGCAAGAGCCCGGAGAGGTTATGAATTTGGATATCGACCCAGAGAGGTCCTGGATTAGGTTGTTGGCTATTGGATAAGGATGGTTTGGGACTCGGTTGTCGAGTTCGGATGGACAAGGAATAGGCTCAAGCTTTGGTTATTGGATTTGGAACTGGATATCGACTCGGAGCAGTCAAGGATGATCTACTCTGGCAATATGGCTATTGACTTTGGATATTGGATTCAGGACTATTCAAAACACGCCTTGTTATCACAAGGCATGTTTTGGGGGGCAAAGTGTTATCCCATTTTTTGGACAAAACTGGAATATCAATGTCGTATGCGTCAACACTCGGAGTCCCAAATTCATTCGGCATTCTAGAGCTCATTCGGTCATTCGGCATAACTCATTCGGTATGCTCATTCGGCAAGATTCATACTCATTCGGCGTGCTCATTCGGCATTCCCATCTCCCTTGGTTCATCCGGCATCCCAATGCAAGAGCTCGTTCGGCACTCCCGAGTATGTAAGTTCATTCGGTATTTCACAAGTACTGCCGGTCCAAACCCACGTCCATGCTAACACCGGACCATGCTACCACCAAGCCAACAACTACCGAACCAACTCAAACCGGACCACCATCACCGAACCAATGCACCGCCGAACCAACCAAACTCCCACCGGACCGTCTCCATGCTCCTACCACCGATCCAACATAAGGATGGCATACCGAATGAAGGCTCGCCGAACCAAAGTTGCCAGTCCAGATGGCTTCAGCCCAGGCCCACCAGCAGCTATATACTTCCAAGACCCCTGCCCCCAGCCTCACTCTATAAATAGAGGGGCAGGGGTACAACAATGGCAGAGAAGTTTGAGAGCTCAAACCTGGAAGGAACTTTCAAACAACTTTCATACACTTGTACTACAAGCTTTGTACTTGTAATCGGATTGGAAAAGGAGAATAACATATAAAGTGGACGTAGGCACACTTTGGCCGAACCACTATAAATCTGTGTGTCTTTTACAGTTTAGCCCCTACTTTTTACGTATTTGCATACACCACCTAAATCAATACGAACAACATAAAATCAACTAATTCATACGACTTGGAGTTGTTTGTTCATCTTTTGTGCAAACATATTTGGGTTATTTGCTGAGATCTGTAATTTGTGTTTGAATATCGCTGAATTATATTCATACACTGGTGCTTTCACGACTTTGGGTGTTTGCGGCCATTTTTTACGCAAACAGCAGGAGAAAAACTGTGTTTGCTCAGTGAAAGTACCAAAGTGTTTGTACCAAAATTGGGCACAACACTCTTTAAAAGTATTTGAAGAGATAAAATGAAGAAAGTAAATGTAAAAAGAGGATTATTTAACAAACACATCAAAAATGGATAAGAAAAACACGTAGAAACACAAAGATTTAGAGTGGTTTGGCGTATGGCCCACGTCCACTATGAAATTGGTGATTTTATTAATGTTTGTTTGCCGATTACAACTGGTTACAGCAGATTACAATGGTGGATTTCGAGTACAACATTGAATTTCGAGTACAACAATGATCTTTGAGTATAAAAATGGTTTCGGAAGAGTCTGGATATAGGAGAGCTAAAAGTCCCTTTTCTGTAGACTCTGGGATGCTATTTATAGGCGTATGATGCAAGTATCTCGCTCAGAATTCGAAAGAACCATTCTCTCACGTGGGCGGACCCACACGATTGATCCCATGCCATCTGCACTGGGTCCGTGATCGATACGAACGAATTTCGTGTCTCAGCTTCAACGAGAAGTGAAGTAAACAACCTCTTTAAATGTTCAACAATCTCTGTGAATGGGCCTGGGGACTTTCCTGGGTATCTGATTACCCGATCACATTACTCTGGTCCCACCTTTTTTCAGATCAAGCTACAATTGGTATGACACAACAATCAAAGCTGTGGAAGCCAACATTTCAAATTTCAAGTCAATGTTCATATGGTTGAGTTATGGATCAATCAAGCTTCGTGAAAAGCATGCTAATTTGTATCCATGCACTTCGCATCCATCGAGCTTCAATGTTTTCAGTTATTTGTATCCGTCAAACAACTAGAGAAGATCTCCCTTCGTATCGATCTGGTTCGAATCCATCAGATGAACCTTGTTCGTATCAATGAGAATTCATATTGATAAAAACATAAACAAAACTCAATTTGTTCGTATCCATCAGCCGTTGCATCTCTTTTGTCCATAAAAGCCAGAATACTTTGTATCCATGGAGAGTTGTCATTTCGTATCAATCATATTTGGTCCATTTCGTATCCATCAGCAAACAACACTTCGCATTGATCTTGTTCATACATGCTTCGTACCGTTCCCTCCATCAACTCAGTTTATATCGATCGGCCATTGATCGATACAAAACACACCACTAAAAGCGATCGATACGAAACGATCGATACGAAGTAGCAACACACCATCGATACGAAATGACCTGTGAGCATCGATATGAAAAAACCTCAAACGATCGATACGAAGGATACACGTCGGCATCAATTCGATGGACATGGCGCTCGATGGATACGAAGGGGGAAGCAGTCAACTCGCCGCAAAAAGTGGATCGATCCGGAGAGTTAGCACCACGTCAACTTACAAGCACATGCCTACAAAGCGATACGAGTTGAACTATACGAAGGTCAACAGCCTAGAGAAAACACAAGTTTGCATCGATCATAATTCGCAATCTACAAGTCCAAATGCTACCAAATTCTCACAGGAGCTTACGTACAACCTAAAGAATGTTCATACTCAATTTCGACTCGATTGGATCAAATCTTAATTGATATGAAATTCGTTCGTATCGATCACAGACCGAGTGCAGATGGCATAAGATCGATCGTGTGGGCCCGCCCATGTGAGAGAATGGTTCAATTTGAGCGAGATATTTGCATCCTACGCCTATAAATAGTATCCTAGAGTCTACAGAAAAGGGACTTTTAGCTCTCCTACGTCTAAACTCTGCCGAAACCATTTTTGTACTCAAAGATCACTGTTGTACCCGAAATCCACTATTGTAATCCGCTGTAACCAGTTGTAATCAGCAAACTAACATCAGTAAAATCACCAATTTCATAGTGGACGTAGGCCTTGTGCCGAACCACTCTAAATCTTTGTGTTTCTACGTGTTTTTCTTATCTTTTTTTGAAGTGTTTGTTATATAATCCTCTTTTTACATTTACTTTCTTCATTTTATATCTTCAAATACTTCTAAAGAGTGTTGTGCCCAATTTTGGTACAAACATTAATAATAGGCATAAATATAGTAGTAACATATTCCTTTAAACTTTGAAACTGACAATCGTAATTGTTAAGCGGTAACGTAGATATGTATATATATTGTGTATGTGCGTGTGTATTATACATATATGTTGGCATGGTTTGAATTAAATTTTAGGAAGTGGAAATATGGATAAGTAACAGGGATGCACACACATAAGTATGCCTAGCTAATTTGGCTACCGGTAGTATGACTTTTTATAACTGATGTGGGATATCGCTTATAATAAGTACCCATGGTGGACGCAAGGTTAGTCCCAATGTTGTAGGGTAAGTCTACCATGCTGATCTGGCTACTTGCTCCTACGAATAGTCGGACTAATGTTGAACATCACGGTTGGGTTAGGCCCATAAGATAGGGATTATCTTTTAGGGACATTCGTGAAAATATCCTGGGGAAGGTCCATAAAGGGATTGAGGTATTAGATGGCCATTGAGGTCTACCAATTCCCTATCTAAAAAGTATTAAGTGGCCTATAAGAGATTTTATACGATGTCAGTTAGGGAGTGACATGAGAGTTGTGCCTAGGGTTAGGTATTAAATGGCCAGAGGTCCTCCTATTTCTTATTTAAAGGGTAATAAATGACCCAAGTACTTCCTCTTTCATTGTTAGGATATGATTGGATGGGATATGGGTTATTGAATCAAATATACTCCATTGTTGCATTGCACCCTCTTTTATGCTCATGGAGTAGGACTTGTTGGGTCACTAGCTCATAGTTAGAGGTATACGTGGAGAAGTATAATCAATATATAAGCCATAATACTTTTTCAATAACTTACCGCCCATATACTATATTGTAAAAATTAAGGTTTTCAGTCACCAAACATTGTTGTTATGATTCCCTCATCATTATGACCTTTAGGTTAGATACGATGATGAGTGTGGAGAATTTATGAAAGAAGTGGCGGCCAGTTATCTATTATAGTTATCTATTTATGTTATTATGAACTATGTGTCAGACATGTTTTATGTACCATTGTGATAATGTACTCTTGTGATTTGGCTTTATGAGGTGGGTATTTTATTTCATTATTATATTTTATTCATTTTTCTATAAGACTCTAAAAGCATAAATAGATAGCTCTGCATATTGTTTATCAATTGTACTAAACAACATCTAGCTCTGGAATGGACCTAAGGTTCGATGGGCTTTTATTGGGTCAAAATTTAGGCCTGTTTCAGATAGGATTATTACACTTGGTATCATAGCTTAGGTTAGTCGATCATAATAATTAGGATATGCTAAATGAGCCTATTTGTATTTTTCCTATAATTATATATATATATATATATATATATATATATTACTGGCCAAAGTCTACAAGTTATGACTATAGAAGTAGTTGCAACGATATTCTGAAAAGATGGATAAGGCAATTATGAGTTGGACAATAATTTGGATTAAGATTATAAACCTACCCTGATTACTCTATGGGATGTAGGCCGTACCATAAGATGTTGACTTAAGAAGAGGATGAACATGAAATACAGAAGGGTCCTTGAAGCTGGATGGTACTTGACTCCTTTTTGCTGGACCAAGACGGCCCTAGGATTATGAATTTCACTGGTTTTCCAGTTGTTGACGTACATTTCATCCAGACAGATGGAAAGTAAGAACCTATATGTATAAAATATCCGAGGTAAGGTATAAATAGGAACGAGAAAGCTTCTTCAAAAAGATTTGCATTAACCACCGCAATATGGTAGTCAGATTTTTAAGATAATCTAAATGAAGATAAGTGAAGAATAGTTGGAAAAGAAGAAAAGTCCAACACAAAGGACAAAAAAATCCATTTCGAAGTGCAACCCTATATGAAAGAATTTAATAAAAGATTTTAATTTTCTTAAAACATTTGAAATGACTTTCAAAGAACCTATTTAAAAATAAAAAAACCCTATCACTAAAAAGTTGTCATTTTTGAAATGTATGTAAATATAAAATATCCTTCAAAAATATATTCTTAAAAAACAGTAGAATAGGTAATTTTGATTAAATGCGTCATATAGAAAACTTCTATGGGGAGATAAAACTAACTGGATTAAAATTCCTTAGGATTTTGGTAAAGAATAAGGAGAAATTGATAGTTTCTATCTTTTTAATGTAGACAGAAAATATAATTTATGTTTGGGTCGATGATTTTCTAATTTTGTAAAATTTGAAAGTTTTAAAATTCATTTTAAGAGGTTGATAAATGGAAACGGTACCAGATTTAAATGGGGTAAAGAGAATGGAAGGGTAAGAACACCCAGTAGTGAAAATTAGAAGAATATTCTCGCCTATGAAAAATATTGAGAAAAATAGCTGAAATAGATTTATACAAAAAAAAGATCAATGTTAATGGAGAAATGCCCAACGGCTAAAGCAGTAGGTGGTTGCGTTACAATGATCCAATGAAGAAAATATTCAACTGAAAAAGAAAAGAGAACCAATCTATATAAAAGCAATTTAGGTATAAGGAATTTAAGTAGTAGTAATATTAGGAAAATAATAGGTTGGAAATGTCCTTGCCTACTCTAGTTTTTATTGTTTAAAGTTATAAAAGATGTCGTAGAAACACTGCAACAATGGCATTTTTGAAAAATAAAATTGTTTGGTATAACATTAAAGTTTTTGAATGCAACTTAGTAAATGGTTTGGGTTAAAAATCTTATCTTTTAAGAAGTAAATCTCTATTTTAAAAAGGCCTTAAAGGGAAAATTGATTTGGTGACTATTCATGTAATAAGAACTTGACTCCAACTATTTGAAAAGAAGGAAATAATGTATTATTTAAAGAAAAGTAATTTTTAAATCAAATTCTAACTATGACTTTCAAACCTAATAAATACTAAATTATAGTTTTAAAAGTTATGGCACCTACAGTTAAGGTTGGTTAAAATAAGGAGTTTCTCTTAGCTCCTTTTAGAGACAAGCAATCATTGAATTTAATAAAAAGTTTCTATGTTATATTTTCAAAGATAAAATTTTGGGATAAGTAGTTCATGACTATGGAATTTAATGATTATATATAAAGAAGTGAAGGCAAACCAATCATGATATGGAGTAGGTAGGAATGACTAGTTAGGGAAAATGGACAAAGGATAAAAGCTATGAGCAATAACTACAAATGTTACAGTGATTAGAAATGGAAACCTTAGTGACGCAGCGGATATTACGAAAACAATGAAATCGATAAAATGTAGCAATCGATGGATTGATGAATACCAAAATGCCCAAATTCGTTGATCCGAAGATACCGAATTCTAGCTATCTCTAACACATTGATCGCGCACGATACCGTGAAAGAAGATCTTCAATTCTTCAAGCGTTGATCAAGCGCACTTGATTCCGCGAATCGGCTTCAACAATCGTTGATTCGAGCGCACTCGAATAACCGAAAGTGGAGATAGGAGATTACACTCAACTACCAATTTGAGATGAAAGCACACAGCAATCAACAAGAAATTTTATTCAAAAATCAACCACTCAAAAGTTACAACTCACTCCCTATTTATAGAAGTTTCCACCCCCGACCCTTAAGTCGCGGCCGACTCATGACTCACGACTCAACTAGGTCGTTGCCGACTTAACAGACACTACATGCCTCAATTACAACACAACACAAGCAACCGACTCAACAGATGACAATGCACGATACACGACTTACGACTTAAGTACAAACGACTCAAGCACATAACGACTTAACAAGTACAATGACTTAAGAAAACACAAACACATTACATCACGACATACGACACAACGTTACATGCGACTCAACACTTAAGTCGTAGACGACTTAAACACACGGCTCAAGAGACACAGACTCATCATAACACTTAGGTCGCATACGACCTATTATTCACGACTTAAAATACAACACGTTATGACTTAACATACAACGACTCAAGGCTTCACCAGCTTAGCAAGTTGATTCGTTCTTCATTAAGTCGCAAAATCCCATTAAGTCGTAGCCCCTCTTCTTCAGACCAGTTAGGTCGTGGCCGACTCAAGACCGCTTCCTTAGGTCGTTGACTCGTGAACGACTTAAAACCTTTCCTTAGGTCGTGACCCATTAGAGTTAGGTCGTTAACTCGGCACCACTTTCCTTCTGGCCTCCAGTTAGCTCGGCGACGACTCAAACCTTCTTCATTAACTCGTATTCCTTTCCCACGTGATTCCTTAAGTCGGAAACGACTTAATTCTTCCCTCCTAAGTCGTGAACGACTCAAATACTTGCCCTTATCTCGTATACGACTTATCCTTCTAGCCTGGGCTACACCACTTAGGAAGGTTTTGAAGTCGCATATTTTGTTTGAGAGGTTAATACTAAATAAAAGTGATCTAAAAAGTGGAAATTAAGAGAAATTGACCTCACTTTATAAATCAAGTTCATGCTAAATAAATTAAGCAATTGTTAATAAAATTTTATATGTAGGCAACACATGAGGCCTAAACCACATGAATATCTCTTTCCACCATAAAATTGGAATATAGAAGCTTTATAAACATATTAAAAAAATGAGGGCTACTACATGACATAAGTACTGAAATTGTACATTTGAAGCTAACACACGGTTTTATTAATCAACGGTTGGTGAAATTTGAAACATTTGACTTATTAAAAAGAAGAGTAAAATAACTTTTTAAACTTCCATTAATTATGGGTAAGTTGAACACTTTGACCTTTCTATGCAAACAGAGTAAGGTAGAAAGAGTAAATAGATGGATAATTAAGGTTTGACCTTTGACTTTGATAAATTAAACCTAATTAAACTTGTTTTAAACTTTTGAATCTTTCTTCTTAAAAAGTTTTAATTAAACGACCAATTTCAGAACTCTCTATTTTTGGTTACCAATTAAGTCTTGGCTTACACAAAAAGAGAGTTTTTATAAATACATAATAAGGATGAAAATATAAATATAAACAAAACTAAATATGTTCAACCTTTTGTTTTGAGACCATTTGGTTACCTCATTGATTGAGAATATATTTGATTTAGAAATGTAAAAACCTTGGCAGAAATGTTTATCATCTTATTTTGAAATGAAATTGTGTGATAAAAGAGGAATAAATGGTTTTCCTTTGTGAATTTTTTTAATTTTTGGAAAGAGGTAATCAACTACCGTTTAGAAGGTTTTGAAGAGTTGCTAAACATAATGCTTATATTTAAAGGATTCTGGAAAGGCCATATGCAGAAGAGAATGCTATTAATCATTTCAATAATATTATAGGTAATTATTTCAAAATAATGACAAGAAGTGTAAGGATACAACTCAGATAAATTAAGGCAATGGAAGAAATGATGACACGGCTTGGAAAAAGTGGATAAATTATACTAAGAAATTTATTACTATATTTAGTGAGTGAAGATGGACGATCATGATGTTTTGGGCATGTATGCCATTATTCACACATTTGTTCATTATAAGCCTATATATATTTATTTGGTTATGAATTTTTTGTTCATCATGTCAGTAGAGATGCTGTCTCACTAATGTATTATTTTCATTATGGCTATACGAATGGTAGTACTTGGATTATAATTACAACCACAAGAAAATTGTTTGGAATTGTGTTAAGGTTAACATAGAGTATACCCAAACATATGGTAGCATAACATATGGATTCCAAGCATTATTATCCTAGACAATACAATAGCAAGATGATCCAAAGGCCGTCAAAATAGATTAGATAGAAGTTAGACCTCATCAATTTCGGATAACTCCAAATAGAACTGATTGGTAAAAGATAAGGAAACCATTTATCACTTTCATGAGTCACCAGTATTAAAGTACGAGATATTATGTGTTATATGGGTAAGCAGGGATGATGATTAAATGAAGATCTTACATGCTTAGATGTGTAGGCGATTCCCATTGAAAATAATATTTAGAACTTGGAAGAATGCTAATAAGAAGCTTAGAAGTCGCCTTTTAGCCAAATCTTGGACTAAAGGAGACAAAATGTTCAATAAACTTACTTATAAAATATTCTTTTATGCATCTAAGAAACCTAACAAATTTTAGGATTAAGTAGTATAAAAATTTAGGATCACAAGTAATGATTGTTCACTTTACGATAGAGAATTAATAACTTCCCCTAGATTTGGGAGAACAATACTTCCGAGTCATGATTAGTTGAAGTTGAGAAAGAAATGGCATGGAATGACACGACACCACTTAAATGGAACTAAAAATTCAAAATGAACGACCACGTACCACTAGGAAGATAGACAAACCTGGGGTTCACAACACCTTCAATGTGCCACACACTAAGAAGTACATACATGATATAGCCACTAAGATAAATCCCAATCAGTTGGGGATGTATAAGTAGAGACAATCTGCTAAAATCTTTTGGGAAATGGGAGAAAAGACGAGGGATCCTCATCAAGCTCTTCTCTGAAAGATTTTCTCTCTATATATTTAGTATTATATGGTTATGGTTTCTAGATTAGGTGGTAGGGGATGATTGCCAAACTTTTTCCTGTTATTTTTGACTCATATAGAATTTTATGGATACTTAGGTTGTTTGCACATATGCATATATGTCATGGTCTTGCATTCATGCTAAGGTTGAGCTCGCCTATAGGTATGTTGCATGCATAATTACATTGTACTTTGGATCGAATAGATGGTCATATGGACAACTTAGTTGTATATCATGGTTGTAGATTGTGCGTTACACAATTTATCCCATAGGAATCTCGAGGGTGAAATTCTTTTAAGGGGGAGAATGTGACACCCTGTAAAGTTAATAGTAAATTTATTAAGAAAAATCAATGAGTTAATAATAGCACTAAAAGTGAAAATTTAGCAAATATTAGAATTTGGCCACGAAACATTCACCATTATGTTCGTGGTGATCTTTTAAGGAACTTTCATATATAAAGCTTTATGATTGGAGTTCAAACAAAGAAGTCATCAACATTTGAAAATTTCGGATTGAAAATAATTCAAAATGAATTACGGTGAAAAAATATTAAAAATATGAATGTTAAACTATAATACTTAACGATTAAGAATACACTAACGGTAATGGTAATAAGTGGCCAGACCACCATTGGTCGACCGCCTCTTTGAGCCGGTCGACCGTTAGTGTTTGACCGCCTATAGGTAAGCGATCGACCGATCATGCTCTAACGGCTATGGTTTTGAGTGGCCCGAATGGCCTAAATTTAAAATTATTAAAAGATTCTCGATCCGATGATCTTGGCGTATTTAAGTAACTATAAATAAGAGGCTAGCCTCCTCATTCTTTCTACACAAATCTAAAGCCGAGAACAACACTCTTCCAATTCTCTTCCTCCAAAAATCTCTTTAACTCAAAATAAAAAATAAATAAATATATTCAAGGATTAGGAGAAGATATAAAAGTAGCAAGTCAAAGAGAAAGGCGTATATATATTTTTTCCATAATCTTCACATTCTAAATCTAATATGTATAAATAAGTCATTATAGGTTACACAACAAATAAAGGATAAACTGGAGGAAGATACAAGGCTATCACACGAAGCAAATACAAGGATAGTCATTAGGAATTATCTGTGAGTGGAAATCTTATTTTCCATAATAGTATATTGTGTAGTTTTATGTTTATATTTGTACTATGCCTAGGGAAATTTTGTTGGTGAAAATTTATCAACCTAAAAACCTCAAATCTCCCTTAATATGTAAATCTTGAATTGCATTGAATCCTAGTTGTTTTATTTTAATATGGTAGCATTGGATTCAATGATATTTACAAAATAATAATTTTGTATTCTGTTTGAATCCACTTTTCAATTTGCGATTATAATGACAAAGAATTGCGAAACAAGGAAATATAAAGAAGGTGTAAACCCGAGAATAAATATTTTTCCTTTTATCTGTAGTTTGCATTGCCTATTTCAACTATTAAGAAATAATCATGATTTCTTTGTCGTTTCGATGCTATTTGTTTAAAAGTTGAATGGGATATCAAAGATTTGTATTGTACATCTACATCTTTGGAATGGACCATAATTTGATCATATTAACATAAAACAAACTGTGTGTTTCGGATTCCATTTTTTAATATACATATATATATATTACAAGTCTACATTATTTAATTAAATTATTGATGATATTGGCTTTTATGCAATTGCTATATTTATAGGAATTGCATTTGTTAACATTAAAATAATATGACACACTAAATAAGTAACAGACAAATTACTTGAATATGCACAAAAATAATTATGCATAGATATAATAAAAACATAGTCCTTTTAACTTCAAAACCAAGAATCATAATTGCAAACCTGTATGTATATAATATTGAGACATTAAGCAAAGAAACCGACATATAAATTGCAATTAACCATTAACAATCAAGCTAGTAAAATAAGTTTGGGACAATTATGGAAGTTAATCCAAAAATGAAGGCGAAATAAGAAGTTTCTCTTATAGGGCCTTTAGTGCATAAATATAGGAGATGGGTGTGTTTGTGTGTATTATACATATAAGTTGGCATAGTTCTATATTAAATTTTGGGAAGTGGAAATATCGCTAAGGTATATGGATGCAAAAGCATATAGAAGTCTGCCCATCTAATCTGACTACCAGTAGTGCAACTTTTATAATCGACATGGAACTTCGCATATAATAAGTACCCATGGTGGATGCAAGGTTGGTCCCAATTTTGTAGGGTAAGTCTACCCAGCTTATCTTGCTACCAACACTTACAAGTAGTCGGACTAATGTTGGACGTCATAGTTGAGTTATGAACCATAACGTAGGGATTATTTTTTAGTGAAGTTAATGAAAATCTCTTGGGGAAGTTATGCTTCAAGGTTGAGGTATTAAATGGCCATTGGGGTCATCCCCTTTCCGATCTAAGAAGAATGAAGTGGCCTATAAGAGATTTTGTATGATGTCGGTTAGGGAGTACCAGGAGAGGTTTGCCTAGGATTAGGTATTAAATGGTCAGAGGTTCTGTTTATTTCCCATTTAAAGGGTATTAAGTGACCCAAGTACTTCCTCTCGCATCGTTAGGATATGATTGGAAGGTGATGGGTTGTTGAACTAATATACTCCATAGTTTCATTACACTCACTTTTATAGTCACAGAGTAGGATTCATAGGGCCACTAGCCCAAAGTTGGAGTTATACGTGGAGAGTTACAATAAATACGTAAGACATAATACTTGTTCAATCATTTTTTGCCCATATACTCTTATATTAAAAATTAAGGTTTTCATTCTCTAGACATTGTTGTTTTGACTTCCTCCTCATTATAACGTACATGTTAGATATGATGATGAGTGTGGATAAGATGGTGGAGATTCGGTGGGTAATTATCTGTTTATGTTGTTATAATGTACCCAAACTATGTACCAGACATGTTTTATGTACCATTATAAGTGTATTCATGTGATTTATCTTTATAAGGTGGGTACTTTATTTTATTATTGTATTTTATTCATTTGCTTTCAGACTCTGAAAGCATAAGTAGATAGCTCTGCATATTATTTATCGATTATACCAACCAATTACTAGCTCTGAAATGGACCTAAGTTTCGATGGGCTTTTGTTGGATTCAAAATTAGCCCTGTTTCGAAGAGGGTTGTTACATATATACTTGAAATTGTAGTAGTACATAGTAGATATTTTATTTATACATGAGACTTGTTATATTTGATATTCTATTCTGATTTTCTATATTGATATTTACTTATCAGTCACATCCGCCATTGTAGTCTCTTATATGTTGTTCATCCTATTCTGTTCAGGTATATTCAATGTATTATATGATATCATCCCACCATGAGATTGTATCACTACGCCTTAGTAGAGTGTTTTTAAATTTTTCCTTGAAAATCTATCTTTTAGGGTATTCAGAAGTTGGATGTTGATGTGAGACATTGATTTTTAGGCGTTTCAAAGGCAGATTGTTGTAGGGTGCCTTGGAATCCATGCCGCTACCGCTCATATCAGATTTGCATTGGTAATAGGGTAATTTTAGGGCTAGGTAAGTGACACCGCTTTTCTTGCTTTACTACGCATATTGAAATGGCTAAATTGTTGTTTTCAATATGATTTTCAAAATTAAAAAAATTTCAAACTTAGATTTGATGTTTATAAACCTTGTAACCATGTTTAAAAAGATAGATTTGGATTTTGATAGGTTTACATCATTTACCAACCATTGTTGTCATTTCTTTAAAATTAGATGTAGGACGATTCACCCTAGCAAACTATGTTTAGATGATTTATATTTATCGTTTGGATGATATGGAGTGATTTATGATCTATGATTTGTGTATGAATTTTTTTCATGTGTTTACTAGTTGTTTTGTTTAATTAGGACAATGGTGCATCGTTTGGTGCAAATGCCATCGAAGCTCTCAAAACGCGACATAATTTGGATGTGATGTTCTTGAAGCCTTTGGAAGCCTACAAGCAAGAGTGATTTGAAGTTGATTTTATAGCCCAAAATTTAATAGTAAAATCAGGTTCATGGTGGTGAAAATTTATCAGTGGTGACCACATATAGGTGGGGTCAGGCATGCTTTGGGTCATAGCGGTGATCGCTTCGGGTTGGAAGCTAAAGACTTTGGGTTTAGCCATGGAAAAATCAGATCAGCATTGGCTGGAGTTAGGCAAAATTTACAAAGTGCAAAATCATGTCGGTATTAGCATGATTGGGGTTAAGGAGGCAAACACTTTGAGTTTTACTTAATGAAGCTTTGGGACAAGACTGAGTTGATGCAAGAAGGAAAGATTTGGGAAAGCCAAATTTGGAGAAGGGGAAAGTGCTCGGTACTGACCACTTTTACCCCATGGTTTTTACTTAATGTGCTTTGAGACATGATGGGGAGTACTTCAGGTCGACGTGGAATAAGGTAACGTAGAGAGGAACTTCAACCTAGTGATGTTTTGAAGTGGCCCCCATGGTTAGGGTAGACCATATATGGTCGATACCGACCATGTTGGGTGATGGCAGATTGGAGTATGGTCTTAGGGGAAAATGAATTTGAGATTTTGGAGGTCATGTGCATGTTTCGTACATCCATTTAATGTTCCTCTTCGATGATGGTGGTGCGATGGAGAATGGTAGTAAATGACGATGCGAAGGAGTGATGCTTCAAAGTGATAGTTTTATAACTTGGATGTGTTGATTCCATGACCAATGTGGACGTCTAAAAGTGTTCTGATGATGGAGACTCGATTGATGGAGTTTTAATGCCGATCCGCTAGCGTGGATCGAGGAAGGGAACTCATAGATAGAACATTGAAGGGTTCTATCGTGAAAAATGGAACTTTGAAGGGTTTTGTAAAGATGAATGGAAATAACTAGAGTGAAGAAGGGCCCGGACACATGTGCGAAGGGATCGTCGATGCTTAAAATGTTTTTTGATGTACTCGTAAGCTGGGGTATTGTGAGGATGATCACTGTGGTGCTTAGCTGGTTACCCCGAATCGCTGATGAGATCTGAATACTCTAGATTGAGGTAGGGATCTTGTTTTAGCTATGGGCTAATGTTTGGCTGCATAGAAAACTAGGATTTTTCCATTAATCTTTGTTAAATGAATGGTCATACGAGTCATTATATATCCAAATCACATTGAGTGGCAGTAAGGATTTTTTGATGGATGTTATGTTTGTCATGGTTACTATGTTTTTTGTTTGTTGCGTTAGGGATATCACATGAAGTGTGTATTTAGGAGATCAATATCTGGACACCCAATAGTGTGCTGGGATGTTTGGGTGATACACTATGCTGTATACATGAACGAGTAGGAGATGTCACATTCACGTATTTATATTTGGACTCATTTTTGCTTATTCCAACGTGCGACACTATGGAGCCTAGATAGTGTTCGCTATATTATTTAGAGACAATTTATCTTCTAATTTATTCGCAATTGTTTAAGCTCTACTACTTCGTATAACTCTATGAACCTTTGTACTCTAATTGCGATTCATTTAGTTACTGGCTCACCTATTTTTTATCTGTTATGATTGTTATATTTTATTCGATGCGCTGTGAGATATATAACTGGTACTGTAATTGTTGTATCTACTTTACAACCTTGAAAATCATCCTGCATCGGTCGGGCACCGTCACAATGCACTCATTAAGTTTGTAGATGTCGAAGGTATAGGGGGTCTTCACATTTTGTATTAGAGCTTAGGCTAAGCCATTTGACTTAGGTTAACTCGCTAAAGCCTAAGTTATTTCTTGGATCCATTAGAGAAAGGAGGAGTTATTACCTTAGAATAGATTGAGAATATACGAGAAAACATACTTGTTATATATTTAATTTTTAGAACTCTACAGTAGTATATATAGTATATAAGTTTCGTTGCGTACACGAATGCCATTGATGCAATTTTTATTATGAGAGACCGGTCACTCTTATTATATATTAAGAATGAGTAGGCATACAAGAAATGCTACAAGGAACTTTATTTCTAGAGTTGAGAAGGGGGTAGGATCGGGGACTGCTAATTTGGATCTACAGAGCCTGTTCATTGAAATGGTATGAAACATGGTTCACAATGCCCAGGTTTCCCTTAACGTTGATGGTGGTCACTTGAAAATGCCAAGGGTCGACTTTGACAAGTTGAATAAAGACTACATGAGTCAAAAAGGCAGATGGTCCCTTGGAACATAGTCGATTATTAAGGTGCAAGACTAGATGTATATTTACGAGAGGATATTTGATGAATTGTAGTTAGATGATGCTATGAGGTAGAGGTTTGCCTCTATATAACTCAAAGGATGAACAATGAACTAGTGGAATGGCCTTAGAGTCGTGACTCCCGAGAATCATTTTACTTGGTTTCATTTCATATTTCGCTACGAAGAGAAATTTATCCTGACTATCTTGAAGTCGGTATTGTCTAGGAATTTTGCGAAACTAAAGCAATGTGATATGTCCACATAAGAGTATGCAGTTTCAAAGTACGGTCTATCTTTTGTTGATACACTGCTGAAAAATAAGGAAAACTTATCATTAGGTTAAATGATCATCTTGGGAGGTAATTGATTGGTTACACTGATGAGAGCTTCGAGAAGTTATTTGAGAAGGCTTTATGACATGAGAGCCAGTACCCAATTTAGGATAACTATATCGAATCAGTTAAGCAAAAGCAAGTTGTAAAGGCATATGCATTGAATGTTGTTTCGACTTCATCGAGTGCTCCAGCGATAAAAGAGAAAAAAGGGCATCACTATCTAAGGTATGCTTTCCATTTATGATGTTCCTATACGTGCTTTATTCTATACAAGGGCTTCACATTCCTTCATATCTAGTATTTTGGTAGATAAATTGGGATTATGACCCAAAATAGTTGACCGATTTAAATTGCAACAAATCCCGTTGGGGGCTTTGCTGGATTGTGCATGGTTTTTCGAGATATAGTGTTATCGAGTAATGTATGTTCTTTTATTTTTTATTTCTTTGTTTTGGGTTTGGCTGAGTTTAGTATTATACCGGGAAAAGACAAGTTGAAGATGCATAGAGTAGCGGTGGACCGCGAGAGGCCATTGGTGACGATTGGGGCCGAGAATGGGCAAAAGGTAGAGTTAGGCTCCACTAGAGGATAAGGGGATGGTTAGCTATCAATACTTATTGGTGTCCCATATGATGAGTGGTCATTTGTGCCTATAATTAAGGAGTATCCATATGTATTTGAGAGGTGATCTGGTTATCACCACATAGGGAGATAGAGTTCGTATATATTTAGTAAAAGATTTTAGACCAGCAGTTCTGCCTTTGGGGCATATGGAACCTAAAGAGCAAAGGGAACTGGAGGTGAAAGAAATTGACCTATCGAGGTTAGGGTTAATTCACAGGATTATATCCAAGCGGGATGAACTTGTAGTACTCGCCATTAAGGCAGACATCTCTTTGAGATTGTTTATTGATTACCGTGAGCCAAGTGAGGCAATGAAGAAGAACTAGTACCACTCCCACGTATGATTGTTACCACCTTAGGCATTAGTTTTAATGATAACAACAATAGGACATTATATTGATACTAAAGTTTTATCAAGATATATATGGTGTATAGTGCAGGACATTAGACATGCATTAATTAAGAAGACTATGTAGTATCAAGATGCTAATATCAAGAATAGATTCAAGACGCTGATATAAAGTTTCAAGAGTCCGAGAATGAAGACTCATGAGTATTGAAGAGTTCAAAATTTCAAGATATTCAAATAAGTAATAGAGTCATAGAATTTATGTTAAAACCTTGATAGCACTTTCTTGATCTCTCTCACCTTCTCTAGTTTTGATTTAAATTGTTTTTCAAATATTCTTATTAAATTTTTCAAAATTATTTTATAGAATTTTATTAAGTTTTAATGTGATTAAAATTTGTATAAAATATGTTTAAATGTTTGTACAATGTTTCAAAATATTTTACAAAACTTAATATTTTCAAAACAATTTTTACTAAGTAATTTTTCCAAATACAAAGGGATATGTTGACATATCCTATGCAAGTATTTCGACATACTTGCCGTATTTTTCAAAATTAAATGAAAGTGTCTTTTCATCGTATCTCTTTGTGAATGGACATGAGTGTTGTTTTCCTATATATACCAGTCTTCCGAACGAATTATATAACTACTTTCTTGTTTTTCTCTCGTCTCTTCACTCTCTTGATTTCTAAAGCAATTTCCCTCGAAACTCCATCGAAATTCAGCTAGAATCAAATTCAATCATTACTAGTTTGATTCTCTTTCATATACTCACTAATTTCTCTCATCTCACTCAAGATCAAGTGCTATTCAAGAGTTATAGGATCAATTATAATGAAGATCGAAGATCCGATTCTGTAAAATCTACCAAATCATACTCTTATACTCTGTAGTGTGCTTGGTATCCTTGAAACCCAAGTACGTATGATTATAGCCTGATTAAATCAATTGGGTGTGCTTGGTAGCCCATACATCTAATGGGTGTACTTGCGGTCTGGAAATCTAATGGCTCTACTCAGAGGTCGGGATTTTGGAAGGTGTGTCTCGTATCCTTGAAATTGAGATTGTGTTTGCATTTACTAGCTAAAAGAAATACGTACAGGGAATTGTGCTGGATTAGATGTAGGGTAACTCCGAAGTAGTATAAAATCCTGGTGTTTTCTTTCCATTTTACTTCTAATGCATTTACATTTATTTGTATTTTGATTCTGTGATAGTTTTTGTGATTGTTAATTCCATGATTCAAGTAAAATATTTAAATAATTTAAATAATATACATATAATCCATTATACACTAATCGCCCCGCTCTAGTGTTAATTTAGCCTTCAGATCCCTTGCATCACATTGGAAAATGTACAGTATCTTATATAATGCAACTTATATACTATTGTGAGAGTATGTATTAATAACTATACTAAGTAGAGAAAATTAACAGAGTATAAGTAAAATAGATAATAAAAGCGAGCATAATAGATATTTTATACTGGTTTGGACCTCCTATCCTATATCCTATCCTGAAGATCCCCTTTGGTATTTCCTTCGACCAAATAATCCTCACTTCATCCAGAGGAATATGCTAATACAAAATTATTTCTTTGACTCTCGTGTGTTCCAAATAACACGGATTTTGACTAATAGTATAATTCTTCCTATGATATCCTTTGAGTATGCAATGTGAATACTTTGAGTTGTAGGAAGTGGTTTAACTAAAATGTTATTTTGATTATGATAGATTGAGAATATGTAAGCGAGAAATGCACGAATTTGTAAATAGAAAGTTAATAAGAAATAAAGTGAATAGATTCTCTACAATTCTCAACCTTTGAAGTATTTATAGGTTTAAAGAGATGTAGATGAGGATTTGCTGTTGTTAAATAAACTCTATATGTTTTAATGCCAGCAACCATAGAAGAAGAGAATCAATTAATATGAAATGAAACATCCTTTCAGATTAGAGCAGTTTCCAGATGATTGACGTTTGTGGATTTTCCACAGATGTCTGTGGCATTAGGAAAGAAATTTTCGAAACTATTCACAAACGTCTGTCGCTTTTTCATAGACGTCCATGGATGGCATTTTCAGGTCATAAAATTTTTCAATGCCAACGTTGAATGTTTTTAGTGCTAATTCTGCGTATATGAATTCATGTGTGTATATATACTCAAGGAAACTTTACAATATTTATATAAGACTCTTAATACACTAGTATCCTTACTAATCATAGCATGGTCCATAAGTCTTTGTTTGTCTTCGAGTCCAAATATCTTTGAGCATGATGATATCTTGTAGTATATACCTGTAATCTTGATAAGATATATAATATATGTGATTGTATAGCTGTTGTCATTGAAACCATAGAATGTAGGTTCTAACATTCTCCTCCTTATCGATGATGACAACTATACAATCGTTAGTTATATAAAGTAACTCCCTCTTAATTTTGTCTCCCCTTATGTATATGCATATTTCCCCCCCTTTGTCATTATCAGATTAGAAGAAAATAAATTATACACATAAAATAGATATATAAACATAGACATGTCAAACAAAAACTTGAACATAAGACAAGTTAAAGAGAACAAACACTAGTTTTAAAAAGAGACAAAAGTAATACAAAACGAAATAAAAGTTAAATAGCATAGTTTAGAAAAGAAAGAAAAGAGAAAATGTACGAAGCTAGTTATACCAGTTTGAAGAATAGGAAAATCCACCGTAATTTTGATAATATTCCTAGTATGCGGATGGATCTTATTTATATTTGGTTGGCCATTGAGTCCGATCATTATATTCTTCTTTTTCTTGAATTGAAAGCACTTGGAAAGCCATGTAATGTTGATGGTGTGATTGGTGAGGGTTGGACAAGGACATATCATCACTATCTTCTTCGTCCTCTTCAGGTTATTCTTGCATAATATTCTTGCCTTTATCTTAAGAAATTCTATCATGAGAGGCTTGAGGATGATAGATGGGTGTTTGTGTTCGAGGTGGTGTTGTAGGTGAAAGAGAAGATGATGATTGAGAAGATGATCCACCACGTACTTTTCTTATTAGTTTTCCTAAAGTGGAGATGACCATTTCAAAAGTTTTTTCCATCTTAATCATTCTTGTTGAAAAAGATCGTTCCAAACTAGTCATTTTACTGTTCAAAGTCTACTGGTTGACCATGATTAATTTTTGACTTCTAAGCGTTAAATCACGGATGGATTCATTTTGTATTTGTTAAATGCGAGCTTCTTGAATTCTCAAATTGGAATAGTATTCAGCAATATTACTAGAGGAGCCAGGTTGATGTGAAGAACGAGCTAAATGAGTTTTTTGAGGAGCGGTAGGAGGTTGAGAACCCTGATACATGTGGTACTGCTTCTGCATCGTCCATCATGCAAGCGATATGATTGGAGATGGTCATTCATGAAGATGCATTAAAGACGAAAATCATATACCACTCTCTTTGTAGGTATTTCTTCAAAATGAGAAATATAAGAAGGTACCCTGAGACCATGAAAGAGATGCATAATATATGGAACTTATATAATTATGCATCGGTGGTGAGACCAAAATCTTTTAGTTTCATCATGAATAAATTTAGCCCAATTTAATTTTATACTACCAAATATAGATCATTTTTGTATATTTTTTCATGACTTCCTAAGCGGGGAATTATTGTATTGATTATCACATGATTTAATAAACTAGTTTTTGGGCATAAACAAACGGATTTCCACTATGACATTATATCCTCCCAAATTTGATGTGTTATTTCGTCACGTGGAAAATTTCTCTAGTTGGGAATTTCTTCTAAATCGAGTTTAGTAAAGGAACAATCCAGTGTACGACCAATTGTATTTACATTAATTTTCAAACACAATCGAAAACACTTGTCCATAACCAACCATCATCATTCTCAGGCATCCGAATATCATTACTACACAAGTTTGCATAAAAAAGAAAGATGGTCAATCGATCAACTTGTACCTCGTTTTTGTCAGAATTAATTAAATATCGACAGCCATGGGCTATGATGAGTTCTTGAATTCCATATTATCTAAACCTGCACAATCTGTAGAATGGACCGGAATGAAGCTTTTTTTATTTAATACTTCAAATATCTCGTTTGCAATTACGCTATCTTGTAGCCACTCTTGAGTGTGGGCATCGATGACAAATGGGGTTTGAGAGGATGAAAATTGACCTTTCTTCAAACTTTTGCTGGCGGGAATTTTTGCGTTGGGAGCCATTTATGAGGAATTAGAGTTTCAGAAATTAGGGTTTAGATTAGATTTAAAGAAAGTTTCATAAATAGTTGAAAGGAGGATAAATACGAATATATAGGTGCTGTTGCAGGTTAAAACCGAGGTAGATGACAGACTTTTATGGGGTTATCACAGACATATGTGGTTTTAGGAAATATTTTCCCAAAACTAGTGACAGACGTCTGTGGGGTTATCAAAGATGTCGGTGGTTTCAGGAAATATTTTCCCGATACTAGTGACAAATGTCTGTGATTTTTTCCACAGACGTCTGTGACATGTGTTCGTAGAATATAATTGTTTTTAAATATGAAAATGTTTAGCTTTTATTTAAAAAAAATTCATACAACAATATATATATATATATATATATATAAAATTACAATATCAAGTAAATATTTTAGACGAAATGCTGTTATAATCTTAGTTTTTGTTAGAGGGATCGGAATTTGTTTGTTGTAAGTCTCATGAATTTGACTCAGACTTTGTTTCTTCAACTAACAGCCTTAGCAGAGACCAACTTAGGCTAGCTGGAGTATCAATCCAGTCTTGGTTTGATGGCCCTGGCTCACATAAATTTCTTGGTGTAATGTTACAAATTTTTCTAGAAGTTTCTTGTAAACAAGAAGATTTTTGATGTATGCATTTTTTGTTGGTGAATGACCACAAATTGCTAAATACATTTTTCGAGAAAGTTAAGATGAGATCCTTGACATCGTTGCTCATAGTAGATTTCTCATTGAATTCCCATCATTTCTTGTTGATAGTGATATATTGCATCATCTTTAGTGTTGAGAGATGTTGATTCTGGATCAATTGACCATTTGGCTCTCTTTTCCTTAGGAGAAAATTCAGTGTGGTACGTAGGTAATGAAATAATGTTTAGAGAGGCTAATCGAATTGATGGAGGTGTGGATTTATTTGGTGATACGTAGGTGTTATTCGATGAAGGTGAGCAAAAGTCGATAGTCGAATAAGTGGAGTCGTGATCAGAAGGCATTGAATAGAAGCGGTTTGCAAATGGAGGTTGGAAAACATGTACGTATTTAGTTTGTAGAAGAATTTCTTTATATAAAAGTTGTTTACTATTTCTGGAAGTTTATTTGTTAGGGTAGTGAAATTTTAACCATAGAAATTTAACATAAGTTAGCTAGTTTTTATAGGGATAAAATTATTTGTAAACAATCTTATAAAATTATTTCATGCATCTTATTTGAGTTACAGAAATTAAATATATTAGTTTATTAATTCATTTTAAGAACAAATTCCTAGGTCTTCTCTTAGCTTTATAAAGTTAGTTCGCTCAATGGTGTGGTAAAAATATCCGTGATTTGATATATCGGATTTACAAATTCAAGTTCTATAATTCCTTTTTCAATGTTATCTCTTAAGAAATGGTGACAAATATCAATGTGTTTTGTTCGAGAATGATTAATAGGATTTTCTGATAAATTTATAGCACTAGTATTATCACAATATATGGAGAATTTGCTATGATTTTACAAAAATCTTGAAGAGTTTGTTGCATATATATTACTCGTGCACAGGATAAGGCTGCTGATATATAATCGTCTTCACATGTTAAGAGAGAGACACGTTTGCATTTTACTGAACCATGAAACCAGAGACTGACCAATGAAATGGCATGTGCCACTCATACTTTTTCTATTTGTCTTGGAACCTCCAAAATCTGTATCACTGTATGATACGAGTTCGAAAGAGCTTCCTTTAGGATAGAAAAGTCTGTATTCTTTGTTGTGGGTTAAGTATCAATGAATCCTTTTAACCACTCGATGATGTGACTCCTTAAGTTGTGCTTGAAATCTTGCACATAAACATATGCTCATCATAAAATCTAGTCCACTAGCCATTAAGTATAACAGAGCTCCTATCATACTTGAGTATAATTTTTGATCAAAATCTTTTCTGATGCAGCCCAGCCTGATGTACTATTAGGTCGCGAGTGACCTAATGGGGTAACAGGAAAAGAAGTTGCAGTGCAATCTCGAGTCACCATAGGTCGTGAGTGACCTAACGTGTTGAAGGATAACGAGCTACAAAAGATAGGAGAAGCTGAGGGGGCAAGGCAACGACCTAGGGATGAAGACGAGCTAACTGTGCCGATTCACGACCTAAGCGAGCTAGGCCGCATTCACACATACCGCACTAAGTTAGGTCGCTCAGGCCTTGAGTCGCGTAATGATGTTACGGCGCAAGTCGTTGTGTTGTATATATGTTATGATGTGTGTTGTAACTGGGTAAGTCGTTTTACATAAGTCGTAGGTCGCGGCCTACTGTGTTGTACTCTGTTGTGTTTAGGTCGCGTAGTACCGCTATGTTGTACATATTAGGTCGTATGTCGCGTATGTTGTTAACTCGTATAATGGGTTGTATGTGTTTTCCTTTATGTCGTAACTCGTAGGGCGTGTATGATGTAATCTGTTAGGCCATGAACGACCTAAGTTAGGTCGGTGGGACTGAGTCGTGTGAGTTGTAGCCTATAAATCGGCATGTTGGGTCATTTGTAACTCTTGGTTGATTTTTGAATAAAACTTTGTTTGAGTGCTTTGTGCCTCTTTTGAAATTGGTAGTTGAGTGTGATCTCCTATCTCCACTTTCGGTTATTCGAGTGCGCTCGAATCAACGATTGTTGAAGCCAATTCACGGTATCAAGTGCGCTTGATCAACGTTCGAAGAATTGTAGATCTTCTCTCACGGTATCGTGCGCGATCAACGTGTCGAAGATAGCTAGAATTCGGTATCTTTTGAAGATCAACGAGTTTGGGCATTCGGTATCTTTCAATCCATCGATTTATATTGATTCATCTAATTGTTCTTCGATTAGTTTGACACGAAATCTACATTTCGTCGTCAATCCGTAATATCCGCTGCGTCATTTTGGTATCAGAGCTAGACTTAGCCAATCATAGCTAAGCCGAGTCTTGGAGCCAAGGAGTTTAAAGTTTGGTGTTCATCGTGTTCATCGTGAAGTTGCAACAAGTTGGGAGTTTTCGATCCATAACATTTTGGATCAAAGTTTGGAAAGTGTTTGAATTTTGAAGAAGAGTTTGAAGTGTAGGCCGAGCATCACTTTGTTGTTCAAGCCGAGAATTGAAGTATCATTTGGTATCATTTGTTGAAGTTCATTTTGTGTTCAAGCCGAGAATTGAAGTATCATTTGGTATCATTTGTTGAAGTTCATTTTGTGTTCAAGCCAAGAGTTGAAGTTTGAATTTGAAGTTGTATTTGTTGAAGTTCTACAATACCGCCGAGAAGAGCTAATCGTCATCAAAATGTTGAAGATTTGTATAAGTAAGAAGATGCTGAACAGATGGAACAACGAATTAGCAATAAATTCGATGAGAAGTTGGATGAAGGCATTGGTAGGTTGGAGAAATTGATGATAGATATGAATCAAAGGAGAAGGTCGCCAAACTCGAACCATGGAGGAAACAGAGTTTCGCCATCGGTTACGGAAGCGAGGAGGGTGTCGCCACAATCTTTTAGAGATAGAAGAGAAACATCAATTTCATCGAGAAGAGATCACCATGAATATAGACATGAAGAGAGAAGAACTCCACGTGAGTTCGAAGATGAGCCATATCGAGATGAAGAGAGACATAGTAGAAGAGACATGCGTGATCGAAGGGATGTTGATGATCGAGATCGATATAGATGTACATTTGATTTTGATGAAGAGGGTGATAGAGCCAGCATTCATTGTCGAGATCGAGACCAAGTTCGAAACTCGTATCGGGATGTTGAGGATGACTGACGATGGGAGTCGAGTATGAAGATGGAAATTCCAGAATTCAAGGGTGGAATGGTAGCAGAAGAATTTCTTGATTGGTTGTCTAATGTTGAAGAAATTTTTGACTTCAAAGGAGTTCCTGAAAATCGAAGAGTTAAGTTGGTTGCTACTCATTTGAGAGGTAGAGCTATGGCATGGTGGCAGTAGACTAAACTTACACGGGAGAGAATGGGGAAGTCAAAGATTGAATCATGGGAGAAGATGAAGAAGCTGATGAAGGCTACATTCTTGCCTTACAATTATCAATCACTCATGTATCATAGGTTGCAGAATCTGAGGCAAGGGACAAAGAATGTTAATGATTATGCTGATGAATGTTATCAACTGATTGCTCGAAATGACATTATGGAGATGGAGGAACAATTGACTGCTAGGTTTGTTGGGGGGTTGAGAATGCAGATTCAAGATATGTGAATATGTTTGATCCGAGATCTGTTGCAGAAGCACATCAGAAAGCACTTGCTTGGGAGAAACAAGGAAGACGAGGAGGTGGTGTGTTTCCAAGTTACAATACTCAGAATAAGGGTGCTAGTGGGAGTTCCAATGCGTCGAAAGTTGTCAGTAAACCAGTTGTGAAAGAAGTTGAGAAGGCGAAGGTCAATAATAGTATCAAATGCTTTAATTGCCAAGAAGTGGGTCACAAAAGTAATGAATGTCCGAAGCTGAAGAAACGAACTATGATTGCTGAAGTGGAAGGTGAAGATGTTGGTGATGGTTATTCTATTCTAGTTGAGGAGGATGAACAGGATATCGCGTCGGGAGATGAAGGATGTAATCTAATGATGAGGAGGTCTTGTTTAACACCGAAGAAAGAGGAAGAAGAGGCTAGTTGGTCGAGGAGTAATATCTTTCAGCCGACATGCACTATATTGGGGAAGGTGTGTAAATTTGTGATTGACGCAGGAAGTTGTGACAATATTATTTCTACCGAAGCTGTGAAGAAGTTGAAGTTGAAAACGGAGAAACATCCAAATCCTTACAGGTTAGCGTGGTTAAGAAAAGGAGGAGAGGTGAAGGTGGACATGCGAGTTCAAGTTCCATTTTCTATTGGGAAGAAGTATAAAGACGAGATTTGGTGTGACGTGGTGGAGATGGATGTTTGTCACTTGCTTTTGGGAAGACCATGGCAGTATGATCGAGCAGTGCAGCATGATGGTCAAACCAATAGCTATAGCTTTATGTTTGAAGGTGTTAAGATCATTTTGGTTCCGAAGAAGAGACAGCAAGGAGAGAGCAAGTCAGAAGAGATTGAGGAGCTGAAGACTTTGTTGACTTTGAAGGAATTTGTTGAAGAAGTAGAGGAGAGTCTAGAGGTGTTTTTGTTGATTGGACATGAAACCACTGAAACTAATGAAGTTCCAGAGGAAGTAAAGCCGGTATTGGAAGAATTTAGAGATGTGTTTCCTAAAGAGTTGCCAACGGAGTTACCACCGTTAAGAGATATTCAACATCAGATTGACCTTGTGCCAGGAGCAGTATTACCACACAGACCACATTACAAGATGAGTCCTAAGGAGCATGAGGAACAGAGAAGGCAGGTGGAGGAGTTGTTAGAACATGGACGTGTTCTGGAGAGCTTGAGTCCTTGTGCAGTGCCAGCTTTATTAGTGCTGAAGAAGGATGGTTCGTGGAGGATGTGTACGGACAGTCGGGCTCTAAACAAGATCAATGTGAGATACAGATTTCCTATGCCGAGGTTTGATGATTTGATTGATCAGTTGAGTGGGGCTGTTATGTTCTCGAAGATTGACTTGAAGAGTGGATACCATCAAATTCGTATTAGACCGGGTGATGAGTGGAAGACTTCTTTTAAAACTAGAGAAGGTCTATACGAATGGTTGGTTATGCCGTTTGGCTTGTTAAATGCTCCTAGTACTTTTATGAGAGTAATGAACCAGATTTTCAGACCCTTCATTGGGAAGTTTGTAGTAGTTTACTTTGATGATATTTTGATCTATAGTGGGAGTATGGAAGAGCATGTCCAACATTTACGTGAAGTACTATTGATCCTATGACAGGAGCAATTTTATGCTGCAACGAAGAAGTGTGTGTTCATGACGCACAGTGTTTTGTTTCTGGGTATGTTCCGTCGAAGGAAGGTCTTCAAGTGGATGAAAGTAAAGTAGAAGTTGTCAGGAGTTGGTCACAACCCAAGACAATTACTGAAGTGAGAAGCTTTCATGGTTTGGTATCTTTTTATCGAAGATTCATTCCTCATTTTAGCAGCGTAATGGCACCTGTAACCGATTGCATGAAAGGAAAGAAGTTTGAGTGGTCAAAGGAAGCAGGCGTTGCTTTTGAGAAGATCAAGACATTGTTGACGACAGCACCGATTTTAATATTGCCGGATATTCAGTTGTTGTTTGAGTTACACACTGATGCTTCGAAAGTTGGGATTGGTGGAGTGTTGAGTCAGAAGGGAAGACCAGTTGCTTATTTCAGTGAGAAGTTGTCTGGAGCCAAGTTGAGATATAACACTTATGACGTGGAATTTTACGCAATTGTTCAAGCTGTGAAGCACTGGAGACATTATCTGCTTCAGAAGGAGTTTGTTTTTTATACGGATCATGAAGCTTTGAAGCATTTGCAGGGGTAGGACAAAATTTCATCCAGACACGCTTCATGGGTCGCGTATCTACAACAATTTACTTTTGTTGTAAAGTACAAATCAGGGGTGATGAATCGTGTAGCCGATGCTTTGAGCAGGAGGAATCATTTTTTGACAATGATGAAGGTTGAAGTGACAGGATTTGAACTATTGCCAGAGTTGTTTGAAGAAGATCCTTACTTTACGAAGATTGTTGAGAAAGTCAAGGATGGAAATACTGATGAGTTTATATTGGTGGATGGTTTCCTGTTTAAGGGAAATCAATTGTGCATACCAGAAGGAAGCTTGCGAATGAAGATTGTAAAGGAGTTACACGAAGAAGGCCATGTGGGTAGAGATCGCACTTTGCAGTTGATTTCTCAGTCTTACCATTGGACATTGATGAGGCAGGAAGTTGAAAAGTTTGTGCGTAGATGTCATGTTTGTCAAGTTTCGAAAGGGACAGCTACAAATGTCGGATTGTATATGCCTTTACGTGTTCCTACAAAGCTGTGGGTAGATATAAGCATGGATTTCGTGTTGGGTTTGCCGAGGACTCAACGAGGAAATGACTCTATATATGTTGTGGTGGACCGTTTCTCGAAGATGGTACATTTTGTTGCTTGTAAGAAGACGGTAGATGCAGTCCATGCGGCACAGTTGTCGCTTGCATGGTTTACCAGAATCTATAGTTTCTGACAGGGATACCAGATTTTTGAGTCATTTTTGGCTGAGTTTATGGAAGATGGTGGGAACGAAGTTGAATTTCAGTAGTGCTTATCATCCGCAAACTGATGGACGAACCGAGGTTGCGAACAGATCGCTGGGAAATTTGTTGCGGTGTCTTGTGAAGGATAATCTGAAGAGCTGGGATGTGAAGTTATGTCAAGCGGAGTTTGCTCATAATCATGCTATCAACTGTAGTACGGGTTTCAGTCCATTTCAGATTGTATATTCAAGCTTGCTAAAGGGACAGTTGGATTTAACGATAGTACCACAACCGAAGGGGACAGTTAAGCGGGCTGTTGATTTCGTTGATGGGTTGACAGAATGCCATAGAATCGTTCAGGAACGATTGGAGAAGACAAATGAGAAATATAAACAATATGCGGATCTGAAGCGAAGAAGTGTTGAATTTAATGAAGGAGATTTAGTATATGCTGTGCTAACGAGGGATCGTTTTCCTGTGGGAACATACAATAAACTTAAAGCTCGAAAGATTGGTCCTGTTAAGGTTGTGAAACGGATCAATGAAAACGCTTATAGGTTGAAGCTTCCAGAGGATGTGTACACTTCTGACGTGTTCAATGTTAAACATCTTATACCTTATTATGGAGATGAACAATCCAATGGGAAAGAACATTTGAATTCAAGGACGAATTTTTCCCAACCAGGGGAGGATGATGCAGCCCAGCCTGATGTACTATTAGGTCGCGAGCGACCTAACAGGGTAACAGGAAAAGAAGTTGCAGTGCAATCTCGAGTCACCATAGGTCGTGAGCGATCTAATGTGTTGAAGGATAACGAGCTACAAAAGATAGGAGAAGCTGAGGGGACAAGGCAGCGACCTAGGGATGAAGACGAGCTAACTGTGCCGATTCACGACCTAAGCGAGCTAGGCCGCATTCACACATACCGCACTAAGTTAGATCGCTTAGGCCTTGAGTCGCGTAATGATGTTACGGCGTAAGTCGTTGTGTTGTATATATGTTATGATGTGTGTTGTAATTGGGTAAGTCGTTTGTATATAAGTCGTAGGTCGCGGCCTACTGTGTTGTACTCTGTTGTGTTTAGGTCGCATATTACCGCTATGTTGTACATATTAGGTCGTATGTCGCGTATGTTGTTAACTCGTATAATGGGTTGTATGTGTTTTCCTTTAAGTCGTAACTTGTAGGGCGTGTATGATGTAATCTGTTAGGTCGTGAACGACCTAAGTTAGGTCGGTGGGACTGAGTCGTGTGAGTTGTAGCCTATAAATAGGCATGTTGGGTCATTTGTAACTCTTGGTTGATTTTTGAATAAAACTTTATTTGAGTGCTTTGTGCCTCTTTTGAAATTGGTAGTTCAGTGTGATCTCCTATCTCCACTTTCGGTTATTCAAGTGCGCTCGAATCAACGATTGTTGAAGCCAATTCACGGTATCAAGTGCGCTTGATCAACGTTCGAAGAATTGTAGATCTTCTCTCACGGTATCGTGCGCGATCAACGTGTCAAAGATAACTAGAATTCGATATCTTTTGAAGATCAACGAGTTTGGGCATTCGGTATCTTTCAATCCATCGATTTATATTGATTCATCTAATCGTTCTTCGATTAGTTTGACACGATATCTACATTTCGTCGTCAATCCGTAATATCCGCTGCGTCATTTTCCATTTTCATCTTTATCTAAATGTAGAGTAGCACTCATTGCAGTCTGTATGCTTAAGACATTTTCCATTCCGAAGCATTTTAATAAATCTTGACAATACTTTTCTTGATTTATAAAAATTCCATTTTTCTAGTTGTTTTATTTTCGAACCTAAAAAATAGTTTTATTCACCCATATGTGACATTTCAAATTCATTTTTTATAATGTCAGAAAATTCATTACATAACTTTTCATTTGTTGATCCATATATAATGTCGTACTGTATAGTACAACTAATATGTCATTGTTTTCTCATCTTATAAATAAAGTAGAGTCTATTTTACCAATTTGAAAACCGGAATTTAGTAAATGAGTTTTCAATCTTTCATATCAAGAACGAGGTGCTAGTTTTAATCAATATAGAGCCTTTTTAAGTTTAAATACATGATCGAGATATTTCTCACAAACAAATAGCAGAGGTTGTTAAACATGAACCTTTTTTTATAAAGCCGTTTAGAAAAGCACTTTTTACATCCGTTTGAAAAAGTTTAAAATTATGATGATATGCGAAAGCAAGTAATGTTCATATTGCTTTGAGACGTGCTATCGAAGCAAATGTCTCTTCACAATCAATTCCTTCTTCTTGATTATATCCTTGAGCAACAAATCTTGGTTTATTTCAAACAGTGTTTCCATTTTCATCTGCTTTATTTTTAGGAACGGCTCTGTACAAGTTCCCATACGTCATTTCTTTCGAATTGATTAAGTTCTTCTTGCATTGCAATAATCGAAACATCGTCTTTTGATGCTTTTTTATTATTTTTCCATTCAAAATTTGATACAAATGCAACATGACTCATTTGATTTAACTTTTCTCTAGTTGATGCTTTTGTATTTAAATCACCGATAATCTTATTAATTGGATGGTCCTTTAATATCCTAGGTGATGAAGTAATCACGTTATCATTATCTTTATTGATATTATTTTTATTATTATCATGTATAGGTATAATAGTTTTATTTATAACTTGTTCATCATCATCATTTTTATTATTTTTAAAGTTTTCATCAAACAAAACATGAAGACTTTCTTCTATAATGTTTGTTCGTTTATTAAAAATTCTATATGCTTTACTCCGTTTGGACTAGCCAACAAAAATTCCTTCATCAGTTTTAGAATCGAATTTTCCTTGATAGCCTTTTGTATTTAAAATAAAACATTTCGATCCAAATACTCGATAATACGATACTTTAGGTTTCTTTTTGAAAAATATTTTATAGCATGTGTTTTTAGTCTTTAAAACACACATTCGCTTGTTCCGAGTCGCTTTCACTATCATTGTCAAATGAAGAAGACGAATCTAAATCGTCCCATGTTACATGAAAAGCTCTTTTCTTTTTCTTGAAATTTTCAAACTTGGTTTTCATTTTATAACTATTGAGCTATGGATAATTCTTCTTCATATGATCAAATTTGTCACACCCATAGAATTTAACTAATGTTTGATTCGAGGAGTTTGGTTGGCCATCATTTTCAAATCTGGTCATCCATGTGAACTTCTTAAATTTATTGTAGTTTTTGGCAATAAAAACAATCTCATCTTCGTCTAAGTCCGAATCTTCATTACTTGCTTGGAATGATAGGTTTATATTGTCATGATTTTAATCCTTTCTTCATACAACGTCGAATTTCCTATTAGCTCTTCGACTTTGAGTTGAGAAAGATCATTAACTTCTTCAATAGCTAAAACTCTTCTTTCCCATTCATTTATCACAGAGTTTAAAATTCATGTGACTAGATCAAAATCTATGAATTTGACTCCAAGTTCCTTGAGATCGTGTTGAATGGTTTTAAATCTAGCATACATATTAATAATTGATTCATTAGCTTTCATTTTTAAAGATGAAAATTGGTTTTGTAAAATTGAGATTTCTGTTTGCTTGATTTTGTTATGCCTTCAATTGTGTCTTACAAAGTGCACCATATATCATATGAAGTGGTGCAAAGTATGACATATGAAAACTCATTCTTGTCAAGTGAGAAAAAAATACATTCAAAGCTTTGGCATTGTTAGATGCCGCTGCTTTTTTTGCATCAGTCCTAGTGCTAATGTAGGTGTTTGGTGCTTCATATTTGTTTTGAGTTGCTAGCCATATTTCTAAACCATTTTTTGCCATAATATTCTCATACGAGTCGACCAATAAGCATAGTTAGAACCAGTAAATAGTGGAGGATGAGCAGTTGATTGACCTTCTTGAAAAGTGCTTACCATAATAATGATTTTTCAACTATGGGTTGCTATAGATTGAAATGACCATGCTCTGATACCAAATGAAAATGTGTAGGATCTTGCATAATGAAACTCATTTTGTAATGTGAGAATATGTACTGATAATTATACTAAGTAGAGCAAATTAACAGAGTATAAATAAGATAGATAATAAAAGCGAGCACATACCAGATATTTTATACCAGTTTGGACCACCCGTCCTACGTCCAGTCCCAAAGTTCCCCTTCGGTATTTTCTTTGATCGAATAACCCTCACTTCGCCTGGAGGAATTGGCTAAAACAAAAGTATTTCTTTTACAATCGTGTGTTCCAAATAATACGGATTTTGACTAATAGTACAATTCTTCCTATGATCTTCTTTGAGTATGTGAATGTGAATATTTTGAGTTGTAGGAAGTGGTTTAACCAAAATAGTATTTTGATTATGATAGATTGAGACTATGTAAGCGCGAGATGCATGAATTTGTAAACAGAAAGTTAATAAGATATCAAGGGAATAGATTCTCTTACAATTCTCAATCTATGAAGTATTTATAGGTTTAAAGAGATGCAGATGAGGAAATGTTACTGTTAAACAAATATATCTGTTTTATTGGCAGGAACCGTGTAAGTAGAGATGCAATTATTCAATATGAAATGAAACATCCTTTCATATTAGTGTAGTTTCTAGAGTGCAGATGTCTGCGAATTTTCAAAAAATGTCCATAGCTTCAGGAAAGAATTTAGAAAACTATCTGTAGACGTCTGTGACTTTTCCACATACGTCCGTGGATGGCATTTTCAGACTCTAAAAGTTTTCAATGCCAATGTTGAATATTTTTAGTGCTAATTTTATTTATATGAATTCGTGTGTGCGTATACGCTCAAGGAGACCTTATATTGTTTATCTAAGACTCTTAATACACTAGTATATCCTTACTAATCATAGCATGGTCCACAAGTCTTTGTTTTTCTTCGAGTCCTAAAAGATTTGAGCATGATGATCTCTTGTAGTATATATTCGTGATAACCCACAAATCCGTATCCTTTGAATCGACAATAAACCACACATGTCCGACCCAAAAAGCACAGACTTACGGAAAGTCATGAGAAAGAAAAGAAGG
This sequence comes from Allium cepa, assembly GCA_030765085.1. Taxonomy (NCBI): domain Eukaryota; kingdom Viridiplantae; phylum Streptophyta; class Magnoliopsida; order Asparagales; family Amaryllidaceae; genus Allium; species Allium cepa. The sequence continues at coordinate 690,686,783 of CM060942.1, read as the reverse complement.
GAGAAAAGAGAAGAGAAGAAAGAGAGAAGAGAGAACAAACAGAACAATACAGAATCTAACATCGTAGCGGAAAACATATAATATCATATCAATGATCTTTACAAAACAGAAACTGCATATACATACATTGTATATACATCAATCAGAGTTCAACGATCAATCACTATTTATCAGCTTGGACAGTTATAATAACCTGTCCTCACAATTGCCGATAACATAAACAACAAACAATGCACAAAGTGGATAATCAAAACAGACACGTGTATACAAAAATGAAGATCTCCAGCACACCTGCTGAAGCTCCATAAGCACCAAATCTGAACTTGTAAATATACTCGGTCTGACCCGAGCATTGAAAGGGAAGAACACCCGGATCAGTCTGGTAAACCAGCATGAGAAACACACTCAACTGAATTTATTAAATTACCAAACTTTTTTTTTTCAAAACAAAAGTATCTCATAAGACACGCCCACACATAAACATGAACAGTATTTACCTTACGATAACTAAAACATTTCATATCAAATCATCTAATATTATACTAGTGTCTAATACACAAATAATATTAATCATAGCCGAAATTGTTACATTTGATTAAATTCTAGCATATAGCCCAAAATGGGTAATACAATCAAAATGGCAGGCACATAGTGGAGTCTGTATTTCCATACAAATGACCAGGTGAAGGGACTACCTTTCGGTAGTACATCTCTAGAGGAATTTATCGAGGAACATCATAAAGAAACCTCTACCAACACGAGACCGACCTATCTCTGCAACTAGATAGTACCGAATATATCATCCTTCGGTCATTACTGACCTTTTCCGAGGGACTTCATAGCACACAAGCCACAATAATTAACATCTTGAATGTCATAGTGGGAAGAAGTATATCTAGAAGAGGATGATCATATCCTGATGGGAGCGACCCACTTAGCCCTGCTGCATCTAACCCTGTTTTGGTCATTTCCGATTGATGAGGCCTGAGGTAACGATTACCTTTCACATATCACAAATCACATCACTTTGAATGCCACGCGACCATTTCCGTTGACTACTAATTGCCTTCCACAAAAATACAACCCTTGAGCTCATACGTCTCAAGGAGGGTGTTAAACTAAGAGAAGTTGCCTTCTCTGCCACCGCTGATGTACGATTGTAAAAAACAATGTACGTAATCTTTAGAAACGCAATGTCAGAAAAATATCCATACAAGTTGTCCAAGAACAGGACAACCGAAGGTACTTTCCTACCACATCCTGTCGGGAAATCCCTAGGATTAGTAGCGAAATAGTCCTTGCATTGGATATTTCATAACGAAGAGACTACTACTAGATGTATATTGGGATTTTAACCCCAAACGATCAACAAGCAGTCCTCCACTATGAAATCCTGAATATCAATATCATCACAACCAACTTGCACAATCATCACGTAAATGTTGGTCCGAAGTGATTTTTGGATAAACCGATCCCGGTCTCTTCACACCGACAACGCAAAAGCGTTTCTCAACCTCAAATAGAAACTAAGTCTTATAGACTTATCACGTCTCCAACTTTCAACTTGCTATCCTTCGGCCAAGAAGGAAGCTCGATAGATTGAAGTAATACTCCGCACTACATGAATCAACATCTCAACACAAACGATAATCAAGCCTACACAGATGGCTACGTACTAAGTGTACGACTAAATAGTTCCAACATCAAGTCGAAGAACTAAAATTGCCAAATTTGATAGTCGGTTATTTAACTATCAAAGCAACAAACAAATATTTAGCATCATAAGCAATCACTAAGCCATTTTAATTAATCTTTATTCATTAATTCACTTGCCAAATATTCACGTCAAACTATCGTTAAAAAGATATATCCCAAAACCATTTCAACTTTTCATTATTTGGAAAACATTTCCATTTACTTATATCGTAGTACAAGCATATTCACAAATCTCTTTATTTTTAACACTTAGAAAATATTACATATACTTAAATCACGATTAAGTATATAATTTATTCTTTAAGGAAAACATTCTCTTTAACATACTTATTTAGGTCAAAACGAATGTTGCGTAAAACATCGTTACGACAACCCAAAATTACTAGTATAGGGATTCGGTAATTAGATAGATATATTCATCCCATTTATTATACAAAAATTTCTTTTGAATCATTTACTATAACAACAGTGTTATAGTCCATGCTCTTCGTACTTCTCGAAAACGTCTATTTCAACAATGAATGTTGAAATCTATGTATTCGATGCTCACACATTTTAAAAACATCTTCAAACCATTTAGCTCCATTAAAAAATATCACTTTCCAAAACATTTATTTAATTTAAAATATTATTTACTGTCCAAAATCATGAATATATTTCATTTACCAAATTCATAATTATTGCACATTTAATTTAGAAGATAATTCACTATCCAAAATCGTGAATGTAATTCATTTACCAAATTTATCACTTCTATACATTTAATTAAAGGATTATCCACTGTCCAAAATCATGGATGAAATTCCTTTAATAAGCTATCACAATTTACTTATCAAATTCAATTGATTTCGAATTTATAAATTCCATTTATTATTTATGAAAACTTCAATTTACAAAATTCCTTTATTAACAAATTCCATTTATATCTTATTTATATGCCCAAATCAAAAATATAAGTAAATTCACTTATAAATCATTTATTTACAAATTCATTCTTTTATAACTTCATAAATGATAAATCTATAAATCTTATTTACGTATAAGATTCATTTATCACTTCATTTTAACACTTACAAAACTCCTTAATAATCCCATTATTTTGATTTATAAAATATTAATTTTATAAATCTTATATACATACCATTTATAATAAATTGAAAAATCTCTGTTTAAACTATTTACCAAATAGTTCACCTCATATCCCAAAAATGGTCATTTTTATATATTTCATAGAAAATCATAATTTCAATAACATCAAAATTATAACATTTATTTATTTAAAAAAATTTATTTTTCTTAATAATTCAAAAGAACTAATAAGATATCTATTTTGAAAGTCACTTGAAAATAGATTTTAAAATTTGAAATCATCACTTTAACACTTTTAAATTATCAAAAATAGGTCCAATGCTACAACAACACTAAATACATTAAGCATGGCATCCAAAACATTATATATCACATGATAACAACATATATCACAATATCTGTAGATAAAATCAACACTGGTGAGGAATCCAATTGGATCCGTCTAACCTATCACCTGCAACAAATATACATATTATAAAATATGTACAATGTCCGCTTCGAGGCAGACGCGCGTACAAAGAGTCATTCACTCATACATGGGGACGTATAGGTTCTCATCTTCTCAAATAGGTAGGAATATATCAAAATACCAACACACACACACACACATATATATCTCATCCAAACAATCATCAAACATCATAAATAAAATTTATTCTCACTTATATAAAATTATCAGTGAGTTAGAAAGAGTGAGTTGTACTCACTTTGGTTCCAATAGCAGATGCAGTGTTTTATTCCGAATAAAATTAAATAGCGTTTAATTTTACCCAAAATTTACACCAGCTCCAATCAACACCAAACTAGCTCTAAAACGTAGTGCTCGTCAATACGGACCCAACGCAACTTGTATCGTCAAAAAATGGACCTCGTGTGAAGAAGTTATGATGTTTAGAAGTTTATACAAATTAAATTAATATAATATAATTTACCTTTTTTTCTTTTTATTTTAATTCTTCTCAAATCTGGACCTTTTTTTGAAAATAAGATCGTAGTCGTTGCTTTTCTTTCTTCTCCCCTTCCGTTTACATGCAACATGAATGCAAATAACCCATAGCCATCATCGATTCTTGGATTTTCACGACCCCCTCTACCATTTATACAACGATCGGCTATAGCATTAGAACGACCATCACAAAGTCCACCACCGCCTGCAATATGGAAGAGCTCGGCCCCATTGAAATCTCGAAAATCATGCCCAAACGTACGACTTCACAAGCCATTTCCTACTCGATCGTTGCACCATGGCTAATCTCGACCGTATGGATTGAAAGATTTCATCTAGCTCTACAACGTTGTAGTTGAGTGTTTCTTCTAATTGTTAATGGATTGAGGGAGCTTAAAGGAAGAAAAATTAAACGATTATGGCCATCAAAATATAAAATAGCAGCTGACCTAGGTTTTGTTTGGTTTTGGCAAAATGGAAAAAAGTTTGGCTTTTTATAGAAAATTTCACGACACTATTCATCGTCAAATTTTTTGAACTCCAAATGAAGCGTGCCGCCTGACATTTATAATATTTTACCCATATTTCGACCATAATGGAATATATATTGGGAGTGAATTCGATCGTATTTGGAAGATAGCTTTTCGAATCGACTTATTTAAATTAGAATTTTACTTAAACAAATTTCTACACGCTTCAGCTTGCCACGACTAAACCATAAATCCAATTGACACGAAATTTGAAATAACAAATAATATAACATTACGGATCTAATGAAACTAGTTTCGGTGAAATCCGAGACATTGTGAAAAATGGTTATTTTTACACGTTAATTAAATATTAAAATATTCAATTTCTACAATTTCGCTTTTAAATAAATTTTAAAAGTTCCCTAGCATCATTCTAATTCAAATAGAATTTAAAACAGCTTTATAAATCATTTTCATTCATATTAAATCCAAATTCCAATTGTTTCTACAATTTCAAATATTAAATTAATAATTTAATTGTCCAATTAAATCCAGACATTTGAAATATACGTTATTCAACTTATAAAATTAAGTTATGAATATTTAAAATCAATTAAATATCCCAATTTAAATGGCTAAAATTCTGGGTCGTCACAATATCTGTAACCTTGATAAGATATATAATATATGTGATTGTATAGTTGTCGCTGAAACCATAGAATGGAGGTTTTGACAACATTTGGTATCAAAGTATTGGTTTTCAAAATATTCATATTCTAATTTTTGAAAAAGTTTCAATGGAAATTTTTGATAATATTTTTAACACTGATTTCGAAAAGATAAATTGCAAAATCATCTGAATGTTGTTCCGTAATTTGCATTTATTCATTATAAAAAATCACGTGATCTTTTCAAAAGGTATGAATTGCCAGAACAAATGTGTTACATGGCTTTTGATGAATAGACACTCGATGATCAAACTCTATAGATCAGAAAGGACAAATTGATATTGGATGGTGGATGCTCAAGGCACATGACTGGATATCCGGAGATTTTAAAAGATAAAGTTTACAAAGATGGTAGATCGGTAAATTTTGGAGACAACTCTAAAGGATATTTGATTGGCATTCTAAAACTCCTACTATTTCTAATGTTTTGTTAGCTAGGATTTTAAAGCATAATCTATTGAGTATTAGTCAATTGTGTGATAAGGGTTTCAAAACTAAATTCATAAACGATAAATGTCACATCTAAGATAATGAGTCAAACATTATCTTTGAAGGTATTAGGAAACAAAATATCTATATATATTAAGTATGAAAATATCAAATGATAATTTGTGTCTTTTGGTAGAATCAGGTGATCCTTGGATTTGGCATAAAATATTTTGTCATTTGAATTTAATTTTTTTTTCTAAAATTGCAAAAAATGATCTAGTTAGAGGTCTTCCCAAAATGAATTTTAAGGTCAATACTTAATACGATGCATGTCAATAAGAAAAGCTTAGAAAAAGTTCTTTTAAATCAAAATATATATGATTTCTACCTCTTAAACCCTTGAACTTCTTCACTTAGATCTTTTTGGTTCCACACGATTACAATCTATAAATCACAACAGATATGTATTTGTAATCGTAGATGGTTATTCTAGGTTTACCTCGACGATTTTCTTAATACTTAAAATTGAAGCTTATGTAATGTTTAAAATCTTTGTTAAAGGAATTCAAAATCAAATGTATGGTAAAATTAAAACTATTCGGAGTGATCACGGTGGAGAATTCGAAAATAATTTTTTTTGAGTTTCTATAATAAGTAAGGTATAACTCATAAATTTACATTTTCAGGAACACCAAAACATAATGGAGTAGTAGAATGTAAAAGATAAGATAATTCAAGAGTGCATTAGAACTGCACTAAATGATAGTAATTTACTTAAATTTTTTTGGGTTGAAGCAGTTGGTACTGCATGTTGCATATTAAATAGAATTTTAATAAGACCAATAGCTAAGAAAACGCCATTGAATTATTATATAATAAGACGCCTAAAGTATCGTAGAGTTTTCAGTAGTAAATGTTTTGTTTTAAATACTAAAGATAATTTGGATAAATTTGATGCTAAACCAGATAAAAGAATCTTTATCGGATATTCCAATAGAAGTAGAGCTTATATAGTTTTCAGTATTAGAACTAATACTATTGAAGAGACATTACAAGTCTCATTTGATGAAAATTTTAAAGTTTGTAATCCAAATATAGATGAAGAAGAAAACATTGACAAAAATCAGTCCCAAGACCTGAGAATCAATTTACAAACAATGATGTATGGGAATTAGTCCCAAGACCTGAGAATAAATCCATAGTAGGAACTGAATGGCTATATAGATTCAAAATGAATGAATAAGAAGAGGTTGTGAGATATGAAGCTCGATTAGTTGCATAATGTTATTGTCAAAAAGGGGGAATATATTTTGATGAAACCTTTGCACCCGTAGCAAGATTAGAAGCTATACAAATTTTACTTGCTTTCGCTAATCATAAGAATTTTAAGTTATATCAAATGTACGTTAAAAGTGCATTTTTAAATTGTTTTATTAAAGAATGTAGAACAAACCACACTTTTTGAAGATGAAAAACAGTCTAATCACGTTTACAAATTAAATAAGGCTTTGTATGGTTTGAAACGAGCTCCAAGAGCTTAGTATGACGTACTTAAATCCTAACTATTACAATAAAATTTTGAAATAGGCAAAGTAGATAGTACACTTTTTATTAAAAGAGATAAAAATGATATTTAGATAATACAAATATATGTAGATTGTATCATTTTTGGATCTACCAATGATAAACCAAATAAAGATTTTTCAAAAATAACGACTACGGAATTTGGAATGAGTAATATGGGTGAACAAATTATTTCTAGGATTACAAATAAAACAACCAAGTAATGGAATTTTTATTTGTCAAGAAAAATATGTAATGATTTAGTTAAGAAATTTGGTATGTCAAGCACAAGTGGTAAACCAACTCTCATGGCAACCAGTGAACAAGTAAATAAAAAGACAATACAAAAGATGTAGATCAAAAATTATATAGAGGAATTATTGGATCAGTACTCTATATAACTACTAGTAGACCTGATATAATGCATAGTGTTTGTGTCTGTGCAAGATTACAATCTCAACCTAAAGAAACTCATTTAAAATCTGTAAAAAACGAATTTTGAGATATGTTAATAACACATTTGACTATATACTCATTTACCCAAAATAAGACACCTTTGAATTAATCTCATATAGTGATGCTGCCTATGCTGGTTGCAGATCAGACCGAAAACGTACAAGTGGAACTTGCCACTTTTGGGAGACTCTTTGATTTCTTGGTTTGGTAAGAAACAAAACTCTGTATCTCCATCTACGATAGAAGCAGAATATATTTCAACAGCTTTAGTTTGTTCACAAGTTATCTATATGCAACAAACATAAGATTTTGGTTTAAATTTTACTAAATCACCAATATACTATGATAATACAAGTGCGATCAATCTCTCTAAAAATCCAACTCATCATGCTAGAACTAAACATTTTGACATAAGACACCATTTTCTACGAGATAACGTAAACAAAGATATAATATCACTTGAATTTATAAACATTGAAAATCAAATAGCTGATATATTAACAAAACCATTGAATCAAACATCCTTTACTTAGTTAAGAAAAGAGCTAGGAATTTGTTCTCTGTCGAAAATATAAAATTAGTGAAGTAAAAATTATAAAATATAAAGAAAAAATAATAATAAAAATAGTACTATGTATAGACATACCCTATCCTATATAACGGTAAAATCTGTTTTTTTATTTTTCCTCCAAAATTCAAAATGTTGGTTATATAATACCCAAATTCCAACTTTCTTCTACATTTTTTTATATTCTCTCTATTTTAAACTTCTGAATTAAATAAACCATGGCTTCCTCTAATCCCAAACATTCTATAGAAAAGAATCCGTCATTTTCCCCCTTCTCCTACCCAAGGCCTCATCCGAAGCACTACTATAGCCAAGATCACTAAAATGGAGGGTGAAATAAAGATTATTCTACAAATGCTCATTGAAATTCAAGTGGTGAAACTTCGTATGACTTAGAAACAAGAGAAGCAAAGCAGAATTCTTCGCAATTTGTAAAAATATCTATTGGATAATCCTACAAATCCAATAGTTATTGAATATGAGTTTGCAAATTTGACTATTCATAACCTCATTCAGGGCAGTGATGACAAGGAAAAAGGAGACAAAGAAGAAGAAGAGGACAAACAAATGGAAGAAGATGATAAAGTACAATGCATTGGAGACGTTTGTTTCGATCGAGATGGAAATCTCGTCAAACAAAAATGTTTTTCCTTTATTATCATCACTGCCTTATTCACAAATCCCTCATCATTGGGAAATCACGTTAGGATAGTAGTTCATTTGATTTGATTGTTTTAATGTGTGGTATGTATATTTGATTTGATTTGAAAGTTTTACTTTGTACATCTATGGATAGTTTATGGTTTGGTTGGATTATGATTATGTTGTATTGTGATACTGAACTAATATATAGTTTTGTATGGTTACTATTAATGATTTGTTTTATCACTCACCATTTCTTATATATCATTCTTATCGTTATTACTATAGTATCTTAGATAGAGGGAGTTATATTTTTGGTTTGTTTATTTTGTTGATGACAAAAGGGGAGAAATATATAAAATCTAGGTATAGATTAAGGGGGAGTATTGTAACCCGCGGGGGTTATAATATAATTTATATGCAGAGTTTTCATCATCAAAAAGGGGAGATTATTAGTACCTCAGATGTTGGTTTTGATGAAAACAACTATAGGACATTATATATGTTATCCCGCCTTTAGGTCAAGGACGGGATATCAACAAATTAGCTGGAAAGGATGGATGTCAGCATCAGAGATCGATTGAAAACAAGGCTATGATCGATGTCGTCAAAATTTGATCGAGCTCCAATCAAAACGGGATTGATTGGGAATGATGATCAAGGCTGGGAGAGGCTACATTTCAAATTTCAAGTCAATCGGAGTTCGTATGCCCAAGATATGATCGATGCAATTCTAGCAGCCAACTATTCGTATCCATCAATCCCCTACTATTCGTATCCATCAATCCCCCATTGTTGGTATCCATTAATTCCCTACAGTTCCTATCCATCAAGCCTCCACTGTTCGTATCCATCAATCCCCTACTATTCGTATCCATCAAGCCTCCACTGTTCGTATCCATCAATCCTCTACTGTTCGTATCCATCAAGCCTCCACTGTTCGTATCCGTCAATCCTCTACTGTTCGTATCGATCAAGCCTCCACTTTTCGTATCCATCAACGCAATAGTGATCGATACGAATAGTGAAATAACGATCGATACAAATAGTGCAACATCGATCGAGTACAACAGTGCAACATCGATCAAGAACGAACAGTGCAACATCGATTGAGTACGAATAGTGCAACATCGATCGATATGAACAACGCAATATCGATCGAGTACGCATAATGCAACATTGATCGGATATAAACAGTGCAACATCGATCGAGTACAAATGGTGCAACATCGATCGAGTACGAACAGTGCAACAACAATCGAGTACGAACAGTGCAACAACGATCGAGCGCGAACAGTGCAACAACGATCGATACGAAGGAGACAGCCTTCGAAAAACATGAACTTGCATCAATCATATCTCACAATTTACAAGTCCAAATACTACGATACGGTAGAGCTTACGTACAACCTAAAAAATGTTCATGCTCGATTTCGACTCGATTGGGCAAAATCTTGATCGATGCGAAATTCGTTCGTATCGATCACGGATCGTGTCAAAATCACATGGGATCGATCGCATGGGCCCGTACACGTGCCAGAAGGGGTCTCCTAAGATTTGAGCAAGATATTTGCAGCCTACGCCTATAAATAGCATCCTAGAGCCTACAGAAAAGGGACTTTTGGTTCTTCTACATCTATAATCCGTCGGATTCATCATAGTACTCGAATTTTTCTATTGTAATCAGTTGTAACTCGTTGTAATCAGCAAGAATACATCAATAAAATCATCAAATTCAAAGTGGACGTAGGCTGGATTGCCGAACCACTATAAACTCTGTGTTCTTTACCGCTTTCTTCTTAATTTTCTGAGAGTGTTCTTCATTTTTAATTCTCTACATACTTATTATCTGTGATGTTTGATTGTAAAAGGGTGCTTTCATCAACAATTGGATGTTTGTGATCAATTTTGGCGCAAACATTTTGGTGTTTTCATTGAGAGGGCTAGCACTCAGAAATTCTACAACTTGGACTTCAGATATGAAAGTTTAAAGATTTGGATCTAGAAAGCTATGGCAAGGCAATCAATAAGAATACAAAGAGCTGAAGGGAGTCAGGAGGCTTCCACTGGAGCAAATTAGACCTCAGGGGACGAGATGGAGATGATGATGGAAGCTATGCAGGAGGGAATGCTGAAAAGACATGAAGAGATGATGCAGAACCTACTCCAACAGGCTGGACGAGCTAGAGTACAGAATCAAGTTAACGCTACTGCAGGAGATGCTGGAGATAGTGATTAGGAGCATGGAACAACCAGAGTTCAGAATAGAGCAGGACCATCAGGAGTAACACCATAACTTTGGGGCACTCACCCGGAAGATGTTGATCCAACCTCAGGCAGAATACCAGGCGGAGCTGTTCAACATGGCATTGGTAGAGGAATGGACACTCATCCAGGAGAGCAGATTCCAAGATTCCTTCGTGAACTCGAGGGGCACATCGGAGACAACAGACAAGGGCTGCAGCTTAACGACAGTGATAGATTGAAAGAAATGGTCGGGCGAGCCATGAGAGGCAGACTAGTGAATAGAGATCTGGAAGATGTTAATAGGAGTCCCTTCTCTTCTACGATCTGGCAAGCTAGGAATCCACCAGAATTCAAGCTACCAACATTAGAGATGTAAGATGGAAGGACAGATCCTGCTATTCATTTGACGAGGTACATGCAGCATATGGAAGTACTGAGGGCATCGAAGGAGGTCATGGCATGATGTTTCCCTTTGTATATGACAGATATATCAACGTTATGGTTCAGACAGCTGGAAAATGGCTCTATTGGTACATGGATAGAGTTGATTGAAAGGTTTATGAGATAGTTTTGGGTCCACATAGCCAGACCCAAAAATGTGATGACTTTAACATCAATGAAACAATGGAAAGGATAATCACTTAGAGGTTTCTTGACCAAATTCAATGCGGCAGTAGCCTTGGTGATCGACATGTTCCGTCGATGATTTTGATGGCAGCGGTTTGAGGAATTGCAGACAATTCAGATTTCAAGATATCATTGGAACGGGACCCACTGAGAGATCTTGGGGAGTTCTATCGTGAGGAGGAATGATTTCTAAGGCAGGAAGATGATCAGGCGGAAAGAGAACGGAGAGAAGCTGAAGCTTATGCAGTAAGGGATGAGGTCCACCCAGAGAAGACCCAAACAAAGACGATAAAGGCAAAAGGAAAATGAATGACAATGGTAGCACTTCAAAGAGGCCATGGAGGGAGTCAAAATTTTCTTCTTACACAGATTTAACCGAGACTCTGGAAAGGATTTACTTGGATACTCGAGGGCGCCTCCAGTAATGAAGGCCAGCAAGAAGGGAGCCTTCTGATTACGAACAGGCTTCGGGAAGACACTGCCTATTCCATGAGCTAGATGGGCACAACACAAACGATTGTAGGAATTTGAAGGACATCATTGAGGAGCATGTAAGAAATGGTCATCTACAACAATATGTAAGGAGCCGAGCTATGGCAGTGGAACAGGAGCGGCCACCGCCCACCTCGAATGAAGGTGGAACTGGATCTAGGCAGCAACAGCTTGTTATCAACTAAATAAATTTATGGCTTTGAATAAGTAATAGAGCTCGAGGTATTACGACTAAGTCACTTACACGTGTATGGGATCGAGGATGGTCCCTAGGCATGCTCTTAGGCGATGATAAACCGTGTTGCTCGAGCCTATGAAATCCTGTTTTTCTTTTTTTCGAAAACTTTGGTTTCTTCTTTGGATGTGCAGACATTTATTTGATTTTCCCTAGCTGTATAAACTCTTATTTTGGATGATTGGATTTGGATCAATGTAATATGTTATACAGGTCTCGCGATTACGATCTCGACCGGAGAGACGGGGCAATAATCGCAAATTAGGAGTCCCTTCGTTGGAGAGCAATGGAATGGACTCAAAAACAATATCAAAGTCCTTGGCCGGAGAGCCAAGGGTGGAGAATATCGAAGTCCTTGGCCGGAGAGCCGAGGCCGGAGAATATCAAAGTCCTTGGCCGGAGTGCCGAGGCCGGTGAATATCGGGGTTGTTAGCCAGAGTGCCGAGGTCGAAGAATATAACAGTCCATGGCTGGAGAGCCGAGGCCGTAGAATACAAAAGTCCTTGGTCGAAAAGCCAAGGCCGGTGAACATAAAAAGTCCTTGGCCGGAGAGCCAAGGCCAGAGAGCATAGAAGCCCTTGACCGAAGAGTCAAGGTCAGAGCAGGATAACGCGACCCGGCGAGGCCTATGGATTTAAAGTCAAACCTGAAGAGGTCATGGATTCAGATTTCAGCTTGGGATGAATGGAACCGGAGAGGTCCTGGATTTGGTAAAGGACTCGGAGCAGTCCTGATTAGGATGTCAACCCAGAAATTTTATGGATCTGGCTATTGGATATGGATAGATCAAAGCTTGGTTGATGGAATCAGATAGCTATGGAATTGGCTAGGGATTTGGTTACTAGATTCAGAATTGGACATCGACTCGGAGCAGTCGCGGATTTGTATCAGGATATGGCTGTGGCACTCAGATAGGATGGCTTGGTAATGGATTGGACTAAGAATCGAATGATACGACTATGGATGAAATATGCACTTCGGATGTCGGACTCGAAGCTTTTCAAAACACACCTTCTTACCACATGGCATGTTTTAGGGGGAAAATGTTATCCTGCCTTTTGGTCAAGGCCAGGATATCAATAAATAAGCTGGAAATGATGGATGTTAAGATCAGTGATTGATTGAAAATAAGGCTATGATCGATGTCGTCAATATTTGATCGGGCTCCAATCAAGATGGGATCTATTGGGAATGATGATCAAGGTTGGGAGAGGCTACATTTCAAAGTTCAGGTCAATCGGGGTACTTATGCTCAAGATATGATCGATGCAATTCAAGCAACCAACTGTTCGTATCCATCAATCCCCTACTGTTCGTATCCATCAATCCCCCATTAATACCCTACTGTTCGTATCCATCATTTGCTACTGTTCTATCCATCAGGCCTCCACTATTCGTATCCATCAATCCTCTACTGTTCGTATCCATCAAGCCTCCACTGTTCCTATCCATCAACTCAATGGTGATCGATACGAACGGTGCAACACCGATCGATACGAATAGTGCAACATCGATCGAGTACGAAAAGTGCAACAAAGATCGGTATGAACAGTGCAACATCGATCGAGTATGAACAGTGCAACATCGATCGAGTATGAACAGTGCAATAGTGCTCGATACGAACAATGCAACATCAATCGAGTACGAAAAGTGCAACATCAATCGAGTACGAACAATGCAACAGCGATCGAGTACGAATAGTGCAACAGCGATCGAGTACGAATAGCGCAATAGCGATCGAGTGCGAATAGTACAACAGTGCGAATAGTACAACAGCGATCGATGCGAAGGAGACAGCCTTCGAAAAACATGAACTTACATCGATCATATCTCACAATCTACAAGTCCAAATGCTATGAAATTTTCAATGGAGCTTACGTACAACCTAAAGAGTGTTTATGCTCGATTTCGACTCGATTGGGAAAAATCTTGATCGACACAAATTTCGTTCGTATCGATCACAGATGAGTCAAAATCACATGGGATCGATTGCATGGGCCCGCACAGGTGCCAGAAGGGGTTTCCCGAGATTTGAGCGAGATATTTGTAGCCTATGCCTATAAATAGCATCCTAGAGCCTATAGAAAAGGGACTTTTGGTTCTTCTACGTCCATACTCCATCGGACTCATCATTGTACTCGAATTTTTCTACTATAATCAGTTGTAACTCATTGTAATCAACAAGGATACATCAATAAAATCATCAACTTCAAAGTGGACATAGGCCGGATTACCGAACAACTATGAACTATGTTCTTTATTGCTTTCTTCTTAATTTTCTGAGTGTTCTTCATTTTTAATTCTCTACATACTTATTATCTGTGATTGTAAATGGGTGCTTTCATCGACAGTTGGTGTTTGTGACCAATTTTGGCGCAAATAATATAAAATATAGGTACTAATGTTTTACCAAGATATATATAATATATAGTGCAGGATATTGGACGGGTATTGATTAAGAAGACTGTACAGTATCAAGATGTTGGTATCAAGCTGATATCAAAAGTAGATTCAAGATGCTGATATAAAGTTTTAAGAGTTTAAGAATGAATACTCATGAGTATTGATGTTCATTATTTCAAGATATTCCAGATAAGTTATAGAGTCATATAATTTATGTTAAAATCTTGATAGCACTTTCCTGATCTCTCTTACCATCTCTAATTTTTTTTTTAAATTGTTTTTCAAATATTCTTATTAGATCTTTCAAAATTATTTTACAAAGTTTTATTAGGTTTTAATATGATTAAATATTTATAAAATATGATTGAATGTTTATACAAAGTTTCAAATTATTTTACAAAACCTAAAATTTTCGAAACAATTTTTATTAAGTAAATTTTCAAAATACAAAGTGATATGTCGACATATCCTCTACAATTATGTCAACATACTAGCCGTATTTTTCAAAATTCAAATTTGAATGGAAGTTATAAGATGCAATGAACTTAAGTGATATTTTTACGAAATGATTCATAAAAAATATTGGTGTTAAAGGACATATACTAAGTTAAAGGATTGTGAGAATTATAATACAGATAAATAATCTTTTGGGTGAAAATTGTTTCTTTAGAATATTTTCCTTTAATAAAAATATTTGAAAATAAATAATTAAAGGGATTGTATAAAGAAGCACCTTTATACAATGCATAAAATTGAGATAAAAGTTTATGAAAAGTTTTTGAAAGTTGATAAATACATATATTATATGTAGATCATTTCATAGCATAAATTTTGATCTAAGATCCGAGTTCAGAACTTTGAGGCATTTACACTGGTCCAAAAAAGGATTTATCACTCGATTCTTGACGATGAACATTGATGAGGGTTGGTTAGATACTTGAGTTTTCTATCGTAGTTGAGAGCTATACAAGGAAAGCAAAGGTTTCTAGGCAAAGAGCTTGATTAAAGTCCGCGTTAGAGGATCGGGGGATCGATACTAGTTTGGAAGTAAAATTGTGTAATCGAATAGGAGATCGAATAATATATTTCATGCAGATGATATGTGTACATTATATGGAATTAAGTTTAAAGGTAAATGTTTTGGGCAAATTTTTATTTTGGATAATTTCGAGGTTGAAATTCTTTTAAGTAGGGGAGAATGTAATGACTCAGAATTTGACCACTTTAAAATATACTATTTGAAGTGATTTTAGATATAAAATAGGTAAGGTAATATGATTCAAACAATATTAGATAGGATTTGGAAAGAGAAGTATACACAAAAATAGTAACATTTCCTATATCGACAAAGTGACAAAATGCTGATTTTAGAAAAGTAAGTTTCAATGGTTAAATAAATTATTCTAATTTATTTATGAGTGTTTATATTTTTAAATAGCAATATTAAAATTTATTTTTAATTTGGTTTACATAAATAAATAGTTTAACTAAAACGTCAAAATGTGACCGTAAATCATTTTATCGAAAATCAACGTTTTGTAGATTAAAAGTTGTCGCATCATCATCGCACCTTTATTTTCTTATATCTAAACATATATTCAAACAGAGTAAGTATTAATTAATTCACTAATCAAGTTTACTTTTACTAAACATACTTAGAAAATTCTGGAATATAATTAAGAAAAAGTAAGCACAAAAAGACAAACATGTCATTTCAATATAAAAAGCAAACATCAAATCAAACCAAACATAACTATTATATTCCTTACTTACTTCTTAAGTGAAAATGACATAAAGTATGATTTGAAATGTGATGTTAAGTGTTGAAAAAATAAGATTGCTTAAAAAGTAAGTAAATGGTATTTTGGCCTTTTTACAAAATATTATTTTAATCCAAAACTTTTTCTATAAATAAGCATCCACTTTCTAACTTTTTTTCATTTCTTCTTCTTCCTTTTTCAAAGGTTTTCTTCCACTCTCTAATGGCTTCTTCTCTTCTCTTTTCCTTGCTAACTTTTTCAAAACCATATCAAACAAATTCAAAACACCACCAAAATTTGCCAAAGACCTTAGGATACCGTTAGAACATGGTTTAGCATCTAAGAAGTGAAGAAATGATGGAGGAAGGGGGAAACAGATGGAGGCCAAACCTATGTAAGAGGAGGAGCAAGTTCAAGGAGTTCTGGAGTGAGAAAAAGAGAAGGAGGTGATGGCCGAGCACTAGGAAGTGAGGCAAAGTTGTTTAACTGATGGTTTGGTGTAGTTAAGAGGATTTAGTGAAGCGTTGTTGCATATGAATGCTGGTAAGAAGAATTGGTTAACTTAAGGGTGAGTACTCATATTTTAAATTGCTAATTTCTAAAAATATTTCAAGTTAATAACATAAAAAGTTTATTATATGTTGGATGATTTAATGGATGATAACTTAGTTGATATTATGGTTGATTATATGTTTTTTATATGGATGATAACTTGCTTTGATAAATGATAAGAGAAATGGTCAGTAAGTATAGTTAATTCAATGGAAATTAAATCCGTATAAATGTGTGTATGGAAATTATTTAGTCTCTTAACGATTTTAAAAAAATCTAAAAAGATTGAGAATGATATTATAATAACATAATATTATAATATGAAATGAAAATGGGTATGAAATAATGAAAATATTGTTTTAAATAAGTTAAAATAGTTAAAATGGTTTAAAACAAATATGAAGTGTTTCGGACAATCAGTAGCAATTCACAAAATTGGTCAAAATCGAGCTTGTTGCGTAGCGGCAGTTCGTAAATTTCGACCGATAACTTCAAACTAACGTAGAGAATGATTTATAAGTCGGATTTCTTCGAAATAAAAATTCTTTTGTCCACAATGATAATAGTTTTCCAATGATGAAAGAAAATCAAGATTTCATCAAGTAGAGTTTGAAATATTTCCAAAACAATTTTCTATAAACATTGCGGTTTTGTAGTTCGGAATCCAAAAAGGGACTTCTTTACAAATGATATTTTTAAATGATTAAAAATATGAAATAAATTTGATAAATCTATTAAGATGGTTTAAAAGAGATTTGGAATGGAAAATATGAATTTCAAATATTAAAAAGTTGTTTAAATCAAATAAGCTTATATAGCACTTTTCGCAGCACTTTTATGCTGCTAATTCTTTAACCTTTTGATTATGAGTTTAAACGTAATGATATTTCCTAGGATCAATTATGAATGTTTGTAAAAGGAAAATTAAGAGTTTAAAAGATAATTTGGAATATTATAATCAATTCCAAAATAAAGCCAATAATTGAGTATGCGGAAACGACTAATACCTTTAACCCGCCTGTGAGTTCTGGGAATATAAAACAAGCTGTTTAACTAAGGTTAGGGATGGAGCAACTAGTATTCTGAACTTACTTGGCCTATGTTTTCACTTTTTAGGCGAGGGGTGGAATATACCGAATGGAATGCCTGGATGCTCTATAAGATCATATTTAAGTTTTTCCAAGATAAAAGAAAATAAACAAATTCTTAGAATCTTAATTAACCACTTAACATCTTTTATCGATGATTAATACGAAGGAATTAGGATCGAATTTGGTCGATTCCTATCTAAAAAACCAGGATCGGATTTGGGTGATTCCTATCTGAAAATTCCTTCAAACTAATTTTCGAAATAAAACATATTGAAGACAAAGATCATTGAAGATGAAGATCTTCATGATGTAGTATTACTTGCCATTAGTCCCTGGAGGTGAAATTTACCATATTTAAGGTGGTGGTAGTGCTCTGTTGTGAAAATCTTCGATTCACAAGAATATGATTTGATGTTAAGAAAGAAATCTTTGATTAAGATTTGATGAATGATTTGGGAATATTTTCCCTAAATTAAAAGTTATAACTTGAATGTAAGAAATCTTTGATTAAGATTTAATGAATAATTTGGAAAAGTTTTCCTAAGTAAAAGAGAAAATGATTTGGAATTATTCCAGAATTTAAGAAAGGTTTAAATAAACCAAATGATTTGGTAAATGAGGCTTAATGTTTCCATATACTCTTGAAAAGAAAATGGAATAAATTGAAATGTATATATCTAAGAAAGATATTTGATTTAAACAAAAGATGAAGTATTTGATTGATGATTGATATCCACTTATAAACTTAACATCTTTTAAAGCGATGATTGGCTTCTGACGCAGCGGATTAATCAAACAAAACTTCAATCGATGAAATGTAGCAATCGGTGAGTTGAAGATACCAAAATGCCCAAGTTCGTTGATCCAAAGATACCGAACTCTAGCTATCTCAAACACGTTGATAGCGCACTATACCGTGTTCAAAGATCTACGATTCTTCGCACGTTGATCTAGCGCACTAGATTCCGTGAATCGGCTTCAACAAACGTGGATTCGAGCGCACTCGAATGACGTAAGTGGAGATAGGAGATTACACTCAACTACCAATTGGTATGAAAGCACAAAGCTAACAAAAGAGAGTTTTATTCAAAAATCAACAACCCCAAAAATGTACAACACACGCGTATTTATAGGAGTTACAACCCAACACAACAAACAACACCCAACTCTTAGGTCGGCACCGACTCATCCCTCACGACTCATCTAAGTCGTTGCCGACTCATCTAAGTCGCTGCCGACTCAACAAGGCACGACTCACAGACAAAGCAGGTAATACGACTCAAGACATGTACAGTCTCAACAATACACGACTCAAAATACAAACGACTCATCATACTACACGCTACACTACCGACTCAAGAAAACACTTTAACGACTCAACTTGCCAAGCGACTCACGACTCAACTGAGGCCGACTCAAGCCATTACCGACTCAACATTCATACGATTCAAGCTTCCCAGTTTCTTGCCGCATGTCTCTTCGAGCGACTCAGTTAGGTCGTGCCCCCTTCTCTCCGACTCAAGACTTTCCAAAGATGGAGCTTCCCCTGGCTTTATGATGAGTCGCCGACGACTTATACTACTGTTGTTAGGCGACTTAATCCCCTCACGCTGAGTCGTGGACGACTCATTTCCCCCCAACACCGAACGACTCATAGTTTGGTTAGGTCGTCCCTTTCCTAACGCGTTCCTCTTTGTTTTAATAAGTTGCAAACGACTTGGAGTCTTCGTCTTGGGTCGTAAACTGTGTCCCATAAGTCGGTAACGACTTAAAATCCCCGAGCTACCCAACTCCCAAGCTTCGTTAAATCGGCACCGACTTATGCCTCCACTATCCCGTGACCGACTCATCAAGCATGCACCTCTTAAGCTCATGTACGTCTTACGAGTTAACTTCTGAATTCCCATATGCCTTGCTGCATCATCCTTCCCTGGTTGAGAAAAATTCGACCTCGAATTTGTAAATTCTTCCTCAACAATCTCATTCCCATGATACGGAATTAAGTGTTTGATGTTAAAAACATCAGAAGTATAAACATCATCTGGTAACTTTAATCGATAAGCATTCTCATTGATTTTCTTCAAAACTTCAACTGGACCAATTTTTCGTGCCTTCAACTTGTTATAAGCACCCACCGGAAAACGATCCTTTGTTAATACTGCATAAACCAAATCACCTTCCTTAAATTCAACATTCCGACGTTTCAAATCTGCAAACTTCTTATATTTCTTATTTGATTTCTCCAATCGTTCCTGAACGATTTTATGACATTCAGTCAGCTCATCAACAAAATCGACAGCTCGTTTAACTGTTCCTTTCGATTGTGGGACTACTGCCAAATCCAACGGCCCCCTGGGTAAATTTGAATAAACAATCTGAAACGGACTGAATCCTGTGCTACGATTTACTGCATGATTATGAGCAAATTCTGCCTGGCATAGCTTCATGTCCCAACTTCTCAAATTATCCTGTACAAGACAACGCAACAAATTCCCCAATGACCTGTTAACAACTTCTGTCTGTCCATCAGTTTGTGGATGATAAGCACTACTAAATTTCAGTTTCGTTCCCACCATCTTCCACAAACTCAGCCAAAAGTGACTCAGAAAACGAGTATCTCGATCAGAAACAATAGATTCTGGTAAACCATGAAGTCGATAAATCTCCTTGAAAAATAACTGCGCTACTCGAACTGCATCTGCTGTCTTCTTGCAAGCAACAAAATGTGCCATCTTCGAAAACCTGTCCACCACAACAAATATCGAATCATTTCCCCTTTGAGTTCTCGGCAAACCCAAAACGAAATCCATGCTGATATCAACCCATGGCTTAGATGGTACTGGTAATGGCATATACAATCCTGCATTCGTCGCTGTTCCTTTTGAAACTTGGCAAATATGACATCGCTCCACGAATCTTTCAACCTCTTTCCTCATCGATGGCCAAAAATAAGATTGTGAAATCAACTGCAAAGTACGATCACGGCCCACATGCCCTTCTTCATGTAATTCCTTCACAATCTTCATCCTCAAACTACAGTCCGGTATGCATAAACGATTCCCTTTAAACAGAAAACCATCAACCAACATGAATTCATCGGTACTCCCATCCTTCACTTTCTCCACATATTTCACAAAGTAAGGATCTTCTTCAATAATTTCTGGCAACATTTCAAACCCGGTCACTTCAACCTTCATTGTCGTTAACAAATGACTCCTCCTACTTAAAGCATCAGCTACTCGATTCGTCACCCCAGATTTGTGCTTAACGACAAAAGTAAACTGCTGTAAATATGCAATCCACGATGCATGTCTTGCTGAAATTTTATCCTGTCCCTGTAAATGCTTCAATGCTTCATGATCAGTGTAAAGAACAAATTCCTTCTGAAATAAGTAATGTCTCCAATGCTTAACAGCCTGAACAACAGCATGAAATTCAACGTCATATGTACTGTATCTCATCTTTGCCCCTGACAGTTTCTCACTAAAATAAGCAACTGGCTTTCCATTCTGGCTCAGAACTCCTCCAATACCAACCTTCGAAGCATCAGTATGCAATTCAAACAACAACTGAAAATTAGGTAGAACAAGAATTGGTGCAGACGTCAACAATTCCTTGATCCTTTCAAAGGCAACCCCCGCTTCCTCTGACCACACAAACTGTTTACCCTTCATGCAATCAGTCACTGGAGCCATCACGCTACTGAAGTGTGGTATGAACCTTCGGTAGAATGACGTTAGCCCATGAAAACTTCTCACTTCTGTAATTGTCTTTGGCTGTGGCCAATTCTTGACTGCTTCAACTTTGCTCTGGTCAACTTGAATACCTTTCCCTGAAACAACATAACCCAGGAATAAAACAGTAGGTGTCATAAACACACATTTCTTTGTAGCAGCATAAAATTGTTCTTCACGAAGAATAAGCAACACTTCCCTCAGATGTAGAACATGCTCCTCCGTACTCCTGCTATAAATCAAAATATCATCGAAATACACCACGACGAACTTTCCAATGAATGGTCTAAAAATTTGATTCATCACCCGCATGAATGTACTAGGTGCATTAGACAAACCAAATGGCATAACCAACCATTCGTACAACCCCTCTCTAGTTTTGAAAGCTGTCTTCCATTCGTCTCCAGGTCTGATACGAATTTGATGATAACCACTCTTCAAATCAATTTTCGAGAATATAGTTGCCCCACTCAACTGATCCAACAAATCATCCAACCTCGGCATAGGAAATCTGTAACGAACAGTGATCTTATTCAAAGCTCTACTATCAGTGCACATTCTCCAAGTTCCGTCCTTCTTTGGTACTAACAATGCAGGTACAGCACACGGACTCAAACTTTCCTGAATACGACCCTGTTCAAGTAATTCTTCCACCTGCCTTCGTAACTCCTCATGTTCCTTCGGACTCATTCTGTAATGTGGTCGGTGTGGTAACACTGCTCCGGGAACAAGATCAATCTGATGTTGAATGTCTCTAAGTGGTGGTAACTCCTTTGGCAACTCCTCTGGAAAGACATCTTCAAACTCTTCCAAAACTGGCTTTGCTTCTTCGGGAATCTCAACTTCTTCACTACTCTCTCTCCCAATCAACAAAAACACTTCCGGTTCTTCCTCCACTTCTTTAACAAACTCCTTCAAAGTCAACAGAGTTTTCAATTCTTCAATCTCCTCCAGTTTGTTCTCCTTCTGCTGTTGCTTCTTAGGAACCAAAGTGATTTTAGTACCCTCGAACATGAAACTGTAACTGTTGGCACGACCGTCATGCTGAACTGCTCTATCAAACTGCCATGGTCTGCCCAACAATAAGTGACAAACATCCATATCTACGACATCACACCAGATTTCATCTTTGTACTTCTTCCCAATCGAAAAATTAACACAAGCCCTTCGACACACTTTTACTTCACCTCCCTTCCTTAACCATGCTAGCTTATATGGTTTAGGATGCTTCTCGGTCTTCAAGTTCAACTTTCTCACTGCTTCTGTAGAAATAATATTATCACAACTTCCTGCATCAATAACAAACTTGCAGACCTTTCCCAGAATAGTACATGTCGATTGGAAAATATTGCTTCTCAGCCAACTACAATCCTCCTCTTGCTTTGGTGTCAAACAACTTCTCCTCATCATAAGATTACATCCTTCATCTCCCGACACTTCTTCTTCCTCCTCAACATAAGGTACATTTGAATACTCTGCCTCCTCACCATCATCTGCCTCAACCTCTGCAACCATGGTTCTCTTCTTCGGCTTCGGACATTCGTTGCTTTTGTGACCCAACTCCTGACAATTATAACATTTGAAAACACTACTAGCCTTCGCTTTCTCTGCCTCCTTCACCACTGGCTTTGTAACAGGTTTAGGAACACTAGAACTTCCGCCAACACCCCTTGCTTGATTATTGGAATTAGTAAACACACCACCTCCACGCCTTCCTTGTTTCTCCCAAGCTAACGCTTTCTGATGTGCCTCTGCTACTGATCTAGGATCAAACATATTAACCATATCTTGGATCTGCATTCTCAAGCCCCCAATGAATCTAGCAGTTAGCTGTTCTTCTGTTTCCATGATATCATTCCTGGCGATGAGTTGGTAAAATTCATCAGCATAATCACTAACAGATTTTGTCCCTTGCCTCAGATTCTGCAACCTCTGGTACATAAGTGATTGGTAGTTATAAGGCAAAAATGTAGATCTCATCAACTTTTTCATCTTCTCCCAAGATTCTATCTTTGACTTCCCCATTCGTTCTCGAGTAAGTTTAGTTTGCTGCCACCACGCCAAAGCTCTCCCCCTCAACCTAGTAGCAACCAACTTCACCCTTCGATTCTCCGGCACCTCCTTGAAATCAAAGATTTCCTCCACATTAGACAACCAATCTAAGAACTCCTCAGCAACCATCCCGCCTTTAAACTCCGGAATTTCCATCTTCATACCCGATTCCCAACGTCGATCATCATCAATAACCCGATACGAACGTTGTCCTTGATCTCTATCTCTGTAATGAACACTGCCTCTTTCACCGTCAAACTCATCCTCAAAGTCTGATGTATATCGTTGTCGTTCTCGTCCTCCAACATCTCTAACACCACTCCTACTACCAACATCCCTTCTATCATGATCATCAACATTCCTCCTACTTCGATTGTCAACACTTCTATGCTCTTGACTTCCTCTTCTCTCCCGTTCAGAATGTGATGAAACTCTGCTATTTCCACGGTTTGATTCAGGTGAAACTCTTCTTCGATTCTGACTCATATCAATCATCAATTTCTCCAGTTTACCAATGCCTTCATCGAATTTATCATTAATACGTTGTTCCATAAGTTCAGCTTCTTCTCTACGATACAAAGCTTCAACGTTTTGATGACGGTTAGCTCTCCTCGGTGGCATGGTTGAAAAACTTCCCAAGACTTCAAAAATTCAACACAAGACTTCAAGCTTCAACAAAATAACAAGTTATGGCTCAACACTACACGGCGATGCTTGTCTCGGCTCTCACTAACTCGGCAACGAGTTAACGACTCAAGCAAGATCGGCTCCCACTTGTCTCGGCTTGGCACAAAGTATACACGGCCTCACCTTTCAAACCTTGGCGCGCAACTTCAACAAGACTAAATTCAAACACCTTTGCTCCTTTTGATCCTAAATGGAATGGATCAAACTCTTCAAACTTGATGCAACTTCAATATGAACACAATGAACAACTTCAAACTTCATAAACTTCAAAAACTTCAAAAACTTGGCTCCAAGAATCAAACTTAGCTATGATTGGCTAAGTATGGCTCTGATACCAATAATGACGCAGCGGATTAATCAAACAAAACTTCAATCGATGAAATGTAGCAATCGGTGAGTTGAAGATACCAAAATGCCCAAGTTCGTTGATCCAAAGATACCGAACTCTAGCTATCTCAAACACGTTGATAGCGCACTATACCGTGTTCAAAGATCTACGATTCTTCGCACGTTGATCTAGCGCACTAGATTCCGTGAATCGGCTTCAACAAACGTGGATTCGAGCGCACTCGAATGACGTAAGTGGAGATAGGAGATTACACTCAACTACCAATTGGTATGAAAGCACAAAGCTAACAAAAGAGAGTTTTATTCAAAAATCAACAACCCCAAAAATGTACAACACACGCGTATTTATAGGAGTTACAACCCAACACAACAAACAACACCCAACTCTTAGGTCGGCACCGACTCATCCCTCACGACTCATCTAAGTCGTTGCCGACTCATCTAAGTCGCTGCCGACTCAACAAGGCACGACTCACAGACAAAGCAGGTAATACGACTCAAGACATGTACAGTCTCAACAATACACGACTCAAAATACAAACGACTCATCATACTACACGCTACACTACCGACTCAAGAAAACACTTTAACGACTCAACTTGCCAAGCGACTCACGACTCAACTGAGGCCGACTCAAGCCATTACCGACTCAACATTCATACGATTCAAGCTTCCCAGTTTCTTGCCGCATGTCTCTTCGAGCGACTCAGTTAGGTCGTGCCCCCTTCTCTCCGACTCAAGACTTTCCAAAGATGGAGCTTCCCCTGGCTTTATGATGAGTCGCCGACGACTTATACTACTGTTGTTAGGCGACTTAATCCCCTCACGCTGAGTCGTGGACGACTCATTTCCCCCCAACACCGAACGACTCATAGTTTGGTTAGGTCGTCCCTTTCCTAACGCGTTCCTCTTTGTTTTAATAAGTTGCAAACGACTTGGAGTCTTCGTCTTGGGTCGTAAACTGTGTCCCATAAGTCGGTAACGACTTAAAATCCCCGAGCTACCCAACTCCCAAGCTTCGTTAAATCGGCACCGACTTATGCCTCCACTATCCCGTGACCGACTCATCAAGCATGCACCTCTTAAGCTCATGTACGTCTTACGAGTTAACTTCTGAATTCCCATATGCCTTGCTGCATCAGCTTCGAAGGAACCGGGGTCGGATTTGAGTTATTCCTAGCCGAAAACCACTTCAAACCAATGTATACATTCGAAAGTGAAGACATGTTGAAGATGATGATTATTAAAGACCGTTGATCTTCATAGGGTGAGGACTTCTTGTTGACATTCTCTGGGTCGCTCCCATTATAGAATTATTATAGTAGTGGTCTCCTCATTGTGGAGACCTTTTCAGATTGCAAGGGCTTCTACCAAGTAATAGCCAAGGAAAGTGCCTTCGGTTTCATTCAGTCCTAGAATGAACTTGTAAGGATGAATGTCTGACATTACATTTCTAAGACACAATGTTTGACTTTTACAAATGTACATCTGCTTGGTGGCGGAGAAGGCAACTTCTCTTAGCTTAACACCTTTCTATGAGACATACGAGCTCAGAGGTTGTATGCTTATGGGAGTCAAGTAGTGATAAAAGGAATGGAAGTGTTACATTCAAGGTGGAACCTATTATGATCAAAGCATGATTTTTATAAAAAGCGTGGCTTTGAAGAAATTGATCATTGCCATGGAAGCCTCACTCCGGTTATGATGGGATTCTATGTGGTTAGATGTATGCTTGCATTTCGGATAGCAGTGATTTAGGTTATCCGATGTTCTAAGACCTAGGTATCAGATACGTCTGGGCCTCATGGCATGGGTGCGCGAAGTCCGTGTCCTTGGATGTTATTCGCAGATTGTATCCCCTTTTAGCCATATGTGTTGTTGTATAATGTCGTCTGAGCCTTAGAGTAAGCCTTGGGTACAGATTGATCTTTCCACTAGTTTTCTATCATATTGGAAATCCAATTCCAATATGAGATTTATAGTTTTTATTGTATTCCCAAAATAGCTGTAATGACTTGCAAACATTTCAGCTACCCCGTTTTGGTATCATATATTCTGTTCGGTATATTCCGTTGACCCAGTCCGGATATATTACCTTAGACTTAGTCCGGGTATTTATTCCTTATTTGAATAATTTTATTTGAAAAGTGTTTTCAAAAGAATTTCATCAACTATAATATCAAGTGCATTTTTGTATAAAGTGTTTTGGTTATCATAAGGTTAAAACCCGTCTGTGTTTATGTGTGGGCATGGCCTTATAAGATACCCTTCTTTTCAAAGGTTTTGATAACATCGTCATGATTTATGCATTTAAAATTTCGAATATCTCACGCTGGTTTATCAAGCCTGATCCGAGTATTCTAAATATTGGGTTATGATCCCAGTAGCTTCAGGTTTAGTTGAAGACGGTTGGAGTTTCTAGAGGAGAGCTGGAGATCTTCATCATCGTATGGACATATTCAATTATCCGCAACATCTATTGCATTTGTTTTGTTGTTTTCAGCATTTGTAAGGATAGAAGTTTATAACTGTCCAGGCTGGATCTAAGTTAGACTCTGATATTGTATTTTAAAATTTTCCGCTGTAAAGATTATTATTGAAATAATATATGTTATTCCATTCGTGTAAGATTCTGTTCTGTCTTTATTTTCTTTCTACCCATAATGATTCGCTTATTCGTGCAATTTGAGTTGGACATGTGTGATTTATTATCTATTCAAAGGGTATGGAAAAAAAGTTCGTTACACGATGGATCTCTTATGAGCTTCCATACTCAATTTTGGAGGCTCGTGGGACGATCAGTTGCATTTGGTGGAGTTCACATACAACAGTAGCTATCGGTCTAGTATCGATATGGCACCATTCAAGGCATTGTATGGTCGACCGTGTAATACACTTTCATGTTGGTAGGAAGTAGGCGAAAACCTTATATTCTAGCCAGATATGACTGGAGAAAGTTTGGAGAAGATCGAGATCATTGAAAATAAATGAAGGCTACTTAGGGTAGACAGAAGGGCTACACTGAAACTTTGGAATTCTCATTCGACGATAACGTGTTTGTGAAGATCTCTCGGCTGAATAGTGTTTGTCAATTCGATAATAGAGGGAAGTTGGCACCAAGATTCATGGGTCCTTTTTCGATATTAGAGAGGATTGGGAACCTAACATATAGAGTTGACTTATCTCAGAAGATGATGGGCATGTACAATATATTCCATCTCTCTCATTTAGGGAAGTTTGTGCATGACTCGGGTGTTACAATTGCACTAGATCAAATTGATGGTATTCAACTTGAATCGGAAGCTTTGAGACCTCGTAGGTCAATTCATATTATCAGACGTGACACGAAACAGCTTAGGAGGATGGTGGTGGAGTTGGTGAAGGTTCAATGGAGTGACAATGAAGGCAGTTGCACGTGGGAAACAAAGGAGAGCATGAGGACCAATTATCCAAAGCTCTTTATGTGGAAAGGCCTTTTGCTTATCATGTTTACTTTCGCTTTTGATATCATATAGGATAGTTTAGTATCTGATATGGTCGGCTAAGTATATCAATATTATTGATTGCATGGCTTCATGTTGATGTATGTGATTATCATTTATGATTGTTAGGCATGCATCGTAACTATGATTGATTTTCCTTGATTTATTTAGGGATTTTGAGGGCGAAATTCTAAGGTGGAGAGTATAACGAATTTTATTTTACGTAACGAAGAATCATAAAATATTATTTTAAATTCATATGAAGTAATAAGATTCTATAAATTTGATAAATGTCTACTAGGGACATTTTTCGTTCTTAGATTTTTTATCGGGCAATTTTGAACCTAAAAATCTTGTAAGGCCAATGTCTTTTGATAAAAGATGAACTAGGATCTGAAACCACTTCCATTAGATCAAGAGACTATTTCTCTTTAGAGTGGTTATACTAAGAATTTGGACTTACCATTTAGAAGTTATAGCTATTTGAAGTTTAGACTACTACTGGCTAGACTAATGGGTAATTATCTAAGCCCAAGCTAAGCCCAATAATCCGTTTTGGGATTTGTGATTAATTGGAGATGGTGGAACATATTTAATCATTTCTCCACTCCAAAATAGATCTAAACCACAGTTAATCAATTTTAATCAAAAAGCTCAATGTTTTCATACATTAATCATCTTAACTCCTATTAGTAAGAAGTAATTAGAAAAGGATTTCTTTATATTACTGGTTGCGGTGTCTTGGAATCCAGGCCTCTATCGTTCATCTCAAATTTGGATTGGTAATCAGGAAATTTCGATGTTAGGTGAGTGATATTGCTACTCTCATTTACTATGCATGTTGATATGGTTAAATTATGGTTTTTAAGATGATTGATTTTGAAAGTTGAAATCATTTCAAACTTAAATTTGATGTTAATAATACTCTAAAACAGTATTTAAAAAGATAGATTTTGATATTGATGTGTGTACACCATTTACCAACCATAATTGTCATTTTCTATAAAATTAGATCTAAGATGATTTATGCTATTCAACTATGTTTGGATTATTTTTACGTGTGATATAGAGTGATGCTTGATTTGTGTATGAATTATTTTGATGTGTTTGCTAATTGTTTTGTGTAAATTGGATTATGGTACGTCGTTTGGTGCAAATGGCATCAAATTGCTCAAAACTTGATGAAATTTGGATATGATGTTGTTGAAGCCTTTGGAAGTCTACATAACAAGTTTCAAGTGATTTGGAGTTAATTAGATAACCCAAAATTTAATCATCAAATCAGGTTGGTAGTGGTGAAGTGTGATCGATGGTGACCATATAAAGGGTTGGGTATGCTTCGAGTCATTAGGATGATTTCTTTGGGGTTAAAGGCTAAAGACTTTGGTTTTGACCTAGGAAAAAGCAGGTCGACATAGGCTAGACTTAGCAAAGACTCTGAGGTTTCCTTAGTGAAGCTTTGGAACAAGCATGAGCTGACACAGGAAGGAAAGATTTAGGGCATAGCCAAATTCGAAGAAGGAGAAAGTGCTCGGTGTCGACCAATTTCACTACGTGGTTTTTCTTAGTGTGCTTCAAGACTTGATGTGGAGTACTTTGGGTTGACTTAGAGCAAGGCAAGGTAGAGGAGAGTTTCAAATTAGTGAAGTTTTAGAGTGACCCATAAGGTCGAGGCTGACCATACATGGTTCGTATCGACCACGTTGGGTTATTAAAAAATTGAGTATGGTCTTAGGAGAAACGTGAATGCGAGATTCTAGAGGTTGTATGCATGTGGCCGTGTATCCATTCGATATTCGTCTTTGGCAATGGTGGCATGATGGAGAATAATAGTAAAGGACGTGGCAAAGGAACGACGGTTTGGAACTTTGATGTATTGATTCTTCGATTGATGTGGGCATCTAGAAGTGTTCCGATGATGGCGATCCAATTGATGGAGTTGTGATGATGATCCATCATGGCGCGTCCTAGGAAGGGAACTCATGGATAGAACATTAAAGGGTTCTATCATGGGAAAGTGGAATGTTGAAGGGTTCCGTAATGATGGATGAAAATGAATGGAGCGTAGAAGGGCTTGACACATGTGCGAAGGGATTGTTGACACTTAGTGTTTTTTCTTATGTACTCATAAGAAGGAGTATTGTGAGGACACTCACTGTGGTACTTAGTCGGCTACCTTGAATCGTTGAAGGGATCCATATACCCTAGATCAAGGAAGGGATCCATTGTCAGGCATGGGTTGGTGTTTACATATATAGAAAACTAGGTTTTTTCCCATAATCCCTGGTTGAGGAATGGTCATATGAGTTACCATATATCCAATGCACATTGAGTGAGAGTGAGGATTTTTTGATGGATGCTATGATTTCGATGATTTCTATATTTGTTATTTGTCTCCTTAGGGATGTCATATGACATAGGTATCCAGGATATCGATGTTTAGACATCCGATAGTGTCGCTGGATATTTGTACACCGTATGATGTTATTAGAGTAGCATATTATCAATGCTATATGCTAGCTCTTTGAATGTAGGGACATATCATGTACTACTCTTTAAAATATTACACCTTACTATATCAATTATATAGCATTTTGAGATTAATTATCATTCACACTAGACCGTTGTCTAACTCGATGTTTTATGTTTTGCTTCTTATTATGTCGGATACACTTAAATAAGTAGACTAGATAGTAGGTTAGGGTGGTATGTTGTGCTATACAGATGGACAAGTAGGGTATGCTGCTTTCTCATATTTATTTTTGGACTCATTATTATTTATTCCGTTGTACGATAACATGGAGCCTAGACGGTGTTAGCTATATTATTTAGAGATAGTTTATATTTGATTTTGTTTCCAGTTGTGTAAACTCTATAACTTTGTGTAACTCTGTTAGCCTATGTACTCTAATATTGTGTTCATTTATTTATTATAGTCTCACCCGATTTATATCTGTGATGATTAATATATTTTATTCGATGCGTTGTAGGATATATGATAGTTATATAATTGTTTTATACAGTTTACAACCTTGACAATCGTCCTATGTCGGTGGGGCAACCTAGTAGCGTACTCTACATCTATATGGGGATGCTAGAGGTGAAGGGTGGTTATCACAACGAAGGTAGATAGAGTTCTTGGCTGCATATGACTTTGATATATAATTTACACTAGGAAAGGGAACAAGGTTGACGATGTCTTTAGTAGAAAGTAGTAGAAGTGTTAACCACAATTGTGGAATGAAATGTTTTAGAGGCGTTAGCTTCTTATGTTGTACATTTTAAGTTGAATGCATAGAGCATTATCAGGTTTGGAAGTCTACCCAACACTTGTGGATAGAATTGTTGCAAGAAAAAGAGAGGACCAACTGTTAGTCGGGAGGATTAGGTGATCAGAGATGATTGTAGTTGTCAAGGACCTATAGGGATTTAGGATAGATTTGAAAGGATGGCTTAGAAAGGAGGGGAGGTTTTGGGTCCCAAATGTGGAAGTTCTTTTGAAAGAAATATTGGAGGAAAATTATTCGTCTAAGTTTATGATTCATCCCCGAGGGATGATGATGTATCACTATATGAAGCGTGTGTTTTTTTGAGAAGGGATTGACATGAATATTGGTGAATTTGTAACGATGTCTTAATTATCAACAAGTGAATTCTACGCATATAAAGCCAAGTGAATTACTCCAACCTCTTAAAAGCATCGACTTGGAAGTAAGATTTGGTATATGTGGGTATTATAGATGGACTGCCAAGGCCTAGAGAGGGAAATGATATTATATAAGAAATAGTCCTTAGATTAATCAAGAGTGCCTATTTTATCCCAGTGAAGTTAAAAAGAATGATAACTAGCTTATCAAAGCTATATGTAAAGAATGTTGCGATGATCTATGGGATTATGAGCAATATTATCAATGATAAAGACCCATTTTTTATTAGTGAGTTCCAAAGAAGTTTACAAAGTACATTGAGCACAGAGTTGAAATTGAGTACAACATTCCGTCCGCAAACAGATAGCCAACAAAAAAGGTAAACCAAGTACCAGAGGATTTGCTGAGAGCATGTGTCCTAAATGTTGGAGGATTTTGGGAAGATCATTCCTATTTGGCAGAGTTTGACTATAATAATAATTACCAGTCGAGTATTAAATGACACTGTTTGAAGTGATTTATGGTAGGCCATGTAAGCCGCCCATTTATTGGTTTGATGAGGGAGGTAAAGTCGTTTACTCGGTTTAGTAAGAGATACCGTTAAGAAGACAGATTTTATTCATCCTAGAATGAAAGTCGCATAGTCCAGACAAAAGAGTTATACGGATAAGAGACGGAAGGAACTAGAATTCATAGTATGTGATCATGTGTTCATGAAGGTTTCAGTAATATAAGGTGTTATGGGTTTCTGGAATGCGGTGAAATTGACTCCCAGATATGTAGGTCCATTTCCAGTAGTAGATAGGACAGGTAAACTAGGATATCGAGTCGAGTAACCCAATAATTTGGAAAGTACGCATAATATTTTTCATATTCTGCATTTGAGGAAATGTGTGCATGAACCTAGTACAAAAGTGGAACCGAGAGCGACCATGGATTTGTCCACAGAAACAAATCTGACATATATTTGACGACCGAAAGGAATAATAGGACGTGATATAAAGAAGTTAAGGAACAAAGCTATTAGACTTGTTTGCATCTAATGAAGTGAAGATAAGGTTGATTGTACCTAGGAGGTAGAGGATAAGATTAGAAATACCTATTCCGAATTGTTTTACACATTCATGATATTTAGCAGTGTGCATTGATTTCTCTTGGTATGTACTCGTAATGGCACTAATGTATTTTATGATATGATGCAATTATGTGTTAATAGTTGCACCAATGCATTTTGATTGATGATTGATGAATATATATTAGTAGGGTATTAGTGTGAATGATGTACTTATGTAAGCTTTTTATTAATGGCCAAAGGGCCATTGCTCCAACTTATTCAAAATTTGTGGGATGAATTTCCTGTAAGGAGGGGAGATTGCAACACTTATATTTTGGATGGACATAATGCAGGATTAACATCATAGTAAGACTTATTAAATGGTAACTGAGAGAATTTTATTACAAAATTTACTGAAGGAAAATTTAATTAATCAATTGTCGGTTTGGTTGAGTGACCTAAGGGTAATTGTCGTAATTAAATTCAGCTATAAAGGAGTAAGAAAATAAAAAGTAAATCTTATAATAAAGTGGTTAAGCAATTAGTAAGACTAGGCAAGAATGAATTTTTTTCCCAAAGTTAAAATTATCAAACCTTATACCCCAAAACATATTATTTCTCTTCATTCACCTTTATTTTATAGAAAAAATCAAAATATAAGCCATTCGTCCATTACTAGCAGAAGGAAGGAGAGGAAACTAGACCAAAGACAACGCAAGCTTTCATTCCTAAGTGCTCGACACCTCCTCTTTTTTTTATTCAAGCTCGACAACCTTTATATTTGTTAAACACTTAGCGATCGACATCCTAAGAGATTCGACACCTCTTTATATTTGCTAACTACTTGAACACTTGACGCCCTTATTTCTTTAGAGGTTTAACATTTTCTTGTTAATTGCTGATTGTTTATTGACTTAGCTTTCTTCTGGCTCGACATCCCTTGTCATTACCAGGCTTGACACACTTTCCTTTAGAAGCTCGTCGATAACACACTTTCTTTTAGAACCTCGATATTAAAACAATTTCCATTAGAAGCTTGATATCAACATGCTTTCCTTTAGAAGCTCGATATCAATATCCGTAGTAACATTTACTCCCCTCCTTGTGTAGAAGAAGGGTATTGTACTTAAGTATAATATTGATTTTCATATTGCCACCTTTATATTAACATTGTTTCCTTTCGTTATCAGCATTGCCTCCTAGTGGTATTCTGCTTCAATCTTATTCATTCATTTTGAATTGAAATCAATGCTCTATGCCGTTTTCTTTTTTTCTATAAATACCCGCTTCTTCTTCTTCTATAAGCTTTACCTGCGAATCAAATTCGTAACTACAAATTTAATTTTCTTATTTCAATTAAAAGCATTTAAATTCCACAACATTCAAGCTTGATTTAATGTGTGACATTTGTTTTCAATCAATTTAAGTGAAAAATCGGGCACTTTTAATTTTGATATCAGGGTTTTATCAATTGGGCACTTATCAGATTTCTAGGTTCGATTTGCAATTGGGTTTGTATACTTCCCATAAGTTTGGGAATTTTGGCGTTCAGATTAAAACGTTGATTGCAATGAATTGCTTTATTGACTAATAGAAACTTGATAATCTATGGATTTCGATAACCATTACAGACTCAATATCTATCTAGAAGTTGGATAATTTGCTAGAGTTTTGATGACTATAAAGATTGACATCTATTTGGACACTCGACACTCAGTTAATGGTTTAGTTAATTGTTCACAAACACATTAACCGTCTTAAAACTCGATAACTAGTTAGAAATGCGATACCTTATTAAGGCTTTACTAACTAGTTTATATTTGATAATAAATTAATGATTTAGCAACCAACAGAGACTTGATAATTAGTTGTGAATTTGTTAACTGTTTAAAGAATTGCTATCTAGTTATAAACTCAATATCCTTTTAACGAGTTGCTAATCTTTTATAGGTACGACTGGTTGTCATTTAGTTACGAGATCGGTATCTTGTATAAATTTTACATCTTACTATGGGCTTAGTAACTAATCATAGTGCTTCTAACTAGCTTTGAATTCAATAATTATTTGTATATTCAACATCTTGTTAAAAATTTGACAACCAGCTTAAGAACTTTTGAATGTATTCAATGTCATTAACCATTTATGAGCTTGATACCATGTTATGAACCTAATGGCTAGTTATGGACTCGATATCCAGCAGCAAACTCAATAATTATAAATGAGTTTTAATTAGTTATGAATGTACTATCATCTACGAACTCAGCATCTCACTATGGGTTCGTTATCTAGCAATGGACTCAATAACTACTTGGCGAACTGCCAAATATTCATAAGTTTGATAACTATTTATGGGCTTGGCTTTTCATTTTGAACTTAATAATTAACCAAGCAATTTTCAACTAGTTGTGGACACACTAACTATTTATCGGTTTGATGCCCAATTATTCATTTATATTTAAGGACTTAACTTTTCCTCAACACTTTTCTTGAATACTTTAAATTTTTATTGAATATATAATACTTCTCTGAACTTGTGTAATATCATCTAGAAGGTAAATGGCGGGCAAGAAAACTGACAAGGGCTCCAAATCTTCTCCTTCTTTAGAGAAAGGAGACTATCGGCATGCTAAGTCCTTTATAACCACCCAGAATGAAGTCAACACTATGATCCAACAATTTGGGATTACCAATGTAGAGGCTAGGGGTAGGCCCATCCAAACGGATAGACAATCCCTCGAAAGGTTTCTTCGCTTTCACCCTGATCCATATTTGGAACTTGGGCCACCTCTTTGTTCCAGACTTTTTAGTTCGATTCTTTGATCATCTAAACATTACTTCGATACAATTGCTTCCCAATTCCTATACTTATCTTAACTATCTTGAGATTCTAGCTGGGGAGGTTGAGCTCCCCTCTCTTAATGCTAAAACCCTTTATTCGTTGGTAACTCCTGTTAGAGTTGTGAAGCAACTAGTGGGTACCATATATCGTCTTCTTACTCAAAAGATCCCTATCTCTAACTTGATCAACAAAGCTAAGGACTAGGAAAGCTAAATCTTTCATTTTAAGAGCCATACCCCTAGAATCAAGGGGTCGTTTTTTATTAGCAATAAGATTTGATGCTTTCCCTCTATTGTTTGCACTATATTCTACTGTTTTCTCATAATAGTTATTTCCTTTCAAAAACTACTGTTAAGGGAGTGAAACATCCATAGCTAGTGCAATTGGTACCTTACGCCTGACATCTCAAACTACCAGAGACAAGTGTGAAATAATGCCAAGGCCAACCTTTGAAAGCATTCCTTGATTTTGAGAATTATAAAGTTCTCGAGGTGCCTCAAGTGATTAAGAACAATGCCTATGGGAAATAAGCCATGGTCGTTGGCAACCGAAATACTTTTTATCCTAATTCCCCCATTTAGCGCAATTCTTTTAGTAGTTTCTTATAAAGAAGTCTCATGGACATCTTATGATTCCTCGCATGACCTAGCTCCGACTCTTATCGTTTTGGATGTTAAGTCTAAGGTAGCTAAAACTTCCACCTCCTCTTTAATAGTGACTAGTAAAGTTGCCCTCCTTACGGACTCTATTGTTGATGCTCTTCAAGCTACTAAGAGTCGCAATAGAAAGTCAGATTTTAGTGATCTATCTAGTATTCCAATTCCTCCTAGCAAAAAGGCTAAACCTAGAGACGATCAAGCACTGACTATCATTACTAAGGATCTAAATGCATCGGCCGTATTCAACTAGGACCTTAGTTTTGTCGATTTAGGTTTGCCAGGCATGGATCCCCAGGTCCAGACAGAATTTTCTCATACTCCAAGTCCCTTTATAGACATTATGAACCCCTTATCCGCAATTGTTTTTAAATACATATACCAGAAGTTGGGCTTGACTCCTCCTCCTCTTGAATCTAAGCCTTGTGAAGTTCCAGCTCAACCTACTCCTCAAAATTTTGGTGATTTTGTTTGCTCAATCATCCAACCCTAGCTGTGACTTCTCTAAGCCATTACAACCTTTTGCGTTTTCTACCGATCGCTCTTTCGGCAGCTTCTTGTACTACGCATCTACATATGTCTGGCTAACATAAATTTTGGTTCTTGAATTCCATTTATAATAAATTTTATATATTTCAAGTGGCTAAGCATACATTTTTTCTACAATAAGCTTACCACGAATCTGTTAGCTAAGTTTCATCAAGGAGCAGATTTCCTAGTTGACAGATAAAGTCAGGCTTCTTGAGGGCAGGGTCTTCCATGTAGCAGCGGAGAGAAATGAGGCCGTTTCTAAAGAAAAAACTTGCTTTGACTTAGATGGAGAAAGAAAAGCTAGACTCATGACCGAAGAGAGAGCCCTAGAGACAGAGCTTAAGAAAGGCATAAAAGAAAAGACTCAAATGGCTAATCAATTGGAAAGCAAAAATGTCACCTTCATTTATGCAAAAAAACATTGTTAAAGATGGTAAAAAGAAAGTTTCCATCTACATTGACCAGGCTCTCACCAAGTGAAAGAGAGATATTACGTGGATGCTTTTTCATCGCATATTATGATAATATAGAGAAATATTTAAGTTAGACTTTCCTTTATTGCCAAAACAAGATGACAAGTTCAAAAGGAAGTTCGACTTTAAAGAGAGGAGAGTTCCTGGTTCATTACAAGATGAGTTCCCAAAAGATGATCCAATTAATTCTAAGCAGCTATTTTCTTTCGATGGTCCTCCGCTTTATGAAGATGAGAATAATGAAGAAGTTGAAGATGAAAATGATGACAATGATGATGAAGATAGGGCTAATGGTAATAAGGGCCCCGAAGGATCAATAAATGGTTGTGCAGATCGGGTGGTTATGATTTAGATCCACTGGCTCATGATACGGATCTCCATGATCTTCCCGAACCTCATAATGCTTCTCAGGAAGACACCCCAGCAATGGAAGCTCAGGTTGCTAATAAAGAATTAGTCAAGAAGGAAATTCGGGTTTCTGCTTCATAAGCTCCCATAGTCCAAGTGTAGAGCTTACTACCTTTGGTACTTACAATTATTTTTTAGCTTTAGTTAATAAGTCTAGTTTTTTAATTAAGTAAAAGAAATAAATATCTTTTTGATATTTTACACGAGAATAATGGAAGGGAAGTACTGTGACAGAATGGAAAAATTAAGAAATTGATTGAAGACCATACCATCTTGCCTGAAAAATATAGGCATCTTTGTATTTATGTCGATCGATTTAAAGATTTCAAAGAAAAATGGGCATCCCAACTCTTGAAAAGATCCCACCTTCATTGGGAAAGAGTTCTAAAGGAGAATGCAAAGTTAACCACACTCTTTTGGATGCTTATTTAAGATAGGGATACTTTAGTTGAATTCCACTACAAGTTCTATTCTAGGAATGTTTTAACAAACTTTTCATTCTTAGGGGGAAGAGTGGGGGTTCACTTAGGTATCTTCATGTTAGGTACTTAGACGGCCATGAGACCGATCCATATCCTGGGAATGTTGGAATCTCCCAAGGATTGCGACCATTCCCCTTACCCCAAACACTCTTCCTCTTGAGAAGGTCGAGTTCAATAAAGAGAAATTCATTTCTTGGTTTGACAAAGGGTCCATATTGTATAAACCTAAGTAATTTTTCTATTGTATTATGTAACTCAAACAATTTTTATAAATATCAGTGTTTCTATTTTTATGGGTTAGTCTATTTTTTCTTAAAATACATGGGTTAATGAACCATTGGGCAATCCCATTTCAAAAGAACTCTTAAATAAATTTGTCAAGCTAAAAAGGAATATTAAGGAGAATACATTAACCCTTAAAACCTCTCGACTAGCAAGATCTTGCTTCCTTAAGGACCTAAAAGAGGTTTGCATACAACTTTCCCACTTATATTTTGATTTCTTAGGCGATGAAAAAGATGATTTACTTAAAGAAATTTAGTCTAATTACGCTAAACGATTACGCAGAGAAGCTAGTCCTCCTGCTCGGTAATGGGATTATCATTGGTTCCACCATTGTACACTCCAAGGATTTAATGTTATATTCTACTATCCCTATGTCTATGGGGTTGCTAAAAAGGCCTAAACCGCCATTTCTAAACTTTAAGGACTGAATGCATTAAACACATGTTGTTAATGTAATTTGACCATTTTCATGTTTGTAAATCTTGTCGTTGTTAATAAAAGAGCACGATTCTCTATGTATTGATTTCGTTTCCCTTTATTTATTTTTAATAGAAAAGTCAATTAATACTCGCAGCCATCGATTTAGATTTCCTTTCCTGACTCGACAATATTAAGACCAAATTATTGCTAGACATCAAGAAGTAACATTCTTCTCAAGATGCTTCAGTCTTGCCACTTTTTGATGATACAGAAGCACAAAAATGGTACAACGAGTATTATAAATTGAGGTTGATATTAAGTGGCATGAAAAAGATGTCCTTGAGCCTAGAGGAGAAAATAAAGATAAAGGGATTATGGAGCTAAAAGTGAGCATAAACGTGATTGGCCAATCTGGCTCTTTGGATCAAAGAATCGAGGCTGATCTAGAAATAACTTAATTACATAAAAGGATTGAGGACCTTGAAGTGGACTTCTTAAAAAGTGAAGTATCTTGTTAATCTTAGAGCTTGTTGTAAGTGGAGGTGAATCCAGCCTTCCCACTCCTACTCCTATGAGAAAGACTAGGTCTCGATCTTTAAAAAACAAAGAGAAATTCTCTTCCTTGGGAAACCTACCTTCGGGTGTGGACGATGGAGAAATTTCCAGGTAGTGTCGAATGTACAAATATAGGTCACCTAGTTTCTAAAAGGAAAATAGGATGAAAAAGTTTTGCAACATCTCAAAAAGTATCAAAGTCAGGTCGAGGAGCTATGACATGAGAAGCATTCTCTTGAGTATAAAGTTCAAAAGATACAGATCAAGGTCAAAATTCTTAAAGGAGCCAATAAACGCTTGATTACACATTAAAGGTTCAAAATAGCTCTATTGATGATATGGATATTATCTAAAAAAAGGAGAAGAAACTTAAGGAATTTTTGGATGTGGTGCTCCGTCATATAATCAAACCTTCTTTGGCTTTAGAAGTCTTGAAGGAAAAAGTGCGAGGCTTTTTATCTTAATGGAGAATAACCAAAGTGACCTCGCTTGGAAGCTATTGACCGGATTCCCTTATGATTAACCTTTCTTGATATTTGTAACTTTTGTATGTGATATGTAAAATTTAAAATGATCAATAAACTTGTACTTGAATAGTTAATACTTTGAATAGACCTTGTATTTTCTCCTTATTTTTTTCCTATATATGAAATCTTTGAATTGTTCGAGATTTGCAACTTACATAAGGGTTTCAATAGGATTTGTGGTCTTTAATTAAGCATAGATTTGCTTGTTCTTTATTTCTTTGTAAAATACAATAGGCAAGCCTTTCCGGCTCTTGCTTTTTATAACATTCTCTCCTTTTCTTCTGGAAAAACAAAAAGCAAACAATGATGACATTCATGATTTTGAGAAATTATTTTTCCCAAATTGATCATTTTTTTTGGTAAATACCAAAGAAATTCGAATTTTTTTTTCCGGTTGATCTTTAACATCTAATTTTTTCGAGTAATTATTTAATTAGAAAAACTTTAGATGATTAGAATCAATTTTTTCTTATCTTTTCTTAGTTGATTGAATATATAAATGGATTCCTATAGCTTAAACTTCCTTCCCTCAGTCTGGGTTTCTTGATTGATTATCCATTGACTTTACTTCGTCGTTTAAGATTATATGACCATGAAAAGTTACTTCTCAGCTTACTAAAAGATCAGAAACCCATCCATCCGGTAAGAAGACCACAAATTCATTTGATAAGAAGACTAGAAATCATCTAGTAAGAAGACCATAATTTATTTAAATAGAAGACCATAGATTAAACTGTGATAATGCCATAAGAATAGAAGACCTGGAACCCATCCATTAATTTATGACTCAACAAATTGGGGACTGGAAATTTGAGCAATAATAGAGATTCTTGTTATTTTATAGAATATATCTAACCAAAAGTTCATAACTTCTCAAATTTCCATATTTAACTATTGCTCTGGGTAATAGATAGTTCTTGTTCCTTCCTCTAAACGTTATCAGATGGGTCATGCTTAATTACACTTCTTTTTAGAAGATTGCTTTCATCCATTCTTAGGATGAACTCGCATATGTCCGATTTATTTCCTTTGTCCCTCATTACATTTTTGGTATTGATTTAGGCTTTGATCTTTTTATCCTCTTACTACCATCTTAGGTGGTGATTTAGGTTCCGAACTTGTTTGCCTCTTACTATTATCATTGGTAGTGATTTAGGCTTTGAACCTTTCGCCTATACTACTGTGACGACCCAGAAATTTTTAACATTTGAAAATGAAAATATTTAATCGATTTTGAATATTTGGAGATTAGTTTAACTTGACTTTCAAAATTTACTATGAATTTGGAAATTTAATTATTGAATTTAATTTATTGAAGTTGGATAAAATTTGAATCTTCAGTTTTAAGCTGATTAAAAATATTTCAAAGGCTTAGGAAATCCATATTGATAATACTGAAGATAATAGAAGCTTCAGAATTGAATTTGGAAATAATTTGTTCAGTTTTGAAATTATATGGTTTAAATTGAATTTAAAAATAGCATTCCGAGGCACAGTCTCGAAATTCGACGAAACAAGTACCATTTGATCCGTAATAGTTAGTTATTATTGGATTTCAATTTTCGTAGCAATCAGAGTTGTCGTTTAACCCTGACAGCTCTAAACGCATAGAAACTATTTTTAATCGATTCAATTTAAAATTGATCATCTACTTCCGTAACTTGCGTGTATGATCCAATTTGTACTCGGAACCTTTTCCATTGCTTACGGAATGGGGGTATAACATTATAAACGCCTAGCGGCACGCCTCGATTGGAGGTTAAATTTTTGAGTTGCAAAATTAGAGACAAGTTAAATTTAAAAATTTAAATATAATATGATGATTTTTAATTTTCCTTATTCCGACAATACGTACAACCAGCCACAAACTTGCCTCCTTCGTACACCTTTTCTTCTTTCCCCCTCTTCTCAAAATCATTCTATTCGATTCAACATAAAAAAATGGCTGCGAACTCGAAAGCGAGATGGGGGGAAAGACGTGTTCGTCTCAGTCGATGGAGCTCGAACGGCGAGCGAGGCAAAGTCGCAACATATTTCTTCTACCGCCAGTTCAAGCTCGAGATCGCGAAGCTCGATCGAGCTAGGGCATGGGTGCTGAATCATTTTGAGTTAGGGTTGATCGTTCGTGCGTGAATGATGGCTCGCGACTGGATCTGATAGAAGTTCGTGGCAATCGAGGTCAAGATTCCCGAGGGCGATTTGATTGCGGCGGCGTTCGGAGGCAAGGATGGTCAATTGATTAGGGGGTCGCGACGTCGTATCGGTCGCGAGGCTAAGGTTCGTCACTCTAGATCGGTCGAGACTTTGGGATGCTCGATTCTGAGATGTCGAATGTGGTGAATGGCGACGAAGCTCGAGATGGTGGAAGCTTCTGTATCTTTCATGTGGATCTGGAATTCATGCTTTGCAGTGAGTATTTTATTTTTGATTATTCCAT
Source organism: Allium cepa (assembly GCA_030765085.1). Taxonomy (NCBI): domain Eukaryota; kingdom Viridiplantae; phylum Streptophyta; class Magnoliopsida; order Asparagales; family Amaryllidaceae; genus Allium; species Allium cepa. Next base: position 690,644,151 of record CM060942.1, on the reverse strand, counting down.
TAAATTTATTTTATATATTACAGATTATAGAAAATAAATGATAATAATAGGAAGGTTTAAAACCTATTTCAGTTTTTATTCTAAATATAATATGTGCATATCTAAATATACAGTTTATGTATATATATAAAAAATATTCTGTCTGGTTGTGTGCAAAAAGATATAATATAAGGATAAACACACATACCTTTTAATTTAAACACATATACAAGAGAATAAACATATATATACATTTACACACATCTTAAAATATATAGTAGACAGAAATTTTTGGCTCTTAAAAAATAAAGGGATTTGTATAAAACTTGATTTTTAATCGATATAATTTCCTTTTTTTAGTATAAGTAATTAACAGGTTTAATAAACTGATTTAATTTATTTTTGGCACCAAAAATAAATTTATTTAAGGAGAATTTGATAAATTTAAATTTGTTAAACGCTAATAGATTTTCGGTTAACAAAAGATATCAATAAATCGAATAATGTTTATTCAAGGTCAAAATTATGAAGAATAAACCAAAATGGAGTGGACTGCAAACAAAACAAAGGTGAGATCTTCTCACTCAAATTATAATTGAAAATTTCAGTTATTGATTGATATTTGAATTATGATAGTTAAATTTAATTGTTGATTGTGTGCTTGGATGATTGAATTGCAATAACTATTCACTGGATGATATTATATATATAGTAGTATATAGTATATATTGGGTGATTGATTTTCCGCATTATATAGCGGATGAGACCCTATTGCGTCACATAATAGCGGATGATATTTTATAAATCCCATATACCGCAATATTCCACCTCGAAGTGGAATTAGTATTTAATTGTTGTGCTAACATCTGTGGATGTAGGGAAAACAGGTTGGAGGGATCCAACTGGATTCCTCAAATATTTGAATTAGTTTCAATATTGTGTGTTGATTATTTATAATATGTGTGTGACTGTTTATGATTGAGACTGTTGAAGGCTATAATTTTGTCGAATATATTTTTGATATCGTAGGATATCAGAAATAAATAAAATTGAATTTTTGAAATTTAGTAGAAAATTTATAGTAAAATAATCTTAGAAAATTGAATAAATTCAAAAGGAGGAATTTGTTTCAAAAGATAATAAACTTGGGATTGAAATAAATTTAGAAATCAATTTTGGAAATTGATTTGGTATTTGTAGATGAATTTGGAAATCAATTTAGAATTTAATTCGTTGCTGAAAATGAACATTTGGGGAATCGATTTAAAAAAAATCGTATATCAGTGGATATTTGAAAATTTAAGAATTCACAATGGGAATTTTATAAAAGAAAGGGAAGTTTGTTTCAAAAATGAACATTGTTTTATTTTTAAAGGTGTGAAAAGAAATTTACAGATTTGAAATATAAATTAAAATAAATCGAGAAGATTTATTAGTTTATATAAATGGAAAAAGAATTCTTTCCTGAAAAGCCGAATATATTTTCAAAGTAACTTTTAAAGTTTTAGAAATCATTTTGAAAAAATATTGTTAGAGAATTATTTGGGAAATATTTAAATCTTTAGAGTAAAGATTTATTTAGTTGATTACATAAATGATTATTTTAAAGGTTTAATAAAAATTTGATTTAGAAATTGGTTATCTAAATATTTATACCCTATCTACTAATTTTATTTTAAAATTAGTTGGGACTTAAAATATTATATGTGATAACTAGTATAATGTTTTCATAACTAATATTTAAGAAAGTACTTAAAAATAGTTTTATTTTAAATATTTCTAAGTATATTTTGGATAAGTAATTTAAATTATTTGAACTCGGCAAATTTTCAGTGGAAACAAATGAATAATTGGAAATGTTTTCCGCGTAAGGAAAATGTTTGAAACTTGTTTTCAAGGTATTGAAATGTGAAAAGTGATTTGAAATTTGTTTTCAAAGGATTGAAAGATGAAAATTAATTTTAATTTTGTTTTCAAATGGTTGAAGTGAAATATATCTTGCGGAAATATTTTTGAAAATAAATAATTTGGAAAATTATTTAAATCTGGTAATTGTTGTGAATGTTGATTGATAGTTAAATAACCGACTATCAATACTGGCCTTTTTATGGCATTTGAATTTTGATGCGACCGGGGGTCGGATTCCAAGTGGATATCCGAAAACCACATCGAAACCTTGTGATTGTGATAGATCTTTTAGTTAAAAGATCAAAGTGGAAATTGTTGAGATTTGTTTGAAATCTGAATGAACACTTATTTTTTTAAAATAAGCGCTCATTATTCGGATTAGCCAGGAGAGGACCTTGTGTCATAAAACCCATTCTGAATAATGATACGACGAAATGGGATTACATTTGAAGACCGTGTTGAAGACCGGGTATTCTTGAAAACGAAAGGATTACCTGTCGAATGTCTCTGCAGCGGGTTGCTCCGGTATAGAGATTTTACCACCCTTTGTGATGGGGATTCCGGACGTGATTAGTGAATATTCGAATTTGCAAGGGCCTTCTTTTGAAGTGCCTTCGATTCCGTTCGATCCCGGAATGGACTTGTATGGATGTGTGTCTGACGTTACACTTTGAGATGTAAAGCTGGTTTCTATCAAATACATTTCTGTTGGTGGCGGAGAATTTATTCTCTTAGCTTAACACCCTTCTTTGAGACGTACGAGCTCAGAGTTTATGTAGTTGATGGTAACTAGTGATATATTCCAAACTGTTAATGTGGCATACAAAGTGCTGCTGATCATTTGTTGATCAAAGCATGACTTTATGAAAAGTGTAGCTTTGTGGACGAGGCTTCGTCGGACCTCACACCCCGGAAATGGTCAAAACAGGAAAGATGCGGCAAAGTTATGAGGGTCGCGCCCTTTAGGGTATGTCATTTCCTTCTGGAAAAGGGTGGTGTCAGGTGTGGAGCCCTGATATTTAACCTTTGTGGTTACTGCAAATACTTTTCTTTGTGGTTGTTGGGGTAGAGGATCCTTGGATAAAGGTCCCAAAGGACCGCGAGATGGCATACTCGCATAGTAGTTACCTAGTTACAGAGGTAACCCGGCCTTGTATTGGCAAAGAGCTAGTAAAGTTCTCGGGACGTCCCTCCAGAGGCATACCCATATGGCAGTAGGAAGTTCCTTAGCCTGACCATTTGTTGGAAATCCAAAGAAACAATACGCGCCCTATATGGTTTTAGTTGTATAACCTGCCATGGAATGTGGCGGTAACCTGCTATTGAACATGGTAGCTATAGTAGGCATAAGTGCGAAATGCCTATGTTGGCTAAGATTAATATTATACTTTCGAAATGTTTTCCACACTATGCACTAATAAAAATAATATTAAAAAGATTTTGCATATTAAGCATGTTTAACCATCATAAGGAGAAATCTCCTCCAATTCTGCGTTTGCATTGTGTGTGTGGCGGTAGGCCTTATGGTAGTTTCATTTTCCAAAAGCATAGCGGTTTTCTTTTCCTTTTCTTTGTGAAAATAACCATTTTTAAGATCTCACACCAGTCCCACGACTGACCTGGAGTTTATTGTTCCCTTTCTAAACTCTGGGTGCCTACAATTTCTCACACGGGCAGCCTAGAGTCAGGTTATCAGTTATTCGGGAGCAAAATCAAGAAGTTGCTATGGAGTTCTGGAGGCAATCTGGATGGCGAGACGTATGACTTATACTATATAGTATCCACTGCGGGTGGTTTTTTGTAAACTAAATTTCTATGTAGCAAGTTCTAATGAATGCCAGTGTTGTATTGCGTTGTTGTAAACTCTAATAATGTGATGTATAAACTGATATAGTGCTTTTGTTTTAAAGATATTCATTTATCTATTATATGTTGTTCTGCTGCGAATTGTGAGATTCTATTATTGTTTCTGTTTCTTCTTCTATCTTCTTCTTCTTTAACCCTAACGGTTCGGTTTGCCGGCATTCGATTGTGCGATATTTGACATAGTGGACGTATTGATGTCGACTTTCAGCCGTCGAAAAATCAGGTCGCTACAGAGTGGCATCAGAGCAATTGGTTAAGCGATAACCTTAGCTCTGTTGGGTGTTACTCATTAGAGATAGAGTCAGTAGTACTCTATAATGAGTTTGAGTGTAATAATAGATATGATAGCGTATTTGTTAGTGAATATAAAATTGTTTTATATTGTGATGATTGGTTTGTTGAGTGGTATATGGATTCTGGTCAATACGAGTAATTAACGTTATTGATAGGGACCTCTAAACACTGGTACAGAACAAATTCGACACGATATCGTTTTAAAATAGGGTAAATGAAATAATTTAACCAAACTACTTTCGTATATAAAAGAAATAAAATTTCTGTGAATTATTATAATATATGTTTGCTTGGTTGCTTGGAAGCGATAATATTAAATTATTATCATCGTTGTATGAGAAATTTAAATCAAAACCAAAAGCTAAGCAATTAAAAATCCAAATGGGATTTGTATATGTAAATTGCAAAAGAGATTTATAATTTGGGATAGAATTCCAGAGAAATATTTGGAAATGTTCTTGAAAATATTTGAAATTCGTGAAGTTTGGAAATTAAATTCCTTTTGGGATTGGAAATAGTTTTCAAGGGTTTGGAAAAATGTTTTGAATGGATGAAAAGCTCTAAACTCTTTTCGGTCACTGGAAAATAATTCCGGTGATGATCGCGACGTCATCGGTGTTCATTTTCGAGTTTCCAAGAGAGGAATTGCTGCCAAATTGTTTTAAATTAAAATTGTTTGAAAAACTGGGTTTGGTTTTTGGAATTCAAAGGATAATTTGAATTGTTTTCAAGAAACGGTTTTGAATTGTTGAAAAGACTCTGGAATCATGTAAAAAAATAGTTATGGAATAATAAGTTTGAAAACTTAGGAAATTCAGATTTAAATTGAAATTGACTTGAGTTAATTTGAATAAAGGTGAATTTTAGAAGTCTTATAGACTAAATGATTGGAATAAAATTATTAAGACTGAAAATAAATTGTGAATGAATGAATAAATTTGCAATTGCAAGTGCATGAAAGTGAAATTGAATGTTGAAATTCATTTCTAATTTGTAATTAAATAGAACTGGAATTGGAATTGAATTTGATTTTTGAAAAACAAGGTGAAGTATTAAACTAAAATTAGTAAGTGAAACTAATTGATGAATGACCAAATGGATAAGGTTCAAAATGAACTGAATATAATATTTATAGATGAAAATAAAAGTGGTTGTAAACCAAAATGTTGAATTGAAATTGAATTGTGTTTGGGAATGAACAAAAGAATAAAAACTGGAATTGAAACTGAATATCGAAAACCAATTTGAATTGTGTGAAATAAAATGAAGTTGTAAAATTAGTTCAAAGTGAACTAAAGATAATAAAGGTGAGATAAATTAATGGTTTGAGATAAAATGAATTGGAATTTGTAATAAATTAGTAAATAAAACTAATTAAAGGAGTGACGAAATTGAATACGATTTGAAATGAATCGAAATTCAATAATTATAAACGAAAGTAAATATATTGACAGAGGTGAATAAAATTGAATTTTTAATCAATTGGAATAATATGGGTTTGTTTAAATTTAAAAATGAATTGAATGTAAGCAAGTGGGTTGTAAACCCTTCAAATTGAATGAAAATGGTATATGAATTAATTGAAAATAGTTGAATTAGTATTAAAACTATATAAATTGCTTACGGAAAGTGTTTAATGTGCATTGCTTTTAGAATTCATGTGTTTAACTATTGCAAATAAGTGAAATGTTGTTAACCTTCATATATATGACACTGACATGTTTTAGTTGAGTAAGTACAGGTTTAGAGAAGTTGTTGGGCTGGATTTGATTGCGCAAAATGCTAATTAAATAAGCCGCTTTCTTAAAAATGCTACATAAGGTGGTACGCCTACGCAATAAAAATAGGAAATATGAACTGTTTTTGTTTTTTCCGACCGGGTTGGTCGATGTATATATATTTATATCTTTTGTCAAATTGCGAAAGCTCCTCCGTACAAAAGGGACTCTGCCAAAATTTTCCGAAAAATTTGGGAGATAGAAAAATTTTGGGAATTTTTTTGTTAGCGACAAAACGATTTCAAAATTGGAATTTGAAGTAAATTAGTGAACGAAACTAATTTAAAATAATAATATGAATCAGTTATAACTGAAAGATAAAATTCAATACTCAGGGTTGAAGATAAATTGAATTCATATGGTAATGGGAAAACTAATTGAATAGAAGTAGATATGAAAACTTCTGCAAGAAAATGTATAAAATGATTTTAAAGGCTATGAATGGATATTATTGCTAAGTAGGATATACAGGCGTATTAAAAGAAAACTGGAATTGGGAATTGATTTTCGAAGATAAATTTGAAATTGCTCGACAAAAAGGTATATATTTAAATTTCTATATGAAATTTGGTGATTTTCTTGCCTAGCTGTTTGCGTCAAAATTGTCCACAAACACCCAATATCGTGAAAGCACCCGTTTATGAACACAAACCAGCAACAATCAATTATAGAACTCAGATCTAAGCAATAACAATCACAATAATTCACAAATAACAATCACAAACACAGGATTTATAGTGGTTCGGCGATCTTGCCTACGTCCACTTTGAAGTTTATGTCTTTATTGATGTTCACTTGATGATTTCAATTGATTACAGCAGATTACAACTGATGATAGCTTTCAAATTTGATTACAACAGCGATGATGAAGTATGGAATTGAATCCAGCAGAGTCTCGACGTTTAATGGCGGAAGATCCTCCTTTTCTGAAGGCTTCAGGGTGCTATTTATACGCGTAGGAGGCCCAGATCTCGCTCAAACTTCGAGAGACTTTTTCTAGCACGTGAGAGGGCCCACGCGACCGACCCCATCAAGTTTCGACTCGATCTGAGATCGAAACGAAGTCATTTCGAATCCATTAAAAAATGATCCAATCGAGTTGAAACTTGGCAGGAACGATCTTTACTTTGTATGGAAGCTACTGTGAAAATGTCGTTGCATTTGGATCAGTGGTTTAGGAGATATGATCGATTCGAATTGGAGTGTTTCGGTTGGCTGTTTAGTTCGAATCCATTGCTTCCAATCCACTCCCTTCGACTCCATCAGCTCACGTGGCCTTGTGATGAGGTGGCGCGCGTCCTTCGAGTCGATCCGGTCTTCTCTCCGGGTTGAACGCTTCGTCTCCTTGGATCTTTCCGACTTCGCATCGTGGAGTGACACGTCATCCAAGTTAGTTGACTTGGTGGATACGAGCAAGTGATTGTTCGTGGATTCGAACGTGACCGATTCGAACTGAGGTACCCCAATGGGTTCGAACTCGATCGATACGAACAAGATCGGTTCGAAGTAACCAACTCTTGATGGGTTCGAACCCGGTGGGTTTGAATGGAGCGAGGTGTTGATGGATGCGAACTATATGGAGTCGAGTTGAGACATGTGGATGGGTACGAAGCTTGGCCACCTGATGGATTCGAAGGTAGGCCATCGGGATGGATACGAAGGTAGGCCATCGGGATGGATACGAAGGTGTCGATGCGAAGTCCATGGATTCGAAGTAGGAGGAACTCGATGGATTCGAAGGACTTCCAAGCTTGATGGGTTCGAAGTGGATGGAGTCGAACCGATGGATGCGAACATGACTTCTGGCCATCGATTCGAACTATGGGGTATCCTATGGATTCGAACCGAACAAGGGCTATCTCTCTCAAACTGAATTCATTATATCTTGAGCATACGAACTCGGATCGAATTGAAACTTTGAACGTTTTCTCTCGTGGATTTGCTAGCCATGTCCTATCAATTGTAGCCTGATCCGGGCTCGGACAAAATTCATCGACATCTATAGCAAAGTGAAGTACAACCGATCTCTGAGACGAACTGTCTCTTGTTTTTGACTGATCTTTTGGTATCACGGCTTTGCCAAAAAGCGGGATAACATTTGCCCCCTAAAATATGCCTTGCGGTAGGAAGGCGTGTTTTGTAATGCCATGATCTGGATGTTCATATCCTATTGAAGTCCTGCAAAGGAATTTACAGTTTTATGCGACCTCAAATAACGACCGTTCGGGATCGGGATATTTGAGATGAAGTGCGACCGTTCATGGTCAAGCGCCTGACTTCAAATGACGATCGTTCAGGATCGAGCCATTTGAGGTGAAGTGCGACCTTGCGCGGTCAAGTGGCGGACCTCAAATGACGGCCGTTCGCGATCGAGCCATTTGAGGTGAGATGAGTTGTGCCGTTCGGGGCGAGTTGTGCCGTTCGAGGCGAATTGTGACCGTTCGCGATCGTGTGCCATTCGAAGCGAGATGTGACTGTTCGAATTCGGGTGCCGTTCAAGGCGAGTTATGCCGTTCGAGGCGAATTGTGACCGTTCGCGATCGTGTGCCGTTCGAGGCGAGATGTGACTGTTCGAAGTCGGGTGCCGTTCGAGGCGAGTTGTGACCGTTCGAGGTCAGAGATTATAAGTAAATCGTGACCGTTCGCGGTCGGGTGCCGTTCGAGGCGAGAAAGTGTGCCGGGGAGGGCTTGGTATTGCTGATACCAGGTTCACGTTCGAGTGGGTCCCTGGATCATTTGTCAGGGCGGTTTATCGCCATCTCAAAGCATGCCTAAGGACCGTTCGCGACCCCGTACATGTGTAAGTAGCTTAGCCATTTTAGAATTATCAGAATCAAACATCTATTCAACAGACGAGTTTTAAAATAGAAATGTCCAAACAAACAAAGTCCGAATCAAAATGAAACAAAAGCAAAGCAAGGATGTCAAAGTGTAAGTTCCCACTACTAAACGGTCAATGATCATTCAGAGCATGCCTGGGGATCGTTCGCGATCTCGTACATGTGTAAATGAGTTAATTGTGTCAGTGGGAAGCTTTCGAATTGTTCGTCGTTATTTCAATCAATTGATAATCGAACGGTGTCTTGATTTAGGGTCTCCTCTAGCTGATGTAGACGGTGGTCGCTCTGGTTCCACCACTAGAGTTCGCCTCGTCACGTATTGAAGGAGCATACCATTCCTGATATGTCCTTCTACCTCGTCCTTCAGATGCCCACAATCATTAGTGTTATGACCGTTTAATTCATGGAATACACAAAAATTATCTGATTTTCTTTCGTCAGAGGTTGGATCCCTTCGCACTGGCCTACGATACGGAACCTGCTCCTTGGTATCCTGATAAATTCGTTCCAGACTCTCATTCAGCTCAGTGTAAGTGGTGAATCGCGGCTCCCTCCATTGCCGCTTTGACCTGTAGTTATAATCCTCAGCCTTTCATTTTCTTTTATCCTTGCCTAAGTCCTTTTCGAGAGGCTTTTTGTCATTAAGTGCATAAACTTCTATTCACTCTCCTTCTTTTCTTTCTGCATTCGCATCCTCCAATCGTAAAAACTCTTCCGCCTCATGATAGAATTCTCCTAGATCCACGGGTGGATCCTTAGTTAACGAAATTTTGAATTCTGTTCCGTCAGCTATTCCGGACACAGCCGCCATCATAACCTTGGATGGATCTGGTCGATCCATCGAAGCTGCTGCTGCATTGAATCGCGTTAGATAACTCCGCAAAGTTTCTCCGGTTTTCTGTTTTAAAGTTGCCAAAGTCATCACATTCTTGGGTCTTGTAATGTGAACCTTGAATTGCCTCATAAATTTCTTAATTAAATCATTCCATGTTCTGATGGATCCATTCTCCAATTGTCTAAAACCACAATGCTGCAATATCCGCCAAGTGCAATGGAAAGCACCGGGCCATAACCTCCTCTGATGCCCCCAGCACTTCCATATGCCTCATATACTTCGTTATATGAACCGTGGGGTCCGTTCTTTCGTCATACATGTCCAACGATGGTAACTTGAAATCCGGTGGGTTCCTAGCTCGCCTGATTGCTGGAGTAAAAGGACTCCTATTAACATCCTCCAAATCTTTATTTACCAAACCGCCTCTCATAGGTTTTCTAACCATCTTCGCCAATCTGTCATTATCCCCCAGATGCAACCTTCGCTCATTACTTTCGACCTGCCCCCCGAGTCCACGAGGGAATTCTGGGATATGCCCCCCTGACTGAGAGTTCATTCCTCTACTACTCCCGGGTTGTGCAGATGTTCCTCTTTCTCTCTCTGAAATTGGGTCAACGTTCTCCATGGGTGTGCCTCCTAATCCAGGTGCTACGCCGGATGGTCCTGCTTCGTTCTGAACCCCATCCACTTCTCTATTCTGTGCTACAAGTTGTCCTATTTGTTGAAACAAACTCTGGATCAGCTCCTCTTGTTTCTTCATCATTGTCTCCATCTCTTCCCTAGTGATGAAGACCGATGCTTGGTTCGCTCCTGAGGAAGCCTCTTGACTCCCTTGATATTCACTTCTCTCTGGCCTTGGCCTTCTCCTCGATTGTCTCGTCATAATTTCTCAAATTTGAACTTTCAAACTTTCTAAATCAACTTCTAATTGGTAGAACTCCTGAATTAGCCTTCTCAGTGAAAGCACCAAAATGTTTGCGTCAAAATTGTCCCCAAACACCCAATATCGTGAAAGCACCCGTTTATGAACACAAACCAGCAACAATCAATTATAGAACTCAGATCTAAGCAATAACAATCACAATAATTCACAAATAACAATCACAAACACATGATTTATAGTGGTTCGGCGATCTTGCCTACGTCCACTTTGAAGTTTATGCCTTTATTGATGTTCACTTGATGATTTCAATTGATTACAGCAGATTACAACTGATGATAGCTTTCAAATCTGATTACAACAGCGATGATGAAGTATGGAATTGAATCCGGCAGAGTCTCGACGTTTAATGGCGGAAGATCCCCCTTTTCTGAAGGCTTCAGGGTGCTATTTATAGGCGTAGGAGGCCCAGATCTCGCTCAAACTTCGAGAGACTTTTTCTGGCATGTGAGTGGGCCCAAGCGACCGACCCCACCAAGTTTCGACTCGATCTGAGATCGATACAAAGTGATTTCAAATCCATCAAAAAATGATCCAATCGAGTTGAAACTTGGCAGGAACGATCTTTACCTTGTACGGAAGCTACTGTGAAAATTTCGTTGCATTTGGATCAGTGGTTTAGGAGATATGATCGATTCGAATTAGAGTGTTTCGGTTGGCTGTTTAGTTCGAATCCATTGCTTCGAATCCACTCCCTTCGACTCCATCAGCTCACGTGGTTTTGTGATGAGGTGGCGTGCATCCTTCGAGTCGATCCAGTTTTCTCTCCGGGTTGAATGCTTCGTCTCCTTGGATCTTGCCGACTTCGCATCGTGGAGTGACATGTCATCCAAATTAGTTGACTTGGTGGATACGAGCAAGTGATTGTTCGTGGATTCGAACGTGACCGATTCGAACTGAGGTACCCCAATGGGTTCGAACTCGATCGATACGAACAAGATCGGTTCAAAGTGACCAACTCTTGATGGGTTCGAACCCGGTGGGTTTGAATTGAGCGAGGTGTTGATGGATGCGAACTATATGGAGTCGAGTTGAGACATGTGGATGGGTACGAAGCTTGGCCACCTGATGGATTCGAAGGTAGGCCATCGGGATGGATACGAAGGTGTCGATGCGAAGTCCATGGATTCGAAGTAGGAGGAACTCGATGGATTCGAAGGACTTCCAAGCTTGATGGGTTCGAAGTGGATGGAGTCGAACCGATGGATGCAAACATGACTTCTAGCCATCGATTCGAACTATGGGGTATCCTACGGATTTGAACCGAACAAGGGCTATCTCTCTCAAACTGAATTCATCATATCTTGAGCATACGAATTCGGATCGACTTAAAACTTGGAACGTTGGATCTCGTGGATTTGCTAGCTATGTCCTATCAATTGTAGCCTGATCCTGGCTCGAACAAAATTCATCGACATCCATAGCGAAGTGAAGTACAACCGATCTCTGAGACGAACTGTCTCTTGTTTTTGACCGATCTTTTGGTATCACGGCTTTGCCAAAAAGCGGGATAACACTAGCCACTTGGCTTTTCGTTTTCTTTTTGAATCTGGAGGCCTGTGGTGCCTTTTTGTAGTCGTACGAGCTAGCCGCGCAAAGAAGACGCTGGCGAAATTTTTCGAAAATTTAGGGAGTTGGAAATTTTTTGAGAAAACTTTGGAAATTTGAAATTTAAATTTGAATTATTGAGAAAACAATGTTGTTTGGAACTTATAAATGAAATTAGGAAGTTAGTTGAATTAATAATGGATCTTTAATAGAAAGATTAATTTTGGTAAGATGATAAAATTATTTGAATTGGGAAAAATAATAAATGGGTTAAGGATCATTCTTCCTAACTAGCAATTTCGGGACGAAATTCTTTTAAGGAGGGAAGGATGTGACGACCCGGAAATTTTTAACATTTGAAAATGAAAATATTTTATCGATTTTGAATATTTGGAGATTAGTTTAACTTGAATTTGAAAATTTACTATGAATTTGGCAATTTAATTATTGAATTTAATTTATTGAAGTTGGATAAAATTTGAATCATTAGTTTTAAGCTGATTAAAAATATTTCAAAGGCTTAGGAAATCCATCTTGATAATACTGAAAATAATAGAAGCTTCAGAATTGAATTTGAAAATAATTTGTTCAGTTTTGAAATTATATGGTTTAAATTGAATTTAAAAATAGCCTTCCGAGGCACAGTCTCGAAATTCGACGAAACTAGTTCCATTGGATCCTTAATAGTTAGATATTATCGGATTTCGATTTTCGTAGTAACCAGAGTTGTCCTTTAACCCTGGAAGCTCAAAACGCATAAAAACTATTTTTAATCGATTCAATTTAAAATTGATCGTTTACTTCCGTAACTTGCATATATGATCGAATTTGGACTCGGAACCTTTTCCATTGCGTTCGGAATGGGGGTATAACATTATAAACGCCTAGCGGCACACCTCGATTGGAGATTAAATTTTTGAGTTGCAAAATTAGAGGCAAGTTAATTTCTTCTACCGCCAGTTCAAGCTCGAGATCGCGAAGCTCGATCGAGCTAGGGCATGGGTGCTGCAATATTTTGAGTTAGGGTTGATCGTTCGTGTGTGAATGATGGCTCGCGACTGGATCTGTAGAAGTTCGTGGCAATCGAGGTCAAGATTCCCGAGGGCGATTTGATTGCGGCGGCGTTCATAGGCAAGGATGGTCGATTGATTAGGGGGTCGCGGCGTCGTATCGGTCGCGAGGCTAAGGTTCGTCACTCTGGATCGGTCGAGACTTTGGGATGCTCTATTGTGAGATGTCGAATGTGGTGAATGGCGACGAAGCTCGAGATGGTGGAAGCTTCTGTATCTTTCATGTGGATCTGGAATTCATGCTTTGCAGTGAGTATTTTATTTTTGATTATTCCATTAAATTTATTTTATATATTACAGATTATAGAAAATAAATGATAATAATAGGAAGGTTTAAAACCTATTTCAGTTTTTATTCTAAATATAATATGTGCATATCTAAATATACAGTTTATGTATATATATAAAAATATATTCTGTCTGGTTGTGTGCAAAAAGATATAATATAAGGATAAACACACATACCTTTTAATTTAAACACATATACAAGAGAATAAACATATAAATACATTTACACACATCTTAAAATATATAGTAGACAGAAATTTTTGGCTCTTGAAAAATATAGGAATTTGTATAAAACTTGATTTTTAATCAATATAATTTCCTTTTTTTAGTATAAGTAATTAACAGGTTTAATAAACTGATTTAATTTATTTTTGGCACCAAAAATAAATTTATTTAAGGAGAATTTGATAAATTTAAATTTGTTAAATGCTAATAGATTTTTCGGTTAACAAAAGATATTAATAAATCAAATAATGTTTATTCAAGGTCAAAATTATGAAGAAACAAACCAAAATGGAGTGGACTGCAAACAAAACAAAGGTGAGATCTTCTCACTCAAATTATAATTGAAAATTTCAGCTATTGATTGATATTTGAATTATGATAGTTAACTTTAATTGTTGATTGTGTGCTTGGATGATTGAATTATAATAACTATTCACTGGATAATATTATATATATAGTAGTATATAGTATATATTGGGTGATTGATTTCCCGCATTATATAGCGGATGAGACCCTATTGCGTCGCATAATAGCGGATGATATTTTATAAATCCCATATACCACAATATTCCACCTCGAAGTGGAATTAGTATTTAATTGTTGTGCTAACGTCTGTGGATGCAGGGAAAACAGGTTGGAGGGATCCAACTGGATTCCTCAAATATTTGAATTAGTTTCAATATTGTGTGTTGATTATTTATAATATGTGTGTGACTGTTTATGATTGAGACTGTTGAAGGCTATAATTTAGTCGAATATATTTTTGATATCGTAGGATATCAGAAATAAATAAAATTGAATTTTTGAAATTTAGTAGAAAATTTATAGTAAAATAATCTTAGAAAATTGAATAAATTCAAAAGGAGGAATTTGTTTCAAAAGATAATAAACTTGGGATTGAAATAAATTTAGAAATCAATTTTGGAAATTGATTTGGTATTTGTAGATGAATTTGGAAATCAATTTAGAATTTAATTCGTTGCTGAAAATGAACATTTGGGGAATCGATTTAAAAAAAATCATATATCAGTGGATATTTGAAAATTTAAGAATTCACAATGGGAATTTTATAAAAGAAAGGGAAGTTTGTTTCAAAAATGAACATTGTTTTATTTTTAAAGGTGTGAAAAGAAATTTACAGATTTGAAATATAAATTAAAATAAATCGAGAAGATTTATTAGTTTATATAAATGGAAAAAGAATTCTTTCCTGAAAAGCCGAATATATTTTCAAAGTAATTTTTAAAGTTTTAGAAATCATTTTGAAAAAATATTGTTAGAGAATTATTTGGGAAATATTTAAATCTTTAGAGTAAAGATTTATTTAGTTGATTACATAAATGATTATTTTAAAGATTTAATAAAAATTTGATTTAGAAATTGGTTATCGAAATATTTATACCCTATCTACTAATTTTATTTTAAAATTAGTTGGGACTTAAAATATTATATGTGATAACTAGTATAATGTTTTCATAACTAATATTTAAGCAAGTATTTAAAAATAGTTTTATTTTAAATGTTTCTAAGTATATTTTGGATAAGTAATTTAAATTATTTGAACTCGGCAAATATTCAGTGGAAATAAATGAATAATTGGAAATGTTTTCCGCGTAAGGAAAATGATTTGAAACTTGTTTTCAAGGTATTGAAATGTGAAAAGTGATTTGAAATTTGTTTTCAAAAGATTGAAAGATGAAAATTAATTTTAATTTTGTTTTCAAATGGTTGAAGTGAAATATATCTTGCGGAAATATTTTTGAAAATAAATAATTTGGAAAATTATTTAAATCTGGTAATTGTTGTGAATGTTGATTGATAGTTAAATAACCGACTATCAATACTGGCCTTTTTATGGCATTTGAATTTCGATGCGACCGGGGGTCGGATTCCAAGTGGATATCCGAAAACCACATCGAAACCTTATGATTGTGATAGATCTTTTAGTTAAAAGATCAAAGTGGAAATTGTTGTGATTTGTTTGAAATCTGAATGAACACTTATTTTTTTAAAATAAGCGCTCATTATTCGGATTAGCCAGGAGAGGACCTTGTGTCATAAAATCCATTCTGAATAATGATACCACGAAATGGGATTACATTTGAAGACCGTGTTGAAGACCGGGTATTCTTGAAAACGAAAGGATTACCTGTCCAATGTCTCTGCACCGGGTTGCTTGGTTTGGGCGATTTGATTGCGGCGGTGTTCAGGGGCAAGGATGGTCGATTGATTTGGGGGTCGCGGTGTCGTATCGGTCGCGAGGCTAAGGTTCGTCACTTTGGATCGGTCGAGACTTTGGCATGCTCGATTCTGAGATGTCGAATGTGGTGAATGGCGACGATGCTCGAGATGGTGGAAGCTTATGTATCTTTCAGGTGGATCTGGAATTCATGCTTTGCAGTGAGTATTTTATTTTTGATTATTCCGTTAAATTTATTTTATATATTACAGATTACAGAAAATAAATGATAACAATAGGAAGGTTTAAAACCTATTTCAGTTTTTATTCTAAATATAATAAATGTATATCTAAATATACAGTTTATGTATATATAAATGAATAAAATAAATATTCTGTCTGGTTATGTGCAAAAAGATATAATATAAGGATAAACATACATACCTTTTAATTTAAACACATATACCGGAGAATAAACACACACACACACACACACATATATATATATATACATTTACACACATCTTAAAATATATACTAGACAGAAATTTTTGGCTTTTGAAAAATATAGAGATTTGTATAAAATTTGATTTTTAATCAATATAATTTTCTTTTTTAGTATAAATAATTAAATGGTTTAATAAACCGATTTAATTTATTTGTCACCAAAAATAAATTTATTTAAGGAGAATTTTTTAAATTTAAATTTATTAAACGCTAATAGATTTTTCGGTTAACAAAAGATATTAATAAATCGAATAATGTTTATTCAAGGTCAAAATTATGAAGAAACAAACCAAAATGGAGTGGACTGCAAACAAAACAAAGGTGAGATCTTCTCACTCAAATTATAATTGAAAATTTCAGTTATTGATTGATATTTGAATTATGATAGTTAAATTTAATTGTTGATTGTGTGCTTGGAAGATTGAATTACAATAACTATTCACTGGATGATATTATATATATAGTAGTATATAGTATATATTGGGTGATTGATTTCCCGCATTATATAGCGGATGAGACCCTATTGCGTCACATAATAGCGGATGATATTTTATAAATCCCATATACCACGATATTCCACCTCGAAATGGAATTGGTATTTAATTGTTGTGCTAACGTCTATGGATGCAGGGAAAACAGGTTGGAGGGATCCAACTGGATTCTTCAAATATTTGAATTATTTTCAATATTGTGTGTTGATTATTTGTAATCTGGCTCTGACTGTTTATGATTGAGATTGTTGAAGGCTATAATTTAGCCGAATATATTTTTGATATCGTAGGATATCAGAAATAAATAAAACTGGATTTTTCAAATTTAGCAGAAAATTTATTGTAAAATAATCTTAGAAAATTGAATAAATTCAAAAGGAGGAATTTGTTTCAAAAGATAATAAACTTAGGATTGAAATAAATTTTGAAATAAATTTTGGAAATTGACTTGGTATTTTTAGAAGAATTTGGAAATCAATTTAGAATTTAATTCGTTGCTGAAAATGAAAATTTGGGGAATCGATTTGAAAAAAAATCGTATATCTGTGGATATTTGAAAATTTAAGAATTGACAATGGGAATTTTATAAAAGAAAGGGAAGTTTGTTTCAAAAATGAACATTGTTTTATTTTTAAAGGTGTGAAAAGAAATTTACCGATTTGAAATGTTAATTAAAATAAATCGAGTAGATTTATTAGTTTATATAAATAGAAAAAGAATTCTTCCCTGAAAAGCCGAATGTATTTTCAAAGTAACTTTTAAAGTATAAATTAAATGTTTTAGAAATCCTTTTGAAAAAATATTGTTAGAGAAATTATTTGGTAAATATTTAAATCTTTAAAGTAAAGATTTATTTAGTTGATTACAGAAATGATTATTTTAAAGATTTAATAAAAATTTGATTTAGAAATTGGTTATCTAAATATTTATACCCTATCTACTAATTTTATTTTAAAATTAGTTGGGACTTAAAATCTTATATGTGATAATCATTATAATGTTTTCATAACTAATATTTAAGCAAGTTTTTAAAAATAGTTTTATTTTAAATATTTCCAAGCATATTTTGGATAAGTAATTTAAATTATTTGAACTCGGCAGATTTTCAGTGGAAACAAATAAATAATTGGAAATGTTTTCCACGTAAGGAAAATGATTTGAAACTTTATTTCAAGGTATTGAAATGTGGAAAGTGATTTGAAATTTGTTTTCAAAGGATTGAAAGGTGAAAATTAATTTGAATTTTGTTCTCAAATGTTTGAAGTGAAATATATCTTGCGGAAATATGTTTGTAAATAAATAATTTGGAAAATTATTTAAATTAGGTAATTGTTGTGAATGTTGATTGATAGTTAAATAACCGACTATCAATACTGGCCTTTTTATGGCATTTGAATTTCGGTGCGACCGAGGGTCGGATTCCAAGTGGATATCCGAAAACCACATCGAAACCTTGTGATTGTGATAGATCTTTTAGTTAAAAGATCAAAGTGGAAATTGTTATGATTTGTTTGAAATCTGAATGAACACTTATTTTTTAAAAATAAGCGCTCGTTATTCGGATTAGCCGGGAGAGGACCTTGTGTCATAATACCCATTCCGAATGATGATACGACGAAATGGGATTGCATTTGAAGACGATGTTGAAGACCGGATATTCTTGAAAACGAAAGGATTACCCGTCGAATGTCTCTGCACCGGGTTGCTCCGGTATAGAGATTTTATCACCCTTTGTGATGGGGATTCCGGACGTGATTAGTGAATATTCAGATTTGCAAGGGGCTTCTTTTGAAGTTCCTTCGGTTCCATTCGATCCCGAAAATGACTTGTATGGATGTGTGTCTGACGTTACACTTTGAGATGTAAAGCTGGTTTCTATCAAATACATTTCTGTTGGTGGCGGAGAATTTATTCTCTTAGCTTAACACCCTTCTCTGAGACGTACGAGCTCAGAGGTTATGTAGTTGATGGTTACTAGTGATATATTCCCAAACTGGTAATGTGGCATACGAAGTCCTGCTGATCATTTGTTGACCAAAACATGAGTTTGTGAAAAGTGTAGCTTTGTGGATGAGACTTCGTCGGACCTCACACCCCGAAAATAGTCAAAACAGGAAAGATGTGGCAAGGTTATGAGGGTCGCGCCCTTTAGGGTATGTCATTTCCTTCTGGAAAAGGGTGGTGTCAGGTATGGAGCCCTGATATTTAACCTTTGTGGTTATTGCAAATACTTTTCTTTGTGGTTGTTGGTGTAGAGGATCCTCGGATAAAGGTCCCAAAGGACCGAGGGATGGCATACTCGTGTAGTAGTTACCTAGTTACAAAGGTAACCCGGCCTTGTGTTGGTAGGGAGCTAGTTAAGTTCTCGGGATGTCCCTCCAGAGGCGTACCCATGTGGCAGTAGGAAGTTCCTTAGCCTGACCATTTGATGGAAATCCAAAGAAACAATACGCGCCCTGTACGGTTTTAGTTGTATAACCTGCGATGGAATGTGGCGGTAACCTGCTATTGAACATGGTAGCTATAGTAGGCATAAGTGCGAAATGCCTATGCTGGCTAAGATTAATACTATACCTTCAAAATGATTTCCACACTATGCACTAACAAAAATAATATTAAAAAGATTCTGCATATTAAGCATGTTTAACTATCATAAGGAGAAATCTCCTCCAATTCGGCGTTTGCATTGTGTGTGTGGTGGGAGGCCTTATGGTAGTTTCATTTTCCAAAAGCATAGCGGTTTTCTTTTCCTTTTCTTTGTGAAAATAACTATTTTTAAGATCTCACGCTAGTCCCACGACTGACCTGGAGTTTATTGTTCCCTTTCTAAACTCTGGGTGCATACAATTTCTCACACGGGCAGCCTAGAGTCAGGTTATCAGTTATTCGGGAGCAAAAATCAAGAAGTTGCTATGGAGATCTAGAGGCAAGATGGATGGTGAGACATATGACTTATACTATATAGTATCCCTTGCGGGTGGTTTGTTGTATTCTATGTAGCAAGTTCTAATGAATGCCAGTGTTGTATTGTGTCGTTGTAAACTCTGATAATGCGATGTATAAACTGATATAGTGCTTTTGTTTTAAAGATATTCATTTATCTATTATATATTATTCCGCTGTGAATTGTGAGATTCTGTTATTGTTTCTGTTTCTTCTTCTATCTTCTTCTTCTTTAACCCTAACGGTTCGGTTTGCCGGCATTCGATTGTGCGACATTTGATATAGTGGACGTATTGATGTCGACTTTCGGGCGTCGAAAAATCAGGTCGTTACAACTACCATCTTAGTTAGTGATTTAGGATTTGATCGAGCCACTTATTACTTTATAGGTAATGATTTAGGTTGTTTGATGAATTTTGGTTAACCATCTTAGGCAGAACCAAAGTCTTCCCCGTCCTGCTTCTAGGATGTATTCGGGTTAGGCCTTATAGGCAGAATCGAAGGTCGATCGATGCTTTGGCCAGCCATCTTACCACGTAGATAACTGAAGGCTTGCAGTGCTCTGGCCAGGCCTTAAGGCAGGACCAAAGGCTTACTCTGACCTTTCTCTAAGAGGTGCTTTGACTAGGCCCTTATGGCGAGATCAAAGGCTTTTCCTTTATTTTATAAGTTTTTCCTATGAAGTGCTTCTTCTGTTAAGTACTTTGTCTTGGTAGATACATTTGATCTTTTTCTTAAATCTTGTTAGCAAATTCTCGTTTTCCTTTTCCCATAAAATTCTCGATCATTCCCTTTAGAGCTCGACACCGATTAGTTTCTTGTCCACTTATTCGATGATACTAAGCAATAAGCACCCCCGAGATTTCTTTCATTTCTTTATCGCTTTTTCTTTCAAGTCCAATAGCCTAACCTCTCTTTGGTTAGAAGATAGATGTTACCATAGGAGGTAGTAAGGGAATAGGTTCTTGTAGATAAGAAATTCCTAAAGGATTGTATCTTTGGTACTCATTTGGCTTTCCTATAACATTAGGTATGCTCTTCATTTTTATTGACAAGTTTTTCTCTTTAAAAATTCTCGAGTTCTAATTGATGTAGGAGTGCGCGATTATTCCTTTTCACTTTTGAACAAACTTATCGAAATTCTTTGTTATTAGATAGTTCCTTTAACCTAGAACTGTAGAGTTTTTCTCATTCCCAAGAATGGATCATTCCTTTTATTCTTTTCTTTTCTTAGAGATGGATAATAAGTGAAAATCATGGTAGATTTCATATAGAATGGATTTATAATCCAATTATCCGGGTCATAAGGAATTACTCATTTCTTTTCAGCTAAAGTCATCAGTGCCAATTTTCTTAACACTTGTTCCTCGTGGAATTGGAGGCTATGGGCCACTTGATAAGTTAACTTGGGAAAGTAAGGCTTGGAGGATCCTTGTTCTGAAGTAATCATTATTCAATTTAATAGATTATGCAAGATATGGAATGTCCTCAATAGGAATATATTGGATATTGTGGGTCCCTAAAGTCCTCTATAGGGATACAAAGGAAATAGAAAGTCCTTAAGGTCCTCTATAGGGATATGAAGGAAATATAATGTCCCTCAAGTCCTCTGTAAGGATATGCGTGGAATCGGAGGTTCGAGCCCTTCTTCTAGCACCAAAATATTAGCAAATTTCTTTATTAACTAAATATGTAGGGCAAGCTTAAGATTGGTTTTGGATATGGGCTTAAGTGGCCTTATGCAAGCTTTGGAAAATATGCAAGTCTAGTTCGAGTCCAAGTGAATTCATATGCATGTTCATTATTCAATAATAGCTGAATGTCATCATTCTAAAGAGGTTTATGCTGTGCAAATTTTATTCTCCAAGTCCGTATATGTAAAAAGTTCATAGGTTACAATGGGTTCTAAAATCCTAAATCAATTTAGGGTTTTACAAATTTAAAATTTGAGAAAGAGGGAAGAATTAATCACTCCTTTCTAAGTGGTGAAGGAGACCTATTTATAGAGGTAGTGGCAGGTAGCATGGCTTCTATGTGTCCATCTGACCAAATATTCAACTTCTCTTATGCATTGTTGAAATTCGACATCCCCTTTGCATTGTTGATATTTGATGTCTCTTTGTTATAGTTGAAGCTCATTATTTTGTAGAAACTCAACGTTGTTAGTTGTTTGTAGACGTTTTACAACAATTAGTGTTGCAAAGACTCGATAATCTTTGTGTTGTATAAGTTTGACATTTTTTACATCTTCAAGACTTCGATATCCCTTACCGCTTTTAGAAATTCGAAACCCCTTACCGCTTTTATTATGTTTTACAATAGTCATAGTTGTAAAGGCTTGTCATTGGTTAAAGACTCGATATCTTCCTAATCATTGATGAAACTCGACATCATTTTCTATTATAAATTTTGTAATGAAGTTTTCCTTTGTAGCTACTCAATGGCCTTCGTTACGGTAGGTACTGGACAACGATTTATGGTAATATCTTGGTGATAGTTCATGTATCATAGGCTTATCGTCTCCAGAAGCTCGACATCCTCATTCGGAGACTAAGTGCTTGACACCTCCTCTTTTCTTTATTCAAGCTCGATAACCTTTATATTTCTTAAATGCATGGGCTCGACAACCTAAGAGATTCGATGCATCTTTTTCTAACTAATTGAATACTTGAAACCCTTCTTTCTTTAGAGTTCGACATCTCCTTGTTAAACGCTGATTGTCTATTGACTTAGCTTTCTTCTAGCTCGACACCCCTTGTCATTACCAAGCTTTATATGCTTTCCTTTAAAAGCTCACTATCAACACGCTTTCTTTTAGAATCTCGATATCAACATACTTATGTTTAGAAGCTTGATATCAACACGCTTTCCTTTAGAAGTTCGATATCAATATTTGTAGAACAATTAAATAAAAAGATCAGTTAAGGGCAATTAAGGAAGGTAAACTATAGCTTGTATCAGAGATTTCTTCCATAACGTAATAGTAAGAAATAATAAAATGACATGCATAAGGGACTAGTCAAAAGTGGTTACTTTATTAAGGATAATATCACTTCAGATCTACCATCATGCAATAGCCTGACGTTATACCTTGATTGCTTATATTTTTGATAAGATACATTACGTCTTCAATAGCAAGCTCGATAGCTCATACTTGACAGCTCATACTATGAAGGAACTAGTTGCAAGTGTAGAGGATAAAGTGAGGGAATTTAAAAAAAAATCTATTTTAGATCTTATTAAGCCTATGAAATCTAAATTTTATTCAGATCTTATCAAAATTTATTATATATGAAATCACTATTTTATTTCATCAAACTACCTTTAAATGGTGCCTATACCCTAAACTGACACAGATGGGTAGGTAGGGAATACCCAGGGACGCGAGATAACACTCTTTAAGAAACTCGACAAAACAACCTCGTAACTTTGGCAGAATATTAATGTTTTGTTTTTGTATTGTATGTGAATTATTTAATGTAAACACTTGTATCATATAAACTTGTGTGCGTGCGTGCACATGCAACAGTTATAGTGTATATGGTTCAACTTGCTCTTACATAATTGTTGGGATTTACACCGCAACGGACCAGTTAGCCCCTCTATACACATACTGTGTTGTCTACTATATATATATATGCATATGTATTTGAATACAAAATAGAATAATATTTATAGTAATATAAATTTACACACACACAAAATTATACATTTATAATATCACAAAACATTGAATTTTGTATTAGTGATATGAACTTCAACTTTAAATTCAAATTCGAACTTTAATTTCAAATTCAAATTTCAAATTTAAAATAACTATGCAATGAATTATAATTAGTAAATAAATAAATAAACAAACACACTTAAATTTTCTTTTTTTAAATACGCAAAAAACACACACACACACACTCTTATATATATAATTACATAAATACATCCATTAAGCTTAATATGTAAAATCACATTAAAAATAATTTATATATTTGAATACACACACACACACACACACACACACTGTTAACCCACCTTTAGGCAAGGCCACATACAGGCGGATTTAACCCAATCGACTGTACAAAGATTGAAGTTGGATTTCATGGGTAACAAACATGATAATGAAGCCACAACATAGCATAGTTGGTGAAAAAATAGCGCTAGATGTCTAAAATATGGTTTCATCGAATGTTGATTCGCATCAAGTTGCTTGGAGTCTGCTCCGAGCCATATTGTTGTCTGCATCGAGTTTTCAGAAAGTTTTCTTCGGGACATTGAGAAACAAGCTACTTCGAGTAACCACAGCACCTGCTTCGAGTCGCCGATAGGTTTGCTTCGGGTTAAAGAGATGATTGCTTCGGGTCAAGCCTGTGTATCGATCGGCAATCAAAGACCACACCTGCTTCGTATCCATCAAGCATAAATAGCTTAGTTCGTATCAATTGCCAACCACATCCCTTTGTATTCATCATGCACCTATCATATTGTATCCATCGCGTCTACCTTAGTTCGTATCCATCACCTGGGGGCATTTCGTATCGATACCACCAATATACAAGACGTATCGCCCCTCTTCTCAAGAATTCATATCGATCGGTTAAAGATCGATACGAAGCAAGCATCCCATGAAAGATATGAGACTACATTATTCCATCGGTACGAAATGCTCAAGAATATATCTATACGAATAGGAATAGGAGTCATCGATACGAAGTCAACCAAAGCTAATTCGTGTTGGTTCCATTTGTACAGTTCGTATCGATCGACCTACGATCGATACGAATAAGCAACTGGACGATTGATACGAAAAAGCATTGTCCATCGATACAAAATGATACACACTTGATGGATACAAACAAGGTAGCGCCTATCGATATGAAAAAAGCCAAAAAGGGTAGAAGACTCGGTCACTCGGCAAAAAAGTGGATCCATCCTAAAGGTCAGCGCCACGTTAACTGGCATCACGTGCAGAATCATCGATACAAACAA
Source organism: Allium cepa (assembly GCA_030765085.1). Taxonomy (NCBI): domain Eukaryota; kingdom Viridiplantae; phylum Streptophyta; class Magnoliopsida; order Asparagales; family Amaryllidaceae; genus Allium; species Allium cepa. The sequence continues at coordinate 690,619,480 of CM060942.1, read as the reverse complement.
CATCGATACGAACAGCATCGATACGAAGAGAACGACAACCGAAAATTCCAAACTTGCATCGATTATAATTCACAATCTACAAGTCCAAATGCCACCAAATTTTCACAGGAGCTTACGTACGACCTAAGGAATGTTCATGCTAAATTTCGACTCGATTGGATCAAATCTTGATCGATACAAAATTTGTTCGTATCGTTCACAGACCGAGTGCAAGTAACATGGGATCGACCGTGTGGGCCCATCCATATGAGAGAACGGTTCTTCCAAGATCTGAGCGAGATACTTGCAGCCTACGCCTGTAAATAGCAGCCTAGAACCTACATAAAAGGGACGTTTGGCTCTTCTACGTCCAGACTCTTCCGGAATCATCTCTACACTTCAATTGTACTGTCATAATCAGTTGTAACTCATTGTAACTAGTGAACAAAAATCATTAAAGTAGCAACTCTTACAAGTGGACGTAGGCTACAGTGCCGAACCACTATAAATTGTGTGTTTCTACTGTTTTTCTTTGACATTTGAGTGTTCTTAATATTTGTGTTCTCTACATACTTGCTATCTGTGATCTGTGATTGTGAACGGGTGCTTTCATCGGCAATTGGGTGTTTGTGGCCAATTTTAGCGCAAACATTTTAGTGCTTTCATTGAGAAGGCTAGCATTCAGGGATTCTATAGCTTGGATCTTGGATCTAAAGGCTTAAGGACTTAGACCTGGAAAGCAATGGTGAAGCAATCAGCAAGGAGACCAAGAGCATAAAGGAGCCAGCATGAAGGAAGTCAGGAGGGTTTCTCAGGAGCGAATCAAGCCTCAATCTTCATCACCTGAGAATAGATGGAGATGATGATGGTAGCTATGCAGGCGGGAATGCTGAAAAGGAAAGAAGAGATGATACAGAACCTACTCCAACAAGACAAACTAGAATGCAAAATCAAGGGAACACTGCAGCAGGAAATGCTAGAGACAGAGATCAGGATCATAGAACAACCAGGATCCAGAATAGAGCAGGACCGTCAGGAGCAGCCCATGAGTTGGGAGGCACTCCACAAGAGCATGTTGATCCAACCTCAAGCCGGATATCAGGCGTAGCTATTCAACATGGCATTGATGGAGGAACGGATGCCCGTCCAGAAAAGAAAGTTCCAGGATTCCCTCGCGAACTCGGGGAGCAGATCGGAGGCAGCGGACAAGGACTATAGCTTGGCGATGGTGACAGATTGGCGGAGATGGTCAGACGAGCCATGAGAGGAAGACTGGTGAATAGAGATTTGGAAGATGTGAATAGGAGCTCCTTCGCTCCCGCAATTAGGCAGACCAGGAATCCACCAGAATTCAAGCTACCGACAGAGGAGACATATGATGGAAGGACAGATCCGCCCGTTCATCTGAAAAGATATATGAGACATATGGAAGTACTGGAGGGCATCAGAGGAAGTCATGGCCCGCTGTTTCCCATTGTATCTGATAGACATAACAACATTATGGTTCAGGAAATTAGAAATGGGCTCTGTTAGAACATGGACCGGGCTAACTGAGAAGTTCATGAGGCAGTTCAGAGTTCACATCTCGAGGCCTAAGAATGTGATGAGTCTAGCGGTAGTGAAGCAGAAGACCGAAGAGTGTTTGAGGAACTTCTTAGCACGATTTAATGCAGCAACAACATCTATGGATCGCCCAAATCCATCCATGGTCTTAATAGCAGCCATATCTAGCATAGCTGATGGAACAGAGTTCAAAAATTCATTGATCAGGGATCCATCTATGGATCTAGGAGAATTTTATCATGAGGCCGAAGGATTTCTACGATTAGAGGAAGCGAATGTTGAAAGAGAGGAAGGAGTACAAGTTTGTGCGGTCAAGGGCGGAAATCCTCCCGAAAAAAGTTCTGGCTAGGATATAGGAAAACGAAAAACTGAGGATACCGGCGATGAATCAAAACAACCGTGAAAAGAACCGAGATTCACCTCTTATACAGAGTTGAATGAAACTTTAGAGCGGATCTACAGGACATCAGGGTGTAGATTCCTTATCGAAAGCCAATGAGGAGGGATCCGACCAACAATGAGAGGAAATCAGACAAGTACTGCTTATTCCATGAGCTAAGAGACCATAATACCAATGTTTACAGGCACTTAAGGGATGAGATAAAAGGACATATCCGGAATGGTCTACTATCACAATATATGAGAAGGCGAGCAACAAAAGTGGAACGAGAGCAACCACCGCCTGCATCAAATGAAGGTTGCTTCGGATCGAGGCATCAGCTTGTCATCAATTCATTGAAATAATGATGAATGAGTGGAAAAATCCATACCAATGCGATTAATCCATTTACACATGTACATGATCACGAACGATCTTTAGGCATGCTTTGATATGGTTACCAATTGCATCAGTGTAGGTGCTTTCACTTTGACGTCTCTGTTTTTCTATTTTTTCTATTTCTCATGTTTGGGCTTTATTTTGTTGGACATGTCTGTTGAAAGACTCATTGTGAATGTAAATCTTGTATTTGTGATTCCATAATGGCTAAGCCACTTACACATGTATGGGATCGCAAATGGTCCTCATGCGTGCTCTGAGATGACGATAAACCGCCATAACAAACAATTCAGAAACTCACTCGAACGTGAAATTTGACATTAATAATACTAAGTCTCCCACGGGCACACACAATTCGCCTCAAACGGCACCCGAACGTGAACAGTCACAATTTGCCTCGAACGGCGCCCGACCGCGAATGGTCACAATTCGCCTCGAACGGCGACCGGCCGCGAACGGTCACATACAACCTCGAATGATATACGATCTTGAACGGTCGTCATTCAGAGTCAAGTAAGACTATCAATCTCTTTTACAGGTCATCAACCGGATACAAACGTCTAGCCAATGTCACTGCAAAACACACTTTCCTATTGCAAGGCATGTTTTGGGAGGCAAAGTGTTAACCCGCCTTTAGCAAAGGCCACATACAGGCGGATTTAACTCAATCGACTGTACATAGATCAAAGTTGGATTTCACAGGTAAAAAGAATGATAATGAAGCCACAATGTAGCATAGTCGGTGAACAAACAACGCTAGATATTTAAGATATAGTTTCATCGAATGTTCATGCCTAAATTTCGACTCGATTGGATCAAATCTTGGTCGATACAAAATTCGTTCGTATCGATCACGGACCGAGTGCAGATGACATGAGATCGATCGTGTGGGCCTACCCACGTGAGAGAATGGTTATTCCAAGATCTGAGCGAGATACTTGCAGCCTACGTCTATAAATAGTAGCCTAGAACCTACAGAAAAGGGACTTTTGGCTCTTGTACGTCCATGCTCTGCCAGAATCATCACTACACTTCAATTGTACTGTTGTAATCAGTTGTAACTCGTTGTAACCAATGAACAAAATTCAATAAAGTAGCAACCCTAAATCATGTGTTTCTACTGTTTTTCTTTGACATTTTGAGTGTTCTTCATATCTGTGTTCTCAACATACTTGCTATTTGTGATCTGTGATTGTGAACGTGTGCTTACATCGGCAATTGGATGTTTGTGGCCAATTTTGGCGCAAACATATACTTGGCCATAAAATATTCTAATAGTTGTTATTTTTTTTAAAGCAGGCGGCTTAAATACAAATTTTTTTTACAATAATTTCCTTATCGGAAATATGAAATGTAATAATTATTTTATATATTGTTTATTAAATATACATACATACATACATACATACATACATATATATATATACACACACAAATGCGTATTTTGTTTAACATGTATATTAGAACAATTTATTTTTTGAGAAAAACGAGTGATCATCGCAAGGAGGAGTGCACTCATCAAATTTTATTCTAAACTATACAGGAGCTGCCAAAAAGCCTGGTAGATAGCAACACCCCGTACAAGTAAGTCAAAAAAAAGAAAAACCACCCAAAATAACCTTTGAAAACTAAGATCCAAAATAAATTGCAATAAAAAACAAAACATGTAATGACCCGTCTTTCACTCCATAGAAAGACGTATCATTAATAAGAAAGAAAGGGATAGAAAAGAGAAAAGATAGAAAAGAAAGAACAAAAAGATATCACAATCTCACAACGGAACGAATAAAATATATTAATCACATAGTATACAACATCTATCAGAGTTACACAACTTTATATCACAAATTAGATAGTTATAAACACCTGTCTAACATACAACTCAAGATATAACACAAATATTAACACAGAGATCAACACAGCGGAATCACTATATATCTACATGCTGAAGCATCTTGCTCCAAATCTCCTTCAGAATTCGTTTAAGCAAAACTTGAATCTGTTGGCTGCTCATAAAAATTTGAGTACCTAAGAGTTTAAGAAAACAGAAATAAACTCCTGGTCAGACATGGGTCTGGTGTGAGTAAACAGGTTAAAGTTGTTTAACTTTGAAAACCTTTGAAAGAAAAGGAATCTCGTAAGACTTCCCACACATAAATATGGAGAAGTTTTTAACTTACGATAACCAAACATATGATAGGAAATCTGGTTATATTACAATAGGGTCTAGGTTTTCAAATAAATATTCACATAGTTGAAATTGTTGCATGATTAAATTCCAGCAAACTAGCCACAAAGTGGGTTATACAATTATGTCCGATGACACTTATTGGAGATTGGATTTCCCTACAATGGCAGGGCTACTGGGGTACCGCCCATCACAATACGTGGCCTAGATCACCGTACCGCGGATCCTTCCCGTTCCCTTGTAACACAAAGCCGGAACCATCCCTTACTGGGTAGTCTCGAACAAGACAACCCCGTAGTTGTTTCGAACCAACTTCTTACACAGTCGAATAAAAGGAACCTCTAAACAGGGGAAAATCTTGTCCTACTTGGGTGCTACCCACTTAGCCTTGCTGCACCTCCTCTATTTTAGTCATTCCCGGTTGATGAGGCTTGAGGCTACGATTACGTTTAATAGAACACATCTATCTTAGAATGTTCATCGTCCACCTGACGATGTTCTGGAAGCATTCAATCCATACAAGTTCGTCCAGGGTTCGACCAAAACCGAAGGCATTATATGTTACACTCATTTTGGAATCACCCTCAGAGTTAACGACAATAAACCTTGCACTTTAAAACTCCATCTCACTCTTCACTTTAAGATGTCACAATTTATCGTTTAACTTGGATCGATGTGGTTTTCGGATAATCAAATTGGATACACGATCCCCGTCTCATCGAAATCCAAACGTATCTTAAAGGTCAAGTTGTTATAAAGTTTAACAATTCAATTCAATTCAATACTTAAATTCACACGGCATTCATCATTGATAAATATCACATATTTATCATAGATATATTAAATATCACATCATAGAATATCATGGCTTAACAAACAACAGATATCAACCAATTCAGACATTCTACTCAAACAGTCATCCATAAGCAAGAATTATTAATCCATATTATATTTAATTTAATTAAATTAAATTTAATTAATTACTTAAGAATTAATCATCTAACTCTGCTTAATCAACCATTAATTAATTACAAGTCTTTTAATTTAATTAATCATCCTTTAAATATCCATCTTAATTAATCATCCTTGATTAATTATTCTCTAATTAATTTAAGTAATTAGCCTTAATTAATTTACACAAATTAATTATCCACAAACAATTACAATAATTAACCTTTAATTACTTCATTAATTTATTAACTATAATTAATTACATTAATCCTCAATTAATTACATTAATCCTTAATTAATTACATTAATTAATTATCCTAAAATCACTTATATAAATTAATTATTCTTTAATTAATCAACCCTTAATTACTTTTACCAATTATATTAATTAATGATCCCTTAATTACTTCTTTAAATTAATTATTAATCATATTTAATAATTAATCTTAAATTAATTACATTCATTAATCAGCCTGATTAATCATATTTAGTAACTAACTACCCTTAATTACTTACATTACCTAATTAATTTCTAAATAAATTTTATTAATTAATTCTCAAATTAATTACATAAAGTAATTAATTATTAATTGCTTCCACTGAGTAATTATCCTTCATATTAATTACATAGAGTAATTTAACCAAAACTACTTCCATTCTTCAATTAATTACATCCAGTAATTACCCATTAATTACTTCACTATGTAATTACACTTATCAATTTCATTAAGTATTTATACTTAATCAATCCTCAATTGATTATCTTTAATTAATTAACAAATTAATTATCTCAAATTAATCACATTCACTGTATTAATTACAATTGGGTAATTCATACCTTAATTACCTTATAACCAATTAATTAATCTTTAATTACAGATTAATTATTCTTTAACTATTAATTAATAAACCTTAATTATTAATTAATATCCCTTGATAACAAATTAATCAATCATTAATTACCAATTAATTAACCTTTAATTAATCTTTAATTGTGGATTAATTATCTATTAATCATTAGTTAATAAAACTTAATTATTAATTAATAAAACTTAATTAAGTACTTCTTAATTACAAATTAATCAACCTCTAAATTGCTTAATTCAGTAATTTCTAATTACAAACTAATTAATATCTAATCATTAATTAATCAATCATAATCATTAATTAATTAATCTTAATTAATTACTTAATTAATCCTTTATCCTTAATTATTCATTAATTAAATTAATTAATTATACCTAAACTACTTCATTAACTTAATTAAAACTCAACTTATTAAAATCTTAATTAACCTAAGGTAAAACATTATCTTAATTAATGGTTTAATTATCATTAACACCTTTAACATTTAACTTTAAACATTATCTTCCTTTATTAAATCTTTTAATTAAGATTGAAAATAAGTTAAAAATTAACTTTACAAATTCAAATTAAACACTTACATAATATTCCCAAATCAGTTACTTAAAAACAGCTATTTTTATATAGTATGGATTTTTTAAAAACAAGATTCATTTGAAATTTAAAACTTACTTTATTTAAATTTGAAAACTTGTTTTTATAGAAACTTGAAACTTTTTAAAACTGTTTAAAAGTTTTCTGCTTCGGGTCGAATCCGAACATCACTCGAGAGCCACTCCGAGTTTCTTATCCTTTCCCATTTTTTTTTTTTAAAACTTAGTTAAATTCTATGTTTAAAACCCTGGATTCGAAACTCACTCGAACTACTCGAGTATAAACTCGACTCACCTACTTCAATCACTCGAGTCTTACTTCGAGTCAATTCCAGTCCAAAACCCAGACATACCAAAAACCACCGTGCACCCTGCACCATCCACGGCTATGCTCCGACCAACGCCTACACTTCCCATATGTCGACGATCGCCTGCATCATCGATCCTAATTTCCAAATCTCAAGCACAAGTACGAAATCGAAAACAAGCCATTTAGTAGAAACCGGAACCAGAAGCATCACTAGAAAACGTCTCGAACTCACATCTCCGATCACTGGACATCGCGCCACCACGTCCTTAGCTTCGCCAGACTTCCACGCCACCGTTCCCAGAATTTCGTGCCACTCGATTCACCATAGATGACACCGTCCTCCAAATTCCGACCACGACCCAATTTAGGGTTTAAAACATAATCGATAATCCCCAACACCACGGTGGTTTAACCACCTTCCAGATATTTTTGCCAAACTCTCCTACACCCCAACCTCCTCCAGTCGAAGCCCCGACCACCAAAGATGCTCCGGCTACCAGAAAATCCCAAAAACCCAATTTTTGGTTATCTCCAAAATGCACACTCATTTCAATACTAAAAATTCTGATTTTTGCTTTAAAAATCCTAACTTTCTAAGTAGATTCAAGTTATAACCCTGAAACAACAAATTAAAACATTTGATTTAACATGTTTTTTAAACATTTCTATTATAATATATAAATTTACAAACAGCTTCATACTTATCATGTTTACTTATATTTTTAATACTTATCTTAAGTAAAAAAACATATTTTCTTCAAATCTCACAACCTATATGTTAAAGTTTGAAGAGTACTTCATCTTTGATCAAGATATAAACCTGTCAGTTATAAAACAGGGATATATACTGGATTTCAAACATGCACACATATATACCTACATATTTATTGCATTCAACCTAAAATTACAATGCAAACAATTTTCACATTACAAACCAAAATTTAAAACAAAAGTTAGTTGTTTACTCACTGATTAAAAAAGGCAGATAGCTTTGATTATGAAAATAGGAAAGCTTGCTTTGAAAACCGAAGCCTTTAATTCTGAAAAACTTGAATTGCTGAGATGATTTTAAAACTTTAATTTCTTGAAATGCTGATGCTTGATAAAATTTGCTTCAGGTTGCATTTGAAACTTGTTATAGGCTTTGATAAATCGCAAGTTTTATAAAAATGCAGGCTTTGGTTTTGATTGAGTTTGAAGATGGTTAACAGGTTATTGATTTTTGATTAGTTTCTGGTTTTGTGGCAGTGTGGATTACAGATTGTATTTGAATTACAGAGTTGAGGATAATATAGTTACAGGTTTTGGTCTTAAGGATTTCTGGATTGATAATTTATCACAGACTTCTATTTGGGTTTGAAGAGTGTTTACAGGTTGAGTTTTTAAGTTTTTAGAAATGAAGATAGTAAAAGAATTGAAGAAGGAAGGTGAAAATTTATATAGAGTTTATTAGAATTAATTTAAAATAAAATAAAATAAAGCAATCTAGTGACACTTGTCTATTACTGTACTTAATCACTTAACGCACGTATTTAACATGCTTAAAAATTAAACACTTGTAATTATTATTTTAAAATGATTTAAAAAGCTTCTATGATGAATTTTCCTAATTAACAAGTACTTTTAAATTAATAAATTATTTTCTAAATCTATATGAATAAAACTTTTAAAAGAAAATACAATGAAAACCCAATTATATTCTAAATAATATCATATATAATATTTTTAATCCATTTTTAAATGTTAATATAAAACTTTTGCATTTATTTACTATTAAATAAATACTTTCTAAGTTTATACCATAAAATTCTTTTAGGAAAATAATATAAACAAATCTTATTTTAAATAAAAACCTTATTCATATATTTTAAATCCAAAATATTTTTAAGATATATATTCTTTAAATTCAAATTTAAATCTAAATTCAAATTCAAATTCAGTTGAAATTCCAACTTAAAAACAAATTCAAATAAATATATATTTAATTTAAACAAACAAATTATTAAATTTGTAAATAATTATTCTATTTAAAATCAACTTAAATACATATATTTAAACAACACTTATTAAATTTGAAAATCACAATTCAATTTAAAATCTACTTATATTTATATATATAAACAACACATTATTATTATTCGAAAATATCAATTTTTACCAATTTTAAATAATTTAAATAAAGAGATTATCACATTTTAAATTCTTGAAATTCAGGAATATCACATTCCTCCCCCTTAAAAGAATTTTGTCCCCGAAATTAAAAAAAAAGATAATCCAAAATTTTATATTTTATTTCAAAAATCCAAGCATACATATCAACCATACACTATCAATCAAACAAACAATTCCATTCAACAAACAATTTTATTCAAACAAACATTACTAGTTATCCGGATATAGATCCGAATAAGCATCCTAAAACTATACAGAGTTTCCCAGGTACAGATACTGGAATACTCGCTCTATAAATCTAACCAGCTACACCACTAAGCTACTGAGCTCCTACTCATCAAGATCTACTATCTACACAAGATATCTGACCACAGTCAAGTATGACTCAACTACCAAATCCTCCTGAACTGCTTGTGTTATCCCGCCTTTTGGCAAGGCCGAGACATCAAAAGAATTGGTTACATGCATGAGATTGATCTTCCTGGATACCGAGCACGTACAGGTTCACTAAGGGTATTGATGGATTTTTCCCGAGTCCGGATCGAGCTACAACTGATGAGGTATGACAAGCAAAGCCAAGAGAACCAACTTTCCAAGTTTCAGATCAATCCGAGTTCGTATGCTCAAGTTATGATCGATTCAAAGAGAAGAAAGGGGCTTCGGTTTCGTATCCATCCCCCAAGCTCCAGTTCGAATCGATAGTTTTCGTATCGATCAGAAGACCAGCTGCTTCGTATCCATCAAGAAAAGACAGTTCGTATCGATCAGAAGACCAGCTGCTTCGTATCCATCAAGGAAAGACAGTTCGTATCGATCGAGTTCGAATCCATCGGGGTACCTTTGTTCGACTCGATCATATTCGAATCCATTGACATCTCCCCACTTCGTATCCATCAGGTCAGAGCACTTCGTATCCATCAGGCTTCCCTGCTTCGTATCCATAAAAGGGCTCCAGTTCACATTGATTGACTTTGTGTCCATCGGAAAGCTATGTGTCTCGACTCCATCGAATAAAGGCCTGTTCGTATCCATCAACCTTTATTAATTCGTATCCATCGATGTGACGGTTGTTCGAATCCATGGATAACGATCACTTCGAATCCACCAAGTCAACAAGCTTAGATGACGTGTCAACCCTCGATGCAAATTAGGCGAGATCTAAGGAATGGATGCGTTCAACTCGAAGAAAAGACCGGTTAAACTCGAAGGACGCACGCTACCTCACCACAGAACCACGTGAGCTGATGGAGTCGAAGGCATCGATTCGAAGCCATCGATTCGAACCAGATAGGAACCGGAAAATCCTATTTCGTATCGACTATATCTCTCGATCCACTGATCCAAATGCTATGCAATTTTCAAGGGAGACTACCCACAAGCTAAGGAATCTTCCCATCAAATTTCAGATCGATTGGACGTCATCTAGATCGATACGAAATGGTTTCGTATCGATGTAAGATCGTGCTGAAACTTTCAGGAAATGGTCGCATGGGTCCCCTCACTTGCCAGACCGAGTCTCGCGAAGTTTGGGCGGAATCTCAGCTTCCTAAGCCTATAAATAGAGCCCCAGAGCCAACAGAAAAAGGATCTTTTTGATTCTGAAGCACCGAGACTCTGCCGGATCAAGACTTGCATCTTCCCCTTGCTGCTAATTTCGAATTTGAAGTTGTTTTTCGCTGTAGTTTGTTGTAATCACTTGTAACTATTCAAAGAGAATCAATAAAGCTGCAAAACTTCACGGTGGACGTAGGCAACACGCCAAACCACTATAAATCGCTTGTCTGTGCAATTTTACTTTCGTTATTTGGAGTTTTTGTTAGATAATCTTCATTTTCAATTTACTCTCTTCATTGTTATCTCTTCAAAAACTTCCGAAGAGTGTTGTGCCCAATTTTGGTACAAACACTTTGGTGCTTTCACCGAGAGAACCCAGTTTTTCTCCTGCTCCTTGGATCTGTCGCCGATACCGGATTGCGTAAATCTAAGGGAGAGATCCAGATTTCAATTTCAGATTCCTTCCGTTCTATTTAGATTTGCCAAAGTCTAGGAAAGGAGTTCATTATTCAAGATGGTTAGCACAAGAACCGCTTCTACCGCTGGTCATGATGGTCGGGATAGACAGAATCCCGCGCAACTACCTCCACCTAACCAAGATGATACCGGGCATTTTGACCCATCAGGTCCGTTTACCAGACAAGAGTTCCAGACATTGCTCCAGGAACTAACTCAAAGTCGGCAACAGCTAGCTGAGCAGTTGCGCGTTAACACTGAATTAGCCAATCATCTAGACCGCCAAGGGCGTAGAAGATCCAGAAGGGATCATGCGTCTCACTCCTCCACTGAAAGTTCTGCTTCATCTGACTACAATCACAGATCCAGCCGTCCCAGGCTAGAGGGAAATTATGCACAGGCCATTGACCACCAGCCAGCATTGACCGTTGGACAGTTAAGAGTTGGCCCGTCTGCTAGTTTTCATACAGGACCCTCCTCCCGAGGAGGCATTGTCCCACAACATACCACGGATAACTATCCCACCGCCACTGCAGTTGACATAGGAGTTGATACCCGAAATCACTCCAATAAGAACAACCACCAGCAGGAATGTGCTCCAGAACCATATGTCCCAAAAGACATCGAGCCAAGGAGGCGAGATACGGATCGTCGACAGTGCCCGATCCCACCTCGCGCTGTGGAACCCGACCATACTTTGGCTCACCACCCTTAGAATATAGCAACACCAGACCTCTCAGCCATGGTACGCAAAATGATTCGCGAGAGTCAGGGCTTAACAAATGACGATTGGGGAATCTCCCAAAGTCGTACTTCGTTCACTGATGACATATTATATGCTGAACCCCCTCGGCGATTCAGGATGCCGACCCTGCCTATGTATGAAGGAAGTTCCGACCCTAACCGCCATATTCTGAAATACGAATGGTCGATGACTGCTGCAAGAGCTGATGATGCAGTAAAGTGCCGTAGTTTTCCCATTTCTTTAGGGGGAATTGCGACGATGTGGTTTACACGATTACCCCCACGATCTATCCCTTCATTTGATCAGTTGCGTGCTAAATTTGTTGAACAGTTTCGTATGCACATTGCCAGGCCTAAAGACATCAATACTTTATCTAGTGTCACTCAAGCTCCTGGGGAGACACTCAGGCGATATTTAGAAAGGTTCAATGCCGCTTGTGCAGAGATCACTAACCCCAATGATAATTCAATCTTGATGGCCTTGACTAAGGGGATTGACCCCGATTCCGAGTTTGGAAATTGGCTAGCTGGGATGCCTCCCGCATCGTTGGATCGTTTCTATTCCAAAGCCGCTCAATTCTTAAGGCGTGAGGATGCGAAACAATCTAGGAAACGGGATGATGCAAGACCCAGCAATGAAGGGATTCAGAGTAATGTTGCAGTTAAGCAATCTGGCAAGAGTTCAGGAAAAGTCCAGTTAAATATTCCGAATAAACAAGCTCAACAGCGGAGAAACGGTGATAGTCAGAGAAGAAAACGAGATCAGAACCGTGGCCCATGGTGTAGGGCTCCGATGTTTGATACTTATACACCGCTGAACACGTCATTGGAGAACGTGTATCTACAGACTTGCAATGCTATGCAGTATAAGAAGCCTGCTCCAAAGCTATCGTCGGAGAGGCAGATCCAAACAGGGAAGTTCTGTAGATTCCATGAAAGTTATGGACATAACACCAATGAGTGTAGACATTTGCAGGACCTCATTGAGAAGTTGATTAGAGAGAGGAAGCTGGATCAGTTCGTTCGGGCACCGCAGTCTGGTGATGCGGGCCCATCCAATCAAAACCGTGTGCAAACTCAAGAGAGACGAGAGGAACCTGCCCATACAGGCGGGAGGTTAGTTATTAGTACATTCAGTGGTGGTCCCAACCCAGCAGACCGAAGCTGGAAGGAGATGGAATCATATGCCAGTTCGATCAGGTATGTTAGTTTTGAATGTTGTAGTAGTTTTGATGATGGGGCTCCGGCCATACTGCAGAGAACGATGGCAGACGACATTGTATTTAGAAACCGAGATGCTGATAGGGTCGAAGCCCCGACTATTGACCCACTTGTCATATCGGCCCAGGTTGGTCCTGCTTAGATGAAGAGGATCCTGGTGGACAGTGGGAGTTCGGTAAACATTTTGTTTAAAAGAGCATATGATCAAATGAAGATGGAAGCCAAAGATTTAAAACCTTGTCAATCTAGAATCCATGGCTTCGATAGAAGTGCTAATATACCCACTGGAGTGGTGGAGTTTCCAGTGGAGTTAGGAGTTGGAGAATGCCGAAGGGTTTGAATGTTACAGTTTGTTGTTTTAGATATTCACTCTGCGTATAACGCCTTTTTGGGCCGACCGGCCCTTGCTGAATTCAGGGCAGTGATTGCCCCGTGGTGTTTAACATTGAAGTTCCCCACTGACCGTGGGATTGGAGTCATTCAATGAGATGAGGCTGCTGGAAGAGCCTGTTATGTTGCAGAGCTGCGTGAGGCGCAGCGAAAAGAGAAAGGAAATGGCGTAGAGGAATCTCTCTGTGTCCGTTTTGCGGACAATTGACAATTGGTGCCTCGGTCTCGGCCCGGGCACCATAACCAATTCCAAAAGGATCTTGACCCGAGAGACAATGATAACAAAGAGGAATCCACGAAGAGTCAAGCTTCTCCGGCTGAGCTAACGATTGATGTTCCAATCGACAATGATGATGATGGTTCAAGAATGTTGAAGGTTGGGTCTCAGTTAAGCCACAAGACGCAACATGAATTGGTTGATTTTCTCCGGGAGAATCTCGACGTATTCGCCTGGACGCACTCTGATATGTGTGGAATCTCGCCGAACATCGCGAGCCACACCTTGAATATTGACCCGTAGTATATCCCAGTCAAACAAAAAAGGCGCGGTATGGATCCAGAGCGATCTGTCGCCCTTAAAGAAGAAGTTGATAAGCTGAAAGCGAATGGGTTTATCCGGGATGCTCTATACCCGGAGTGGGTATCCAACCCTGTACTTGTCCGAAAACCAAATGGGAAATGGAGAACGTGCATTGATTATTCTGACTTAAATAAAGCATGTCCGAAAGACAGCTTTCCACTTCCCCGAATTGATCAACTTGTGGATTCAACAGCCGGACATGAATTACTATCTTTCATGGATGCTTACTCTGGCTACAATCAGATACCTATGCATGTGCCCGACCAGGAGCATACAAGCTTCGTAACCGATCTGGGACTATACTGCTACAAAGTTATGCCTTTTGGATTAAAGAATGCCGGAGCAACTTACCAGTGCTTGGTTAACTGGATGTTTGCTAGTCAGATCGGAAAGACCATGGAGGTTTACGTAGATGACATGCTGGTAAAATCATGATACTCCACTGATCACATTAAAGACTTGGAGTCCATGTTCAATATTCTTCGGAAATACGGGATGAAGCTCAATCCGCTAAAGTTTCATTTTGGAGTCGCATCCGAAAAGTTCCTCGGGTTCATCGTCAACGGCAGAGGGATAGAGGCCAACCCCGAAAAGATCTGGGCTATCAGAAACTTACAAACTCCAAGAACTATAAAGCAAGTCCAGAGTTTCAATGGAAAAGTAGCAGCACTAAGCAGGTTCATATCAAAGTCCACTGATAAATGCATCCCCTTCTTCGATCTGGTTCGGAAGGGAAAGGGAACTTCGAATGGACTGCGGAATGTGTGGGCGCATTTCAAGCACTGGTTCAACATCTTTCTACACCGCCAATTCTTTCGAAGCCTGTCGACCACGAGCGGTTGTATCTTTACTTGGCGGTATCATAGAACGCGATCAGTGCGGCCCTTGTTCGGAAGGAGGACCGAGTACAGAAACCGGTCTATTACGTTAGCAAACGACTTACCGGAGCCGAGAGAAATTATCCAAAGCTAGAGAAGCTTGCTTATTGCTTAGTCATTGCCTCGAGGAAGCTCCGTCCATATTTCCAGGCTCATCCCATCACTGTGTACACCGATCAACCGTTACGACAGGTCCTCACACGGCCTGAGACGTCTGGCAGGTTACTAAAATGGAACATTGAGCCGAGTCAGTTCGACATCACATATACTCCGAGAAGGGCCATACATGGTCAAGTACTGGCAGATTTTATCGCCGAATTCACTATTCCTGAGGACTTACCTGAGACTAGCAAATCTCTCAAATACATATGGAAGCCGTATACCGATGGTGCATCCAACGATCGGTGCTCAGGCACAGGGGTAGTGCTCGAAACCCCCGAAGGCCGATCCATATGCTATGCTCTAAAGTTCGAGTTCCGTGCAACCAACAATGAAGCTGAATATGAAGCTTTGCTTCCTGGGTTGAAGCTGGCCCATGACCTGAGAATTATCGCCGTGGAGATTTACTGTGACTCCCAATTAATCGTACGTCAGGTCTGGAGTGAATATCAGGCTAAGGATTGAAGACTGGCTACTTATCTAACTCGAGTCCGGGAGATTCTTGATCAGTTTAATTACTATGCCATTTTCTACATCCCCCGGGAGCATAATCAGAAGGCCGATTCGTTGGTAAAATGGGCAAGTACGGGCAAAGCTCAGCAGTTGGGGCTCGTTCCCGTTGAAATACTATCTTCTCCGAGCGTTGATAAGATGGAGACTGATTGCGCATTTTAAGCTACCACCAGCAGGGAGTCATGGATGACCCCCTATCGAAATTACATTGAGCACGGGATATTGCCCGAACGCAGGAACGAAAAAAGGCAGATCCTTCGAAAAGCCTCGCGGTTTGTCATTCAGAATGGAGTTATGTATAGAAGAGGGTACTCTGTTCCTCTCCTCCGGTGTATCGCACACGATGAAATCAAACGAGTGTTACACGATGTACACGAAGGAGAATGTGGCGGTCACACTCGGGGGAAAGCGCTCGCCAAGAAAGTACTCCGATATGGATATTATTAGCCTACTGTTAATCGAGACGCAGCGGACTACGTCAAAAAATGTGATAAATGCCAGAAACATGCTTAGATTCCTAGAGCCCCACCTACTGAGATAACCCAAATGGTTAGCCCTTGGCCGTTTGCAGTATGGGGGATTGATATACTTGGTGCACTGCCTCTAGCCAAAGGTGGTGCGAAGTACGCCATCGTCGCAGTTGACTACTTCACCAAATGGGCTGAAGTCGAACCTCTTCCAACAACCACGACAAAGAAAGTGATCAACTTTATGATACGCAACATTATCTGCCGGTTTGGTCTCCCACATGCTATTATCACCGATTATGGAGCCCAATTCGACAGTATCGAATTCAAGAATTTCTGTCAATGATTCCACATCCATAAGAAATTCTCTGCAGTAGCGCACCCTCAAGCGAATGGTCAAGTCGAAGCTGTTAATAAGGTTATCAAATCTATTTTGAAGAAACGACTGGAAAAGGCCGGGGGCAAGTGGGTTGATGAACTCCCTGGCTTTATGGGCTTACCGGACGACTCACAAAACTGCAACCGGACACACTCCATTTTCTCTATTTTATGGCTCTGAAGCCGTTATTCCAGTCGAAATGGAAGTTCACTCCAATCGTGTGACATATTATGATCCGAAAACAAATGCCATACTACTTGCGGAATCTCTAGATTTACTCGATGAAAAGCGCAAAGAGGCTGATCTGAGGGCAGCCGCGTATCGGAGTCGAGTCGCCCGAATGTACAATGACAAGGTCCGGCCGCGAACCTTTGAACTCGGCGATCTCGTGCTAAAAAGAATCTATCATGTTCCTTCGCACATGAAACCTAATTGGGTGGGACCATATGTGATTTCACAAAAGCTCGGAGATGGCACATTCAAGTTATCAACCGTTGACGGTCTTACTCTACCGAGAGCCTGGAATAGCGAGAGTCTCCGTCGCTACTATACATGACAGGCTTTATTTGTTTTAGCCCATTATTTCCTTTGCGTTTCATTTTCGCATTTTGAAATTTGAACTTGTAATAAGGCAGCTGACTTTGCCATATTTTCTTATTTCAGCAATAAAATGCTATCTCTTCGAGCCAGAGCTGTGATTTATTGAATACGCCACAAAGCATCACGATGCACGAAGAGCTAAGTTCCATCATACGGTGGGATTTATTCAAATAGGGAGTGACTGTGATACGACCGGTCACTCACTATGTGAAACTCGAGCTCGGGGGCATGTCACCACACCAATATCTAAAAGGATTGATACACGACAATTCTCCCACCAACTCCAGATTCCCAGAGTGCGAACTGGAGTATAAACATTGAAATAACTCTAAGTCCCCGGATCGCGGACTGGAGTATAAACACTAACTCCAGATTCCCAGAGTGCGAACTGGAGTATAAACATTGAAATAACTCTAAGTCCCCGGAGCGCGGACTAGAGTATAAACACTAACTCCAGATTCCCCGAGTGCGAACTGGAGTATAAACATTGAAATAACTCTAAGTCCCCGGAGCGCGGACTGGAGTATAAACACTAACTCCAGATTCCCAGAGTGCCAACTGGAGTATAAACTTTAAAATAACTCTAAGTCTCCAGAGCGCGGACTGGAGTGCAAACCTTAACTCCAAATTCCCGGAGTGCAAACTGGAGTATAAACACTGATTCAAAGTTCCCGGAGTGCGAACTGTATCATAAGCACCGGTAATCATCGGGATTTCGGAGCATGAACCGAATTATTGCTCACGATTTATTCTAAGTTCCCAGAGCGTGGACGTGCGCTAAAGATTTGCAAAAAAGTGTGGTCGTAAACCAATCATTGCAATACTTAAGCAGGAAAAACAGTTGGAATGAGAAAAGCAATATTTTATTTCAACTAACTAGAGACAAGGACTTACATGCAAATAAGTTCTTCCAAAAAAGAATTCCTACTAGCAGGGGCCGAACCTGCGTCTATACACGACCTACTAGCGGAAAACAAACACAAGTTCCTATCTATCAGAAGATCTGCTTAAGTGGCCCATCTATTTCTTCTTTTTTGACCTCCTTATCAGCGGTTCGTCCTCAGACTCACTAGAAACAGAGATCCTTCGTTTGGAGTGCTTCCTCTTCGGTGGCTGCTCTTCGGCTGGGGGCATAATGTCAATGTCCTCCTCAGAGATTGAATTTACATGAAGGCTTCCCACCGGAGGAGTTGGAGGGACTGGATCTGCGACAGAAGACTGGGTGGACACCCGGGTATCGACCACAGTGCCACTCGGCAATATTACATTTAGAGGTGCTGGACTATGCACCGTAGTCCTAGTTCCAGCGCTGCCTTCATGTCCCGCAGCCTCTAGTTCGGCGTTAATCTTGGCCAAGATTTCTTCGTCTCGAGCTGATTGGGCCTGGCTGGGGGCAACTGTGGTTTGCGTTATAGAACTAGAAGCCGACGGGAGCTCACTGATGATAAACGTCAGGTCTGTGAAGGGGCCACTATGCTGGCCAAGTAGCTCACTTACCATTTGCTCATCGAGAGATAGGGAGCTCCCCCGCGTCATCTCAGTAAACACTGCCATCGTCACAACGGTCGTTTCGGTGATGAAGGCCTTCTGCCCCTGAGTAGACTCCTGAGCCGCGGATGCCGACGTAATTCCAGTTACTGAACAAAGAAGGGAAGGAGTTATTAGCAATCATTTCAAAACAAACTCTCTATTTGAAGCACACTTGGGATATATTCAGAGTACCTTCCTCGGTTTGGCTTGCTGAAGGCTGAGAGGCCTCGGAAGTATGCTCCTGAATAAGAGATAGCCGCGGCTGTTCTGGGTCATAAGCTGGAACGGATTGTGAATCAACCACAGATACAGGCTCTAACGAAGGTGGAGCAGTAATTTCAAGAATAGTAGCGTGATGCTCAACACCCGATCCTTCCCCAATCTCCCGATGCTGGCCACCAATCATCTCCTTCTCATGAGAAACTATGGCATCATGAAGGATCTTCTTTTCATCTTCGGTCAGCAACCGGTTCTCAAGCTCGAACTGGTCGATTGATGCATCCGGGTGCGCTTCTCCTTCCTCCTCAACCAATCGGAGCCAAGCTTTACGAAGATGTACCGGATAATCCTGAAGCCAGGCCAAATTTTTGTGCCTCAGCACATTCGCATTGTAAGTAACGAGGAGATCTTCGATGTCGGCCTCCAGCCTAGCCTCTGCCCTTTGAACCTTCTCCTCAACCTCAGCCTCAACTGCCTGAACTTTAGCTACTGCCGCATCTCTTTCAGTCCGAAGCACTACGGCTTGCTCGCATGCTCCTTGGGCCGCGTTATTTGCGTCATCTCTGTCTTTAGTGATTTCGACAAATTTGGCTTTGAGTGCATTAAGTTCCTTCAAGGCCGCGTCCCGCTCGGCGGTCACAATGGTGTTTCGGTGGCCCATGTCCTCCACCGTAGCGTAATGCTCGCGCTTCATCCTGTCCATCGCCGCCTGGTCCTCGTCCGCTTTCTTCATAGCATCCGTCTCTGACTTCCGAGATGACTCGGCTTCATCGGTTAGCACTTATGTGATACGATCCCGGTGAGCTAGATCAGTTTGGAGTTTCTCGATGATGGCCGCTCGCTCAAAGGCCAACATCGATGCTTTATCAGCCACTTTCGCCCATGCTTTGTACCGGGCATAAAAATCATGCACGTAGTCATGTACTAACTGCTCGGCTTCCTCTGGGATCCTTTTTAAATGTGGAGGAAAGATATAGTTATCAAAGCAGATGTTCGGAAAATCTTTCTTTAGCTGAGCGAGCTTGATTGCTCCTTCCCCTGAAATTCCCACAGGGGGCTGTTCTATAACAACGGCAGTTATTGTTTCGCTTCTAGGGTGGCAGGATTCGTGCCTAGAAGATTGAGAAGCCGACTTGTAGCGTGAAGATTCAGAGGGATGAGAGACATAAGCAGGAGTTTGTATGGGATCTCTGGGAGGAGGAGGAGTACGCGATCGAGATCGAGGCTTATATCCTCTATCTTTCTCATACCTTTCTTGGCTAGAATACCCAGAGTGTCCCTGGTCGTAATCTCTGTCCCCTTCTCGTCTGCTCGGCTCATGGTATGAAGACTTGCGAGCATGTCGGAGACTCCCTAACATTGAACCTCGCCCAGACATAGTATCTGTAGAGCAAAATAAAGTAGAATTAATCACCTTTCGAAACAGATAGTTTACAGTCAAAGGTTATGCGGTGTTGTAAAATATGTATGAATGTGCAACCCCCTGACCAACCGGATGTGTCTGCCACACCAGTGGGAAAAGACTCGCTTAAAACTAAGGCTTGTGAGGTTTCGTCCAATCCGATGTCCTGCCGGAAGGACATATCGCCCGGAACCGGAAGATCGGCAAGTCCTTCATGAAGATTCTCCGTTCTAGAGGGAGACAATTCCAAAATTCTAATTCCGGAGGCGGGCCAAGGCGTAACCACAGATTTCCATCTCCCTTTTTGAGATGGTTTAGAGACGGCAGCCCTGCCTTTTCTCTGCTCTTCAATATTCTGGGCTATATCTGCAGGTTCGCCCAAAGGTTCTTCATCGGTGTGAGTCCTCTCGGAGTTAGCTTCTTCAATCACAACAACTTTGCACTTTTTCTGCATAACTCGTTCTTTTGAGGCGGTCTTTAATACACCATCGAGCAGTATGCTTTGTCTCCGCTCGATCAACCCAAGGATCCGAAGATTCCTGTCAGTCAAGAGCAGTTCAATGTCCCTATCTTCACTCGGGACTTCTTGAAGCACCCGAACTATCTCCTTGAAATGTCTACCCTCTGGTCGCTAAATTACGGCTGTAAATGGGAAAAAGATATGAATTTTACTTCAACTGCAAACGCCTTAGTAAATATTTGAGAGTTCAGCTTTTCTCACTTCTGAATAACCATCGCCGGGCGAACCTTGGAGGACATCGGACATAAAACCATTCTGTCCTATAGTAGCTTAGCCTAGTTCAGGACCCGGTGACCACTTGACAATTCCTAACCACTTCCAAAAATGTAAAAGATGGATTATCGTTTCGGCTTTTGAAGTTGAACAGATATCCGATCTCAGTTGGAATTGGTGGCCGATGAAGATATTGCATGAAGACGATAAACAGGCTATTGAGCGAAGCATACCCATTCGGGTGTAGTTGAGATGGAGCAATTCCCAAGAATGAAAACGCTTCTCTTATGTAATCGTTAAATGGAGGAAGCGTTCCAGCAGCACACGCATGATGGTTGAATGCAGTGTATCCCTTCGGTGGATTGTGTGGCCTGTCATTTGGTCCCGGCAATAACTCGTCACCAATCGACAGGCCATGCCTCAAGCATACTCTCCCCAACATATCTTCAGAGATGTGAGATGGGACAGAGTCTCGTGGATTAGGAATGAAAGACGCATTGGGAAATTCTTCCGGGGCTGGACCGATGATCTCAGGTTCAATATCCGGAACCTCTAGTCTCGAAGTAACTGTACTTTGGATTTCTTGCAGGTTTTCTTGCGGCTGCGAACTTGATGGTTCCATAACTGGGTAACTTATGAGAAATTATCGTTAGATGACAAAGGGCCCATGCATTCTGCGGTGTAAAGTGTACGAGTGTGTGTTGTTCAGTGCAATGCATTACTTGAATAAATTTGTGCGAAGTCAAAAAAGATGTACAAGCAGTTAAGGTTGTTATGGTTCCATCGACGAGCTTCAAGATATGGTCAAGTGTGCAGTTTAATCAAGTCCAAATATGCAAGAATGAAGCTCATTGGAATTGTGCTAAATGAATGTAAAAATTTTCATATTCTTCATAGAAGGTTTCGAACTGATGACAAGGAGCTCGTTCGAATCCATCGTGGTGCAACTTCGAATCGATACCGGGGGCACATTTCGAATCGATGGTCAAGGGACGAGTTCGTATCTATCAGAACGAGGTGATTTCGAGTTGATCCTTAGCTACCTGGTTCGTACCGATCTGGAAGCTCTCAGGTTAATGCCGATCATGGTCGAGTCGATACTATTCGTATCGATCATAAAGATATTGTTCGTATCGATCTAAAGCCGAGATCTTCGAATCGATCGGTAACCTATGTTTCGTTTCGATCGTTTCGTATCGATACGATCCATCCCCATAGCCATCGATACGAACTGCATCACTGCTGTTGGAGTATCCCAGGGATCGATGCGAAATCTAGAGAAAAACATCGCTGCCTTCATCGATTCGAACGCAAGCCCCCTAGATCGATTTACTTATGCCTTTTCCACTCTTTCTTCTCCAATCTCCAGAAACATTGCTATGGCTATTGAACTTTGGGCCAGATCTGGCTTTACCAATCACCAGAGTGGATAATTGATGAAGAAAAAGTGTATCTGGTATTGCTTGATCATTTTTATTTCATAGTCGGTTACCTAATTTGAGATCGAGATTTGAAGAATTAAAGGTTTGTATTTGATTCGAATCGAAGTCACTGGCACTGTTCTCTCTCTTGAGTTTCTGGAACGATGCAAGGACTGGAGGCAGCAGTGAAAAGTAGAAAGTGAAAAATGGCAAAGTCCCAGCTATTTATATGAGACCTAGAAGATGACCGAGCTGTTTCGCATCCCAATCAACTCGACCGGTCACAACCGGTCAATCCACAGATCGGTTCGAAAGCTCCCTTCGAATCCATATACTTGAGGCTTCATTGATATGAAGCACACAACTAAGGCCATGCTGAGAACATCGAGTCACATCGATGCGAAACGAACAGTGAGTGCATCGACTCGAAGCCCCTGTTCACATTAACAAGTTCTTAACTCCATCCACTGCATATCGCTACGAGCGACAATTTTGTGTCCATTATGGCTTATACAGTAGGAGCGATGCAAAAAAAATTCATCGATACGAAACGGAGTTCACCGAAGTTTGAGATTATCGATACGAACAGCTGTTTCGTATCCACCACAACTGAAGCATCAGCGTTGATACGAACGAACATTTCGCCTCCGACGAATTTTTGATTTATCAATGCGGAGTCAATTTTTACAACCTTCTATATCGATTCAGGAGAGGATCGATGTGAAGGGACTCCATAAAACAACTATCAAACGTTGTTGCAACTCAAATTTCACGTCGATTCAGGAGAGGATCGACACAAAATTCATATATATGACAAACAGCTAATCTCCGTCACATAGTAATTAGCTACAATAGCATGGAATACAACTTTCAGCAGAAAACACAACCTTTGGCAAAAGAGCAACGATTGTTCAGAATAAAGACCGCGGCTTTTCAAAGCATGTCATGTTCCCACAAGACGTACTTTGGGGGGCAAATGTTATCCCGCCTTTTGGCTAGGCCGAGATATCAAAAGAATTGGTTACATGCATGAGATTGATCTTCCTGGATACCGAGCACGCACAGGTTTGCTAAGGGTATCGATGGATTTTGCCCAAGTCCGGATCGAGCTACAACTGACGAGGCATGACAAGAAAAGCCAAGAGAACCAACGTTCCAAGTTTCAGATCAATCCGAGTTCGTATGCTCAATTTATGATCGATTCAAAGAGAAGAAAGGGGCTTCGGTTTGGTATCCATCCCCCAAGCTCCAGTTCGAATCGATAGTTTTCGTATCGATCAGAAGACCAGCTGCTTCGTATCCATCAAGGAAAGACAGTTCGTATCGATCGAGTTCGAATCCATCGGGGTACCTTGGTTCGACTCGATCGTATTCGAATCCATTGACATCTCCCCACTTCGTATCCATCAAGTCAGAGCACTTCGTATCCATCAGGCTGCCCTGCTTCGTATCCATCAAAGGGCTCCAGTTCACATTGATTGACTTTGTGTCCATCGGGAAGCTTTGTGTCTCGACTCCATCGAATTAAGGCCCGTTCGTATCCATCAACCTTTATTAATTCGTATCCATCGATGTGACGGTTGTTCGAATCCATGTATAACAATCACTTCGAATCCACCAAGTCAACAAGCTTAGATGACATGTTGATCCTCGATGCAAATTAGGCGAGATCTAAGGAATGGATGCGTTCAACTCGGAGAAAAGACCGGTTCAACTCGAAGGACGCGCGCCACCTCACCACAGAACCACGTGAGCTGATAGAGTCGAAGGCATCGATTCGAAGCCATCGATTCGAACCAGACAGGAACCGAAAAATCCTATTTCGTATTGACCATATCTCTCGATCCACTGATCCAAATGCTATGCAATTTTCAAGGGAGACTACGCGCAAGCTAAGGAAGCTTCCCATCAAATTTCAGATCGATTGGACGTCATCTCGATCGATACGAAATGGTTTCATATCGATGTCAGATCGTGCTGAAGCTTTCAGGAAACGGTTGCGTAGGTCCCCTCACGTGCCAGACCGAGTCTCGCGAAGTTTGGGCGGAATCTCAGCTTCCTAAGCCTATAAATAGAGCCCCAGAGCCAACAGAAAAAGGATCTTTTTGATTCTGAAGCACCGAGACTCTACCGGATTAAGACTTGCATCTTCCCCTTGCTGCTAATTTCGAATTTCAAGTTGTTTTTCGCTGTCGTTTGTTGTAATCACTTGTAACTATTCAAAGAGAATCAATAAAGCTGCAAAAACTTCACAGTGGACGTAGGCAACACGCCGAACCACTATAAATCGCTTGTCTATGCAATTTTACTTTCTTTATTTGGAGTTTTTGTTAGATAATCTTCATTTTCAATTTAGTCTCTTCATTGGTATCTTTTCAAAAACTTTCGAAGAGTGTTGTGCCCAATTTTGGTACAAACAGCTTGTTCCAAAACCAGTGATGGATCATACACGTACTCCCTCAGAGATACGTGAAATACATTGAATCCCAGTCTTCCAAACTGGTAATTCAAACCTATAAGCCAAAACACTTATCCTTACAAGAATATAGAAAATCCAATATACTTCGGAGCTAGCTTTCTAGTCTTACCAAATCTGACTGCTCCCTTTAGCGGAGAAAACCTCATCCAAAATCCAAATCTCCAACTTCGAATTCCAGATTCCTTTGTCTCTTTACCACAAGACTCTTCTGATGATCTTGGGCTACCTTCATCCTTCCTGATTAGCCCAACCTTCATCGATGTTTCTTGAAACAAACTGGACCAAAAACAACCCAACAAAATGTTCCTCTCAAGATCTACCGAGATCAAGAACACAAATTCTACTTCACCAACATCAGTAGACTTCAACTTATTTCTCCTATCCGAAAAAGCCAAAACAGGTTCACTCGCAAATCTTGCCTTCAGATCCTGAAAAACTTTATGTAGAAACCCTCTAATCCAAAACACTGCAACTTGCGGTTGCTTCCATTCTAGAATAGCTGCCACCTTGCTTCCGCTGCGCAACTCTGATCCGAAGTAGATGAGAATGCCGTTGATGAACATGAGCACAGACTTGTCCAACACATCCCGAAAACACTATTCAACGGATCCATAAAGAGAAAAACACAGAAGTTCCATGAAATCCTGAGCTGCTCCACCAAATCCTTTCTCTAGGAGACATCTTTCTACATAGATGAACTACTGGTAGCTCCATGAAACAAGTCGATATGGAACTCAATCTCCAATGCAGACAAACTTTTGACTTCCCTGAAGACATCCGAAAAATCTTTGACAACTCTATAACTCCTATAACCTCTAGAGATCCCTCAATCCATGCAAAAGATGACCCAAGAGAATCGCTCAAACTATCGCAAGTCACTTTTGCGATCCTATCCATTTCAGCTCCAAAGATACTGTTCTCTCTTCATAAATCAGAACAGCTTATCCCTGACCAATTCATCGAAGAAACGAGTCCACTCTACTACTTCTGAACTCTATCTCTAGGACACTACTAAGCCATAAGATCTTCCTGCTGGCACATTAAACACCTTCCAGCTGTACCACTTCCACAGATGCCAAAGGCTTCTTATCTAAAGCTTCTTGATCCTCAAAGCCATATCAATCAATTCACAAAAAACCTCGAGTTGGGCAGACATCTCCTTAAGAAACTGGGCCTCGGACCAAACACAAACATCCTGTTGAAACTTAGTCTCATCATAGATACAGACATACTTCCTTAAACTTGTTCCAAAAGAAATATCTTTGGAAACATCCATAGTCATTGCGTCTCACGACGCAGCTGCTCCTTCTTGAAGTTGCCAAGATACCATCACTCGCTTCTGCTTAACCGACAGATCCAAATTCTTGAAAATCCACTTACACGAGCATAACCAAGCTTACACTTAAATGATGGACTCTGAACCTTTAAAAGGTTTCCTTCAGAGATTGGTGAAATCCTTACACCATGCTGTAAGCTTATTCGAGTTGGTATTAGGTCTACAGTCTCGACAGAAACTCTTCCGACCTCAACACTCAGGCACCTTCCATTGGTAGTCGTGCTACACACACCACTACTCTTCCTACCTCTAGAGCTAATATTGGAAAACCCGAACAGGTAACCCAACAAATAAGTAGAAATATACATATATATATATATATGTATATATATATATATAATATTACAAGTACGGTCTCTCAAGAAAGGAATCACTCTAGAGCCTAGGTATTCGCTCAACCTAGCGCTTTGATACCAACTGTGACGGTCTAGGCTTCAGTCCACTGAAAGACGTATCATTAATAAGAAAGAGATAGAAAAGAGAAAAGATAGATAAGAAAGAACAAACAGATATCAGAATCTCACAGCTGAACGAATAAAATATATTAATCATATAGATATTACATAGTATACAACATCTATCAGAGTTACACAACTTTATATCACAAGTTAGACAGTTATAAACACCTGTCTAACATACAACTCAAGATGCAACATAAATATTAACATAGAGATCAACACAGCGGAATCACTATATATCTACACGCTGAAGCCTCCTGCTCCAAATCTCCTCAAGAATTTGTCTAAGCAAAACCTGAATCCCTTGGCTACTCGTAAAAACTTGAGTACCCAAGAGTTTAAGAAAACAGAAATAAACTCCGGGTCAGATATGATTCTGGTGTGAGTAAACAGGTTAAAGTTGTTTAACTTTGAAAACCTTTGAAAGAAAAGGTATCTCGTAAGACTTCCCACACATAAACATGGAAAAGTTTTTACCTTACGATAACCAAACATTTGATAGGAAATCTGGTTATATTATAATAGGGTCTAGGTTTTCAAATAAATATTCACATAGCTAAAATTGTTACATGATTAAATTCCAGCATACTAGCCAAAAAGTGGGTTATACGATCAAGTCCGATGGACTTATTGGAGATTGGATTTCCATACAATGGCAGGGCTACTGGGGTACCGTCCGTCACAGTACGTAGCCTAGATCACTGTACCGAGGATCCCTCCCGATTCACTCCAACACAAAGCGGGAACCATCCCTTACTGGATAGTCCCGAACAAGACAACCTTGCAGTTGTTTCGAACCAACTGCTTACACAACCGAATAAAAGGGACCTCTAGACAGGGGAAAATCTCGTCCTACTTGGGTGCTACCCACTTAGCCTTGCTGCACCTCCCCTGTTTTAGCCATTCTCGGTTGATGAGGCTTGAGGCTACGATTACCTTTAATAGAACACTTCTATCTTAGAATGCTCATCGTCCACAATACGATGTTCTAAAAGCATTTAATCCATACAAGTTTGTTCCGGGTTCGAACGAAACCGAAAGCATTATCTCGTTACACTCATTTTGGAATCACCCTCAGAGTTAACGAAAATAACCCTTGCACTTTAAAACTCCATCTCGATCTTCACTTTGAGATGTCACGACCTATCGTTTAACTTGGACCGATGTGGTTTTTCGATAGTCAAATTTTATACTGATCCCGGTCTCATCGAAATCTAAACGTATCTTAAAGGTCAAGTTGTTATAAAGTTTAATAATTCAATTCAATTCAATTCAATACTTGAATTCACATAGCATTCATCATAGATAAATATCACACATTTATCATAGATATATTAAAAACCACATCACATAATATCATAGCTTAACAAACAACAGATATCAATCAATCCAGACATTTTACTCAAACAATCATCCATAAGCAAGAATTATTAATCCATATTATAATTAATTTAGTTAATTTAAATTAAATTAATTACTTAAGAATTAATCTTCTTACTCTGCTTAATCAACCATTAACTAATACAAGTCTTTTAATTTAATTAATCATCCTTTAAATATCCATCTTAATTAATCATCCTTGATTAATTATTCTATAATTACTTTAAGTAATTAGCCTTAACTAATTTACACTAATTAATTATCCACAAACAATTACAGTAATTAACCTATTATTACTTCATTAATTAATTAACTATAATTAATTACATTAATCCTTAATTAATTACATTAATTACTTACCCTAAAATCACTTATATAAATTAATTATTATTTAATTAATCAACCCTTAGTTACTTTTAATAATTAATGGTCCCTTAATTACTTCTTTAAATTAATTATTAATCATACTTAATAATTGATCTTAAATTAATTACATCCATTAATCAGCTTGATTAATCATATTTAGTAACTAACTACCCTTAATTCATTACAATACTTAATTGATTTCTAAATAAATTTTATTAATTAATTCTTAAATTAATTACACAAAGTAATTAATTCTTAATTACTTCCACCAAGTAATTATCCTTCATATTAATTACACAGAGTAATTAAACCAAAACTACTTCCATTTTTCAATTAATTACATCCAGTAATTACCCATTAATTACTACACTAAGTAATTACACTTATCAATTTCATTAAGTATTTATACTTAATCAATCCTCAGTTGATTATCTTTAATTAATTAACAAATTAATTAACTCAAATTAATCACATTCATTATATTATTTACAATTGGGTAATTCATCACTTAATTACCTTACAACCAATTAATTAATCTTTAGTTACAAATTAATTATTCTTTAACTATTAATTAATAAACCTTAATTATTAATTAATATCCCTTAATAACAAATTAATCAATCATTAATTACCAGTTAATTGATTCTTAATAACAGTTAATTAACCTTTAATTAACCTTTAATTGTGGATTAATTATCTATTAATCATTAATTAATAAAACTTAATTATTAATTAATAAAACTTAATCAAGTACTTCTTCATTACAAATTAATCAACCTCTAAATTGCTTAATTAAGCAATTTCTAATTACAAACTAATTAATCCCTAATCATTAATCAATCAATCATAATCATTAATTAATTTAATTAATTATTCTTAATTAATTACTTAATTAATCATTTATCCTTAATTATTCATTAATTAAATTAATTAATTATACATAAATTACTTCATTAACTTAATTAGAACTCAACTTATTAAAATCTTAATTAACCTAAGATAAAACATTATCTTAATTAATGGCTTAATTATCATTAACACCTTAAACATTTAACTTTAAACATTATCTTCCTTTATTAAATCTTTTAATTAAGGTTTAAAATAAGTTAAAAATTTTCTTAACAAATTCAAATTAAACAATTACATAATATTCCTAAATCAATTACTTAAAAAGAGTTATTTTTATAAAGTGTAGATTTTTTAAAAAAAAAACAAGATTCATTTGAAATTTAAAACTTACTTTATTTAAATTTGAAAACTTGTTTTTACAGAAACTTGAAACTTTTTAAAACCGTTTAAAAATTTTCTGCTTCGGGTCGAACCCGAACATCACTCGAGAGCCACTCCGAGTTTCTTCTCTATTCCCATTTTTTTAAAACTTAGTTAAATTTTAAGTTTAAAAACCTAGACTCGAAACTCACTCGAACTACTTCAGTATAAACTTAAGTCACCTACCTCAATCACTCGAGCCTTACTTCGAGTCAATTCCTACCCAAAACCCAAACACACCAAAAACCACCGTGCGCCCTGCACCATCCACGGCGAAGCTCCGACCATCGCCTACACTTCCCACACGTCGACGATCGCCTGCATCTTCAATCCTAACTCCCAAATCTCAAGCACAAGTACAAAAATTGAAAACAAGCCATTCAGTAGAAACCGAAACCAGAAGCTTCACTGGAAAACATCTCGAACTCACGTCTCCAATCACTGGACATTACGCTACCACGTTCTTAGCTTTGCCAAACTTCCACGCCACCGTTCCTAGAGTTTCATGCCACTCGATGCACCATAAATGACACCGTCCTCCAAATTCCGATCACGACCCAATTTAGGGTTTAAAACATAATCGATCAATCCCCGACACCACAGTGGTTTAACCACCTTCCAGATATTTTTGCCGAACTCTCTTACACCCTGACCTCCTCTAGTCGAAGCCCCGACCACCAGAGATGCTCCGACTACCAGAAAATCAAAAAAGCCCAATTTCTGGTTATCTCCAAAATGCACACTCATTTCAAAACTAAAAATTCTGATTTTTGCTTTAAAAATCCTGAATTTCTAAGTAGATTCAAGTTATAACCCTGAAACAACAAATTAAAACATTTGATTTAACATGTTTTTTTAACATTTCTTCTATAATATCTAAATTTACAAACAGGTTCATACTTATCATGCTTACTTATATTTTTAGTACTTATCTTAAGTAAAAATAAACATATTTTCTTCAAATCTCACAACTTATATGTTAAAGTTTGAAGAGTACTTGATCTTTGATCAATATAAACCTATCAGTTATAAAATAAGGATATATACAGGGTTTTAAACATGCACACATATATACCTACATATTTATAGAATTCAAATCAAAATTACAAACATGCAAACAATTTTCACATCACAAACCAAAATTTAAAACAAAAGTTAGTTGTTTACTCACAGATTAAAAAAGGCAGATAGCTTTGATTATGAAAACAGGAAAGCTTGCTTTGAAAACTGAAGCCTTTAATTCTAAAAAACTTGAATTGCTAAGATGATTTTAAAACTTTGATTTCTTGAAATGCTGATGCTTGATAAAATTTGCTTCAGGTTGCATTTGAAACTTGCTACAGGTTTTGGTAAATCACAGGTTGAATAAAAATGCAGGCTTTGGTTTTGATTGAGTTTGAAGATGGTTAACAGGTTATAGAATTTTGATTAGTTTCTGGTTTTGAGGCAGTGTGGATTATAGGTTGCATTTGAATTATATGGTTGAGGATAAAATAGTTACAGGTTTTGGTCTTGAGGATTTCTGGGTTGATAATTTATTACAAACTTTTGTTTGGGTTTGAAGAGTGTTTACAGGTTGAGTTTTTAAGTTTTTAGAAGTGAAGATAAAAAAGAATTGAAGAAGGAAGGTGAAAATTTATATAGAGTTTATTAGAATTAATTTAAAATAAAGGAAAATAAAGCAATCTAGTGACACTTGTCTATTACTCTACTTAATCACTTAACACATGTATTTAACATGCTTAAAAATTAAACACTTGTAACTATTCATCTTTATATTATTTTAAAATGATTTAAAAAGCTTTTATAATGAATTTTCCTAATTAATAAGTACTTTTAAATTAATAAATGTTTTTCTAAATTTATATGATTAAAACTTTTAAAAGAAAATATGATAAAACCCGAATTATATTCTAAATAATATCATATATAATATTTTTAATCCATTTTTAAATGATAATATAAAACTTTTGTATTTATTTACTATTAAATAAATACTTTCTAAATTTATACCATAAAATTCTTTTAGGAAAATAATATAAACAAATCTTATTTTAAATAAAAACCTTATTCATATATTTTAAATCCAAAATATTTTTAAGATGTATATTCTTTAAATTCAAATTTAAATCCAAATTCAAATTCAAATTCAATTTAAAATCCAACTTAAAAATAAATTCAAATAAGTATATATATTAATTTAAACAAACACATTACTAAATTTGTAAATAATTATTCTATTTAAAATCAACTTAAATACATATATTTAAACAACACTTATTAAATTTGAAAATAACAATTCTGTTTAAAATCTACTTATATTGATATATATAAACAACACATTATTATTGTTTGAAAATATCTATTTTTACCAATTTTAAATAATGTAAATAAAGAGATTATCCCATTTTGAAATTTTGAAATTCCAGGATATCACAAAACAATAAAAAATATATATTCAAATCTACTATATCTGCAGTAACTCTCTAATCAAGATCAACACTTGCAGCTGCTAAGATTAAACTAAACAAAGATTATTAGTTGAATACATACATGTATACATGAGTTTATATGTATATATTAATCATATATAAAAAATAGAGCAACCTACACTACCACATAAAAAGGTTAAATGATTGAAATAAATGAATGATTATATACTAGAAAAACCTGCCATGAAAATAACCCAAAAACAATCTCACACAAGCAACGATGTATACTAGTATAAAACCCAAAATTACTTAACTAATGAAAGCAAGCCAAAACATAATAAGACAAACTGATATAAGATCACAAAGCATATATCACAGCAAACTTTTACTCAGTTTGCAATTAGACGATCACAGCAAAAAACAACATTTAAAACAGTAAACAATATCCAGCTACTAATATTAGACTAAACAGAAACAGAGAGTTGAAATATTTACTTATATGCATGAATATATATGTATATATATTAATCATATATAAAAACAAAAAAACCTACACTACCCCATAAGAAAGGATATTTGACTGTAATATATGAAAGATTATAAACTAAACCATGCCAAGAAAACAACCCATAAACAATCACAAACAAGCTAATGATGCAATCCAATATATAACCCAAAATTACATAACCAAAAATGTAAGTCAGATCAAAATAAAACAATCAGATAAAAAATACAAAGAATAAACCATATTAGATGCTAATTCATTTGCAAATAGAAAATCAAGGAAAAAACAATATAAGATCAGTAAACACCAACCCAGTTCAAAGAACCAGAGGCCTGCATGTGAAATCATTTGGATCTCAAATGGTTATAATCAGTTTAGACAGCAATCGAAGATGAAATAGAACAATACATAGCAGAAACGAAAATAGAGAAGCTGCGTGCAAAATCATATTGGTCTCGATTCAAGAAGAACCTAGAACAAATGAAAACTGAAACCATACGGTGAATATAAACTTAAGGTTATATTTCTATCAACATTTCTATCTCTACTTCTCTACTATCTCAATTTATCTATCTCTACTATTAATAATGAGAATTCAATGAACGCAAATTCAACCTTGTCTTCTTGAAGTTCCTATATTACCCTTCCCATGTTTTGTCGTCTATACCCACCTTCTCATACCTAAAAAACCCTAACTCTCATATCTCCCTTGCAATTCCAGATCCAAGGCCAACACAATTCCAAATCTGATATCTTCTTTAACTTCAGTATACGATCAATCAACGATTTCAGGTCCAACATCTTGTCTACCTTCGACTTACGATCCTCAATCATCGATCATCAGCCATTAATTACCGGTTAATGATTATGGATCGATCGCTCGATGATCGACTAAGGTTAGTACACTAACTGCGATTCAAACTTCAACTAAAGATTACCAACTGAATATTCTTTGTTTATGATATGTTTCCCCTGCTTACTTTGATTCCGCGGCATTTGGAATTTTGAATTTTATTCCTCCTTTTCTTATATTAATTCATTGTGCTGTATTAATCAATTGTAGTTCATTTTGATTCACCTGGCTCCTTGAGACATAAATCGTTAGTGGTACGTGTTTGCACCAAAAATGGTCCAAACCCCAATATCGTGAAAGCATCCGTTTATGAACACAAGTCAGCAATAATTGACACAAAACTCAGATCTAAGCAATATCAAGCACAGCAATTCAACAATAACAATCAGAAACACGAGATTTATAGTGGTTCGGCGATCTTGCCTACGTCCACTATGAAGCTTATGATTTTATTGATTCACTTGATGATTTAAATCAATTACAGCGGATTACAGTTGATAATAGCTTTGAAGTTTGATTACAACAGCGGTAATGAAGAGGAGAATTGAATCCGGCAGAGTCTGGACGTTGAATGGCCAAAAGATCCCTTTTCTGAAGGCTTTAGGGTGCTATTTACAAGCGTAAGAGGCTCAGACGTCGATCAAACTTCGGGAGACTTTTTCCGGCACGTGAGTGGGCCCACGCGACCGACCCCACGAAGTTTCGACTCGATCTGAGATCGATACGAAGTGATTTCGTATCCATCAAAATTTCATCCAATCGAGATGAAACTTGGCAGGAACAATCTTTACCTTGTATGGAAGCTTCTGTGAAAATTTCGTTTCATTTGGATCAGCGGTTTGGGAGATATGATCGATACGAATTGCATTTTCGTGAGTGCTGTTACGTTCGTATCCATTGATTCGAAACGATTTGTTCGTATCGATCGTTGCACGTGCTCATGAGATGACGATGCACGCTTCCTTCGGATCGATCCATTTCTTATGTCGAGTTGACCGAGCCATTCCTCGAATTTCGCCTTTTTCGTATCTAAAGCCATTGTCTCATTCGAGTTGATAATCGTTGCCAATTTGTATCATCAGTGTTGACTTGCATCCATACATACGGCTATGCTCGTATCAATAATTGAGGCGCGTTTCGTATCGATTATTTTAATGAGGATCGATACGAAACACGAGCGTGTTCATGGATACGAAGCAGGGAATTCCATGGATACGAATCAACATATTCGATGGCTACGATTAGGGTGGACTCGAACAGGACGGTGTCAAGTGGATCGATACGAAGCAAGATCGATACGAAATGGCATTTCAGATGGATGCGAAGTAAGATGGGCAACGATCGATATGAAGTAAGCGAGCTCGATGGATACGAACTATGTATCATTGATCGATAAGAAATGCACCAACCTGATGGATACGAACTGTGGATGGTTTGTTGAGTCACAAGTTTTATGAAGGTTTTGATTTCTGACAAATAACTAAAGGCGATCGACAAAACAAGGTCATTATGGCTATAAAGAGCTACATATGGTACTCTAGATTGTAGGTTGATTATTTGATATTATTATAGTGATAAACTTGTTAAAATCTATCCTCAAATAATCATGCATTTTCAAGGAAATCAATATATATACGACTAAATGTAGTTGCACATTTAGTGTGCAACTTTACAGGGACCGGTCGACCGGTCATAATATATGCGGTCGACCGTTTCTGCATAATTTGCACACTGAACGTGCACACATGCACATAACATATATATATTTGAATTCCTGTCTACTGGTCACTTTTTAACCCGTCGAATGTTTTTAAACAGAAAGCAATTTTTCCAAAAGACACTTCTTTTCTCCAAAGGTTGCATCTCTTACCTTTCATCAAAGATCATATCTCTTAATGGCAACTGCTCACAAAGAGTTACAACCATTCTTATCTATATAAACTCATCTAAATCGTTGATTAAAACAACATGATTTTATATGCTTTTTACTCTAATCTCTGATCTTACTTTATATATACTCCTGCATTCTAAAAGCTCTCGATTATTTATTGAATCATTGAAACTATTTCATATCTTTTGATTCAATAAGTAATATACTTTCCTTAATCTTTTCAAAACATCATTCGCATACTTTGAGGATAAGATTATAGGAAGGGTGTACTACTAGTGACAAATCAGTGTTTTCAAGAGCACAAGTTGTCAACAACAATTGTATTTGTTCTTTTGTCGAAGTCCTTTGTGTTGTAAGAGGCAAGTGTTGAAGTCCTCAGTGTATTAGAGGCGTGAAATCCCGTTCGGTTGCTCGGGTGTTGTAAACCTGTTCCTCCGGGTGAAGCGAGGTAGTTAATAGTGAAAATCCAGATAGAAGTCTAGGATTGGACGTAGGACGGTGCTCCGAACCAGTATAAAAATCTCTGGTGTGATTTTTCTATTTTTATTTACTATGCTATTATCATCTATTTCCGCATTTATATTATAGTCCATATTACACGATCCGTGTGTACTATATTAGCACATATAATCGTATACACACCGCACTTTCATTTGGTATCAGAGCACGGTCATCATATAACCGTAACACAGTTATTTGATATATTATAGTAATATGGCAAATAACGTAAGTACTAGCACTCAAAACACCACTTACATGGAGGGTCAATCGACACAAAGACCTCCATTTTTCAATGGTCTTAACTATAGTTATTAGGCAACACGTATGTCATTCTTTATGCAATCAAATAGCTATGATGCTTGGAATGCCACTCAAAGAGAAATAGTGAATCCAACAACTGATTATTCAGAATGGACTGCAGCTGAGAAAACGGCAGCAGCCGTAAATGCAAGAGCAATAAATATGTTGTTCTGTGCATTAGACCAAAATGAATATAACCATGTTAGTATCTACACTACTGCATATCAAATTTGGCAAACACTAAAAATCACTCATGAAGGTACTAACAAGGTTAAACAAGCCAAAATAGCCATGCTGAAAAGTCAATTTCAAAATTTCAAAATGAAACCAAATGAGACAATCAATGACATGTATTCACGGTTTCAAACTATTCATCATGCACTTATTGGCTTAGGACAAAAGTATTCTGATTTCGATGTTGTTTCAACAGTCCTACATTCTCTGACTAGTGAATGGGAAGGAAAAGTATTAGCAATTGAAGAAGCTAATGACCTTTCCGTCATGAAGCCAGATGAATTGATAGGAAATTTAATGTCCTATGAAGCAAATTTGCAGGCTAGAAAAGAACAGAAAGAAGAAAAGAAAAATGTAGCATTTCATGTTGAGAAAGATGAAAATGAATCAGATTCTGAAGACGAAGATTTGGCATTCATTGCGAAAGGATTCAAAAAATTCCTAAAATATCGAAAAGCCAGTCGTTACAATAAAAGGAAACCTGGATCAAATAAACCATCTTCATCTGCTATAGAATGTTTCAACTGCCACAAAAAGGGACACATGCAGAAGGATTGTCCAGAACAAAAGAAGAAGTCATAAAATGACAAATTCAAATATAAGAAGGACAAATCTAAGAAACGAGCCTTCTCAGTAACATGGGATGATTCAGAGTCATCTTCATCAGAAAGTGAAAGTGATTCAGAGAATGAACAAGCTAATGTTTGTTTTATGGCAACAGAAGATGAGGTACAAATTCCTACATTTGATGAATTACTTGATATTAATGCTGAATTGATAGTCAAATATAAAGACATAAAACGTCAATTAAAAATAGTCAAAGCAGATTTAAGTAGAGCAGAGTTTGAACGAGATATGTTAAAAGATGAGAAGAAAATATTAGAAGAGGAACTTGAAAACATTCAAGAATCATCATCTAATGTTGACTCTCAAATATCTCTTTTGAGTCAAGAAATAGAAGCTCAAAAAGAGAAAAATAATGCTCTCACTACTGAAAATCATGAGCTTAAAGCAAAAGTCAAAATTCTAGACCTAGAAAAAGCTAGCTTACAAACAAAGTTTGATGACATTACTCAAAATGTTTCTAACTTTAACAAAGGTCGAGAAAATTTGACAAGAATCATTGAAAGTTCACAATCTATTTCAGACAAACAAGGATTGGGATATAACAAACAAGAAACCAAGAAACATCGTGGAAATAAAAGGAAGAAGAAAGTACAAAAAACTGAAGCTAAGAAAAATCTTAGTTTATTATATTCCAAACCAAAACCAGTTGTGAAATTTCAAAAGAAAAATGTCAAGACTATCAAAATATGGGTTCCTAAAACAAATAACAAGTTGATTAGGAACAAATACATTCAGCAATTCATGAATACTATGCATTTTAATAATAATTATATATATAAAGGGGATACCGGACCCATATGGGTTTGGACCCCTAAGACCTAACTCTTAGGACCCTATAAAAAGTGGGTACCATGGACTTAATTCTATTTTTTGCAGGTCCCACTTAAGAAAAGAGGGAAGTGGATATTGGACAGTGGTTGCTCAAAGCACATGACGGGAGACAAGAGCTTATTAACAAATATTACATACTCAGATGGTGGCTCCGTCACTTTTGGAGACAATTCAAAAGGCTATATCATCGGCAAAGGCGATGTAAGCAATTGCGGTACATCTAACTTACCTCTTATTACTAATGTCATGCTAGTTAGAAATTTAAAACACAATTTGCTTAGTATTAGTCAGTTATGTGACAAGGGTTTTATAATTTCATTTTCGAATAATAAGTGTAGTATTTTAGATAAAGACCATAATTTGGTTTTCGAAGGTTATAGAGACAGAAATATATATATTCTGAATATGAATATTAATCATAATTCAGATATGTGTCTTGTGGCTAATGACAATGATCCATGGCTATGGCACAAACGCTTCTGTCATATAAACTTCAGAACTATTAACAAGCTAGCCAAAAACAATCTAGTTAGAGGACTACCCAAAATGAGTTTTAAAGTTAACAACATTTGTGATGCATGTCAATTAGGAAAATTGACCAAATCATCTTTTAAATCCAAGAAAGTCATATCAACATTACAACCACTTGAGTTACTACACATGGATTTATTTGGACCTACTAGGGTTCAATCAATAAATCACAGTCAATATGTGCTTGTAATTGTTGATGATTTCTCTCGTTATACATGGACAATTTTCTTAAAAAATAAAAGTGACACTTTCGATCATTTCAAATCTTTCGTCAAAAGAATTCAAAAATCAAAAGGGATTAAAGTTAAAAATATAAGAAGTGATCATGGCGGAGAGTTTGAAAATAATGAATTTAAACATTTTTGTACAAAGAAAGGTATATATCATAATTTTTCGTTTCCCAGAACTCCACAACAGAACGGAGTTGTAGAACGGAAGAACCGAACTTTACAAGAATGTGCAAGAACATTATTAAATGGAACCACCTTACCAAAACATTTTTGGGCGGAAGCTGTCGCAACTGCCTGTTATG
This sequence comes from Allium cepa, assembly GCA_030765085.1. Lineage (NCBI taxonomy): Eukaryota > Viridiplantae > Streptophyta > Magnoliopsida > Asparagales > Amaryllidaceae > Allium > Allium cepa. The sequence continues at coordinate 690,580,311 of CM060942.1, read as the reverse complement.
TTTTAAATCGTGTGTCCATAAGACCGCTTACCAAGAATACTCCTTATGAATTATTTAACAAAAGGAAGCCTAAAATCTCATACTTCAAAGTTTTTGGTTCCAAGTGCTTTATTTTAAATACGAAAGACCAGCTTGGCAAATTCGATCCTAAAGCCGATGAAGGAATATTTGTCGGTTATTCGGAACGAAGTAAGGCCTATCGGATATTTAATAAACGAACCAAAACTATTGAAGAATCACTTCATGTCTCTTTTGATGAAATCTATCAGCATCCTCACACTATATCAAATGATGACGAATCAATAGTCACTGACAATCCAATCATCACAAATATTGATTCTGACTCGGAAATAATTATTGAGAATATTCCTCAAATATGTGAGTTACAATCACCACCAAGAATATTAAGAGACCATCCGGCTCAAAATATAATCGGTGAAATAACATCACATGTCAGAACAAGGAGTCAACTCAATCAAATGGGTCATGTCGCTTTTCTCTCAAATATCGAACCTAAGAATCCAAAAGAAGCTGCTACAGATGATTACTGGATCATTGCCATGCAGGAAGAACTAAATCAGTTTGAGCGCAATGACGTTTGGGAACTTGTTCCAAGACCAACTGATCGGTCAGTAATTATTACTAAATGGGTCTATAAAAATAAGGCTGACGAACAAGGAAATATCATCAAAAATAAAGCAAGATTAGTAGCACAAGGATATAATCAGGAAGAAGGTATCGATTATGAAGAAACTTTTGCACCAGTTGCTCGACTAGAAGCTATTAGAATCCTATTATCTTTTGCTTGTCACCATAATTTCAAACTTTATCAGATGGATGTCAAAAGTGCTTTTCTCAATGGATTTATCAAAGAGAATGTCTATGTCAAACAACCTCCTTTGTTCGTACATGAAAAATATCCTGACCATGTGTTCAAACTTAAGAAAGCTCTGTATGGTTTAAAACAAGCACCTCGTGCTTGGTATGAACGACTACGTAGCTATCTTATTAACTCAGGATTTCAAATAGGCAAAGTCGATCAAACTTTGTTTATTAAACATTCTCAAAAAGATATTCTAGTTATCCAGATATATGTAGACGATATCATCTTTGGTTCAACAAACGATAAACTCTGCAAGGAATTTGCAAGTATTATGACCAAAGAATTCGAAATGTCTCATATGGGAGAACTATCTTATTTTCTTGGACTTCAAATAAAGCAACTCTCAAACGGTATTTTTATCAATCAAGAAAAATACTGTGAAAACCTTATCAAACGCTTCGGATTAGAAAATACATCTGGTAAACCAACTCCTATGAGTACAACTACACATCTTGAAAAAGATGAAAGTGGTAAGAATGTTGACCAGAAATTATATCGAAGCATGATTGGTTCTCTTCTTTATCTTACAGCTAGTCGTCCAGATATAATAATGAGTGTTTGTTTATGTGCTCGTTTTCAAGCCGATCCAAAGGAATCACATCTACGAGCAGTGAAACGTATAATTTGTTATCTTAATAACACCAAAGATTTCGGTCTTTTTTATCCAAAAGAATGTCCATTTGAATTAGTATCATATAGTGATGCTGATTTCGGTGGCTCACGAACGGATAGAAAAAGTACAAGTGGTACGTGCCATTTTATTGGAAAATCACTTGTCTCTTGGTTCAGTAAGAAACAGAATTGTGTTTCACTATCAACATGTGAAGCTGAATATATATCAGCAGCTCTTGCTTGTACTCAAGTACTATATATGCAACAAACACTTCGAGATTTTGATATTCATTTATCAAATTCTATTATATACTGTGATAACACCAATGCTATAAATCTCTCTAAAAATCCAGTAAATCACTCTAGAACCAAACACATTGATATCCGTCATCAATTCCTTCGAGATAATATTGACAAAGGAAATATATGTCTTGAATATGTTCATACTGACAATCAATTAGCGGACATTTTTACTAAGCCTCTGCTCGAATCTAATTTTATTAGATTACGAAGAGAGCTTGGTTTAATTTCAAGAAAAAATCTTGACTAAGTAATTTCTAAAGAACGTCTTCTTTTTAGTTATTCTTTAACCATAACTTTTGCATAAACTATTTTTTTTACATTAAATATAAGCCACTGCTTGATTTAATGGTTAATTCTCTTTACTCATTTTTTCATTCTTTTCTTTTAGTGATCGTCCTTTCCTTTCTTATTTTATAATTTCAGTTTTAAAAGGAGAGCTATTTTTAGAGTTAACATAAAGTTTCTGCTTATGTTTTCTTGGTCAAAATTTTCTATTAACTCACATCCATAGGTTTATACATAAGAAACTTGCATATAAGCTTGCAAAAATTTCATATTTTGTTCATCTTTTTTATCTAACCATAATACTCTATACAACATTCCCTATGGCTCACATTTGTGATAAATGTGCTCAAGAATCATACATTTCTATTACGAGTTCCGAGTCGGAGGAATATTATTCTCCTACAACACCAAAACAAAAACCAAGTTGTCATCATCAATGCTCTTGTATGTCTGATAAAACTCCAAATTCAAAACGAGTGAAGAGGACACTGTTCTCTTCTCCTCGTACCAAAGCACAAATCGATGAGATACACCGCTATCAGAAACATCAAATAGACCTTCAGAGACAGCTCCATTATGGGCAAAGTCAACTTTATCATGAGCAACAACGGACATCGGCACGATTATCCGTTTTAGAAAAGTTGGCAACATTTTTATGCGGTTCCAACAAGCATGACATGCATGAACCAATGCCGTCTAGGCCATCAACATCTAAAAGTCCTAACTCGTGGGATCGGAACTATGAGAAGAATGAAGGTGCTCAGAAACACTGGAGTCCATGGTCAAAACGTATTGAAGGAAACAACGATAATTCTAATGACGAACCTTCCACTTCTCATTAGATTTATATATAGTTATTATATCTTTATCTATCACTTGTGTAATAACGGTTATATTTTGTATTAAGAATGAAATATAATATATATAGGTTGATATATTATAAAAACTTGCCAAATAAAATGTTATTACTCAGCAGGCAAAACCGGTCGACCGCCCCATTTATAGTCGGTCGACCGTTTGCTCCCTGGTTGAAAACGGTCGACCGGCCATTATTCTTTGGTCGACCGGTTGACGTATTTTCAGTTTTTATATATATCTATGCGTCATTTTTCCTTCTACCCTCTTTCTCTTTTGACTCAAGCTGCTCTTTTTTTTTCCCAAAATCACAAACCCTAGTCTCCTATTTTCAATTCCCAAATCTCAACTCTTCCAACAATGGCTCCTCCTCAAAAGAAATCCAAGAAAGGAACATCCTCTGAAACTTCATCTCTGAGCATCTCCGCCAAAAAATGGCTTCAAAGTCCAATTGCTGTAACAAGATGGAATCAGATGACAAATTACAAGTTTCATCCAGGCTCTTTCATCAAATTTGATGATTTCACGGCTTATGGAGTTCAGAGGTTAGCCAATAATTCCAACATTACTCCATTGATAGATTTTTCAGAAAATAATGTGGAGATAAATCATTTGATGATCAAATTGTTTTACTCCAACATGAATCTCGACGAGTATCAACTTGATAATCCAAACGGAGTCATCTGGTCTGTGGTCTGTGGCAAGCAAATTTTTCTTACTCATGCTAGAATTGCCTCTATACTTGGCATACCAAATCGAGGCGATGAGTTTTCATCTACTTTTTGCGAAGTCTTCACTCGCAATAGTACCAGTCATCAGTTCATAGAAGACAATAGTGATGGCACAAAGTCTATTGGACTTCGACCGACAGCCAGACTACTTCATCGTGTTTTGATGCATTCTCTTTTTCCTAGACTTGGAAATTATGATGCAGTATATAAAGAAAACTTCAAAGCTCTCTATGCTATTTATGGTGAAATCCAAATCAATTGGGTACACATGCTTTTTGATGAAATTCTCAAGGTAAATAACTCTACACGACCTCATTTCTTCTACAATGAATATATCATGCGACTTTTGTTAGCTTGTGGGATAAATTCTCCTGATTCCGCAACCTCAAAACCAAAATGCATTGATTCTATAACCATCAAACGAATGAAGCTTCCTCCACCTTATCTTGAGATTATGCCTTTTGAAGAATGGCAACAAAGAGGACCAAGAAAAAAAAGCAACTTCCTCTCGTCCTCGTTCCGATGAAGTAAAACTATTAAAATCAAAATCATCCACAAAAGAATCACTTGAAACTATTGCGCGTAACCAATTTTTGCTTGAATCACGTCTCAAGCGCATGGAATCTGAAATTGATAAGCGCTTCAATATGGTCAAGTCATTCTTTGGTATGCTATGGGATGCTATATCATGTTCCATATCCACCTCTGTTCAAGCACAAGACCCAGGAAAACGTCCTGCTGCTCCTGTTTTCACCTGGACATCATCTGACGAGTCTACTGGTATGAGTGGTCATGGACATGGAGAATCATCTAGAGGGAACAATGATGAGGAAGAAGAAGAAGATGATGACGACGACGATGATGATGATGAAGAGGAGATACGATCTGCTTCATCTTAGATTCTATTATGGTTTAGCACTTTAACAAACATTCATCGACACTTGTACTAAATAGTGTCGTTATTCTTATTTTTCGTTTGACATTAGGGTCTGTATTATACTCTGTTATGTTTTGGATGTGTTAATGTTTTATTTTTCTATGCATATCATGTTAATTACACTTCTCTACTATTCTAGTATCTGTTACTCCTTTTTGTCGATGACAAAGGGGGAGAAAGGGCTAACAATTGTTTGCAGGAACGTACATATATAAGAATTCAAAGAGAGAGATCACATACTCAGGGGGAGATTCAGATTTGCAGATATATATTGTCATCAATCAAAAAGGGGGAGAATGTTGAGTCACAAGTTTTATGAAGGTTTTGATTTCTGACAAATAACTAAAGGCAATCGACAAAACAAGGTCATTATGGCTATAAAGAGCTACATATGGTACTCTAGATTGTAGGTTGATTATTTGATATTATTATAGTGATAAACTTGTTAAAATCTATCCTCAAATAATCATGCATTTTCAAGGAAATCAATATATATACGACTAAATGTAGTTGCACATTTAGTGTGCAACTTTACAGGGACCGGTCGACCGGTCATAATATATGCGGTCGACCGTTCCTGCATAATTTGCACACTGAACGTGCACACATGCACATAATGTATATATATTTGAATTCCTGTCTACTGGTCACTTTTTAACCTGTCGACCGTTTTTAAACAGAAAGCAATTTCTCCAAAAGACACTTCTTTTCTCCAAAGGTTGCATCTCTTACCTTTCATCAAAGATCATATCTCTTAATGGCAACTGCTCACAAAGAGTTACAACCATTCTTATCTATATAAACTCATCTAAATCGTTGATTAAAACAACATGATTTTATATGCTTTTTACTCTAATCTCTGATCTTACTTTATATATACTCCTGCATTCTAAAAGCTCTCGATTATTTATTGAATCATTGAAACTATTTCATATCTTTTGATTCAATAAGTAATATACTTTCCTTAATCTTTTCAAAACATCATTCGCATACTTTGAGGATAAGATTATAGGAAGGGTGTACTACTAGTGACAAATCCGTGTTTTCAAGAGCACAAGTTGTCAACAACAATTGTATTTGTTCTTTTGTCGAAGTCCTTTATGTTGTAAGAGGCAAGTGTTGAAGTCCTCAGTGTATTAGAGGCATGAAATCCCGTTCGGTTGCTCGGGTGTTGTAAACCTGTTCCTCCGGGTGAAGCGAGGTAGTTAATAGTGAAAATCCAGATAGAAGTCTGGGACTGGACGTAGGACGGTGCTCCGAACCAGTATAAAAATCTCTGGTGTGATTTTTCTATTTTTATTTACTATGCTATTATCATCTATTTCCGCATTTATATTATAATCCATATTACACGATCCGTGTGTACTATATTAGCACATATAATCGTATACACACCGCACTTTCATGGTTGATGGATACGAAACGCACCAACCTGATGGATACGAACATGCTGAGGCGATGACCATTTGATCGATTCGAAACCGATCGATTCAAACTGACCGATATCATGTTACTGATCGATTCGAACTCGATCGATTCGAAGCATGGGGAATCTGATGGATTCAAACAAAGCAAACATTGATGGATACGAATCCCATGGATTCGAAATGGGCATCTCCTCAACAATTTGATGGATACGAACAACGTACTTTGGCTAACTTGCATCGATCATACCTCATTCATACGAACTCCGATTAACCTGAAATTTGAAACATTGGCTTTTATGGCTTTGCTTGTCATGTCTAATCAATTGTAGCCTGATCCGGGCTCGGACAAAATTCATCGATATCCATAGCGAAGCAATGTGTAACCAATCTTTGAGACGAACTGTCTTTTGTTTTCGATCGATCTTTTGGTATCACGGCTTTGCCAAAAAGAGGGATAACAGTACGTAATTATATATATGTGGCACACATTGTTTGAGGCATTTTTATACATTATTTGATAATTATTTTTAAATTACTGACTACGTTGACATTTCCTGTTGATAATAAGTAAATTGTGTGTGTATGCAAGTTGATAATGAAGGATTGGCGATTGGTTTGGGTTATTGTTTCTAGGTGTACTGTTGTGTTGGAGAGGTAGCCATGACGTTTCAGGTGATGGCGGGTTTGTAGTATGGTTGTATTGCTGAGGAAGATGTTGTTTGGCTTGAGTAGGGATTGTTGTACGAGTGACGGGGATGGTTGTTGGTGGTTTGGAGAGGGGAAGTTTGTACGATGCAGGTGATTGAAGTTTGATGATGAGGCCGATAGGAGTTTGATAAGTGTCTGAGTATGATCGATAGGTGCAGGTGTTTTGATGCAGTTTGTGTTTGGCGTAACAACAAATGATGTAGTAGGTTGTTGCTGCAGTGGAGTTCTGTGATGGTGTAGTTTTGAGTGGTTCTGTTGTTGTAGAACGTTGTTTGGTTGTAGACAGAAGTGATTGAAAGTTGGCATTGGGTGTATAAGAGATTTGGGAGGAGGAACTGTAGGCTATTTGCAGTTTTAGTTTGGGATTATGAGAGAGGGAAGAGAGATGGTGAATATTTGAAGGCAAGTTTTGTTGAGAGTGATTGTTCGGATTTGGATGTTGGAGGCTGAAGGTGTAGTTTGGGTGAGATGGAGATGAAATTTTTTCAGTCGAAGTTGTGATTGTTTTGGAGTGTATGCAGAATTAGTGAGGGATGGAGGAAGTTTACTGACACATGGTTGTAGTGGGAGAAATATACATGGTTGTCGAAGTTTGAGGTTTGTTTGCTGTTTGTTATAATAATGAAGTAGTAGGGTGATTTTTGATTGCTTTTGTAGGATTATGGTGCAGAAGTACTGTTGGATTTGATTTTTAGGTTATTTGCTAAGGTGGAATGGTGGAGATACTATTTCAGTGCCAGTTCTAACAAATAATACGTGTAACAAAACACAATAGGTTGTTTATTTAGAAATTTCAATTAGCAATGCCTTTGGGTCGTTTTAGTAACTGCTTAAAGATGTCACAAAATAACGTTTTTGATTTAACAAGTTCCATGGTTAACAATGTGGCTGAGCTTGAATTGCATATGTTGCACAATAGGTAATAAACATTTCTTAGAAATAAAACAAGGATTTTTAATCATCTCCTTTGGCTTAAACCTAAGATGGTGTGCACTTTTAGATTTATCTGGTGTACATAAGTTCAAGGCAAGGGGTGCCATAATTAAATGCCATTATCAGTGTAGGAGCTTCACACTTTGGGATATATACAGGTACTTCCATTTGAAATTTTATTGTAAATAGTTTTATAAATTATGATAATTTCTTACAATATTTCATATACATTTGCTACTGCTATACATTAGCAGTATATTTTCCATCTCAAAGCATATATAAAATGCAGGTTCTCTTTTGTTACTTTAACAAGAACGAAAACAAAAAATCATTGTCTGATTAAATTCTTTGACTTGATATTATAAATAATATCTGAAGAAATTAATACTAAGGTAGTGAGAACGTTTTTTCCTTCCCTTAAAAATAGATATTTATTTTGGTTTCTGACCCAATGGCGACACACCATTTGGAACTATAAATAGTTGAAACTCAATTCCAGTATGTCAGCTTCCATTTATATGTAAGCATGTATGTTATCAAATAATTAATCAAACTAAAAGGTCTCTAGAAATATGTTACTATTCATCCATTAATGTACCTTTGTTTATTTTTCACATCTCTATATTTTTTTTAAATAAATTTCCAGCCACTCATATAAGTAAGATGTCATACTTTTGGTGTTTATTTATTAAGAAAAATAATTTTTATCTAAATTTTCTAATCTACATGTAAATATGTGCTTATGCATTATATATGATTCAACTTACAGGTGTGGGACTACTGCAGGATAAATAAACCACCACAACCATGTTGCTGCAATAACAAAGATTAACGAGGTACAAATTAGAAATAAGACGTTGATGTTCATCCTTTGATGCATTCATAAGTAGTTACTGCATGGTGTTGATACATCAAAATTCATAATTATATTTGCTTAATAATTCATACTTGTATTTGGATGTCGAACTCGGTTATTATATTCACGGAAACTTTGTTTGATGTTGTTTGCTATATATTCACTATGTTAACATATTGTATATAGTCCGATTACAGTAATTTGAATACTTAAGTAATATGGGTATAGTGACTATATAGAAAACAATTGATTTGTACATGTACAAGCACAAAATTGCAACATTGTGTATACATCAAAATTATTTTGTAAAGTGCAAAAAACCTTCAAACAATGTTTTTAGTTTCAATTCCCCCCCACATATGTCCATCGCACTTACCAAAGTACTCGTAGATTACAATATTAGAACACATTATCAAAATTACAATGAATAAAACTATCTAAAGCCTGCTGAAAACATACTATAATAAATAAGACAATCAAAGATTTATGCATATATTAAAAACACACAGGTAAACACACTACCAAAAACATGTCAAAAAGATAGCTATAGCTAAAACAGTGTACCCATTGTCAAATGGGGCAGTACCGACATTGATTGCTTTGAAGTGGTTTGTATTTTATAGGAAGTAGTCATTGTCGAAGAGTCGTAACCAGTACAAAAAACAACACAATCCATCGACCATTTTTTGCAGAAATACACAATAACATTTATTTTTGAAGTAGCATTTTTCTTTATGCAAAAATGATTGTTTTAACACTCCAACAATTTTCAAAAATTATATAAAAATTCAAAAAATATTATCAATGATGATATACAAATTTGAGAAGAAGAAAAGATAAAAAAATGGGCCTTTGACAGAACTAATTCTAATGACTCGACAAACAACATAATAACCCAGCAATATCTACCTTGAGCCTACAACCTAAACTATTTAAAAACAAAAGAAAGCAAAAAAACGAATAAAAAGAGATTGTAAGCCTAGAATATAATAAATCTTCATCTAGAAAAGAGCATGCAGAAATTAAGATTACTATTTTCCACCCCTTATAAAACAAAACAGTTAATCATAGAACCATTAGAAACGATATTACAATAATTTGACAAAATAAAGAAATAGCAAACTAAAAATAGGCCAGTAAAATGAAAACAAACTTAAACCTACCAATGAAAAATATTAAAATATGTAATATCAATCTCTTATAAACATTGAACTGATATAATAAACATACAACTAACCATAAGTTTATTAATTATACACCATATAAGTGACGGATCTTTTAATATAAACAAAAGCTTCAAAACAAATAATAGCACCTAATTGAAAAAACTTAAACTGAGTGGTAAAATATTTAGATTAATTTCAAAAATTAACTTGGAATCTCAAATCTGACAATTGAAAAATAAAAAAGAGTCAATTAACATTAGAATGATCCCAACTAAAAATGGTAAGTACTACAATATAAACACCTAGAAATCTAAAAGTTACAAGAAAAATAATCTAAAATCTAAAATGGAAATTTTCCACTCGAGTAATATTTAAAGGAACAACCCCATCAATCTTATATATTAAACCATATGCTTTACAACTAAATGATGAATCTAAAAAGAATGTTGTATAAAAGGTAATTATAATTCATAATGTATTTGAGAATATAATAATCATAGCACGAGTAACATAATGTAGAAGATAATTACAAAAAATTAGTAAAAAATTAATAAAAAATTAATACCCTAATAAAGGCAAAGCATCAGGAGAATAACTAGAATGAATATCTATGAAATTTAAACTTGGACTTAAATTATTATTTTTATTAGAAAAAATGATTTCCTAAAAGAATCTATATGAAATTTTGATTTTCTAAGAAACTCCTTAAAATTTAAAGTTTTATTAAGTTTATAACTAGGATTTGACATCCAATTTAAACTAAAAATAGAAATAACATATATTAAGTGCTCCAAGCTTAAATTAGTATTATTAAAAATACGTTGATTTCTATCAAGCCAAATATACCAACAAATAATGGTGAAAATGGTATCTAATAAAAATCTATTCTGACCTTTATAATGGAATCTAATATCATTTCAATATAACTCACTAGTTACATAATTAAGATTTATATTAAAATCGAATAAATTTAAAGTTTTTACAAGGATAAAATTAGTGTAACTACATTTAAATATAAATACATAATATTCTATTTCTACCAAAATTGGGCACAACACTCTTCGGATGTAATTGAAGAGATTAGAATGAAGAAATTAAATGGAAAAAGAGGCTATCCTAACAATCACACCAATAAAATCAAACAGAAATAGAAAGAGACAAGAATTTATAGTGGTTCGACGTCGCAACCTACGTCTAGTTTGAATAGTTTTGCTGTTTATTGATGATCGACAGCTGATTACAACAGTACAAATCACTAGCTCTCAAGTTACAATGAAGTTGCAGCAGAGTAACGGTGTAGAAGCATCAAAAAGCCCTTTTTCTGTAGGCATACAGTTGCTATTTGTAGGACTAGGTCTGGACATATCTCCCCAAAAGCTTGGAATACCACTTCTCACACGTGGTTGGGCCCACCCGATCGATCTGGGGTCGTTTGGGATCGATCATGACCGATCCAAATACATTTCGTTCGACCAAGATTGGCTCTATTTGAGCTACGATCGATCATGGTGGTTGTTCAGGTGATATGCAAGATTCTGTGGAAATTTGGAGGCATTTCGACTTGTAATTTTTGAGTTATGATCGATCCAAGATTGGATTTGCAATTTGGCTGAAGCATGCGTATCGATGCCTTCGTATGATCTATTTCGCATCGATGACATGGAGAGAGAACTTCGTGGTGGTCCATATTTCACGCTTGTTGACAAATTCCCTTGGTCATACTACTTCTCTCATATCGATCCAATGTGGTTCCTTTCGTATCGATGCTCACATGTTACTTTGTATCGAAGCCGAAGTCCTTCCTTCGTATCGATCACTGACTGTTGGCTTCGTACCGATGAAAATGTTGGTTTCGTATCGATCTATTAGCTAATCCATACGAAATACAAGGATGTGGGATCGATACGAAAAGTGTTAGGTGCTAGGCAAATGAACTCTGAGCGATGCCAGTACTTGATGGATACGAAGGAAATGGATGTAGGGTGATGGATACAAACTTGGTGGATACGAACTTGGTGGATACGAACTTGGTGAATACGAACTGATTTCTTCAACATGAATCTTGATCGATCCATAACTTGAGCAAACGAACTCCGATTGACCTGAAATTTGGATTGTTTCCTTTCATAGCTTTGTTTGTCGTACCATGCTAGTAGTAGCTTGATCCGAACTCGGACAAAATTTGCCAGTATCCATAGTGGATATGTATATAACCGATCTCCAGGATGAATTGTCCTAGTTTTCTAGTCAAATCCTTGGTGTCACGGCCTTGCCAAAAGGAAGGATAATATTTGCCCCCCAAAGTATGTCCTATGTGAGCATGGCATGCTTTAAAAAGCTGCATTCTTTATTCTGAAAAAGTTCTATCCGATTCGTTGAATAGTTGTTGTCTTTTCATCAAGAAATGTAACCCTTAACTGATTTCCAACAATATAAATGTTGAATTGTGGACTGCCAACGATCATGTAGTGTTATATTGTAACTGAAGGCTAAGTGCTAGCAATTTGTTGTTCATTGTTCTGGTTGTCACCAAGTAAGCATTCAATTCCTATTAATTTTGAAAAGCGAATGTTAGTTTGTTAAACATGCACGTGTGTTAACCTGACTCCTGTTCACGTTTGCACGTTCACGGGTCATTGTCAAGTTCTTTTGTTCTTGCTTGGATATAGTTTCGTGTCGATCCTCTCCTGGATTGATGTGAAATTCGATTTGTAACAATGATTGATGGTTGTATTCATTCACTCCTTCATATCGATCCTCTTCTAGATCATCTGAGATATTGGAATGTATGCTTCGTATCGTTGGCTATCGATACGAAATAGATAGTCCCTAGGGACGCTCCGCATCGATGGATATGAGGTTTTGGGCTTTGAACAGATGGATACGAAATTCACATTTCGTATCGATGGAGTTTAATGGTCCAAATTTAATTTTGCAGTGATTTTTGTATCGATGGTTACGAAACAGTGGGCTTCAGATCGATCAGCATTGATGGATACAGAGTGATGATGGATATGAAAGTTAAGCCCTGGACTGTCTCGAGTTCATGGATATGAAATCAAGTCTTCGTATCGATGCTGCTGATCGGTTCTCTCGGTATATCAACTGGGATACGAAACATTTGCTCTCTTGGGTATGAATCCATATAAATACTTTTTGTACTTATTCAAATTTCTTACTTGCCTTTGCTTTTATCTTTAACTTCATATTGATAAGAAACACGGGAAAAAAACTTGCAGAAGTCTTCGTCTCCATAACGTTTAGCTTTTAATCCCTAAAAAATTCATTCGAATTAGGTAAATGATCGATTAATCCTGTTAAAACAATAAAACTCGAGTCTCAACGCCATTTCATCCAAGGCTATTGCCAATTTTGGCATCGCCGATGTCGGAATTGGATTGGAGTAAGGTCGAGGAGGTAGTAATGGAGCCTTAGAAGCTTGGCGAAGGATAAGAATGATCGACGTAGATGAGGAAGTCACTGGAAGAAGAATCTCTTGCTTCAAACTCGTATCGATACGATTAAGTTGGAGATGGATGAAGGTGGCTTTTCGTATCGATGGTGGATGGTGGAGGCTGCTTCGCATTGATATGGAAATCGTGGGAGTTCGCATCGATCGATACAGAGTCAAAGTTTTGGATCAATACGAAGCACTGTGATGTGTGGATTGATCAATATGAAATAGATCCCTCGGGTTGATCCGATGGAAAACTTTTGAGGGACGATCCAAGTCGGACCTTGATGGATACAAACTAGTTGCCGTGTGCAACTCGAACATTTGACTCTAATGGGCTTTAGCCTTGCGTAACTGGACTTGACCATTAAACTGCATATTTGACTATGCTTCGAAGCTCGTCGATTGAACCGTAATTTGACAAACATAACGAACTTTAACATGGATCGTTCTTCGAAGTTAGGATGGTACGGTGGGGGCAGTCAGCAATGACGGTCCTTCTGATCGAATCTCGAAGCCTTGTCGTTTTACCATCTTCTGAACTTGTAGAAATTTAAAGTTTTATGCAGCATTTCACTACACAACACGATCACACACTTTACAACGGAGGGAACATGGGTTTCTTGCCATCTAATTATAGTTTTTACTGAGTTCAATAGCCATGAATTACGGAAGCTTCGAACAACAAGGAGTTTAGAGTCCTCTACTTCCTATAATTGAAATGCCAAACATCGCAGCTAAAGTAGTAAGTCCTACCCCGGATGAATTGCCGGGCGCAGTGTTGGTTCTAAATCCAGAGGATTCAGTCCGTTCCAAGATGTCGGAAGATATGTTTGGCAGAATTATCTCTAGAAGACATTCTATTACCGGGGCCGAAAGATAGAGCACACAATCCGCTGGAAGGGTTTACTGCTTGCAACAGATTTATGTGCGTAGTTGGAACATTTCCATGTTCAACCAATTTTTTCGGGAAATGTTGTTCTTTTTGAGGATTGCCTTTTCTCAATTGTATCCATATGGATATGCTCTTCTCAATAGCTTGTATATTATCTTTATAGAGCATCTTTTCCAAACCCCGACCGTTGAAGAGATCAGATACTTGTTTAACGTTAAGAGTCGTGGGGATAATCCTTCATTCACTTTTCAAGAAACAGTTAGAAACTGCGAAGTAGGGGCAGGTGCTTGGAGTGAATTTAGCTACTTCAAGACTGAATGGTTCTTCGTTAGATGTTTACTAGGATTTTCTAGAAGGTGGCTAGTTAGACGTAAGTGTTCCAACTTTTTCATCGATTAAATAGGTAATATAAGTCGATGCTATTTCTGTCATGAGTTTCTTTTACAGCTTCAATTCCCGGCCCAAAGGAGCACAATTCAAGGAGATAGTAAGGACTCTCCAATCTGTGCCAGCTAATCTTAAAGAGATCAATGAAGTCCTTAGTGATGATAATTTGATCGCATTGGGGAACATAGAGAGAGGCCAAAGCATTGGACTAATAGGAGTTCCCAAAGTGGCTCTTGTAAGGCAAGGAGGAAGGAGAGCTCCTGTAGTTATAATCACCGAATAGGGCGATGACGAGAGTATGCCAGCTAGGGATGAGCCCGTAATTGCACCTTTGCAAAGTCTCCAATTATCATAGTAAAAAAGAAAAGGCAACACTCTTGCCCACAAGTCCAAGAGGCGTAAGACCTTCGTAGTATCTCTGCCCGCAGCGGCTGCTATAAGTCCAGAGACTTCCTTTCCGCAAATGGAAAGTTCTTTAAGGGAATTATCTAATGTCTCTATTCCCGATGACATAGCTTCATTCCAAGATCTTGGAATAGAGGGACTCCCTTCCCTGCCGTGAACTGGCACATGCCTAACTTGTTTAGACATATAGGAGCCAACTCCTACGAGCAAGGCTACCAAAATTGGTCGATTAGGGGTTTACACATGCGTACACGCATTTTACGGTACCATACAATTTCTAATCACATGATTTTCAATCTATGGAGAAAATTAATTCTTCTTTTCTTTTCATTTTACAGATACGATGGTGAAACAGGGGTATGGTTAGCAACCTTTGTTCCTCACGCCGTTCTTCCGGCTCTTATTCTGAATCTCATAGGCGTGAAGGTGAAAGGGACTATGATCGCTCCAACTGCTCCAACCAAGAGCGTGAGCGTTATGTAAGAGAGAAAGAATTGGTCATATAAGAGTAGGTGCTGCCCTCGACCGCGATCTCCACCATCTAAAGGACCATCTAAACAATCTGGCTCTGGTAGGCAATCTTCTAAAACCGCACGCCAAGTATCTCATACTTTGAAATCTGGCGATTAACGCCGTAGAACTGAAACGAAACTATGACGACCCAGAATTTTTTGAGCATTTGAAACTGGAATATTTAATTTATTTTAAATATTTGAAAGGTTAATTTTAATTTGAATTCCAAATATCACTATTTATTTATAATTAAATTATTGAATTTAATAATTGGAAGTTGGGCGAAATATTGAATCTTCAGTTTTAAGCTTGTTAAAAATAATTTGAAGGCTTGTAAAATTTATATCGATTGAACTGAAGATAGTAAAAGTGTTAAAATTTAATTTGGAAGAGTTTTGTTCATTTTTAAACTTTTATAGTTTAAATTGAATTTAAAAATAGCCTACCGAGGCATAGTCTCGGAATTCGACGAAACCAGTTCCATTGGATCTGTAATATTGTATTCTTATCGAATTTCAAATTTCGTAATGACTTGAGTTGTTGTGTGAGCGTATGATATATAAACGTACTGAAATCTATATCGATAATTTAATGTTATAACTGAGTCCAAAAAGCTATCTTCTCCATACGATAGAATTAGGACTCGAAACCTTTTCCATTGCGTTCGGCATAGGGGTATAACATTATAAACGCCTAGCAGAACGCCTCGATCGGAGATCGAGATTGTGAGTTGCGATATCGAGACGATTTAAATTTGAATATAAATGATATGATTAAAATACTATAGCAAAACAGACAAGTTGTAAAATTTTAAACACGTGTCCTTTGTAGTCAACATGCGTTC
Organism: Allium cepa; assembly: GCA_030765085.1. Classification (NCBI taxonomy): domain Eukaryota; kingdom Viridiplantae; phylum Streptophyta; class Magnoliopsida; order Asparagales; family Amaryllidaceae; genus Allium; species Allium cepa. The sequence goes on along the minus strand of CM060942.1, from coordinate 690,564,117 downwards.
TCTTCCTTTGAAAGACAAATCATAGCCGTGCATCTTCTAAAAATAATCGAAACAAAAATATTAAATTTTACTAAGTCTCTTCCCTCTCGACTTCATTTTTCAGGCTACCGAAATCAAGCATTAATGGCCGTCGTAAACATTAAAAATTAAAAATCAAAATCGAAGCAAAGCTTTTTAAATCGTTCAAAATCTAATCGAACGAAAATGGCTGCAATCGAATTGCATCTTTCTCTCGTTCAATCCACATAATAAGAATTTAAGTTTGTCCCGAATGCTCTTGCTTTATTTTCGATCGATAATATCTCGTGGAGGATGCGGCATGGAGGAGTCGACAGTGGAGTCGAGCAAATTGGAAAACTAGGGTTTTGGATCTGCCTTGTTTTGGCCATCGATGTGGATTTTGGGACTTGAGTCGACTTCATGGTAGGCGAGCATTTCATGATGGGTTCAGCCATAGCAGTTGCGGTTAGGGCTTCGAGTTGAAATCAGGTAGTTGCGATAAGGAAGGCTCGAACTCGAACGTGGAAGCTCGCGTCGATGGTAGTAAGGCATGGTTTGCTTGTGGTAATGCACGAGGCTGATGGGATGATGTCTTCAAGCTCGGGATAGTTTTTAGTCGCGGGTTTGTGATATTTGGCACGACAAATAGAGCAGCTACGTTAGGTTTGTCATCGTCAATCAGGAATGGTTCTGATCCAGTAAGGTATATCCCATTTTGATTTTTATTTGATAGGTATGTGTAGTTTAGAAGATATTCGTAGAAAATAAACAGACCTTTATTTTATTAAATTTTACAGACAAATATATATATTTTCAGATTAGAATGAAAATAAATTTTTACAAGTAAAAGGAATACCCATTTCTGAAAAATTATATTATACATGCGTATTTTGATTTAATTATATATATTCATAGGTTAAAAAAAATAAATTATTTGGAAATCAAATTGTTAGTTTAAACTAAATAAATAAATGGGAATTTAAGATGTCGAAAGATTATATATAAAAATTTGATTTTTAAAAGCCTATATGGATTATTCTCTTATACAGTTGGAAATGAAGAAAAGTAAGATTCAGTTTACTAAGCTATGTTAAAAATAATTTATTATGGTGTTAATTTAATTAATTAATTAATTTAAGTATTTTAAAAATTGTCAATGGAAGATTAGTTAAAATTAAATATTAGTTAGTTAGATTTATGAAATTGATTGTTCGATTAGTTCAAATATTAATAAGCCATAAAATGTTTATTCAAGGTCCAAAGTCGTGAAGAAAACAAGCTGGTTTGGTTTGGATTGCATAAAAAATCAAAGGTGAGTTAATCTCGCTCATCTGGTTGTTATTTAAATTTAAATGGTTAAATTTAAATGATTGGTTGAATGATGGAATTGATTTGATGTGCTATATTATATATAGGAGTGATTGATTTTCCCGCATTATATAGCAAATGAGACCGTATGTGCCGCATAACAGCGGATGATATTATATAAATCCCATATACTGCGATATTCCACCTCGAAGTGGAATTGGTATTATGCTAACATCTGTGGATGTAGGGAAACAGGTTGTAGGGATCCAGCTGGATTCCTCAAAATTATTTAGATTGTTTAATATTCTATGTTATGAATATTGGATATTCTGTGATGAATATTATTGATAATTGGAATATTGAATGTTATGTTTTTCTTGAATATATTTCGGTACACTGAGTTATCAAAATATATAGAATTGGATTTTTGAAAAAGAAAATAAAAGAGTGAATTTTTAAGTAAAATAATCATAGAGAATTTGAATAAATTTAAGAATGACCTGGATAAGAATACAAGTGATTTTAAAATTCTAACAAGTAATTCCGAGTATGGGAAAAGGGGATTTTGAATAAACAGAAAATAATGAATTGTAGAACTTAAGTGATATTATTTAAAAGAATAAAGAATTTACTTTAAAATTCAAGGTTTAAATTTATTTGAAAGGATAAAGAAGAAATTTGGAAAAATATGAAATTGGTATTTTCAGTTAAAAAGATTTGAAATCATAATTAAGAAGTAAAATATGAAGTTAGCGAGTTTTTGAAATAAATTGTGTAAGTAAAAGAATTTATTTTAAAAATGAAGTAAATTTTGGAAATCAATTTTGGAAATTGATTTAGTATTTGAAACTGTGTTTTGAAAGCAGGGTGGGACTATGGAATTTATAAACTGGATTTATAAAACTGAAGTGATATATCAGTGGATATTTGGAGGAATAAATTCACGGTGGGAATTTATTAAGGAAATGAGTAAATTAGTTTAAAACTAAATAGTGATTTATTTTTAAAAGATGTGAAAGAGAAGCGTATTTTCCTGAATAGCCAAGTACGTTTTCAAAAAAAAATTAAAGGTATAAGTTAAATGTTTAAAGTTGTTTTAAAAAGTATGTTTTAGAAAATTTATTATTTCTGAATGTTTAAACTCTAAAGTAATTATTTTTCAAATCTATTATCGTAGTAATTATTTAAAGGTGACTTGGTATTTTGTTTTAAAGGAGAAAATCTAGTTTTATATTTTATTAAGTAACCTCATTTTAAATATTACTAAAGTACATATTTTTAATAAAGCATTGAAGTAGTTTTCAATTTAAATGTTAAAGTATATTTTATAATAAAGAGTTTTAAATTATTTTAAAAGCTAAAGTTTTTGTGCTTGGAGTTTTCAGTGGAAATAAATATTTGGAAATTTACTCTAGGAGAAAAGTATTGTTTGAAACTGTTTTCAAAAGGGTTGAAAATGAAAATATATCTTGCGAAGATATTTTGAAGTTAATAAATAATTTAGGAGAAATTATTTATGTTTGATGGTTATTTGAGAATGTTAATTGATAGTTAAATAACCGATTATCAATATTGGCCAATGCGCTGATGGTTCCGAAGAGACCGGGATCGGGATTTATTTCCTAAAAACCACTTCGATCCGGTTTGAACGTTTTCGTGTGGAAAACAAGAGTTTGGATTCGAAGATGGAACAGTGAAGTGCAAGGGCTAGTCGCTACTAATCCTAAGGATGATTCCAAAATGGATGTAGTAGGAGTAGTGCCTTCGGTTCCGTTCGAACCCGGGACGGACTTGTATGGATTGAATGCTTTCAGAACATCGTCAGGTGGACGATGAGCATTCTAAGAGATGAGTTCTCTAATGGTAACGCTTAGCCTCAAGCCTCATCAACCGGGAATGACTGAAAATCAGTGGTTATGCAGCAAGGCTAGGTTGGTAGCACCCATTAGGGTGAGGTCATCCCTGTCTAGATGTCCCTTTTATTCGGCTTAGTGGTGCGGTTGGTGATCCCAACCGTGGGGTGATCTTACTCGGGATTATCCAGTAAGGGGTGATCCTGGTCTTGTGTTGCAGGGGATTAGGAGTAATCCTCGGTACGGTGATCTAGGCCACATACTGTGACATGTGATACCCCAGTGGCTAGTCATTAGTTGGAAATCCATTCTCCCTACGTGCCTTTTATAGTTTTGTTTGTACTGCCCACGACTGTGGCTAGTAGCTGGAATTTAATTAATGTAACAATTTCGGCTATTTGAATAAGTATTTGTATATAAACACTATTATAATATCAGAGGATTTTATAATAAATGTTTTAGCTATCGTAAGGTAAAAACCCGACATGTTTATTTGTGTCGTGGTCTTACGAGATGCTTTTGTTTTCAAAGGTTTTTGAAACTTTAATAATCAATTTAAGTGTTGTTATCTCATGATGGTATTCCAGACTAACTCGGGTGTTATTTAAGTATAATGGTCGGGTCATACCGAGTATTATAGAATACAGAAAATGATGCTGTGGAGCTCAGGAGACGAGCTAGATGGCGATAAGTACTTCCGTACTTGCTTTTTATTCCACTGGGTATTCAGTGTTGAGGACAGGTTTATATGACTGTCCAGTTGTATGTTATTGATGTTGTTGAACACTGATGATCTATTCTAGTGATGTATGTATAAAACAGATATAGTTTTCTTTGTGTAAAGATCTATGATTATCTATTATTGTTTATTCCACTGCGATGGTTAGATTCTGATGTTGTTTTCTATTTTCTTCTTCTTCTTCTTCTTCTTCTATCTTGTCTTCTTTAATCCAAATGGTTCGTATTTCCGTACATCTAGAGTTGATTGATGAAGAATAGTGTCGACTCAAGGGGTACGGATTTGTGGGTCGTTTCAGAAACTCCCGCCGTTACAGAGCAAGCCGCTATCGAGCCCACAGGGGAAGGAGCCATCCAAATTGTCAAGTAGAAGAAAGATATCCCAAGTATTTGTTTCAATGGTTTCCACTTTCCCCCAAACTTGAAAATAATTCCCAACGATGTAGAAAACTGTACGGGATTACATGCACAATGTTTATAGCTAGTAATAGAAGTGGGTTAAAACATTAGAAAAGGTTTCAGCGGTAGCTTTCGAGCGGGCCAAAATAATTGAGAAAATGGAGGTCAGCCTTGCTTAGAAAGACAGAATAATAGAAGTGCTTAACAATAAAGCTGAATGTTTAAGGATATCGGAGATGGAGGCTGATAAGAGAGCCGATGAGGCTGGCGTGGAAAATATGTGAAAAACTCACATGGACCTGGTACAAGAGATGGGTCACCACAACACTGTTATCACTCGGGAGAGGGATGAGGCATGAAAAGAGGTCGATGAGTTAAGGCGAAATTAGCCGAGGTCACTAAGGAAAAATATGAAGCCAACAAAGCCGCCCAGGAAGCATGTGAACAGGTGTTGGCACTTAAGGAGGAGAGGGATGTGGCGAATTTAAAGGCTCAGGAAGTCGACGCTAGGATTGAGAACGAAATTAAAGCGGGTGAAGCCAGGGTGGAGAATGAATTTGAGGATCTCCTGGTACGTACAATGCTAATGACTTTTGAAACAGCAACTTAAATTGGCTCGGTGAAGATTATCCCTTTCAACTATACAAGGCCTGGAGTCGCTTGGTATAGGATGAAAATGTGATCCATGATGCCACGACTATCGATGAGTTCAAACTAGAAGCCCAAATACTTGTCGGAGATGAACCGAAGGTCCTCCACAAAATAATTGTCGCTCTTGAAAAAGAAAATTTTGTTGAATATGCAAGTATATGATTTTTATTTGATGATAATATATATATATATATATTCATTTAAATGTATTTGTTAATGTACTATTTTATTTTTCACATAATTAAATAAATATTTGCTGAATAAAATAAATAACATAGAGTTTAAATTCAAATAGATATTTTATTCAAACAAATATTTATTACAATTTTGAATAGTAAAAATTTGAGCTCTCACTATATATATACAAATTTCAATTACATCACAATTTTTCTTTTATAAATGCACCTCACTACATATCACTCATTCACTCGTATTTATCTTCAACTTCATTTCAGATTGAATCCAACATCTGAGCAATTTGCAAAATAAAACACTAAAGCAGTAAAATTGAAAAGAAAATATTTTGCAGTGTAAAGTAAAATGTGATTTTGAAAATATTATTTGCCTCGGTTATTTGGATTGTTCGTCATCATTTAATTTTGAATTCATCATACACGAACAGGTTGTGACATGCACAGTGTATCACTGTACATGCCATAAGGCTATGCACACCAATATACACTTGATTGAGTTACAGGGATAGGTAAGCACAAGGTCAAACCCAATTAAAAGCAGCGTTCAACTCAAGTAAAGTCACGATACGAGCACAAAGTCAAACCCGAGCTATAAGCTGGATTCAACACAGGTGCAATTCACAAAGAAAATAATTCTCGAGTAAATCAAAGCCTCGGTAGTAAATGGTGTAGCCTTAACATTCAAATGTCACACAACAAGTAACATATGCAACTCAAAGCAGCAATGACAAAACAGAAAATGTGCAAATATACATAGGCAGTGCACATATAAACAGTGACATGATGATCCACAAAGTATACAGGAACCAATACACAATGACTCAAGGAAAAATGGAATGCATCAATGAGACTAAAGCATGCACCAGTTCAACATAACCAAGGCTAGAAGTGACCTCAACAAGTTGATATGCAGACAGTAACTTCAGACTTCATATAGACATATATTTGCTCATATATACACTCAGTCAGACAAATAAGTAACAAAATATGAAGTCGAGTCAAAGTCAGAACCACAAAACTTATAAATAGTTCTTTAAGCCAAGTACAGTGGACCTATGAAGAAACAATGCTACAAAAGGTACCGGACTCGAGTGAATCAAGTACAATAAGATAACGGTGACACAATCAAGGCATCAAGTATACACAACTCAATGCAAACCAAACTCAAACACACATGTACACATATATAGACAGTGCGGCAAAACCAAACTGCAAACTGACTCGAAGGAACACAATGCAGCAGTCAGTAGTGAAGCAACTCGACTATAACAAAACAAACTGAAAGTATGTCAGACCTCATATATACTATCAACATGAAGACAAATGCAATTACAATGAATCAGTGCACATGTATACCAGACCAGACTTCGAATCAAGCGATGCAGACCAACTGTGAAACAAGTGAACAAGTGAAGACATATCAATGAAATAATAAAAAACAGTTCAGTATGACTCAATTCAAATGCAAACAAGACTCGAATAATATATGCATTGCACAGTGAGAACAGAATAGTGAAACAATAAAGATTAAATCAAGTTCAGGCAACACGACAACTCGGCTAAAGACCAGAAAATCAGTGCAGTTAAATCTAGTGAAACAAAAACAGAATCAATATCAAGTGACCAAAGTCAACAACGTACCAGCAGATGTCAAAGCCGTGGTGACCAAGATTCAAAGCGATGACTATCAAGTAAACAAGCAACAAAATATACAAAATTGAAGATGTCAAAAATAATCATCAACATCCAAGCATAATCAATGGCCAAGTCGAAAATTATCAGATGAATATAGGAATGAAAATATAGGAATACGAATCCTATATAAATGATTAACATCATCGGCAATCACTCATTCCATTCCAAGCAAAATGGAATAATCATTCAACTCTAATCAAGATCGAATTCAAGCAAGCAAATCAGAAAAAGAAAAAGCAACAAATTACGTACCGAAGTAAGTTCGAACTCGATCAATATTGAAGGAGTCATGTGCAAAGAGAAGAAAGCATCGATCGAAAAAGAAAGGGACGTAAATCATCATTCGATCGAAATACTAAAGTCGGCGAATTCAGTTTTCCAAAGCCCTAATTTCAGAGCAAAGAGGAACGAGAACGAACAACCATTGTAAAGCAATGAATATCGGGCCGAAGCTAAAATACAAAAGAGAAAGGGGATTTAATTGTATCACTTATTTATTTGTGGGCCGGCCTTGTTATTAAGGGATCTAGTTAATTAGGGTTTTGAGTTTTTAATTTATTTTTAAATTTGTATTTTCCTTTTAAACCTTTGTGATTTCTAGTCATGTGACTTGGGGACGAACTGCGGTGGTGTAATTCGAGAATTCGCAACTCAATGGCTAAGATGTGTCAGGGTTTTGAGCGTAGAGTTAAGGTTAGTCGATAGCGGGTGTCGCGAGTTTACATGTGTAAGCGTTTGATTGCTTAATTTCTAGTAGAAATCTTGGGGGACGCACGTAGGCAGGGTTTTGCTGAAGCTGGGTAAATCTGTGTGTTCTATTTTTAATATTCTGCTATTATTTGTGCTGCTATAATTCTAGTAAAATTGTGTTGCAATTATTTTATATACTTCTGTAATAATTTTATAACTAATAGTATCACCCTATTCACCCTCCCTCCCTCTAGGGTGAAATTGGTCCTATAAGTGGTATCAGAGCGAGGTTCAAAAGCCATTTTTGATTTAAAAAGGTTTGTTTTTTCAAAAACCAATTTTTCTTACAAATTTGAATTTCTAATTTGGCTTCTGTTAATAATGTTTTTACTGTGGGTCGGTCCTGTATTATCCCACCTATTTTTGATGGAACGGATTTTGAAAATGGAATATTATTTAAAATCTGTTAATGTTAAATGTTGTGATATTATTGAAAACGGGTGTGATATAACAGACGAGAAAATTACTTCGATTAATTCTCTTGCTATGCATAAATTATATTATCATATTAATCAAGATAATTTTAACTTTATCTCTCATAGTGAAAATGCACAGGAAATCTGGAGTACTTTTGACGCCGTATATGTGCAAAAGTCAACAATCGTAAGAGATCCCCCATAATCGACATAGAAACATGCTTAATAGGATTGACAAAAGCAGTAGTGATGATGACGAAAAGATGGAGCAGTTGAGCTGGCATTACTAATGAAGAGATTCAAAAAGTGGAACCGCAAATACAGAAATCCAGCTCTAAATCAAAAATTGAAAAGCAGAATAGTCAAAGCACTAGACGACCCAGAAGAACGAAAGATCATCTGCCATAAGTGCAACAAACTCGGACACATCAAGTCCAATTGTCCTCGAAATCGACACAGCGACGAAAAGAAATCAAAACGGAGAAGTTTTGCAGCCATGTGGAATAAAAGTGATGATGATTATAAAAGTACTAGCAGTGAGAGTGAGAAAGCGGATCTGTGCCTTCGAGGTGATATAACTGATAGCGATGATGACGAGCCAAGCGAGGTATCAAAACTTACTCACTCTGAATTACTTATATATTTCCACGAAGTAAATGGCTATTTTGAACGACTTAGAGAGAGACGCTAAACTTGAATCACAAAAAGATACTTTGATAGATTTAAATAAACAGCTTAATCAATTAATTAAAAACTATCAAACTAAGAGCCCTAAGTGTGAAAAATGTCCAACATTCGAAGAATAGATTAAAAAATCAGAAATTAAAATTAAATCACTTGAAAATGAAATTCTGATTTTGGAAGAAAGTGAAAATATATAGAGAGAAAATTCCATTAAAAAGTGCACACAGTTATTAAGTGAAAATGAATCTCTTAAAACACAAGTCCAACAACTGTTAATGACTTTAGGAAAATTTTCCAAAGGAGAAAGATCATTGAATATGCTATTAGGGAAAGAAATGTTAATACAGTTAGACAAGGACTTGGATATAATCAATCTAAACTTGTGAAAAGAAAAATTAATCAAGTCAATTCAAAGTGCACAATATGTGGAAAAACTGGACACAATCACAATATTTGCTGGTATAGACCCAAAAATGTGAAAACCATACCAATTTGGGTTCCAAAAGGCACAAATATAAAATCCCTCAAAGTTAAACAAATTTGGGTGTCGAAAGGAACATATATAAATAGTTTTGGGTCTTCACAAACATATTTTTCAAAATCTCTTGCCACTAACAATCACGGACCTATAAAAACAAATAAGTCACAAAAATCTTTCATCGTGTAGGTATGGTGGCAGGCTAAGGAACAACAACCATGATACTTGGATTCTGGCTGTTCCAAGAACGCAATAGGTGACAAATCACAGTTCCTTAGCCTAGTATAAAGGTGGCAGAATCACAATGGACTATAACGAAAAATTATGGTAAAGGTGAAAGAGGTAACGGTGTATTTATTTTGAACGATATATTTAATGTAAAAATCTACTCATAATCTAATTAGCCAGTTATGTGATAAAGAAATAAATGTTGATCTTGATTCTGACTTATTCTTATTTGATATATTCTAATTTGACTTGTTCTTATTTTTGAAACTGATTTGTGGAAAAATGTTGATTTTTGACCACTCTAGATACATGTGGATATATTTGACTTGACAGTGTATTTTGTGTTTGCTTGTATACATGGCTTAAAATTCAAATTCAAGAGAAAGTCATTTAAAAACTATTAAAAATGATTTTAAGATATTTTGGTGCACACTTCACGGTCTGATCTGTCAAATCCAACTAATGATAATTTCGAGTAAAAAGAAAATTTAGATGCAGATTACACTGGTAATCTAGTTGGTAAGAAATTACTCGTGAAACGTGATTTATGTTGAAACATTCATTAGCTGCATCGCATTTTCAAAGAAAAAATCTGCATATTTTTCATTTCAAATAATTTTCAAATTAGCAGACATTTTTCTTATAAAAACCCTTCCAGAAAATATCTTTTAGTTGACCTTGTTTTAGATTAGTCATATTAAAATATTTGATTTTATAATTATTTTTCTATTTGATCTTAAATGACTACATTGACTAATCTGACACCCTACTTATTATCGAAAAGATAAATAGTAAGTGAAAAAGTGATGGGTGTTGATATTAATCATATATTATAACTTGAGACGATATAATTAACAAATTTCATTAGAAATTTTAACAAGATTTATAAACACTTTTTGTTGGTAAAAATTCCACGACCATCTCTAATTCTATCATATTTCTATCAATCATCACTCATCAAAATTTGATATGGTTTGTCAATATGGTATTTTAAACGGGAAATTATTCATTTTTCATTTTATTATATTTTTAAGAAATAAAAATATCCAAAGTATTCACTCTAATTTAAAAGTCCTCACGGTAATGCATGGGTGAATTACTTGAAATTTTTTATTATGTGCTTCCATGCTCATTTAAAAGTCCTCACGGTTGTGCATGTATGGAACACATATTAAAATTAACTAATTAAATAGACAAGTTGATTCTAATCCTATTTAAAAGTCCTCACGGTTATGCGTGGTACTTGAATTCATTTTATGTAAAATTTTTGGAAACTACTAATCTCATTTGAAAGTCCTAACGGTTATGCATGGTTAGTAGATATTCAAATTCCTGAAATAAATATACCACAAATATACACAACTATACGGTTTTATATGATGGCATCATCCTTATCATTCTGAAGTGGAATATGCGTCAAACAGAGTATTTATGATTTTTTTGATTTTTTATTGAAATTTAATATTTATATTCGATTGAGTTTTAATGTTGTATCAAATACATTTAACAAATTCATTTAACAAATTCAAAATCTACAATATATGTTTGTTATCATCAAAAGAGGGAGATTGTTGAATATGCAAGTATATGATTTTTGTTTGATGATAATAAAGTGTATATATATATATATATCCATTTAAATGTATTTGTTAATGTACTATTTTATTTTTCACATAATTAAATAAATATTTGCTGAATAAAACAAATAACATAGAGTTTAAATTCAAATAGATATTTTATTCAAACAAATATTTATTATAATTTTGAATAGTACAAATTTGGGCTCTCACTATATATACACAAATTTCAATTATATCATAATTTTTCTTTTACAAATGCACCTCATTACATATCACTCATTCACTCCTGTTTACCTTCAACTTCATTCCTGATTGAATCCAGCATCTGAGCAATCTGCAAAATAAACACTAATGCAGTAAAATTGATAGAAAATATTTTGCAGTATAAAATAAAATGTGATTTTGAAAATATTATTTGCCTCAGTTATTTGGGTTGTTCGTCATCATTTAATTTTGAATTCATCATATACGAATAGCTTGTGACATGCACAGTGTATCACTGTACATGCCACAAGGCCGTGCACACCAATATAAACTTGATAAAGTTACTGGGATAGGTGAGCACAAGGTGAAACCCAATTAAAAGCTGGGTTCAACTCAAGTAAAGTCATGACATGAGCACAAGGCCAAACCCGAGCTATAAGTTGGATTCAACACTGGTGCAATTCACAAATCAAATAATTCTCGAGTGAATCAAAGCCTCTATAGTAAATGGTGTAGCCTCAACATTCAAATGTCAAACAACAAGTAACATATATGCGACTCAAAGCAGCAATGAAAAAACAGAAAATGTGCAAATATACATAGGCAGTGCACATATAAACAGTGACGTGATGATCCACAAAGTATACAGGAACCAATACAAAGTGACTCAAGGAAAAATGGAATGCATCAATGAGACTAAAGCTTGCACCAGTTCAACATAACCGAGGACAGAAGTGACCTCAACAAGTTGATATGCAGACAGTAACTTCAGACTTCATATATACATATGTTTACTCATATATACACGCAGTCAGAGCTACAAAACTTATAAACAGTTCGTTAAGCCAAGGACAGTGGCCTCATGAAGAAACAATGCTACAAAAGGTACCAGACTCGAGTGAATTAAGTACAACAAGATAACAGTGACACAATCAAGGCATCAAGTATACACAACTCAATGCAAACCATACTCAAACACACACGTACATATATATAGACAGTGCAACAAAACCAAACTGCAAACTGACTCGAAGGAACACAATGCAATAGTCAATGGTGAAGCAACTCGACTACAACAGACCAAACTCAAAGTATGTCAGACCTCTTATATACTATCAACACGAAGACAAATGCAAATACAATGCATCAATGCGCATGTATACCAGACGAGACTTCGAATCAAGCGATGCAGACCAACAGTGAAACAAGTGAAGACATATCAATGAAATAATCAACAACAGTTCAATATGACTCAATTCAAATGCAAACAAGACTCGAACAATATATGTAGTGCACAGTGAGAATGGAACAGTGAAACGATAAAGATTAAATCAAGGTTAGGCAACAGGACATCCTGGCTAAAGACCAGAAAATCAGTGCAGTTTAATCCAGTGAAAAAAGAACAGAATCAATATCAAGTGACCAAAGTCAACAACGTACCAGCAAATGTCAAAGCCGTAGTGACCAAGATTCAAAGCCATGATTATCAAGTAAAAAAGCAACAAAATATGCAACAGTGAAGAAGTCCAAAATAATCATCAACATCCAAGCATAATCAAACGACCAATTCGAACGCTATCAAACGAATATACGAACGAAAATATAGGAATTCGAATCCTATATAAACGATTAACATTATCGGCAATCACCCATTCGAGTCCAAGCAAAAAAGAATAATCATTCAACTTGAATCAATATCGAGGTCAAGCAAGCAAATCAAAAAAAGAGAAAGTAACAAATTACATACCGAAGTAAGTTCGAACTCGATCAATATTGAAGGAGCCTTATGCAAAGAGAAGAAAGCATCGAACGACAAAGCAAGGTAGTAAATCACCATTCGATCAAGCTACTAAAGTCGACGACTTCAATTTTCCAAAGCCCTAATTTAGAGCAAAGAGGAACGAGAACGAATAGCCATTGTCAAGCAATGAATATCAGGCTGAAGCTATAATACAAAAGAAAAATGGGATTTAATTTTATCACTTATTTATTTGTGGGCCGACCTTATTATTTAGGGCTTGAGTTAATTAGGGTTTTGAGTTTTTAATTTGTTTTTAAATTTGTATTTTCCTTTTAAACCTTTGTGATTTCTCGTCATGTGACTAGGGGACGAACTACGGTAGTGTAGTTCGAGAATTCGCAACTCAGTGGCTGAGTTGTAGCAGGGTTTTGAGTGTAGGTTAAGGCTAGTCGATAGCGGGTGTCGCATATGTGTGTAAGCGTATGACTGCTTAACTTTTAGTAGAAACCTTAGGGGTAGCACGTAGGCAGGGTTTTGCCGAAGCTGAGTAAATCTGTGTTCTATTTTTCTTATTCTGCTATTATCTATGCTGCTATAATTTTGATAAATCTATGCTGCAATTATTTTATATACTTCCACAATAATTTTATAATTAATATTATCACCCTATTTACCCCCTTTCTAGGGTGAAATTGATCCTACAAAATTGGTTGCTAAGTATCCGAATGCTGGAGAAGGATCTGGAATTGAGCATCATGAGTAGGTTTCGAAGCGCCCTCAGTCTCTCAATCTGAGCCTACTACTTCTATTGATCCTCTAGTTGTCCCAGGACATGACCCTGATAAGCCGCACCATTCTCCGAAACATGAACATGACTCGGAACGCACATCAGCTCAACACGGGAGTCAACTCGTGGAAGGTATTCTGGACACTTTTCCCATTCATCCAAATGTGGGAGCACTGTCAGAAGGCGTTAATAATATATTCTCTTATCTTTATTCAGCTCTAGATTCTGCATCAATCGATGCTCCCGCTACTCAAGAAATTCATCACAAGCAAGAGGTGTTTACATTAGAGGCCTTAATTGCGACGGTCACCACTTCGGCCAGGGCACACCACAATAGTTATGTGATTGATGACCAATTAATGGAAGTGCTCCTTGGCCACCAAAGCGATTCAAGCATTGAAATGACGTTTAATATGGATTAAGATGTAGTCATTACGAGCTACTTGGGTCCGACCAACAACATTCCAATGAGCATACATATGGACCGAGCGAAGCAGATAATGGAGGAAATAAAATTCGAAATCGAGCAGCCTGAGCAGGCTCATAGAGCTGGTGGGGGCATGGCAGGTCCCGGTCTGGTCTCGATACTTATTGTTTCTCCAGGTGGCACTATCGTTAATACCAGCACAACTCCCTCTTCTAACATCGAGAGCGCTACCATTCCTCCAGTTCCGCACACAGAGGGCATTCCAGTCCCTATGAGTTCTAAGGAGGAGACTGCTCTGATTCCCCAGGTCGGAGACAAGCCAGCTGGAGAAGGCCGGGGAGGGAAAGGCTCAAAGAGTCATCCGAACGGCAGTTCGAGCAGGTCTATGCCGAAGAAAAGCAGGAAAGATAAAAAATCCAAGGTGTATACTTGCACTTTTGCCTCTACTTTTTCATAGATAGCTTGGAATAGGATTTCCTTTTGCTTTTGTAGGCCATGTACAGATGCGGGTTCGTTCCCTGCTTATAAGAATTCATCAACCTGATTTTTGTGCTTATCTTGTTCAAAGAATAGTGGAAATAAAATTTCTTTTTGTTTTTTTAGCATAACTCGGTGTTTATTTGTTTAAGTATTTTAGCACTTGCGTTTTCGTTCAGTGTACTTATGAGGCTTTAGTTTCTAAGTCAAATTTGAGTCTTGTCGCTATGTCCTGAAGTCATAGCTTCGAGTCATGATCGAACGTCGAGTCGAATCCTAACGTTGCGCTGTCTCGGCAGGCGGTTGATACTTAAGTTATGCCCCAGTCCTGGTGAGAATTGGAGTAGTCATACGGCAGTTGTTTTCCGCCTTTGCTGATTTTAATTTAACTAAGTCAGAACAAAGTTAAAGTGAAATGAGTTTGAGTGGTCGGACCACACTCGCTCATCTGCTAGTATTTTTATCCACACCCTAGGGATTGAACTTGTATGCCGATGGTCAGTCGCGCCTGCTTATCTCTTAGAATCATATCCACGCTTTAGGGACATGAGCTAGTTTATTGGCGGTTAGCCACACCCGTTTGGCATTCGGAATTATATCCACACTCTGGGGACATGTTAATTTACGGGCGGTTGGTCATGCCCATTTAATGCTTATACTCTGGTCCATACTCTTGGGGCTAAAGTCAGTTGATGGGTGGTCAGTCACACCCATCTAACGTTTAGGATTTTATCCCCACTCCGGGGACATAAGTTGTTTCATGGGTGGTCGGTCACACCCGTTTAACGTTTGTTGGCAAAACTCGAGTTATTGAGCTTCCTGAGTAGTCCGGGCCCATCAAGGCCATAGCCGAACCCAAATTCATCGTTATGACCAACCCCAAGCTCCGACCATGCTGACCCAATGTTGCCTCGGGAGTGCTCAAATCGAACATATGTAGGACTCAAAGTAATTCGTACTAAGACTTGAAGTAACATTACACTGACCCTTGCCTTCATATGCCAATCCCAAATTTGTACTATGCCGACGCAGAGTTGAAAGCTCAATGACCCGAAGCAACCGACGCTGTATAACATACCGATCCCATATTCAACGATCCCAAAACCAATCCACTGACCAAATGCTAATTTCACTATAGCCGACCAGGGGATTCCCTTTACCGATCTGAGTCCATCTTGGAGTCAGCCAAGAGTAAAGTAAATGCCAAAACATACAAATGCAAACCCACTCAAATACTGATCCACTCCAGTGATGACCCACTCAAATGCTGATCCACTCCAGTGCCGACCCGCTCAAATGTCGATCCACTCCAGTGCTGACCCGCTCAATGCTGATCCACCCAATATCGACCCACTCAAATGCCGATCCAATCTCAATGATCCTCAAAACCGAGCTGCTAACCCGAGTATGAAACTCACCGACCAGGAGTAAACCAAAGATGTCGATCCTCTAGAATGCTGATCCGATTTCCAAATGCCAACTCGAAAATGGAGTGCTGACCCGGAGCTACAAACATGTTGACTTGAAGCACTCCTCGAGGCTGATCCATCTTTTGAGTCATAATCCATTCTCAACGACCTTTTAACCAATAACTAGAGGAAAATCCAACCAAAATCCAATCCAAAATCCAAATTGAACCTAAAAACCATAAACCCATATCAAAAATCCAAACCAAAAGGAAAACATCCAAACCAGAATCCAAACCAGAAAACAAACAAAACCGGGAGTTCAAACCAAACTCCAAAGCCAAGACAGAAAAAGCAAGTGCCTGAGTTAAAAAGCAAAAATAGATTTCACAAACCAGAGCGTCACGGTTTATCATCATCTCAGAGCATGCCTATGGGTTATCTCTGTGCCCGTACATGAATGAGTGATTTAGCCGTTTGTCCAGAGTTTATTACTTATTTCAAACCATCATGATTAGTTGATGACAATCAACCACCATTCCTAGGCCTTGCGTAATCGTCGTTTGAGGTAGGCAATGGCTGCTCCTGTTCTACCACCACATTACGAGTTCCGACATATTTCCACAACTGACCATTCCTTACATGCTCCTCATCTATATCTTTTGGATGCTAGCAGCCTTTAGTATAACGCCCGTTCAGGTCATGAAAGATATAGTGCCTTCCTGATGTCCTTTCGCATTCTGAAGGTTCCCTCCTTGTCGGCCTTTGATAAGGAAGGCGATCCCGAGTATCAAAGTATATCCATTCCAATGTCTCATTCAGTCCTGTGTAAGTGAACAATTTTGGTTCTCCCCAGCGCTTCCTCTTCCCTTTAGCCTTATCTTTACCCAAGCTTTCACGGGATGGTTCTCCATCCTTAACCATGTTTACTTTCTTTGACCTCATATCCAAACATGCATTCTCTTGTCGAAGAAATCTCTCAGCTTCGTGAAAGAATTCCCTGAGATCCATTAGTGGGTCCAGTATCAACTATACTTCGAATTCTGAATTATCCCCGACTCCTAATACCACCGTCATTAGAACCATCGATGGATCCGACCAATCCACCGAAGCAACTATTGCATTAAACCGAGTTAAAAAAGTCTCGAGCGATTCTCCTGTCTTATGCTTCATCAACGTCAGTGTCATCACATCTTTGGCCTTTTGATGTGAACTTGAAACTGTTTCAAGAATCTATCCACCTTTTCTGTCCATGTTCCAATAGATCCATCTTCTAGTTGTCTGAACTACATAGTAGCTATATCAGTCAAGTATAGAGGGAAACAGTGGGCCATATCCTCATAATATTCCCTCAACACTCCATATGTCTTGTGTACCTCATCAAGTGGTCAGTGGGATCTATCTTATCGTTGTATACTTTCAGAGCTGGCAGCTTGAAATTGGGTGGATTCCTAGCCATCCTAATGTTACAGGTAAACAGACTTTTGTTTACTCCCTCCAAATCCATGTTTTTCAGACCTCCACGAATAGTTCGCCTAATGATATCAGCCGATCCAGTATTACCTGCCAAGGGTTGCCCCCATCTACATTTCCTAACTGCCCTCCAAGTCCACGAGGGAATTCTGACACATACTCCTCGTCACGTACTCCTGTATTCCTGTTGGTGTCGGTTGCACAGTGTCATCTGGTATTCCTTCGTGGATTGGTCCTGCATTAACCGGTGGTGTGCCCCCGAGTGTATGTCCATCCAGATTGACAGTTGTTTCCTGATTGGGGGCTGCCCCTGCTGAACCACTCCATCTTCTTGTCTGTTGAGTCCTTTTGATCCAGCTCCATGGATCTGAGCTCCTGTAGCACCTGCTGTTCCTGCTTGTCCAAATTTTCTAAGAAGTGTCTACTTCATTTCCTCTTGCCTTTTCATCAATTGCTCCAACATAGAATCCATCATAATCTGCATTTCGTCCCTAGTGATGTAGATGGATGACTGATCTAATCCAGCCCCAGAAGAGGCCTCTTGACTTCCCTCTTAATTGCTTCTTTCTGTCACTTGTCTCCTTGCCGATGGCCTAACAATTACTTACCAAAATTCAAGTTCCTAAGCCTTTAAATCCAAAATAAGCTTCTAAATCCTTAAGTGCTAGCTCTCTCAATGAAAGCACCAAAATGTTAGCGCCAAAATTGATAACTAACACCCAAACGTAACTGAAAGCACCAACTAACAGTCATAGATCACATATAGAGTGTATGTAGAGAGTATAAATATGAAGAACAGTATAAATTCAAAATAAAGCAGTTATAACAGAGGATTTATAGTGATTTGGCTGACTCTAGCCTACGTCTACTCCAGAAATTTCCTTTTTGTTGATTTATGAACCAATTACAATTACAATCCAGAATTTTTAAAGCAGCAATGGCGGACTAGCCTTAGTGGAGGAGAAGAAGGGAAATAGAATGATCCTATTCTCATTTCTGAAGCCCTGCCTACTATATTCATAAGCAAAACCCGATTTACTAGACTTCCTGAGTAGTCTGGGACCATCAAGGCCATAGCCGAACCTAACTTCATCATTACGACCGACCCCAAGCTCCAACACGTCGACCCAATGTTGCCCCGGGAGTAACTCGAAGCGAACATATGTAGGACTCGAAGTAACTCGCGCTAAAACTCGAAGTAACATTGCACCGACCCCTTGCCTTCAAATGCCGATCCCAAATTTGTAATATGCTGACCCGGAGTTGAAAGCTCAATGATCTGAAGCAGCTGACCTTGTATAACATACCGACCCCAAATTTACCGATCCAAAACCAATCCATCGACCCAATGCTAATTTCACTATAACAATCCAAGGATTTCCCTATACCGATCTGAGTCCTCCTTCGAGTCAGCCAAGAGTAAAGAAAATGCCAAACCATCCAAATGCCAACCCTCTCAAATGCCGATCCACTCCAGTGCCGACCCACTCAAATGCCGATCCACTCCAGTGCCGACCCACTCAAATGCCGATCCACTCTAATACCGATCCACTCAAATGCCGATCCAATCTCACCGATCCTAAAAAACAAGCACCTAACCCAAGTATGAAACTCATCGACCTAGAGTAAACCAAATATGTCGATCCCTTAGAATGCTAATCCAATTTCCAAATGCCAACTCGAGTAAAATGGAGTGCTGACCCGGAGCTATGAACGTGTCGACCTGAAGCACTCCTTGAGGCCGATCCAACTTCTGCCGAACTACTCCAACATAACTAACCTAGCTTCCTACCGATCCACTTCATCATGGCCGAACAACCTTCCTACCTACCCAAAACCATCAAAACACCGACCCACTCGTATTGAGCCATGCTTGTCGAGCCATACGAATCGACCCAGTCGTATCGGGCCATCTTAGCTTATGCACCATGACCGAACCATGCATGATCTCCTCTCCTTGACCGAGCCATGTACGACCGAGCCATCCATGACTGATCGTCTATCCATCCAGCTGGCTCAAACCCATCGTATTCTAATCTCAAAAAAATGAGCAATCGATTTAGTTAAATCCATCGGTCTACGGCCTTGCCAAAAAGGCGGATTAACAGTCTTGCACGACTCCTTCTCAGGCATTGCCTTGTGCACCCAGTCTTTCTCCATTTAGTCAATGCTTGGAGCAGTAAATGTCTCAACGGGGATGAGTCACATCCGTTGTGCATCGCCAGTGCTATCCAGATTCGCTAAAGAATCAGGTTTTTGATTGTCCTCCCAGGGTATACAATGAATAGCATAATAGACGAACTCAAAATTTCTTGAACCCGAGTAAGGCATGTAGCCAATCTTTGGTCTCTGGCTTGATACTCTTCTCAAATCAGGCATACGACCAATTGTGAATCATAGTAAATTTTCACAGCAATGATTCCCAAGTCTCTAGTGAGCCTTAGCCCAGCAAGCAAAGCTTCGTACTCGGCTTCGTTGTTAGTTGCGCGGAAGTCAAACTTCAAGGCATATCATATGGATCGACCTTTTGGGGTTTCAAGTACCACTCCAACGCCTGAGCAACGGTCGTTTGATGCATCGTCCGTGTATAGATTCCATGTATGCTCAGGAGATTCACTGGTTTCGGGCAAGTCCTCCGGTATGGTGAATTCATCTACGAAGTTTTCTAGAACTTGACCTTAAATGGCTCGCCTCGGTTTATAAGCAATATCAAATTGACTCAACTCGGTGTTCCACTTAAGTAACCTACCAGACATCTCAGGTCGTGTTAGGATCTGTTGTAATGGTTGGTCAGTATAGACAATGATCGAATGAGATTGGACATATGGAAAGAGTTTTCATGAGGCTATAATGATACAATAAGCTAGATTTTCCACCTTCGGGTAATTTCTTTCTGCTCCTGTCAATCTCTTACCGATGTAATAGACCGAGCATTGGATCTGACCCCCGTCTCTAATTAACGCAACACTAATTGCGTTTGCTGAAACTGCCAGATAGATGTATAATCTTTCATGATCAACCGGCTTCAACAAAATAGGAGGTGTTGCTAGATGTTGAAAAAGTGCTTGGAATGTGCCTTCACACTCCTTTGTCCATTTGAAATTTTTATTTCATTTTTTGATCAGATCGAAGAAGGGTATGCACTTATCTATGGATCTTGCAATAAATCTGCTTAAGGCTTCCACCTTCCCATTGAGGCTTTGCACCTACTTTATGGTTCTGGGAGTTTTGAGATTTCGAATTGCCCAGATTTTTTTAAGGATTACCTTCAATTCCTTTGGCGTTTACGATGAATACATGGAACTTTCGTGATGCAACTCCGAAATGGCACTTCAACGGATTGAGCTTCATTATGTACTATCAGAGTATGTTAAACATTATTTCCAAATCATTGATGTGGTTGATAGATAGTCGTGATTTCACAAGCATATCATCCACGTACACCTCCATGGTGTTTCTAATCTGGTTAGCGAACATTCGGTTCACAAGCCTAAGTTGCTCTAGTGTTTTTAAGTCCAAACGGCATCACTTTATAGCAATAAAGTCCTAGATCACCGACGAAGCTAGTATGTTCCTGGTCTAGTAGATGCATCGGTATTTGATTGTAGCTATGTGTACATGAAAGGTAAGATCTCGTGTCCGACTGTTGAATCCACCAGATGATCAATTTGGGGAAGAGGGAAACTGTCTTTAGAGTAGGCTTTATTCAAATCTGAGTAGCCCACATATGTTCGCCATTTCCTGTTTGAATTTTTGACAAGAACTATATTAGATACCCACTCTGGGTATAAAGCATCATGAATAAACCCATTCGATTTGAGTTTACTTACTTCTTCCTTTAGGGCGTAAGATCTCTCTGGATCCAACCACGCCTTTTTTGTTTGACCGGGACATGCCGTGGGTTAATATTAAATGCATGGTTCGCAATGTTCGGTGAGATCCCACGCATGTCAGAATGTGTCCAAGCAAACACATCAAGGTTTTCCAGGAGAAAATCAACCAATTTCTGTCTCATATGGGGGCTGAGTTGAGATCCGACCTTTACCATTTTGGAATCGTTGTCATCGTAGACCGGAACATCGATCGTCAACTCCGTCTGGGAAGCTTGACTATCTTTGACTTCCTCCTCATTATTATTATCTCTGGGATCAAGGCCTTTAAGGAACTGGTTGTGGTGCCTGAGCCTAGGATCAGGTGTTAGTTATCAATTTTTTGAAAAACGAACGTACAGAGATTCCTCTACGCCCTTCCCCTTCTCCTTCTTTTGCACATCCCGCAACTCTGCAACATAACAGGTCCGTCAACCGCCTGATCACCGTGGACTAATCCGACCCCATTATCAGTGGGGAACTTCAGAGTCAAACACCATAGGGCAATCGTTGCCCTGAATTCTGCTAGGGTCGGTTGTCCTAAGAACATTGTAGGGGAATGTATGTCTAACACAACAAACTACAACATCCGGACTCTCCAATGATCTCCAATACCCGATTCAACGGGTAACTCTACCGTGCCAACTGGTATGGTTGCACTTCCATTAAAACCATGAATTCATGACTGACACATTATTTGATCTTTTGCCTCCATTCTCATTTGGTCATAAGCGCTCTTGAAAAGTATATTGATAGAAATTTCGCTGTCGACTAAGTTCCTTTTCATCCAAGTAGGACCTACCTAAGCTGAAATAACCAACGGATGAATAGTAGAGGCCTCGACTCTATCAACATCTCGGTTCTTGAAAATGATGTCATCCATCCTCTTCTGTTGGTTTGCTGGGCCCCGTCATCAACATTACTACAACATTCAAAGTCCACATGCCTAATCGAACTGGCATATGACTCCATTTCCTTCCAGCGCCGATCAGCCGGATGATGACCACTACCCACAATATTTATTACCAACCTCCCGCCAGTACGTGTGGGTTCTTCGGGCTTAGCTTGGCCTTGACCTTGATTCGGATTAAATGGGATCGCACCTCGATCCCGCGGAACCAAAACAAAATGCTCTAATTTGCTTTCTCTAAACAACTTCTCGATGATGTCTTGCAAATGATGCCACTCATTAGTATTATGGCCGTAACAATCATGGAATCTATAGAATTTCCTGGTTTGAATTTTCTTCTCAAACGATGGTTTTGGAGTTGGCTTCTTATACTGTCCGGTGTTACATGTCCGAAGGTAAACATTTTCCAACGATGTGTTTAGGGGAGTATATCGATCGAACATGGGAGCTCTATGTCTCGGTCTGTGATTTGGATCTATCTTCTTTCCCTGACCACCGTGGCCCTTTTGTTGACCTTGCTTATTCTAAATATTCAATTGCACATTGTTGGAGTTCTCACCAGTCTGCTTCACAGCAACATTACTTTGAATGCCTTTACCACTAGGCCTTACTACATCCTGCTTCCTAGGTCGTCTAGCGTCTTTTCTCCTCAAGAACTAGGCCACCTTAGCATAGAAACAATCCAACGAAGCGGGGGGTTTCCATCCAACCAATCACCAATCTCAGAATCGGGATCGATCCCTTTAGTCAATTCCATCAGAATAGAATTATCATTGGGGTTGCTGACCTATGCACAACAGTATGAAACCTTTCCAGCTAACGTTTATGAGTCTCTGTTGGAGCTTGAGTAACACTAGACAGGGTGTTGACATCCTTCGATCTAGTAGCATGCATACAGAACTGTTCAACTAACTTAGTAGCCAATTGATCAAAACATGTGATGGATCTTGGTAGTAATTGATTGAACCACATAGTTGCAATGCCTCTCAAAGAGATAGGAAAACTTCTACAGTTAACCACATCATTTGCTCGAGCGGCTGGGGCTGCCAATGGGTACCCAAAAAATTCGATATCCATCCGAATCCTTATCCGAAAATAGGAAAATATTCGTTATCTTTCGTTATCTGAAAAACAGATACAGTTATCCGATATCCGAAAAGCTTTCCGAATATGGATATGGTTATTGTGGTAATCATATCTGAAAAATATCCATTCACTTAACTGATGCATATATATATATATATATATATATATATATATATATATATATATATATATTTGATAAAACTTATATTAAATTAATATATGATTTTTCAACTATTTCCTAACCATCGGATGTTACTACGATATGATTTTTTGCTCATTTTTAGTGAAAAAGACAGTATTAGTGTTTAATTTTTGAATATTTTTGGATAGGCATATAGATATCAGTATGAAACAATGTTTTATCATCACATTTTTTTATTCCTTGGTATATTTATGAACATTAGTACAAAATATGTTTTATGTTGGTCCAAACCTTTTCATTTATACCTTAAATTTATTGATTATGGATGGAGCATAAATATCTGATATCCGTCCGTATCCGAAAACTAAGTGGATACGGATATTCGATATCCATAAATTAAGCGGATACGGATATCCGAAAATGATTTCTTATACAGATACGGATATGGCACTATCGTATCTGAAAGTATTAGTTGGCAGCCCGACGGGCGGCGTTTATGAGCCATTCATACTTTAAGTTTGTAGGTTAGGATCCAAATTTCCTTCATACACTAGCAAAGTCGGCATCCTGAATCGATAGGCTGGCTCTGCATAAAGAATGTCATCGATGAGTGGAATATGACTTTTGGAAGTTCCCCAATCATCTTTTGTCAGGCCTTTACTTTCTCTGATCATTTGGCGTATCATGGTTGGAATGTCGGGCATCTGGATGTTCGGGGCTAGGGCATGGTCAGGTTCCATGTTGCAGGGACGGTTCGGTCACTGTCTACGGTCCGTTCCTCACCTCCTTGGCTCCCGATCTTCAAGGAAGTGAGGATCCTGAGCATGAACGTGTTGATGAAGGGCTGGATCAAGTTTTTTCTGGATCTCGGCTTCTAGATCTATTGTGGCAGCAGCTGCATGGTCATGAACGGTATGATAAGGAAGTGCTCCTCCTCGGGAGGAGGGTCTAGCTTGATGACCTGTAGATGGACAGATCCCAGCTTGTCCGAGATTTATAGCACGTTGATGCTCGTAGGCTTTTGCATAGTTTCCATCAAGCCAACAGCATGTAGACCTACGATAGAAGTCGGATGAATCCAAGAATTATATCGAGGAATGAGAGGCATGATCCCTTTAAGTTCTCCTTCACCTTTCTTCGTTTAGCTGGTTTGCGAGCTCCTGTTGGCACGAATCTGCTGAGTGAGCTCCTGATAGCTCTGAGTAAGCTCTGCATGAGGGTCTGGAATTCCTCCCTAGTCACAATGCCTTGTGGATATGGAGATCCAGCTGATGTCTAGCTTGTTGTGGTCAGCTGCGTAGGATTTTGCCTATCCTTTCCTTTTGGATCTGCTGCATTTGAAGTAGTTCTGGTAGTACGCACCATGATTGATGTAGCACTTTCTTAGATCAAAAGTAATCTGAATAGAATGGAAGGAATTACTGGAAGACAGATCAGGATCTCCTCCTTAGATTTTAGCAATCCAACAACGGCAGTAGATCCACTAGCAATTAGAGGAAAACAGAGATTTTTAGTGAAAGCACCAAAGTGTTTGTACCAAAATTGGACACAACATTCTTCCGATGTAATTAAAGAGATTAGAATGAAGAAATTAAATGGAAAAGGAGTCTAATCTAACAATCAAACCAATAAAATCAAACAGAAATAAAAAGAGACAAGAATTTATAGTGGTTCGACTTCGTAGCTTACGTCCACTTTGAATAGTTTTGTTGTTTATTGATGATTGACAACTGATTACAACAATTGAAATCACTACTCTCAAGTTACAATGGAGTTGCAGTAGAGTAACGGCGTAGAAGCATCAAAAGTCCTTTTTCTGTAGGCATATGGGTGCTACTTATAGGAGTAGGTCTAGAAATATCTCCTCCAAAGCTCTAAATACCACTTCTCACACGTGAGTGGGCCCACCAAATCGATCTAGGGTCATTTGGGATCAATCTCAATCGATCCAAATACATTTCATTCGATCAAGATTTGCTCTATTTGAGCTGCGATCGATCATGATGGTTCTTCAGGTGATATGCAAGCTTCTGTGAAAATTTGAAGGCACTTGGACTTGTATTTTTTGAGTTATGATCGATCAAAGATTGGATTTGAAAGTTAGCTGAAGCATGCGTATCGATGCTTTCGTATCGATCGATTTCGCATCGATGATGTGGAGCGAGAACTTTGTGGAGATCTATGTTTCATGCTTGTTGACTGCTTCCCTTGGTTAGACTACTTCTCTTGTATCGATCCAATGTGGTTCCTTTCGTATCATGCTCAGATGTTGCTTTATATCGAAGCCGAAGTCCTTCCTTCGTACCGATTACTTGGCTTCGTACCGATGAAAGTGTTGGTATGGTATTGATCTATTGGCTGATCGATATAAAATATGAGGATGTGGGATCGATACGAAAAGTGTTAGATGTCGAGAAAATGAACTCCGAGTGATGCCAATGCTTGATGGATACTGATATGCATGTAATTGTGCATATATTTACATCCATATTTTATCTCTTTTTGTTTAAATAATCATCATATTTGGGCATTTTAACATGTTTAAAACCAAAATTCAATTATTTCCAACCATTATATTTTCCTCTTCATTCAGGGGCAAAACGGTCATTTTGTGCATGTGTCAATATAAGAATTTTTACTTGGACATTTTTTGACAATTTTTATAGGAATTTGGATGCATATGGAAGAGGCTTATATAAAGATATATGCATGCACAAATGAATATAAAGGAAAGAAGAGGGAAATAATTCAAGCCATGAACATGGAGGACCCCACCCACTTACCTAAAAGTACAATTTGGAGCTAATGGACAACTAAGTAGAGGTTAAAGCTTCATGCAAAACAAATGATGGATTAATTAGTGGTTAATGGTTACTTGTTGGCCACACTTCCTAAAGGGCATTTTTGATAGCCCCCTAAAAATAGAATTAGGGTTTTATGCATGTATATATAGCCCTCTTATGTATATGAAACTATCTTCTACTCTTTCATCTTACTTAGGAAATTAAGAAATCAAGTGTAAGCACAATGTTCTATGAAATAAAAATGGCTTCCAAGCCTCTTTCTTCTCTCTTATCTACATGCTTTTTTTTTGTTTTAATGTTAATGTTTATTACTATGCTCTCTTTCTCCTTATGTTCATAGCTTAGATTCATGTTTATGCAAGTAGTTAGTAGCTAATCTCTTTTGCCTTCTTTACTTATTTTCTATTTTTCTTTTCTTTTTAATGTTGAAACTTACATGTGATGCTTCAATGCCACAAATGAGTAGCTAAACCCCTTCAATTTAGGGGTGATGAAGCTCTCTAACTTTATGTAATTTCAACATTTTTATGATTTATGATCTCTTTGTTTATGCTTCATGAATGTGAATTTTGATGTAAGTTTATACAAGTGGGTTTGATAGCTTATTTTGCTTATGCAAATGAGCTATTCTTATTCAACATAAACAAAATTTACATCATCATTTGCTAATTAATTTTTGATTATGAAATGAAAGTAAAAATGAAATTTGATGTTCTATATTACTAGTTACAATAGTAAATAGATCATACTTAAAATAGTTTTTGCTTTGGCTTCATTTTCATGAGAATTATAAATGGTATAATTGTTGTATTATAGTTTGACGGTTTGAGTTATGTTAAATAATAACATAAACAAACCATACTTATGATAAATACAATGATTATTCCACTTAATATCAAAGTTAGAGATCGTAAATTATGTGTTTGTTGATTTACAAAATTTTGAGAGTGGATTTGCCTCTAAATTGTTCTTTAGTCTAATAGATTTTGAATCACATTTTTCTAGTGTTAGCCTCATTTTATTTCTAGTTAACAATTTCTCAACTTTGGGTTAATTTGATTGAGTAGGAAATTTAAATCAACAATTCCTTGTGGATCGACCCGTATTCGCCGTGTGCTACATTCGTACACCGTGCGCTTGCGATTATATTTTTAATTTAAATTCGTTCGACGGTTTTCTAAACCGATAGAACTTCCGTCGACGAACAAGTTTTTGGCGCCGTTGCCGGGGAATTTGTTTTGATTTTGATTTACTATTCTTCGAATTATTTTTGTTTTATTTTTGTATGTTTTTTTTTGTGTGATTTTTGATTGCATTTTGGTTTTGTGTGCATGTTCTTCTAGTTTTTCATTTGCATTCCTATTAAAAAAAAGAAAAAAAAACTTCACGATTTCAAAACAAAAACAAAAAATATTTTATTTCCTTTTTTTACATCTCATTGTTTTTTTTGTACAAATTATTGATTTACATTGCTCTAAAAAAAATTATATACATTTGTGCACTGTTTACAACCTCTCACTCTCTCTGTTTTCACTCAACCCCAGACTGCTGCATACACACTGCTAACAATTACTGCCACAACTCCCTGCCTCATCTCACATCACAAACCACTTGCCAAAACACTCATAACATCCATCAACTACCACCTGACTTCTTCTTTGCTCTTCATCATCTCAACTTGCTGACCTCTGCTAACTCCACTCCAGTTCATACACACAACAACCTCAATCACAACACTACCCTGTAGTGTTCCTCCAGCTACAACATACAAACTGCTGTTCACTGCTGTGTCTTTTACATCACTTATCAAGCTACAACAAACCAACCTTCCCACTTCTCAACTTCTAGTCATCTTCCATACTACATATCATCCATCCACTATTACACTTTTTACTGCCTGATAGCCTCATCGCCTACGATAGCAATACAAACCCCACAACCACTGTCATCACCTCTGACCCAAGCAACTTCATCTATACAACTCCATTATAGCATCCTCCCCACCACTTCACTGCAACTACATCAAAATTACCAGTCCATTCAACATATACATCACAATCTACTGCTTCCATCAAACACCCAACATTCCGTAACATTTCCATCACATCCTCCTCTGCCTTAACTAGCTACAGCAAAACTCACTTCAACCTTCAGACAACCGATACATCTCGTCCCCTCAACTATTCTCCCTGACAAAAAAAAAACCGCCATGACTTCAACAGCTACACCGTGAACCCAAGCCGCAACCCAGTAATCTGCCTGTAACCACAACACTTCAACAATTTACTCCACAACCATTGAACCATTAGTGCACTGAACACTGTCAACCTTCATCCCCTACATCACCACTGATCTTCCACCTCTGCACCATCAGTACAACACTCCACTGCATCAGAATTCAAGCAACCATCCACATTGCTGACGTGCAGCAACTCCTCGAATCCTTCTTCGACAGTCGACATCCTCCAACACCAAAGCAGCCAAACATTCACCACTGCATATTTCTCCACTGGTCACTACTTCAACTACAACCAAAAAAATAAAATAAACCGTGCATTACCTTGTTGTTCTGCCTTCCATTGTCACCTCTGTCCATCACAGTGAGCATCACCATCCATCCATCACGACTACCTCCCATACTACCATACATCCCCACCAACCTCTTCCCACAACATTCAAACCAACAAACAGCTTCGTACATTTGTTTGCACAACTCCACCACGACTTGCAAATCGCCTTCCACCTCTTTTTACACTGTAGTCCTCTTCCACCATCATAAACTTTCCCCTCCGACAACCAGTCACACTTCCTACTGCACCTCATCAAAATACCACTTCTGCCATATCAATTTATCACCGTACTCCAATTCTACCACTCATCGACATCAAACTGGAAGTCCCTCCTCCTGCAAGCTTCGAACATCCCAAAACACCCAAAGCAGCAGCCCCGCAGACTTCATCAATTCGAAAACCATCTTCCTCAGCCTAAATCCACTCGATTCGAATCCCAAGTCGAACTCAATTCCAATCAAAATCATCGCTCAATTCAATTGTGATTGTTGCAAGAAAAAGAAAAAAAATTGGGTGCGAATTTTTTTTTTACTGAGATTTTTCGATTAGAAAGAGGGGAAGTTAAAGAGTTTGGATGTTCTGTGATTCGTGATTTTAAACTATTCCTTTCAGTTCATTTTTTTGGGCCGGGGTATACAATTTAGTTGGTGGGCCTGAGCAACCTTCTTTTAATTTTCTTTTGTTTGGTTTTAATTTTGTTTTATTGAATTGTTTTTAGTTTTGTTTAAAAAATAATAATAATAATAATAAGTTTTGTTTGAAAATCTTTTGTTTTGTTTCCTTTGATTTCAAACAGTTGTGTTATTTTCCTTTGTTTTATTTCGTTCGATATATAAAAAAATATTTGTAAATATATCTTGTTCTTCATTTCAGGTTGCCAAAGCAGAAATTCAGAAGGGAAAAGTGTTTGCCAACAAATAAACTGCTTTGCTTTGCTAAGAAAAATTGCCGCTAAAAAAAATATTGCTAAAATAATCTTCACGCTCTGGTATTGTGCTTCCATCTTTATTCGCATTGTTGGTTGCTTGCATTTGCATTAAAAAAAATTTCAAAATCCAAAAAACCAAAAACAAACTTCATTTTAGTTGCATTGTTAATACACGGTTAATTTCTTGTTTTGCATTCATCTCATCTTATTTTCTTTTCTAAGGGCAATACCCCAATTCACATAAGGTGAGGGATTTCATCACCCATTCCTTAGCCCACAAACGCATTTCATCGTAGAATTTGACTAATAATAAAGGTTAGAAGTTGGACCTAAGGGTGTCACGAGCTCACTTAGGGCTTAATTGTATCTTCATAATTGTTTTATTTGAACGATTTTATTTCTTGGTGTCTAGGCTACGGCAGAGTAATAACCAGTTATAAAAATTATGGTGATACGTAAATATTATACTGGTTGTTCCTCTGAAGGTACTTAAACCTTCGGCTGCATTGCTACGGTGATTCGTGGTGCACCGATAACTCCTGTCCGTTACCTGGCTGAGAAATATTTTTGTTGATTTAAGACAAAGTGTGATTATACAATTTTGGGTTAGGAGCTACTAAGGACAGAAAATTGTAATTAAGTCCTTTGCATTCATTTAGTTGCATTGGTTCATGCATATTTAAAAAAAAAATTAAAAAATCCAAAATCCAAAAAAAAAAATTGTAAATTTTAAATTGATTTTTCATTCAAAAAAAAAATCCTTTTCTTTCTTCCCTTTGAAAATATTCAAAAATCCAAAAAAAAAATATAATCTTTTCAAAAAAGAAAAAAAAATCTGAAAAACAAAAATCAGTTTCCATTTTCTTAAGGAAAAAAAAAATCTTTTTGGTAAATATTTGAAAATTCAAAAAACAAAAAAAATACAAAACCAAAAACATATAAAAAAATTTGAAAAACAAAAACAAAATAAAAATTAAACTTTTCTTTTGAAAATAAATCTCACTTGTTAAATAGTTTTCTCCCTTGTAAAAATAAATTCAAAAAAAAAACACGTTTTCAAATCTTCTTTCACTCCCTAAACTCAGTTCTAACTCCTTTCTCTTCTCGACTTTCACTTGTGCATGAGTACTTGGACTCATGACACAACAACGAATCGTTGGACTCGCGACCCTTCTACAAACCGTTTAACTCGAACAGACGATCCTCCTGAAATGGCGAACGAAAACGCCCCTCGAACTCTTATGGATAGAATCTTTCCCGATAGAGTTTCTATTCCATCTTGCATCATGTTACCCGCCCCTACGGGTAACCATTTCGAAATCCATTTGAACCATATTGCCACGCTTCCAAAATTTGGCAATTTCGAGCACGATGATCCATACATCTTTTTGACTAAATTCGAACAAGTTGGTGCAACCATTAAACTCCAACAACTTTCTGATGACGGAATCAAACTTCGATTAATCCCATTTGCTCTTACGGATTACGCTGAAAAATGGTTGTACAGCTTACCTTCGAACTCAATTAAAACGTGGGAAGAATTTGTAAAAGCTTTCTTAAAAAAGTTCTACCCCTTGGAAAAGACAAGTAGAATTCGAAACGAAATTGTAAATTTTCATCAATTCAAGGGTGAACCATTTGGAAAATATTTTGAAAGATTCAAAGAGCTTTTGATAAAATGTCCACACCATAACTTTGAAAAATGGACGATTTGCCAAATCTTATACGGTGGACTCGAAAACAGCTCACGAACCATGCTCGAATCAATGTGCCAAGGCAATTTTCTTGCCCAACATCATGACGATGCTTGGCGATTTCTTGAAAACCTCGCTGAAAAGTCGTCCCAATGGTAACGCTCGAACGAAAAATCAATATACTCACGATCGAGTGCACACTCGATAGGATCTTCAGTTACTTTGGAAGCTAAGATCGATGCAATGATTAAAAAATTTGATAACGTTTTCTCATCGAATCAAACGAACCAAGCTTCCCAACCAATGTGTTATAAATGCAACGATCCTAATCATATAGCCGATCAATGTCCTAATTCCGTCGAACAAATCAATGCTTTCAATAAAACAAAAAACGACCTGTTTTCTCCAACGTACAACCCTGGTTGGAGAAATCATCCGAATTTTGTGTGGAGCCAAAACAATCCCAACACGAATACGATTCGTCCCAATTTTCAAGCATTTTCGAATGATGCTTCGAATCCTCCCTTTCAGCCTAATAATTTTCAACCAAACTTTACGGGCCCGTCTCATAATCAACCACAACAACCAAATTTTCCACCAAATTCTGCTCATCCTCCACAAGACGATAAACTTTTAACTTCGCTTGAGAAAACTCTTTAAACGTTGGTTAAGGCAACTACTCAAAGCCTTCAATCAAACAGCAATTTGCAAAATATATTGACTTCATATACACAAACCAATCGATTGCAAAACTCGAAATGCAAATGAGTCAATTAGCCACGTCTGTAAGTGAACGTGAACGTGGAACATTCCCAATCCAGCCCCTTCCAAATCCCAGAAATCAAAACGCAAATTCAAATCAAGCCCATGTTGTTCAAGATAGCAACGTCACCCAGTTGAATGCTATCACAACTCTCCGTTCTGGTAAACAAATCAATAATCAAGTCGTTAATCCAAATGATTTACCGGAAACTTTTCTCGACGCTTCTAAAACAACGAACGACTCAGAACAGAACGTGGAGCCAAACGTTGAATCGAACGACAATCAAAATTCTTCTTCTTCTACTCGAGTATACCCGCCTACCGAGTATCGTGTTCCATTTCCACATCGTCTTCGACCAAAGAAACACTCGGACCAAATGGAAAAGATGATGGAAATTTTTAAACAAGTGAAGGTTAACATCCCGCTTCTTGACATCGTGCAACAAGTCCCCACTTACGCAAAATTTCTTAAGGACTTATGCACCCAAAAGCGACATACTCAAGTGCCCAAAAAAGTCTTCTTAGCCGCCAGTTTGAGTGAAGTCTTGTCCCAATCCATGCCCATTAAATATAAAGATCCTGGCTGCCCTACGATTTCGTGTACAATTGGAGACAAGACGATTAACAAATGTTTGAT
The DNA here is from genome assembly GCA_030765085.1 of Allium cepa. Taxonomy (NCBI): domain Eukaryota; kingdom Viridiplantae; phylum Streptophyta; class Magnoliopsida; order Asparagales; family Amaryllidaceae; genus Allium; species Allium cepa. The sequence continues at coordinate 690,531,226 of CM060942.1, read as the reverse complement.
AGACTTAGGCGCGAGTGTCAACTTGAATCCATACTCCGTGTACGAACAATTAGGCTTAGGTGAGCTCAAACCCACGAAAGTTACGCTTCAATTTGCCGATCGTTCCATTAAGAAGCCCGTGGTAGAAATCGAAGACGTACTCATTCGAGTAGGGCAATTTATATTCCCCGTTGAGTTTATCGTTCTAGAAACACAACCTGTGACGAATCCCTCGATTCATATTCCGTTGATTTTAGGCCGACCATTCTTAGCCACCTCAAATGCCTTAATCAATTGTCATAACGGATCAATGAAATTCTCTTTTGGAAACATGACTTTGGATCTTAATATTTTCAATCTTGAAAGCCAATCGAATGAACCTTGTGACCAAACGTTGGAAGTTAGTGCTATTCACGAAAATGTTGAAAACGAAACACTTGATCTTAACGATGAATGTGAGGCCGAGTATGAAAAATTGTTTCACAAAATTCCCAACGATATTGAATACACTCTTCCTTTTGAATCTCTTCCAGTTGAGTCCGAATCTCAACCCAATTCTTCGATCGAAAAAATTCCAAAGTTGGACCTCAAACCGCTTCCCGACCACCTTAAGTACGCATACTTAGGTGAAAATGAAACCTGTCCTGCCATCATTTCTAACAATTTTTCTCTTGACCAAGAAGTTTCTCTTCTCTCTGTCCTTTCGAAAAATAAGGAAGCAATGGGATGGTCGATTTCCGGTATAAAAGGAATTAGTCCCGCTCTGGTTCAACATCGCATCCATTTAATCGATGATGCCAAGCCTGTTCGTGACGCGCAACGAAGGCTTAATCCAAAAATGAAAGATGCGGTACGTGATGAAATTCTTAAACTTCTCGACAACGGAATCATTTACCCAATCTCCGATAGTTCATGGGTTAGCCCAATTCACGTTGTACCGAAAAAGTCCGAGCTAACCGTAGTCCAGAACAATTCAAACGAGCTTATTCCAACTCGTACTCAAACGGGTTGGCGTGTTTGCATTGACTACCGAAAACTAAATGTCGCAACACGTAAAGATCACTTTCCTCTTCCTTTCATTGACCAAATGCTCGAACGTTTAGCTGACCATGAATTTTACTGTTTCCTTGATGGTTATTCTGGCTATAACCAAATTCCAATCGCTCCCGAAGATCAAGAGAAAACAACTTTCACATGTCCATTCGGTACCTTCGCTTATCGACGTATGCCATTCGGACTATGTAACGCTCCTGCGACTTTCCAACGATGCATGGTTGGAATCTTTTCCGACATGATAGAACGCTTTCTAAAAGTTTTCATGGACGATTTCTCAATCTTTGGTGATTCTTTTTTCCAGTGTTTACATCATCTCGAGTTGGTTCTAAATCGATGTAGAGAAAAACATTTGACTTTGAATTGGGAAAAATGCCACTTTATGGTCAAACAAGGCATAATCCTTGGACATATCATCTCAAATAAAGGCATTGAAGTAGACAAAGCAAAAATCGATGTCATTGCAAATCTACCCATTCCCAAATCCGTTAAGGACATTCGATCATTTCTACGACATGCTGACTTTTACCGTCGCTTTGTGAAAGACTTTAGCAAAATCGCCCGTCCTTTGACGACCCTTCTTGGAAAAGACGTTCCTTTCGATTTTAACTCTGATTGTATCCATTCTTTTGAATGTCTTAAGAGCGAACTCATTTCTGCCCCAATCATTTGCGCACCCAATTGGAATCTTCCTTTCGAAATAATGTGCGACGCTTCAAACTTTGCCGTTGGTGCTGTCTTGGAACAACGCATCAACAAGATTGTAACGACCCTGAAATTCAGACCCAGTTTAAAATTTTTAAAATTTATTATTTAGTGTAGAATTTCGTATTTTCACAAACAAATTCCGATGCTATTCAAACTTCATATTTGAAATGCGTCTAATTAAACATAGCAACTGGTAAATTTTCGTCCGGAAATATGAAAGTTTATGTCGCGCGTAAACTTACTTCAAATTTAAATCAGTTAGTAATCGATGGAAATAAACCGTTCTCGAAACCAAAATATTTTTACATAGAAAAATTCTAAAACATCTTTTGAGCAAGTTGTCAGTTTGTCGTTTTTTCAAATTCGGACATCTTTGGCTCCGTCGTTCTTATTTTTCGGCGAATTTTATGCATTTTCCGTAGTAGAAAATTTCGAATTTTTTTATAATTCGATCGTATCACCAATATCTTCATACCGTTGTGACCGTCTCGACGCACTAATCAGAACAGTATATTTATTTGTGGCAATCGGAGTTTGGCGTTGCAAATCATAATTGTTAACGGAGTGCAAACCGGTCCGTTACGCAGCACAAACCGGTACCCAAACTTCACAGCATTCAAATTTTGGAGCCATTCAGTTGCTTTGGGAACCCAATAGCCACCAGCTGAAAATCATCATTGCACTGACGTATGCACTTTGAATAACGTGTATATATCTCTCTACATTTATTACTCTGCATCACTTTTCACTTTGCCCCAGAAGAAGGAAACTGGTATGTTGCTCTGCCCTTCCCTCTGTCTTCTTCGTTCACATTATTTTTCCTTTCTATTTTCTTTTTTGGAGAGAACTGCAGAACCCAACTCAAACTCCTCTGCCTTTTTCTTCTCCCTCCCTTTCTTCTCTTCACGCTTATGTTTAGCTTTACTTTCTCTACAAAACTGAAGCCTGCCCAAAACTTCTCTGCGCATATATATATAATGCGTCCCTTCCTCAGCCTGCTCCACTTCCCTCTCCCCTCCGCCTCTCTCCCCTGAAGCTTCACGTCCCCACGGCCTCTCCCCGCGCCATGCGCCTTCCACCAACACCACCTCCTCTCCCCCATGCGGCCACAGCGTGCACCTACCCATGCATCCATGTGTTTCCTCTTCCCACGGCCATGCAGCCACCGCCCTCCCCCGAAGCTCCATGCGTCCCCATCAGCCTCCTCCCACAGTCCACTGCAACCGCCGCATGCACCTCCCCATCAGCCTCCTCCTTGCGTGCAACGGTTTCCCCCTTCCTCCTATCGCCGAGCGGCAAGAGGCAACCACTCACTCGCCTAGCACCGCTCCATTTCCTCCACTTCCCCTATCCGCATGTGTAAGTAAGTTTGAAATAAAGTGAAATTTGTTTAGTGTGTTCACTTACTGGTAATATATAATATAAGTATTCCATATAAAATTATATACTTGACATTTTTCAACTTGCATGTATAAGGTGCATAATACATAAGCTAATGTATCCTGTAGCTTTTCTAGCTGCATGTATAATATGTATGCTGGTTTATAAGTTTCAATATATAAGTTATATATCGATTCTATTGTTATAAATATATGAGTATATATTGGAAAATATGGTTTGCATAATATGGTATAAGAGTCACCTGTCTGTTGTTCAAAGTAAAAGCTTACTTAAGTTACATAAATTATATGTCATATAAATCAGTGTTTACAGGTATGAGAATATAAGTACATTGTTTTGTACTGTAGGAGCATGTGCCTGCATATAAAATATTGCATAAACTATATGTATTAATAATCTATTTGTTAGTTCATAATATGTTTACGGAGTATATTTATACTGATGTGAAAATATGGGTAGGTTGGTTGTATACAAGTTATGTAATGTAGTTATATGTTTCTAACGTTATTTACTGGGTTGCTTTTATGCATACATTTATTTATAATCAAGACTTTTGAAGTATGGGCTTAACATATATATAAATATAAAGTGAAAGCTTGCGTGTGCAGATATAAGCTATATAACCTATTATATTTATTTATATAATAATAATAGTAATGTCAGCAATGATGTATATTTATCAATGAAGTATATATATGGGTTGTATAAATTTTATAATACATATACACATACTGTTTTAAGCACGTTGATTCACGTCAGTTTCTAACACATAAATGTTTACAACTCTATTTTATATACAATATTTGTACGTATACTTCACTTGGATATCATGGGTTTAAAAGAATAAGTGTACTTTACTTTTATATATATATAGTCGCATTTCTATACTTGGATTTTTGAAAAATGTAAGTTTTTATTTGGTCAGTTATATGGAAGGATATATTTACCACATGTAAAGGACTGGTTTTAAAATATATGGATATTGATTTTAATAAGAGTATAATGTGAAGGTTTATTTTAAGTGTATGTTTTAATTAAATATTGATTTTAGTGGAGAAAGTAATTAATAATTTATATTTTTGTTCTATCGAATCCAGCCCATCGTGCTTTGTTTTGGTCTCGCCGCTGTCTGAAATGTATCGCAGCAGCGTTTTGCTTTCTTCATATGCGTGTCCGTATCTGAATCCATGTGGGCGTCGTGTTCTTTTCCTGCGGTTCTCTAGCCTCTAAAGGTGAGCAATCACTCACGATTAATGTTCTTTTATTTATTAAATTTAATTTCAATTGAAACGAAAATTGAAATATGCGACTGTCAGTTATTTACACTGTTATATGCTATTACCTGTATCTGTTCACCCATGACATCCGACACCATTATCTGTTAATTATTTATGCGATGATAATACAGTTTGGTTGATAATCGATTGATTGATTGTTGTTTATATTGGATGTTAAATTGTCATGTATAAAGTGATAAATATTATGCAATTGAATTTGACGTAGGATAGATAGCGACTTGAAATTGATACACATGTTGAATTTAATTAGACGAACTTGTATAATATGACCCCTTTTATTTGTTTAATTAATTGACACGTAGAATTTGATAAATTACCCTTTTGAACCATTGAACGTATATTGGATTGATTGTTGTAGTATGAAATTGAAATTTAATGACAAGTGAAAACCGTATAAAATAATAGTGTAATAATCTTTAATCTACATGAAATGATAGTGTAGATTCTAGAAATAATTATTTTAATTTGCACAAATAACCATGTGAATTAATACGATTATTTCGGGATTATTTGAATTGATTATGGAATTGTTATTGATTGTTGTTATTGATGGTTTATTTACTTTGACACCATCCCTGTTATCACACTGCAAGTTCCCTTTTCTATGCTTTGATTTTTGAATTGAAATGGAATCGGGTTGAAATGATAAATACCCAAATGAACTTGACTTAGAATAGAAAATTTAATAAAACCCGATTGGTCAATAATTTGATTTAAAATAAAATAATGATTTTATTTGGGAAAAGAATAAGGTTTTAAAATGAAATTGGAATTTGAATTTAGTGAACATAGTAGTTGTTGAAAGAACGTTGTTTGAAATGAATTATTTAACAATTTAATTTGGAATTATTCATTGAATTAAGTTTGAAATGATTTAATAATTGAGTTTGAATTTATAATTAAGTTGAAATTATTAAGTTTTGAAATTAGTATGAATTAAGTTGAAATTGATTAATAATTGAATAAGATTGTCTTATTTGATAATTGAATAAAAATTGAATTCTTTGATAAGAGAAATTTAACCTTTGACAAAGTGAAATTGGAACTTCGTAGATAATTGAAATTGAGTTTCTTTGTTAATTAAGTTTTGGAAATTATTTAAGTAAGTAAATAAGCGAAATTGAATTTCTTTAACAAGAAATAAAATGTGATTTATTGAAATTAATGTAAGAATTGAAATTTAAGGAATTTGATTTGACAAATTTAATTTAATTAAATTTGTAAGTTTTGATATAATGAAGTTGAACTTAAGTGATTGATTTAATGACTTGGCAATTAAAAGGAATTGTTTTGGATGTTAAATTAACTTAACGAATATTGAATAAAATCGATAAATAAATTTTAATTGATTTGAATGTTAAATTTAATAAATTTAAATCATTTCGGAATGAAACTTTTGTATGAACTTGAATAAGTATTGGAATTGTTTAAATATAATTTGAAATTGAATTATAAGAGTTTGAAATGGTAATTTGGAAGTTTTGCAATGTAAATTATGGAAATTGATATAGAAAGACATATGAAATGTTATACGAATTCTAATTGAAATTGAAACTGATTGTTTTGAAAAATATTAAACGACCAATCGGTGTAATAATACGTAGTTATTAAAGAGACCGGGATCGGATATGGACATACTCTCTGTCGATACCGAAACCACTTTAATAACTATTATACGCGGAGTGTTGATCGAGAATGAAGTGGATGGTTTGGTGAACGCGTTGACTGAAAAAAGAGAACGATATTGGATGACCCCAGACATGACTAAAACAGGAGCCGCGCCGGGCCATTGAGGTTCGCCACCTCTAGCGGACACACTTCTTCGATACCATATCTATTACTTTTGTGATTCGATTTGGGTGCACCCCTCGATTTGGGAGTGTTGTTTCACGGTGTTGAGGTAGCTGCTGGCTATGCTCAACATCAGTCTGGATCACGCAACTACTAGTATCCTAGTTGGTATCGCCTCATGTACCTTGTCATACTGATTATCCTATTCGCGACCACTACGTTTTGTTTTGTGTTATACCTATGGTGTACCCTCTGATAACCACCAGTTGACGGTGGGGTTTACGGTGCTGTATAGACTATGGAATTATAAAAATGTGTTAAGGGGGATAATGGTAACGCCTTAACGCTATTTTGATACTTTATATTACTGATAGACATTATCTATTTAGCGTACACTACTACCTATTAGATAGTTTAACGGATCCTTAAAGGATGGTTATTCCAAACATACTTTGAGTTACTCGTATTTCGATTGTTATTTCACTTGAGTTGGATTTATTGATATAAGAATATTAATCCTGACTCGAGTGTTTTGTGTTTTCCTTTACGCTCGGGTCAGATCGAGTGGTTCAGCTTTTGAGACTCACCTTTGGAGTTGGAGCTTTGCTTGAAGATCCAGCCATCTATTCTGCTTTCAGTATTCGATGATTCCAGTGATGTATTCTGATTGTACCTGATGTATCGTATTACTCTTCAGTTGTAAACTCTGATGTATCTTATATATTTATATAGTAGCTTCATGAACTACTATCTCTTTTACTTCCGCTGCATATTATTACTCTGTGTCTGTGATTCTGTGACTATTTATTTACTGTATATCTCAGTTTTGCCAAATTTAAATTTACAATTCGGTATTTTGAATTATTCAAGTCCGACATGTGCGGATGCGAATAGTCCAAAACAGCGGGTCGTTACAGTTGGTATCAGAGCTTTTGGTAGCTCTAGGCAGAACTTAGCATATAGGGTAAATGTATTTACAGAATCACTCTCATTCGAGTTTCAATCTCCTCTTTTTGACTCAATTCCTTTGAACTTTGGAACGTTCCCTGCGGTTCCAAATTTCATTCGTGTCCCTCACTATTCATCTTCTTTTAATTCTGGAGTATCCCATAACTCCACTTCGAATGACCTTTATCATGAATCGGCGGCTCGCCAACCTCAAATTTATTTGAAAAGGGGTGAAACTCCTTTATAATAGACATCGATTTACCGGAGATTCTATATCCTCGGTTTACGATGCTATCTATTCCCTGCTGTACCTGAATTCTATTTTGTGATCGGATGTGGATTGCCTCGGAATTCTATAATCGATCTATTTCTTTAAGTCACGATCGACCCGATTAAGGTTGCCGTGAATTAAATAAGCTTACCCATCTCCCGATTATGTTAATTGAATCATCTCATCTTTTCTTTCGAACTTGAATTCGAATCTAAATTCTCTTTAATTTGAGTCCATCAAATTTGAACCCTATTCTTATTTTGAAATCATCCTTGTATCGTCAAGCGAGAAAGTGTATTTGTAAATTAATATTAAAAATGTTTTACATATATTGAGTTGTTTGAGTTGTTGATGTTGATTTGGATTTTCGATCGATTCGTCTGATTAACGATATCGATAGGATTTCCAAAACACTTGAACAGAACAAACTGACACTATATTGTTTCAAATTTGGGTAAATAAAATAAATTCTATATGATTATATTACATAAGTGAAAATTTTCTGAAATTAAATAGTTAACCGAATTGATTGGTAAAATGATTTCATTTATTATTTTGTAAGCCATTGATTTTACCAACATAAATGATTAAAGATATAAGCATGGTTTATAAATTAATTTTGGTTTAAAATAAATATGAATAAAGAATTTGAGAATTTAATTTTCGATAATTTTGAATTATGGTTCTAAAGTGTTAAAATGTAGATTAGTTAAAATATTTTCGAATATAAATGGTTTTCAAAGAATTTTAGATGTTTAAATCAGAGCTCTTCTCTTTGTCGCTGGAAAATAATTTCGGTAATGACGGTCGCATCATCGACATTCATTTTCGAGTTTCGAAGTGGAGAGACTATTCTGTAGCTTTGCTACGGTTTGTTTTGAAAAATAAATTGATCTGAATTTCTAAACCTTACTTGTAATTTATAATATATATTGAAGATTTAAATTTGATTTGATATATTATGAATATATATAATTATTTTATCTCCAAGTTGTTTGAAGCTAATCGGCAATTAATCCTTAAAATTTGTTAAAGGATGATTTTAAAATTTTAAATGAAGCCAAATTATTTTATATAGATACTTAGCTTGAAATAACTAAATTGTAAAATTTTATTTGGATAATACGCAATTGCATTGTTAATTAGGTAATTGAATACTATACAGTAGAAAATGACATCAAAGGAATTTTAATAAAGTGAGTAGTTATAATAAATGTAAATATACTTAATATAAATGTGATAGGATATATTAAGTAGAATAAATTTAATAATAATTTGGAATAAGGAAGAATTAAACTTTGTCAAAGAAGGTTTGATTATAATAAATGACTTCAAAATTTATGATCTTTGAAGTTGCTAATTTAAGAAAATTGGATAATATATGATATAAATTGTCTTTATAAATAAAACGTAAGTGCGTATAATAAATGTTATTCATTTAAAAATTAATTATAAATGTTTATGAGATAAATAGAATAACAAGTTAAATAAATAATAAGTATGAATGATAGAAGAAAATTTTGTTCTGAAAGTTAATAAATTGAATTAAATTAACTTCAGAAAATATCTTGAATTAATCGAATTTAAATTGAATTTCATTTGAAAGGAATCTTTTGTACCTAACATTAATATATGTGAAATCAAACCAATTTTATGAAAGTCTTGAGTTTAAAGTCAAATTGTTAAATATAAATTAATTTAAGTTCTAATTTCTATGGTTTAAATTAATTGTTTATGATGTAATTCAAGTCTATTTCTTCTGGGTGTTTCTGTTCTCCTACCTCCTTCCTTTTCGGGGACGAAAAGTTTTGAGTGGGGGAGAATGTAACGACCCTGAAATTCAGACCCAGTTTAAAATTTTCAAAATTTATTATTTAGTGTAGAATTTCGTATTTTCACAAACAAATTCCGATGCTATTCAAACTTCATATTTGAAATGCGTCTAATTAAACATAGCAACTGGTAAATTTTCGTCCAGAAATATGAAAGTTTATTTCGCGCGTAAACTTACTTCAAATTTAAATCAGTTAGTAATCGATGGAAATAAACCGTTCTCGAAACCAAAATATTTTTACATAGAAAAATTCTAAACCATGCTTTGAGCAAGTTGTCAGTTTGTCGTTTTTCCAAATTCGGACATCTTTGGCTCCGTCGTTCTTATTTTTCGGCAAATTTTATGCATTTTCCGTAGTAGAAAATTTCGAATTTTTTTATAATTCGATCATATCACCAATATCTTCATACCGTTGTGACCGTCTCGACGCGCTGATCAAAACAGTATATTTATTTGTGGCAATCGGAGTTTGACGTTGCAAATCATAATTGTTAACGGAGCGCAAACCGGTCCGTTACGCAGCACAAACCGGTACCCAAACTTCACAGCATTCAAATTTTGGAGCCATTCAGTTGCTTTGGGAACCTAATAGCCACCAGCTGAAAATCATCATTGCACTGACGTATGCACTTTGAATAACGTGTATATATCTCTCTACATTTATTACTCTGCATCACTTTTCACTTTGCCCTAGAAGAAGGAAACTGGTACGTTGCTCTGCCCTTCCCTCTGTCTTCTTCGTTCACATTATTTTTCCATTCTATTTTCTTTTTTGGAGAGAACTGCAGAACCCAACTCAAACTCCTCTGCCTTTTTCTTCTCCCTCCCTTTCTTCTCTTCACGTTTATGTTTAGCTTTACTTTCTCTACAAAACTGAAGCCTGCCCAAAACCTCTCTGCGCATATATATAATGCATCCCTTCCTCAGCTTGCTCCACTCCCCTCTCCCCTCCGCCTCTCTCCCCTGAAGCTTCACGTCCCCACGGCTTCTCCCCACGCCATGCGCCTTCCACCAACACCACCTCCTCTCCCCCATGCGGCCACAGCGTGCACCTACCCATGCATCCATGTGTTTCCTCTTCCCACGGCCATGCAGCCACCGCCCTCCCCCGAAGCTCCATACGTCCCCATCAGCCTCCTCCCACGGTCCACTGCAACCGCCGCATGCACCTCCCCATCAGCCTCCTCCTTGCGTGCAACGGTTTCCCCCTTCCTCTTATCGCCGAGCGGCAAGAGGCAACCACTCACTCGCCTAGCACCGCTCCGTTTCCTCCACTTCCCCTCTCCGCATGTGTAAGTAAGTTTGAAATAAAGTGAAATTTGTTTAGTGTGTTCACTTACTGGTAATATATAATATAAGTATTCCATATAAAATTATATACTTGACAGTTTTCAACTTGCATGTATAAGGTGCATAGGACATAAGCTAATGTATCTTGTAGCTTTTCTAGCTGCATGTATAATATGTATGCTAGTTTATAAGTTTCAATATATAAGTTATATATCGATTCTATTATTATAAATATATGAGTATATATTGGAAAATATGGTTTGCATAATATGGTATAAGAGTCACCTGTCTGTTGTTCAAAGTAAAAGCTTACTTAAGTTACATAAATTATATGTCATATAAATCAGTGTTTACGGGTGTGAGAATATAAGTATATTGTTTTGTACTGTAGGAGCATGTGCCTGCATATAAAATATTGCATAAACTATATGTATTAATAATCTATTTGTTAGTTCATAATATGTTTACGGAGTATATTTATACTGATGTGAAAATATGGGTAGGTTGGTTGTTGTTTGCGCCAAAATTGGTCACAAATCCCGAATACCGTGAAAGCACCAGTGTATGAATACAAATCAATAATATTCAAACACAAATCTCAGATCTCGGCAAATATTAAACAGTAATCCCAAAGTAAAGAACAGAGACACAAATTTTATAGTGGTTCGGCTATCTCCGGCCTACGTCCACTCCAAAGTTTTTATCCTTTTATTGATTATCCTTGATGATTACAGATGATTACAGCAGTTACAAAGTCCAAAACTTGAAATAAATAGCAGCAATGATGATACGGAATGATTCTGGCAGCGTCCGAGCGTGCTTTCTCTCTCTCAAATCTCCGACCCCTTTTCTGAATGACCAGGGGCTCTATTTATAAGCGTAGGAGGCTGATATTTCTCCTAAAATCTGGGAAGACCGCTTCAGGCACGTGAGGGGGCCCACACGCCTGAAATCTGGAGGTCCGGGCCCACCTTGGGATCGATTCGAAGTAAGGTTCGAATCGATCAACAAATCATCCAATTGAGCTGAAATTTGGTGAGAACATTCTTCAACATGTATGTAAGCTCCTGTAAAAATTTCATTGCATTTGGATCAACGGTTTGGAAGATATGATCGATTCAAGATCAAAGCTCCGTGCGTTCTGCCTGGTTCGAACCCATGCTTCGAAACCATCCTCTTCGAAACCATCTCCTTCGAATCCATAAGGCCGACTCCTTCGAATCCATGCTCTTCGAATCCATGCTTTCTGAAGCCACGTCCTTCGAATCCGTGTCCCTTGCTTCGTATCCATCATCTTCGAATCCATGTCCACTGCTTCGTATCCATCATCTTCGAATCCATGTCTAGTGCTTCGTATCCACCATCTTCGAATCCATGTCCAGTGCTTCGCATCCACCATCTTCGAATCCATTTTCTTCGAGTCCATCAAGTTCCCATCGATTCGAAACATGCGAACCTGATGGGTTCGAATCCATCCTGATGGGATCACGTTCTTTGGGTTCGAATCCATCCTGATGGATGGATTCGAACCGAGTATCACTTTGTCCCCTTTTTGACGGATTCGAACAACGTGCCTTTCCTACCTTGAATCCATCATATTTCCTTCATACGAACTCCGATTAACCTGAAATTTGAAACATAGCCTTTCCCAGTTCTTATCATCATCTCCAATCAATTCCGTCCCGATCGGAGTTCATCAAAATTTTGACGATATCGATCGTAGCCTTATCTCCAATCCTGATATCCATTATTCCTTGCCAATTTGTTGTTATTCTAGTTTTGACCAAAAAATGGGATAACACTTTGCCCCCCAAAACATGCCTTGTGACAACAAGACGTGTTTTGAATAGTTCCGAATCCAATATCCGAGGTCCATAGCCACATTGCCAGAGTGTATCATCCTTGACTGCTTCGAGTCGATGCCTGATTCCAAATCCAGTAACCAAAGCCTTAACCAATTCCATATCCATTTGAACTCGTCAACCGAGTCCCAATCCATCCTTATCCAATAGCCAATAACCGAATCCATGACCTCTCCGGGTTGATATCCAAGTCCATAACCTCTCCGGGTTCTTGCCAAGCGTGATCCACATCTGATGACCGTGGTCCAGTGTCCCTGGACGTTGAGCTAACCTCCCGGGTTCTTGCCAAGCGTAATCCACACTTGACGACCTTGGTCCAGTGTCCCTGGACGTTGAGCAATGCCATGGCTTAAGTCCTAAGCCGAATCCTGGTCACTCCGGACCTTTGCCGAGCATAGTCCATACTCGACGACCTGAAACAATAATCGATAATATGGGGCCTAAGTCCTAGGCCATATCCTGGTCACTCCGGACCCTTGCTGAGCATAGTCCATACTCAGCGACCTGAATGAGTCAATCTACCGCGTTCTGGCAAAGTGACTCACCCCTTGCCAGGCATAATCCATACCCGACGACCATTTATCAAAAACCAGATGAAAATCCAATCAAAATCCAATCCAACATCCAAGCCCAAAAATCCAAATCCAAATCCAAAACCAAAAAACCAGGAAACCAAACCAGCATTCAAAACCGGAAACAATCATCCAAAGAAAAATCTAAATCAAAAGAAAGCAAAATCAGGAGCTCGAACCAAACTCCAAAACCAAAATCCGAAAAGAAAAGTAGCATCCAAACCAAAACAGAAAAGCAGATTTCACAAACCACGGCATCGCAGTTTATCATCATTCAGAGCATGCCTAGGGGCTATCTCCGTCCCCATATATGTGTAAATGACCTGGTTGCTTGCCAGTAGTTCGCTACTTATTTCACATTATCCTGATCAGTGGATGATCAATCGACCATCATCCCTGGGTCTCCCATCACCACGGCGAATGGTTGTCGGTGGTTGCTCCTGCTCAACCGTTGCATTCCGAGTTCCGATATATTGCTGTAACTGTCCATTCCTTACGTGCTCCTCGATTATATCCTTCAAGTGCCTGCAGCTGTTGGTGTCATGTCTGTCCAAGTCATGGAAGAGACAATGCCTCCCTGATGCCCTCTCTCGTTCAGAAGGCTCTCTCCTGGCTGGCCTCCGGTAGGGAAGGCGATTCCGAGTATCCATGTATATCCGCTCCAGCGTCTTGTTCAATCCTGTGTATATGGAAAACTTTGGATCCTTCCATCGCTTCCTAGCGTTTCCAGAATCATTATCCAATTTCCTTTTTCCTTTGTCTTTATCCGAACCACCGCTGGATATTGCTCCAACCTCGATCGCACTAACTTTTTTTACCTTCAAATCCGTACTTGCATCTTCTTGCCGAAGGAACCTTTCTGCCTCGTGGAAGAATTCGTCGAGATCTTGTGGGGGATCTCGTATCAGAGATACCTTGAAATCCGAGTTCTCCCTGACTCCTGATACTGCTGCCATCAGAACCATCGATGGATCAGGCCGATCCACCGAAGCGACTGCCGCACTGAATCGAGTTAGAAAAGCTCTAAGCAATTCATCCATTCTTTGCTTTACCGATGTTAATGTCATCACGTTCTTCGGTCTCTTGACATGAACCCGAAACTGCCCCAAAAACTTTTCCACCAATTCCCTCCAAGTTCTGATAGTTCCTTCTCCCAGCTGCCTAAACCACATTGCGGCTAAATCTGTCAGATACAAAGGGAAACATCGGGCCATCACTTCTTCCGATGCCCCCAGCACCTCCATATGTCTGGTGTACCTCATCAAGTGATCGGTTGGGTCTGCCTTACCATCATATACCTCCACGCTAGGTAGCTTAAACTTAGGTGGATTCTGAGCCATCCTTATTTCCTGAGCGAACGGACTCCTATTCACTCCTTCCAAGTCTCTGTTGGTCAAACCACCTCGCACAGTTTTCCTAATCATCTCTACCAATCCAGCGTTGTCTGTCGGGGGTTGCCCCCGAGGGAACTCCGACACATACTCTTCATGTGGCTCGTTAGTACAACGTTGGTTCTAGCCTGTTGAACTCCTTCCAGAGGTCCTCCTGTGTTGGATCCTGTGGGTCTGCCCCCAAGCCCTTGTTGATTGCTTTGTGGCTCCATATCTCGTCCTCCATTGGGTTCCACGACCCCAGTTCCCTGTCCTACATCCACACCGGCTGTAGCTGTTCCTAAGTTCTGCATCCCTGCAGCTCTTATTTGCTCGAAGAAAGTCTGCATCATTTCCTGTTGGTTCTTTAACAATCTCTCTTGCAAAGAATTTGCCATAGCCTCCATTTCATCTCGAGTTATGTAGATTGAAGCCTGTCCTTCCCCCGCTCCGGAGGAAGCTTGTTGACTTCCTTCCTGTTGGCTTCTCTCAGCCCTCTGCCTTCTACTATTTTGCCTGGTCATTGTCCTTGAATCCAAACTCTTTAAAATCTTCAAATCCAAACTTCAAATCCGATGTAGCGGGTGCTAGTCGTTCTTAGTGAAAGCACCAAAGTGTTTGCGCCAAAATTGGTCACAAACCCCGAATACCGTGAAAGCACCAGTGTATGAATACAAATCAATAATATTCAAACACAAATCTCAGATCTCGGCAAATATTAAACAGTAATCCCAAAGTAAAGAACAGAGACACAAATTTTATAGTGGTTCGGCTATCTCCGGCCTACGTCCACTCCAAAGTTTTTATCCTTTTATTGATTATCCTTGATGATTACAGATGATTACAGCAGTTACAACGTCCAAAACATGAAATAAATAGCAGCAATGATGATACAGAATGATTCTGGCAGCGTCCGAGCGTGCTTTCTCTCTCTTAAATCTCCGACCCCTTTTCTGAATGACCAGGGGCTCTATTTATAAGCGTAGGAGGCTGATATTTCTCCTAAAATCCGGGAAGACCGCTTCAGGCACGTAAGGGGGCCCACATGCCCGAAATCTGGAGGTCCGGGCCCACCTTGGGATCGATTCGAAGTAAGGTTCGAATCGATCAAGAAATCATCCAATTGAGCTGAAATTTGGTGAGAACATTCTTCAACATGTATGTAAGCTCCTGTAAAAATTTCATTGCATTTGGATCAACGGTTTGGAAGATATGATCGATTCAAGATCAAAGCTCCGTGCGTTCTGCCTGGTTCGAACCCATGCTTCGAAACCATCCTCTTCGAAACCATCTCCTTTGAATCCATAAGGCCGACTCCTTCGAATCCATGCTCTTCGAATCCATGCTTTCTGAAGCCACGTCCTTCGAATCCGTGTCCCTTGCTTCGTATCCATCATCTTCGAATCCATGTCCACTGCTTCGTATCCATCATCTTCGAATCCATGTCTAGTGCTTCGTATCCACCATCTTCGAATCCATGTCCAGTGCTTCGCATCCACCATCTTCGAATCCATTATCTTCGAGTCCATCAAGTTCCCATCGATTCGAAGCATGCGAACCTGATGGGTTCGAATCCATCCTGATGGGATCACGTTCTTTGGGTTCGAATCCATCCTGATGGGTTCGAATCCGATGGATTCGAACCGAGTATCACTTTGTCCCCTTTTTGACGGATTCGAACAAGGTGCCTTTCCTACCTTGAATCCATCATATTTCCTTCATACGAACTCCGATTAACCTGAAATTTGAAACATAGCCTTTACCAGTTCTTATCATCATCTCCAATCAATTCCGTCCCGATCGGAGTTCATCAAAATTTTGACGATATCGATCGTAGCCTTATCTCCAATCCTGATATCCATTATTCCTTGCCAATTTGTTGTTATTCTAGTTTTGACCAAAAAATGGGATAACAGTTGTATACAAGTTATGTAATGTAGTTATATGTTTCTAACGTTATTTACTGGGTTGCTTTTATGCATACATTTATTTGTAATCAAGACTTTTGAAGTATGGGCTTAACATATATATAAATATAAAGTGAAAGCTTGCGTGTGCAGATATAAGCTATATAACCTATTATATTTATTTATATAATAATAATAGTAATGTCAGCAATGATGTATATTTATCAATGAAGTATATATATATGGGTTGTATAAATTTTATAATACATATACACATACTGTTTTAAGCACGTTGATTCACGTCAGTTTCTTACACATAAATGTTTACAACTCTATTTTATATACAATATTTGTACGTATACTTCACTTGGATATCATGGGTTTAAAAGAATAAGTGTACTTTACTTGTATATATATATAGTCGCATTTCTATACTTGGATTTTTGAAAAATGTAAGTTTTTATTCGGTCAGTTATATGGAAGGATATATTTACTACATGTAAAGGACTGGTTTTAAAATATATGGATATTGATTTTAATAAGAGTATAGTGTGAAGGTTTATTTTAAGTGTATGTTTTAATTAAATATTGATTTTAGTGGAGAAAGTAATTAATAATTTATATTTTTGTTCTATCGAATCCAGTCCATCGTGCTTTGTTTTGGTCTCGCCGCTGTCTGAAATGTATCGCAGCAGCGTTTTGCTTTCTTTATATGCGTGTCCGTATCCGAATCCATGTGGGCGTCGTGTTCTTTTCCTGCAGTTCTCTAGCCTCTAAAGGTGAGCAATCACTCACGATTAATGTTCTTTTATTTATTAAATATAATTTCAATTGAAACGAAAATTGAAATATGCGACTGTCAGTTATTTACACTGTTATATGCTATTACCTGTATCTGTTCACCCATGACATCCGACACCATTATCTGTTAATTATTTATGCGATGATAATACAGTTTGGTTCATTATCGATTGATTGATTATTGTTTATATTGGATGTTAAATTGTCATGTATAAAGTGAAAAATATTATGCAATTGAATTTGACGTAGGATAGATAGCGACTTGAAATTGATACACATGTTGAATTTAATTAGACGAACTTGTATAATATGACCCCTTTTATTTGTTTAATTAATTGACACATAGAATTTGATAAATTACCCTTTTGAACCATTGAACGTATGTTGGATTGATTGTTGTAGTATGATATTGAAATTGAATGACAAGTGAAAACCGTATAAAATAATAGTGTAATAATCTTTAATCTACATGAAATGATAGTGCAGATTCTAGAAATAATTATTTTAATTTGCACAAATAACCATGTGAATTAATACGATTATTTCGGGATTATTTGAATTGATTATGGAATTGTTATTGATTGTTGTTATTGATGGTTTATTTACTTTGACACCATCCCTGTTATCACACTGCAAGTTCCCTTTGCTATGCTTTGATTTTTGAATTGAAATGGAATCGGGTTGAAATGATAAATACCCAAATGAACTTGACTTAGAATAGAAAATTTAATAAAACCCGATTGGTCAATAATTTGATTTAAAATAAAATAATGATTTTATTTGGGAAAAGAATAAGGTTTTAAAATGAAATTGGAATTTGAATTTAGTGAACATAGTAGTTGTTGAAAGAACGTTGTTTGAAATGAATTATTTAACAATTTAATTTGGAATTATTCATTGAATTAAGTTTGAAATGATTTAATAATTGAGTTTGAATTTATAATTAAGTTGAAATTATTAAGTTTTGAAATTAGTATGAATTAAGTTGAAATTGATTAATAATTGAATAAGATTGTATTATTTGATAATTGAATAAAAATTGAATTCTTTGATAAGAGAAATTTAACCTTTGACTAAGTGAAATTGGAACTTCGTAGATAATTGAAATTGAGTTTCTTTGTTAATTAAGTTTTGGAAATTATTTAAGTAAGTAAATAAGCGAAATTGAATTTCTTTAACAAGAAATAAAATGTGATTTATTGAAATTAGTGTAAGAATTGAAATTTAAGGAATTTGATTTGACAAATTTAATTTAATTAAATTTGTAAGTTTTTATATAATGAAGTTGAACTTAAGTGATTAATTTAATGAATTGGAAATTAAAAGGAATTGTTTTGGATGTTAAATTAACTTAACGAATATTGAATAAAATCGATAAATAAATTTTAATTGATTTGAATGTTAAATTTAATAAATTTAAATCATTTCGGAATGAAACTTTTGTATGAACTTGAATAAGTATTGGAATTGTTTAAATATAATTTGAAATTGAATTATAAGAGTTTGAAATGGTAATTTGGAAGTTTTGCAATGTAAATTATGGAAATTGATATAGAAAGACATATGAAATGTTATACGAATTCTAATTGAAATTGAAATTGATTGTTTTGAAAAATATTAAACGACCAATCGGTGTAATAATACGTAGTTATTAAAGAGACCGGGATCGGATATGGACATACTCTCTGTCGATACCGAAACCACTTTAATAACTATTATACGCGGAGTGTTGATCCAGAATGAAGTGGATGGTTTGGTGAACGCGTTGACTGAAGAAAGAGAACGATATTGGATGACCCCTGACATGACTAAAACAGGAGCCGCGCCGGGCCATTGAGGTTCGCCACCTCTAGCGGACACACTTCTTCGATACCATATCTATTACTTTTGTGATTCGATTTGGGTGCACCCCTCGATTTGGGAGTGTTGTTTCGCGGTGTTGAGGTAGCTGCTGGCTATGCTCAACATCAGTCCGGATCACGCAACTACTAGTATCCTAGTTGGTATCGCCTCATGTACCTTGTCATACTGATTATCCTATTCGCGACCACTACGTTTTGTTTTGTGTTATACCTATGGGGTACCCTCTGATAACCACCAGTTTACGGTGGGGTTTACGGTGCTGTATAGACTATGGCATTATAAAAATGTGTTAAGGGGGATAATGGTAACGCCTTAACGCTATTTTGATACTTTATATTACTGATAGACATTATCTATTTAGCGTACACTACTACCTATTAGATAGTTTAACGGATCCTTAAAGGATGGTTATTCCAAACATCCTTTGAGTTACTCGTATTTCGATTGTTATTTCACTTGAGTTGGATTTATTGATATAAGAATATTAATCCTGACTCGAGTGTTTTGTGTTTTCCTTTACGCTCGGGTCAGATCGAGTGGTTCAGCTTTTGAAACTCACCTTTGGAGTTGGAGCTTTGCTTGAAGATCCAACCATCTATTCTACTTTCAGTATTCGTTGATTCCAGTGATGT
This sequence comes from Allium cepa, assembly GCA_030765085.1. Lineage (NCBI taxonomy): Eukaryota > Viridiplantae > Streptophyta > Magnoliopsida > Asparagales > Amaryllidaceae > Allium > Allium cepa. Next base: position 690,511,646 of record CM060942.1, on the reverse strand, counting down.
ATTCTGATTGTACCTGATGTATCGTATTACTCTTCTGTTGTAAACTCTGATGTATCTTATATATTTATATAGTAGCTTCATGAACTACTATCTCTTTTACTTCCGCTGCATATTATTACTCTGTGTCTGTGATTCTGTGACTACTTATTTACTGTATATCTCAGTTTTGCCAAATTTAAATTTACAATTCGGTATTTTGAATTATTCAAGTCCGACATGTGCGGATGCGAATAGTCCAAAACAGCGGGTCGTTACAAAGATCCTTCATGTCATTTACTACGCGAGTATGACCTTGAACGACGCTCAACTCAACTACACAACAACTGAAAAAGAGGTTCTAGTTGTCGTTTTTGCACTTGAAAAGTTTCGACCTTACTTGATAGGTTCACACATTACGGTCTACACTGACCATTCTGCGCTTCGATATCTCTTCGCTAAAAAGGATGCTAAATCCCGTTTGATTCGTTGGATCCTTTTACTTCAAGAATTTGACCTTACAGTCAAAGACAAAAAAGGATCTGATAATGTCATAGCCGATCACTTATCTTGTCTTTTGAACGCACCATCTCCTTTGCCAATCAATGAAAACTTCCCCGATGAACAACTTCTTTCAATTTCGATCGATCCATGGTACGCTGGTATAGTGAACTACTTAGTCACTAAACAAACTCCCTCATCTTGGTCCAAACAGGACAAATGCAAATTTATGTCCCAGGTGAAATACTTCTATTGGGACGATCCATACTTATTCAAATATTGTCCTGACCAAATCATCCGACGTTGCATTCCGGATAATGAAATAAGGAGTGTTCTTTCGTTTTGCCATAATCAAGCGTGCGGTGGACATTTCGGTCCTCGAAAAACTGCGAAAAAAGTGCTTTAGTGTGGTTTCTATTGGCCTTCTCTTTTCAAAGACTCGTTTGGATTTTGTAAAACTTGTGATCGATGTCAAATGCTTGGACGAATTTCTCGACGAGATATGAAGCCTTTAAACCCCATTCTTACGATCGAAATCTTTGATGTATGGGGTATTGACTTTATGGGACCTTTTCCAAATTCTTTTGGAAACTTGTATATCCTTCTCGCTGTCGATTACGTTTCAAAATGGGTCGAAGCCGTTCCTTGCAAAACCAATGACCATAGAATTGTTGTGAAATTTCTCAAAGAAAATATCTTTTCGAGGTTCGGCACACCTCGCACAATAATCAGTGATAACGGAACCCATTTTTGCAACCATTCTTTTGAAACTTTAATGAAAAAATACTCGATAACCCACAAGTTATCCACTCCGTATCATCCTCAGACTTGTGGCCAAGTTGAAGTTTCAAATCGACAAATAAAGCATGTTATACCGCTTTTTGGCAAAGCTGCGATACCAAAAGAGCGATTGAAAAGGAAGGACCGTTCGCCTCAGAGGTTGATCGTATTTTCTTTCGCCATGGATATCACTGAATTTTATTCGAGTCCAGAATGAGCTACAATTGATGGGACACTGCAAGAAAGGCCACAGGAGTCAGCATTTCAAATTTCAAGTCAATCCGAGTTCGTATGCTCAAGTTATGATCGGTTCAACTTGGAGGGAACACACTGGTTTCGAACCCACCATGATGGGTGTCTTCGAACCCATCATCATGCACCATTCGAAACCATCACTTCGAACCCATCAAGTTCGAAACCATCACCTTCGAAGCCCTCGGGATGCCTTGACCTCGAACCCATCAGAGAGTAGCTGATTCGAATCCATACTCGTCTGCCTCATTTCGAAACCATCGGACATGCATGCTTCGAACCCATCCATAAGCTTTGTTCGAACCCATCCCTGAAGTCATGTTCGAACCCATCATAGAGCCATGCTTCGAACCCATCACAAAGGCCTTCTTCGAACCCATCCTGTGTTGCCTTGTTCGAACCCACTGGGTCAACCAACATGTCTTCCATCGGTTCGAAATCACCGAGATACACAGAGTCGAAGCGGTCAACACGGAGTGAAGTCCGGATCGATTCGAAGTTTGCGCTCCACGTCACCACGAAGTCGCGTGCCATGATGGATTCGAAACCATCGTTTCGAATGCAGGGGTTCGAACCAGACAGCCGTGCCGTGAACCCTATTTCGAACCCATCATATCTCTTAATCTACTGATCCAAATGCCACGAAATTTTCACAGATGTTTGCATACATGTTGAAGAATGTCGACGCCAAATTTCACCTCGATTGGATGAATTCTTGATCGGTTCGAATGGAGTTCGAACCGATGCCAAAGTGGGCCCAAACTTCCCGAGACCGTACGCGTGGGCCCCCTCACGTGCCAGAAGTGGTCTCTCGAGTTTTCAGCGAAATATCAGCAGCCTACGCCTATAAATAGAGCCCCAGGGCCAACAGAAAAGGGATCTTCTGACTCTGAGACGCCGAGACTCTGCCGGATCAAGATCACCATCATCCTACATCATAATTCTATTGTTGATTTCGAATTTCCACTTGTAACTTGCTGTGGATCGCTATAACAACTTGTAATCATTGAAAGAGAATCAATAAAACATCAAAAAACTTCACAGGGGACGTAGGCAACATGCCGAACCACTATAAATCGCCTGTCTACGCATTTATTTTACTGTTGATTGGAGTTTTTGTTAGATAATATTTGTTTTGCACTTGCATTCTTGACTATTATCTCTTCAACGACTCCCGAAGAGTGTTGTGCCCAATTTTGACACAAACACTTTGGTGCTTTCACTGAGAAAACCCAGATTTTCTCCTGCTCGTTGGATCTGTCATCGATACCGGATTGAATAAATCTAAGAGAGAGATCCAGATTGTTAAATCCAACTTCCTTCCCTTCTATTCAGATTTGCATAAAATATAGGAAAGGAACTCAACTGTAAAAATGGTTAGCACAAGAACCACCTCGAACGCCGTCAATCAAGAAGGACAGGATAGACAGAATCCTGCCCCTCTGCCTCCACCTAATCAAGATGCCGCTGGGCACTCAGAACCGTCGGGTCTGGTTACCCGACAAGAATTGCAGTTGTTACTTCAAGAGCTGACCCAGAGTCGGCGACAACTAGAAGAATAGCTACGCGCTAACGCTGAGCTAATCAACCAACTGGATCGCCAGAAACGAAAACGATCCACGAGAGATCGTGCTTCTCGCTCTTCCAGCGAAAGTTCTTCATCTTCTAATTATCATAACCGACCTCCACGACCCCGGTTAAATGAGGGTCGTATGCCACCCGCCGGAAACCAACCGACATTGACCGTTGGACAAATAAGAGTTGGTCCGTCAGCCAGTTTCCAAACCGGACCCTCCTCTTGAGGGGGTGCCATTCCTCACCACGCCGCTGAATACCGCACCGCTAGCGTTGCGGCTGAACCAGGGGTCGACGTTCGAGATCAGTCGGATCCTGACCGCCGTCAAAGCGGTCATACTCCTGAACCGTACGTCCCAGAGGACTATGAGCCGAGAAGGCGAGATTTGAACCGTCAACGATATCCGGTTCAAACCCAAAGTATGGAACGTGACCATACTCCGACGCAAATGCCGGATCTATCAACTATGATACGACAGATGATTCGTGAGAGTCAGGGATTCACAAACGACGATTGGGGAGTTTCCCGAAGTCACACTCCCTTTACGGACGACATTCTTAATGCTGAACCCCCACGGCGATTCCGAATGCCAACTCTGCCCATGTATGAGGGAAACTCCGATCCCAATCAACATATTCTAAAATATGAATGGTCAATGACAGCTGCCAGAGCCGACGACGCTGTGAAATGTCGTAGTTTCCCCATATCCCTGGGGGGCATCGCCACCATGTGGTTCACCCGATTGCCTCCTCGATCCGTCTCCTCATTCGACCAGCTGGCCATAAAATTCATTGAGCAGTTCCGCATGCACGTCGCAAGGCCGAAAGATGTCAACACTCTATCTAGTGTCACACAAGCTCCCGGAGAGACGCTCAAACACTACTTAGAAAGATTCCATACTGCATGTGCGGAGATTAGTAATCCAAATGATAACTCCATCCTTATGGCGTTAACTAAGGGGATCGACCCCGATTCTGAATTCGGCAATTGGCTAGCTGGAAAACCACCTGCATCATTGGACCGTTTCCATGCCAAAGCAGCTCAATTCCTGAGACGGGAAGACGCGAAACAGTCTAGGAAGCAAACTGACGCAGGATCAAACGCGGGAGGAACCCAAAGCAATGTTGCAAAAAAACAATCCGGTGAGAGCTCCGGAAAAGTTCAGTTGAACATTAAAAATAAACAAGCTCGGCGAAGAGAGAGCGTGAATCAAATTAAAAAACAAGATCAAAATCGCGGTCCGCAACGCAAAAATCCGAAGTTCGACAGTTATACTCCTTTGAATACTTCATTGGAGGACTTGTATTTACAAACCCGTAGTACAATTCAATATGAAAAACCTGCTCCGAGACCGTCGTCAGAGAGACAAATCCAAACAGGAAAGTTTTGCAGGTTTCATGAAAGCTACGGGCACGATACGAACGAGTGTCGTCACTTACAGGATCTCGTTGAAAAACTGATCAGGGAAAGGAAGCTTGATCGATTTGTGCGGACACCGCAACCCAGGGAAGCAGGTCCATCAAATCAAAACAATGAACCCGATCGACCGAGGCATGAGGACTCCAATGGTCCTCGCGGGAGATTGGTGATAAACGCCATCAGTGGCGGACCGACTTTCTCAGGAGCCTGGAACGACGAGGATCTTCGTCACTGTCACACATGACAGGCTCATTCAATCTATGAATATTTTGCAATTTCATTTACATTCTGAAATTTGATTTTGTATTAAGGCACTGACTTTGCCATATTTTCTCATTTCAGCAATAAAAACATTATCTCTTCAAGCTAAAGCTGTGATTCATCGAATACAACATTCAACAATCACGACACACGAAGAGCTAAGTTCCATCGAACAATGGAATTTATTCAAATAGCGAGTGACTGCGTTACAACCGGCCACTCACTAAGTGAAACCCCAGCTCGGGGGCAAGCCAACACTTCGAGGGCTGAACTGGACCAACACACGACAGTCCATTCCATAATTCGTTCCCGGAGTGCGAACGGACTCCAACTTCCCACAGCGTGAATTGGAGTATAAACATTCAATAATTCGTTCCGGAGTGCGAACGGACTCCAACTTCCCACAGCGTGAATTGGAGTATAAACATTCAATAATTCGTTCCCGGAGTGCGAACGGACTCCAACTTCCCACAGCGTGAATTGGAGTATAAACATTCCATAATTCGTTCCCGGAGTGCGAACGGACTCCAACTTCCCACAGCGTGAATTGGATTATAAACATTCAATAATTCGTTCCCGGAGTGCGGACGGACTCCAACTTCCCACAGCGTGAATTGGAGTATAAACATTCCATAATTCGTTCCCGGAGTGTGAACGGACTCCAACTTCCCACAGCGTGAATTGGAGTATAAACATTCAATAATTCGTTCCCGGAGTGCGGACGGACTCCAACTTCCCACAGCGTGAATTGGAGTATAAACATTCCATAATTCGTTCCCGGAGTGCGGACGGACTCCAACTTCCCACAGCGTGAATTGGAGTATAAACATTCAATAATTCGTTCCCGGAGTGCGAACGGACTCCAACTTGCCACAGCGTGAATTGGAGTATAAACATTCAACAACTCGTTCCCGGAGTGCGGACGGACTCCAACTTCCCACAGCGTGAATTGGAGTATAAACATTCCATAATTCGTTCCCGGAGTGCGAACGGACTCCAACTTCCCGCAGCGTGAATTGGAGTATAAACATTTAACAATTCGTTCCCAGAGCGCGAACGGGCTCCAAATTCCCGCAGCGCGAATTGGAGTATAAACCTTTAATAATTCGTTCCCACTGCGCGAACCAACCCATCAATGCAGACTCCAAATCCCCAAAACATGAATTGGGGTATGAACATAAGTTACGGGTTCCCGGAGCGCGAACCGAAGCATCCGTGCAAACTCCATATTCCCGAAGTGCGAGTTGGAGTATAAATTTCGATTTCGGGTTCCTGAAGTACGAACCCAAACATACATGTTTTATCCAAGCTCCCGGTGTGTGAATTGGAGCACCAACACCAAGTCAAAGTTCCCGTAGTGCGAACTAAAGCGTTAATACTAATTCCGAGTTAGTAGGGTGCAAGTTGGAATGTGAACGCCATTCCCACGTTCCCGGAGCGCGAACCATGTTACAAGCATCAATAACACTTGAACTCCTGGAATGCAAACCAGGTTATCGATCTCAAACTACTCTAAGTCCCCGGTAGGCGGACGTGTGCTCAAGACTTGCAACAAGTGCGATCAACCATCATAAATACAAATGTTGTTCCCCAAAGCTGGGGGGCACGAAAGCTAAGTGTCAATCACTAATCGAAGTGATACAACATCCGAAGTTCAACTCATTCATCAATTACAACTTGTGACCAAAATTTTCAGACTTGGCAAATGAAACGAGCTCTACTTAAACGGTAAAAACACCACAAATACACCGGACCGAAAACAAGACACTGCAAGTACTTAAGCACAAATAAAACAAGAGTTGAAACGAAGAAACTAAAGTTTATTTCAACTCACTAAAAATAAGGACTTACATACAAATAAGTTCTTCCAAAAAACAATCCCTACTAGCAGGGGCCGAACCTGCATCTATACACGGCTTACTAACAAAAAACAAGAAACAAGTACCTATCTACCAAAACATCTACTTGTAAAGCCAGTCTATTTCTTCTTCTTTTTCGTCTTCCTTATTAGTGGTTCATCATTATCAGAATCACTAGCGACAGAAATTCTTTTTGAGTGCCTCCTCTTCGGCGGTGACTCTTCGGCTGGGGGCATGATATCGATATCCTCCTCAGAGCCCGAATCAACAAGGAGGCTTCCCGCCGGAGGAGTAGGGGGGACTGGATCTATGAAGGAAGATGGGATAGTGCCACCCGACGACACTACCCTAGCAGATGCCGGACTATGCGCCGTCGTGATGCCACCGGCGCTACCACTGTGCCCCGCAGCTTCTATTTCAGCATTGATTTCAGCCAAAATTTCCTCATCTCGAGCCGCTTGAGCCTGGCGGGGGGAATCCGCAGTTTGCATCGAAGAACTTGAGGTCGGCAGGGGATCACTAACGATGATAAACTGTAAGTCCGTAGAGAAACCGCCCTACTCACCGAGCAGCTCGCTCACCATCTGTTCCTCGAGAGATAACCCACTCCCCTGTGCCGCCTCGATCGATACCGCAGTTACAACAATAGCCTCGGTAGCGATGGCCTTATCCCTTTGGCTTGATTCTTGAGCCACGACTGTCGGCACAACCTCCGTCACTAGGCAAAAACAATAAGTTATCAGTAACTTCTTCAAAACAAACTCTCTATTTGGAAAACGCTTGAGATAACTTGAGAGTACCTTCCCCAGTTTGATTCGCAGACGGCTGAACTGCCTCGGAAGTGTGCTCATGGATAGGAGATAAGCGCGGCTGCTCCGGGTCGTAAGCAGGAACAGGTGGCAAGCTGACCGCAGATACAGGCACTGACGAAGGCGATGTGATGACTTCAGTAACATCAGAATGGTGTTCAACACCCGATCCCTCTCCGACTTCCAGGGAATGACCACCCATCATCTCCTTCTCATGAGCAATGACAGCGTCATGAAGGACCTTCTTTTCATCCTCAGTCAATAGCCGGTTCTCAAGCTCGAATCGGTCAACCGATTCGCCCGGATGCGCTTCCCCCTCTTCCTCGACCAATCGTTCCCAAGCACCGCGGAGGTGAACCGGATAATCTTGAAGCCATGCCAAGTTCCTGTGTTTCAACACGTTGACATTATAAGTTATAAGCAAATCTTCAATATCGGCCTCTAGCCTGGCCTCTGCTTGTTGAACTTTCTCCTCCACCTCTGCCTCGACTGCTTGAACTCTCGCCACCGCCGCATCCCTGTCGGTGCGGAGAATCACAGCTTGTTCACACGCCTCTTGGGCTGCGCTATTCGCATCATCCCTTTCCTTGGCAATTTCGGCGAATTTTGACTTAAGCTCGTTCAACTCCTTCAGGGCTGCGTCCCTCTCTGCAGTAACCAGGGTGTTTCGATGGCCCATATCCTCAACCGTTGCGTAGTGCTCGCGTTTCATCCTATCCATGATTGCCTGGGCTTCATCGGCTCTCTTGGCAGCCTCTATTTCAGATTTACGAGATGATTCAGCCTCAGTATTCAACACTTGAATGATGCGATCTCTTTGTGCTAACTCGGCTTGCAATTTTTCAATGGTGGCCGCTCGTTCGAAAGCCAAGGCCGATGCCTTATCGGCCGCCCTATACCATGCCTTGTATTGGGAGTAAAAGTCATGAACATAGTCGAGCGCTAACCGCTCAGCCTCCGGCGGGACCCTTTTCAGGTTCGGGGGAAAGACGTAGTTGTCGAAGCAGATATTCGGGAACTCCCTTTTTAGTTGCGCAAGTCTAATTGCCCCTTCTCCCGAGATCTCTGTAGGAGGCTGCTCTGCGACTATCGGGGTCATCGCCTCGGATCGGGAAGCTTGAGAAACCGACGTATATCGAGAGGACTCGGAAGGATGAGGGACATGTGCAGGAAGTTGTACGGGATCTCTGGAAGGAGGGGGAGTACGCGACCGCGATCGACGCTTATAGCCCCTGTCCGTGTCATATCTCTCGTGACTAGAATACCCAGAGCGTCCCTGGTCATAATACCCAGGACGCCCCTTATCATAACCTCTGTCCCCTTCGCGCCTACGCGAATCGTAATATGAAGGCTTGCGGGCGTGTCGAAGACTCCCAAGCATCGAACCTCGCTTAGACATGATATCTGTGAAGCAAAGAAAAATAGAATTAATCACCTTTCAAAACTAATAGTTTTCAGTCAAAGGTTATGCAGTGTCGTGAAATGTGTATGAATATGCATTCCCCCCGACCAACCGGAAGTGTCGACCTCGCTAGTTATAAGAGGCTCGTTCAATTCTAAGGTGCGATGGAATTCCTCCAACCCGGCATCATGTTGAAAAGACACATCGTCCGGGATTGGAAGATCGGCAAGCCCTTCAAAAAGATTTTCAGTTCTCGGGGGAGACGTCTCCGAGATTCTAACTCCGGGAGCATAACGGGCCGTAACGACCGATTTCCATCTCCCCTTTTTACTTGACTTAACCATGGCAGCCTTGCCTTTTCTCTGCTCCGCGACATCCGAAGCTACATCCGTAGGCTCAATCAGCGGCTCATCGTCAGTATGAGTTCTTTCAGAATCAGCCTCCTCGGCTATGACAACTTCGGGCTTCTTATGTTTGACTCGTTTCTTAGGAACGATCCTTAGTGCCATCTCAAACCTTATACTCTGTCCTCGTTCAATCAGCCCAAAGCTCCGGAGATTCCTATCAGTCAAAAGCAACTCGATGTCCCTATCTTCGCTCGGGACTTCTCGAAGTACTCGCACCATCTCCTTAAACTCTTCGCCTTCAGGTCGCGGGATCGTTGCTGTGAAATAGAAGAAATTAACATAAGTTCCACTTCGGCTACAATTGCCGTAGTAATTATCTACAAACTTGGTTATACTCACGTCTGAATAACCATCGTCGAGCAAAGCCTGGAGGGCATCTGACATAAAACCATTCTGTCCTATAGTAACTCAGCCTTGTCCAGGATCCGGTGACCACTTGACAATTTCTCACCGCTTCCAGAAATGTGAAAGAAGGATAATCACCCCGAGTTTTGAAGTTGAACAAGTATCTAATTTCGATTGGAAGCGGCGGTCGATGGAGACATTCCATAAATGCAATGAACAAGCTATTGATCGACGCATATCCGTTCGGATGCAGCTGAGATGGGGCGATCCTCAACAACGACAATACTTCTCTTATATACTCGTTGAATGGGGGAAGTGTCCCGGCCGCGCACGCGTGGCGGTTAAATGCCGTATATCCCTCCGGTGGATTATGCGGTCTATCATTCGGCCCCGGTAGTAACACATCATCCAATGACAAGCCGTGCCTCAAACATATTCTCCCCAACATGTCTTCAGAGATATTCGATGGAACGGAATCCGATGGATTGGCAATGAACGACGCATCAGGAAGTTCGTCCGAAGCCGGACCGATGATCTCAGGATCTATATCCGGAACTTCTAGCCTCGGAGAGGCTGTACCTTGAATCTCCTGCTGCTGTGAACTTGAAGGTTCCATAACTAGCTAACTCATGAGAAACCATCGTTAGACGACAAAGAACTCGTGTGTTCCCCAGTGTAAAGTGTATGAATGTGTGTGGTACCGTGCCATGCATTACTTGAACAAATGTTGCAGAGTTAAAGTAAACATTCAAACGACAAAGCTACGAAGTTCAGCTATAATGACCGTCATCGCTGACCGTCATCACTAAATCGTTTATATGATGGAAGTCGGTTCGAATAGAAGTTGTTATAGTTCCATCGACGAGCTCCAAAAGGCAATCAAATATGCAGTTCAATATTCAAGTCCAAATATGCAGGAATGAAGCTCGTCGGAGTTATGCTTGAAAAATTTCAAATTTTGGAATCATTCATATAGGGTTCGAAACCATCACAGAGGCTTCGTTCGAACCCAACCGAACACCTCTTCCTTCGAACCCATCCAAACTTCGTTCGAACCCATGCGTTCGAAACCATCATGACAGTGCTTCAAACCCATGCGTTCGAACCCATCCTGACATCGTTTCGAAACCATGCAGTCAGGCGCGCTTCGAAACGATGGCCAAATGACAAATTCGAACCGATACAGAAACCCTTAACTTGACATCGGTCGCGTTCGAAACGATCCACTTCGAATCGATACGAGGTTGTGGACTTCGAAACGATAGCCTATGGGTTCGAATCCATCGATTCGAAAGGATCCCTCGAATCCCCCAATCGGTGCGAACTACGCATCCCAACAAGGACATTCCAAGGATCGATTTGAAATCCAATGGAAACACACCACCGACATCGCTTCGAACTCGAGCCCACACATCGATTCGAATCCCTCCCAAACCAGATCTGGTTTTGCCAATCTCGAAGCTATGCAATCGATGAAGAGAAATGGGTTCGAAATAACTTCGTCGCTTGAATCCGAGGCTAATTACCTAGTTTAAGCAATGGATTCGAGAGATTTAAGTCTTAAATCTTGATGGATTCGAAAACGCGACGCAGTGTTTTCTCCTTAGAAGCTTCGAAGCGATGAAGAGTGCAGTGAAAAAGTAAAAAGTGAAAAAGTGGCAGGTCCACTGCTATTTATATGGAGGGTTGGTGATGACCGGGACGATTCGAGTTCCGGTGAAGTTGACCGATTGCAACAGGTCAGAATGCAGGGTCGTTTCGAAACCAATCTTCGAACCCATACGCTTGAGGCTCCATCGTGTGAAGCACACGGACCACTGCCGTGAACAATAGTTTCGTACCCATCCAAATCATCGATTCGAAGATCATTTTCGAAACCACAGAAACGAACTACTAGTTCGAAACCATCCTTTCACATCGGTTCGAATGACAATTTCGAACCCATCACCACACAAGTATACTCCATACTTTCAGACCGTTTCGAATGTCAATTTCGAATCCATCAATGCTCCAATGCATCGATTCGAAATCTCATATTCACACAACCCATCATTGCACGGGCATACCGCGTCCATACAAACATGAATTTTGAACCCATCAACGCTCAAGTGCATCGGTTCGAAACATTACACTTGCGCAATACAAATTCAATTTCTTCAACCTTCAATATCGGTTCAGGAGAGGATCGATACGGAGGAAATTTCCACAACAACCATCAAGCGTTGCCTCAATTCAAATTTCAAAATCCGTTCAGAAGAGAATCGATACGAAATTCTGCAGCAAACCAAACTGACAACGACTCGTGGACGCACGACGTTAACAAGGTCCAAATTAACATATGTGCATACATGTCGGACTAACATTCGATTTTGAATATTCACAGGGATCAAACACTATTCCCGTTACAAATGCGACACCCAACAGCTAAGCACTATTATACAGCAATCAATCATATCAACGCAAGGTTACGGCAATACAGCATACGAGTTTCAACAAAAAAGAGAGCAATGATTGTTCAGATAGAAATGGCAGCTATTCAAAGCACGTCATGTTCCCACAAGACGTACTTTGGGGGGCAAAATGTTATCCCGCTTTTTGGCAAAGCTGCGATACCAAAAGAGCGATTGAAAAGGAAGGACCGTTCGCCTCAGAGGTTGATCGTATTTTCTTTCGCCATGGATATCACTGAATTTTATCCGAGTCCAGAATGAGCTACAATTGATGGGACACTGCAAGAAAGGCCACAGGAGTCAGCATTTCAAATTTCAAGTCAATCCGAGTTCGTATGCTCAAGTTATGATCGGTTCAACTTGGAGGGAACACACTGGTTTCGAACCCACCATGATGGGTGTCTTCGAACCCATCATCATGCACCGTTCGAAACCATCACTTCGAACCCATCAAGTTCGAAACCATCACCTTCGAAGCCCTCGGGATGCCTCGACCTCTAACCCATCAGAGAGTAGCTGATTCGAATCCATACTCGGCTGCCTCATTTCGAAACCATCGGACATGCATGCTTCGAACCCATCCATAAGCTTTGTTCGAACCCATCCCTGCAGTCATGTTCGAACCCATCATAGAGCCATGCTTCGAACCCATCACAAAGGCCTTCTTCGAACCCATCCTGTGTTGCCTTGTTCGAACCCACTGGGTCAACCAACGTGTCTTCCATCGGTTCGAAATCACCGAGATACACGGAGTCGAAGCGGTCAACACGGAGTGAAGTCCGGATCGATTCGAAGTTTGTGCTCCACGTCACCACGAAGTCGCGTGCCATGATGGATTCGAAACCATCGTTTCGAATGCAGGGGTTCGAACCAGACAGCCGTGCCGTGAACCCTATTTCGAACCCATCATATCTCCTAATCTACTGATCCAAATGCCACGAAATTTTCACAGATGTTTGCATACATGTTGAAGAATGTCGACGCCAAATTTCACCTCGATTTGATGAATTCTTGATCGGTTCGAATGGAGTTCGAACCGATGCCAAAGTGGGCCCAAACTTCCCGAGACCGAACGCGTGGGCCCCCTCACGTGCCAGAAGTGGTCTCCCGAGTTTTCAGCGAAATATCAGCAGCCTACGCCTATAAATAGAGCCCCAGGGCCAACAGAAAAGGGATCTTCTGACTCTGAGGCGCCGAGACTCTGCCGGATCAAGATCACCATCATCCTACATCATAATTCTATTGTTGATTTCGAATTTCCAGTTGTAACTTGCTGTGGATCGCTGTAACAACTTGTAATCATTGAAAGAGAATCAATAAAACATCAAAAAACTTCACAGTGGACGTAGGCAACACGCCGAACCACTATAAATCGCTTGTCTACGCATTTATTTTACTGTTGATTGGAGTTTTTGTTAGATAATATCTGTTTTGCACTTGCATTCTTGACTATTATCTCTTCAACGACCCCCGAAGAGTGTTGTGCCCAATTTTGACACAAACAAAGCAAATCTTGGAGGAAACTGTCAATAAAAATCTAAAAGATTGGTCTCAGAAATTGACCGACGCGCTTTGGGCTTACCGTAATGCTTTTAAAACTAACCTTGGGATGTCCCCATTTCGTTTTGTTTACGGTAAAGCTTGCCATTTACCCGTTGAAATTGAACACAAAGCGTTGTGGGCAATAAAAAACTTAAACTTTGATCTTGAAAAAGCTGGCGAAAATCGAAAACTACAACTCAACAAAGTCGAAGAACTTAGGAACGACGCGTATGAAAACGAGAAAATTTACAAAGAAAGAACCAAAGTTTTTCATGACAAGTCAATCCTAAGGAAAACGTTTTCGCCTAACTAGAAAGTTCTTTTATATGACTCGAGACTTCATTTATTCCCTGGGAAACTTAAATCAAGGTGGGCTGGACCATTTGTGGTACGAACTATTTTTCCACATGGTGCCATAGAAATAGAAAACCCAAAGGATGGATCAATTTTCAAAGTCAATGGTCATCGTTTAAAACCCTTCTTGGAATTGCCCGGTAACCAAGAGGAGGAGCTCATGATCCTTCATGAGCCAAGCTACGTCTAGTAAGAATGTTAACCCTCTTTTGTAAATATGTACATATTTTTCCCCGTTACACTATTATATCATGCATCGACTATGGGGACACAGTCAAAATTAAGTGTGGGGGGAGTCTCATTTTCATTTTTTTTAGTTTTTAATGGCATTTTTTTTTGAATTTTCATTTTCTTCAAAAAAAAAAATCTCAAAACTCCTAAATCTCAAAAACATTTTCTTTTAACCATTTTGATTTATTTTTGAAGAAACACTATGGGATAAGTATAAGTTTCGGTTAATAAATTGAAATTTTTGAAAATTTATTTGTCTTGAAATAAAAATAAAAATGAAGTTTGATTACAAATAACAATGGTTTAACTAGTATATAGGAAGGTTCATCTATGCTAATTATGAAGTATGTTCTAATTGAAAATCTTTGTTTAAAAAGTGGTAAATTTAAAGTAAAGGTATAACATTTTTGTCTTCTAAGTTAAATGGTGCTAAGATGATTTTGCAAAACTCTCTCCTTTAAAAAAAAAGATATATATATATATATATATATATATATATATATATATATAAAATAACATCCAAAGTATTCACTCTCATTTAAAAGTCCTCATGGTTATGCATGTATGGAACACATGTAAAAAAAGAAGAACAGATTTAGTAAAAACCACCTACGGTCGAGAGGTGTATGCACGAAAGTGTGTGCACTCGCCATGCTCTGTACTCCCCTCACATAAGCCCGAAAGGCAGTGCATGGGTGGTATATCTGGCCTCAGTTTACCTGAGCTAGGTGTGTAATTTTTCTTGCAAATAATGAGAGAGCAAGCAATTGAAATCCAAGCACTAGTTTAACTTGTTTGATTTAACTTGTTATTGAAAAGAAATGAAAATACCACTTTAACAAACTTTGATAATCAACTAAGGATTCATTTCATAGTTACATTATGTTATCAACCAAAACGACTAGATAAACTGTGGTCTACTTGTTATAACAACTTGATTTTTATTGGAAATTTTGACGAGTAAAAATTTTCAAGACAATGACCAAAACTTGTATTTAACTTATTCGTGTCAATTTAAAAATAAATCCTTCATTTGTAAATATTTCCAAAAACTCGCATTCATCTCCTTGTAAATAAATCTTGCATTTTGTAAATATTTTCATCCTGCATTTGGATTTTGTGGGTAGTATCTGCTGAAAACCCTCACGAGACAACACTCGTCCTACTGGGGACACCCAGAGGTTTAACGGCTTGTTGCATACGCTCAATGCAATCTTGCTCCCTACGAAAATGGATTTATCTTAGTTTTCCTTTATTCGAGGACGAATAAAAAGATAAGTGTGGGGGTATTTGATATGCACGTAATTGTGCATATATTTACATCCATATTTTATCTCTTTTTATTTAAATAATCATCATATTTGGGCATTTTAACATGTTTAAAACCAAAATTCAATTATTTCCAACCATTATATTTTCCTCTTCATTCAGGGGCAAAACGGTCATTTTGTGCTTGTGTCAATATAAGAATTTTTACTTGGACATTTTTTGGCAATTTTTATAGGAATTTGGATGCATATGGAAGAGGCTTATATGAAGATATATGCATGCACAAATGAATATAAAGGAAAGAAGAGGGAAATAATTCAAGCTATGAACGTGGAGGACCCCACCCACTTACCTAAAAGTACAATTTGGAGCTAATGGACAATTAAGTGGAGGTTAAAGCTTCATGAAAAACAAATGATGGATTAATTAGTGGTTAATGGTTACTTGTTGACCACACTTCCTAAAGGGCATTTTTGGTATCCCCCTAAAAATAGAATTAGGGTTTTATGCATATATATATATAGCCCTCTTATGTATATGAAACTATCTTCTACTCTTTCATCTTACTTAGGAAATTAAGAAATCAAGTGTAAGAACAATGTTCTATGAAATAAAAATGGCTTCCAAGCCTCTTTCTTCTCTCTTATCTACATGCTTTTCTTTGTTTTAATGTTAATGTTTATTACTATGCTCTCTTTCTCCTTATGTTCATAGCTTAGATTCATGTTTATGCAAGTAGTTAGTAGCTAATCTCTTTTGCCTTCTTTACTTATTTTCTATTTTTCTTTTCTTTTTAATATTGAAACTTACATGTGATGCTTCAATGCCACAAATGAGTAGCTAAACCCCTTCAATTTAGGGGTGATGAAGCTCTCTAACTTTATGTAATTTCAACATTTTTATGATTTATGATCTCTTTGTTTATGCTTCATGAATGTGAATTTTGATGTAAGTTTATACAAGTGGGTTTGATAGCTTATATTGCTTATGCAAATGAGCTATTCTTATTCAACATAAACAAAATTTACATCATCATTTGCTAATTAATTTTTGATTATGAAATGAAAGTAAAAATGAAATTTGAGGATCTATATTACTAGTTACAATAGTAAATAGATCATACTTAAAATAGTTTTTGCTTTGGCTTCATTTTCATGAGAATTATAAATGGTATAATTGTTGTATTATAGTTTGACGGTTTGAGTTATGTTAAATAATAACATAAACAAACCATACTTATGATAAATACAATGATTATTCCACTTAATATCAAAGTTAGAGATCGTAAATTATGTGTTTGTTGATTTACAAAAATTTGAGAGTGGATTTGCCTCTAAATTGTTCTTTAGTCTAATAGATTTTGAATCACATTTTTCTAGTGTTAGCCTCATTTTATTTCTAGTTAACAATTTCTCAACTTTGGGTTAATTTGATTGAGTAGGAAATTTAAATCAACAATTCCTTGTGGATCGACCCGTATTCGCCGCGTGCTACATTCGTACACTGTGCGCTTGCGGTTATATTTTTAATTTAAATTCGTTCGACGGTTTTCTAAACCGATAGAACTTCCGTCGACGAACAGATACGAAGGGAATGGATGTAGGGTGATGGCTACGAACTGATTTCTTCCACATGAATATTGATCGATCCATAACTTGAGCATATGAACTCCGATTGACCTGATATTTGGAATAATTCTTTCATAGCTTTATTTGTCATGCGATGTTGATTGTAGCTCGATCCGGACTCGGACCAAATTTTCCAGTATCCATAGTGGACTTGTGTATAACCGATCTTCAAGACGAATTGTCTTTAGTTTTTACTCAGGTCCTTGGTGTCACGGCCTTGCCAAAAGGCGGGACAACATATCCTCTTTAATATTATTAAAAAAATAAAAGTTTTGATTGTTAAATCTTTTTTTCTTTTTTTAACTGTTCTATAGTAATCAACTTCTTATGTAAAATTTACCACATATGCACCTTGCTTTAGGTGGAGTATTAGTTTTCCAAATATTTAAAAAAATCATTTTAGTACTTGAAAAATTAATAGACTTACAAAATGAATTTGATGTATATTTGTTGCTAATATCCCTACACCATGTAATAATATTATTTTCATTTTCTATATTATGTTTTAGCACAAAAAAGGGCAAATTGAGCAAAGGTACTACCAGTTAACGCACGATTAAAATTAAATTCCCAAGGAAAATTTAATTCAGGCCTATAAATATAAGAAATTAAAACATACTTAAAATTACAAATATCATATAACTCATTAAGTTCCACTTTTAGAGGAATATTCGATAACCAAAAATCATGCCAAAACGATGTATTATTACCAAAATGCACAATAGTATTAATTTCTAGCTTATATATATTAAAATTTAAATTTACAGATTTCCAAAAATGAGATATATTATTTTTGTTATTCGTACATAAATGAAACAAATTAAAGTTACCACCATACCATTGATTTGAAATTTGTTCTTTCCATAATATATTTTCACCATTATCCCTAAATTTCCAAAACCATTTTCCTAGGAGAGAGATATTTAAGTTATGCACATTTATAATACTTAAACCTCTTTTATTTTTGGATTTATAAACCATATCCCAACTAACAAGACATTTAGAGATACTATTTAAATTATCACCACTCCATAAAAATTCCCTTCTCATTTATCAATTTTGTCTATCACCCAGTTAGGAAAATGATAAAATGATATCCAACATACGGGTAAAGCAGATAAAATCGAATTAATAAGAACAATTCTACCCGCTCTCGATAAGAATTTACCAGTCCAGTTAGATAGTCTTATATTGATTTTATCTATAATAGTATTCCAATCATCATGTTTAAGTTTTACAGTTTAATTAAGAAACCTAAACATTCTATAAGAAGTTTCATAATTTTACAATTTAAGGTGTGAGCAATTTGGTTTCTAATATTATCTATAACATTTAATATTAAAATTGAACTTTTATCCAAATTAATCTTTAAACCTGAGAGAATTTCAAAACTACATAAAATAAATTTAAGATAAATAATATGCTCAGGTAAATGAGACATGAAAATCATAGTATCATCTGCAAATTGTAAAACGGAAAGACCATTGCTAGTAATCCCATTACCAATGTGATCTAATAGCCTATTATTAGTAGCTAATTTAATGATTCTAGAAAACATCAGCTGCTAGATTAAATAGTAATGGTGATAAAGGATCCCCTTGCCCGAGTCCATGTCTAGATTGAATTTTATCTTCGAAAATAACATTAACCATAATACTAGAATTACTAGTTCTAAGTAAAGACATATTCCAACCGATCCACCTAGTACTAAAACCCCTAGCTATTAACACATCTTTAAGAAAAATCCAATCAATAGAATCAAAAGCTTTAGCAAAATCCAGTTTTAAATGAGCACCCGCAATGTTATTCTTACAATAGTAGTTTATATACTATTGAACAACTGCTATACCATCCGTGATATTCCTACCCTTTATGAAGGCAGTTTAAGTGCTGTTTCATTTTAGAACTTAGTCTATTAGCTAAAACCTTAGATACGATTTTATAAGAACAATTATGTAAAGAAATAGGTCGAAAATCTTTTAATTGGTTAGCACATAATATTTTGTGCAATAAAATTACATATGCGTAAATAAATCTCCCTAACTGTAAAGAACCTTCATAAAATTCATTAAACATTTTTGTTATATCTTCTTTAAGCACATTCCAATTTGTATAAAATAAAATAGGAAAGCCATCCGGTCAAGGAGCTTTATTAATAAGCGTATCTTTTATAGCCTTAACAAATTCTTCTTCCTTAATTGGGTCATCTAAACCTACTAAATCTACCTTAAATTCATCTTTGTAAAGCATATCCCAATTAGCTGTAATCCTACGTCAATTATTAGCACCAAAAATTTCTCTATATTAATTAGTAAATTCCTTATTAAGTTCATCTTAATCAAAAATATCTACATCATCTATAAAAATTAGTATATATATTAGAACAATTTATTATATTATAAAATACGTACATACATATATGTATGTGTGTTTTTATATATATATATACATATATAAAATTTGACATATACATAATCACATAAAATTGTAATTCCCTTCTATTACAAAATAATAACATATACATAAATTAATATACATGATTTAACAAATTAAATATAAAATTGCATACTTTGAACTTGTGTAAACTAAAATTAATTTGTTGAAATTCTCTTTCAAACATCGTCAATTTTTAAAATTTAAAAGGAGAAAATTTTATTTTTAATTTAATGGAAAAATATATATGGCCAAACATATATATATGTGTATGTGTGTATATACAAAAGAAATTTTTAATCACATATATTTATGTGTGTGTGTTTGTGTGTGTATATATATATATATAATCACATGTTCACATCTCGTGTTGACAACACATACATATAAAGATTCATAAAAAAACTAATCCATTTAAACATAGAACATGTGATGGTCAAGTATAAAATTATAAATATTTGTAAATATGGATAGTACCTTGCAATTGTGCAAGAATACACGTTGAGTACTAAATTATAATAAATCTTCTTGAATCTCCATTCAACACTTCTAAAAGGCTCAACTAGATTGAGAAAGCCACACACCGATGCCATACAGATGATAATCGTCGACGCCTTGCCATCACATATCGTCGATGCTTTTTCGACGCCGATATGAATACATTTTAAATGGTAAAATTTGGATTTTTGGATGCCATGTAGATGCCTTGCGGACGCATTTGCTCAAACATATTTGCAACATTGCTGTTGTATTCCTAGCCTCAATCACACATTCAAATATATACAGTATATAATCACCCATAACACAAATTCACATACAAATATCACATTTCACCAAATTCATATACCTAACCATATTAACTAACATCAGAATATCGTAAATATACTAACCCATACAAACAAAATGTTAATGATCATACATATAAGCTTTCAACCATACAAACATAAACTCATACAAACGCAGATGATCTTACAAGAAAACTGCTTACATTAGCATGAAGAAGAGAGACATCAATGTCCATCATCCTATCCATTAGAAATCCAATCCATCACTACGTGGGATCACCATTCATAATTATATCCCACCAACTCCTCAAACTCTCATTACTAAGAAACTAAAACACCCACATTGGTTGCATGACATGAAAACATGGTAATATTGATAGAATGAAGCACCCGAAGACTTGCATGGTAGTGTTGTTGTAACAGGTAGTGGTGGTCGAGGTGGTGCTGATTGCAATATTTCTTCCACTGGTGGTGACAACCACCATCACTGACAATAAACAACTCTAATGTCAACATCATCCCTTCCAGCACTGTCCTAACCAACCACCACCAACTATAACAGCACTACTATCAAGCATAAGCCCCTTTTCTATTAATACCACCATGCCATGCAACTAAGGTCATGATCGAAGATGTGTGTAGTAGTGATGTTATAATTGGTGATAATGGATGGGGAAGTGCCATTGACGATACTACTACCACTGGTGGTGATAACCACCATCATTGATGGTCAACGACTCCAGCGTTAACAACATCCTCTTTGCATTTCCCCAATCCACCATCACCAGTTATAAAAGTAGTACTATGCATGCCCACTCACCACTGCTATGGCTTTAGACTATCTTTGTTTTCCACCATTTAATACAACGATAGTTTTTCTGATGATGGGCATCTCTACATTTGCATATTGTATTAAACTTTTGATCATATCCATACTATGATTAGATGGTTACAATCGAAACCTTGCTAGAATCTGTAGTGACGCTTATCATCAAAAAAACTATATATATATATATATATATATATATATATATATGGTAAAGAACCATCAAACCTTCAAATGTAACATCTTCAAGTGAATTAGAATCAGTCCTACACGTAACAAAATTCACATTGTCTTTCATACGGTAATATTACTAATTCAAATAACATTATCAATTTTATTGTTAATATAAATATGGTATATTAATTAATATTATATTTATAATACTATTAATTTTTATAACTTATCCATACGATAGTATCATATAATTTTATGTTTACAATTGTTTTGTTAATAAAAGGTTTTGTTGAATCAAGTACAATCTAACTAAATATTGATTTCTTTTCTCAAATTAAATACTTTCAGTATGAAAACAAAGTGCATGCATGACAATACTATAACATCTAGAACATATCATGTGCATCCATTTATCTAAAACTAGTAAGAAATTTAAACACAGAATGTACATGTTAATAAATGTATTATTTATTCTAGAGATAAAAACCAAAACTGAAAACTTAATCAACTTCTTACTACTGCAAATAAACTACAGTTCATGTATTAATTAATTTATTCACAAATTCATGTATTAATTATAACTTAATTAACTTCTAAGTTCTGAGCTATTGAACCATGCTACATGTGCTAAGCTTAAGGTGAAGAGCTTGAATATATGGCAGATGAGTTCTACTTATAGCCATCATTTTCCTAGTTATTTAACTCCATGAAATTTTATTGTTTTTGTTAAATATAAATAACATACTTTCAAAAACTTAAAACCAATCTCATTTTAGAAAAATGGGTAGAGATAATATATAATTAAGGATCTAAAGCTAATTGGGTTGGAGATGTTTGCACTGATTTGAAGCATGTAGTCACAAGCACATCTAAAGCCTGTAGTCATCGCAGTGGAATAGAGTTGTAGTAGCTGCAAATCAAACTGCTATCTATATATCAAAAAAAAGGATGTAGTTGCTACAACAACTAAATAATAACTAAATCAATATATATAAAGTTAGCTATTTATGAGGTCTATGTACCTTTGATCACCATTCATTAACATACTTGGTTTCCATTAACTTACGTACTCTATATTTCTAACATCTTATATACTTTGGTTTTTAATAGCAAACATACTCACTATCAAATTTTATAGTTTTACTATTACTTGTATCGTTCTCTAACTTTTTCAATCAATCTAACATATATCAATTAATAAAATTTCATCATCAACAATAGACAATCAATCCCTAACACATAGCTCGTGTGTAATAACCCAGTGTTAAATAGTAATTAAATTAAGGTTAATAATGGCGATTAATTAATTAAAATGTATTTTTAAAGATTAATTAAGGATGATTTGGATTTATTTGTATATTATTAAATTTAAATTGATTTTGATATGATAACGGTAATTAAATATATTTTATAAAACCGAATAATATTAGTAAATGTAATTAAGAAATGTTTAAAAAAAAGTTAGAATAGGGAAATAATATTTTATAAACTTGTATGGGAATAAGAAATAAAGATTTGTGTTAGTAATAATTTTAAGAAGAGATTTGAATTGGTTTTAGTTAATGAAATGATTTTATCAATATGGGCTTAAGATGATAGTTTTGAAATAATTAATTAATTAAAGGAATTTATGGAAAATATACTCTATGGAAATCTTGTAAAGTTAAATAAACATTTTAACAACATAGATATGATTTTTATTTGAATTTTTCAAGTGCTTTATATTGGTTACAAAATAGTTATTAAGGAACAAAAGGAAAAAATTAAAGTGGGTTAGGTAGTGTGCAAAGCCCAAGCCCAAATACAAGTGCATGAAGCACATGTCTAGACTTTTCTTTTACTATACTTCTCTTTATTTTCTCGTGTATGATGTAAGCCATCTTCATTTCATAAAATAATTTATGTTAAAATAAATTCCTCATTTCTCTTTATTTTCATAAAGAAAAATATATAAAACCCTCCTCTTCAATTAATAAAAATAAAACCAAATAAAATTCAATAAATTCCAAGATAAGTAAATGAAGCTCTCAACACCAAGCTACACCTATATTCATGAAGAAGCTGGAGATTTGATCAAGTTTAAGAGTATGATGATTCTTTAAAGAGGAGTATAAAATGGCAATAAGGCAAAATGGGTTTGTTTATAGCCAAGGTGAGTGTTATTTACACTCACAACTATGTTTATATTTATAATTTCATCATATATGCCTGTTGTCGTGTATGGATTTCATATATGATTACTCTCCTTTAAATCATGCTGGTTTGTTTTGATTGATTTTAAATTATATAGAAGTATGTATAGAATTTGATTCTAATTTTGTTTGCTATTTTCTATGATCTAGGTAATCAGTCAACTGAGATGAAAATTCAGTCAATTGAACTAGTGTAAAGTTCAATCTCGAATGCAACATTCAAATTCAATCGACTTAATTTTTAGTTTTAGTTAATTGGTCTCAGTCAACTGAGAGTATCATTTAGTCAACTGAATTAGTACAAAATTTAATCCTATACCTTAAACTATGTTTTGTCAAATCCTTTTAAACTTTTCATGACTGGAGTCAGTCGATTGAGGGAAGTGTTCAGTCGACTGAACCTGGTAATTAATGATTACTGAATAGTTCTATTTTATAGATTTATTACATTTTAAATCTTTCTCCTATTTGGTTTTAATAACATGATTATTTGTTTTTATTTAACTTTACATATTATTTAAATTCTCTGTAAATCATTTATAATGTTTGGAAGTTTAGCTAACATATTTTAAACGGGCTTATAATTTTCAACCTAGGAATTTATTTTATTTATATATTTGTGATAGAAATTAAATTATCTTCATGAATATATTATGAAATAATTTTCAAAAATTAACAAATAGTTTTAGTATAATATTTAATGATTTTAAATATTAAAATAAAGAGATTTGAAATATATTAGCGACCTCTCAAGTGAAGAAATTATATTGAAAACTATTCAACTAATTTAGATGAAGCATTTAATTATAGTAAATTCAAAAATGAATTTTTATTATGTTGGATTGATAGAGTGATTGAAAAATTTGAATTGTGCATATATATATATATATATATAGATTTGTAAAGGAATTTCTATATTTAATTCCTACATTGTAGTTATATAAATAAAATTAATTATACTGTTTATTAATCAAAATTATAGTTGTTTCTACTAAATATTTTTCTACATATTATTCTGTTACCATTTTATAATTCATGTTCCTTCTACGTTGGTTTATCTGTTGTGATTTACTATTTATATTGAAATATGTTATGTTTTAAGATGATACGCTAATGACATCCTTCTATTTGATTTGTGAGATTTCATTTCTATGTAACGAGATATTTGAATAAACGGTTTATGGATACCGTCTGGAATGGAACTTTTAATAATAATTTCCTTAGTATTCGTCAGTCTTGTCATATAGAAATATCTAGTGTGAATCGAGTGTAGTTCATGAGCCTTGAATAATTATCCAAATAATATGCGATGATATGGGATACTGTTAAGTCATTCGTTTAACGGGGATTACACTCATGTGTATACGTGATACTCGGTATGGAGTATCGTATAGTCAGGTGTTGACTTATGAGAGATATAGGTTGTCCTACTCTTAGAGATATTCATTGCTATAGGGTATGAGTACTATATGACCATCCACATTATTTTCAGCTTTCTTTGTTTTCTGAGAGTGAACTAGATTGGCCAGTATCCACCCTTGCGGCCTGATCATGGGATCGCGCTCCAGAGTTGTAAGACCGTTGTTGTTTATAATATCGATATGCATCAAAAGATTGGTAGTTGATAGCCCCTTGTGTCATATGGGCCAGCATCCTATTACCATTTAGGGAAAAGCAGGGTCATGACAGAGGCTTTTGCATTGATAAGTCACTGGTTGATAGGCCACGATGTCCATCGAGGTAATTGAGGAGGACTGTAGGGATAGACGGTCTCTATGGTTCGCGATTAAACCTGGATCCCTAAAGCAAGCTTGCTGTTGGCGACGATTAGTCTCCCATCTAGTTCAGGGCATGTGTGTGTAGTGGACTGGCATATACATCTCATTGATATGTTGAGTACGCTATAATAGAGACTGGAAGAGTTTAAAGTGCAGCAGACCCGTTTATATCCATATTGTTTGATGATTCGATATTTTTGAGCTAGCCTGTTCATTGACGTGATTTAGTTTGCGACAGATTCGTATTTGTGGTTTTGTGATGTTGGATTTGGGTGTCATAAATATCACTCTTTATATTTTTTATGTATGCCATTTTTATATTATATCAGATATTTACCTATAGCTGTTATCATTGTAGACATAGTTTGACCTGTGCATTGTTTATAATACTCGGGTTAGTCCGAGACATTTAAGGTTCAAGGGACGGCAGGACTAGTTTTGTGAATGTTAGGCATAGATGACGATATAATACCATTTTATCCATATTCATTATGCATTACTGAGATGTATATGGATCCATGTATTGGATAATTTGATGATTATATAAAATTGATATATATTGGGTTTATGTATATTTATCTATTATATATTAATATTGCTGTTTCGACTCTGTGTTCTCTTTGTATTTATCATATATATTGTATATTGTTCTATCTTGGTAGCACATGTGTTCATTGCTCTGTGATGATACCATGTACATTTATTAGTGAGTCATTCGATGTTTATATAAGTATCAGTGTCATCCTAAGGGAATATTCACATATGTGTCATATATCACCTTATTCTTCATATTAATCAATGATATTATTTGGCAATACTCTTGAATGGTATGGGTATAGAGGAGGGGGTGTTACAGTTGAAATCAGAACAGGTTCAGAATAATACATTGTGCATACGAAACACGAGTCCTTGGCCTAGATGAGGATTAAGGTCCTTACCACTTAGGTTTGTTGGGAATATATTTTATAGTAAGATATAGTTGAAGTGTGTGTGTGTTACTTAGTATATGATGATTACTTGGGATAATCATCGGAAGTGTATTTGTGTTTTGCGTATATAAAATATTTTACAAATATTTATTGAGTATGAAATATAAAATGTTTTACCTCTGGCAGCTTGATGTACATATTTAAATTCTGTTATGTTAACGATCAGACTGCACGGAAATTTTTTATAGATTGCTTTCCATTAAGCATCTTATATGTTTGACTATTTATGTTTGCATTGATTAATGATATATTAAATTTTTAATTACTAATATTAAATCCTTACGGTAATTTTAGTACTGAAGTTACTTCTCGGAATTTTGAAATTTTATTTTTATATCATGTTATTGATGTGTTTACAACATATTTTTTAAAGTAATTTTAATATCTAATGTGATATTTTGAATAGCTGGAAATGATTATTATTGAAAAATGATTTTAGCAAATATTTAAATGAAGGCAAGGTTATGATTTTGAGCTATACATATAATGTAGGAAGTATTATTTTATATGAATGTATAATAATGAATTATCTTGATGAATTTTTGAAAATTGAATTCTCTTAATTTTTCCATTAAGTGCTTTAAGATTTCTAGTTGATGCAACTGATTAACATTGTCGATAGGGATTCCAAATCACTACGACGAGGTATATGGACACAAATTTTAAAAAAGTGTTGAGAATTTTGAAAAGCTTTGAAAATTCTTGAATGTATTGTAAAACTGTATAAAGAAATGAAATATTTAGGAGGAAGATAAACTTGATATTTGAAAGAATTTAAAGAAATGTTTCGAATTATGAATTAAAACAGATTTGGTTAATGCTTTACGAAGTGATAATAAATATTTTGATAGGAGAAATATTATTTAAGAAGCTTTAGAGTTTTGATCTATAAGGTAAGTACTAAAGAGAAGTTTTGAATTAAACCAAGAAATAAATATTTTGAGAAATGAAATTTGATTTTAATTAGTATTTAAAGAAAATTTTGTGTGTGCTATATTTTTAATTACTAATAATGATTTTGATTTTCATTACAATAAATATTGATTTTTGTAAAGTGAGTTTAGAAATAATTGTATTGTTGCTGGTTTTTGTTGAAAATAAATTTTATTTGAAAAGATTTGTATAAATATATATTGTGGATAGTTACTTTTAAATAAAGGTATATTTTGGGAGTTTGATTTTGAAGTAAATGATTGATCGGAGAATGTTTTGTATATTTATTGGTGAAGATCATTTGTAAGTTGAGGTTTGAAGTTATAGGTCATAAATTTAAATCAAGCTATGTTTAAGTGATTTATAACTTTATAAAATTTTGCATAACAAAAGCATTTTGCAAAATTTTGAAATTTATTTGGAGAAAGTAAAATTAAATTTAAGGATTTGTTTTCTAAAGATAAATTTTTTAGAATTTGAAATTTTTGGTTTATTGTGTATTTTAAGTCCTCTAACTTATATATGTGCATTAGTAATATTTTTGAAATGTTTTGTGAAGTAAAGTTAGGAGAAATTCTTAGAAAAGGAGATTTATAAATTATATTTTATCTTATTCCTTGGAAATATTAAATAATAAGATATTTGTTGGCACCAAAAATGGGCATCAGCACATAATAGAATCTCGTTGTAATGACTGCCTTACACCTACAGTGCGGAATGGTAGTCATAGGAAAGAAAATGAAATAAGATGAAGAAATAGAAGAGAAAAGAATGGAAAAAGAAGAAAAAAGAAGCATCAACTAACCAAATTACAGGCCGCATATTTCACATCGCATCAAAGTCAATATAATAACCAATATAGGTATAAAACAATAGAGACAATAATAACAAAGTGAAATAATCAGCTGAATAAAGGTTCAAAAAGTTATACAACACCATAATAAAGATTATACAACGGGAAAGTAAACTCTACTGGTACACTGTCTCATAGTAGTAAATCAACACCGTCAAGGCTCTACAGTGTCACACATCGAAAATATAATAACAAATGCACATACAAGTATAGATAATCGTCACTTCATGTCATCGTGATCATTCATCTGCTCTCAATCTAATCATTTAAGAGTACCCGAGTTAATAAGAAGCAAAGCATAAAACCTTAGGTTATACAACAGTCCGGTGTGAGCGATATCAAATTCCAAAATCCTATAAAACTCGATAATATACGGAACATAGGGTATATAAACCATACCTGACCTATCTTTGCAACCACAGAGTCTGCACATAAACATAAGTAATATGCTACTCTATAACATCGTAAAACAGGTATACCATACTCAGTATCTGTCAGGGTGCCTAGTTTTCTCCACTTATAGTCCCTAATCCATACTAAGTAAACTTCAAGTATCTAGGTATCTTCATCCAAACCTACTCCACACTAAGTCAAGTCAGGGTACCTTGGCATCCACACCACAATACCTACCTAGTGTGACATCCGTAGGGTAACAGGTGATAGTAAGCAACCATAACACACATAACATCCATCAAATAATACTAACTGTCACCTAATTTGCCAAATATATGATGACCCATATGACCCTCTGTAAGTATCAAGGACTAGCGGAAATCTCGGTTCTCTGTTGTGCTCTCCCATACTTTTAGGTCCGAAACCCCACACGATTTTCTCCTAAAGTACCTCCATACATTCTGATACTAGACCCCTTGGGGTGGTCCAGGGTACACGACCATCGCTACCAGCCCTTGGATATCACCCGCATATAGTACCCCTACTACAAACATGATAGAAACCACTCTGAGTCATCAACGATCCCTAGGCACGAACACATGCATCAAGCCCTACTCACTCGATACAGATTCGAACCCTATTGGAACGAGCCCTTACACTCAACCCAGTCCACTATCCGCAGCCTTACTCCAATCCAAGCTGCCATTTTCAATCTTGCTCTCCGCCTGAGCTCTCGATCGAAGAACCCTACTATCATGCCATCTGAAGCTCGGGGTCCAGCATAATCCATACGATCCTGATACTATCATCCCAGAGCCTACTCCATACATCATCGAGCCACTATCCGTAGTATCAAATTACCAGGTCGAAGCACCACATCTTGCCTCACCATAAAAATCACCAAGTCGAAGTATCATATCACTGCCTCACCATCAATATCACTAGTTGTAGGTTAATAACATCCAATCTCTGAACCGGTAACATGAACAAACCATCATGTCGTGAACCATGATATCTCATCAACGTCTAACCGACATATCAACCAAATCACCCATCGACAACAGTGATGGACATTGACCACTCTACTATGGTCAATACCACCCACCTTGGTCTTGTACTTAACTGAACGGTTAAATACAGACCAAAAAGAAATGTCCGGCATCCACTCTAAAACCTAGATCCATCGACACGTACCCCAAACCCTCTTCTATAGCTCATCTTATTCATTAGATTTTCACATGTGTGGAACTCCAATGTACAAGATGCTACCTAAAATCAAATCATCGCTAATTGGTGTTTCCAACCAAAACAGCCAAATAACCAAACATATATCCAAACATTCATGCATCTAACAACTATACATCCTTCCAAAACAACATACGTACAACATAAACAATTTTTCCATATCATTCAATATGGGAAATAACATCAATAATAGCTCTAATCTAATAATTCCTTAACTATGGCATGATGATGGAAAATATGTGATATTCTTTATAAATCATTCAAAGATAATTATATATTCTTTTATAAAAATATAGTTGTTATATATATATAACAATATTACATCTTAAAACCAAAAATTATTTCCGAGCGTCAATATAACAATAAACAACCAATCATAGTAAAATGAGGAATAATATCACTCACCTTAGCCAAATCTGTGTAAACTAGTGCCAAAGATAGACCTTTCCAATACGAGTCCAGTACAAGAAACCGCATCCAAAACGGACCTCATATGAAATCAAACATGACTCAAGATTAATTTAATAATTAACTAACTAATCAAACAATTAATTACCTCAACAATTCCTTAATCCTCCTTCCTCTCAAAACCGAAACCGCCTGTATATACATAACATGGTCGTGCATAAAATCAAGGTGGTACGGAGCCACAATTGATGAAAATTTGATCCGTCTATGCCATTGTTCTTTACTTCAAACAATCGTCGAATCCTTATCACCATCGCCAAGATTGGAAACTTCCCTTGAAATGCATGTTCCAGCCTAGGCGTCGACCACAATACAGTCGCAATCTTCCATGATGAAGAGAAACCTAATGGTATCCTTCAATTCGCCAATCGACGCTTGTATCTCCCTCCATCGATTACCCTAATCATGGTAAGAAAGAGTCCGTCTCCTATAACAACGTCAATCCTAAGATCTAGCATCCGAGATCGAACCTACCATCGATACGATCTCAACAGAAGTGATCTCGAGTCTTGATTCGACCCTATGCGAAAAATCTCATTTTGGGCCTCCATTCAATTAACGATTAAATATATATATATATATATATATATATATATATATATATAAACTATATAAATATACGATCGTTAAAAATATGGGTCGTTATACTCGTAAAGATTTAATGATGGATGAAATTAAAGCGTAGTAAAGAAAGTAAATGAACATGTAAGTTTTATAATGGTTCCGCAAACTCTGGCTTACGCCACTCCAATAATCTTTTATTTATACTATAAGGTTACTAGTATAGTTTTTTTTGCCTTAGAAAATTAATGGAGGAAGAGAGAAGCATGATGAAAAATAGCCAAAAAGAAGATCCCCCACAATGAGCCACGTCTGTTGTATTTATAGGTAAAGTCGTGCTTGGATCGGGCAGAAATTTCGCCAGAAGAACCTCGAGGGCCAAACGATCCAATCCACAAAATTTAGGGTCAATCACACACTATAAATATGATCGGTGTCGATCGTTTCCATTTGCACGTGGGGCACAATGATCAATGTAGTGGGCTCCACTCTATAGTATATTGATGCTTCCAAAGTTTCATCTATTTTTGACTTGTTGAAATTGAGATATCGATCGTTTTCCATTGTGTTGAATTGTAACATCAATGTGGTACAATCCATAATTGATGAGTATGGATCATACCCGATCCATTTTCAATGCATGGTATATTTTCATACTTTTATCATTCTATTAAGTTCTTCTTCTACTTTTACTCCGCTACTATTTCACATTATCACCTGTGTCTGATTCCCAGGCTTCATTATTGTTAATCTGACTTGTCGACCCAAACGACAATCGAGTATAACTTGCCTAATCAGTTCGAATATAGCCAGGCCAAAAGGTCGGATAACACTTACCCTCTAAAGTATGTCTTTTTAGAACATGACATGATTTGTATCGATGCAAGTTAGAGTCATCAGAAAGGAATCCATTTACCTTTCTAAAATGTTGCTATCCCTTTGATGAATTACTATCCTTGAAGATTCATATCTCTCTCGGTTTGACATGACGATTGAATGATCTCCAATAGTATAAAATTTTGACTATAATTTACTAATTAACATCTTTTCATATTTTAATCGAGCCAGTTGGCCTTGGTTATCTGATCCGGTTCCCTCTCTGATAACTCCAGTTAAGAGCTCCAATTTTGTCCATTTCAAGAAATTGAATTTTTGGGATGCATATGTGCACATTCATGTACACTTTATTATCGCTAGCTTCAGGATGCGTCCGTACGATCTTAGGTCATTGGGAATTTAGTGGAATGCAATTCAATCATTTGCATTTTTTCATTTCTTTTTTCAAGATTGATTGGCAGACTTGAGTCAAAGGTTAGAGAACGATCGATTGTAGAATGATTGGTTATGAAATGGTTGCCCAGAAATGATCTGTCGTGGGCTTTGGGATCGATCGTTCGAACATTATTTTGGTTCGGTTGTTGGTTTAACTTTGATAAACATGCTTAAAATCCTCAAATTTCAATCTAAACATCGTGATGAGCTTTGGCCTTGAATACTTGAATGGTCATAAATAACTTTCATATGAAATTAGCTGCACATTAGATGTATATGATAATTGAGCCATTGAACAAACTTGACTAATTCCTGCATATTTACGTTTGTTACCAATGCCTTGGATAAATTTCTAAAGCTCATCCACTTTTAAACATATAACTCGAACTTCAACATGCCAACATTTGATCCTAAGGACTAGACCGAACCCCTTGCCACTGACACAGAAAATAGATTGAGACGGTTAGCAATGATGGTCACTCCAATTCGAACCCCGGAGTCTCGCTGTAATCATATCCTTTAATTCTAAACTATTTTTGTTGCAATGCATAACAACACACCACTCTGCACTGGCACACACTTTGTATGGAGGGAAACAGTTTTTTTATAACGATGATTATCTATTGAGTTTAGTAGTCATGGGTTCCAAATGCTCGGGGCATTTAGCTGCCATGTCTTTTGAGCAGATTTAAGAGAATAACAGTACAAGTGACAAATCGAGCTCTACCTGATTCTGATGAATTTTCCCTCGGTCATCAAGTAAAACAACTGAAAAGTTCATGTCCATCATTCGACCTCTATTCTATCATTCTCATTCTTCCAATAGAAGTGATAGACGCTACTCCTGACATTCTAGAAGAAGCTATATTTTTGGAAGATCTTGAAGATTCAATGGCTTCGAAGATTAATGAAGCCTCTCTTTGTAGAATTTGTAGCAGACAAGGGATTCCATTTGATGATGTGCGAGTCCTGACCCGAGATGATAGAGCTCATGTGCACCCTGAAGGGTTCACTGCCTACAACAAGTTCATATATTTGGCAGGATCTGTCCCACCCTTTGTCTCATTCATCCAAGAGATGTTACATCATGTGAGGCTAGTGCTGGCATAACTGTATCCAAAAGGCTAATGATTTTCTTAACTGTACCTACATAGCATTTATGGAGTTTTATTTCGCCCTCCAACTCCTGAAGACATTTGATTTCTTTTCACCTTCAAGCGTTAAATGGGAAATCTTTTGTTCACATTACTCAAGTTAGCTAAGAAGTGCTAGATCCTAACTAATATTTGTAAAAAGCAGAGTTCCTTCAAAAGCGAGTGGTTCTATATCCATTACCCCCTGGCTTTGCTAGGTGGGTAAAAGGATGTTCTTGCTTAATTTTTAAGCACTTGTATCTAGGTCGTATCATAAAAATAAATCTCTCTGGTTTGTGTAGATTCTTATCCGCGACTTAATGGGAAACAATATTAAGACGTGGTCTCGACACTAAAAAGGGCTCTATCAAAAGATAGAGACATTGAGAATCTCCTTACTGACCAACGTCTCATTACCTAAGGCTTGACGGAAGAGGGTCATAACATAAGGCTATCGGTTACCATTGGAGTTAAAATGGTTAAGCAGTAGGATGCAGATGGCGATGAAGGCCATCAAGCCGATCCTGTAGTGCCCCCACTTGAGGAAGCTTAGGAAGCTATAAATGAAGAAGTAGCGGGGACGACCTTAGTGACGGTGACGTGCGTTCTAGTTTTGGGGCTGCAGCTGGATCTTCGCAACACAGCCCCCGCTCTCAAGAAATGAAGAAGGAAGAAGCTTGTGTGCAGGTTCCTCAAGAGTCGCCTTTTTAAACAACCCAAGTTATCCATCGACCCTCAGGATATTCCAGATCAGTCTGCCTCTCAACCTTCATAACACTTGATGAAACATTTGAGACATTATCCGATCTTCTAATACTGAATGACGTTGATGCCTTTCATTTTACTGACATGAGCATTGGAAGATGAATTCCCTCTAGAGCTGGGGCTAGAATCCCTCCTACCACTATTGGAGAGGTTTCTCCTACTAGTAAAGCTTCAATAACTGGTCCGTTGGAGGACACTAGGACAATCATGCTCACACGCACTTCTCAATATTGCATTGCACTTATTCCGAGTCTTTCAATAATCAGGACTAATTCATTTTTTGTCTTTCTTTGTAGAAATAATGATGAGGAAGAAGCATACGTTTCAGTCGATACAGGAGATATCACGCCAGAATCCTGGTTCTCATATGGGCTCGTGTCGCCAAGGTAGTGGTCTCGAATATGACCCTAGCTATTGCACTAGCCAAGATCGTGATAATTATAATAAAGGTGATAGAGATGGGTCCTCCAATGAGAAATATCGGTCCAGATCTAGATCTCCTCCCCTAAAGATTCTAAAAGGCAACAAGATCGCTGTGATGACATTCCTCTTATTGACACCTCTCGTTGTCCCCCTTCCACTTCAGTTTCTTCATAGTCTGTCGTCCCATCTTATCCTCAAAGACCTAGTGATCGTTGGCGTCATGATGTTCATCGACAATGATCGAGCAAAGAAAACATTGACACCCAAGTTGTCACCGAAGTTCAACAAGTGATGCCGCCGCTCGCATGGCCCAACTTAGGTCAGAGTTTCCTAATGTATGTGTTGATGGATTTTTCTTTTTACCTAATCTAAAGAAAGTTCTTAAAAAAGTCCAACAAACGACTATTGATTATGTGACTGATATTCACTAGTATAATGAGTGGATGAGGGCGGCGGACAGGATTTCCAAGCTGTCTTGGGATAGAGCGGCAGAGAATGAGAAACTAAAATGCTAAGAGGCTCGGGACAAGCAGATCATCGAAACTCTAGCTAATGAGTTAGAATCTTTAAGAAGATCATAGCCAGAAGCCGAAAGAAAAGCAGAAATAGCCATTAAGGAACTTGAAGATGAGAAAGCCAAACAGTTGACCGAAGATGAAGCGCTTCATCATCGAAATCAAAAACTGGTGCTAGAAAGGGGTGCGGCCTAATGAAGAACGGCTAAGTATAAAACTAAACTTGAGAACAAATCCAAAGACAAAGAAGAAGCATAGAAAATCGGTCAGGATGCCTTTGAGGAATTGGTTACCATCATGTTTGAAAGGGACATGGCAGTTGAAAAGGCTAAAGAGATCGATGCCCTAGTTAAATGAGTTGTGAAAGCCACGAAAGAAAAGGCTGGGGAGGAGGTTATAGAGGAATTAGATTCATTACTCATTCTTTATAATGCCAACGTCTTAAAGTACAGAAACTTGGAGTGGTTCCAAGGTGACCACCCTTATCATCTTTGTACGTGCTTGGGAGCTTCTTGTTCAGGAGGAGAAGGAGGCTCTGGGCGCTAAGAAGTAAGAATCGATTTGATGAGGCTGGAAGGCAAAATTCTGTTGGGTGATTTACCCAAAGTTCTTCATGAAACCCAGCTTATACTCCAAAAAAAGCATGCCACGACTTCTCAACATGTAGCTAGTGAAATTACTGGGCCCATATCACAGAGTGCCGGAGATGTTCAGAATTCGGTAACCCAAGCTATTCCTAGCATCACTGGCCCAAGCTATTCCTAGCACAACTGTGGATCCTTCTATCCAGCCGGATTAGAATCCAGAGAAGCCGCATATTGCTATATCTAGTGGGTTATCCCTAATTATAGATGAGGTTCCAGTGGAATTCTAGCTCACATGGGAGATCAATCTAGAGAAGGTATTTCCTTAAACTCACCTATCCTCCAAAAAGCTGGAATGACCCCGATCGATATATCTAATCTATTTAGTTATGTTTCCTCAGCTTTAGATCCGCTGGCTGTAGTTCCACCTCTTCTTGAAGAATCTCAACCAGGACCTTAGGTGCTAATGACGGACTCCATTACTACCACGACTTCGGTAGCAACCTAAAATGTACCAGAAAAGGAAATTTTTATGATTGACGAGCACCTGGTGAATGCTTTATTGAGGGAAGAAAGCGATCTGCATCAAGGGATTCCTAATGATGACGACATTATGTTTATTAGAGCTTCCAAACCCTTTTTAGTCCCCTCTATGCAAGAAACGGCATAGAAACTTGAAGCGGACATTACCCTTGAGGAGAAAGTCAAGCAGGAGAGAATGGAAATCGTTCGCCCTCTCATCTTTATTCTTTTGCCCGATGAAACGATGGAGGCCCCTGCTCCTTAGCAGAATTTGCTTAAAATGCACCTACTAGCTCAAACCAATCTACTGCAGTCAATGGACAAGGAAACGGGAAGAGAGGGGAGAAGAGGAGTGGAGAAAGATCAAGCGAAATCTCTCTTGATTCCAAGAAGAAGAAAAGGAAGCCGAGGAGGAAGTAGTGCTTTTCTTCCACACATGTTCCCAAGTCTTTTGGATTTTTGTTGGCCAATTTTGTACGGGATCAGCCCTAATTTTTTGATTCTTTTATTGTGAATACTTGCACTTGACATTCCAACCTTATGTGAATAAAGTTCTTTTACTTTTGTCGAACTCTTATGTGAATTTTATCTAAGTAGTCGAGCTATACATTTTCCATTCAATGTACTTGTAATTCGTTTCTCATTAATTCAGACAATCGTCCTTTAATTTTTTACTCGAGGCCACCATGTGGTCATGGCCTTTAGTTGTATCAAACACTGGGCTCGAGCTCTAGCGTTACGCTGCCCGATGCAGGGGTTCGAGTGATTATACGGCTGCCCCAGTTTTGGGTTAGCGGAGTTACACAATGGATGGTCGAAATCCATCCTTAGTGTGTTTATACACCCCTGTCGGTTTCAGGTTAGAGTTTAAGGAGCAATGAGTGGTCCATACTCATCTATTTGTTTGCACTCTGTTTGCACCAAAATTGGTCACAAACCCCAAGTATTGTGAAAGCACCAGTGTTGGAATATAATTCAACAATATTCAAACACAAATCACAGATCTAAGCAAGCAATTCGCAGCAAAATAGAAATTATGAACAAGAACATACAATTTATAGTGGTTCGGCTATCTCCGGCCTACGTCCACTTCAAAGGTTTTAACTTTTATTGACGTTCTTCACTGATTACTCTTGATTACAGCGGATTACAATGGATTATAACTCTGAAATAATTCGAGTACAACGGTAGTAGTGAAGTGCAGAGTAGAGTCTGGTAGAGTCCGGATGCTTCCGAATCAGGATCCCCTTTTCTGAATGACCTGGGGCTCTATTTATAGGCGTAGGAGGCTGATATTTCTCCTAAAAGTATGGTAGACCGCTTCAGGCACGTGAGGGGGCCCACATGGACGAAACCTGGAGATCCGGGCCCACGTTGGGATCGATTCGACCCTTGGTTCGAATCGATCTAAAAGGTGTCCAATCGTGACGAAACTTGGCGTGAACATTCTTCAACATGTAGGCAAACTCCAGTAAAAATTTCATGGCATTTGGATCAAGAGATTGAGAGATACGATCGATTCAAGATGGGGATTCTCGGCGTGCTGGCTGCTTCGAATCGATCCTATGGGTTCGTTCGAATCGATATGGTTCGAACCCATAGGGTCGAATTCATGCTCCTGTGACGTGTCGCGCGTTCTTCGAGTCGATCCCTACTTTTCGCCGAGTTGAATGGGTCGACTCCGAGTTCGTAGCCATTCCTACTTGATGGTTTCGAGGCTATCGATTCGAAGAGTCGCTTCCTTCGAATCGATAGAAACTAGCACTTCCATCGAATCGATCAGGAGCAGTTCGATGCTTTCTCTCCACTGGGATTCGAAGACATAGAGCACTTCGATGGATTCGAAGCAAGGGCATTTCTCATGGATTTGAAGTAGTGGATGTCTGATGGATGGATACGAAGGAAGGTCACGGGATGGATTCGAAGTAAATGGAGTCGAAGTTGATGGATGCGAGGCAGGCACTAGCTGATGGATTCGAACGTTGTCTCTGCTTATGGACTCGAACGTGATGCCTGACCTGATGGGTTCGAACTAGATGGGTTCGAACCAATGAAGGGGTGATGGATTCGAAACGAGCAAGGTCCATCTCTCTCAACTTGAATCCATCATAACTTGAGCATACGAACTCGGATTGACTTGAAATTTGAACCACTGGCTTCTATGATCTTTCTGGCCATGTGCTATCAATTGTAGCTCAATCTGGACTCGGACAAAATTCATCGATATCCATGGTTATCCTGCAATGCATGGTTGATATTCAAGAATAATAATAATTGATTCTTAGCAAATTTTGGATATCTTAACTTTGCCAAAAGTTGGGATAACACACTCAGATCCATAATCTAGGGATAAGAGTTAGTTTGCGGACAATCGATCATATCACGATCGCTTTTAATTCATGTCTGCCTCATCACTCCATAGGATTAACTGGGTTATCGAATGGTCGAGTCATTTGCATTCCTCGTTAGGTATTCCATACATCGGGTTATGAGCAAGAATCATCAAATGAACGATTGGCCCATCCTCATTTTGTTTAGTTCAATCATGAATTTATGTAATCGACTAGCTCCAAACTCTAGGAACCTGCTCAGACATGTCAATATTAGTAAGTAGGGTATCATAACTAATATGCAATGCTATAGATATCACAGATGTGAAGTAAATTTCAAATTTTATTTGCAATATGGAAAGAAATGATGTAATTTGTCTTATTACATATTAGGAAAAACAAATGATAAAGCAAATACGAAAATTGAATTCAATTTAATGAAAAATAATAAATTAAGTGAAATAGCATTGTAAATGCTCACTATTCCATGCCCTTGGGAGTGTGACGCCATCAACAGTCGCTAGCTCGAAAGTTCCCTCTCCAAACCTCTGTTTAATGACATATGGTCCTTCCTAGTAGGATTCATGTGTAACGTGGCAGGAAAAACCCCTACGAAACCATTGTTTTGACTATATACCTTTCACTTATGTCCAATCCACTATGTACTAAGGCTTTGATACCATATGTATTAGTTTCGACTAAGGTGGAGGTAGAAGTATGAAGTCGAAAGGTAGCTGCATAAAGTGGCGGAACTGCAAAACCTTATAAAAATTAATTTTTGACTTTAAGTAATTTCTTTTCAACTAACCTGCTTTGTTTGTTAACATATGATTGGCTGCTAATTTATTTTCCAAAATCTTTTCTAAAACTGCCGCAGAAATTCAAAATTAAAAAATTTAAAACATTTACAAATTGCCCCTTCTCCTTTTATAAACATATAAAACATTTAAGTCCCATACCTTAAATAATTTTTTATACTTATTAAAACACTTAGGAAAATTGTGACACCCTTAATTTTAGATAACATTATTTAATAGATTTAATTGGCTAAATTAAGTAGAATTACATAAAAATTAAATGGTTAAGGGATTGAGATTTGAACAAATAATAGGTAGCCGTGCCTAATTAAGTAATGAATTAAATGGGTTTAAAATAAAATAGGAGAGGGAAATTAGATAAGGGGCAATATAGGAGTAAGCTACATTCTTGTACCTTAAACCTTCATACCATATCATTCTTTATGTTCACAATCTAAACCACTAAACCTAGAGGCTGACCAACATTAACGAGGAGTAAAGGGAAGAAAACCTAAATCAAGAGGAAAAGATTAATTAAAATTCAATCCAAGATCAAATCTCAACTCCTTAACAAAAACTAAAGGTGAGTATTATGTTACATCTCATATTTTAATGTTTTCAGTTTCTAAGATTAGACCCAATGATTTTGCAAGTATATTGCCATGTTTTGAGTGATAATTAGATGCATATGCTTGTTGATGAATTATGCTTATTCATATTGATTTTATGACATTTTTTGAATTGAAAAACCTATCAAATGACATCCAAATGCCCTGCAATTTTAGTATATGGTCAGAAATTATATTTTAGAGATGGATTTCAAGTTTAGGAATTAATGTCGATTTATTATTTATTTTCTAGTGAAGAAAATGGATAACTAGGTTTAAAATTAATTATGGCAATTATATATACATACATATATATTGGGTTAGAAATTTAAATATGTTAGAAAACATATTAAAAGTGATTTATGGGAATTTTATAGAATTTTCCTAAGTGTTTTAGTAAATATATAAAATTATTCAAGGTATGAGACTCAAATGTTTTATATGCTTATAAAAAGAGAAGGGGTTATTTGCAAATGATTTAAAATGTTAATTTCTGCAACTCGGCAGCACCTTTTAGAATAGATTTTAAGAAGTTAAGACAACCAATTATAAGGTGACAAAATAAGTAGGTTAGTTGAAAAGAATTACCCTTTTAAGTTAAAAATCAGGTTTTATAAGGTACCGATGCTTCACCATCTTCGGCAGCTACCTTTCGACTTAGTATCTCCGCTACCAACCTGATCGAAACCAATGCATATGGTATCAAAGACTTGATATGTAGTGAATTGGACATAGGCGAAAGGTATGTAGTCGAAACAGGGGGTTCCGAAGGGGCCTAAGCTTTACTTTGTTTTTAAATGGAAATGCGCCTGCTTTGCTTTCGAAAAGAATGGTTTCAAATAAGATAGCTTTCGATGTGGTCAATGGTTTTAAAGAAGGAATGCTTTCGAATGGGTTTACGCCTTTGTTTTAGGGTAATTGTTTTCGATAAGGACGAAATCTTTACTTCCGCCTTTTCTTTTCCTTTCGAACAAGATTGGTTTCGAAAGGATCTCTTTGTTTAAAAAACAAGAGCCACTTCTCCACTACTTTCGAAGGGATAGGTTTCAAAACATCCACTTCTTTACTTAGGAAACGACTTTCGAAAGAGATGCTTTCGACTTAGTTGTTTTAAGACCCTTTTTTATATTATAAAAGTTAAACCCATAGGTTTTCGAAAGGAATGGTTTTGAAAGGTTTTTCCACATGTTTTAACTTGAACCCAATGCTCTTGAAAAGTTTGTTTAAGTATTATACTTTGATGTTTTTGAAAGGTAACTAATAAAGATTTCGAAAGGAATGGTTTCTAGTCTTTTCGAAAGGTTTACCTTAGTTTGAATGGAAGGCCTCCAATGGTTTCCAAAGGCATGATTAAAGGATTTTAAAATAGGATGTCTAAGGTTTATAAAATTTTCGAAGAGGTGTTTTCATTGTTTTTAAAGGACAGCATCAATGGTTTTGAAAGGTATGTTTGGCCTTTAGGCCTAAGGTTATTAAGTAAAGTAGTTTACCATTATCGAAAGGGGTATTTTAAATAATTTCAAAAGGGGTACTTCATTGGTTTCGAATAAGATTATTTTAGGGTTTTGAGCAATGGTTTCAAATGTTTTCATCAACAATGTTTTGAGTATAGCATATATCATTGCAAAGAGATTAGAGTAAAGTAAATAGTTTATTTTCCTTGTATAAGTATGATTTAAAGGGTTAAATCATTTTGAAAAGGTTATCAAGGAAAATTTAAAAGGTAGTTAGCCCTAAGTAAAATGACTTTGATAATTATATACCAGTTGAGACTGGTATAGGGTCGTGCCCTATACATTAGCTATTAGCCCCTAGCTAATTTAGTCCAAAATTCCAGTGTGTAGGGCATAGTCACATGTAAGACTTAAATGATGGTTTCACATAGAAAGGAATATAAATGTAAAGAAATGGTTATTGGTGAGACCGCAAAACAATTATGATCGGGTGGCCCTTGGAAAAGTAAGTTAAGTATAGACCGTCCAGAAGGATGTCTAACAGTTGTTAGATAATTTGTTTAGTTTGTCTGGTAGGCTCGAGTTAGCCAAAAGTTAGTAGTTAGCCAAACAAAACTACATTGTTTCGGACATATGGTCTATTTGTTACCTGTTTCTAAGCATATATGATATTTTCTATTATTGATACAATCATTGTTTGTAGGGTTTGATTTGCAAAAAGATATGTTTTGATATTAGTGAAGGGAAACCCGCT
The DNA here is from genome assembly GCA_030765085.1 of Allium cepa. Taxonomy (NCBI): domain Eukaryota; kingdom Viridiplantae; phylum Streptophyta; class Magnoliopsida; order Asparagales; family Amaryllidaceae; genus Allium; species Allium cepa. Next base: position 690,469,798 of record CM060942.1, on the reverse strand, counting down.
ACGCTAAGTGGCGTGGTCTCACTTAATATCAGAAAACCAAGGTGTAATAGTATTATTCACACCGGGCTTTATGTATGGCTCAAAGTTTATGTTTTTCCCCTTAAATTATCAAGTGCTCAAAATTAATTTGAGTAGATTGAGAGTTTGGGTTTACATGTTTAGTAGGTGGACGAATAAAGCTTCCAAAGACGAGCATAAGGCTGATGTTAGCTATATTTAGGAGTTGCAACTTTTGTTTTATTCCGCTGTGATGTATTTAAGACAGTTTATGTCTATACAGTACTCTGATCATCCAAAGGGACATCTTCATATGTTGCTCTTGGCGTATTTATGTAATAATTATATTTGATCTGAACCAGGAAAACATCTAGGATTATGTAACTTGGATATGAAATGTTTTTTTAAAATGTAACCATAAAAGTGCTTTAATCTGTGATGATTTTATTTCATATTCAACTGCTTCTGATGTTATGGATACCATTAACATTACCATATTTGATCGCCGGAAGTTAATATTATGGATGACTACAGCATCGTAGCGCTTAGCTTCGGGCCTCAAGATAGGAGATGTTACAAAAATTCTATGAAAATTCCCGTAAATAACTTTTAATATACTTTGTAACATATATAAATTTCTGACCCAAAGCCAACATAAAATAGCCGTAATTAATTTTAAACCCAATGAACCATTTTCTTCACTAGAAAATTCGTAATAAATCTTCGTTAATTCAGTTATGAAATTTGAAATCCATCTCTAAAATATTATTTCTGACCCTGTCCCAAAATCGCAAGACATTTAGATATCATTTAATTTGTTTTTCAAGTTAAACCTTATTATAAAATCTATATGAAAAAGCATATATCATCAAAAAGCATATATGTCCATTTAAACAATCAAACATGGCAAATCATTTTCAAAACAATTTCGAATCTCAACTAAAATCGAAAACAATAAAATATGAGATGTAACCTGTTATTCACCTTTAGCTTGTTGTTAAGGAGTTGAGATTTGATCTTGGACTAAGTTGTGTAAGCTTTCTTCTTTTAATTCTAGCTTCATCTTCTTCTTGCTTTTCCCCTAATGGTGGTCGGCCTTTCTTATGTTTTGATTTTAGTCCGTGAACGTGTAAAATGGAGTGTATGAGGGTTTAGGGTATATGAATATAACTTATTTCTATTTTTCCCTTTATCTATTTGCCTAACCTATTTCATTTTAATTCCTTTTATTTCATTAGTTATTCAGCATGGCTACCCTCTATTAAAAAAATCTCAATCCCTTGACCATTTACATCATTTCATTTAATTTAGCTAATTAAATGTCCAAAATAATGTTAATTAAAATTAAGGTCATTATAGACTCCACTCCTTAAAGAATTTTATCCTTGAAATTACGATAAGTCACTCATCAAAATCAATCGTAAGGGTAAACATACCATGAAACAAATCAGATTAGGGTCTCTAATCCCGCTCTCAGTTTCCCAAGTATAGTCTCTCTTATTGTCGCTCCACTGGACCTTAACTAATCTAACTGTCTTGTTACTTAGCCTCTTCTCATCTTTTGATTTACAAACTGGCTTGTTACTTAGCCTCTTCTCATCTTTCGCGACTATACAAACTGGCTTTCTAACTATAGTCAAATTTGATGCCGCTACCAAGTCCTCTAACAAAGTTGGTGATATAGTTGTCTCCGGATCTCGAATACACTTCCTCGGACGAGAAATATGAAAAACATCATGGACTCCTACCAAACTGTTCGGTAACTCTACTTTATATGCAAGTTTTCAGATCCTCTTTACAATAGAAATGGTCCAATGAATCCTTGTGCCAATTTCCCTGATTTCCCGAATCAACTTACACCTTTCATCGATGATACCTTGACTAAAACATGATCTTCAACTGAGAACTCTAAGTCTTTCGCCTTCCATCTACATAGCTCTTCTACCTAAACTGAGCTTCCTACATTCTAGCTCGAATCAACTTAATCTTTTCTACAGCTTCCCTAACCAAATCCGAACCAAGAACTAACCTATCCTCGATTACTAACCAACAAACACGAGATTTGCATGGCCTTCCATACAAAGCTTCAAACGGTGCCATCCCTATACTAGTCTGATAAAAGTTGTTATACGAAAACTCAACTAAATGTAGATGGTCTTCCCATGATCCTCCAACATCTAGCACACAAGCTAGTAAAAAAACTTCTAAGACTTTGTTAACCCTTTCTGTTTGCCCTTTTGTTTGTGGATGGTAAGGGATACTCATCTTGAGCATGGTACCCAAAGTCCCAGATAGACTCTTCCAGAACGCGATAGCTAATATGGAATCTCTATCACTTACTATACTACTAGGAATTTCATGCAGTTTAACTATATTCGTCATAAATAAATTATCTAAAACAGGTGACGTCCTGGTTGACTTAACCGGAATGAAACGGGCACTCTTGGTTAACCTGTCCACTATAACCCATATACTTTCATTTTTTCTATTAGATCTAGGAAAACCGTCTATGAAGTTCATCGAGATAGTATCCCATTTCTATACTAGAACATCTAAAGGCTGAAATAACCTACTGGTTTCTAATGTTCGGCTTTACCTGTTGGCAGGTCAAACACTGTTTTACCTACAAGCCTACATCTCTCTTCATACCTTTCCAAAAGAAACTTCTTTTCATATCTTGATACATCCTAGTTCCTCCTTTCTGAATGGTGAACTTCGAACGATGACATTATTCTAAAACTTCCTTCCTAATGTTTCCTACATTTGGAACACATACTCATCCTTTCTTCCTCAACCTCCCGTTCTGGTCAAGATTGAAATCTTTTAAGTCATAGCTCTTTGTTCCATCCCCTAACTTTATGATCCGTTCAACTAATAATGGATCCTCCTTCTGCTTAGAAGATATCTCTTCGATCATCACCGGTCGAACCCCTAAACATGACAACACAACGCTTCTAAATCTTTCCACTCAGCTACCATTGCCAACACTACATTCTGATATTTTCTGCTAAGTGCATTTGCAACATTGTTGCCTTTTCTTGGTGTGTATTCAATACAAAATTCATAAGCAGCTAAAAATTCTAACCATCTCTGCTGTCTCATATTCAACTCCATTTAAAGGAATAAATACTTCAGGACTTATGATGTGTACACTATTCAAATCTTTCTCCCATAAGGTAATGTCTCCATATATTCAGTGCAAAAATTACCGCAGCAAATTCCAAATCATTAGTTGGATATCTAACCTCATGCAGTCTAATCTATCGAGATGGGTAAGTAGTCACTTTACCTCTCTGCATTAACACAGCTCCTAACCCTGTTCCAGAAATGACAATTCGAACACTTCGCGTCTCAAGCACCACTCTAAGATGAAATTCATGCTCTCTTTCATCTTTAGAGTATATTAAAATATCACCTATGAAAACCAACATGAAACTATCCAAGCGCTCTCAGAAATTTCGGTTCATTAAATCTACAAAGATGAAGTCTATTAGTTAGTCCGAATGGCATTACTAACAATTTGTATGATCCACATCTGGTTCTAAACGTCGTCATAGGAATATTATCCTCTTCCATTCTAAGCACATGGAACCCTGTTGCTAAATCCAACTAGGAAAATACTTTGGCTCCACTCAGTTGGTCGAGCAAATTGTCAATTCTAGGTAATGGATATTGATTCTTTAACGTCTTCTCATTCTACTTACGATAGTCGATACACTACCTTAACGATCCATTTGGCTTCTTGGTAAACATTGCGACTGTTCCCCAAGGCGATCTACTTAGTTTGATAAAATTCTTAACTTCCAAATCCACTAAATGCACCTTTAACTCCCTTATCTCGGTAGGTGTCATTCCGCTTGGTGGTCTACTCACTGGTTTAGCTCTTCGTACCAAATCTATCTGAAAATCAATGGCTCGTTTCGGTGGTAATCCTACTACGGGTTTAAAAACATCGGCTAATTCTCCAGCCAGGAAAACTCGATTCATCTTGTCATCTACCTCCACAACACCCAACAAAGCATTAACCTTAAAACTAGGGTTTTCTACGAAGTAAATAATTCGATCACTACAGTCAGGGTGTCTAAGTGATATTTTCCTATCATGGCAAAGTATCCTAACATCGTATTGACTTAACCAATCCATATCCAAAATAATTCCGAACCCTTCGAAATAAGATGCATGCAAACTACAAACAAACGTATGACCTAACAATTCAAACTCTAGGTGGTCACACTTCATCCTAAGTGTCACATGCCCTCCTATCGGATTTCTAACCCTTAAGGAAGTAACTAGGTATGAGGATTCTAGGTTAAGCATTTCTACCAAACAATATAAAAGAATGAGATGCACTGGTGTCAAATAAAATGCTAGCTGATATACCATGAATCATAAGCGTACGTCCTAACACAGCTTTTCCCTTTTTCCTCTGCTATTGGTCTTGAGGTAGCCAGCTCCAATGCAAACACTTTGTCCTTTGCATATTTGGCTGGCTTCTTCCACTAGGTCTTATAATGTCCAACTTGATCGTAGTTGAAGCATCCAATATTCTTCTTCCCGATCATGTTCTTTCTATCTCCTGAGCGACATTAATGTGCAAAATGCTCTTTCTTGTCACATTTATAGCAGACAGCCTCTGCCTTTCCTTTCTTAGCAGCTCCACCCTTTTAAGCTCCTTTCTTGTGGAAAAACTTTCTTTTCTGATTCTACACTCTTTGAACTTCCTTTACCTTATTTCTCTCAAGAAAAACAAGCATCTCTTCATGCCTCAAGCCATCTTAACAACAACATCACATGGATCCCTAATATGCGGTAATGTGGCCTTTGCAACCTCAGGCTTCAACCCCCGAATGAACTTCTCTTTCCTATTAGTAACAGTATCAACAATAGCATAGCCATATCTCGCTAGCTCCTCAAACCACATCACATACTCAAGTACAATCATGTCTCCCTGCTCCAACTCAGCAAACTTCCCGAGCAGAGTAGACTTAGCAATCTTCGACATAAACCTTTCCTCAAACCTTCTTTTGAACTCAACCCAAGTCATAGTCTCCTCATTAACTCTAGCAGCAACACTATTCCACCAGTACATGTAGCTCCTTGTACCTGCCTAGAAGCGAGTCTCCTTTTCTACTCATTATTAAGCCCCAAATAAACGAAAATCCTATCGCAGTGAAGTAACCAATTCTCCACTTTAATTGTGTCTTCAGTACCAATAACGGCTTTTCTCCTAGCCGAGCATAATCTCTACTCAAAGCAGCATAGTTAATCACCAACGGAGTTTCTTGATTTCCTCCTCCGAGTACTCCAGTAGCAACTTTCGATTACATCATGTTTACGAAGAACTGATACATGGCTCCCATGTCGAATTGCCGGACTCCAGCACCCACATTTGCAGCTTTTGCTTGACCTTGATTTCTCCTGGTATTTGGTCGTGCATTTCCATTAGCCGTGGTGCTTCCCCTACCAAGGTTAAATCTTCCACTTCTAGCATCCATATCTGCATTCGAGTCTTCTTAAGATATAGAAGAATAGCAAAGTAGAGATGGGAGAGTAGAGAATAAGCATATACTTATATATGGCAAATACATGTACGTTACTATAGCATTATCCCATACCCAGATCTTTTCTTTAATTCCTTAGGATTATGTTTTCAAAATCATTTTAAGTTTAAAGTTTTTCATAAACCTATGCTCTGATACCAAGTTGTAATATTCCCCATCTTAAGGTCCAAAGCTAAGCGCTACAGATGTCGCAGTCATTTATAGTATTAACTTCCGACGACAAAATATGGTAATTTTAAAGCGATCCATAATATTAGAAGCACATGAATATGAAATAAAATCATAGATTTCAAAACCAACTTTTCTGATTACCATTTAGAAACTCATGTTTCATATCCAATTTCATAATCCCAAATGTTTCCCAGACATTAAACTAATATAATTATTACAAAATATGCCAAGAGCGACATATGAAGATGCCTCCTTGGATGATCAGAATACTAGATACATAGAAACTGTCTTACGACATCATAGCATAAATAAAAACATAACAATTCCTAAATAGCTAACATCAGCCTCCTGCTCGTCTCCGGAAGCTTTAATCGTCCATCTACTAAAACCTGTAAACCTCAACTCTCAACCTACTCAAATCAGTTTTGAGCACCCGAGAATTTAAGGGAAAACATAAACTTCGAGTTAGACATTAAGCCTGGTGTGAATAATACTATACATCTCAACTATCTGATATTAAGTGAGACCAAGTCGCTTAGGGGAATGAGTTTACCCTCACTAATATCTTTTTAAAAACTTATCTTTTGCAAATCAAAATCCTACGACCAAACTGGTTAGAACATTAATTGCAATATCATGTATGCATGCAAATCAGGTAACAAATGGACTATCTGTCCGAACACTATAGTTTTGTTTGGCTTACTACTAATCTTTGGTTGGCTCGGGCCTACCAGACAAATTAAAAACTAATCTAACTTCTATTAGATACTCTTCTTGACGGTCTGTCCCTAGCTTACTTCTCTCAGGGTCAACTGATCTTAATGGTATTGCAGGCTTACTAATAATCTATCTTTACTCTGTATATTCCTCTCTGTGTGTAGCACCATTTTAGTCTTACCTTTGACAAAGCCCTACATATTGGAATTTTAGACTTATATCAGCTAGGGGCTACTAGCTAAAGCATAGGGAGCGACTTCATACCAGTCACATCTGCTATTCTAATATCTTAGTCATTTACTTAGGGTCAACTACCCCATCAAATTTTCCTTGAAAACATTTCTATCAAATTGATTTAACCCTTTAAATCATACTTAAACAAGGAAAACATATTCTATGCTTTACTTAAATCACTTTGCCATGTTGTATATATACTTTACACAAAACATTGTTGATGAAAACATTCAAAATATTTTATTAAACCTTTAAACAATCTCTCTCGAAACTATTGAAAGTACCCCTTTCGAAACCGTTGATGTTAACCCCCGTTTTGGCAAGGCCATGGAGAGGCGGATTTAACAAAATTGATTTCTCGTTTATCGAGGCTGGAATATGATGGATTAAGTTTAAAAGGATGAAGTTCACTTGGATTTGTCATTCGGTCGAGAAGTGGAGAAGTTACACAGCTAGGTCTTGATGCTCTAAGTCGCTCGGCATTGAGGTGAGAGCAGGATGGCTCGGCATTGATGGGATGGTTCGGCATTGGACATGGATGTCGCTTGGCATCGGACCTCGCTCGGCACTGGACATCTGTGACGACCCAGAATTTCTAACGATTTAAATTTGAATAGTTAATGGATTTAAATTATTTAGAAATTAATTTTAACTTAGATTCAAGATATCAATATTTACTTGATAATTAAATTATTGAATTATATAGTTTAAATATTGAATCATATAATTTGAAATTGGGTAAATTGTTGAATCTGAAATCTCTAAGCCTATTTAAAATAATTTGAAGGCTTATAAAAATTTTAACGATCATACCGAAGGTAATAGAATGATAAAAAATTAATTTAAAGGTGATTTGTTCAATTTTGAAATCATATCGTTTAAATCGACATTTAAAAAAATAGCCTTCTGAGGCACAGTCTCGGAATTCGACGAAACCAGTTCCATTGGATCCGTAATAGATAGTTATTATCGGATTTCAATTTTAGTAGCCATCGGAGTTGTCGTTTGACCCTGGCAGCTCGAAACGCTTAGAAATTATTTTAATTGATTAATTGAAATTTGATCGTTTTCTTTTGTAACTCGCACATACGATTAAATTAGCTTTCGAAACATGTTCCATCGTCTTCGGAATATGGGTAAAGCTTTATAATTGCCTCGCGGCATTCCTTAAGAGGAGTTCGAAAATTCTAAGTAGCAATCGATGAGGGAATTTGAAAGTTTTATATAGGATAATAGAAATTTAAAATAAATCGGTAAAGATATTTTTAACAGCACGAGATATTTTTGAATATTTAATTCTATAATAATCAAAGCATACGCTAGAAGCTATTGGCAAGTTATACATCTTCGTCCTTCTCTATTCTCAGTAGAATTCGAATATCTATTTCCACTTCCCTCAGCTAAAATAAAAAAAATACCGAAACCCATTTCCTCTCTCGAATCAAAATAAACATGGCCGATCAAAACAAATACCTACTTCCTCTCCATGCTTTCTGAAGGAAATCAGGGCGTACAGTATCGCGATGGTGGACTCGAGCTCGAACTCGAGAAGCTTAGCCGAAGTCGCTAGGCTCGAGTCTCGTTTAGAAATCGCCGCGCGCAAGTTGATAGGGCGAGGCGGCATCAGTGGAGGTGGGATGTTGCGCAAAGGATTTTACAGAAGTTTTTGGAGTAGGGCTTGAAGTGTTGATGAGCTTGAGTCTTTCGGGCGCGTTGATGGTTTCCCATACGCGCGCGCTAGTTGGGGGTTCTCGTCTTCGTGCGTGTGAGTCAGAGGAGGAGCAATTGGATTGTGTATGGCTACAGCGTCGACAACATTGTGGGGTGGGCAGTATTCGTGTTTCTATTTCTTCTTAGATTTGAAACTTGAAATGCTTAACTGTGGGTAAAAAAAATTTCAAGATCCTTGAGCTATTATTGAAGTAAGAAGAAAGCAATACATGTTATAATGAAAAAAACCATAAGATTTTAGATGCTATAGAATTTATATGAATTTATATAATGTATATACATATTTAAGTCACAGAAGTTACTATAGATTTTGAAAATATAAGGATTTGAATTTAAAAATGATGGATGTGTACTGGTGATTGAGTGATTTTAGATTTGGTGGTTTCTCGAGTTTACTGTGGTTTGACTCGAGGTATTTGGATTTTAAATGGTTTTGAACTTAAATCATAAATAAGAAAATGGTTCTGTTTAAATTCAATAAAGGTTAACGATTGGTGATTCATTAAATAGGTAGGATAATTTAAATGAGTAATTAATTAATTAAATTCATTGATAATTTGGGTTAATTAATTAAGTTTATATTAATTAGAATGATCATTGGGTGATTTAATAAGTAATTATTTAATAAAATTAATAAATATAATTACATTGTATAATTAATCAAGAGAGTAAATAAGATGATTAATTAAGGAGAAATTTGATTAGTTTAATGAAGTAAATAAATGGTTAATTACAGGATTGAGATAAATCAAGAATGATTAATATTGTGATTTAATTAATGTAATTAATTTAGATTAGGATCAATTAAAATATAATTGGAAATCGTTAATTTATATAATCAATGACGTAATTAAAGATTGATTAATTAAGATTGATAATCAATAATGAATGACTTATGAGAAGTCAATATATAAGTAATTAAGGATTAATGTAACTAAAACCGTTAATTTGTTCATGAAGCAATTAAGATTACTTATCGTTTGGTTAAGGATAAGTAATATGGTGAAGTTAATTAAAGATAGTTGCTTGAATGAAATTAAAGGATAATTAATCCAGGTTTATTAATTAAGATGAATATTGAAGGGATGATTGAATTATTTGATTTGAAATTAATTAATTAACAAGTAAAGAAATCTAAGTGATTGAGGATTGAAATTCAATTAGAAATAATTGAATTAATTTGGAAATGATCAAATTTGCTTATGGATGATTGAATGGTATTGGATGTTAGAGTGAGTTGATATCTCTGATACGAAATGTTATGTATTTCATTTGAATAACTTGGGTTAGAATAATATGGGTTTCGAAGAGACCGGGGTCGGGTATTGGGAAATACCCGAAACCCACTTCGATTTTTTATAGATTGATTTGTGAAATCAATGAATTGGAATAAAATGATTTGAGAGAATTGAATTATTTTATCTAAGTTTGGTACTTAGAAAATTGATGTGTGGAATAAGTGTTGTTTATAGCTAATTGCGAATTTGTTGTCACCCCGGGTTTATATAAGTTGATTGCTTTGGTATTCCATGTTAGTTGAGATTACTCACGCTGGTTTCCAGCCTGACCCGGGTGTTACTTTGGTGTAATGCTCGGGTCAGACCGAGTATTACAGATTTTCAGGTAGGTACATTCATGAGCTCAGGAGGCGAGCTGGATGGCAAGGGCGTATAGAGTATTTCTGCTGTATTTCTAAGACTTGATAAATGTATATATTCAGTGACTGTATATATGGAAACTCTGATGTATTAAATGTAATCGACAGATATAGTATTCTTTTGTAAAGTGTTATTATTTATTATTATATTTTATCCGCTGCGAATGTGAGATGTTTGGTGTTTCTGTTCTTCTTCTTCTATCTCTTCTTCTTTTTCATAACTATCTGGAATTTTCGGCTTAGAAAATTTCGGGTCGTTACATTTGGTATCAGAGCTGAAAGGTTAAGCGAGAACCTTGGCTCTGGTGGGGATTACTCATTAAATAGAGTCTGAAGTACTCTAGAATGAGTTATATATATATGAGCGCGTACTTGTTATTTTATAATATAAAGATTTTAAATGATTTTATATAAAAATATATTTTTGATATATAAAGCAATATTTCCTTCTAATAAATATTAAGGTGATTGGTTGTTAAATTTTTAGAATTAAATTAAGAAGTAATATAATACAACCAAACTAAAATTAAATAAAGATAAGTTTGAAATGGATTCAAACCGAAATTAAAATCTTGAATTGGAATTAAATAGAAATAGAAATACAACCAAATTAAAAATTTAATGAATTGAAAATGAAATTCTAAATCTGGTCGCAGAATTTGGAAATTTTGTTTCAAAGTAATGAAAAATAATAAATAAGTATTATTTGGATAACTGGACTTGTTGAAAACAATGGGTTGTTTGAAAATTTGATTTGGATTTAAAACAAAGGGTGGTTTAAAATTTTAAAACATGGCTGGAAGGGCCAAGAAATAAATATGTATATATGAAATAAATATGTATACATGAAATAAATATGTATACATGATATCAGAGATAATTTGAAATAAACTCTAAAGAGGTTGAGTTTTGATTTTTCCCTGAAGTGTGATGTAAAAACCCAAAGTGATATAAGTTTTGAACTTATGAGAGGGAAAGAATTTTGAAGTTTGAAGCGGGAATTCAAATTGAGTAAGGTTGATTGGATTAAGTAAATTGGAATTTAACTTGGAAAGTTAAATGGTTGATTTGAATTGGGAATTTGTGTGATGTCAAAACGGGTTTGAGATTTAAAAATTTAAAATGGATGGACGTTTTAAAATAAATTAGATGATATCATCCTATTGTTATTAAAAATCCTTAAATTGTGAATTGGATTTGTTTAAATGAATGAGAAATGAAGTGTGGTAATATATCCACTATTGAGATAAAAAGGGAAATCTAACTTTAATTTGAAATTAAGGATATGGAATCACTTTAAACTGAAAATTTTAATAATTGAGTTTGTAAATTAAAATTGTTTAAGAACTGGCTTCAAACTGGAAGATAAATTTGAATAATAAATTAAATTTTGAAAACAAATAAAATTGTATTAAGCTCTTATTTGAATCTTGAAATATATAAGTAAAGATAATTTGAAATGAAGAATTGGACTCAGAAATTTTAGATTGTTTAGACACTTTAAATAAAAGTTAATTTGGTTTAAAGAGTTAAACCAACCTTTGAGAATTCAACTCGAAGTTATATAATTCGAGATGGGCTAAAGCTGAAACTTAGATTCTGTTTGTACCAATTGAATTGAGTTTGAATTAAATAGAATTGAAGTTGAATTCGGTTTAAATAAATTGCAATAAAAATTGAAGTTATTCAAATTGAAATTGAGTCAATTTAAACGGAAGTGGAAATTAAGATTGAATTGTTGGGAATGTGAACAGTTTGACTCTGGACTATTTTTCATCATAAATTGTTTTAATATAAATAAATTTTTTCAAGCTATTTAATATATATAACCTTTCTTATTAAACCCAAAATTATTTTATACTTATTTTATAACTACTTTTGGAGTTATTTAACTATTTTGTAGCTGTTTTATAAACTAGTTACTATTTTTCAACTATTTCACAAACTAATTTCTATTTTACAACTATTTTGCAATTATCTAATTTTTTTGAAACTATTCAACTATTTCTCAACTATTTTACAGTTAATTACCTATTTTATAGCTAATTTGCAAACTAATAATTATTTTTCAACTAATTATCTATTTTTTAAAAAAAATTCAAGCTATTTTCTAAATATAAAATGATCGGAGTTCAAACTGTTATGGATTTAATACCTAACTGAGATAGGAATTGAAGTGATAATCCAAATGAGGATTAATGTAAAGGTGGATAAGTGAATGGAAAAGAAATTGATATTGAAAAGAGTAATCAAATTGGAATGTTTGATTTTGAATAAAAAAAAGTTATATATCTTTGTTATATAAGATAAATCTTTTCTTGTTAAATCTATTGCCGGAAGAAAAGGATTTTTGAAGGTGTTTGAAGTATAAAAGAAGTTTTATACAAGTTTGAAAAGATCCAAAGTTTTTAAAATTTTATATATCTGAATATATATATAAAGGATCTTATGAGGATTTTAGAAAAAGGTTTTGGAAACCTTTGGATTTGGAAAGGCTTTTGATTTTTGGGTAAAATCAATATTAAATTTGGAAAGCCTAGTTTGAGAATTATCGATTTTGGGATAATCGATTGTGTCTAAAGGAACTTTGTATGGATCATACTAGGTGTATGATTTGGAAGATACTATACGTATATAGTATAAAGTGTTTTGATGATGGCTCTGGGGAAAAAGGCGCTCCCTTGAAATGAACTTCTCAGGAGTGCCACCGGATGGTGCTGTCTTGAGCCCCAAGGGGGGGGGTTCTAAAGTTGATCCTGTGAGGAGTCCGGACAAAACTAGTTCTTGAGGATTATGAGTTGAGTATACCATAGCGAAAGTCATGTGTGCCGTTGAGAGCCAACAGTTACATGGACTTTTGCTGCGATGGCAACGTAACCCGGGATGTAACTGCGACCTATGGTATAACGTAGCGAAAGTCGTGTGTGCCGCTGAGAGCCAACAGTCTGCGTTTGATTTTATATCGACAGATTGCGATCTATGTAGGAGTGGAGAGGTTTCATTTTAACAGCGAAAATCAGAGGCCGCTGAGAGTCTATAGTTACATGGACTTTTGCTGTGATGGCAACGTAACCCTGGAATGTAACTGTGATCTGTTGTGTGGGATCCATGGCGTAATCGAGCGGCCGCGAAGAGCCTGCAGTTACATGGACTTTTGCTGCGATGGCAACGTAACCCTGGATGTAACTGTGACCATAGATGGGGGTGATGATTTTCAGAGCATTCTCACAAAAGATATTTCCTCTATATTTTCAAAAACTGATTTCTATAATTTCAATAAAATTATTTTCAAAAGTATTCTCACTAGATGTTGAAAATGGGTCTGCTAAGTACTTATAGATTTTCAGTCCTACGCCTGATCAACGTATGACTGAATTTCTGTGAGAACAAGGATGGACTGGTTGAGACATCGAGTTATAAAAAAAAATTTATAAAGATTTATTTTAATAGTATGATGTGAATTTTAAAAGCATTTCTAAATTTTTTAAATAAAGATGTTGGAATTTTGGAAAATCAAGGAAATCAAAACTGGAATTTTGATGAAGTGAACTTGTAATTAAAATCAAACATTGATTTAGAAGTTGGAAATAAACTAATTAGTTAAATAATTATTTGATCGAGTATGCTAATAAAATTTAACTTTGGTAAATAAATGGATTGTAAATTAATAATGAAGTTTGGAAATGAATTAGAATTGTAGATAGAATCCGACTAGGATTTGATAATGAATTAAATAAGAGGAGATGTTGTAAAATAAAAATAAAATAGAGTTGGATTGAAAAATGTGATGGTTTGAATTATAAATAAAATTTAAGGGTGATTTGAATAATATTAATGAAATTTGCAAGTAAATTGGGTATAATAGAAGTGATTATAATAGAAATGGTTTGAGTTGCAAAACAAAACCCAAGTGAATAGAAATAAATTGAGAATGGCCTTGTACTAATAAAATAATTTCGAAAATGAATTAAGTAAGTAAATGAATTTTTTTAAAATGGGTTAATTGAATTAAATAATAATTGAAAGAAGTCTGATCGGATAAAAAACTAAATCAAATTGTGATTGGAATTGGATTATCGGACTGAACTTGAATTTGGTGGTATAGTAATTTGAAGTATAAATATGTTAAGTATGTGGTTGGATATTATTTTGATAAATTGAGAACGTGAATTTAAAATTAAAATTTAAAATGGTTGGGCTAACTGAATTTAATGGAAATTGAGTAAATGAGAATCAAATAGAAGTAAACTTAAGTTTGATGTTGAAATAAATTAAAGTAAATTCACTTAAGTTTAAAATTTATGGAAGCTTGGCTTCGGATAAGAGTGAAAGCCCATTAAATAAAAGCTTGGATTAAATTAGTTTGGAAATGGTTATTAATTTAGAATTTGAATGTGCCAAGCTTAATAAATTGTTTTGAATGGATCCGATGTGGGGATGAGATAAAATGTAATGTATGGTTCGTAAATAAATTAGAAATGAAACGAAATTAAATTCAGAATGGCTTGAAATTAATTTGAAGTAGTTAAAAACTGAAATAGATACTCTATTAAGCGAATATTGTCAAATTTGCATAAAATAAATTGTCGTTTGACGTAAACAAAATAATTAAAATTCTGTGAGTCGATAGAGATTAAATTAAATTGATTTTGAAATCATTTGAAGTGAATATGAGCTTGTTTGGATTAAAAAAATGAATGGAATGTAAGCAATCGAGTTGTAAATCATATAAATCGCTTATGGTAAGCGTTTGGTGTTTGATGCTTTTGTAATGCTTGTGTTTAGCTATTGAATATAAGTGAAATGCAAATAGATTTTTATATTTGGCACTTACATATTTAAGTTGAGTAAGTACAGGTATCTAAAGGCTGTTTGGCAGGATTTGGATTGCACTAGTTGCTAAAATTAATAAGCTGCTTGCTTAAAATTCTAAATAAGGCACGCCTACGCAATAAAAATAGGAAATATGAACTGTTTTTGCTTTTTCCGACCGAGTGGGTCGATGTATATATATTTTTATCTCTTGTCAAATTGCAAATGCTCCTCCGTACAAAGGAGACTCTACCAAAATTTTCTGAAAATTTTGGGAGTTCGAAAATTTTTGAAAAAAAAAGGGAAAATTTTTGTTAGTAACAAAACGATTTCAAATTGGAAACTAATGTAAATTAGAAGATGAAACTAATATGAATCAGTTATAAAGAAAACATAAAATTCAATATCCAAATTTGAGGATAAATTGAATTCGTATGAAAATGGGGAAAACTAATTTGAATAGAAATGGTTATGAAAACTTCTGTAAGGAAAAGTATGTAAAGATTTGAAAGGGCTATGATTGGATATTATTGCTAAGTAGGTTATGCAGGTATTAAAAGGGGAAAAGAAAATTGGATTTGATTCGAAAAGATAAATGTGAATTGCCCGACAAAAAGGTATGTATTTAATTTCTGTATAAATTGGATTGGGTTTTCGATATAGCCACTTGGCTTTTGTTTTCTTTTGAAATTTGGGAGCCCGTAGAGGTCTTTTGTAGTTGTGCTGAGCTAGCTGCGCAAAGGAGACACTGGCAAAAAAATTCAAAAATTTAGAGAGTTAGAAAATTTTGAGAAAAGTAAACGGGTATTGGTCTATTCTTCCTAACTAGTAATTTCGGGGACGAAATTCTTTTAAGGGGGGAGGAATGTGACGACCCAGAATTTCTAACGATTTAAATTTGAATAGTTAATGGATTTAAATTATTTAGAAATTAATTTTAACTTAGATTCAAGATATCAATATTTACTTGATAATTAAATTATTGAATTATATAGTTTAAATATTGAATCATATAATTTGAAATTGGGTAAATTGTTGAATCTGAAATCTCTAAGCCTGTTTAAAATAATTTGAAGGCTTATAAAAACGATCATACTGAAGGTAATAGAATGATTAAAATTTAATTTAAAGGTGATTTGTTCAGTTTTGAAATCATATCGTTTAAATCGACATTTAAAAAAATAGCCTTCTGAGGCACAGTCTCGGAATTCGACGAAACCAGTTCCATTGGATCCGTAATAGTTAGTTATTATCGAATTTCAATTTTCATAGCCATCAGAGTTGTCGTTTGACCCTGGCAGCTCGAAACGCTTAGAAATTATTTTAATCGATTTAATTGAAATTTGATCGTTTTCTTTTGTAACTCGCACATACGATTAAATTAGCTTCCGAAACACGTTCCATCGTATTCGGAATATGGGTAAAGCTTTATAATTGCCTCGCGGCATTCCTTAAGAGGAGTTCGAAAATTCTAAGTAGCAATCGATGAGGCAATTTGAAAGTTTTATATAGGATAATAGAAATTTAAAATAAATTGGTAAAGATATTTTTAACAGCACGAGATATTTTTGAATATTTAATTCTATAATAATCAAAGCATACGCTAGAAGCTATTGGCAAGTTATACATCTTCGTCCTTCTCTATTCTCAGCAGAATTCGAATATCTATTACCACTTCCCTCAGCTAAAATATTAAAAAAATACCGAAACCCTTTTCCTCTCTCGAATCAATATAAACATGGCCGATCAAAACAAATACCTACTTCCTCTTCATGCTTTCTGAAGTAAATCAGGGCGTACAGTATCGCGATGGTGGACTCGAGCTCGAACTCGAGAAGCTTAGCCGAAATCTCTAGGCTCGAGTCTCGTTTAGAAATCGCCGCGCGCAAGTTGATAGGGCAAGGCGGCATCGGTGGAGGTGGGATGTCGCGTAAAGGATTTTACAGCAGTTTTTGGAGTAGGGCTTGAAGTCTTGATGAGCTCGAGTCTTTCGGGCGCGTTGACGGTTTCGCATACATGCGCGCGAGTTGGGGGTTCACGTCTTCGTGCGTGTGAGTCAGAGGAGGAGCAATTGGATTGTGGATGGCTACGGCGTCGACATCATTATGGGGTGAGCAGTATTCGTGTTTCTATTTCTTCTTAGATTTGAAACTTGAAATGTTTAACTATGGGTAAAAAAAATTTCAAAGTCCTTGAGCTATTATTTAAGTAAGAAGAAAGCAATACATGTTATAATAAAAAAAAACCATAAGATTTTAGATGCTATAGAATTTATATGAATTTATATAATGTATATACATATTTAAGTTACATAAGTTACTATAGATTTTTAAAATATAAGGATTTGAATTTAAAAAATATGGATGTGTACTGGTGATTGAGTGATTTTAGATTTGGTGGTTTCTCGAGTTAATTGTGGTTTGACTCGAGGTATTTGGATTTCAAATGGTTTTGAACTTAAATCATAAATAAGAAAATGGTTCTGTTTAAATTCAATAAAGGTTAATGATTGGTGATTCATTAAATAGGTAGGATAATTTAAATGAGTAATTAATTAATTAAATTCATTGATAATTTGGGTTAATTAATTAAGTTTAAATTAATTAGAATGATCATTGGGTGATTTAATAAGTAATTATTTAATAAAATTAATAAATATAATTACATTGTATAATTAATCAAGAGAGTAAATAAGATGATTAATTAAGGAGAAATTTGATTAGTTTAATGAAGTAAATAAATGGTTAATTACAGGATTGAGATAAATCAAGAATGATTAATATTGTGATTTAATTAATGTAATTAATTTAGATTAGGATCAATTAAAATATAATTGGAAATCGTTAATTTATATAATCAATGACGTAATTAAAGATTGATTAATTAAGATTGATAATCAATAATGAATGACTTATGAGAAGTCAATATATAAGTAATTAAGGATTAATGTAACTAAAATCGTTAATTTGTTCATGAAGCGATTAAGATTACTTATCGTTTGGTTAAGGATAAGTAATATGGTGAAGTTAATTAAAGAAGTTGCTTGAATGAAATTAAAGTATAATTAATCCAGGTTGATTAATTAAGATGAATATTGAAGGGATGATTGAATTATTTGATTTGAAATTAATTAATTAACATGTAAAGAAATCTAAGTGATTGAGGATTGAAATTCAATTAGAAATAATTGAATTAATTTGGAAATGATCAAATTTGCTTATGGATGATTGAATGGTATTGGATGTTTGAGTGAGTTGATATCTCTGATATGAAATGTTGTATATTTCATTTGAATAACTTGGGTTAGAATAACATGGGTTTCGAAGAGACCGGGGTCGGGTATTGGGAAATACCCGAAACCCACTTCGAATTTTTATAGATTGATTTGTGAAATCAATGAACTGGAATAAAATGATTTGAGAGAATTGAATTATTTTATCTAAGTTTGGTACTTAGAAAATTGATGTGTGGAATAAGTGTTGTTTATAGCTAATTGCAAATTTGTTGTCACCCAGGGTTTATATAAGTTGATTGCTTTGGTATTCCATGTTAGTTGAAATTACTCACGCCGGTTTCCAGCCTGACCCGGGTGTTACTTTGGTGTAATGCTCGGGTCAGACTGAGTATTACAGATTTTCAGGTAGGTACGTTCAGGAGTTCTGGAGGCGAGTTGGATGGCAAGAGCGTATAGAGTATTTCTGCTATATTTCCGAGACTTGATAAATGTATATATTCAGTGACTGTATATATGGAAACTCTGATGTATTAAATGTAATCGACAGATATAGTATTCTTTTGTAAAGTGTTATTATTTATTATTATATTTTATCCGCTGTGAATGTGAGATGTTTGGTGTTTCTGTTCTTCTTCTTCTATCTCTTCTTCTTTTTCATAACTATCCGGAATTTTCGGCTTAGAAAATTTTGGATCGTTACAACATCGCTCATCATCGGATCTTGCTCGACATTGGATGTCACTCGGCATTGTACCTCGCTCGGTATTGGACGTCTATCGGCATCGGACCTCGCTCGGCATTGGACATCGCTCGGCATCGGACATCCCCCGGCATTGGACATCGCCCGGCGTCGTGGTTCGGTCAGATCACTCGATGTTGTGGTTCGACCTTGGTTTCCGTTCGGCATGTGCGGGTCGGCACGTATAGAACTAGGGGTCGTTACAATGATAACTCTGGTTCGGCCATGACCTTGGTGGGCCCAAGTCAATCAGTAAGCCTAACAACTCAGGATTTTCCTATAAATACAGCATGAGGGGGTTAAGAAAAAGGATCTTCTTCCTACTTTCTTGCTTTCTATTCCCTAAGGATAAGGTTACTCTACCAGTTTGCAACCGTAATTGGTTCTAACATCAATAAAAAGGAAACTTCTGGAGTGGACGTAGGCCGGAGTTAGCCGAACCACTATAAAATCTGTTGTTCTTTACTGCTTTCATTTTTAATTTCGATCGTTCTTCATATTTACACTCTCTACATACATTCTATCTGTAATCTGTGACTGTTATTTGGTGCTTTCATCTGGACTTGGGTGTCAGTGACCAATTTTGGCCCTAAAATTTTGGTGCTCTCACTGAGAAAGCTAGCACTCAATGATTTTAGAACTTGAATTCTAGAAAGCAATGGCTAGACCACCAACGAGAAAGCAGGCAGCGGAAAGAAGTCAACAAAAGGGAAGTTAGAAGGCTTTCTCTAGAGCTAATCAATCTCTCTATCTACATCACTAGGGATGAGATGCAGGTTATGATGAATTCTATGTAAGAACAGATGATGAAACAGCAAGAGGAGATGATGCAGGCTCTTCTTAGGCAACTTGAACAAACATGTACTACAGGTGCCCAAGTTCTTAGAACTGGACTAGAGGAACTCATCCAGCAGGCGGATGGAGTGATTCAGCAGGGGGCAGGACCCAATCAACAGACAACTAACATTTGGATGGACCTAGACTCGGGGGCATACCACTAGCTAATGCTGGACCAACCCTTGGAGGGATACTAGGTGATGCTGTGCAACTCGGCATCAACAGAAACACAGGAGTACGTGACGAGGAATATGTGCCAGAGTTCCCACGTGGTGTTCGGAAGCAACTAGGAAATATGAATAGGGGGCAACCCTTGGTGGGAAATGTAACGACCCGTAAAATTCGATAATTAAATTTCTTAATTTAAGAAGATTTTGGTAACTTAATGCTACCAAGATGAAATGATTAATTTGATTTAAAATCTTAATTAATGTGTGCATTAATTTATAATGGGATATAAAAGGTAAATTAAATTATTGAATTAATGTGTGAAATAGTGTAATAGGGTGTAATAAGTTGGGAAGAATGAACATACAAGTAATTAAGGGTTACTTTAATGATGATTAATATAATAAAGGAAAGGCGAATGTAAATTGATTAGAAACAGAAGTTTATTTATAAGGTAGTAATTGATGAATAAAAAGTTTGAAACCAAGTAGATAAATTTATTGAGAACATTTAATAGTAATTAATATATATATTTGGCGATTGACAATTTATGAATTTGTTAAGATTGTAAAAATTATAATCTAATATCACGTAATGTTAACTAAGGTAACTTAACTAAGGTAACTATTAATAAATTGAACGAAATGCAAATCAATGTAATTAATGTAGACGTATACTTAGCTACAAATTGAATATATGAAAACAAAATGTAAGCATTGGATTAAATTAAGAAAATTAAATTATAATAAATGGCCATTTAATAAAACCAATGTTCTGGGAGTAATTATAATAGTTGTTTGAAATATGCATAAACTTTGATTTGGAAATCAATTGGATTTAAAATGAAATTTGGTATTACATTTATGAGTTTAAATGTTATTTTATTTTGCAAAATAATAAATGATGTAATAAAATTATGCATCAAGATATAACCAGTGCTAATTAAGATTGATACTTAATGGATTAAATGAAATGACAATTAATGAAGATATGTTATACTTGACTATAAATGGCATAAGCGAATAAATGGAATATTAGATGAAATTAGTACTATGAAAATAAATGGTAACATTTATTTGTAAGTAATAAAAGCTTATAAATGTGACTAGAATTTAGCGTAACGATTATTGTATGTTACCTATTCTTGTTGCTTGTTGACTTAAATTAGAAATCAGTTACCATAACTCTAATGTAATATTACGTTAATATTAATTAAGGTAATGTTTAGAAAAAATGTAAATGTTATTCATAATTGGGAAATTTGCTGAATTATAAAAGTGGGAATGAATATTTATCAATTTATTCGATTTGAACTATATTAATAATTGAATTTATGGTAATTAAGTGAAATTTAATTATTGCGTTAATTGAGATTTAGATGAAATTTAAGTATATTAATGTAATAGTCTGAATCCAATATTAAAATTTTTCCATTTGATAGTAATGAAGTGAATAACATAATGAAAACTCAATTAAATGGAATTATTGGTAATTTAATTTATAATTTCTGAATTTAGTGGAATCCAAGTTAAACACGGAAAATGATGAATTAATCAAGTTTGATTTACACTTAAATTTGTTTAAGTTCTGTAATTGTTTAAGAAATTTAAAAATGATAAGATTATTAATTTTAAGGATTGAGATTGAAAATTTTATTTAATTAATTAATTTTTATTTATGTAAAAATAACCATTTTGGCCACTGACTCAGATTTCGACGGAACCAGTTTCATCGGATCCGTAACAGCGAATTATTGTAGGATTTCAAGTTTCGTAGCGATCGGACCTGTCGTTTGATCGTACGAACGCGAAACGCCTTGAAATCGATTTAATTGAAATCAATTTGAAATTATTGATTTTGGAATAACTTCTTCATACGATGGAATTTGGACTTGAAACCTTTTCCATTGCGTTTAAAATATTTTAAAACATCTATTTTGATATATGGGTTGATCCAATTTCGTTCCGGAGTCAAAATGGGCTTTTTAGGCCACTTTATCGATTAACGCGTATACAAATCTGATCCATCTATATTTTTTCAACCTTGTCTATAAATACCCGGTTATAAAACCTAGCCTACTTCTATTTCTCATTTATCTGTACGTACATTTCAACTATCTCTCCTCCTCAAGGGCAGACAAACGAATTCTAGATCCAAACACAAATCAAATTCAAATCCAAAGCTAAAATTTCAAACTTCTCAGAAAAATTTGGAAAAAATATATATCGGAGATCTCAATGATACGAACCTACATCTGTTGTTCATTTTTCGAGACAGTAATCGGATTGATCAGAAATCGCAGTCAAAGTTGAATTGGGCGTTTTTGATTTCGATATCAATCGACGAAACTGAAAACTTGGTATTGTAGAGCTCGGTAAGGGGAGTCGTTTGATGGTAGCCGCTTGGCCTATATCGAAGTGTGGTGGCCGAAAGTCACGGTTAGGCGAATGAATGGTGGTGGTCGCGGGAAGTCAGGTGGCCGGAGTTGTGAGTGATCGATGGTCAAGGTTAGGTCGTGGCCGTGCTTAGTGCGTGACATGTTCCTGTAGTTGAGTGCGTATGGGGAAACAGGGACGATGACGTGGCGAAGTCTATGTGGTCTGTTTTTTTTATTTTCTATTATTCTAATTTGGTTTTCAATTCATTCTAATAATCATAACTTTCACATACGAGGTCGAATTCACACGCGGTTTCCTCCGCTAGGTTCGTTTTGGAATTCCGGACATTTTGGCGCTAGTTTCGATGGTTTTGGAGACTGTTCAATTTTTGGGTTTAAATTGGATTTAAATTCAATTTAAATTCAAAAAGGTGAGAGTTTTAACCCACTCACAACTTCTAAAATTTCTTACGTTTGTTAATTTTATTTACGATGTGATTTGAAATTTATTTATAGCTATTTGGCGTATATTTAATCATCATCTCAGTAAAATTGCATTTATTTGAATTGATTTTGTTATTAAATTTATTACTGCATAAAACTGCCAGTTAGATAGATTGTTTAATTTATTATTGAATATAAACTGTTAGTAATTACCTGTATTCATTATATGCTATATATTGATGTTATTATTTAAATTGGATGATGACTGTGATAAATGGTTGATGATTGATATTGGGTGAATGGAAGGTATATTGTATATTGTTATAAACTGCAAGTTATTATGCATTTAATTGCATTTTGGATTGCGGTTTGAAATGATATATAACCATATTTTATTTTTAAATTACGGATTGAAATGATAAATATTCGTATCACTTGACCATAGGATAGAAAATTATATACAGGCACCGCGGTCTATATATAAAAATATTTTGAAGTGATTTTCTATGGTTTGGAAAGAAATATACGGTTTAATAAATATTAATTTTTGATATGATATAAATATTAATTATATATATATAGTTAAATTATTGAATTTAAGCTATGTATAAGTTTGTTTAATAAAAATAAATTTAATAATGGAATTTGTTTGTTTTATATCATATGGTTAAGTACCTGTTTAAGATATGGTATATATAGAGTTTTAATGACTTAAATAAAAATTAAGTTGAAAAATAAATATAAAATTTGTTTGAATTGAATTATTTAAGAATTATACTCAAAAAATTTGATTTTAAATTTAAAATAAATTGAGATTTTAAAGGGTATGATTCTTGTAACTTGATTTGGTTTAGAGTGATTTAAATGAATATATCAAGTTAATAAAATTGAAAGAATATCCAGTTGTTTGAAGTTAAGGGTTTTACTTAAATGACATTGGGTTTATTAAGTAAATATTTAAAATCTAAATAATAGTAATTGAAATTGATATGTATGGAATTATCGAAGAATTAGTTTTGAAATGGTGGAATATTTAAAGCTTTGAAATATATGGAAATTTGAATTGGTTTATTTGGAGGTTTCACATCAGAATTTGGAATTTATTTGTGAAATTAAAGAAGCTATTTTACTATATAAAGTTTTTTAACATTTAAACCAATTAAGTATTTAAAGTTATGTTTCAAAGCTATGGGTTTCAAGGAATATAGAGTTGAAGTGCTATGATTTCTGGAAAAAGGATATATTTTGAAATTAAAATGATATCATACTGATTTAGGTTTTAAAAAAGAAATGATATCGTATTTATATGGTTTTGAAATGGATACTATATTCTAGTTTTGAAGTATAAATTATTTTGAAATGACCGCGGTGTTATAATAACGTTTGGTTGTAAAAGAGACCGGGATCAGAAGTTGTCATACTCTATGCCAACTCCGAAAACCACTTTAACAACCGTGTAAGCGGTGGAGATTCCAGAATAAAGTAGGATGGTGGCGGCGTTTCCTTTGAGGAAAATACGTGGACCCGACTCCCGTGGGTTGGCATAAGGCGGCTAAAACAGGAGCGACTGACGGGTTAAGAAGGTATCCCATTTTATCGGACACATCCCTTCGATATTCTACTCTGACTTTGGATTTTCGGTGGCCACTTTTGATTTCTTTGATTTGGGGTGTGGCTCGAGGTGGGCGGTAGTTGCGACTATGCGTTACTACCGACCCGGAAGCGTAATTTGTATATCTACCCTGGCATTGCCTAGCTGTGCTGTGTCACCTACCCTAGCGCGCCTTATACAATTTTGTTTTGTACCATACCTATGAAGTGCCCTCTGACGACGCCCAGTACAGGGAAGATTACGGTACTGTATAGACTATGGGAATATAAAAGTGTGTTAAGGGCTATATGGGTAACCCCTTAACGCTATTTTCATTATCTTATACTTTACTTTAGACATTATTATAATGGCGTACATTACTTCATAGTAAATAGTTTAACGGATCCTTAGGAGATGTGAATCCTGAGCATCTCTTAAGTTACTACACTCATATTTATTTCTGTTGATTTAACTCACATAAGATATTTTAGTTTTGACTCGAGTGTTTTGTCTTTTCAATTCGCTTGGGTCATTCCGAGAATTTCAGGAATCGAAGACTTTATTTCTGGAGGACGAAGACGAAGATTTCATTATTATTTTTATTATATATATTATATTGTTCCACTACACACTGTATTCCGCTGCATTGATTATTATTCACTAGTATGTGCAACTCTGACATGTATTGTATAAATGTAATCAAATGTTTATAAAACAGCTTCATGAACTGTATATTTGATTATTATATTTTATCGTTCCGCTGCAAGATTCTATTTTGTTTTTTTCCTTTCCTTACTTTTTCTTATTTACCCCATAACAATCCTCCATTTTATATGGTTTAAGTCTGACGAGTGTGGTTTATCATCGATTTAAAGCGTGCGAAAAGACGGGTCGTTACAGGAAACGCTGGATTGGCTGACATTATTAGGCGAACTACTCGCGGAGGTCTGACAAATAGGGATTCAAAGGGAGTCAACAAAAGTCCGTTTACTCGAAACATCAGGACAGCTCGAAATCCACCCAATTTCAAACTGCCTACTCTGGAAGTATACAATAGGAAGACGGATCCCACTGACCACTTGATGTGGTACACAAGGTATATGGAAGTGTTGGGGGCAACGGAAGAGGTTATGGCCCGATGTTCCCCTTGTACTTGACCGATATAGCTACTTTGTGGTTTAGACAGCTGGATGATGGATCCATTGCAACATGGACAGAACTGGTGGGCAAGTTCTTCGGTCAGTTTCGAGTTCACATAAAAGGCCAAAGAACGTGATGACGCTGACGTTAGTTAAATAGGGGCGGATGAATCGCTAAGGACATTCTTGACTCGGTTTAATGGAGCAGTTGCTTCGGTGGATCGGTCGGATCCATCAATGGTTCTGATGGCTGCGGTATCAGGATTAAGAGATAATTCGGATTTCAAAGCATAGTTGATATGGGACCCACCATTCGATCTCGGGGATTTCTTTCATGAATCTGAGAGATTTCTTTGACAAGAGGATGCTTGTTTGGATATGAGGTCAAAGGAGGTGAATATGGTTAAGGATGGAGGACTACCAGACGAAAGCTCGGGTAAAGACAAGGATAAAGGGAAAAGGAAGCATTGGGAGAACCAAAATTCTCCACTTACACAGGATTGAATGCAACACCAGAACGGATATTCTTGGATACTCGGGATCGCCTTCCGTATCGAAGGCCGACAAAGAGGGAGCCCTCAGAACACGAAAGGGCATCTGGAAGGCACTGTCTTTTTCATGACCTGGACGGCCATGATACTAACTGCTGCGGGCATCTAAAGGATATAATCGAGGAACATGTAAGGAATGGTCAGTTGCGGTAATATGTCAGAACTCGGAATGCGGCAGTGGAATAGGAGCATCCACCGCCAACCTTGAATGACGAAGGCATGAGGCATAGGAAAGGTGGCCGGCTAGTCATCAACTAATCGTGATGGTTTGGAATAAGCAACAAACTCCGGGAAAACAGCTAAATCACTTACTCATGTACGAGGTCGAAGATAACCCTTAGGCATGCTCTGAGATGATGGTCACCGAGATGCTCCAGTTTGTGAAATTTTCTTTTTTCCTTTTGATTTGGACATTTTCTTTTTCCGCTTTGGTTTTGGAGTTTGGATTGAACTCCTGTTTTTGTTGGTTTTTGTTTAGATTTCGATTTGGATGTCTGACTTTTTGGTTTGGATTTTGATTTGGACTTTTGATATGAATTTCTGGTTTTCTGGTTGGATTTGGATTTCAGATTGGATTTTGATTGGATTTTCTATGTATTTTGGCTAAAAAGTCATCGAGCATGGACTATGCTCAGCAAGGGTCCGGAGAGATCAGAATTCGGCCTAGGACTTAGGCCTCTTATTGTCTACTATATTGGTCATCGAGTATGGACTATGCTCGGCAAGGGTCCGGAGCGACCATGATTCGGCTTAGGACTTAAGCCATGACATTATTCTGCGTTCAGGGACACTGAACCAGGAACATCATGAGATTACTTAACATAGGTCGTCAAGTGTGGATTGCGCTTGCAAGAACCCGGAGAGGTTACATATTTGGATATCGGCTATGAACAGCTAAGGATTTAGGCATGGACCCGGAACGGTCCCGGATTTGGACATCGACCCGGAGAGGTCATGGACGAGGTTATTGGTTATGGATGGGTTAGAATTCGGTTGTTGAGTTCAGATGGATATGGATTTGGCTACTAGATTCGAAACTGGATATCGAATTAGAATAGTCGTAGGTTCGGATAAGGATACGACAATGGCACTTGGATAAAATGGATTGGATTATGAATCAGAAAGTATGGATGTGGATAACATACATACTTCGGATATTGGACTTGAGGCTATTCAAAACACACCTTCCATTAGCAAGGCATGTTTTGGGAGGCAAATGTTAACCCGCCTTTTGGCAAGGCCATAGAGAGGCGGATTTAACTAAATCGATTTCTCATTTATCGAGGCTGGAATATGATGGATTCGGTTAAAAGGATGAAATTCACTTAGATATGTCATTCGGTCGAGAAGTGGAGAAGTTGCATGTATAGGTCTGGATGCTCTGGGTCGCTCGACATTGAGGTGAGAGTAGGGTGACTCAGCATTGGTGGGATGTTCGGTGTTCGTCGACGGAAATTCTATCGGTTTAGAGAACCGTCGAACGAATTTATAATAAAATTTACACCGCAAGCGCACGGCGTACGAATGTAGCACGTGGCGAATACGGGTCGATCCGCAGGAAATTGATGATTTTAAAAATCTATTCAATCAAATTAAACCAAGGTTGAAGAGAATGTTAAACTAGAAAAGAAGAAAAACAAGCAAAAGAAAATTGATAAAAAATATGAGTGTTAAGATAATTTAGAGGCAATTTCCACTCTCTAGATCACATAAATCAAAAAAATGAAGTTATGATCTCTCTTTTCTTGTCATTGGTGAATTAGTTGATGTGCTTATCATAAGTATGGTATATTTGTGCTATCAATTAGCTCAATATAAACCATCAAACTATAACACAACCACCAATACACTTTTAAATCTCATAAAATATGACAACAAAGTTGAAAGCAAAATCTATTTTAAGCATGACCTATTAACTATTAATTAGAAATATAAGCCATCAAATTTTAATTTCAACAATCACTTCTTTGCCATAATCATATGTAGATGAAGAGGAAATTTGTGTTTTGTTTGTTTAAGCATAGCCTATTTGTTATGAACAACATAGACTATCATATTCAAAGCTAAACAACATCATTAAACCTCTAGGTGTCCCCAGTGGGACGAGTGTTGTCTCGTGAGGGTTTTTAGCGGATACTACCCACAAAATCCAAATGCAGGATGAAAATATTTACAAAATTCCAGATTTATTTACAAAGAGATGAATGCAAGTTTTTGAAAATATTCACAAATGAAGGATTTATTTTTAAATGGACACGAATAAGTTAAATATAGGTTTTGGCTATGATCTTGAAAATTTATGTTACTTACTCATCAAAATTTCCAACAAAAATCTGTTGAGTCACAGACTCAATGAAGTTTTTTGATTTCTGACAAAGAAATAAAGGCGATCGACAAAACGAAGACATCATGGCTATAAAGAGGCACAAAAGAGCTACATATGGTACTCTAGATTATAGTTTGATTATTTGATATTGTAATAGTGATAAACTTGTTAAAATCTATCCTCAAATAATCATGCATTTCAAGGAAATCAATATATATACGACTGAATTGCAGTTGCACATTTAGTGTGCAACTTTACAAGGACCGGTCGACCGGTCATAAAATAGGCGGTCGACCGTTCCTGTATAATTTGCACACTGAACGTGCACACATGCACATAACGACTATATATTTGAATTCATGTCTACTGGTCATTTTTTGACCTGTCGACCGTTTTTAAACAGAGAGCAATTTTTCCAAAAGACACTTCTTTCTCCAAAGGTTGCATCTCTTACCTTTCATCAAAGATCATATCTCTTAATGGCAACTGCTCACAAAGAGTTACAACCATTCTTTTCTATATAAACTCATCTAAATCATTGATTTAAAAACATGATTATATATGCTTTTTACTCTAATCTCTGATCTTATTTTCTACATACTCCTGCATTCTAAAAGCTCTCAATTATTTTAATTGCTTATTGAATCATTGAAACTATTTCATATCTTTTGATTCAATAAGTAATATACTTTCCTTAATCTTCACAAAACATCATTCGCATATTTTGAGGATAAGATTATAGGAAATTTGTACTACAAGTGACAAAACTGTGTTAACAAGAACACATACCGTCAACAAACAATTATATTCATCGTTGTTGAAGTCCTCTGTGTTGTAAGAGGCAAGTGTTTTGAAGTCCTCGGTGTTGTAAGAGGCAAGTGTTGAAGTCCTCAGTGTATTAGAGGCGTGAAATCCCATTCGTTTGCTCGGGTATTGTAAACCTGTTCCTTCGGGTGAAGCGAGGTAGTTAATAGTGAAAATCCAGATAGAAGTCTGGGACTGGACGTAGGACGGTGCTCCGAACCAGTATAAAAATCTCTGGTGTGATTTTTCTATTTTTATTTACTTTGCTACTATCATCTATTTTCTGCATTTATATTATAGTCCATATTACACGATCCGTGTGTACTATACTAGCACGTGCACGATCACACACTTTTCATTTAGTATCAGAGCAAGGTTATCACATAACCGTAACACAGTTATTTGATATATTCTTGCAATATGGCAAATAACGCAAGTACTAGCACTCAGAACACCACGTACATGGAAGGTCAATCGACACAAAGACCTCCATTTTTCAAATGGTCTTAACTATAGTTATTGGGCAACACGTATGTCATTCTTTATGCAATCAAATAGCTATGATGCTTGGAATGCCACTCAAAGAGAAATAGTGAATCCAACAACTGATTATTCAGAATGGACTGCGGCTGAGAAAACGGCAGCAGCCGTAAATGCAAGAGCAATAAATATGTTGTTCTGTGCATTAGACCAAAATGAATATAACCATGTTAGTATCTGCACTACTGCATATCAAATTTGGCAAACGCTAAAAACTACTCATGAAGGTACTAACAAGGTTAAACAAGCCAAAATAGCCATGCTGAAAAGTCAATTTCAAAATTTCAAAATGAAACCAAATGAGACAATCAATGATATGTATTCACGGTTTCAAACTATCCCCCATGCACTTATTGGCTTAGGACAAAAATGTTCTGATTTTGATGTTGTTTCAACTATCCTACATTCTCTGACTAGTGAATAGGAAGGAAAAGTATTAGAAATTGAGGAAGCTAATGACCTTTCCGTCATGAAGCCAGATGAATTGATAGGAAATTTAATGTCCTATGAAGCGAATTTGCAGGATAGAAAAGAACAGAAAGAAGAAAAGAAAAATGTAGCATTTCATGTTGAGAAAGATGAAAATGAATCAGATTCTGAAGACGAAGATTTGGCATTCATTGCGAAAGGATTCAAAAAATTCCTAAAATATCGAAAAGCCAGTCGTTACAATAAAAGGAAACCTGGATCAAATAAACCATCTTCATCTGCTATAGAATGTTTCAACTGCCACAAAAAGGGACACATGCAGAAGGATTGTCCAGAACAAAAGAAGAAGTCAGAAAATGACAAATTCAAACATAAGAAGGACAAATCAAAGAAACGAGCCTTCTCAGTAACAAGGGATGATTCAGAGTCATCTTCATCAGAAAGTGAAAGTGATTCGGAGAATGAACAAGCTAATGTTTGTTTTATGGCAACAGAAGATGAGGTACAAATTCCTACATTTGATGAATTACTTGATATTAATGCTGAATTGATAATCAAATATAAAGACATAAAACGTCAATTAAAAGTAGTCAAAGCAGATTTAAGTAGAGCAGAGTTTGAACAAGATATGTTAAAAGATGAGAAGAAAATATTAGAAGAGGAACTTGAAAAAATTCAAGAATCATCATCTAATGTTGACTCTTAACTATCTCATTTGAGTCAAGAAATAGAAGCTCAAAAAGAGAAAAATAATGCTCTCACTACTGAAAATCATGAGCTTAAGGCAAAAGTCAAAATTCTTGATCTAGAAAAAGCTAGTTTACAAACAAAGTTTGATGACATTACTCAAAATGTTTCTAACTTTAACAAAGGTCGAGAAAATTTGACAAAAATCATTGGAAACTCACAATCTGCATCAAATAAACAAGGTCTGGGATATAAGAAACAAGAAATCAAGGGTAATAAAAGAAAGAAGAGAGTACAAAAGATTGAAGTTAAGAAAAATCTTAGTTTATTATGTTCCAAATCAAAGCCAGTTGTGAAATTCCAAAAGAAAAATACAAAGACTATCAAAATATGGGTTCCTAAAACAAATAACAATTTGATTAGGAACAAATACATTCAGCAATTCATGAATACTGTGCATCTTAATAATAATTATATATATAAAGGGGATACCGGACCCATATGGGTTTGGACTCCTAAGACCTAACTCTTAGGACCCTATAAAAAGTGGGTACCATGGACTTAATTCTATTTTTTGCAGGTCTCACTTAAGAAAAGAGGAAAGTGGATATTGGACAGTGGTTGCTCGAAGCACATGACGGGAGACAAGAGCTTATTAACAAATATTACATACTCAGATGGTGGCTCTGTCACTTTTGGAGACAATTCAAAAGGCTATATCACCGGCAAAGGCGATGTGAGCAATTGCGGTACATCTAACTTACCTCTTATTACAAATGTCATGCTAGTTAAAAATTTAAAACACAATTTACTTCGTATTAGTAAGTTATGTGACAAAGGTTTTACAATCTCCTTTTCGAATAATAAGTGTAGTATCTTAGATAAAGACCACAATTTAGTTTTCGAAGGTTATAGAGACAGAAATATATATTCTGAATATGAATATTAATCATAATTCAGATATGTGTCTTATGGCTAATGATAATGATCCATGGCTATGGCACAAACGCTTCTGACATATAAACTTCAGAACTATTAATAAGCTAGCCAAAAACAATCTAGTTAGAGTTCTACCCAAGATTAGTTATAAAAACGATAATTTTTGCGATGCCTGTCAGATAGGAAAATTGACTAGATCATCATTCAAGTCAAAAAGGGTCATATCAACATTACAACCACTTGAATTACTACATATGGATTTATTCGGACCAACACAGGTTCAGTCAATAAACCATAATAGATATGTATTTGTAATAGTTGATGACTATTCTCGTTATACATGGTCTATTTTTCTGAAAAACAAGAGTGACACTTTTGACCATTTCAAATCTTTCGTCAAAAGAATTCAAAAATCAAAAGGGCTAAAAGTTAAAAACATAAGAAGTGATCATGGTGGTGAATTTGAAAATAACAAATTCGAACATTTTTGTACAAAAAAAGGTATTAACCATAATTTTTCGTTTCCTAGAACTCCACAACAAAACGGAGTTGTAGAACGGAAAAATCGAACATTACAAGAATGTGCAAGAACGTTATTAAATGGATCCACTTTACCAAAACATTTCTGGGCAGAAGCCGTCGCTACTGCGTGTTATGTTTTAAATCGTGTGTCTATTCGACCACGCACCAAAAACACGTCTTATGAATTATTTAACGAAAGGAAGCCAAATATATCTTACTTCAAAGTATTTGGTTCAAAATGTTTTATTTTAAATACAAAAGACCATCTCGGAAAGTTTGATCCGAAAGCTGATGAAGGTATATTTGTCGGTTTTTCGGAAAGAAGCAAAGCGTATCGTATTTTCAATAAACGAACCTAAACTATCGAAGAATCTCTTCATGTTTCTTTCGATGAATTCTTTAAACCTTCTTAATCAAAACCAGATAATGTCGAAACTATATTTACTGACACTCCTCTCATCACAAATTATGACTCTGACTCTGAAAACTTATTGACAATATTTCCCAACAACAACCAGTTTGTGAGATACGTTCCCCTCCAATATTATTGAGACACCATCCGGTTCAAAATGTAATTGGCGAGGTTAAATCACAAGTAAGAACTAGGAATCAATTACATCAAATGGGTCATGTTGCGTTTCTATCAAATATCGAACCTAAGAATCCAAAAGAAGCTGCTACAGACGATTACTGGATCATTGCCATGCAGGAAGAACTAAATCAGTTCGAGCGCAATGACGTTTGGGAACTTGTTCCAAGGCCAACTGATCAGTCAGTTATTGGTATTAAATGGGTTTATAAAAATAAGGCCGACGAACAAGGAAATATCACCAAAAACAAAGCAAGATTAGTAGCACAAGTATATAATCAGGAAGAAGGTATCGATTATGAAGAAACTTTTGCACCAGTTGCTCGACTAGAAGCTATTAGAATTCTATTATCTTTTGCTTGTCACCATAATTTCAAACTTTATCAGATGGATGTCAAAAGTGGTTTTCTCAATGGATTTACCAAAGAGAATGTCTATGTCGAACAACCTCCCTTGTTCGTACATGAAAAATATCCTGACCATGTATTCAAACTTAAGAAATCTCTGTATGGCTTAAAACAGGCACCTCGTGCTTGGTATGAACGACTACGTAGCTATCTCATTAACTCAGGATTTCAAATAGGCAAAGTCGATCAAACTTTGTTTATTAAACATTCTCAAAAAGATATTTTAGTTATCCAGATATATGTAGACGACATAATCTTTGGTTTAACAGACGATAAGCTCTGCAAAGAATTTGCAAGTATTATGACCAAAGAGTTCGAAATGTCTCATATGGGAGAACTATCATATTTTCTTGGACTTCAAATCAAGCAACTTCTGAATCGTATCTTTATCAATCAAGAAAAATATTGCAGAAATCTTATCAAACGCTTCGGATTAGAAAATACATCTGGTAAACCAACTCCTATAAGTACAACTACACATCTTGAAAAAGATGAAAATGGTAAGAGTGTTGACCAGAAATTATATCGAAGCATGATTGGTTCTCTTCTTTATCTTACAGCTAGTCATCCAGATATAATGATGAGTGTTTGTCTATGTGCACGCTTTCGAGCAGATCCAAAAGAATCACATCTACGAGCAGTGAAACGTATAATTCGTTATCTTAATAATACCAAAGATTTCGGTCTTTTTTATCCAAAAGAATGTCCATTTGAATTAGTATCATACAGTGATGCTGATTTTGGCGGATCACGAACGGATAGAAAAAGTACAAGTGGTACGTGCCATTTTATTGAAAAATCACCTGTCTCTTGGTTTAGTAAGAAACAGAATTGTGTTTCACTATCAACATGTGAAGCCGAATATATATCAGCGGCTCTCAATTGTACTCAAGTGCTATACATGCAACAAACTCTTCAAGATTTTGATATTCATTTATCAAATTCAATTATATACTGTGATAACACAAGTGCTATAAATCTCTCTAAAAATCCGGTGAATCATTCTAGAACCAAACACATTGATATCCGTCATCATTTCCTGCGAGATAATATTGAAAAAGGAAATATATGTCTTGAATATGTCCAAACTGACAATCAATTAGCAGACATCTTTACTAAGCCTCTGCTCGAATCTAGCTTTATTAGATTACGAAGGGAGCTTGGTTTAATCTCAAGCAATGATCTCAACTAATAAATACTAACGATCATCCTTTCTTTTAAATGACAGTCTTTTCCTTTCCTATTTTATAACTTCAGTTTTAAATACTAACGAAAGGAGACCTATTTTTAGAGTTAACATAAGCCTCTGCTTGTTTTCATGGTCAAAATTTTCTATTCATTCACATCCATAGGTTTATACATAAGAAACTTGTATATGAGCTTGTCAAAATTTCTTATTTTATTCATCGTTTCTTATCTGACCATAAGATTCTATACAAAATTCTCTATGGCTCACATTTGTGATAAATGTGCTCAAGAATCACACATTTCCATTACGAGTTCTGAGTCGGAGGAATATTATTCTCCCAAAGCACCAAAACAAAAACCAAGTTATCATCATCAATGCTCTTGTATTCCTGGTAATACACCAACCTCAAAACGAGTGAAGAGGACGCTGTTTTGTTCTCCTCGTACCAAAGCACAGATCGACGAGATTCACCACTATCAGAAACATCAAATGGATCTTCAGAGATAGCTCCATTATGGGCAAAGCCAACTTTATCATGAGCAACAACAGACATCGGCACGATTATCCGTTTTAGAGAAGGTGGCATCATTCTTCTGTAGTTCCAACAAGCATGACGTGCATGAACCAATGCCGTCTAGGCCATCAACATCTAAAAGTCCTAACTCTTGGATCGGAATTTTGATATGAATGAAGGTGCTCATAAAAACTGGAGTCCATGGGCAAAACGTATTAAAGAAAACAAAGATAATTCTAGTGACGAACCTTCCACTTCTCATTAGATCTATATATACTCATTGTATTCTTTTTTTTCTTTCCATCACTCATGTAATAATACTTGTATTCTACAATAAGACTGAAAATGTAGCACGATATATTCAAAAAATTGCATAAAAGGGTATTATTAGGCATACTGTCAAACCGGTCGACCCCCCATATTTAAACCGGTCGACTGTTTGCTCTCTGGTTGAAAACGGTCGACCGGCCATAATCCATAGGTCGACCGGTTGATGTATTTCCAGTTTTTTATATACATCCTATGCGTTATTTTCTTTCTGTCCTCCTTCTCATTTGACTCAACCGGTTATTTTTTCCCAAACTCCAAAAACCCTAGTTTCTCAATTTCTATTTCCAAATCTCCAAATCTTCTAACAATGGCTCCTCTGCAAAAGAAACCCAAGAAAGCATCATCCTCCGAAACTTCATCTCTTAATTTCTCCGCTAAGAAATGGCTCGAAAGTCCGGTAGCTATAACAAGATGGAATCAAATGACTAACTACAAGTTCCATCCGGGCTCTTTCATCAAGTTTGATGATTTCACGTCTTATGGAATTCGTAGGTTAGCCAATAACTCCAACATTTCTCCATTGATAGATTTTTCAGAAAACAATGTGGAAATAAATCATTTGATGATAAAATTGTTCTATGCCAACATGAACCTCGACGAGTATCAACCTGATAATCCGAATGGAGTCATTTGGTCTGTCGCCTGTGGCAAACAAATTTTTATTACTCGTGATAGGATTGCCTCTATACTTGGTATACCAAATCGAGGTGATGAGTTTTCATCTACTTTCTGTGAAGTCTTCACTCGCGATAGCATCAGTCATCAGTTCATAGAGGACAATAGTGATGGCACAAAGTCTATTGGACTTCGACCCACCGCCAGACTACTACATCGCGTCTTGATGCACTCTCTGTTTCCTAGACTTGGAAATTATGATGCGGTATATAAAGAAAACTTTAAGGCTATCTATGCTATTTATGGGGAAATCCCAATCAATTGGGTTTATATGCTTTTTGACGAAATTCTCAAGGTAAATAACTCTACGCGACCTCATTTCTTCTACAATGAATATATCATGCGTCTTTTGTTAGCTTGTGGGGTAAAGCCTCCTGACTCTGCCACCTCGAAACCAAAATGTATTGATTCCATAACCATCAAACGCATGAAGCTTCCTCCACCTTATCTTGAGATTATGCCTTTTGAAGAATGGCAACAAAGAGGTCCAAGAAAACAAAAAGCAACTTCCTCTCGACCTCGTTCCGATGAAGTGAAACTGTTAAAATCAAAATCATCCACAAAAGAACCACGTGAAACTATTGCGCGTAACCAATTCTTGCTTGAATCATCTCTCAAGCGCATGGACTCAAAAATTGATAAACGCTTCAATAAGGTCAAGTCATTCTTTGGTATGCTATGGGATGCTATATCATGTACCACATCCACCTCTGTTCAAGCACAAGACCCAGGAAAACGTCCTGCTCCTCCTGTTTTCAATTGGACATCATCTGAGGAGTCTACTGGTATGAGTGGACATAGACATGGAGAATCATCTAGAGGGAACAATGATGATGAAGAAGAAGAAGATGATGATGATGACGATGATGATGGTGATGAAGAGGAGATAGGATCTGCCTCATCTTAGATTCTATTGTCTTTTATGATTTAGTACTCTAAAAACATCAATTGACACTTGTACTAAATAGTGTCGTTATTTTTATTTTTATTTTTATTTTTCATTTGACATTATGGTCTGTATTATACTCTGCTATGTTTTGGATGTGTTAAATTTTATTTTGCTATGCATATTATGGTAATTACACTCCTTTATTATTCTAGTATCTGTTACTCCTTTTTGTCGATGACAAAGGGGAGAAAAGGCTAACAATTGTTTGCAGGAATATACATATATAAAGAATTCAAACAAACCTTCAAAGGGAGATCACATACTCAGGGGGAGATTCAGATTTTCGGATGTATATTGTCATCAATTAAAAAGGGGGAGAATGTTGAGTCACAGAATCTATGAAGCTTTTTGATTTCTGACAAAGAAATAAAGGCGATCGACAAAACGAAGACACCATGGCTATAAAGAGGCACAAAAGAGCTACATATGGTACTCTAGATTATAGTTTGATTATTTGATATTGTAATAGTGATAAACTTGTTAAAATCTATCCTCAAATAATCATGCATTTCAAGGAAATCAATATATATACGACTGAATTGCAGTTGCACATTTAGTGTGCAACTTTACAAGGACCGGTCGATCGGTCATAAAATAGGCGGTCGACCGTTCCTGTATAATTTGCACACTGAACGTGCACACATGCACATAACGACTATATATTTGAATTCATGTCTACTGGTCATTTTTTGACCTGTCGACCGTTTTTAAACAGAGAGCAATTTTTCCAAAAGACACTTCTTTCTCCAAAGGTTGCATCTCTTACCTTTCATCAAAGATCATATCTCTTAATGGCAACTGCTCACAAAGAGTTACAACCATTCTTCTCTATATAAACTCATCTAAATCATTGATTTAAAAACATGATTATATATGCTTTTTACTCTAATCTTTGATCTTACTTTCTACATACTCCTGCATTCTAAAAGCTCTCAATTATTTTAATTGCTTATTGAATCATTGAAACTATTTCATATCTTTTGATTCAATAAGTAATATACTTTCCTTAATCTTCACAAAACATCATTCGCATATTTTGAGGATAAGATTATAGGAAATTTGTACTACAAGTGACAAAACTGTGTTAACAAGAACACATACCGTCAACAAACAATTATATTCATCGTTGTTGAAGTCCTCTGTGTTGTAAGAGGCAAGTGTTGAAGTCCTCGGTGTTGTAAGAGGCAATTGTTTAAGTCCTCAGTGTATTAGAGGCGTGAGATCCCGTTCGTTTGCTCGGGTATTGTAAACCTGTTCCTCCGGGTGAAGCGAGGTAGTTAATAGTAAAAATCCAGATAGAAGTCTGGGACTGGACGTAGGACGGTGCTCCGAACCAGTATAAAAATCTCTGGTGTGATTTTTCTATTTTTATTTACTTTGCTACTATCATCTATTTTCTGCATTTATATTATAGTCCATATTACACGATCCATGTGTACTATACTAGCACGTGCACGATCACACACTTTTCAAAATCAAGTTATCATAGCAAATAGATTATAGTTTAACTCGTTATTTCGGTTGATAACAAAGTGTGATTATGAAAAGGATCCTTAGTTGATTATCAAAATTTATCAAAGTGGTATTTTCATTTCTTTTCAATAACAAATCAAATCAACTAAGTAAAAATAGTGCTAGGATTTCAATTGTTTGCTCTCTCATTATTTGCAAGAAAAATTACACACCTAGCTTAGGTAAACTAAGGCCAGATATACCACCCATGCACTGCCTTTTGGGCTTATGTGAGGGGAGTACAGAGCATGGCGAGTGCACACACTTTCGTGCATACACCTATCGACCGTAGGTGGTTTTTATTAAGTCTGTTTTTTTACATGTGTTCCATACATGCATAACCATGAGGACTTTTAAATGAGTATGAAAGCACATAATCAAAGATTCCAAGTAATTCACCCATGCATAACCGTGAGGACTTTTAAGTGAGAGTGAATACTTGGATGTTATTAATTTTTTTATGTTTTTTTAAGAGAGAGAGAGAGTTTTGCAAAATCATCTTAGCACCATTTAACTTAGAAGACAAAAAAATGTTATATCCTTTACTTTAAATCAACCACTTTTTAAAACAAAGATTTTCAATTAGGATCTACTTCATAATTAACACATATGAATCTTTCTATATACTAGTTAAACCATTATTATTTGTAATCAAACTTCATTTTTATTTTTGTTAAGACAAATAAATTTTCAAAGATTTCACTTTAATAAACCAAAACCATATATTTATCCTATAATGTTTCTTTAAAAATAAATCAAAAGAAAATATGTTTTTGGGATTTTTATTAAAAAAAATTGAGTTTTTTTTAAAAGAAAAAGCAAAAATAAACCATGAAAAAAATAAAATAAAAAATGAAGACGAGTCTCCCCCACACTTGATTTTGACTGTGTCCCCACAGTCAACCCAAGTGGAAGGAAAAAATAAAAACATAATCTTTATTTAAATGAAAATGAAAAGATGATTATTTACAAGACATCGAAAAGTATGCCGTTAAAGGGTAAATGAACCGGTCTTCCAAAAACCGATTCATTTGTCTCGTCAAGTATGCGAGACATAGCTTAAGCTCGAAAAACCAAATTGTAAAAGATTTCGAAGTTGATTGTCGATTAGGAAAAATGAATTTTGTTTTATTAAAAATTGAATGAGTTGTTTTGTTTTCATTGATTTTTGGGGTTGATAAAACAATTGATT
Organism: Allium cepa; assembly: GCA_030765085.1. Classification (NCBI taxonomy): domain Eukaryota; kingdom Viridiplantae; phylum Streptophyta; class Magnoliopsida; order Asparagales; family Amaryllidaceae; genus Allium; species Allium cepa. The sequence continues at coordinate 690,430,233 of CM060942.1, read as the reverse complement.
GAAATTCACATTTATTTTCACCAAATTGAAATTCTAGTTTATCATTGAAAATTTCTTCCAAATTATCGATTTCAAAGTCAAAATGGTGATCGAAATCTTCCCCATCAAAATTTAATGACTCATTTTCATAAATTCCATAAAACTCGTGTTCGTTAAATTCATCTTCCTTTGTTGAATTATCAACAACTTCATCGCATATATCCATTTCAAAGTCCAAAGTTGTTGTATTTAAATTTTCAGAAAAAGGAAGATCGAAATTTAAATCGAGTTTCTCACCCTCAAAAGAATTGAAATCCAACTCAATTACCGTGTTTTCAACAACTTCTTGTTATTTTCAGTTTCAAAAGTTGTTGTTTGAAAATCATCAATTGTGGTAAAAGATGGATTATCACTTGACTCATCACACGTTGGAATTTGATTTTGTTTATCACGTTGTTTCATATATGTTTCAAACAATGAGTTCGTGTGATCATCGTAAATTTCATTCATTTGCTCAACAAAATCCAATTTATAGTTATTAACATGAGAATTTTCGGTTTGGATTTGTTGAGAACAAAAAATTTCACTCGTATCGTAGTCAAGATTATTCCCATTCCCAAATTCGTTTGAAAAGTTGTTCCCATTTTCATGTTGAGTTTGAAATTCATTTTGGAGTTCGAAATTGAATTGGCATGGGTTATAATCATACTCTTTTAAATTTTGAATTGATTTCAAATTTTGAAATCCTTGACTCGAGTTATTACACAAGTATGAATTACACAATTCATTTATACTTTGATTTTGTTATGTAGAGAGTTCAAGTAAAGATGAAATGCTTTTTTTGAGATTCGAGGGTTGCTCATTGTTTTGAATACTTTGTTGTTCGAAATTCGATTTATTTGTACAATAGTTGTTGTTAAAATATCCATACGAATTTGGAGTGAAATCATATGGATTATATTGATTTTCACAACTATTGTAAAATTCAAGTGAGTAAGTAAAAGGAAACTCGGACATTTTCAAGAGTTTTTTTTGTTTTTTTATAAAGGAAAAATATTTACAAACAGAATTTATTTTTCAAAAGGGAAATTGATTTTTGTTTAGTTTTTGATTTTTCTAATTTTTTTGTTTTTTGAAAAGATTTTATATTTTTTTTTGGATTTTTGATACTCTAAAAAAGATTATGTAATATTTGTTTTTGGAATTTTGATTTTAAAAAAAATTCAAAGGAAAAGGAAAAAAAACTAAGTTAAGAAATATTTACAATTTTTTTTAGTTTTGGATTTTGAATTTTTTTTTAAATATGCATGAACTAATGCAAGTAAATCAATGCACGGGTCTAATTACAAATTATTTATCCTAAGTTAACCCAAAATTGTATAATTACAAATTGTCTTAGATAAACAAGATAGTTCTCAGCCAGGTAACAGGCAGGATTTATCGGTGCACCACGAATCACCGTAGCAATGCAACCGAAGGTTTGAGTACCTTCAGAGGAACAACCACTATAATATATACGAATCATCGTAATATCTATAAATGGTTTTTACTCTCCCGTAGCCTAGACACCAAGAAATTAAATTGTTCAAATAAGACAAATTGTTAATATACAATTAAGTGTTATCGATGTCTAACTGTTATTATTAATCAAAATCTAGAATGTAATTCAAAACAGAAATTAAACGTGCATTAACAATGCAACTACGAATGAATTTTTGTTTTTGTTTTGTTCTTTTTTGAGTTTTTTTTAAAAAATGCAAGCAAACAACAATGCAAAGCAAATAAAAACAAGAGATAGAGCAAGCAAGCAGTTTTTTTGGCAAGCACTTCTTTTTGATATTCTGCTTTTGCAACTTTTTCTGCTATGACAACCTGAAATTAAAAACAAGATAAATATATATACAGAATTTTTTTTAAGAAACGAAAACCATTAACCCTCGAACGAAATTAAAACAGCACATTCAACTCAAAACCAATGCTTTAAATAAAACACCTAAAACAAACTTAAAAAAACTAAACTAAACACCAAACAAATGAATTCCCCAAATGCGACTCACCGTTTTTTTTTGAACAACCCCACTTGAAAATCCGGCCCGATAAAATTAATTCCCCAGATCAACCAAATTCACTTCATAGTTAAAAAAAAAACAAATCACGATTTAATTTTCATGAAACACTTCCACTTCACGAATAAACTCCATTTCACAGTTAAAAATTCACTCGAATTCAAGAATACATTCAATTCAAGAAAGTAATTAGCGATTGTAGTGTTTGCTGGCGGGTTTGTTTTCAGGTCGAGGCGGAGCGATTCTCAAGTTTGAATGGAAGCTTTGGTTTGCGAATTGCTAGTAATGAAGTGATTCGAATTGGCGATTGTTTGCACGGAGGTACGTGCGGCTGTAGAGGATTGTTCAATGTCAGGTTGCTCGAGGTGATTTAGTGTTTCGGGTTTGGAGTATTTCGGCTGGTGATGCTTTTGCAAGAGGCGATTTCTGTTGGATGTGGTGGTCGCGAGTTTGGAGGAGCTGCAACGATTTAAAGAGGGCCGAAAGTTTGGTTTGGTTTAGCGTCGAAGTCGAGTTCGAGGTGGTTGCTTCTTGGTTTATGGATGGAAGAGTGGCGACTATTGAAGTTCTGGTGAGTGAACTGTACGGTTTTGATCTTTTTCTCGGTTGTGACTGCATTGAGATGAGGAAGGAATATGCAGGGTGTCAGTTGAAATGTAGTGTGGTCTATGAATGTTTTTGGGTGATTTGAAGGAGTGGGTGTTTGCAGAGTGATGGAGATGAAGCTTGTAATCACTGTTGTGGTCACGGTTGTATGTAGAGAGGATGTTGATCGTTGATGTGCAATATGTTTGCAATGTCTGGGGGTTCAAAGTGGTTGTATGGTGGTCTCAATGATGTAATTGAGTAAAGTCGTCTGGGTGTATGTTAATGCAGTAGCCTGTAGTTTGAAGGAGGAGGAATGGAATGACAGTGAGCAAGTGGTGGTTGCTTGGGTTTGGTTTCGATATTGTATCTGCAGTGGAGTTCAGGTAAATAGTGTCAAGAAGTGTGGGATTAGAAGTATGTATGGTAGGAAGAAGATGACAATATTGGCAGCTGCAATGTGTATCAGGAAAGCATAGAGGATGTTTAGGTTATTGCGATGGCTATTAGGAATGGTGGTTTTGTGGAGATTTTCAAAGACGGTGGATGAAGCAGTTAAAGAGGGGTTTGGACTTTACTGGTGACTGAGTGGCAGAAGTATGGTGGGGGAGGAAGGAAGGTTGTATGGCAGTTTGGAAGTGTTGAAGCTTGCTTGTTGTAGATGAGTAGTGGTAATTGAAGATGAAATGAGAGTGGAGAGGTTGTGTACAGAGACGAAATGGTGATCTGCTGCTGTCGTGTGCCTGTTGTCGTAAGTTGACTGTTTTGGTTTGCAGAGGGAAGGGTAAGTGAAGTTGTTGTTCTGAGATGTAATTGTGGAGTTGAGAAGTGAAGATGGCAGCGGTGTGGAGTATGAAGTTTGATGAGAATGAGGGAGATGGTTTATGGTTTGAGGAAATGCAGTCAGGGCTGTTGATGATAGAAGGGGGATGGCCGAGCACTATTTTGTTTGAAGGCAGCAGCAAGTTGTTGTTTGGGTGATGTAAGTGGAAGGGGATGTGTAGAAATGTTTGGATAGTTGTACAGCAGAAAGTGATGTAGGAGTTTGGAGATGTGCAGAGGAATGGTTGTGGATGGTGAGGAGTTCAGAGGGATGTAGAGGTCGGGGAGGTAAAGGCAGGGTGATATTGTATGAAGGCAAGTTTGATGGAAGCAAGTATGCTGAAGATGGATGGGGTTTGGTGAAGGATAGAGAATGGGGGCAGTGCACACAACAATATGGTATGAAGCACTGTAACAGTAAAATAAAACAATGTAACAGAGATATGTAACAGAAGTTGAAATGCAAAGCAAATACAATGTAGTTAAAAATAGAAATTGAAAATGAAATAAAACTCCTCTTTTTTTTGAAATGATTTGTTTATGTTTTTATATAGAAATGCAAATGCAAAACAAACAAGAAAAACAAACAAATGAAAGCAAAATTCACACAACAATTTTTTTTTAATGCAAGAACAAACTAAACAAACACACAAAATCAAACAAAATAATTCGAAGAATAGAAATTAAAAATCAAAGCAATTTCCCCGGCAACGGCGCCAAAAACTTGTTCGTCGACGGAAATTCTATCGGTTTAGAAAACCGTCGAAAGAATTTATAATAAAATTTATACCGCAAGTGCACGGTGTACGAATGTAGCACGTGGCGAATACGGGTCGATCCGCAGGAAATTGATGATTTTAAAAATCTATTCAATCAAATTAAACCAAGAGTGAAGAGAATGTTAAACTAGAAAAGAAGAAAAACAAGCAAAAGAAAATTGATAAAAATATGAGTGCTAAGACAATTTAGAGGCAATTTCCACTCTCTAGATCACATAAATTAACAAAATGAAGTTATGATCTCTCATTTCTTGTCATTGGTGAATTAGTTGATGTGCTTATCATAAGTATGGTATATTTGTGCTATTAATTAGCCCAATATAAACCATCAAACTATAACACAACCACTAATACACTTTTAAATCTCATAAAATATGACAACAAAGTTGAAAGCAAAATCTATTTTAAGCATGACCTATTAACTATTAATTAGAAATATAAGCCATTAAATTTTAATTTCAACAATCACTTCTTTGCCATAATCATATGTAGACGAAGAGGCAATTTGTATTTTGTTTGTTTAAGCATAGCCTATTTGTTATGAACAACATAGACTATCAAATTCAAAGCTAAACAACATCATTAAACCTCTGGGTGTCCCCAGTGGGACGAGTGTTGTCTCGTGAGGGTTTTCAGTGGATACTACCCATAAAATCCAAATGCAAGATGAAAATATTTACAAAATTCAAGATTTATTTACAAAGAGATGAATGCAAGCTTTTGAAAATATTTACAAATGAAGGATTTATTTTTAAATCGACATGAATAAGTTAAATATAGGTTTTGGCTATGATCTTGAAAATTTATGTTACTTACTCATTAAAATTTCCAACAAAAATTAAGTTATCATAGCAAATAGATTATAGTTTAACTCGTTATTTCGGTTGATAACAAAGTGTGATTATGAAAAGGATCCTTAGTTGATTATCAAAATTTATCAAAGTGGTATTTTCATTTCTTTTCAACAAGAAATCAAATCAACTAAGTAAAAATAGTGCTAGGATTTCAATTGCTTGCTCTCTCATTATTTGCAAGAAAAATTACACACCTGGCTCAGGTAAACCGAGGCCAGATATACCACCCATGCACTGCCTTTCGGGCTTATGTGAGGGGAGTACAGAGCATGGCGAGTGCACACACTTTCGTGCACACACCTATCGACCGTAGGTGGTTTTTATTAAGTCTGTTTTTTTACATGTGTTCCATACATGCATAACCGTGAGGACTTTAAATGAGTATGAAAGCACATAATCAAAGATTCCAAGTAATTCACCCATGCATAATCATGAGGACTTTTAAGTGAGAGTGAATACTTGGATGTTATTAATTTTTTTATGTTTTTTTAAGAGAGAGAGAGTTTTGCAAAATCATCTTAGCACCATTTAACTTAGAAGACAAAAAAATGTTATATCCTTTACTTTAAATCAACCACTTTTTAAAACAAAGATTTTCAATTAAGATATACTTCATAATTAACACATATGAATCTTTCTATATACTAGTTAAACCATTATTATTTGTAATCAAACTTCATTTTTATTTTTGTTAAGACAAATAAACTTTCAAAGATTTCAATTTAATAAACCAAAACCATATATTTATCCTATAATGTTTCTTTAAAAATAAATCAAAAGAAAATATGTTTTTGGGATATTTTTTTAAAAAATTTGAGTTTTTTTTAAAAGAAAAAGAAAAAATAAACCATGAAAATAAAAATAAAAAAAGAAGATGTGTTCGTCGACGGAAATTCTATCGGTTTAGAAAACCGTCGAACGAATTTAGAATTAAAAATAACCGCAAGCGCACGGTGTACGAATGTAGCACGTGGCGAATACGGCTCGATCCGCAGGGAATTGATGATTTTAAAATTCTACTCAATCAAATTAACCAAAGTTGAAAGAGTGATTAACTAAAAAAAGTAGAAAAATGACAAAAGAAAATAGATAAAAATATGAGAGTGTTAAGACAATCTAGAGGCAACTTCCACTCTCTAGATCACATAAATCAACAAAATGAAGTTACGATCTCTCTTTTCTTTGTCATTAGTTAGCTTAATTGATGTACTTATCATAAGTATGGCCTATTTGTGCTATTAATTAGTTCAACATAAGCCATCAAACTATAGCACACCCCTTAAACCATTTACTAACTTACATGAAAAATGGTAACAAAGTTGAAAGCAAAATCTATTTTAAGTATGGCCTATTAATTATTAATTAGAAATATAGACCATCAAATTTTAATCTCAACATTCACTTCATTGCCATCATCATATGTAAATGAAGAGGTAATTTGTGTTAGTGATTGTTTAAGTATAGCCTATTTGGTGTCAACAATATAGGCTATCAAATTCAAAGCAAAAACAAGTTAACCACTTCATACATTCTCATTAAAGCACAAAAAGAGAGTATAAAACATCAAAATGTTGAAGCTACATGATTAGAGGCTTCATTACCCCTAAATTGAAGGGATTAGCCTCTCATTTGCGTTATCATATCAACACAAGTAGCATGCAACATTAAAGGAAAAGAAAAAGAGAGCAAAGCAAAGAAACAAAACTAATCTACTTGCATGAAACAAGAGAGATCTACACTACTTGCATAAAAGGAAATAAACATGTAATTAAAAAAAAAAAATTAACATTGCACAAAATGAAAAGAAAATTACATAACATAAAAATGGCTAAGTAGCCATAAAAAGAGAAAGAGAGCTTTCTTTTATTTTGAGCCTAAACTAATGAAGAGGAAGAGGGGGCTAAGGGAGAGAGGGGCGATTACATGAAACATATGGGTATTTATACATGTATGGAACCCTAATTCATATTTTTAGGGATTGCCCAAAATACCCTTGAGGTAGTGTGGAGGCCAAGTAATCATTAGCTTCTACTAATCATCATTTAAGTGTACATGAAGCCATTAATTCCATAAGCATGTGCATTAGCCTCTAACTTGTACATTAAGGTAGGTGGGTAAGTGGGGTCCTCCAATTTCTTCACTTTGAATTATTTCCATCTTCTTTCCTTTGTAATTATTTTGTGCATGCATATGTCTTCATGAACCCACTTCTATTTAAGATCAAATTCCTTCAAAAATATATACAAATTTCCAATTAATTTTTCTCAAAAAAAATATATGCACACAAATAACCGTTTTGCCCCTATATGAAAATGGATATATGACAATTTGAAATTAATATGGATTTTGGTTAAAACAACTTAAAATACCCAATATGATCATTTATTTTAATTCAAATAGATTAAATATGGTGGTAAAAATATGCACATTTACATGCACATCATTCGGCATTGGACGTCGCTCGGCATTATACATCGCTCGGCATTTGACATCGCTCGGCATCGGACCTTGTTCGGCATTGGACGTTGCTCGGCATTGTACCTCGCTCGGCATTAGACATCCTTTGGGATTGTTGGGTTCGTTTTCATCACCACCGAACCAAAGAAAAGGAAGCATTACCGGTCCAAAATCCACATCCATGCATTGCCGAACCGGAGCACTACCAACCCACTACCCATAACTACTGAACCATCCCTTTCCTACCACCATTACCGAACCAGACTCTGCCGAACCAACCTCCTCCAAGCTCCTGCCGAACCACCTATCCACCGAACCAACCCACTCTAACCTCATGCCGAACCAACCCACTCCAACCACTACCGGACCAAGTGTATACCGAACCAACATCGCTAGACCAGATTGCTTCAGCCCAGGCCCACCAGCAGCTATATACATCCAAGATCCCTGCCCCCAACCTCACTCCATAAATAGAGGGGCAGGGGCACAATAATGGCAGACAAGTTTGAGAGCTCAAGCACGGAAGGAACTTTCAAACAATTTATATATACTTGTAATCAAGGCTTTGTACTTGTAATCTGAATAGTAAGAGGAGAATAACATATATAGTGGACGTAGGCACGTTCAGGCCGAACCACTATAAATCTGTGTGTCTTTTACATTTCAGTCCCTGCTTTTTACATATTCGCACAACTCATCCAAATCATTAAGAACAACAAAAAATCAACTAAATCACACGACTTGGAGGCGTTTGCCCATTTTTTGTGCAAACATTTTTGGTGCTTTCACTGAGAACCGAGCTAGAAGCTACAGCTTCTCCTACTCAACCTTCTTCCTCACAACATCATTCCTTGCTCCGACAACATGACTTCCAGGCAGAGGAGAGATGTTAACAAAGGAAAAAACATCGCAACTAGCAGCATCCCAGATCCAGTGGCCCCAAATCAAGAGAATCATCCCGTTTTAACAGCAGTACCAGATGAAAATCAGGCAAATCCAACAGCCCCTGCCGCGGAACAGCCAATTACTAGGGCAGATCTAGACAGGGTTGTGGCTGAAGTAACTAACCGCTTCGCATCTCAACAAGAAGCCTTGGTGGACCAACTCATGTCACGCCTAAGGGATGCTGAAGAATCCAACCGCAACACCGAATCATGGGGTGAGTCCCAATCTGGAGGATCTGGAAGCCGACAAAGACCTTTCTTCTTCGAAGAGGTTAACAACAGAAACAGCCATGGTAGGAGCCGAGCCCGGACTCAGCCCGAATTCCGACCCGAGGAAACACTTGGAACCGAACCCAACGGGGGAGGTGCCAGGCAAGGGTCGGATGTAGCTGAGCCTGTCATGCTAACTAACCATGAAAACACCAGTAGATGGGGCCGAGCTGAAGTCCAGCCCGAAGTTGGACCCGAGGAAGTGCTGAGAACAGAACCCGTCAGGGGAAGATCAAGGCAAGGGCCAACTATGGCTGACCCCAGCATGCCCCCAGAAGACCAGAGGAAGCCTTTGGAGAATGTTAGGAGTGACAGACGATACCATCCCTACAAGTCGTCTGGACGGACTCAATCCCGCAGAGAAGAACCAAACTCATTTCTATCCGCTCCAAGTTCTGATGAAAGGATGGCGCGATTGTTCAGAGTGTGCGTCCAACGGGAGCAAAGGGATCGGGGAATAGGCGCTAGGGTAACCAGCCCCTTCACCCGCAATATCGAAACTGCCATTACCCACCGGGAATGGAAAATGCCAACAATGGAACCTTACAAGGGAACCTCTGACCCCATCGTACACTTACAGAGATACACCCAGCATATGCTCATGAGCGGAGCAACAGAGGGAGTGTTATGTAAATGTTTCCCACTTTTCTTGGCAGATCTAGCTACCTCCTGGTTCTGCCACCTACCCCAAGGGTCCATCAGCTCATGGGAAATGTTGAAAGAAAAGTTCATCAGCCAGTTCTGCATTCATGTGGAACAACCAGAGGACGCTTACTCCTTATCTAATATCAAACAGAAGCCCGGAGAGACAGTGCAACAATATCTAACCCGATTCAACGCCGCAGCGGCCGCAGTCCAAGATGCCGACGAGAAACTTATCCTAATGCCCTCTGCAGTGGTGTACATCCGGATACTAAATTTGCTAGAAGACTAACCAAGAAAAAACCAGCTACTTTACCTGATTTCTTCCATGAAGTTGGAAAGTATATGAGACTTGAAGACGCTGCCACTGAGAGGCAATCAAGGCAACAGGCTAAGATGGCTACAGACAGGGTCCCCGCTGCAGCAAAGGATATCCGAAGAAATGACTCTAGAGACAATGCTGGGGGCAAAAAGGGAGAAAAGCACTTATATCGACCAGGGCCAAGATTTGACTCTTACACTCCTTTGAATGAAACAATCGAGAACATCTTCCTAGCCACTCAAGACGAAGTTAGATACAAGCGCCCCCCGCACAAGAAGGACTCAGATAACGCAATCAAGTCTGGAAAGTTCTGCCGCTTCCACGAATCCCATGGACATGACACCAATGAATGCCACCATCTCCGGGACTTGGTTGAAGAACACATCAGAAGGAAGAGACTGCAACGCTATGTAAAAGGCCAGAACAGGACTTCAACTCCTGCCAATGAGAATCCTATACTACCCCCCCTCCAGAAGCAGGCGGAGGAAATCACAAACCAGCGGCACTAGTCAAGAGAAGATAGTGGTCCACACCATACCAGGAGGACCGCACATCGCCGATAGAAGCTGGGCAGAGATGGAAAGATACGGTAAGTCACTTAGGAACGATGAAGGCTATGTTAATTCTGTCATGGAAGAGCGCCACCCGAAATGGAAAGAGAATGACGACATCACATTCAGTAGGCGTGACCTAGAGGGAAGACAGTACCCACACATGGATCCTATGGTAATCTCTGCTTGGTTCGGTCCAGCCAAAGTTTTTCGAATTTTAATAGACACTGGAAGCTCAGTAAATATCCTATTCAAGCATGCTTTCGACAAAATGAAGCTGTCAATGAAGGATGTGTCTCCCTGCAACAAACCCCTACATGGTTTCACTAGAGATGCGAAGATGCCCCTCGGGCAACTGGACCTATATGTTGAAATAGGAAGTCATCCCCGCTCCATTGTACGAAAGCAAACATTTGTGCTAATAGAGAACCACTCGGCCTACAACGCCTTTTTGGGGAGACCGGCCTTGTCTGACTTCCGAATTGCCCTAGTCCCATGGTGCCTGAAGATTAAATTTCCAACAGACAACGGAATAGGAGAAATAGAGGGAGATCAAGACGCTGCTCGAGACTGCTATGTAACTGAACTTCGCAATAACCGTAGAAAAGATAAAGGGAAAAATGCAGAGACTACCCTCTACATGAAAAACATGGAAGCATAGCAATTAAAGAAAGCCCATCCTCTTTGATATACCAGTGACCCTTTCAATGAATTAGACCCCAGGGACAAAGAGGAGGAGGCCACCGCCGAGCCTGCAGAGGCTATGGAATTCGTAGCTGTAGACAAACATGACTCAAGTAGACTATTGAAAATCGGATCTCAACTAAAAGAAGAGTTAAAGGATCAACTCATCGATTTTCTTCGCCACAACATGGATGTATTTGCATGGATGCATGCTGATATGACAGGAATCTCCCCAGATGTAGCATGCCACGTACTGAACATCGATCCCACGAAGGTGCCAGTAAAGCAGAAAAAGAGAAGCATGGGGGCAGAACGATCCACAGCCCTAGAGGAAGAAGTAAAAAACCTACTTGCCAATGACTTCATACGAGAAGCCATCTACCCAGAATGGATCGCCAATCCGGTACTGGTAAAGAAAGCTAACGGGAAGTGGCGAACATGCATTGATTTCTCCAACTTAAATGACGCTTGCCCGAAAGACTGCTTCCCACTCCCCCGAATCAACCAACTCGTGGACAGCACTGCCGGACACGAACTCTTATCCTTTATGGACGCATACTCAGGATATAACCAGATCCCTATGCACGCCCCCGATCAAGACCACACTAGTTTCATCACTGACCGGGGATTGTACTGCTACAAAGTAATGCCTTTTGGACTTAAAAACGCCGGAGCTACTTATCAGCGCCTTATCAACAAGATGTTTGCGGAGCTAATAGGACACACTATGGAAGTTTATGTGGATGACGTGCTAGTAAAATCGAGGAAAGCCAACGATCATATAAACCACCTGGATGAGATGTTTCAAGTACTTCGCCAATATGGAATGAAGCTGAACCCTTTAAAGTGCTCCTTCGGAGTATCATCGGGAAAGTTCTTGGGATTCATCGTTCATGCCAAGGGGATTGAAGCAAACCCCGAACAAGTTCGAGCTTTGCAAGATATCAAGATACCATCCACTCGAAGAGAGACGCAAAGCCTAAATGGGAAAGTGGCCGCCCTAAGTAGGTTCATCTCTAAAGCAACCGACAAATGCATCCCTTTCTTCGAAGCTCTAAGGAAAGACAAAGGAAAGTTCGAATGGACTGACGAATGCTCGACAGCCTTCCTTAACTTAATCGGACACCTCTAGAGACCACCGGTACTCTCAACTCCAGATGAAGGCGAGGAACTGTACTTATACCTTGCTGTATCGTCCCACGCTTTAAGCGCCGCTTTGGTAAGAGAAGACAACCGCGCACAGCGGCCCGTATACTTTGTAAGCAAGAGATTTACAGGGGCAGAAGCCAGATACCCTAAACTTGAGAAGCTAGCATACTGTCTGCTAATCACGTCACGGAAACTGCGGCACTATTTCAAATGTCATTCCATCAGAGTTTTAACCTATCAACCACTAAGGCAAGTGCTCCATCGCCCCGACACTTCTGGGCGATTACTTAAGTGGTGCATTGAACTAAGTCAATATGATATCACCTACCATCCTCGCACCGCTATCAAGGGGCAAGCCATAGCTGATTTCATTACCGAATTCACTACTAACGAAGGTAAGGAGCAATCTGAAATAGCAGAAGATATCAAGTGGAATCTCTTCGTAGATGGAGCGCCAAACGAACAAGGCTCGGGGGCTGGTGTTGTGATAATCACCCCCAGGGGAAGGAAGCTGCACTACGCCCTAAGGTTGGAATTCGCTGCCACCAACAATGACGCAGAATACGAAGCAGTGATAGCTGGATTAGAACTGGCTTTGGAGATTGGAGACGGTTCTTTATGTCTCCATAGTGATTCTCAACTCATTGTAAATCAAATACTGGGAGACTTCCAGACTCGAGGAGAACGACTCACAGCATATCTAAAAAAGACCAAGCTGCTGCTCAATCAATTAGATCACTATCTAATCAAACACATCCCTCGAGAAGAGAACCAAGAGGCCGACGAACTAGCAAAGCAAGCTAGTATGAAGAACATCACTATTTTCGGAGCATTAACCATCTCAAAACAGCTGGCACCAAGTTTCGAGCAAGTGAATCTGACAGCTGCGATCGACGAAGAAACTTGGATGACTCCTATCCGAAAATATTTACAAGATGGCACACTGCCCGACAGGCGTAACTAAATCAAGAAAATCTTGACGAAAGCTTCCCTCTATATATTACAAGAAGGCATCCTCTATCGGCGCGGCTTCTCTAATCCCTTATTAAGGTGTATCGCTGGAAGGGAAGCCAGGGAAGTCTTATCCAACATCCATCAAGGAAGTTGCGGAGATCACACTGGAGGGCAGACTCTGGCAAAGAAGATACTCCGATATGGATATTACCAGCCCACTTTAAACAAAGATGCCTTGGACTTCGTCAAGAGATGCGACAGATGTCAGAAATTTGCCAAGATTCCTCGACTACCCACAAATGAGATTACTCAAATGACCAGCCCTTGGCCCTTTCCAGTATGGGGAATTGACTTGATTGGCGAACTACCAACGGGCCGAGGCGGAGCCAAATATGCTATAGTGGCGCTTGAATATTTCACCAAATGGGTGGAGGCGGAACCTCTAAATAAAATATCTTCGGCAAAAGTTATCAACTTCTTGATCAAAAATATTCTGTGCAGGTACGGAGTCCCACTCAAGATCATATCAGACAATGGACTTCAATTTGACAGCGAAGAATTCGCCGATTGGTGCCAAGAGCACGGAATTCACAAAAGCTTCTCATATGTAGCTTATCCTCAAGCAAACGGACAAGTCGAAGCTGTCAACAAAATTATCAAAACCTTAATCAAGAAGAAACTTGAAAAGTCGAAAGGCGCTTGGGTGGACGAACTTCCTACGGCACTTTGGGCCTATCGCACATCTTACAGAACTTCAACAGGGCATACTCCTTTTTCTTTAGCATACGGATCGGAGGCCATGCTCCCAGTTGAAACTATAGTGCCCTATCACCGTAGGATCCACTACAACCCGGAAGAGAACGAAGTACTCCTCCTCATGTCTTTGGATCTAATTGAGGAGAGAAGAAACGATGCAGCACTCAAAGCAGCAGCTCATAAGCAAAAAGTTGCAGCACAATACAACTCCAAAGTCAAGCACCGCGGCTTACAAGAAGGAGATCTTGTCCTCAAGCGGATCTTCCCGCGCCCCGGAGCGCTATATCCAATCTGGGACGGACCCTACGTAATCCATAAAGATCTCCGCAACGGAGCCTATATTTTGTCAACAGTGGACGGAGAGGTGTTCCAGAGGTCATGGAACATCCAACACCTCCGTCGATACTTTTCTTAACTTGTACTGCCCATATGAACTGAATTAACAAAGAGAATCAGTGGATGTAGGCATTTTCGTGCCGACCCACTTTAAAAATCTTGTCTCTTTTTAACTTGTTCCTTTGTATCTTGGCTACTTGTTAAGCTTTATCCTTTTCTGTTGAACAAAATCATGTATAACGACATTTCCATACTGAAACTTCACGGCGCAACCTCACCTGGACAAGACTCAACAGGTACTATGTGATTCTATGCACTCGCCAATGAGACACTTTTGCTCCAGCATCCCTCTGCTGCGGGTTAACTCATTGCTCGCGACTGCCCTCAAAGCCAACTGTAATGAGCCGATTATAAGCCATCAAGAAGGCCGACTATAGCCGATGGCATCTCTTACGGCGTTCGGCTCATCGGCAACTGTGAACCTACTTTAAGCCCCAACGTAAGGTGTGGCCAGCCAGGGGTAGTTCACGGTTGACGATCGGCACCCACGCGAGCCGGCCACAGTAAATCGAATAATACCACGATTATGGGCCATAATGGCTTGGGTAGTTACTGTGCGTGATCTCGGCTCCGATATGTCTTAAGTGCGGCTGTGGTAAAAAAGATAAACTCCCCGCGGAGGCGTAAGATGGGTGACAAATGTCTCCAAGACCCACAGCTAGGGAAAGTGACTACAAAACCCGTTTGCCGCGAACTTAAGCATATCGACGGCCTTCCGTGACTGGAAGTTTTACTTTTCCTATATTTCCATTCCATTTGAATATTTTTCTTGTATCCTGCATAACGGTCCCCAAAGTACAGGACGCTAAATAGGAGGCATTCGCTCACGAGAATCTGAGCCCACAAACTGGGTGACAAGGCACTCAGCCGCATCCATGGTCAATTACACAAGATGTCCAAAGCTACCCCCTGCAACCAGAACATGAAGGGCGGTACTCTTTTCTCTTGTACATAATCATGTAGCTATGACTTATTCATAACATTGTAAAACATGAGATTATATTTCAAGGAAAAGCTTAACATCGAACACAATCAAATCACAGGCATATGCATAACTATGTTTTTTTTATACAACACTTCAAAATAATAACAGCATTGAAAATATAACAGAATCAGCTTATGTTATAAACTTATATAAAGACGTTGAGTAACATAATTACAACTTAAGAGTACATTAATATTTTGAACTAGCATGTACAGGAATGTCAAGCAGACCAAATAAAACAACCAACTGCACCAGTTCTCTACCCTCGTCCTACCAGCTCTTCGAATCTACTTGACTGCAGGATCGGAGCTCCCAGCATGATGACCAGAGGTCCCGCCTGCCCAATTCAAAAGAGAATCCATCAATAACCACGAAAGATAAGCAATCAAATCATTAAAAGATTAAAAAGGAAGACTTATTAGCGTCGACCCCCTGGTCTTCATCCTCCAGTTGCATACCCACTTCCTCGGCGGTGAGCAGCCGCATGCCTTCCTTTACCGCCTCCTTCTCCTCCTTGGTGAACTGTGCGGTAACCACATCCATTCTGAAGGCCATGCCACCCTCTTTATCCGCTTCAGCCTTGGCTTCCTCCAAAGCCCGGAGATATATCCTAGCCATAACCCGTGGATATTCGTCCATCCAGGACAGGTTGCCCTGCCTCCAAGTACGGAAATACATGTCCTGGAGCATCTCGTCCATCATCCCCTCGTTCTCCTCAAACTCTTTCATCCGGGCCTCAGAAGCCGACAGCTTAGCGATGGCAGCATCCCTCTCCGATCGATATCTCAAGCGGTCAGCCTGGAGAAACCTCCTCATATCCTCCATCTCTTCCTTTAGCCTGGCCTGAGCAAGCTCTGCGGCCTCAAGCCTCCTAGATAACTCCTATACCTGCTCGAGATCCGCCCTCCGAACCTCATCCACCGTAGCAATGGCTATGTCAATCCGCTCCTTGCAGGCGGCCTCCATCTTTCGTAGTTCTGCCCTACTAGCCTCTTCCATAGTCTCCTTCAACCGCCTGGAGGCTGCCTCGTGCTGAGAAATCTGAATGGCTTGATCGGCAAGCTGTTTGGCCTGATCAGCAACCTTTAGCCGCAACCGAATATTAGCACTCCCAATCTCCTCTCCAGCCTTGACCAGACGGGCATGATGCCCCATCAACTTCCTGGTCTCCTCCATGACCCGATCAATATTAGCCTTGGCTTCGTCCCCCATGGTAACTATCCGAGTAGTAAGCAAATCGAGGTCTAAGGACTTAGCCTCATCAAGCACCCGTACCATGGGATTGCGAGGAAGAAGATGCTCACCCATGGCCTCGTCAAAAGAGATATCCTGAAAACTCGGGTCCAGATCCGGATGGCCGGCAAATGGGTTGCGAACCAAACAAGGATGGTCTATCGGGGCGACGGTTGGATTTTCGGGCGGATGTGGCGAAGACATAAGCTTAGTATCCTCCTCAGTAATATCATTGATTGGCTGGGCTGGAGGCTGGGGGCCAGGTGAAGGTTCAAACGAAGATCGTCCCCTCTTTCTCTTTTGCATATCTTCTTCAATAACACCGAGAAGAGGGCGATATCTGACCACATCTCCAGGACGGCTAGCTGACGGCTTCGGTTTGGCGGAAGCTTTGAGTAACTTATACTGTTCAAGGCGGTGCTGAATATCTGATGTCTTGGCCACCTTACCCATTCCTGGGATAAAAACCAAGTGTTACAAGCATGCAAGAAGCTATGACTCAAGAAATGTGTGAAGTTAAAAGAAGGAGTTAAGAATTCATCTTGAACCGCCGGAGTTGCCTTAGCTGAAATACTCTCAGAAGATAGGTTGGCACCGGACCCGGTCTTATCAGACCTCTTCGATTTCTCCACCAAGGCCGATCCTTCCTCCAACCCCTCAAAAGCCTGGCGGAAGGCATCATCCGTCCACTCTTGAATCTCGCCTGCTTTCCCAGGAGGCAAAGCCCCGGGGCCATCACCACCACCATCACCTTCTCTGTCGTCTCTGCTCTCTGCCTCTCCTCCTACATCGCCTCTTTCGCCTTCACCTCTATCCTCCGCCATGTCTTCCTCCCCCGGAGTCATTGGGCACGTGCTAGGGGTAGGGCCGTCGGACTTCTTGAGCTTCTTACCTCCGACAACTGGAGGTTTTGTAAAAGGCCACCTCTTGCTTCTCTTCACAGTAGCCTCACCTTTAGCTTTAGCAGCCCTTTCCACGGCTGCATCTCTCTGCTTAACCACGGATTGACATGGCAGAATCAGGTTGTGGTCCAGGAGAGTGGCATTCCTGATTAGGTAAGAAGCCGACCTGTCCCTTCCAGAGATAGCCTCTATCTCCGCGGCCATCTGTACTAGGCGATCATTCTCCACGACCGCAAAGCCACCTGTCGCTAGCAAGAAATAAAAGCATATAAGAAGAAGCATTGCAGTCAGGACAAAGAAATTACAAGTGGAATTCAACTTACAGCCAGAAGTGAAGAGGCGAAAAGAAACGAAGTCGTCCTTGACGAAGAACCATTCCTTCTTAAACATGGTAAACTTCGAGTATAAGTCCAAGACCAGCCTGAAGGACACGGCCGACTCTAAACTAATGTACGGAGACCCCTTCTTGTAGCCCCTCAGATTATATAGATATCGGATTTCCCGGTTAGAAGGGGGTGCCCATATCTCCTCTGGAAGATAACGAATAGACACACTAAGATGGCATAAGAGTTGGGCTGAAGCTGAAAAGGAGCCACTTTCAGGTAAGTAATGAAACTGACTATCCATGCACTGATCGGAGGAATGGCCCCGCACATTCAATGGTATCAGCTATACGCGAAATATCCTTCAGGAGGATTGTACGGCATCACTCCGTCCCCCGGCAACAGCATAAGTGATCTATCAATCCCAAAGGAGCGGGATATAACATCAAGCTGCTCCTCTCTGAGAGAGCTAGGAAAGCAGTCAGGAGGAGAATTCAAGAGTTCCTGAGGACCATATCCGTCCACTAATGACCTTGGGGCAGGTCCCTGTCGAGCTGGTCCTGGCTGGGCAGGGGGCACAACGGGAGGCTCACTTCGGTCCGTGGATTTTCTCTTTTCTGATCGAGTTTCCACTAATGACCTCCTCCAAGCTCCTACCGAACCACCTATCCACCGAACCAACCTCATGCCGAACCAACCCACTCCAACCACTACGGGACCAAGTGGATACCGAACCAACAACGCTAGACCAGATTGCTTCAGCCCAGGCCCACCAGCAGCTATATACATCCAAGATCCGTGCCCCCAACCTCACTCTATAAATAGAGGGGCAGGGGCACAACAATGACGAACAAGTTTGAGAGCTCAAGCATGGAAGGAACTTTCAAACAATTTTTATATACTTGTAATCAAGGCTTTGTACTTGTAACATGAATAGTAAGAGGAGAATAACATATAAAGTGGACGTTGGCACGTTCTGGCCAAACCACTATAAATCTGCGTGTCTTTTACATTTCAGTCCCTGCTTTTTACATATTCGCACAACTCATCCAAATCATTAAGAACAACATAAAATCAACTAAATCACACGACTTGGAGGTGTTTGCCTATTTTTTGTGCAAACACTTGCGATCTTGAGATAAGATCTTAAATACTACTTTAGAGATGGATTTCAAATTTCATAACTTTTTGAATTAATGTGGATATATTATGAATTTTCCAGTAAAGAAAATGGTTAATTGGGTTTAAAATTGATTAGAAAAGAGAAAATGTCTCGCAAAGTGGAAACTCGATCAGAAAAGAGAAAATCCACGGACCGAAGTGAGCCTCCCGTTGTGCCCCCTACCCAGCCAGGACCAGCTCGACAGGGACCTGCGCCGAGGTCATTAGTGGACGGATATGGTCCTCAGGAGCTCTTGAATTCTCCTCCTGACTGCTTTCCTAGCTCTCTTAGAGAGGAGCAGCTTGATGTTATATTCCGCTCCTTTGGGATTGATAGATCACTTATGCTGTTGCCGGGGGACGGAGTGATGCCGTACAATCCTCCTGAAGGATATTTCGCGCATAGCCGATACCATTGCATGTGCGGGGCCATTCCTCCGATCAATGCATGGATAGTCAGCTTCATTACTTACCTGAAAGTGGCTCCTTTTCAGCTTCAGCCCAACTCCTATGCCATCTTAGTGTGTCTATTCGTTATCTTCCAGAGGAGATATGGGCGCCCCCCTTCTAACCGGGAAATCCGATATCTATATAATCTGAGGGGCTACAAGGAGGGGTCTCCGTACATTAGTTTAGAGTCGGCCGTGTCCTTCAAGCCGGTCTTGGACTTATACTCGAAGTTTACCATGTTTAAGAAGGAATGGTTCTTCGTCAAGGACGACTCCGTTTCTTTTCGCCTCTTCACTTCTGGCTGTAAGTTGAATTCCACTTGTAATTTCTTTGTCCCGACTGCAACGCTTCTTCTTATATGCTTTTATTTCTTGCTAGCGACAGGTGGCTTTGCGGTCGTGGAGAATGATCGCCTGGTACAGATGGCCGCGGAGATAGAGGCTATCTTTGGAAGGGACAGGTCGGCTTCTTACCTAATCAGGAATGCCACTCTCCTGGAGCACAATCTGATTCTGCCACGTCAATCCGTGGTTAAGCAGAGAGATACAGCCGAGCAAAGGGCTGCTAAAGCTAAATATGGGGCTACTGCGAAGAGCAGCAAGAGGAGGCCTTTTACAAAACCTCCAGGTTGGAGGTAAGAAGCTCAAGAAGTCCGACGGCCCTTCCCCTAGCACGTGCCCAATTACTCCGGGGGAGGAAGACGTGGAGGAGGATAGAGGTGAAGGCGAAGGAGGCGATGTAGGAGGAGAGGCAGAGAGCGGAGACGACAGAGAAGGTGATGGTGGTGGTGATGGCGCCGGGGCTTTGCCTCCTGGGCAAGCAGGCGAGATTCAAGAGTGGACGGATGATGCCTTCCACCAGGCTTTTGAGGGTTTGGAGGAAGGATCAGCCTTGGTGGAGAAATCAAAGAGGTCTGATAAGGCCGGGTCCGGTGCCAGACCATCTTCTGAGAGTATTTCAGCTAAGGCAACTCCGGCGGTTCAAGGTGAATTCTTAACTCCTTCTTTTAACTTCACACGTTTCTTGAGTCATAGCTTCATGCATGCTTGTAACACTTGGTTTTTATTCCAGGAATGGGTAAGGTGGCCAAGACATCAGATATTTGACACCGCCTTGAATAGTATAAGTTACTCAAAGCTTCCGCCAAACCAAAGCCGTCAGCTAGCCGTCCTGGAGATGTGGTCAGATATCGCCCTCTTCTCGGAGTTATTGAAGAAGATATGCAAAAGAGAAAGTGGGGCTGATCTTCGTTTGAACCTTCACCTGGCCCTCAGCCTCCTGCCCAGCCTATCCATGATATTATTGAGGAGGATACTGAGCTTATGTCTTCCCCACATCCGTCAGAAAATCCAACCGTCACCCCGATAGACCATCCTTGTTTGGTTCGCAACCCATTTGCCGGCCATCCGGATCTGGACCCGAGTTTTCAGGATATCTCTTTTGACGAGGCCACGGGTGAGCATCTTCTTCCCCACAATCCCATGGTACGGGTGCTTGATGAGGCTAAGTCCTTAGGCCTTGATTTGCTTACTACTCGGATAGTTACCATGGGGGACGAAGCCAAGGCTAATATTGATCGGGTTGCGGAGGAGACCAGGAAGTTGATGGGGCATCATGCCCGTCTGGTCAAGGCTGGAGAGGAGATTGGGAGTGCTAATATTCGGCTGCGGCTAAAGGTTGCTGATCAGGCCAAACAGCTTGCCATCAAGCTATTCAGATTTCTCAGCACGAGGCAGCCTCCAGGCGGTTGAAGGAGACTATGGAAGAGGCTAGTAGGGAAGAACTACGAAAGATGGAGGCTGCCTGCAAGGAGCGGATTGACATAGCCATTGCTACGGTGGATGAGGTTCGGAGGGCGGATCTCGAGCAGGTAGAGGAGTTATCTGGGAGGCTTGAGGCCGTAGAGCTTGCTCAGGCCAGGCTAAAGGAAGAGATGGAGGAAATGAGGAGGTCTCTCCAGGCTGACCGCTTGAGATATCGATCGGAGAGGGATGTTGCCATCGATAAGCTGTCGGCTTCTAAGGCCCGGATGAAAGAGTTTGAGGAGAACGAGGGGATGATGGACGAGATGCTCCAGGACATGTATTTCCGTACTTGGAGGCAGGGCAACCTGTCCTAGATGGACGATTATCCCCGGGTTATGGCTAGGATATATCTCCGGGCTTTGGAGGAAGCCAAGGCTAAAGCGGATAAAGAGGGTGGCACGGCCTTCAGAATGGATGTGGTTACCGCACAGTTCACCAAGGAGTAGAAGGCGGCGGTGAAGGAAGGCATGAGGCTGCTCGCCGCCGAGGAAGTGGGTGTGCAACTGGAGGATGAAAACCAGGGAGCAGACGCTGGTAAGTCTTCCCTTTTAATCTTTTCATGATTTGATTGCTTATCTTTCGTGGTTATTGATGGATTATCTTTTGAATTGGGCAGGCGGGACCTCTGGTCATCATGCTGGGAGATCCGATCCTGCAGTCAAGTAGATTCGAAGAGCTGGTAGGACAAGGGTGGAGCACTGGTGCAGTTGGTTATTTTATTTGGTCTGCTTGACATTCCTGTACGTGCTAGTTCAAAACATTAATGTACTCTTAAGTTGTAATTATGTTACTGAACGTCTTTATGTAAGTTTATAACATAAGCTGATTCTGTTATATTTTGAATGCTGTTATTATTTTGAAGTGCTGCATAAAAAACATAGTTATGCATATGCCTGTGATTTGATTGTGTTCGATGTTAAGCTTTTGCTTGAAATATAATCTCATGTTTTGCAATGTTATGAATAAGTCATAGCTACATGATTATGTACAAGAGAAAAGAGTACCGCCCTTCATGTTCTGGTTGTAGGGGGTAGCTTTGGACATCTTGTGTAATTAACCATGGATGCGGCTGAGTGCCTTGTCACCCAATTTGCGGGCTCAGATTCTCGTGAGCGAATGCCTCCTATTTAGTGTCCTGTACTTTGGGGACCGTTATGCAGGATACAAGAAAATTATTTAAATGGAATGGAAATATAGGAAAAGTAAAACTTCCAGTCACGGAAGGCCGTCGATATGCTTAAGTTCGTGGCAAACGGGTTTTGTAGTCACTTTCCCTAGCTGTGGGTCTTGGAGACATTTGTCACCCATCTTACGCCTCCACGTGGAGTTTATCTTTTTTACCACAGCCGCACTTAAGACATATCGGAGCCGAGATCGCGCACAGTAACTACACGAGCTATTATGGCCCGTAATCGTGGGTATTATTCGATTTACTATGGCCGGCTAGCGTGGGTGCCGATCGTCAACCGTGAACTACCCCTGGCTAGCCACACCTTATGTTGGGGCTTAAAGTAGGTTCACAGTTGTCGGCGAGCTGAACGCCATAATGAGCTGCCATCGGCTATAGTCGGCCTTCTTGATGGCTTATAATTGGCTTATTACAGTTGGCTTTGAGGGCAGTCGCGAGCAATGAGTTAACCCGCAGCAGAGGGATGTTGGAGCAAAAGTGTCTCATTGGCGAGTGCACAGAATCGCATAGTACCTATTGAGTTTTGTCCAGGTGAGGTTGCGCCGTGAAATTCCAGTATGGAAATGTCGTTATACATGATTTTGTTCAACAGAAAAAGATAACAAGCAGCCAAGATATAAAGGAACAAGTTAAAAAGAGACAAGATTTTTAAAGTGGTTCGGCACGAAAATGCCTACATCCACTGATTCGCTTTGTTAATTCACTTCATATGGGCAGTACAAGTTAAGAAAAGTATCGACGGAGGTGTTGGATGTTCCATGCCCTCTGGAACACCTCTCCGTCCACTGTTGACAAAATATAGGCTCCGTTGCGGAGATCTTTATGAATTACGTAGGGTCCGTCCCAGATTGGATCTAGCGCTCCGGGGCGCGGGAAGATCCGCTTGAGGAAAAGATCTCCTTCTTGTAAGCTGCGGTGCTTGACTTTGGAGTTGTATTGTGCTGCAACTTTTTGCTTATGAGCTGCTGCTTTGAGTGATGCATTGTTTCTTCTCTCCTCAATTAGATCCAAAGACATAAGGAGGAGTTCTTCGTTCTCTTCCGGGTTGTAGTAGTCCTACGGTGAGAGGGCACTATAGTTTCAACTGGGAGCATGGCCTCCGATCCGTATGCCAAAGAGAAAGGAGTATGCCCTGTTGAAGTTCTGCAAGATGTGCGATAGGCCCAAAGTGCCGTAGGAAGTTCGTCCACCCAAGCGCCTTTCGACTTTTCAAGTTTCTTCTTGATTAAGGTTTTGAAAATTTTGTTGACAGCTTCGACTTGTCCGTTTGCTTGAGGATAAGCTACAGATGAGAAGCTTTTGTGAATTCCGTGCTCTTGGTACCAATCGACGAATTCTTCGCTGTCAAATTGAAGTCCGTTGTCTGATATGATCTTGAGTGGGACTCCGTACCTGCACAGAATATTTTTGATCAAGAAGTTGATAACTTTTGCCGAAGATATTTTATTTAGAGGTTCCGCCTCCACCCATTTGGTGAAATAGTCAACTGACACTATAGCATATTTGGCTCCGCCTCGGCCCGTTGGCAGTTCGCCAATCAAGTCAATTCCCCATACTGCAAAGGGCCAAGGGCTGGTCATTTGAGTAATCTCATTTGTGGGTAGTCGAGGAATCTTGGCAAATTTCTGACATCTGTCGCGTCTCTTGACGAAGTCCAAGGCATCTTTGTTTAAAGTGGGCCAGTAATATCCATATCGGAGTATCATCTTTGCCAGAGTCTGCCCTCCAGTGTGATCTCCGCAACTTCCTTGATGGATGTTGGATAAGACTTCCCTGGCTTCCCTTCTAGCGATACACCTTAATAAGGGATTAGAGAAGCCGCGCCGATAGAGGATGCCTTCTTGTAATGTATAGCGGGAAGCTTTCCTCAAGATTTTCTTGATTTCGTTACGCCTGTCGGGCAGTGTGCCATCTTGTAAATATTTCCGGATAGGAGTCATCCAAGTTTCTTCGTCGATCGCAGCTGTCAGATTCACTTGCTCGAAACTTGGTGCCAGCTGTTTTGAGATGGTTAATGCTCCGAAAATAGTGATGTTCTTCATACTAGCTTGCTTTGCTAGTTCGTCGGCCTCTTGGTTCTCTTCTCGAGGAATGTGTTTGATTAGATAGTGATCCAATTGATTGAGCAGCAGCTTGGTCATTTTTAGATATGCTGTGAGTCGTTCTCCTCGAGTCTGGAAGTCTCCCAGTATTTGATTTACAATGAGTTGAGAATTTCTATGGAGACATAAAGAACCGACTGCAATCTCCAAGGCCAGTTCTAATCCAGCTATCACCGCTTCGTATTCTGCGTCATTGTTGGTGGCAGCGAATTCCAACCTTAGGGCGTAGTGCAGCTTCCTTCCCCTGGGGGTGATTATCACAACACCTACCCCCAAGCCTTGTTCGTTTGACACTCCATCTACGAAGAGATTTCACTTGATATCTTCTGCTATTTCAGATTGCTCCTTACCTTCGTTAGTAGTGAATTCGGCAATGAAATCAGCTATGGCTTGCCCCTTGATAGCGGTGCAAGGATGGTAGGTGATATCATATTGACTTAGTTCAATGCACGACTTAAGTAATCGCCCAAAAGTGTCAGGGCGATGGAGCACTTGCCTTAGCGGTTGATCGGTTAAAACTCTATTGGAATGAGATTGGAAATAGTGTCGCAGTTTCCGTGACGTGATTAGCAGGCAGTATGCTAGCTTCTCAAGTTTAGGGTATCTGGCTTCTACCCCTGTAAATCTCTTGCTTACAAAGTATACGGGCCGCTGTGCACGGTTGTCTTCTCTCACCGAAGCGACGCTTAAAGCGTGGGACGATACAGCAAGGTATAAGTACAGTTCCTCGCCTTCATCTGGAGTTGAGAGTACCGGTGGTCTGTGGAGGTGTCCGATTAAGTTAAGGAAGGCTGTCGAGCATTCGTCAGTCCATTCGAACTTTCCTTTGTCTTTCTTTAGAGCTTCGAAGAAAGGGATGCATTTGTCGGTTGCTTTAGAGATGAACCTACTTAGGGAGGCCACTTTCCCGTTTAGGCTTTGCATCTCTCTTCGAGTGGATAGTATCTTGATATCTTGCAAAGATCGAACTTGTTCGGGGTTTGCTTCAATCCCCCGGCATGAACGATGAATCCCAAGGACTTTCCCGATGATACTCCAAAGGAGCACTTTAAAGGGTTCAGCTTCATTCCATATTGGCGAAGTACTTGAAACATCTCATCCAAGAGGTTTATATGATCGTTGGCTATACTTGATTTTACCAGCATGTCATCCACATAAACTTCCACAGTTTGCCCTATTAATTTTGCAAACATCTTGTTGACAAGGTGCTGATAGGTAGCTCCGGCGTTCTTAAGTCCAAAAGGCATTACTTTGTAGCAGTACAATCCCCGGTCAGTGATGAAACTGGTGTGGTCTTGATTGGGGGCGTGCATAGGGATCTGGTTGTATCCTGAGTATGCGTCCATGAAGGATAAGAGTTCGTGTCCGGCTGTGCTGTCCACGAGTTGGTCGATTCGGGGGAGTGGGAAGCAGTCTTTCGGGCAAGCGTCATTTAAGTTGGAGAAATTGATGCATGTTCGCCACTTCCCATTAGCTTTCTTTACCAGTACCGGGTTGGCGATCCATTCTGGGTAGATGGCTTCTCGTATAAAGTCATTGGCAAGTAAGTTCTTTACTTCTTCCTCGAGGGCTGCTGATCGTTCTGCCCCCATGCTTCTCTTTTTCTGCTTTACTGGCACATTCGTGGGATCGATGTTCAGTACGTGGCATGCTACCTCTGGGGAGATTCCTGTCATATCAGCATGCGTCCACGCAAATACATCCATGTTGTGGCGAAGAAAATCAATGAGTTGATCCTTTAACTCTTCTTTTAGTTGAGATCCAATTTTCAATAGTCTACTTGAGTCATGTTTGTCTACAGCAACGAATTCCATAGTCTCTGCAGGCTCGGCGGTGGCCTCCTCCTCTTTGTCCCTGGGGTCTAATTCATTGAAAGGGTCACTGGTATATCGAAGAGGATTGGCTTTCTTTAGTTGCTATGCTTCCAAGTTTTTCATGCAGAGAGTAGTCTCTGCATTTTCCCCTTTATCTTTTCTGCGGTTATTACGAAGTTCAGTTACATAGCAGTCTCGAGCAGCGTCTTGATCTCCCTCTATTTCTCCTATTCCGTTATCTGTTGGAAATTCCATCTTCAGGCACCATGGGGCAAGGACAATTTGGAAGTCAGACAAGGCCGGTCTCCCCCAAAAGGCGTTGTAGGCCGAGTGGTTCTCTATTAGCTCAAATGTTTGCTTTCGCACAATGGAGCGGGGATGACTTCCTATTTCAACAAATAGGTCCAGTTGCCCCAGGGGCATCTTCGCATCTCCAGTGAAACCATGTAGTGGTTTGTTGCAGGGAGACACATGCTTCATTGACAGCTTCATTTTGTCGAAAGCATGCTTGAATAGGATATTTACTGAGCTTCCAGTGTCTATTAAAATTCAAAATACTTTAGCTGGACCGAACCAAGCAGAGATGACCATAGGATCCATGTGTGGGTACTGTCTTCCCTCTAGGTCATGCCTACTGAATGTGATGTCGTCGTTCTCTTTCCGTTTCGGGTGGCGCACTTCCATGACGGAATTAACGTAGCCTTCATCGTTCCTAAGTGACTTACCGTATCTTTCCATCTCCGCCCAGCTTCTGTCGGCGATGTGCGGTCCTCCTGATATGGTGTGGACCACTATCTTCTCTTGACTAGAGCCGCTGGTGTTGCGATTTCCTCCGCCTGCTTCTGGGGGGTAGTCAAGGATTCTCATTGGCAGGAGTTGAAGTTCTGTTCTGGCCTTTTATAGCGTTCCAGTCTTTTCCTTCTGATGTGTTCTTCAATCAAGTCCCGGAGATGGTGGCATTCATTGGTGTCATGTCCATGGGATTCGTGGAAGCGGCAGAACTTTCCAGACTTGATTGCGTTATCTGACTCCTTCTTGTGCGGGGGCGCTTGTATCTAACTTCGTCATGAGTGGCTAGGAAGATGTTTTCGATTGTTTCATTCAAAGGAGTGTAAGAGTCAAATCTTGGTCCTGGTCGATATAAGCGCTTTTCTCCCTTTTTGCCCCCAGCATTGTCTCTAGAGTCATTTCTTCGAACATCCTTTGTTGCAGCGGGGACCCTATCTGTAGCCGTCCTAGCCTGTTGCCCTGACTGCCTCTCAGTGGCAGCGTCTTCAAGTCTCATATACTTTCCAGCTTCATGGAAGAAATCAGGTAAAGTAGCTGGCTTTTCCTTGGTTAGTCTTCTAGCACATTTAGTATCCGGATGTACACCACTGCAGAGGGCCATTATGATAAGTTTCTCGTCGGCATCTTGGACTGCGGCCGCTGCGGCATTGAATCGGGTTAGATATTGTTGTACTGTCTCTCCGTGCTTCTGTTTGATATTAGATAAGGAATAAGTGTCCTTGGGTTGTTCCACATGAATGCGGAACTGGCTGACGAACTTTTCTTTCAACATTTCCCATGAGCTGATGGACCCTTGGGGTAGGTGGCAGAACCAGGAGGTAGCTAGATCTACCAAGAAAAGTGGGAAACATTTACATAACACTCCCTCTGTTGCTCCGCTCATGAGCATATGATGGGTGTATCTCTGTAAGTGTACGATGGGGTCAGAGGTTCCCTTGTAAGGTTTCATTGTTGGCATTTTCTATTCCCGGAGGGTGATGGCAGTTTCGATATTGCGGGTGAAGGGGCTGGCTACCCTAGCGCCTATTCCCCGATCCCTTTGCTCCCGTTGGACGCACTCTCTGAACAATCGCGCCATCCTTTCATCAGAACTTGGAGCGGATAGAAATGAGTTTGGTTCTTCTCTGTGGGATTGAGTCCGTCCAGACGACTTGTAGGGATGGTATCGTCTGTCACTCCTAACATTCTTCAAAGGATGCCTCTGGTCTTCAGGGGGCATGCTGGGGTCAGCCATAGTTGGCCCTTGCCTTGATCTTCCTCTGCTGGGTTCTGTTCTCAGCACTTCCTCGGGTCCAACTTCGGGCTGGACTCCAGCTCGGCCCCGTCTACTGGTGTTTTCATGGTTAGGTAGCATGACAGGCTCAGCTACATCCGACCCTTGCCCGGCGCCTCCCCCGTTGGGTTCGGTTCCAAGTGTTTCCTCGGGTCGGAATTCGGGCTGAGTCCGCGCTCGGCTCCTACCATGGCTGTTTCTGTTGTTAACCTCTTCGAAGAAGATAGGTCTTTGTCTCCTTCCAGATCCTCCAGATTGGGACTCACCCCATGATTCGGTGTTGCGGTTGGATTCTTCAGCATCCCTTAGGCGTGACATGAGTTGGTCCACCAAGTCTTCTTGTTGAGATGCGAAGCGGTTAGTTACTTCAGCCACAACCCTGTATAGATATGCCCTAGTAATTGGTTGTTCCGCGACGGGGGCTGTTGGATTTGCCTGATTTTCATCTGGTACTGCTGTTAAAACGGGATGATTCTCTTGATTTGGGGCCACTGGATCTGGGATACTACTAGTTGCGGCGTTCTTTCCTTTGTTAACATCTCTCCTCTGCCTGGAAGTCATGTTGTTGGAGCAAGGAGCGATGCTGTGAGGAAGAAGGTTGAGTAGGAGAAGCTGTAGCTTCTAGCTCGACTCTCAATGAAAGCACCAAAAATGTTTGCACAAAAAATGGGCAAACACCTCCAAGTCGTGTGGTTTAGTTGATTTTATGTTGTTCTTAATGATTTGGATGAGTTGTGCGAATATGTAAAAAGCAGGGACTGAAATGTAAAAGACACGCAGATTTATAGTGGTTCGGCCAGAACGTGCCTACGTCCACTTTATATGTTATTCTCCTCTTACTATTCAGATTACAAGTACAAAGCCTTGATTACAAGTATATACAAATTGTTTGAAAGTTCCTTCCATGCTTGAGCTCTCAAACTTGTTCGCCATTGTTGTGCCCCTGCCGCTCTATTTATAGAGTGAGGTTGGGGGCAGGGATCTTAGATGTATATAGCTGCTGGTGGGCCTGGGCTGAAGCAATCTGGTCTAGCGAAGTTGGTTCGGTATCCACTTGGTCCGGTAGTGGTTGGAGTGGGTTGGTTCGGCATGAGGTTGGTTCGGTGGATAGGTGGTTCGGTAGGAGCTTGGAGGAGGTTGGTTCGGCAGAGTCTGGTTCGGTGATGGTGGTAGGAAAGGGATGGTTCGGTAGTTATGGGTAGTGGGTTGGTAGTGCCCCGGTTCGGCAATGCATGGACGTGGATTTTGGACCGGTAATGCTTCCTTTTCTTTGGTTCGGTGGTGATGAAAATGAACCCAACAGCAAGGCATTTGGATGTCATTTAATTTATTATTCAAGTTAAACCTTATCATAAAATCTATATGAAAAAGCATATATCATCAACAAGCTTATATATCCATTTAAACAATCAAACATGGCAAATCATTTGCAAAACAATTTCGGATCTCAAGTAAAACCAAAAACAATAAAATATGAGATTTAACCTATTATTCAACTTTAGCTTGTTATTAAGGAGTTAAGATTTGATCTTGAATTAAGTTGATTAAGCTTTCTTCTTTTTATTTTTGCTTTATCTTCCTCTTGCTTTTCCTCTAATGGTGGCTGGCCTTTCTTATGTTTTGATTTAATTTGTGAATGTGCAAATTGAAGTGGTATGAGGGTTTAAGGCATATCATTATAACTTATTCCTATTTTGCCCCTTATCTATTTTCCATACCTATTTCATTTTAATTCTTTTTAGTTCATTAGTTATTTGGCATGACTACCCACTATTAACACAAACCTCAATCCCTTAACCCTTTAGTTTATTTCACTTAAGTTAACTAATTAAATGTCTAAATAATGTTAATTAAAGTTAGAGTCGTTACAACTTGTCACATCGCCAAGAGTAACTGGCAGCATCTCGATTGACAGTCGACCAACAATACCCATAACGGAGTATTTTCTTTGCTAGGGTTTTCCCTTAAGTGTAATCACCACTTTCCACTTAATGAACTTCCTTTAGGATTCGTTTTATTTCATCATGAGCGATATGTTGGAGCAGGGGAACGAAAAACCCCTTTCTATACATGAATCATTCCTGAATGATATACCGTGAAGCTTTGCGAAGCACTTGTTGCCTTCAATTCCTCCATTTGGGAAGGACTCCTTGTAGCTAATATTTTTTATCGGAGTCATCCCAACTCCTTCTAAGGTTTCGTCTCTAGTACCCAATCAATTTCCATCTAGTTTATCGGAGCATCTAGTACTTCGACTAGAACCAAGTCCGTTTATTGTGCATCCCCAGTGCTAGCAAAATTTGCCAATGAGATGGCATCTTTGTTTTGATCTCAGGAAATGTGTATGATGTCATAATACTCAACGCCAGTCAATAGCTCTTAGACTTGGATAAGGTACGGGGCGAGTTGTTGTCCATTAAATTTGTAATCTCACCAGACTTGGTACACTGCCAACCGTGAGTCGTAAAAGAATTCAAGAGAATTTATTCCCAGTTCTCAAGTAAGTTTGAGTCTAGTAATCAAAGCTTCATATTCATCTTCATTGTTCGTTACATGGAATCTAGAGTTACTAACACGATTCCGGCTCTTGAACAACGATTATTGGATGCTCCATCTATATACATTTTCCACTAAAGGGTAGAGGCTCCACCGCTCTTTGGGGGATCATCATGTGCAATTAATTCTACTATAAAGTTAGCCCGTGCATGTCCCAGAATGGATCTTTGTGAGAGATAAGTGATGTCGAATTGGCTCGGTTTGATGTTCCGTTTGAGCAACTATCCAAAAGTCCCAGGTCGCTATAACACCTGCCATAATGGCCGATCGGTGGAAACATTGATAGGATAAGGCGAAAAATAAGGGCGGAGCTCTCATGAAGCAATCAACAAGAAGTACGCCAATTTTTCTATCTTTGGATGGTTCCTTTTAGCTCTTATCAATCGCTTACTAAAATAATAGTCTGGTCTCCGGATGTGATTCTCCTTGCGAAGCAGTTGTTGCACTTACAACATGTATCAACACGACCAAGTAGATAAGTCTCTATGATCCACTAGCTTTGAAAAGATGAGAGGCTTCTTTAAGCGGTTCACCAAAACTTGGAAAGCATCTTCACAATTCTATGTCCATTCAAAGTTCCTTTTCCCTCTCTTTATCGAATTGAAGAAAGGTATGCATTTATCACCAGCTCTAGAAATAAATCGACTTGGGCCCACAACCTTCCCATTTAGACTCGTACTTTCTTGATGGTCTTCAACACTTGGATATTGCGAATCGCTTGAATCTTCTTAGGACTAGCTTTAATTCTGCAAGTATTGATGATGAAACCCAAGGACTTTCCTGATGCAATGCCAAAAGGACACTTCAGAGAATTGATCTTCATTTGTAAAATCAAAGGATCTCGAATATTTTTGCTAAGTCTCTAATGTGGTCACTTGATCGTCATGACTTCACTAGCATATCATCCATGTATACCCTTATTGTTTTTCCAGTCTTAGCTTTAAACATTCTATTGACTAGGCATTGATAGGTGATTTGTAACACACCATATTTTTAGTAATATTATTTAGGATATTTAACTAGCTAAATTAAATAAAATACTGAGATGATTAGAGGATTGGGATTTGTGATCAATAGGGGTAGCCATGCCATGTTAATGAATTAATTAAAATGAGCTAACATGAATTAAAATAGATAAGGCTAATAGGTGAGGGCAAGGTTGGAATAAGAATATTCTTATACCCTAAACCCTTAGAAATTCATTCATACGTTCATTTGTAATATTAAATTAAAGAAGATATCGGCCACCATAAGCAAGGAAGAGGAAGACAAACAAGAAAAGCTAAGGAAGATGATTAATCAAATCAAAGATGTTCAAATCTCAAACTCCTTAATCTCAAAGCTAAAATAAATAATGATTACATCTCATTTTTTTTAGTTTTAAGATGAATCCGAAGCATTTTGCATGAGTATGCCATGTTTTTTGAATGATAAAATGATTATATATGCTTGTTGATGATTTAAGCTTATTTATATAGGTTTTATGATATGTTTTAATGTGAAAATCCTATTTAACGACATCCAAATGCCTTGTGAATGTAAATATAGATCAGACGATATTTTAGAGATGGTTTTGAATTTTCATAATTTTCTGAATTAATGTGGATATTATACTAATTTTGTAGCGAAGAAATTGTTAATTTGGTTAAAAATAATTTACGGCTGAATTATTTATGTTTTGGGCATAAATTAATTTATGTTGGAAACATACTAAAAATGATTTTCTGGAATTTTTGTAGAATTTTCCTAAGTGTTTGATGAATGTATAAAAAAATTATTAAGGTATGAGACTTGAATGTTTTATATATTTATAAAAGGAGAAGGAGTATTTTGAAAATAAATTAAATTGTTTATTTTTGAAATATTAGCAGCACTTTTAAAAAAGAAAATTAGCAACCAATAATATTTTGACATACAAGGAAGGTTAGTTGAAAAGAAATTCGTTTTAAAGTAAAAATCAGTTTTTACTCGCTTTAGCATGTTTCGCCACTTTCGGCACAGGGTTTTCGACCAAGTACTGTCGCCTCCATGCCATCGAAGCCAATGCACATAGTATCAATAACTTGGTATAGACTGAATTAGACTAAGGCAAAAGGTAATAGGTTGAGACCATATGTTTCGATGGGGTCGAAGCATGGCTTTGTTTTAAATTGCAAATGCGCCTGCTTTACTTTTGAAGGGTATGCTTTTGAATTTGTTGGCTTTTGATTGAGTCAAATGTTTTAAGGGAATTGTTTCGAATGGGTTGCACCTTTTGTTTTAAATAAATGCTTTTGAATGGGGTTGAAACCGCTAGCTATCGCTTTTCTACCTTGCGAAGTCAATGGTTTTGAAAAGTATACTTTGTTTTGAAAACTTAGTTGCTTCTCCAATGCTTTCAGAAGGTTGGTTTCGACACCATCACTTCTTTACTTAGGAATTGCTTTCGAAAGAAGTGTTTTTGGCATAAATGTTTTATGACCCTTTTGCTCTGTTGAAGGTAGAACCCAAATGGTTCGAAAGAGATAGTTTTAAATGGTTTTAAAAGGTGTATCCATATGTTTTAAACTGAACCCAAATGCTTTCGATAGGTTTGTTGTTTGTAAAGGTTTAATACTTTCGAAAGGTTTTAAAGAATGGTTACGAAGGGGTGGTTCCCTAATGGTTTTGAAAGATTTAAAAGGAAAGGTTTTCCAAAGTTTTTGAAATGCAATGTCAAAGGTTTTAAAGATAGGATGTCTAAGGTTTTAAAGCTTTTGAAAGAAATGTTTTTTATGGTTTTGAAAGAAATGTTTTGGTCTTTAGACCTATGTGAAAGAAAGAGGTTTACTTGGTTTTGAAAGGGGTACATTCAATGGATTCGAAAGAGGTGCTTTCAATGGTTTAAATGTTTTCATCAACAATTATTTATGTAAAGAGTGTGTGTGTGTGTATAACATGACAAGGTGATTTTGAGTAAAGCGTGGAGAATATGTAATTTCCTTGTTTAAGTTTGGTTTAAAGGTTTTAAATCAATTTGAGATGAAAAGGTTTTCAAGGAAATTTTGGGAAGATTACCCTAAGTAAAATGACTCTGATATAAGAATACTAGATGGGACGGGTATAGGGTCGCGCCTTATACATTAGCCATTAGCTCCAGCAAATTTAGTCTCAAATTCTAGTGTATAGGGCTTTGTTACTAGGTAAAATAATGATTACACACAGAACGGATTATATATTTGTAAACAAATAGGTTATTGGTGATCCCGCAAAACCATTTTGGTGACCCTGTGAGAAGATAAGTTAAGGACAGACCGTCCAGAAGAGGAGTATCTAACAAATAGGTTAGTGGCCGTCATTCCAGTAGGGGAGTATCTAACAGTTGTTAGATTAATTTATTTATATTTTTTGGTAGGCCCGAGTCAGCCAAAGGTTAGTAGTTAGCCAAACAAAACTATAGTGTTATGACAGATAGTCCATTTGTTACCTGATATGTGTGTTTATATGATAATGATTTACAGTTTTTACTAGTTTTGGTTGCTGGATTATGATTTGCAAAAGATATGTTTTAAAAAGATACTAGTGAGGGAAATCAATTCTTCTAAGTGGCATAGTCTCAGTTAATATCAAATAACCGAAATGTATAGTATTCACACCAGGCTTTATGTTTGACTCGACGTTTATGTTTTTCCTCTCAAACTCTCGGGTGCTCAAAATTGATTTGAGTAAACTGAGTGTTGAAGATTTTCAGGTTTTTAGTAGGTTAGAAAATAAAGCTTCCGGAGACGGGAAAGTGGCCGACGGATAGCTATCTGGATTTGTTGTTTTATTTTGTTTGATTCAACTGTGTTGTATTAAGTCAGATATGACTATATAGTACTCTGGTTAACCAATGGTGCATCTTCATATGTTGCTCTTGGCGTATTTATGTAATAATTATATGTTATCTGAACCTGGGAAATGATTGGGATTATGTAATATGGATATGAAACATGTTATATGAAATGTAGTCAAAAATGTTTTTTGCGAAATCTATGGTTTATTTCATATTCATGTGCTTCTGATATTAAGGATGCCATTAACATTACCGTACTTGATCACCGGAAGTTAATACTATGGATGACTGCAGCATCTATGACGCAGCGGATAATTCGAAACAAACTTCAATCGGTGAAAGTAGCGATCGATGGAATGAACATACCGAAATGCCCAAATTCGTTGATCCGAAGATACCGAATTCTAGCTATCTCAAACACGTTGATAGCGCACTATACCGTGTTCAAAGATCTACGATTCTTCGTACGTTGATCTAGCGCACTAGATTCCATGAATCGGCTTCAACAAACGTGGATTCGAGCGCACTCGAATGACGTAAGTGGAGATAGGAGATTACACTCAACTACCAATTGGAGAAGAAAGCACAAAGCAATCAACAAGAAATTTTATTTCAAAATCAACCACCTACAAATGACGCAACACGGCTATTTATAGCGTTTTACAACTGTCTCCATAAGTCGTGGACGACTCATAACCTACGACTCATCATAAGTCGTTAACGACTTAGCAACACAACATACCTATGTACATCACACGACTTACCATACAACACGACTCATCAGATACAACCGACATACGACTCATCAAATAAAAGACAACAAACAAATTACAACGCCGACGACTCACCCAGATACGACTCATCAAACAATACAGGTTACACGACTCAAGAGCGAACGACTCAAGAACAACGGCTTACGACCCATCTTGAGTCGTAACTCGCCTCCGACTTAAGGTTTTCAACTTCTGGAATTTCTCTCTGCCTCTCGATAAGTCGTGGACGACTCAGTGCTGTGTCGTTAGGTCGTATAAGACTCTTCAAACCTGAGCAACTTAAGCCCTCGTTAACTCGCAACTCTTTCCTCCAGGCTTTGTTAAATCGTAGATGACTTAAAACCATGTCGTTAACTCGTGTTGCCTTCCCCTGTGACTTCTTAGGTCGGAAACGACTTATAGGTGAGTCGTTGAGTCGTGTACGACTCTTCAAACTCGAACGACTCAGGTTCCCTTTAAGTCGTAACTTCTTTGCACTCTTCTCGTTAAGTCGTAAACCATTAGAATTAAGTCGCAGTTCCTTTTACTTAACTCATGAACTGCCTTCTTTAAGTTGTGAATGACTTATCTCCTGTGCTGCATCATCCTCCCCTGGTTGAGAAAAATTCGACCTCGAATTTTTAAATTCCTCTACACCAGATTGTTCATCTCCATAATATGGCATAAGATGTTTAACATTGAACACGTCAGAAGTGTACACATCCTCCGGCAACTTCAGCTTATAAGCATTGTTATTAATTCGTCTTACAACTTTGACAGGACCAATTTTTCTGGCTTTCAACTTGTTATAAGCGCCTACTGGAAAACGATCCTTCGTTAACACTGCGTAAACCAAATCGCCTTCGTTAAATTCAACATTTCGTCGCTTCAAATCTGCAGACTTCTTATACTTCTCATTCGACTTTTCCAATCGTTCCTGAACGATCCTGTGACATTCCGTCAACCCTTCAACAAAATCAGCAGCTCGTTTAACTGTCTCTTTCGATTGTGGTACCACCGCTAAGTCCAACAGTCCCCTGGGTAAATTTGAATAAACACTCTGAAATGGACTGAATCCCGTACTGCGATTCATGGCATGATTATGAGCAAATTCTGCTTGGCATAATTTCATATCCCAACTTCTCAAATTATCCTGTACAAGACATCGCAACAAATTTCCCAACGACCTGTTTACAACTTCCGTCTGTCCATCAGTTTGCGGATGATAAGCACTACTGAATTTCAGATTTGTTCCCACCATTTTCCACAAACTTAACCAAAAGTGACTCAGAAAACGAGTATCTCTATCCGACACAATAGAATCTGGTAATCCATGAAGTTGATAGATCTCCTTGAAAAATAACTGAGCAACACGAATAGCATCCGTCGTCTTCTTGCAAGCAATAAAATGTGCCATTTTAGAAAATCTGTCCACCACTACAAATATAGAATCATTTCCCCGTTGAGTTCTAGGCAAACCCAAAACGAAATCCATGCTAATATCAACCCATGGCTTAGATGGTACAGGCAACGGCATATACAACCCTGCATTCGTCGCTGTTCCCTTTGACACCTGGCAAATATAGCATCTCTCCACGAATCTTTCAACCTCTTTCCTCATCGACGGCCAAAAGTAAGATTGTGAAATCATTTGCAAAGTACGATCACGGCCAACATGTCCTTCCTCGTGCAACTCCTTGATAATTTTTAATCTCAAACTACAATCTGGAATACATAATTGATTCCCCTTGAACAAGAATCCATCAATCATCATAAATTCATCATTACTCCCATCCTTCACTTTCTCAACATATTTCACAAAGTAAGGATCTTCTTCAATCATTTCTGGCAGTAATTCAAACCCCGTCACTTCAACCTTCAATGTCGTTAACAAATGACTCCTTCTACTCAAAGCATCAGCTACCCGATTCGTCACCCCAGATTTGTGCTTAACAACAAAGGTAAACTGCTGTAAATACGCGATCCATGACGCATGTCTTGCTGAAATCTTGTCCTGCCCCTGCAAATACTTCAACGCCTCATGATCAGTGTACATAACAAACTCCTTCTGAAATAGATAATGTCTCCAATGTTTAATCGTTTGCACCACAGCATAGAATTCAACGTCATATGTGTTGTATCTCATCTTCGCCCCTGACAACTTCTCACTGAAATAAGCAACGGGTTTCCCACTCTGACTCAGAACTCCTCCAATACCAATCTTCGATGCATCAGTATGCAATTCAAACAATAACTGAAAATTCGGTAAAACAAGAATTGGTGCAGACGTCAACAATTCCTTGATCTTCTCAAAAGCAACCCCCGCTTTCTCTGACCATACAAACTATTTCCCCTTCATGCAATCAGTAACTGGAGCCATCACGCTACTGAAGTGCGGAATGAATCTTCGGTAGAATGATGCTAGCCCATGAAAACTTCTCACCTCTGTAATCGTCCTCGGCTGTGGCCAATTCCTGACTGCTTCCACTTTATTCTGGTCGACTTGAATTCCTGCTTCCGACACAATATACCCCAGAAATAAAACACTTCTTGCCATGAACACACATTTCTCCGTAGCAGCATAAAATTGTTCCTCGCGAAGAATAATCAACACTTCCCTCAAATGTAGAACATGCTCCTCCATACTTCTGTTATATATCAGAATATCATCGAAATAAACTACCACGAACTTCCCAATGAATGGTCTAAAGATTTGATTCATCACCCGCATGAATGTACTAGGTGCATTTGACAAACCAAATGGCATAACCAACCATTCGTATAACCCTTCTCTCGTCTTGAAGGCTGTCTTCCATTCGTCACCTGGTCTAATTCGAATTTGGTGATAACCACTCTTCAAATCAATCTTTGAAAATATAGTTGCCCCACTCAACTGGTCTAACAAATCATCCAACCTCGGCATAGGAAATCTGTGACGAACAGTAATCTTGTTCAAAGCTCTACTATCTGTACACATTCTCCATGTTCCATCCTTCTTCGGCACCAACAAAGCTGGTACTGCACAAGGACTCAAGCTTTCCTGAACACGTCCCTGTTCTAATAACTCTTCCACCTGCCTTCGTAACTCTTCATGTTCCTTCGGACTCATTCGGTAATGTGGTCTATGTGGTAACACTGCTCCTGGAACAAGATCAATTTGATGTTGAATGTCTCTCAATGGTGGTAACTCCTTAGGCAACTCCTCTGGAAACACATCTTCAAACTCTTTCAAAACTGGCTTTGCTTCTTCAGGAATTTCAACCTCTTCACTGCTCTCTCGCCCAATCAACAAATAGACTTCAGGCTCCTCTTCAACCTCCTTAACAAACTCCTTCAAAGTCAACAGAGTTTTCAATTCCTCAATCTCCTCCAGCTTGCTCTCCTTCTGTTGTTGCTTCTTGGGAACCAAAGTGATTTTAGTACCCTCGAACATGAAACTGTAACTATTGGCACGACCATCATGTTGAACTGCTCTATCGAACTGCCATGGTCTGCCCAACAACAGATGACAAACATCCATATCCACTACATCACACCAAATTTCATCTTTGTACTTCTTCCCAATAGAAAAATTAACACAAGCCCTTCGACACACCTTCACTTCACCACCCTTCCTTATCCATGCTAGCTTGTACGGTTTAGGATGTTTCTCAGTCTTCAAGTTCAACTTCTTTACTGCTTCTGTAGAAATAATATTATCGCAACTTCCAGCATCAATGACGAACTTGCAAACCTTTCCTAGAATAGTGCATGTCGACTGAAAAATATTGCTTCTCAACCAACTAAAATCCTCCTCTTGCTTTGGTGTGAGACATGACCTCCTCAACATAAGATTACAACCTTCATCTCCAAACAATTCTTCTTCCTCCTCAACATAAGGTGCATTTGAACATTCTGCCTCCTCACCATCATCCTCCTCAACTTCTGCAACCATGGTTCTCTTCTTCGGCTTCGGACATTCGTTGCTTTTGTGACCCAACTCCTGACAGTTATAACATTTGAACCCACTGCTAACCTTCGCCTTCTCAGCCTCCTTCACCACTGGTTTTGTAACAGGTTTAGGAACACTAGAACTTCCACTAACACCCTTCGCTTGATTATTGTAATTAGTAAACACACCACCTCCACGCCTTCCTTACTTCTCCCAAGATAACGCTTTCTGATGTGCCTCTGCAACTGATCTAGGATCGAACATATTAACCATATCCTGGATCTGCATTCTCAATCCCCCAATGAATCTAGCAGTAAGCTGTTCTTCCGTTTCCATAATATCATTTCTGGCAATGAGTTGGTAAAATTCATCAGCATAATCACTAACAGACTTCGTCCCTTGCCTCAGATTCTGCAACCTTTGGTACATAAGTGACTGATAATTGTAAGGTAAGAAAGTAGATCTCATCAACTTCTTCATCTTATCCCACGATTCTACCTTTGACTTCCCCATTCTCTCCCTTGTAAGTTTAGTTTGCTGCCACCACGCCAAAGCTCTCCCCCTCAACCTAGTAGCAACCAACTTCACTCTCCTATGTTCAGGAACCTCTTTGAAATCAAAGATCTCTTCAACATTAGAAATCCAATCGAGAAATTCTTCTGCTACCATCCCTCCTTTAAATTCTGGAATTTCCGTCTTTATCCCCGATTCCCAACGACGATCATCTTCAACATCCCGGTAAGAATTTCGAATTTGATCTCGATCTCGATAATGATTACTTGCTCTATCACCCTCTTCATCAAAATCAAAAGTACGCCTACATCGATCTCGACCATTATCATCCCTCCGTTCATGCATGCTTCTTTGACTATGTCTCTCTTCCTCTCTATATGCTTCATTGTCAAATTCACGGCGACTTCTTCTCTCTTCATGTGTATAGTCATGATGTTCTCTTCATGATGAAATTGACGTTTCTCTTCTATCTCTACAAGAATGTGGTGATACCCTCCTCGCTTCCGTAATCGATGGCGAAACTCTGTTTCCTCCATGGTTCGAGTTTGGTGATCTCCTCCTTTGATTCAAATCATTCATCAATTTCTCCAACTTCCCAATGCCTTCATCAAATTTCTCATTAATACGTTGTTCCATAAGCTTGGCTTCTTCTCTTCGATACAACGCTTCAACATTTTGATGACGGTTAGCTCTCCTAGGCGGCATGATTCAAACAATATAAAACTGCAAGTCACGGCTTCAAACTTCAAAACCCTTCACTAGGCTCGGCTACTTCCCAAGTATACACGGCCTAACTTCGATTTCAAACACTTTCAACACTTTGATCCAAAATAGAATGGATCGAAAGTTCTCCCTCTTGTTGCAACTTCAATAAGAACACAAAGAACTCCAACTTCAAACATCAACTTCAAATACTTGGCTCCAAGAATCAACTTAGCTATGATTGGCTAAGTATGGCTCTGATACCAAAACTGACGCAGCGGATAATTCGAAACAAACTTCAATCGGTGAAAGTAGCGATCGATGGAATGAAGATACCGAAATGCCCAAATTCGTTGATCCGAAGATACCGAATTCTAGCTATCTCAAACACGTTGATAGCGCACTATACCGTGTTCAAAGATCTACGATTCATCGTACGTTGATCTAGCGCACTAGATTCCGTGAATCGGCTTCAACAAACGTGGATTCGAGCGCACTCGAATGACGTAACTGGAGATAGGAGATTACACTCAACTACCAATTGGAGAAGAAAGCACAAAGCAATCAACAAGAAATTTTATTTCAAAATCAACCACCTACAAATGACGCAACACGGCTATTTATAGCGTTTTACAACTGTCTCCATAAGTCGTGGACGACTCATAACCTACGACTCATCATAAGTCGTTAACGACTTAGCAACACAACATACCTATGTACATCACACGACTTACCATACAACACGACTCATCAGATACAACCGACATACGACTCATCAAATAAAAGACAACAAACAAATTACAACGCCGACGACTCACCCAGATACGACTCATCAAACAATACAGGTTACACGACTCAAGAGCGAACGACTCAAGAACAACGGCTTACGACCCATCTTGAGTCGTAACTCGCCTCCGACTTAAGGTTTTCAACTTCTGGAATTTCTCTCTGCCTCTCGATAAGTCGTGGACGACTCAGTGCTGTGTCGTTAGGTCGTATAAGACTCTTCAAACCTGAGCAACTTAAGCCCTCGTTAACTCGCAACTCTTTCCTCCAGGCTTTGTTAAATCGTAGATGACTTAAAACCATGTCGTTAACTCGTGTTGCCTTCCCCTGTGACTTCTTAGGTCGGAAACGACTTATAGGTGAGTCGTTGAGTCGTGTACGACTCATCAAACTCGAACGACTCAGGTTCCCTTTAAGTCGTAACTTCTTTGCACTCTTCTCGTTAAGTCGTAAACCATTAGAATTAAGTCGCAGTTCCTTTTCCTTAACTCATGAACTGCCTTCTTTAAGTTGTGAATGACTTATCTCCTGTGCTGCATCAATCTATAGCGCTTAGCTACGGTTCTCCAGATAAGATGTTATAAATTAGTACTAAAGCATATGTATATGAAAATCTTTAACTAAAAATGATTTTTGAAAACATAATCCTAAGGAATTGAGATAAGATAGGGGGTATGGGATAACACTATATTAACGTACTTGTATTTACTATATATAAGTATACGATGTACCTCTGTTCTCCTATCACTCTTAGGCTTTTCTTCTGTATCTCACGAGGCTTGAATATAGATATGGACGCTAGAAGTGAAAGAGTGAATCTTGGAGGAAGAACCACCATAAATGGGAATGCCATACCAAATACTAGATGGAACTAAGGTCAGGCACAAGCAGTAAATATTGGTGCTGGAGTCCCCTAAATGGATATGGTAGCTATGTATCAGTTTTTATTAAACATGATGCAAGCGGGAATTGCTACTGGAGTGGTCAGAGGAAATGCAGGAGTACGAGTTCAGGAAGCTCCGGTGGTCAACAACTATGCTATCCTGAGCAGAGATTATGTTAGTCTTGGAGGGAAGCCATTTATCGAAACCGAAGATGCTATTGAGGTGGAGAACTAGTTGTTGCATTGTGAAAGGATTTTTGCAGACTTGGAGCTCAATGATGAGCAAAAGAGGAAGCTTGCTTCGAGACAGATTCAGGGAGTAGGTTTATTTTGGTGGAATAGTGTGACGGCTGGAGCGGATAAGGAAACGATGACATGGGTTGAGTTTAGAAGGAGGTCCCAGGAGAGGTCCATGTCTGTAATGGCTCTGTCTGCTTTGTTCAGAAAGCTTGTTGAGTTAAAGCAGGGAGAGATGTCTATTTTGGAGTATTCTAGAAGGTTTGAGGAGTTGGCTAGGTATTAGTATGCCATTATGGATACTGTGATGAAGATAAATTGAAGCATGAGTTGGTAAGGGCTACATTACCTCATATAAGGGATCCTTGTGATGTTGCACTAGAGATGGCACTGAGACATGAGGAGATGCTTACTTTTTTGGAGAAGAGTAAGGCAAAGGAGGTCCAAGTGGGGCAGAGTCAGAAAAAGAAGTTCTACATAAGAAGGATGCTCAGAAGGATGAAGGAGCGAAGAAGGGAAATTCTAAGGTTGTTTGCTTCAAGTGCGACAAGAAGGGGCATTTCGCTAATGAGTGTTGTACTAGATAGGCGAAGGCGGTGATCAGGAA
The DNA here is from genome assembly GCA_030765085.1 of Allium cepa. Lineage (NCBI taxonomy): Eukaryota > Viridiplantae > Streptophyta > Magnoliopsida > Asparagales > Amaryllidaceae > Allium > Allium cepa. The sequence goes on along the minus strand of CM060942.1, from coordinate 690,387,237 downwards.
GAAGAATATCAGATGCTTCAACTGCGATCAGATTGGTCAGTATAAGAATCAGTGCAAAGAGCCTGCTAAGGATGGAAGGGGCAAAGTATTTGCATTAGAGCCTGCTTATCAGGACCAACAGTGCAGGAGAAAAGGAAGGTAGTGTTAGGAGGTATGATTCAGATTCATGGTATGCCTATTAGCGGTCTGTTTGATACTAGTGCATTGCAATCTTTTATATCTCTTTGTTTGGTAGATAAGGTTAATCTAGAACCCTTATACCTAGTTACTTCCTTAAGAGTTGCAAATTCCATAGGAGGATATGCGACATTTTGGATGATGTGTGACGACCAAGAGTTTGTTTTGTTAGGTCACACCTTTATTTGCAGTTTGCATGTATTTGACTTTGTAGGGTTTGGAATTATTTTGGGTATGGATTGTTTAAGTAAGTATGATGCTAGAATATTTTTCCATGATAGGAAAATATCATTTAGACACCCTGACTGTAGTGACCGGATTATATATACCGTAGAAAACCCTAGTTGTGATGTGAATGCTTTGTTGGGTGTTGTGGTGTTGGAAGATGAGTTGAATCACGTTTTCGTGGTTAGGGAATTCGCAGATGTTTTTGAGCCTATAGTAGGATTGCCACCAAAACAAGCCATTGAGTTTTGAATAGATTTAGTGCCTGGAGCAGAACCAGTGAGTAGGCCGCCAAGTAGAATGACACACCTATCGAAATGAGGGAGTTGAAAGTGTAGTTGGTGGATTTGGAAAGCAAGAATTTTATTAGGCCAAGTAGTTCACCTTGGGGAGCAGCCGTAGTATTTCCCAAGAAGCCGGACGGATCATTGAGGTTATGTATCGATTATGTAAGTTGAATGAGAAGACGATAAAGAATCGATATCTATTGCCTAGAATTGATGATTTGTTCGATTATTTAAGTGGAGCTAAGGTATTTTCTTAGTTGGATTTAGCAACAAGTTTCCATTATCTTAGAGTAGCAAAGGATAATATTCCTTTGACGACATTTAAAACCAGATATGGACGAATGGTTTGTTATGTCGTTTGGACTAACTAGTGCGCTAGCATTCTTTGTGGATTTAATGAACCGAATCTTCCAAGAGCACTTGGAAAGGTTTGTGTTGGTTTTTATAGATGACATTTTGGTATACTCCAAGGATGAAAGGGAACATGAAGTCCATCTTAGATTTGTGCTTGAGACATTGGGGAAGCATCAGCTGAAGACGAAGTTTTTGAAGTGCCATTTCTAGAAGAAGGAAGTGAAGTTTCTTGTCATGTAGTCCTAGAGAACGGGATGTTTTTCGATCCTATTAAGATAGAAGCCGTGAATAATTGGAAAAGACTTGAGACAGTGACTGAGATAAAGAGTTTTCTTGGATTTTTCTAGAAATTATATAAGGTTTATTAAGTATTTTTCATGGATTGCAGCACCGATGACAAGCTAACGCGAAAGGATGTGTAGCTTGTTTGGACCGATAAGTGTGAGAAAGAATTCAGAGCTTGAAACACTTATTGACCAATGCACCTGTGTTGGTAGTTGTAGAAGGGAATCGGGACTTGGTATTTTATACAGATGCATGTGGAACCGGTTAGGATCCGTGTTAATATAGAGAAGTAAAGTGATTGCCTATGCTTCTCGACTTTCACATGAGGTTAGATATCCAATGCAAGATTTGGAATTGGCTGTAGTGATTTTTGCATTAAAGGTGTGGAGACATTACCTTTTGGGAGAAAGGTTTGAGCTTTATATGGTCATAAGTCATTAAAATACTTGTTCTCTCAAAAGGAGCTGAACATGACACAACAAAGATGGTTAGAGTTTATTGCTGCTTATGACTTTTGTATTGAGTATACACCAGGAAAGGGAAAAAAAATTGCAGATGCACTTTGCAGAAAGCATTAGAATGTAGTGTTGGCAATGATAGCAGAGTGGAAAGATTTAGAAGTATTGTCGACTTGCAGAGTGCAGTGGAGATCTAAGGCTGGGTCTAGAGGAGAATATGTTATGCTGTCTTGTTTAGAAGTTCGACCAATGATGATCGAAAATATTGCTTCTAAACAGGAGGAGGATCTAGCGTTAGTTGAAAGGATCAAGAAGTTATGGGATGGAACGGAAAGCGATGACTTAAAGGAATTCAATCTTGACCAGAATGGGTGGTTGAGAAAGAAAGGTAAGTTATATGTTCCGAATGTGGAAGCCATAAGGAAGGAAGTTTGGAGGAATGCCATCATTCGAAGTTCACTATTAATCTAGGAGGAACTAATATGTGTCAGGACATGAATAGAAGTTTCTTCTAGGAAGGTATAAAGAGGGATGTAGGCTTATGGGTAAAGTGTTGTTTGAACTGCCAACAGGTAAAAGCCGAACATCAAAAGCCAAGTGGGTTGCTTTAGCCTTTGGATATTCCAATATGGAAGTGGGATTCCATTTCTATGGATTTTATAGACGAGCTGCCGAGACCTAATAATGGAAATGAAAGTATGTGGGTCGTACTGGACAGATTAACAAAGAGTGCCTAATTCATTCCAGTTAAGTCAACTATGACGACACATGTTTTGGCTAAGTTATTTATGAAGAATATAGTTAGACTTCATGCAATTCCTAGTAGCATAGTAAGTGATAGAGATTCCTTATTTACTAGCGAGTTCTGAAAGAGTCTACAGGATATTTTCAAACCAAGCTCAAGATGAGTACTGCTTACTAAAACAGAAAGAGTAAACAAAGTCTTGGAGGATATGTTATGAGCTTGTATGTCAGATTTTGGGGGATGATGGGAAAATGATTTACACTTGGTCAAGTTTTCATATAACAATAGTTATCAGACTAGTATAGGGATGGCACTATATTAAGCTTTGTATGGAAGGCCATGCAAATCTCCCGTTTGTTGGTTAGAAACCGGGGATAGATTAGTTCTTTATTCGGATTTGGTTAGAGAAGCTACAGAAAAGATTGAGTTGATTCTGGCTAGCATGAGGGAAGCTTAGTCTAGGCAAAAAAGTTATGCAAGTAGAAGACGAAAAGATTTAGAGTTCTCCATTGCATACCTGTGTTTATTAAGGTATCACCGATGAAGGGCGTGATTCGATTTGGAAAATCAGGAAAGTTGGCACCGAGATTCGTCGGACCATTCCAGATTGTAGAGAGAATTGGGAAACTTGCATATAGAGTAGAGTTACTGAGTAGTTTGGTAGGAGTCCATGATGTGTTTCATTTCTCTCATCAAAGGAAATATGTTAGAGATCCAGAGTCTACTATAACACCGACTGTGTTAGATGATTTAGTAGTTGAACCAGAATTAACTATAGTTAGAAAGCGAGTTTGGATAGTTGCGAGAGATGAGAAGAGACTTAGAAACAAGACAGTCAGATTAGTGAAAGTCCAGTGGAGCGACGATGACAGAGGCTGTACTTGGGAGATTGAGAGCAAGATTAGACGCTCCTAATTTATTTGATGGTATGTTTTACCTTTTTGATTGACTTGTTGTGTACCTTATCATAATTTCAATGACGAAATACTTTAAGGTGGAGAGACTCTAACACCCAATATTTTTAGTAACATTATTTAGGATATTTAATTAGCTAAATTAAATATAATAATGTGATGGTTAAGGGATTGAGATTTGTGATCAATAGGGGTAGTCGTGGCACGTTATTGAACAAATTAAAATGAGCTAACATGAATTAAAATAGATAAGGGTAATAGGTGAGGGAAAAGTTGGAATAAGAATATTCTTATACCCTAAACCCCTAGGGATTCATTCATATATTCATTTGTAAAATTAAATTAAAGAAGAGGCCAGCCACCATAAGCAAGGAAGAGGAAGATAAACAAGAAAAGCTAAGAAAGAAGATTAATCAAATCAAAGCTATTCAAATCTCAAACTCCTTAATCTCAAAGCTAAGGTTAATAATGACTACATCTCATTTGTCTAATTTTTTTCGGTTTTAAGACGAATCTGAAGCATTTTGCATGAGTATGTCATGTTTTTAATGATAAAATGATTATATATACTTGTTGATGATTCATGCTTATTCATATAGGTTTTATGAAATGTTTTAATGTGAAGACCCTATTTAGTGGCATCCAAATGCCTTACGGATATAGTTTAGATCAGAAATGATATTTTAGAGATGAGTTTCAATTTTTATAATTTGCTGAGTTAATGTGAATTTTATATTAATTTTCTAATGAAGAAAATGTTTATTTGGGGTTGAAATAATTTACGGCTAAATTATTTATGTTTTGGGTCTAAAATTAATATGTTTTGGAAAACATATTAAAAATGGTTTTTTTTGGAATTTTTGTATAATTTTCCTAATTGTTTTAATGAATATATAAAATTATTTAAGGTATGGGACTTAAATATTTTATATATTTATAAAAGGAGAATGGGTATTTTATAAATAAATTAAATTTTTTATTTTTGAAATATTGGTAGCACTTTTAGAAAAGAAAATTAACAACCAATAATATTTTCACAAACAAGGCAAGTTAGTTGAAAAGAAATTCCTTTTAAAGTAAAAATCAATTTTTACATGCTTTTAGTATGTTTCGTCACTTTCGGCACAAGAGTTCCGACCAAGTACTGCACCCTCCTTGCCATTGAAACCAATGCACATAGTATCCATAACTTAGTATAGAGTGAATTGGACTAAGGCGAAATGTACTGGGTCGAGACCATAGGTTTCGATGGGGTCGAAGCATGACTTTGTTTTAAATTGAAAATGCGCCTGCTTTGCTTTCGAAGGGTATGCTTTCGACTTGGTTGGCTTCAACTGAGTCAAATGTTTTAATGGAAAGGTTTCAAATGGGTTGCGCCTTTTTTTTAAAATAAGTTCTTCCGAATGGGGTCGAAACCCCTAGCTGCCACTTTTCTACCTTTCGAAGTCAATGGTTTTGGAAGGTATACTTTTTTTTAAAACTTAGCCGCTTCTCCAAGGCTTTCGGAAGGTTAGTTTCGACACCATCACTTCTTTACTTAGGAAATTCTTTCGAAAGAAGTGTTTTCGACTTAAATGTTTTTTGACTTTTTGCTCTATTGAAGATAAAACCCAAATGGTTTCGAAAGAGATAGTTTTAAATGGTTTCTAAAGGTGTAACCCAAATTCTTGCGAAAGATTTGTTGTTTGTAAAGATTTAATACTTTCGAAAGGTTTTAAAGAATGGTTTCGAAGGGGTGGATCCTCAATCGTTTCGAAAGATTTAAAAGGAAAGGTTTTCCAATGTTTTCTAAAGGCAATGTTAAAGGTTTAAAGATATGATGTCTAAGGTTTTAAAGCTTTCTAAGGGAATGTTTTTCTATTCGAAAGGAATGTTTTTTGGCCTTTCGGCCTATGTGAAAGAAATGTGTTTATTTGGTTTTCGAAAGGGGAACTTTCAATGGATTCGAAAGGGGTGCTTTTAAAGGTTTAAATGTTTGCATCAACAAAGATTTGTGTAAAGTGTGTTTATATATATATATATATATATATATATATATATATATATATATATATATATATATAAAACGGGAATGTGATTTTGAGTAAAGCATGGAGTATATGTATTTTCCTTCTTTAAGTTTGGTTTAAAGGTTTTAAATCAATTTGAGATGAAAAGGTTTTCAAGAATTTTTTTGAAAGATTACCCTCAGTAAAATGAATCCGATATTAGAATACCAGATAGGACTAGTATAGGGTCGCACTACATTAGCTATTAGCCTTAGCCAATTTAGTCTAAAATTCCAGTGTGTAGGGTTTTGTCACAGGTAAGACTAAAATGATGATTACACGTAGAAGAGAGTTTATATTTGTATATAGATAGGTTATTTGTGAGACTGCAAAATCATTAGGATCAGGTCACCCTGAGAGAAGACATGTTAGGGATAGACCGTCCAAAAGAGGAGTATTTAACAGATAAGTTAGAGACATATCGTTCAGAAGAGGAGTATCTTACAGATGTTAGATTATTTATTTATATTGTTTGGTAGGCCTGAATCAGCCAAAGGTTAATAGTTTGCCAAACCAAACTATAGTGTTCGGACATATAGTCCACATGTTACATATTATGTATGTTTATATGATAATGCTTTACAGTTTTAACCAGTTTTGGTTGCAGGATTATGATTTGCAAAAGATATGATTTAAAAGAATATTAGTAAGGGGAAACCCGTTCCGTTAAGCGATGTAATCTCTCTTAATATTAAATAACCGAGATGTATAGTATTATTCACACCAGCCTTTATGTATGACTCGAAGTTTATGTTTTTCTCCTTAAATCCTCTGGTGCTCAAAATTGATTTGAGTAGACCGAGGGTTGAGGATTTTTAGGTTTTCAGTAGGTTGGCGAATAAAGCTTCCGCGGATGGGAATGTGGCTGACGGATAGCTATTTGGAGTTGTTGTTTTATTTTGTTTGATTCCGCTGTGCTGTATTAAGTCAGATATGACTATATAGTACTCTGGTTAACCAAGGGTGCATCTTCATATGTCGCTCTTAGCGTATTTATGTAATAATTATATGTTATCTGAACCTAGGAATTGATTGGGATTATGTAATCTGGATATGAAACATGTTTTATGAAATGTAATCAAAAATGTTTTTTGTGACATCTATGGTTTGTTTCATATTCATGTGCTTCCGATATTAAGGATACCATTAACATTACCGTATTTGGCCACCGGAAGTTAATATTATGGATGACTGCAGCATCTGTAGCGGTTTTCTTTGGGCCTCCAGATAAGGGATGTTACATCCTTCCAGCATTCTTCAATAAAAATGGCATTACCACATAGCAATAAAATCCAACATCGGTAATGAAGCTGGTGTGTTCCTGATCGGGAGTGTGTATCGAGATTCGGATATATCCAGAGTATGCATCCATGGAAGATGGCAATTCATGTCCTATGGTTGAGTCTACTAGCTTATCGATACTTAGATGGGGAAAAATGTCTTTTGGACAAGCCTTGTTTAAGTCTGAATAGTCAACGCAGGTCTGCCGCTTTCTATTTGTCTTCCTCACAAGTACAAGATTAGCTACCCATTTAGGGTAGAGGGCATCCCGAATAAACCCATTGCTTTTGAGCCTATCCACCTCCTTTTTAAGGGCAGCAGATCTCTCCGGATCCATGCCATACCTTTTTTGTTTCACCGGGACAAGCCTTGGATCAATATTTAATGCGTGGCTCACAATGATAGGCGAGATCCAGCACATATTACAATGAGTCCAAGAGAATACATTAAGATTTTCTTGGAGAAAACCAACAGGTTCTTTCATTATTAGAGGGATAAGCTATGATCCGATTTTGAAGACCCGTGACGGGCCATCGTGGATGATCGTGATGTCAATCGTCAGCTCAACAGGGCGCAGGCTCGATCTCTTTAGGCCCCTCTGTATCATCCCTCGGATCTATATCTTTGTAGAACCGCCTATGGAGCTCAAGCCAAAACCCAGGCACTAATTGTCAATCTTCCATGGTTTGGATGTGGAGAGACTTGTCCATACCCTTACCTTTCGCCTTCCGTTGAGCGTCTCTCAGTTCAGCCATATGGCAGGCATGTCCGGTCACTTGATCACCATGCACAACTCCAACACCGTTATCAATTGGGAACTTCAAAGTCAAACACCATGGGGCAAGACCTGTCCGAAATTCAGCTAGGGTTGATCGGCCCAAAATAGCGTTGTATGGAGAGTCAATATCCCAAACAATAAATGGAAACATCTGCACTCTACAGATAATTCGACATATCCGACAGCTTTGGTCGCAACTCCATTAAAGCCATTAATGCGGGCTTTAGGCGGTTTCAAGTCCTTGGCTTCCATCCTCAATTGATCGTAAGCCTTTTTGAAAATTATATTTATCGAAGTTCCACAATCAACCAAAACCCTCCTCACTAGGGCGGGGCCGATCATGGCTGAAATAACCATTGGGTTAATCGACGGTGCCTCCACCTTATCTGCATCTCTATTTCTTGACACAGTTTCATTCGTCATTATACGTTGCGGATTGTTCCAAACATCTATCTTTTATACTTACAGAACATTTAAAATTCATATGCTTGATCGCGCTAGCATAACGCTCCATCTCATGCCAACTCTAGTCAGTTGATCACTAACCTTCCACCAGTCCTTGCAGGTTTCTTAGCCCTGTGCGGCGCTTGTCCTCAGTTGGGGTTGGATGTCCCTTGCCCGCCATCCTATGGGGCTTTAACAAATTGCTGTAACTTTCTTCCTGAATTAGTTTATCGATAACATCATGGAAATGCCTACACCCATTTGTGTTATAACCATAGAATTCATGGAACCAATAATATTTTCCAGTCTGCTTTTGCTTCTCCGTCGATTCCTTCGGAGGTGGCTTCCTATATTGCATGGTATTTCATGCAGACAAATAGACATTTTCTAGAGATGTATTCAGCGGTGTATAAGCTTCATACATTGGAATTATTGGCTTTCCTCTTCTAGAATCCCTCTTTTTCTCACGGTTCATATCACTGGCTTTCTTTGGCTGATTTGTTTATTTTGGACATTTACTTGAACCTTTTCGGAACTCTCCCCGGTCTGCTTCACTCCCTTTCCGCTCTATCTGACAACATTCTTCTTCCTAGGGCATCTAGCTTCCTCTTTCCTCAAATACTGAGCTACTTTGGCATAGAAATGCTCTAATGTCGCGGGTGGTTTGCCGACTAACCAATCGCCAAAGTCAGATTCTGGATCAATCCCTCTTGTTACTGCCATCAATATTGAATGGTCAGTCTGATTACCGACTTTTTTGATAGACGTATGAAATCTGTCCAAGTAATCTTTTAGCGACTCCCCCAAGCCTAGATCACACTTGATAGGGACACTACATCTTTGGGGTGAGTTGCATGCATACAGAACTGGTTCATAAATTTTATTTCTAAATCATCAAATATAGAGATTGACCATCTGGGTAATCTCGTAAACCGCATCATCGCTTTGCCCGAGAGATTAATGGGAAAACACCTGCATTTTATGGCATCATCAGCTCGTGCGAAATCCATCAGCCATTCATACCTCATGATATGTTGCCCAGGGTCGGTTTTTCCCTCATAGGCAGGCATCAACGACATGTTAAACATCCTTGGATACTATGCATGTGAAAGGGGTATAGCTTCTTGAGATCCTCTAATCATCATTGGTCAAACCTTGGTTCTCCCTTACTAGCTATCTGACCATAGCCGACAAGTCCAGCGTTTGGATAGATGAAGCCAAGCGACAGTCATGCTCCACCTCACGTGAATGGTCCGGTCATTGTCTGCAGGCTGTCTCACGCCTTCTAGCTCAACATCCTCTTGATGTACGTTGTGTGAATTCACATTGTTGTTTTTTTGGAGAGGAAAATGATCTGGATTTACTTGAACTCCAGCATCCAGATCGATCGCAGCATCACTAATGTGTGTTCCTTCCATCATTTGATGCGAGCTGCCTCCAAGAGTTAGATTTGCGCCGACCTTTCTAGATGGATCAGTATCGATCATTATCGGTCTGTTTGGATCGGTCAGGCGATGGCGGGTAGAAGTTTCAACATGGTATCCGTCAGTTCTATGATGCCTTCATTTGTGATAGTCATCTGATGAAGTTGAGCCCTCCGATGCAGAATAGGGAGTGGGCTCTCTCCTAGCATTCCCACGTTGTTGATCTTTGAGTTGATTCATTAAATCGATATTGGCTTGAATCTACTAGTCAACTGTTTGCTCTCATCGGATTTTGGTAATCAGACCTTGTGATGGACTTAGCCGGATACTAAAATTCTAACTGGATTAGTAGTATTAACATATTCTGGTGGATTGCTATGGCCTCCATGTCGGATGCTAGAGTTCTCGTTTCCTTCTGCATTTTAAGAGGTAAATCTAGTGTTACTAACCATTATTGATAGTTTTACTTAGACTTTTGCAAACCCGAGTAGAACGAATAAGCTTCTTGAAGGTAATTTCTAATATCTTCGAGGGATTTATGTAATCCAGTAAGGGCTCCAAATACAGCTGAGAATCAAGTTTTCAATAAAAGCACCAAAATGTTTGCACTAAAGTTAGTACAAACACCCAATATAGAGTTTGCGCCAAAATGTTTGCCTCTCCTTCTATTTTTTTAGTCCCTTGTGATGCCTCAGCTATTCCTTTAGCTGCTCTAGATCCTACTCCGCCGCTTTTACCTGTTGTTTGGGTTGAGTCCGAGAGAGTTGGGTTGATCTCAAATCTGATTTCAGATTTAACCCCGTGGATGATTCTTTTTTTAGATTTGTTTCCGATGATCATATGGACCTTAGATGCCTTTATTACATACCGTCTGGTGATTCCTTAGTTCTTGATATGGACGGCATTTATGCGAGTTCGAATTATATCATTCTAGCCGGTACTACTTGGGATCGTTCTTTCATATACTCTTCTGATGCTATGGGTTACTATCCTTGTCTTGCTATCTATTTCCGCCCCTTCGCTGGTCTTTGTGGGAATGTCCAAGTGTCCGCGGAAGATGGTGATTCTTCCTCTTCGGAAGAGTCCTAGTCTTGGTGATTTCTTTTGTTACTGTAGCATGTCTATCACATACCTGTGCTGCATTTTCCTTTTTTCTTAGTAGTTAAGGTGCTTTTACCTTACTCCTGTACTTCAAGTATTACGTTCGTAATAAAAAGTGGGCGATCCACTATAAAACCGGCTGGCCTTGCCAAAAAAAATATAGAGTTTGTATAGAATTAAATAAAGAATATAGAATGGAAATAGAGGAATCTAATAATTAAATAATAATGTAGAAGCAATAACAAAAAGACATTGATTTATATTGGTTCGGCGTTGAAAGCCTATGTCCACTTTTTAGAAATAACTTTATTAAACACTTGAATTACTGAGTAAAGAAAGATGGCTCAGAGTAAAACCCTTAGTTACAAAAAAGTGTAGAGTAACCAGCAGTGTCCAGATATGATAAATGAATAATAAAGTATGTATTTATAGGGGAAGATGGTGAAATATCTTCCTGAAATTTCGGTAACGAACTCTCTAGGTCCAAAAGAGGTCATGATACGATCGCGGGTCCCAAATCCTTGAGAATAACGATCGTCATTTATTGTTATATTGGCTTTTTTGGCATGCGATCAATATATGGGCTCCACTCTTCAATATATTGATGCTCCTAGAGGTTCATTTGTATTTGACTTGTAGATTTTGAGATATCGATCGTTTTCCATTGCGTTAAATTGTAACATCTATATAGTACGATCCACAATTAATGAGTGTGGATCATACCTGATCCATTTTCAGTGTATGACATATTTTCATACTTTTATCATTCTACTAAGTCCGTCTGTTGCATTCACTCTTCTACTACTTTATGTTATCACCTATGCCCGATCTTCGGGCTTCGTTATTGTTAATCTGACTTGTCGAAACCAACATGAAAGTCGAGTTTAACTTGCCTAATCAGTTCGAATATAGCCGAGCCAAAAGGTCAGATAACAATGTTTAATATTTTAAAATGTTGTAAATTCTTTGAAAAGATTTGTTGTAAATCTAAAGTTTTAAAATTATTGATTATACATTTTAAATTGTACTGTTTATTGATCACTTATAGTTTTAGGAAATTTTTAGGAATAATGTATAAATTTTGTTTCAAGCGTTGAATGAAACTAGAATTTGAAGTAGAGCATTTGGTTTGTAAAGTTATTGGTTCTTTTTAGGAGTGGAAATTTAAATATTTGTGAATATTTTGGTTTTTTATATTATTTGAGTGTTTATAAATGAATTTATAAAGAACGTGTTTATATATATTATTTGAATGTTCTGAATTTTCAAAGAAATTTCTTACCATGGAATTTACTACGTAGTTTTTCAAGAATTTCTACATTTGAACTATATTTTAGTTGTAACTAATGGATATGATCCTAAGTGAGTTGTACAACTTATAGCCCATGACCATGGCATTTGGCATAGGATGATAAGCCATTATCATTTTACGGCCACCGAGAAATTTATCAATATTTTAAATATGTTGTATTATTTTAGTAATTGAAAGTGAATTTTAATTTAAGTGGGTGTAGTAAAGCTAATTTTTTTAGCTTGTTGTGGTTTTCCCTATAGAAAATTACGAGGATGCAATTTTCTTAACGGAGGAAGTCTTTCACAACCCAGTATTGAGCAGTAATTAAATTAAAGACAATAATCGTGATTAATTAATATAAATGAATTTTTAAAGATTAATTAAGGTTGATTTGGATTTGTTTGTATATTACAGAATTTAAAACAATTTTGATATGATAAAGGTAATTAAATATATTTTATAAAATCCAGTATTATTACTAAATGTAATTAAGAAATGTTTAAAATAAAAATAACTTAAATATGGAAATAATAATTATACATTTGTATGGAATAAGAAATGAAGATTTGTGTTAGTAATAATTTTTAAGTAAAGATTTGAATTGGTTTTAGTTAATGAAATGATTTTATCAATATAAGCTTAAGATGATAGTTTTGAAATAATTAGTCAATTAAAGGAATTCATGGAAAATAAATTCTATGGAAATCTTGTAATTTTTTATAAACATTTTAACAACATGAATATGATTTTATTTGAAGTTTTCAAGTGTTTTATCTTGGTTAGAAAATAGTTATAAAATAAGAAAAGAAAAGAAATCGATGTAGGTTGGGTGGTGCGTAAAGCCCATCCAAATACAAGTTCATGAAGCACATGTCTAGACTTTTCTTTTTTTAGACCCCTCTTCATTTTCTCTTGTATGTTGTAAGCCATCTTCATTTCATAAAATAATTTATGTTAAATGCTATTCCTCATTCTTCTTTATTTTCATGGAGAAATATACAGGAAACCCTCCTCTTCAATTAATCAAAATAAAATCAATTAAAATTCAATAAAATCCAAGATGAATATATGATTTTTTTTAAAGAAGAGTATAAAATAGAAAGAAAGCAAATTGGGTGTTATTTTAGCAAATGTGAATGTTATTTACAATCACAACTATGTTTATATATATTTAGTTTCATCATATATGATTGTTGTGTATGGATTTCATATATGATTACTCTCCTTGAAATCATGCTTGTTTTTTTTTGATTGAATTTGAATTATATGTAAGTATGTGTAGAACTTGATTTATATTTTTTCCATTTTTTATGCTTTAGGAATTCGGTCGATTGAGGTGAATATTCAATCGACTAAACTAGTGTAAACTTCATTGTAAACTTCAATCTCGAATGCAACATTCAAATTCAGTCAACTTAATTTATTGATTTTAGTCGACCAGTCCCAGTCAACTAAGACTATTGTTTAGTCAATTAAATTAGTAGCAAATTAAGTCCTACAACTTAAACCCCATTCAGTTAACTCCTTTTATAATTTTAGTGACTGGAGTCAGTCGATCGAGGGAAGTGTTTGGTCAACTGAACCTGGTAATTTATGTTTTCTTAACTATTCTATTTTATTGATTTTCTACGTTTTAAATCTTTCCCCTATTTGGTTTAAAGAACATGCTTATTTATAATTATTTGACCTTGTATATTATTCAATTACTCTGAAAATCATTTATAATGTTTGGAAGTTTAGCTAGCATATTTTTAAATGGGTTTATAATTTTCATCCTAGGAAATTATTTTTATTTAATATGTATAATAGAAATTAAATTATCTTTGTGAATATGTTATGAAATAATTTTAGAAGTTAATAGATGGTGTACTACAATATTCGATGATATTGAACATTTAAATAAAGAGATTTGAAATGTATTAGTGACCTCTCAAGTGAAGATAATTAAATTGGAGATTATTTATTTTATTTGGATAAAGTGTTTAATTTTAGTAATTTCAGAAATCACTTATTAGTATATTTGACTTAAAGAGTAATTGAAAATTTTAAATTGTATGTATGTATTGATTTGTAAAGGAATTTCTATATTTAAATCCAGCATTGTAGTTATATAACTAAAATTAATAATATTATTTAACGATCAAAATAATAGTTGTATATACTAAATATTTGTTTAAATATTATTCTTTTACCCTTTTATAATTCATATTTCTTCTAGATTGGTTTATCTATGTGAATGATTCACTATTGATATTGATTTGTGTTATGTTTTAAGATGATATTGCGATGACATCCTTCTATTTGATTTTTGCGATTTTATTTCTATATGACGTTTTATGAGACTTTTGGTAACACTTTTTCAATCATTCATTGGACTTGTCATATAGAAATAACCAGTATGGATCGAGTGTAGTTTATGAGCCTTGAAAAATTATCCAAATAACATGTGGTGGTATGGGACGTTGTTAGGTCAATTGTTTATTATTCATCGTAAGTAAATGTCACTCGAACGGGGATTACACTCATTTATAATTGTGATACTAGGTGTGGAGTATCGTGTAGTCAGTTGTTAAATTATGAGAGCTATGGGTTGGCCTGCTCTCAAATATATGCATAGCTATATGGTATGAGTACAATATGACCATCTACATTACTTCCAACTTCTTTTGTATTTCAGGAGTGAACCAGATTAGCTAGTATCCACCCTAGCGGCTTAATTATGATGTCGTGCCCCAGACCCACAACGCCGTTGTTGTATATATTATTTGATGTGCATCACAAAATTGGTATTTGATAGGCCCCTGTATCGCATAGGCCAGCAGCCTATTACCATTAGGAGAAAAGTAGGGTCATGACTGAGGCAACATGTAGATGAGTCAATGGTGGATAAGCCACAATATACATTGATGTAACTGGGGACTGTAGGGATAGACGGTTACTATACGGTTGGCGAGTATACCTGGATCCCTCGAAAAAGCTTGCGATAGGTGGCCATCGGTCTCCCCTCTAGTTTTGGGTGTGTATGTGTAGTGGATTGGCATATATGTCTCATTCCTATATTGAGTTAGCTATATGAGAGACTGGATGAGTCTAAAGAGTCAGACCCCGTTATATCTATACTGTTTGAAGATTCGATATTTCTGAGATATCCTTTGTTTATTGATGTGATTCGGATTGTTATAAATTCATATTTTTGGTTTTATGACATTGATTTGGTGGGATGTTTATGTAAGCTGTTTCGCTTTATATCTTATTATGTATGTCATTTTC